>JAIOJX010000030.1:50591638-51962138 GCA_022376925.1 Tragulus kanchil
TCTTGCCTGGAATCTCATGGACAGAGGAGCCTGGTGGGCTACAGATCATGGGGTCACAAAGAGTGAGACACAACTGACCCTACTAAGCACAGCACATTTACTTTTTTAATGTCAAGTTTGATGTCCAAGTGTTACCAACCACCTAGGTCCTTGGACTCTAATCAATAGAAACTGGTAGAGGCCAGAGAGAAATAGAGCAGACAATATGGAAAAGAGAATTAGCAGGCTCAAAACCAGAAACCTAGAAAGATATAAGTAGAAAATTAATATTAAAAAAAAAAAGGAGGAAGGAAAAACAGAAATAGGGGATATTTTGACACAGATACTTTGAGAAAACAATTTAACAGGCCATTACATCTTGTCATAAAAGTGTGGGGCTTCCTTGGTGGTCCAGTGGATAAAGAATCTGCCTTGGGGCTTCCCTGGTGGTCCAGTGGGTAAGGACACCGCCTTGCAGTGCAAGGGGCGCCAGTTCGATCTCTGGCCTGGGAAGATCCCACGTGCCGCGGAGTGGCTGGACCGATGTGTCCAATTACCGCGCCGGAGCTCTGGAGCGCATGCGCCCAGAGCCGGTGCTCTGTCACAACAGAGGCTGCTGCGATGGGAGGCCCACATGGGCCAAAGAACAAAGCTGGATGAAAATAGATAAATGAAAGACCAATAAAAGTGGCCCGCCTGCCCCCTCCCTCCCCCCCCCAACCCGCCTCCAAAAAAAAAAAAGAATTATTAAAAAAGAAAAAAAGAATCTGTCTTGCAGTGCCAGTGGCACCTGTTCTTTTCCTGTCCCAGGAGGATCCCATATGCTGCAGAGTGGGTGGATTGGTGTGTCCAATTACAAGCCAGCACTCTGGGGCTCATGTGCCCAGAGCCGGTGCTCTGTAAGGAGAGAGGCCACTGCAATGGTAGGCCCACACATGCCAAACAATAAAAGATGGATGAAAATAAATATACAATACAAGAGGCATGATGGGGAAACAAAAAAATCAGACTAAAAAAAAAAAAAAAAGTGTATAGAAGACTAGAAACAGATTATCAACATACCTGATCTATATTTATAGAACACAAAAAAAACAAAATGCACCTTTTCTAAGTGTATAAAATACCATTATGCTGGCTCATGAAACAAGTTTCAATAAAATAGATTGAAACCAAGGACAATATGTTTCTAAACATAATATAATTAAATTAGGAATTAGTGACAGAGAACTGGGGAAACTCCCAAGCATTTTGAAATTAAATGTCACTTTTCTAAATAATCCATGGGTCGAAGAAAAAGTCACAAGAGAAACTGAAAAAAAAATTTCTTAATTTTTATTTATTTTTGGCTATTCTGGGTTTTCACTGCTGTCACAGGCTCTTGTCTAGCTGCAGGAGTGGGGGCCAGAGAGAAATAGAGCAGACAATATGGAAAAGAGAATTAGCAGGCTCAAAACCAGAAACCTAGAAAGATATAAGTAGAAAATTAATATTAAAAAAAAAAAGGAGGAAGGAAAAACAGAAATAGGGGATATTTTGACACAGATACTTTGAGAAAACAATTTAACAGGCCATTACATCTTGTCATAAAAGTGTGGGGCTTCCTTGGTGGTCCAGTGGATAAAGAATCTGCCTTGGGGCTTCCCTGGTGGTCCAGTGGGTAAGGACACCGCCTTGCAGTGCAAGGGGCGCCAGTTCGATCTCTGGCCTGGGAAGATCCCACGTGCCGCGGAGTGGCTGGACCGATGTGTCCAATTACCGCGCCGGAGCTCTGGAGCGCATGCGCCCAGAGCCGGTGCTCTGTCACAACAGAGGCTGCTGCGATGGGAGGCCCACATGGGCCAAAGAACAAAGCTGGATGAAAATAGATAAATGAAAGACCAATAAAAGTGGCCCGCCTGCCCCCTCCCTCCCCACCCCAACCCGCCTCCAAAAAAAAAAAAGAATTATTAAAAAAGAAAAAAAGAATCTGTCTTGCAGTGCCAGTGGCACCTGTTCTTTTCCTGTCCCAGGAGGATCCCATATGCTGCAGAGTGGGTGGATTGGTGTGTCCAATTACAAGCCAGCACTCTGGGGCTCATGTGCCCAGAGCCGGTGCTCTGTAAGGAGAGAGGCCACTGCAATGGTAGGCCCACACATGCCAAACAATAAAAGATGGATGAAAATAAATATACAATACAAGAGGCATGATGGGGAAACAAAAAAATCAGACTAAAAAAAAAAAAAAAAGTGTATAGAAGACTAGAAACAGATTATCAACATACCTGATCTATATTTATAGAACACAAAAAAAACAAAATGCACCTTTTCTAAGTGTATAAAATACCATTATGCTGGCTCATGAAACAAGTTTCAATAAAATAGATTGAAACCAAGGACAATATGTTTCTAAACATAATATAATTAAATTAGGAATTAGTGACAGAGAACTGGGGAAACTCCCAAGCATTTTGAAATTAAATGTCACTTTTCTAAATAATCCATGGGTCGAAGAAAAAGTCACAAGAGAAACTGAAAAAAAAATTTCTTAATTTTTATTTATTTTTGGCTATTCTGGGTTTTCACTGCTGTCACAGGCTCTTGTCTAGCTGCAGGGAGTGGGGGCTACTCTAGTTGAGATGAGCAAGCTTCTTGTTATGGTGACTTCTCTTGCTGTGGAACTCAGGCTCTAGGGCTCACAGGCTCTAGTAGTTGCGGCCCATGGGCTCAATCGTTGTGACTCTGAGGTTCTAGAGCACAGGCTCACTAGTTCTGGCTCACAGGCTTAGTTGCTCCGCAGCATGTGGGATCTTCCTGTTACAGTGACTTCTCCTGTTGTGGAACTCGGGCTCTAGGGCACACGGGCTTCAGTAGTTGCGGCCCATGGACTCCATAGTTGTGACTCTGAGGTTCTAGAGCACAGGCTCCAGAGTTAAGACTCATAGACTTAGCTACCCCACAGCATGTGGGGTCCTCCCAGATCAGGGATCAAACTCATGTCTCCTGCACTGGCAAGCAAACTCTTTACCACTGAACTACCAGGGAAGCCCCCTGAAAAATATTTTGAACTGAATAAAAACTTTAAAATATATCAAAAGATATGGAACAAAGTTAAAGCAATGCTTAGAGGGGAAAATTATAGCTTTGAATGTTTATATTAGTAAAGAATGTCTATAGAAATCAGGGAAAAGGCAAAAATAGTGAAAAAGGTAGCAAAGATAATTTTTAAAATAATTGAATATAAAAGCTGATTCTTTTAAGATTAATAAAATTGGGGAGCCTCCAGCTTAACTGATCAATCAAAAAGGAAGTGGGGGAGGGCTTCCCTGGTGGTTCAGTGGGTAAGGACACCGCCTTGCAGTGCAAGGGGCACTGGTTCAATCCCTGGCCTGGGAAGATCCCACGTGCTGCAGAGAGGCTGGACCGATGTGCCCAATTACCGAACCAGAGCTCTGGAGCGCATCTGCCCAGAGCCAGTGCTCTGTGACAACAGAGGCCACTGCGATGGGAGGCCCACACAGGTCAAAGAACAAAGATGGATGAAAATAGATAAATGAAAGACCAATAGAAGTGGCCTGCCCCTCCCAAAAAAAAAGGAAGTGGGGGAGACACAAATTAACAATGAGAGAAATCAGGACATTAGTAGGAAAACAAGAGATTCTGCTTCCAATAACAGCTGAGTACTTCCTATATGACCAAACTATGAACCGAGAAGAGTTGGACCATAAAGAAGGCTGAGTGCCAAAGAACTGATGCTTTCAAATTGTGGTGCTGGAGAAGACTCTTCAGAGTCCCTTGGACAGCAAGGAGATCAAACCAGGCAATCCTAAAGGAAATTGACCCTGAATATTCATTGAAAGGACTGATGCTGAAGCTCCAAGACTTTGACCACCTATTGCAAAGAGCTGACTCACTGGAAAAGACCCTGATGCTTGGAAAGGTTGAGGGCAGGAGGAGAAGGGAGTGACAGAGGATGTGATGGTTGGATGGCATCATTGAAGGGAGTGACAGGATGAGATGGTTGGATGGCATCATCAAAGGGGGTGACAGGATGAGATGGTTGGATGGCATCATCGACTCAATGGACATGAGTTTGAGGAAACTCCAGGAGATAGTGGAGGACAGGGAAGTCTGACATACTGCAGTCACAAAGAGTTGGACATAACCTAAAGACTGAACAACAACAATGAACCAAATAGAAAAAACATAAGCCCCAAAGATACAGGAGAACACCAAAAGAAGGTGCATACAGGAGAGGAGTTGATGCTTGTGAGAAAGAAACAGGACTCAGTGAGTTTTCCATTTTTGTGGCTTTTCATCTGAGGGTAGGCCTCAGCTGTCGCTCTCAGTCTTCCTGGCTTGAAAAGCCAAAAGACAGAATATGGGACAAACAAGAGCTGGAAAGTGGGGGGTGGGGGGAGTGGGGAGGAGTGGGATCCAAAAATGAGACCCCAAAAAGAAGACCAAATTCTGTGTATAAACTGCCTATATTTCCAGCTGATAGATGAAACGTATGTGGAGCAAACTTTTGAGTTATCTAAGGCTCAAAAACTGAACACAGACATCAGTGGAAGTCTGGTTAGACTGACGGTACTGAAAAGAGAAATACACAAATCCACAATAGCTTTCCCTTAGAAATTTATGTTCTAGATAAAAAAACTTAGTAAAGACATAGAACATCTGAATAACATTATCAGCCACCTTGACCTACTATCTTAAAACACTACACTCAAAAACTACAGAACACATATTCTTTTTAAATGATTTGTTCATCAAGATAAACCATATGGTAGTCAATGAAACAAGTCTCAATAAATTTTAAAAGACTGAAACCAGGCATTATATTTTCTAATAATAATGAAATTAAATTAGAAATAAATAACAGAAAAATATTTGGTAAACTCCTAAATAGTTGGAGATATTTATGGGACAATTTAGAGCTTTAAACATTTGTTTTAGAAGAAAGGTGGAAATTTGAGTTTCCACCTTAAGAAGCTAGAAAAAGTGGTCAGCATGATGGTATCATGAGATGCCTCTCTCCTTCAATCTACAACCAGAAAACATCCGTAACTCAGCAAAGGTGCCTCTGCCCAGCACATCAGGCTAGCCAGAGAATTCCACACATCTGTACACTTTAAGGACTTCCCTGGTGGCTCAGATGGTAAAGAATCCACCTGCAAAGCAAAGACCTGAGTTGGGAAGATGCCCTGGAGAAGAGCATGGCAACCCACTCCAGTATCCTTGGCTGGAGAATTCTCACAGACAGAGGAGCCTGGCGGGCTACAGTCCATGGGATCACAAAGAGTAGGACACGACTGAAGTGACTTAGCACACACCACATCTCCTGTACCCGGTCATTTGTCAGTGGACATTTAGGTTGTTATGGAGTTCCGCCCCCTGATGGCCACCACTGAGCAACTAAGCACAGCACAGTGCACTTAAAGGTGGGTGGAGGGAACACATGGAAGAGGTGGACCCAGGGAAACAAAATGGCAAGAATTCTGGAGTGGGTTGCCACTTCCTTCTCCAGGAAATTCCAATCCAGGAATCAAACCCATGTTTCCTGCATAGCCAGATGGATTCTTTACAACTAGGCCACTTGGGAAGCCCAGCAGATGCGATAAAAGATGTATAGTGCTGATTCCCAAATACGCAGCCAAAAGCTTGTTCTATAGCGCCACCTACTGGGTAATAAGAGAAAAGCCCCTAATCACTAACGAATTGTTGTTTCAGTCCCTAAATCGTGTTCTACTCTTTTGGAACCCCATGGACTGTAATCCACCAGGCTCCTCTGTCCATGGGATTTTCCAGGCAAGAAAACTGGAGGGGATTGCCATTTCCTTCTCCAGGGGTCTTTCTAGGGTCTCCAGGGGTTGAACCCGCATCTCCTGCATTCACAGGTAGATTCTTTAACACTTTAGGATCGCTTAAAAACAAACTGGTTGAGGAACACCTCATCAAGCACCATGAATAAAAACACAGTAACATGGAATACTGTGAGCTCCCTCACAGAGAATTCAAAATAGTTTTGAAGAAATTCAAGCCACAAGAAAACTCAAAAAAAAAAAAAAAGGGCAGTTCAGTGAACTCCGGAAAACAATGAGTATAAGAGACGCTTTTACTGAAAGGTTGAAATTCTTAAAGCATCAAACAGAAATTCTGGAGTCAAATAATTCAATAAATAGGATGAAGAACACAGTAGAAAGCACTGGAAATAGAGAAGACCAAATGGAAAAGAGAATTAATCAGCTCAGAGATAGAAACCTAGAAACGCTGTGGGTAGAAGGGAAGAGAAATTAAGACTAAAAAAGATAGAAATCCTAAGAGAACTATCCAGTTCTATTAGTCAGGGAAACATTAGGGTAATGGGTATCCCAGAAGGAGAAGAGAGGGAGAAAGGAAAAGAGAGTGTAAAGAGATAATGCCTGAGAACATCTCGAACATAGCAGAGGAACTGGATAGACTAGTCTGGGAAGCCAACAGAACATCCCATTACCCCAGTGCAAAAATACCTTCTCCAATACACATTATAGCACAACTGCCAAAAGTCAATGATAAAGAATTTTGAAGGCAGCCAGGGAAAAAAGACTGACAACTTACAAATGAGCCCATTAGGCTATCAGCAGATTTCTCTACAAGTGGGAGTGGGGGCGGGATCCAAAAATGAAATCCCAAAAAGGAGAGAAGTCAGGAAGACTAAATTCTGTGTATAAACTGCCTATATTTCCAGGGTAATAATGATATAAGAGAGTGGACTCACACACTCAAAATATTGAAAAATAAAAACTGTCAGCCCAAACTACTCTATCCAACAAAATTATCATTCAAGATATGAAGGATAACGTCTTGCCCAGACAAACAAAAGCCAAGGGAATCTTATCAACACTGAATTTGCCTTCAAAGAAATGTCGAAGGGCATTCTTCTATCTGCAACAAAAAGGCAAAACTACATAAAACTTTGAGTAAGGGGATAATCACACCCAAAGAATCAGAAAATTACAGCTCTGTATCAGAATACATTGTTGAACAATTATAGCCTAAAGGTTAAAAGGGAGAAAAGAGTAAAACTATCTCTAATCACTTCAACTTGGTAATGAACTCACAACATAAAAAGGAAAAAATTGAGACAAGAAAACATAAAAGGCAAAGAGAAAAAGGATGGAACTCTTATAGGGAAATGAAGATAAAGTATCATCAAAACAGCTATTTCCTTTATGAGATTTTCATGTAAACCCCCTGACAACTACAGAATGTACATCTCGAGCAGAGGCACGATGCCCTAAAAAAGAGAAAATTGAGGGCTTCCCTAGAGAAATATCAACAATCTCAGGTATGCAGATGATACCACTAATGGCAGAAAGCAAAAAGGAACAAAAGAGTCTCTTTATGAGGGTGAAAGAGTGAAAAGGCTGGCCTAAAACTCAGCATTCAAAAAGCTAAGATCACAGCACCCAGTGCCATCACTTCATGGCAGATACGTGGGGGGAAAGTGGAAAGAGTGGCAGATTTTATTTTCTTGGGCTCCAAAATCACTGCAGACAGTGACTGCAAACATGAAATTAAAAGACGATTGTTTATTGGAAGAAAAGCTATGACAAATCTGGATGGCATATTGTAAGACATCGCTTTGCCAACAAAGCTCCATACAGTCAAAGCTATGAGTTTTTCAGTAGTCATGCACAGATGTGAGAACTGGACCATAAAGAAGGCTGAGCGCCAAAGAACTGATGCTTTCAAACTGTGGTGCTGGAGAAGACTCTTGAGAGTCCCTTGGGCAGCAAAGAGATCAAACCAGTCAAATTTTAATTGAAAAATAAAACTAATTTTTAAACTGCCTATTTCCAGGGTAATAATGATATAAGAGAGTGGACTCACACACTCAAAATATTGAAAAATAAAAACTGTCAGCCCAAACTACTCTATCCAACAAAATTATCATTCAAGATATGAAGGATAACGTCTTGCCCAGACAAACAAAAGCCAAGGGAATCTTATCAACACTGAATTTGCCTTCAAAGAAATGTCGAAGGGCATTCTTCTATCTGCAACAAAAAGGCAAAACTACATAAAACTTTGAGTAAGGGGATAATCACACCCAAAGAATCAGAAAATTACAGCTCTGTATCAGAATACATTGTTGAACAATTATAGCCTAAAGGTTAAAAGGGAGAAAAGAGTAAAACTATCTCTAATCACTTCAACTTGGTAATGAACTCACAACATAAAAAGGAAAAAATTGAGACAAGAAAACATAAAAGGCAAAGAGAAAAAGGATGGAACTCTTATAGGGAAATGAAGATAAAGTATCATCAAAACAGCTATTTCCTTTATGAGATTTTCATGTAAACCCCCTGACAACTACAGAATGTACATCTCGAGCAGAGGCACGATGCCCTAAAAAAGAGAAAATTGAGGGCTTCCCTAGAGAAATATCAACAATCTCAGGTATGCAGATGATACCACTAATGGCAGAAAGCAAAAAGGAACAAAAGAGTCTCTTTATGAGGGTGAAAGAGTGAAAAGGCTGGCCTAAAACTCAGCATTCAAAAAGCTAAGATCACAGCACCCAGTGCCATCACTTCATGGCAGATACGTGGGGGGAAAGTGGAAAGAGTGGCAGATTTTATTTTCTTGGGCTCCAAAATCACTGCAGACAGTGACTGCAAACATGAAATTAAAAGACGATTGTTTATTGGAAGAAAAGCTATGACAAATCTGGATGGCATATTAAAAAGTAAGACATCGCTTTGCCAACAAAGCTCCATACAGTCAAAGCTATGAGTTTTTCAGTAGTCATGCACAGATGTGAGAACTGGACCATAAAGAAGGCTGAGCGCCAAAGAACTGATGCTTTCAAACTGTGGTGCTGGAGAAGACTCTTGAGAGTCCCTTGGGCAGCAAAGAGATCAAACCAGTCAATACTAAAGGAAATCAACCCTGAATATTCATTGGAAGGGTTGATGCTGCAGCAGAAGCTCCAATACTTTGGCTACCTGATATGAAGAACCAAGTCATTGGAAAAGACCCAGATGCTGGGAAAGATTGAGGGCCAAAGAAGGGAGCAGTAGCAGATAAGATGGTTGGACAATCACCAACTCAATGGATAGGAGTTTGATCAAGCTCCAGGAGACTAAAGGACAGAAAAGCCTGGCATGCTGCAGTTCATGGGGTGGTGAAGAGTCAGACACAACTTAGCAACTGAATAATAACAACAACGGATGGCTGCGCCCAATGCAAGAGGCATAGGTTTGATCCCTGATCCAGGAGGATCCCACACGCCACAGAGTAACCAAGCTGTGGTCTAGAGCACTACTACACCTGTGGTCTAGAGCCTAGGAACTGCAGCCACTGATTCCTGTGTGCTCTAGAGCCCATGCTTCACAAAAAGGGAAGACACTGCAATGATAACCCACTCACCACCATTGCCCCTGCTTGCCACAACAGCAAGAAAAGCCCACGCAGCAGTGAAGACCCAGCACAGCCAAAAGTAAATAAATAATAAAATTAATTGTTTTCAAAGAAGAGAAAATTGAGAAAAACATCACAGAGAAACCACCAACTAAAATGCAAGACAGAAACACAAGGAAAGAGAAACACTGGAGATATAGAGCAACAAGAAAGCAAAGATAAAGTGGCAGTACTTAGTCCTTATGTACCAATAATCAACTAAATGTAGATGAATTAAATATGCCAATCAAAAGACACAGATGGATTAAAACATAAGATGAAGTGATATGCTGCCTCCAGGAGGCTCATCTTAGTTCTAGAGACAAACATAGGTTCAAAATGAAAGGATGGAAGATGATACGCCACGCAAATAGCAGCCAAAAGAAAACTGGAATAGCCACACTTATGTCAAACAAAATAGAATTCAATCTATAACAGGTAACGAGACAAAGATGGACATTATATAATAATAAACAGAACAATTCATCGAAAAGAAATAACAGTTCTTTAAAAGTATGGGCTACCCAGTTGGCTCAGTGGTAAAAAAGCTGCCTGCCAATGCAGGAGACTCAGTTTCTATCCCTGGGGCAGGAAGATCCCCCAGAGGAGGAAATGGCAACCCACTCCAGTATTCTTGCCTGGAAGACCCCAGGGACAGAAGAGCCTGGCAGGCTACAATCCCTGAGGTTGCAAAGAGTCAGACATGACTTAGCGACTAAAGGACAACAACAAACCTAAGAGTACCAATACCTACATCAAAAGGGAGAAATAGACAGTGACACAGTAAGAGCTGGGAACTTATCATCCAGAGAGAAAACCAGTAAGGAAATACCGACCTTAAATGAAATAATAGGCCAAATGGGCTTGACAGATTTATATAGAAGAGTCTATCCAATTGCAGCAGAATACACTCTTCACATGCACACATGGAACACTTTCAGAGAAGTAAAAAACACAGTATAGTCACAGGGTACCAAATGGATATACAAAAATCGGTTGCATTTACATACGCTAACAACAAGCTAGTAGAAAGGGAAAGAAAGCAATCCCATTTACGATCTCAACAAAAAGAACTAAATGCCTAGGAATAAATTTATTAGCTAAGGAGGTGTAAGACCTGTACACTGAAAATATCAGTCAGTGCTGAAAGAAACTGAAGAAAACACAGAGATTCCACCTAGTGTAAGAATGGTCAAAAAAACACAGGTAGAACTTAGGCAACAGAAGGGAAGAATATTTTCACCTGAGGAAATACTGTGAGACAAAGCATGGAGATAAGAAAAGGAGCAGCAGATTTCTAAAATTATATAAATGTCATATGGATTGACAAGTAATGCATATTGAAGTTTTAAACACTTGTATTTTGAAATAACTATAGATTCACAGGAAGTTGGCCTATGCACCCTTCACCTGGTTTTCACCAAAGGTAACATTTTTGTAATTATTTTGCAATAGCAAAACCAGAAAACTGACATTGGTATAATCCACAGAGTATTCAGATTTTGCCAGTTGTATACAGATTCATTTGTGTGTGTGTGTGTGTGTGCATGTTTGTACTTTGAAGCAATTTTACCACCTAATTAGACTGATGTTACCACCACACCAGTCAAGACACGCGGTTGTATTACAAGGATTCCTGGTGCTATCTTTGCCTGGCCACAGTCAGTTCCTGTCTTTCCTGCTCCACATTCTCTCTATAGCCTCCGGCAATGACTAACCTGTTCTTCCTCTCTGAAACCTTGTGGCAAGCATGGTAATATTTTTTTCAGTTATAATACAGCTTTGCTGCTGCTGCTGTTTACTAGCTAAAATTGTGTCTGACTCTTTGCAGTCTCATGGACTGAAACCCTCCAGGCTCCTCTGTCCATAGAATTCTCCAGGCAAGACTACTGGAGTGGTTTGCCATTTCCTACTCCGGGAGATCCTCCCAACCCAGAAATGGAACATTTGTTTCCTACTCGGCAGGCAGAGTTGTTACCATTGAGCCACCTGGGAAGCCTCAAATACAGCCTTAATCACACCCAATGTTATTTTGCAAGAAACTCTGTACCATTTTCACCTTGGACTTTTAAAACGTCTCAGTAATCTTTTCATTTAATGATCACATTTTTCCAAGACAATTTATTATCAGGTGATTGCAAACCAACTGTCTTTAAATTTCTATCCTTCAGTTCTTCTCTCTTACTCTGAGAGATTTTATTAAGTGCTTTACAAAATACCTGTGACCATCCAGTGAGTGGCTTTACTCAGGTGTGAATGGTTTCCATCTTTGTTTTTAAAACTTTCTTTGGTTCATCTTCATTGAGCCCCCTTCTAAAGTACAGGGATTTTTGCTCATCTCTATTTAAAGACTTTTTCTTTTAAAGTATTCCCTCCTTCTCTAAGATAGTTATCCACACACACCCTGCCCCCTTTTAGCTGCTTCTTTTATGTGCATGAATTTTTTTTTAACCCTATTACAAATCAATGTTGAGTCTCCAGGTCAAAAGAAGTTACAAGTCACAAAGCAACGCAGCCTAGCAAGGGAGACACAACCTATGCTCTGAGCTGAAATTGAGCCAGGGCACATCAGTGTGACGCAGTTAGTTGCCAGATACCAAGATAGTTCTGCGCTAAGTGGGTAAACAGCTGATGCCATAGGCCCTGTGACTCCATCATCCCACAACCACCACCTTTGGCACAACCGAGTCCTACCTGTGAGACCCTCCAGACATCCCTATGATCAAACAAACAAAGGCCTGGAATTCTGACAGCTCTGTAATAATATTTTGAATATCGCTCAACCCTCTACCGCTACCTACAATAAAGTATGATAAAATGCTATTATATACTGATGATTTAAACAAAGCATTAAGAAATCTCAGAGAATGGAGTACTAGTTGGGATGGGACCAGGAAAGGCAAGAGACCATCTAGCAAAAGTTTACAGACTTTCCAAATTTTGATTCCTAGTAGTAATAAGACGGGCTTCCCTAATGGTCCAGTTAAGACTCCGTGCTGCCCCTGCAGGGTGTGAGGGTTGAATCCCCTGTGGGGAAGTGAGACCCCTCACGCCTGGCATCTCAGCCAAAAAAGGTTAAAAATTAATTACCTAGTTTAAAAAACTGTAATAATAAATAACATTTATCAGGTGCTTATAATGTCATAGGCTCTGTACCAAATACCTTTTACAACGGTTTACATTTATTCCTCATAAACCCACAGAACATATATAATTACAATTCCACTTGATAGATGATTAGTGTTGATCTTCAGTACAGCTGAACTAATCATTCAAAATCACCGGCTTTGCTGGGTCGCAGTGTTTGTTGTGATCAGTCGGCACCTGGACTCTATCAGTTACTAAGAATTTTGAACATCACCCCTACAAGTAAGAAAACTGACACTGATAATAAACCAGCTGCCCCAGATCACCTAATAAACAGCAGAACTGGGATTTCAATCCAAGACTGAAGAACTCTTAAGTTCATGTTCTCTCAACTACATTTCAAGTATGAATACAGCTTTTGAAAAACATTCATAATACCACAATGCAGGAGACGTGAGAGCTGAGAGTTCAATCCCTGGGTGGGAATCCCTGCCCTGGAGAAAGGCATGACAACCCACTCCAGCAGAGGAGCCTGGAGACAGTTCATGGGGTCACAAGGAGTCAGACATGACCGAAGCCACTTAGCATACAAACTGAGTCAGGAACAGAAAGAGCCAAAGAACAGCGGAGGGCGCTTGAGAGCTGAGAGGTTAAGAAAGTTCTTCCCTCCTCCACTAAAAGTGCTCATTTCACTTAAATATGAGCAAGCAAATAGATCATACAACTGAATCTCATAAAAGTTACTATGATGGAAAAAAGGGAATAAGCAGGATAACATTCCTACAATTAAGTCACACTAAAAAAAAAAAAAAACACGCCCGCAAACAGATGAAAACATAATCTTATACTCCAAAGTAGGCCAAAGAATGAAATATGTACCAAAGTTCTCTGAATCTCAATTAAAATAGTAACAACAGCAATAACATGAGGTTCATGAAACTCAGCAATCTACCAAGGCTTTCAGAAAACCACACTTAGGCATGGCATAATCAAATTACTAAAAACCAAAAGAGAAGATGAAACAGAGCAGGACGCTATGGCCTTTGCACGCTGCCCACCATGTCTTTTGCCTGTTTTTCACCCATGGAAAACTATAGTCAAAGAGTAAGTTTAATCAGGGAAGTGAGAAATGCTGAAACAAAGGAACACAGTCACAGGAGACTAAATAACAACAATGTAGTCATTAAGCAAAGTCAAGGACCTTTAGTTCTTTCTCAAGGGCTATAGATGACACATCCTATGAGTTGTCTTATAGATACCAAAACCCCAGGTGGAGAAGTTAACTTCATGATGACCGGACTGTACCCAGGGCTTGAGCTGACACATTTCTGAGAACTGACTGCAAAGAAATGGGAAAAAATGGACCCTGGAATTGAAGATTAACAGCACCTTAAACAGTCAGGATGATACTTGTCAGACTGCTGATGACCAGTTTGAAGACGACTGTCAGAGATGATTGTGCTGTTTGTATATACGGCCCCCCTCCACCCCAGTCTGTCTATAAAAGCTCTCACTCCCTTCTTGTCGGAGGTGGGAGGAGTTGGTCTTTGGACAGATGTCCGCCACCCCCACCCCCAGTTGCCAGCATCTGAAATAAAGCAAACCTTCCAACAAACTGGCCTGTTTACTGGCTTTTGAGTGGAGAGCAGCTGGACCCTACATCCTGCTTTTGGCAACAAAGTAAAAGAAAAATTTAAAAACAAGGACAGGAGAAAAAGGAAACACACATAAGAAACATGGCTGGTTTCTCTGCAAAAACAGCGGCCAGAAGAAAATGAAATATCCCTAGTGTGGTGAAAGGGAAGAAACTGTCAACCTAGAATTCTTGATTTGTATTTTAAAACTTCCTACAATCTTGGTGAAAGGAAATACAAACTGAATTTATAAAATTAAAAAGAATGACAATGAGATCATTACATGTTGAAATCTATGGAAATGCATGTAAAGCAGTGACTAGAGGAAAGTTCGTTGTACTGAACACTGTTAATCGAAAATCTTTAATTAAAATAAATTAGTTATAGGTCCAGGTCAAAAACAAGAAAAAAAATACTTTAAAAAATAGAATTAATGAAGATAAAGGCAGAAATGAATGTGAATAGTAAAGCAGATATAAATCTAAATCCTATTTTAATAGCTTTATTGAAATGTAATTAACTATAAATCACTCACTTAAAGTGTACTATTCAATGGCTTTTATGTATTTACAGAGTTGAGCAACCATGACCATAATCAACTTTAGAACATTTCATCACCCCCAAAAGAAACCCCACATCCCTTAACTGTCACTTCCCAATGTCTCCACCTACCCTCCCAGTCCCAGGCAACCAGAAATCAACTTCCGTCTCTACTGCTGTTGTTATTCAGTCACTAAGTCCTAGCTGACTCTTTGGGACCCCATGGACTGCAGCATGCCAGGCTTCATTGACCTTCACTATCTCCTGGAGTTTGTTCAAACTCATGTTCATTGAGTTGGTGATGTCATCCAACCATCTCATCTTCTGTTGCCCCCTTCTCCTTTTGCCTTCAATCTTTCCCAGCATTATGGTCTTTTCCAATGAGTTGGCTCTTCACATCAGGTGGCCAAAGTATTAGACCTTCAACTTCAGCAGCAGTCTCTATAGATATGCCTATTCATGCTATTTCATAATAGAATCATACAAAATGTTACCTTAGTGACTGGCTTCTTTCACTTAGCAGAATATTTTCAGTGTTCATTGTTATAATAATATAGTTTATACACTGTATACATTAAAAGAGAAATACCAAAAGAAGTAGAAATAAAATAATACATATGGGTTTTAACTGTGTTAACTGCATTCTTTATAATAAAAATTAGAAAACTGGGGCTTCTCTGGTGGTCCAGTGGGTAAAATGTCCACCTTGCAGTGCAAGGGGCACCAGTTCAATCCCTGGCGGGGGAAGATCCCACATGGGGTGGAGCGACTGGATTGCTGTCTCTAATTGCGAGCCAGCGCTCTGGAGAGCATGTGCCCAGGACTGGTGCTCTGTGGCAAGAGAGGCCACTGCAGTAGGAAGCCCACACAGGCGAGAGAATAAAGATGGATGAAAACAAACAAACAAATAAATAATTTTTTAAAATTAGAAAACTGTCTAAATACTTAACAGAAAATAATTAAGGAGCATATCCTTAATAGAGGATATTACACTGCCATTAAAAAATGCTACAAGTGTTAAATGAAATATGTACAAAGTCACTTATTTTAGCAGTATGTGTATTAGTAAAAACTGGGTTTTACTGAATAGCTTATTAATTAGAGACTAATCAGATAAATTATGGTATTCATTGGAGTTCTGTGCGGCTCTAAAAAGAAATAATAAATATTTCTTCACAGGGCCATGGAAAGATTTCCAGAATATGGTGTCAAAAAAAAATTAAGAGTTAGGGAGGTATGGATAATATATTATATTTTGTATAGGAAATAGTGGAGGGGAGAAAGATTAGTATGTTTTTACTAATGTTTTAGAAACATACGTAAATAAAATCTAATCATCTGATAGGAAGTGAGTGAAGAACAGAGGAAAGGAAATGGGGGTGGGGGCCAGGCCAATCCAGATTTTATAATTTTTATTTTGGAAATAGTATTATTTCACATAATTAAAAGCTGAAAACAAATTTTAAAATATTTATAAAACCTGTTCAAAGCAAAAATTAAACAAATGAACTCAGTTCTGTATAAAGTTATTGGTATAACCTCTTTTAGAAAACTTATTGACTTTAAAGCCTTATATGGGCTCAGTAGTAAAGAATCCGGGATCCCTGCAAATACAGGAGACTCAAGTTCAGTCCTTGGGTCAGGAAGATCCCCTAGAGAAGGAAATGGCAACCCAGTCCACTGTATATATTAAAAGAGAAATACCAAAAGAAGTAGAAATAAAATAATACATATGGGTTTTAACTGTGTTAACTGCATTCTTTATAATAAAAATTAGAAAACTGGGGCTTCTCTGGTGGTCCAGTGGGTAAAATGTCCACCTTGCAGTGCAAGGGGCACCAGTTCAATCCCTGGCGGGGGAAGATCCCACATGGGGTGGAGCGACTGGATTGCTGTCTCTAATTGCGAGCCAGCGCTCTGGAGAGCATGTGCCCAGGACTGGTGCTCTGTGGCAAGAGAGGCCACTGCAGTAGGAAGCCCACACAGGCGAGAGAATAAAGATGGATGAAAACAAACAAACAAATAAATAATTTTTTAAAATTAGAAAACTGTCTAAATACTTAACAGAAAATAATTAAGGAGCATATCCTTAATAGAGGATATTACACTGCCATTAAAAAATGCTACAAGTGTTAAATGAAATATGTACAAAGTCACTTATTTTAGCAGTATGTGTATTAGTAAAAACTGGGTTTTACTGAATAGCTTATTAATTAGAGACTAATCAGATAAATTATGGTATTCATTGGAGTTCTGTGCGGCTCTAAAAAGAAATAATAAATATTTCTTCACAGGGCCATGGAAAGTTTTCCCAGAATATGGTGTCAAAAAAAAATTAAGAGTTAGGGAGGTATGGATAATATATTATATTTTGTATAGGAAATAGTGGAGGGGAGAAAGATTAGTATGTTTTTACTAATGTTTTAGAAACATACGTAAATAAAATCTAATCATCTGATAGGAAGTGAGTGAAGAACAGAGGAAAGGAAATGGGGGTGGGGGCCAGGCCAATCC
The DNA here is from genome assembly GCA_022376925.1 of Tragulus kanchil. Taxonomy (NCBI): domain Eukaryota; kingdom Metazoa; phylum Chordata; class Mammalia; order Artiodactyla; family Tragulidae; genus Tragulus; species Tragulus kanchil. The sequence goes on from JAIOJX010000030.1 coordinate 50,608,816, forward strand.
AGATTTTATAATTTTTATTTTGGAAATAGTATTATTTCACATAATTAAAAGCTGAAAACAAATTTTAAAATATTTATAAAACCTGTTCAAAGCAAAAATTAAACAAATGAACTCAGTTCTGTATAAAGTTATTGGTATAACCTCTTTTAGAAAACTTATTGACTTTAAAGCCTTATATGGGCTCAGTAGTAAAGAATCCGGGATCCCTGCAAATACAGGAGACTCAAGTTCAGTCCTTGGGTCAGGAAGATCCCCTAGAGAAGGAAATGGCAACCCAGTCCTATTCTTGCCCAGGAAATCCCATGGACAGAACAGCCTGGCAGGCTACAGTCCTTGAGATCCCAAATGAGTTAGACACAACTTAGTGACTAAACAACAACAATTTTGGCTGTACACTTAAAGAAAAATACCTACAAAGATGTCTTGAATTCAGTTGGTTTGTATTTGTACTAATAGTGCTATTTTGAAGCTATTACAATAGTTTATACATATAATATTTAATGTCTCTGTACTTGTTGGGTAAAAATCAAATAAGTAATGGCATTCATGTTGTTGGGAATTAATTTTTTCACAATAAGAAAATGAGATACAAAAACAAAAAGAAGTAAAAGCTTGATATCTTGGAACAAAAACACTACTATAAGTGAAGGATTTATTTATTTGTTTATTTTCCTAAATAAATATCTATTTCCTAGCCCTGTCCACTAGAAAAGCCTAGAAATAATGACAGTCCACAAGCAGTGAACACCTCCAGGGCTTAGACTGTGGTTGCATAAAACTATTCTTTCTTGGGGCTTCCCTGGTGGTCCAGTGGCTAAGGACACCACCTTGCAGTGCAAGAGGCGCCAGTTCGATCCCTGGCCTGGGAGGATCCCATGTGCCATGGAGCAGCTGGACTGGTGCGTCCAAATACCAAGCCAGAGCTCTGGAGCACATGCAACGAGAGCGGGTGCTCTGTGACGAGGGGCCCACACAGGCCAAAGAACAAAGATAAATGAGTGAAAGGTCAATAAAAATGGTCAAAAGTGGTCAAAAGTGGACCATAAAAGTGGTCAAAAAAAAAGAAGAGAGAGAGAGAGGGAAAAAAAAGACCTATTCTTTCTTAAAAGAAACCAGGCTCCTGGGAGGGGTCAAACATATGCCTATGATGGACTTGGGATTATATAGAGCTATAAACAATAAAATTCTGTACAAGCAAAATAAAAATTAACAAACAAAGAAACCAGGCTTTTTGAAGAAATAGCTGACACCACATATGGGACAGGAAATATGAAAAATGTACTTGGTATGCTTCATGATGTTTGAAAGCAAAGGGGCTATCAAAGACTACTGGAGTCACATTAGAGCTGGAACTCATGACTAGAAATTTGTTCTCTTTGACCAACATCACCTCATTTCCCCAGTCCCTGGCGACCACCATTCGCCTCTGTTTCTATGAGTTCAGCTTTCTTTAGATTCCAGAAGTGATACCAAACAGTATTTGCCTTTCTGTGACTGACTTGTTTTACTTATCATGATGCTTCTAAGATCCACCTATGTAGTTGCAAACAGCAAGATTTACTTATTTTTTATGACTGAACAAAGTTTGTATATATATTAACTATGTACATGTTTTTTTTTATTATTCTTTTATCCATCAGTGGACACTTAAATTGTTTCCATGACTTGGCTCTTGTGAATAATGCTATAGGAATTATATGGTAGGCATATGTTTAATTGTTTGACGAACTTCCATACTATTTTCCATAATGCAACATCAATGTACATTTCATCAACAATTCACAAGGGTTCTCTTTTCTCCTCACCCTAACCAACACTTGCATTTTTTTTTTTTAATCTTATTTTTGGTTGTGCTAGGTGTTTTTTGCTGTGTGTGGGCCTTCTCTAGTTGCAGAGAGCAGGGGTTACTTCGTTGCATTGCGGGCTTCTCATGGCAGTGGCTTCTCTTGTTGTGGAGTGCAGCTCTAGACACATGAGCTAAGTAGCTGTGGCTTATGGACTCAATAGTTGAGTGTGGGCTCAATAATTGTGGCTTACTTGCTCTGAGGCATGTGGAATCTTCTCAGACCAGGGATTAAACCCATGTCCCCTGCATTGGCAAGCAGATGCCTATCCACTGTACCACCAGAGAAATCCACTTGTTCTCTCTTTTTGGTAACAGCAATTTAGCAGGAGTGAATGATATTTCACTGTGGTTTTGATTTCCATTCCCTGAAGATTAGTGATGTTGAGCACTTTTTCATGTTCTTTCTGGCCATTTCTGTGTCTTCTCTGGAAAAGTGTCTGTTTTGGATTGGATATTAATTTTGGCCAGTTTTGGATTGGATTTTTTTTTTTTTTTTTTTGCTATTGAGTTGTATGAGTTTCTTATATATTTGGGATATTAACTTCTTAGCATATGTATGGTTTTTAAATATTTTCTCCCATTCTGAAGGCTGCCTTTTCATTGGTTGATTGTTCCTTTTGCTGTGCATAGGAATACTTAAGAAAATCAATTCAGTGATCCCTTTGGTGATAGTTAGGACATCAATACAGTATTCTGAAAATAGATTAATAATAAATACGGGGCTTCCCTTGTAGCTCAGTGGTAAAGAGTTCGCCTGCCAATGCAGGGGATGCGAGTTCTATCTCTGATCTGGGAAGATCGCACATGCTGTGGAGCAACTAAGTCCATGAGCCACAACTATTGAGCCTGTGCTCTAGAGCCTTGGAGCTGCGACTTTTGAGCCCATGTGCCACAACTACTGAAGCCCGTGTGCCCTAGAGCCTGAGTTCTACAACAAGAGACGTCACCGCAACAAGCCCGCTCACCTCAACTAGAGAGTAGCCCCCACTTCCTGCAACTAGAGAAGAGCCTGCAGCAGCAGTGAAAACCCAGAATAGCCAAAATAAAAGTCAAATAACAGGTTCTCTTTTCCCCACCCTAACCAACACTTGCATTTTTTTAAGAATCTTATTTATTGGTTGTGCTAGGTGTTTTTTGCTGTGTGTGGGCCTTCTCTAGTTGCAGAGAGCAGGGGTTACTTCGTTGCATTGCGGGCTTCTCATGGCAGTGGCTTCTCTTGTTGTGGAGTGCAGCTCTAGACACATGAGCTAAGTAGCTGTGGCTTATGGACTCAATAGTTGAGTGTGGGCTCAATAATTGTGGCTTACTTGCTCTGAGGCATGTGGAATCTTCTCAGACCAGGGATTAAACCCATGTCCCCTGCATTGGCAAGCAGATGCCTATCCACTGTACCACCAGAGAAATCCACTTGTTCTCTCTTTTTGGTAACAGCAATTTAGCAGGAGTGAATGATATTTCACTGTGGTTTTGATTTCCATTCCCTGAAGATTAGTGATGTTGAGCACTTTTTCATGTTCTTTCTGGCCATTTCTGTGTCTTCTCTGGAAAAGTGTCTGTTTTGGATTGGATATTAATTTTGGCCAGTTTTGGATTGGATTTTTTTTTTTTTTTTTTTGCTATTGAGTTGTATGAGTTTCTTATATATTTGGGATATTAACTTCTTAGCATATGTATGGTTTTTAAATATTTTCTCCCATTCTGAAGGCTGCCTTTTCATTGGTTGATTGTTCCTTTTGCTGTGCATAGGAATACTTAAGAAAATCAATTCAGTGATCCCTTTGGTGATAGTTAGGACATCAATACAGTATTCTGAAAATAGATTAATAATAAATACGGGGCTTCCCTTGTAGCTCAGTGGTAAAGAGTTCGCCTGCCAATGCAGGGGATGCGAGTTCTATCTCTGATCTGGGAAGATCGCACATGCTGTGGAGCAACTAAGTCCATGAGCCACAACTATTGAGCCTGTGCTCTAGAGCCTTGGAGCTGCGACTTTTGAGCCCATGTGCCACAACTACTGAAGCCCGTGTGCCCTAGAGCCTGAGTTCTACAACAAGAGACGTCACCGCAACAAGCCCGCTCACCTCAACTAGAGAGTAGCCCCCACTTCCTGCAACTAGAGAAGAGCCTGCAGCAGCAGTGAAAACCCAGAATAGCCAAAAATAAAAGTAAATAAATAAAAACAATAAATAAGCATTCACATGCATTTCCTCTACATATATTTCAGTTTAAGAAAGGAAATTCTTCTGAGAGAAGAATTCCAACTAATGAACACAAGGAGAATGACAGGTTGAGAAAGTCACCAGGAACAAGAGAAGCAGTTGGGCATGGAAGGTTGGGGCTCAAGAGAGCAATGAACCGAACCCTGGAGGCACACATGTGGAAGTCACTAGGATATGATGGATGACAAAGCCCTTGGGAACCTATGGGATTCCAGGACAGTCTGAAAGAGAACCAAGAGTGTAACTGGCAGTATTCCATGAAGGAATGGGTGGCAAATCCTGTGGATGAAGGATAACTAGTGAGAATAACTGAGTTGAATTAGTCTGGGATGTATGAAGAGAAATATGCAAGAACAGACTAGTGGTGCAAAAGCCAAGGGGATGGGAAAGCCCTTGTCCTTTAAGGAAAGGATCTGCAAATCATATGAGTCACATATTTCCAACTAGAACTTAATCTCATGACCACATCATGCTGCAAAGAAGACCAAGAGCATGGTCTGCTCTGGGCAGAGTGTGCCCAGCTAAAATTTTGGGCACCAAAAGCAGGGGAATGGATAATTGAGGCTGGTTAGCGGTTTCTACCACAGTTTTCAACTTAAAGCCAGTTAAGATTACCAGGCAGACATCTATTCCAAACAACTAAAGAAAAAGTGGTAGAGAGATCCAGTTTCCCAATGAGATAGGAGATAGATGCGTTTCCAAATGAGGCTTAAATCAAAGTTAAAATTTGAGCTAGGGGCTTCCCTGGTGGTCCAGTGGGTAAAGAGTCCGCCTTGCAGTGCAGGGGGCACCGATTTGATCCCTAGCCTGGGAAGATCCCACGCCCAGGAAGATCCCATGTGCCACGGAGCGGCTAGACAGGTGTGTCCAATTATGAGCCAGCACTCAAGCCCATGCACCCAGAGTCCATGCTCTGCAGCTAGATAGGCCACTGCGATGGGAGGCCCACATGGGCCAAAGACTAAAGATGGATGAAAATAAATAAATAAATAATAAAAGAGGCCAAAATTTAAAAAAAAGGAAAAAGATTTGAGTTTTGGAAGACAGTAAAGGTAAGAAATGTGCAAATGCATGAAAATCATAAGATTAATACTTTGCCTCATTCTGATATAATAGACTTGAGGAGTACCCTTGAAACTTAAAGGAGGTCTGAACTGGGGTGGGTGGGAGGAAAGAGTAAACCAGTAGCCAAGAATTTGAAAGCAAAGGGAAGAACAGGGCATGAAGTCAGCATCCCCACTAGAGCCAAAGGGGGCGTCTGAGTTGGGGGCTGGAGGTGTGAGACACAACAGAGGTAGCTAATGCCTATTACCTAGTAGGCATCATCCTCAAAGCTAGTATATGTGTATTTAGTGTTTCCACCTGCCCCAAGCTCATCCCCCTGCTTTTGATACTGTTCCTGTTTCTTGAGAGAGCCCCCTGCCCCTACAAAGACCACATTCTTTGTATGGAGCATAAGAGGACCTCGTCCTCCCAAATCAAATCACTACTTTCCTCTAGGATAGTGACTTATACAGAGACAGGTATGGAATCTTCTCAGAATCAAGGACTTTATGGGGCTCTGAAAGTAAAGCACAGCGTCTTTGACCCTGTCTTGAACTTGGAGGGATATGAAAAAATAAAATGCTTTCTGTGGCCATCAGGGAGATTCTGTCTAACAGTTGAGCCAACACAGACTAGTTAACTGACAGAGACAGAGAAACCAGGTTCTGGAATGTTGTTTATAGAGTTGAGTCCAGCCGAGCCTGGAGCCGATGCCATCCTCAGAACTTTGCTACTGTCCCAAGCCAAAACATTTTCTTTTTGTTTAAGCCATGGTAGATTGAGTTTCCTCCCTCTTGTGACAGAAACACATTTCATATTGCTAGACAATTTAAATGCATTGTTTCATTTAATTTCACAATGTGGTTTGCAGGTACTTTTATTCCCATTTTATACAAATGAGGTGATCAAAATTTAGAAAAATTTGGAAACCTGCACAAGATACACAGTTCAATGAACCAAGTTTGAAACTCATATCTAATTCCAAATTCTCCATAACAATATAGAAGAGGCCCTCTTACTCATGGGATCTGCATATAAAGGATCAATTAACCAAAAGGGTCAAGGCAGAGAACTCCTTTTAAGTAAGATGCACGTATCGCAAACGTTTTAACTTAAGACACATAAGTGGAGATTTGTTTGCCCTCTTTTCTGTAGGTTCAAGACATTTGTTCAAGTGTATGGCTGATGACTAGAGTTTTATATCATCTTTCTTACCTGAACCACATCAGGCATCAGGAAAAATTTGTTTTTAGCAATTTGAGTGTAGAAACCTACTTTTTTTCCTTCCAGTAGACTACAGTTGCTCGCCTACGTGTAATTCAACAGTAGGCTTCTCCAAGACTCACTTCTATCAGTCTTTCAAAGCATTCAATTTAAATTTTAGAAACAGTTTTTTTTGTTTGTTTATATTTTTAAACTTTCTATTTTCTATAGTGCATGCACACATGCCCAGCTGTGTCCAAGTCTTTGTGGCCCCATGGACTGTAGCCTACTGGTCGCCCCTGTCCATGGGATTTTCCAGGCAAGAATCCCAGTGTGGGGCTTCGCTGGTGATCCAGTGGATGAAAAGTTCCCCTTGCAGTGCAAGGGGCACCGGTTCGATCCCTGGCCTGGGAAGATCCCATGTGCCATGAAGCAGCTGGACCAGTGTGTCCAATTGCAAGCCACCTCTTTGAAGCTCATGTGCCCAGAGCCTATGCTCTGCAGCAAGGGAGGCCACTACAATGAAAGGTCCACATAGGCCACAGAATAAAGATGGATGAAAATAAATAAATAAGAAAACAATAAAAGAGGCCAAAATTTTTTAAAAAGTGAACAAATATAGAAACAAAGAATCCTGGTGTAGGTTGCCATTTGCCTTCTCCATTTTTCTATTGGAATATAGGTAATTAACAATATTGTGATCATTTCAGGTGAACAGTGAAGGAATTCAGTCATACATACATGTATCCATTCTCCCCCAAACTTCCCTCCCATTCAGGCTGCCATATAACATGAAACAGAGTTCCATACACCATACAGTAAGTCCTCATTGATTATCCATTTTAAATAGAGTAGTGTGTCCATCCCAAACTCCTTTCCTCTCCTTTCCCCCATCCTTCACCCTGGCAACCATTCTCTAAGTCTGTGAGTCTCTTCCAGCTGCTCCTTTTTTGCATTAATTCATTAGCTGACATATTTACTTAAATGACATAATTACAATAATTGATACCACTGACAATGGCATACACACGCAGTAGTAGCTTTGTACGACTGCCATGACTAAGTATCATGAACTGAGTGGTTGAGAACAACACAGATTTGTTGTCTCATGGTTGTGAAAGCTAGAGTCTGAAATCAAGGTATCAGCAGGACCATGTTCCCTATGAAACTTGGGAGGAAACATTGTTCCTTGCCTATTCCCAACTTCATATAGTGTGCTAGAAATCTTGGGTGCTCTTGACTGAGAGATAACACTCTAATTCTCTGGCTTTATGTGGCCATCTTCTTTCAGAAAAAGTTTTTTGTTTGTTTATATTTTTAAACTTTCTATTTTCTATAGTGCATGCACACATGCCCAGCTGTGTCCAAGTCTTTGTGGCCCCATGGACTGTAGCCTACTGGTCGCCCCTGTCCATGGGATTTTCCAGGCAAGAATCCCAGTGTGGGGCTTCGCTGGTGATCCAGTGGATGAAAAGTTCCCCTTGCAGTGCAAGGGGCACCGGTTCGATCCCTGGCCTGGGAAGATCCCATGTGCCATGAAGCAGCTGGACCAGTGTGTCCAATTGCAAGCCACCTCTTTGAAGCTCATGTGCCCAGAGCCGGTGCTCTGCAGCAAGGGAGGCCACTACAATGAAAGGTCCACATAGGCCACAGAATAAAGATGGATGAAAATAAATAAATAAGAAAACAATAAAAGAGGCCAAAATTTTTTAAAAAGTGAACAAATATAGAAACAAAGAATCCTGGTGTAGGTTGCCATTTGCCTTCTCCATTTTTCTATTGGAATATAGGCAATTAACAATATTGTGATCATTTCAGGTGAACAGTGAAGGAATTCAGTCATACATACATGTATCCATTCTCCCCCAAACTTCCCTCCCATTCAGGCTGCCATATAACATGAAACAGAGTTCCATACACCATACAGTAAGTCCTCATTGATTATCCATTTTAAATAGAGTAGTGTGTCCATCCCAAACTCCTTTCCTCTCCTTTCCCCCATCCTTCACCCTGGCAACCATTCTCTAAGTCTGTGAGTCTCTTCCAGCTGCTCCTTTTTTGCATTAATTCATTAGCTGACATATTTACTTAAATGACATAATTACAATAATTGATACCACTGACAATGGCATACACACGCAGTAGTAGCTTTGTACGACTGCCATGACTAAGTATCATGAACTGAGTGGTTGAGAACAACACAGATTTGTTGTCTCATGGTTGTGAAAGCTAGAGTCTGAAATCAAGGTATCAGCAGGACCATGTTCCCTATGAAACTTGGGAGGAAACATTGTTCCTTGCCTATTCCCAACTTCATATAGTGTGCTAGAAATCTTGGGTGCTCTTGACTGAGAGATAACACTCTAATTCTCTGGCTTTATGTGGCCATCTTCTTTCTGTTATATCTGTCCAAATTTCCCCCTTTCATAAGAACATCAGTGATATTGGCTTAGAGTCTACTCTGAGGACCTTATTTTCATTCTGCTGTTAAGACTCTGTCTCCAAATACGAAGTACTAGAGGAGTTAGGGCATCCACAGATCTTTTTTAGGGGATACAATTCAACCCTTAACAGTCCACCCACTACACTGACGCTTGGTGAGTTTCCTGTTCAGCTGGTGAGAATGAAAGTGGGTGTTCCATACCATGGATGCGAGTATTTAGCATTGGTAAGTACATTTTTTCAGGGAAGAAAGAAAATGTGGGTCAATAAAGAAATCCCAGGGTTTCCCTGGTGGTCCAGTGGGTGAGGACACCGCCTTGCAGTGCAAGGGGCACCGGTTCAATCCCTGGCCTAGGAAGAGCCCACGTGCCATGGAGCAGCTGGACCTATGTGTCCAATTACTCTCTGGAGCGCATGCACCCAGAGCCGGTGCTCTGTGACAACAGAGGCCACTGCAATGGGAGGCCCACACGGGCCAAAGAACAAAGATGGATGAAAACAGATAAATGAAAGACCAATAGAATTGGCCCACCCACCCCGCTACTTCCCCAACCAGCACTCCCCACCTCCCCCCCCCAAAAAAGAAATCCCAGATTAGGAAGGAAGATGAAAGAGATGGAGAGATAAATTGACAGAGCAGTAGCTGAATCATTTTTCTGGGTAGGCAGTTGAAACAGCCCTTTCGACCACTGCTTCTTTTTACAGACAGGAGGTAGGCTTTCCTAAGCAGTCTCTCCTGGGAAGGGAGAAGTCCTTCAGATCCTAACAGGTCTCCAGATGGACTGAAAGATTTTTTTCTGATATAATAGAAAATATAATAATCCCTTCAAAAATTTAGAATATATAGTTACATTCCTACATATTCAAAATTTACCTTCGAAATTTTCAAATACATAGGTATATTTCTGATGTCCTCAAACATCCCTGCCTGTGTATAAATAAGGTCACATTGGTATTTATTCTCCATTTTTTTCTAGCTGACCATTCCTACCTACGCAGGCAAGACCCCGTGCAGAATCCGCCTCTACAGGTGATATCTCGGAGGGTTTCATAGACAGGCCAAGGCTGTATACTGCACTCTCCTCCCTCTGCCTGGGAGTCTTCTAAAACAGCAATGTCCTCAAAGTAATGCCAGCTAGGACTGTTTAACATGTTTTCTCAGTACCTCATACCAGTGCTCATACAGCATGTGCTCAATAAATATTTGCCGAATGATGAACTCCATGAAGCCCTGTGTGTCAGAGACAGTAAGACCACCACACATTGCATCTAGTCCCCCATGTTTCCTAGCCAGTTACAGAGTGAGAGGGACCCATGAGACTAATTCTAGCCAATGGGCCATATAAAGCCTTAAAATTGCACTCAGATGTCCTTGGGGCAAGGGAACTGGAGTTTGGAGCCAATGTGCTTTAATCTGCTCTAAAATAAAGTTATCAGTTGGGCTATGGTTATAGGAACTTTAGTTTTGGGAAAGGCATAGAGAAATATAAAACTCAGTCATGTAAACGGAAGTTTCTTCCTAAAACTTTACCCACTCCTGTTATCTAACCCCAGTGATTCTGTGTTTCTGGTAAGGGACCATAAGCAGAAGTCAGCATCTCTTGGATCTTAAAATCAAATTGGTCTTGATATTTGGATGGACTAAAATGCAGGGGAAAAAATACCTCCCACTTACAAACTTTCTACAATACAAACAAATGAATTTATAAGAAATTCGCTGACTCTGTGAAAGACAGAGATCTTGAAATAGTTCTGACTTGCAAGAAACAATAAATGGAACCTAGTTGAACAGTTCCTATTATAAAATTTTGAGATAAACATGCGTATATGTGTGCTAAGTTACTTCAGTTGTGTCTCACTCCGTGCGACCCTATAGACTATAGCCCGCCAGGCTCCTCTGTCCATGGGATTCTCCAGGCAAGAATACTGGAGTGGGTTGCCATGCCCTCCTCCAGGGAATCTTCCTGACCCAGGGATCAAACCCATGTCTCTTACATCTCCTGCACTGGCAGGCAGCTTCTTTACCACTAGCACCAACTGGAAAGCCCTTAGGTATACATATATGATCTTAATTTTGGACTGGGATTTTACAAACTCTTTAGAGGTGACTTTCCCTAAGGACCTCTCTCCATTCTCCTGCCCTAGGTAGATGTACTATTGCAACTGCACTCCAACTCAGATGGTGCTTGAACCCACAGGATGGGATGGAAACCCAGCTACACCTCAGATTGGGACTTGAACCCGTAATCCCTGACTTAGGAGGGGAGTCAAACACACTGTGTTTTTATTAAAACTGCTCACCTGGTGTCAGGACTTACTGATACTCAGGTTCTTTTGTTTTGATGCAGAAAGAATCAGTGAGGGGCTAAGTGATAGACAAAGAGTGAGTTTATTAGCACAGGACACAAGCCAGAAGGCAAGGGAGTGCAGCCCTGAGAACAAATAAGGCTACATGTTTATAATCAAAGAAAAAGTGGAGAGGGGAGAATATCGCCTTCTCATATCATTTGTTCTTCCTTTAACCCTACATGGTCTAAACAGAACTGTCATGGCACTATTTAAATCATGTGTTTATTAGCAAGAGAGTGGCAACATATATTAAAATATGGTATCTTGGTTTGTCTGCATACAGGAATGCAATTTTTCTCAGGGCCCATTATCTCACAGACCTCACAAGGTCAAATGCAGGCCTTGTATCCATTTTTCTGTGGCAGTGACCTAAGTAAGTCTGTTTAGTTTCAGAATGTTCTGATTGTTGCTTAGCTGCCTGATGTTCTGGGCATTTTCAGGTTGGTGACAAATTTTTGAAATTCGCTGACTCTGTGAAAGACAGAGATCTTGAAATAGTTCTGACTTGCAAGAAACAATAAATGGAACCTAGTTGAACAGTTCCTATTATAAAATTTTGAGATAAACATGCGTATATGTGTGCTAAGTTACTTCAGTTGTGTCTCACTCCGTGCGACCCTATAGACTATAGCCCGCCAGGCTCCTCTGTCCATGGGATTCTCCAGGCAAGAATACTGGAGTGGGTTGCCATGCCCTCCTCCAGGGAATCTTCCTGACCCAGGGATCAAACCCATGTCTCTTACATCTCCTGCACTGGCAGGCAGCTTCTTTACCACTAGCACCAACTGGAAAGCCCTTAGGTATACATATATGATCTTAATTTTGGACTGGGATTTTACAAACTCTTTAGAGGTGACTTTCCCTAAGGACCTCTCTCCATTCTCCTGCCCTAGGTAGATGTACTATTGCAACTGCACTCCAACTCAGATGGTGCTTGAACCCACAGGATGGGATGGAAACCCAGCTACACCTCAGATTGGGACTTGAACCCGTAATCCCTGACTTAGGAGGGGAGTCAAACACACTGTGTTTTTATTAAAACTGCTCACCTGGTGTCAGGACTTACTGATACTCAGGTTCTTTTGTTTTGATGCAGAAAGAATCAGTGAGGGGCTAAGTGATAGACAAAGAGTGAGTTTATTAGCACAGGACACAAGCCAGAAGGCAAGGGAGTGCAGCCCTGAGAACAAATAAGGCTACATGTTTATAATCAAAGAAAAAGTGGAGAGGGGAGAATATCGCCTTCTCATATCATTTGTTCTTCCTTTAACCCTACATGGTCTAAACAGAACTGTCATGGCACTATTTAAATCATGTGTTTATTAGCAAGAGAGTGGCAACATATATTAAAATATGGTATCTTGGTTTGTCTGCATACAGGAATGCAATTTTTCTCAGGGCCCATTATCTCACAGACCTCACAAGGTCAAATGCAGGCCTTGTATCCATTTTTCTGTGGCAGTGACCTAAGTAAGTCTGTTTAGTTTCAGAATGTTCTGATTGTTGCTTAGCTGCCTGATGTTCTGGGCATTTTCAGGTTGGTGTCTAGCTTCTGGTATCTCTTAACGTCTCTGTTTTCCCCTTGTGGGACTCCTAGCCTAACTGATATTATCTTATTCTATCCCTATCACCGTGACACCTTCCTCAGCCCCTATAATTCTGATCGTTTCTCCTCGAGAGGATCACTCTGCCCTTCCAGCAGCTTTATTGGACTGGACCCAGGAGAACTGTCTCTTCTGCGTGCCTCACAACAGACCATAGGAAACATGCATGCATCCTGTAAATGGACCCTCTGAGCGCTGACCAATGCCAGCCAAGCAGCATGCTGCTGGCTCTGCTACCCCAGCTGTCTGCAGTCTATCTTTCCCAGGTGAGACTAGATGACGGTCCAGATGGTTCTTCAAGTATGCTGACACACTTTCAAGTTCCCCAAGTGGTCTTCTGGAAGCCGGGAGGCATGATGCAGCCTGCAGATTCCCTCAGATGGGGACAAGGGGAATTCACAGCACAGCAAAGACCCATCAGACATTTCATCACCAAACCATCCCTCCCGTTTGACTCCTTATATCCTTGGAGATCTGGTTCTAGAATTTCACATCTAGTGTAGCCTTATGTCTTAATCAAAACTTGTACAAAATCTCTCGCACATGGGGAAAAAGAACAAAGAGAATGACACACAAATGGAGCTAGAGCCCAACACAGCCCCTTGTTGTTCAATGCTGTCTGAATGGGGGCTTCCCGCCACTTGTGGCCTGAGAGAGCCTGTTACTCCCCCCACCTCCAACTTCCACAAACTCCTTCAGGTTGGAGACAGTTGTTACTTTTTATGATGGAAAGTTCTTACTCAAAAGAGGAAGAGAGGGGCTTCCCTGTTGTTCCATTGGGTGAGGACACCGCCTTGCAGTGCAAGGGGCATCAGTTCGATTCCTGACCTGGGGAGATCACGTGCCGTGGAGCAGCTGGACCCATGTGTCCAACTACCGAGCTGGAGCTCTGGAGTGCATTTGCCCAGAGTGGTGCTCTGCAACAAGAGAGGCCACTGCAATGAGAGGCCCTCACAGGCCAAAAGAACAAAGATAGATGAAAAATAGATAAATGAAGGACCATAGAAGTAGCCAAAAAAAACGAAAAAGAAAAGATTAAAAAAAAAGAGGAATAGAAAATGAACATAAAGTCAGACAATTCAAGGATTAAGATGAATAAACAGACATTCCCAAACTTCGGCAGGGTCATCTACAAATTGGCACCTGCCACGGGTGCTTGCCATCCATCCCTACAAGGGTTAAATTGTGCAGCTGCAGCTGCTGACCTTTAACATCTCCTGAAGGAGTTCAGTGTGGAGACCTGAAATGAGGCACTCTGTGTTCTGGAAACTGGCAAGATGGGTCCTCAGATAGTTACATATTCTCAGAGGCTAATTTTATGAGCCAGGTTCTTGTAGCTCCTCCTATCAAAAAAAAGCACTAAAAGCCTTCATGTGTAACAATTGTTTCTTGTTTATTCTAGCAGAGGCTTCACTTTCAAGTTCCCCAAGTGGTCTTCTGGAAGCCGGGAGGCATGATGCAGCCTGCAGATTCCCTCAGATGGGGACAAGGGGAATTCACAGCACAGCAAAGACCCATCAGACATTTCATCACCAAACCATCCCTCCCGTTTGACTCCTTATATCCTTGGAGATCTGGTTCTAGAATTTCACATCTAGTGTAGCCTTATGTCTTAATCAAAACTTGTACAAAATCTCTGCACATGGGGAAAAAGAACAAAGAGAATGACACACAAATGGAGCTAGAGCCCAACACAGCCCCTTGTTGTTCAATGCTGTCTGAATGGGGGCTTCCCGCCACTTGTGGCCTGAGAGAGCCTGTTACTCCCCCCACCTCCAACTTCCACAAACTCCTTCAGGTTGGAGACAGTTGTTACTTTTTATGATGGAAAGTTCTTACTCAAAAGAGGAAGAGAGGGGCTTCCCTGTTGTTCCATTGGGTGAGGACACCGCCTTGCAGTGCAAGGGGCATCAGTTCGATTCCTGACCTGGGGAGATCACGTGCCGTGGAGCAGCTGGACCCATGTGTCCAACTACCGAGCTGGAGCTCTGGAGTGCATTTGCCCAGAGTGGTGCTCTGCAACAAGAGAGGCCACTGCAATGAGAGGCCCTCACAGGCCAAAAGAACAAAGATAGATGAAAAATAGATAAATGAAGGACCATAGAAGTAGCCAAAAAAAACGAAAAAGAAAAGATTAAAAAAAAAGAGGAATAGAAAATGAACATAAAGTCAGACAATTCAAGGATTAAGATGAATAAACAGACATTCCCAAACTTCGGCAGGGTCATCTACAAATTGGCACCTGCCACGGGTGCTTGCCATCCATCCCTACAAGGGTTAAATTGTGCAGCTGCAGCTGCTGACCTTTAACATCTCCTGAAGGAGTTCAGTGTGGAGACCTGAAATGAGGCACTCTGTGTTCTGGAAACTGGCAAGATGGGTCCTCAGATAGTTACATATTCTCAGAGGCTAATTTTATGAGCCAGGTTCTTGTAGCTCCTCCTATCAAAAAAAAGCACTAAAAGCCTTCATGTGTAACAATTGTTTCTTGTTTATTCTAGCAGAGGCTTCACAAGCAGAAATTTTCTACAAAAAAAAATGTGCCTGACTGCACCTGGTCCTCCTTGACCAAAATCAAACATATTCTGTCCTTCCCCCGTGCGTCTTTTGCGTCTTTTGGAGCAGTTTCTCAAAGCTATCTGAGGTGCTCTCTCCTAGGCTGCAGTCTTCATATTGCCCCAAATAAAATTTAACTAGCAACTCTTACTTTGTGTACTTTTTAAAAATTATATGCCCAATTTTATTTTTTTTAAATTGAGTGTTGTTTTGTCATTTTTCTGAAGGTACTTTTGATTTCTTCCTTGACCCATTGGTTTTTAGTAGCCTATGGTTTAGTCTTCACATGTTTGTGCTTTGCCCATTTTTCTTTCTGTCAGTGATTTCTAGTTTCATACCATGTGGCTGGAAAAATGCTTGATGTAATTTACTGATGCAATTTTAAATTTGTTGAGATTTGTTTTGCTGCCTGGCATGTGATCTATCCTAGATAATGTTCCATGTGCATTGGAAAAGACTGTATTCCAGTATTTTTTAAGTTACTAGCCACCCCATTCTTACAGCCTACACTTGAGGACATGTGTGTTCCCCAAGCTCCTCTGGGTGTGCTAGTCTGATTCCTTCAGGTTGGAGGGGGTTACTACTTTTTATGATGGCAAGTGAACATCTGTGGGTTTTCCCTAGCCAGCATCTCTTCTCCTGATATCAGAACCCAGCATTTCTCTGTGGGAAACCACCTCTTCTCTATGTGGTTTATTTAAAATGATCTCCCATTCAGATTCAGACCCCAGAGTTTGGCTTATGATTGAGGCCTTGTTTGTGAAACTATAGCATCCCTCTTGTGGCAACTAATTTTTTTTTTCCAACGAAGGGCACATGGCCCAAGAAGCAAGATTAGGAGTAGGTGAATGGAAAAGACAGATAATAAACAATAAGCAGAGTAAATAAATCAATAACAGAGTATGTTAGAGGATGATAAATCCTATAAGAAGAAATAAGCCAATTAAGGAATCAGGAGCAAGGAGGTGATGATTTTGAATAAGGTGATAAGGATAGTTCACACTGAGCTAGAATCTGAGCAAAGCTCAGGAAATGGAAATTAACCATGGATTCTAGAGAGAGAGACCACCCAATCTAAAGGCCCTATAGCAGAAGCCTGCCTGCCTTGTTCAAGGAATGGCAAGAAGGCCAGAGTAACTGGATTGGACAAGGAGAGGGGAGTAGTATTTGAGATCACAAAAGTTCACAGGAGCAGATCCTCTAGGGCCTTGTGAAGGATTTGGCTTTTCCTCTGAATTAAATGGGAAACCACTGGAAGATTTGAGAAGAGGAGGTACAGGATCTTTTATTTGCTTTGAGGGTCACTCTGGCTACTGTGTAGGGCTAACCTGCAGGAAGGCCAGGAAAAAGACTTCATTGATGCAAGTGGAAGATGAAGGAGGTATGGTAAGAAGTAGACTGTATATACTATGAGGGTCCATCCAACAGAATTTCCTGGCCCATGGATTTGGAATGTGAGAGAAAGATAAGCCAAAGATAACATTAAGTTTTTGACCTGAACAGCTGGAAGGATGGAGTTGGTAATGATAGGGGAAAAGTAAATTTGTACAGAAAGATTGGGGCACAGATTTGGGCATGTAAAGAGTGAGATGTATTTCAGACATCCAAGGGAATTTATTAAGTAGACTATGAAACAGAATAGTACGGAACTCAACTCGGGAGACAGGGAAATGTAAAGGCATGATAAAGACTTGCCTTCTCTCTTCTCACTTAGTTTAGACAGTTTCTCAGGTCACAGGATAAAGTGTGGGCAGGTTTGATCTCTGGGTTAGGAAGATCCCCTGGAGGAGGGCATGGCAACCCACTTTAGTATTCTTGCCTGGAGAATCCTACAGAGGAGCCTGGCGGGGTACAGTCTATAGGACGAGTGAAACTATAGCATCCCTCTTGTGGCAACTAATTTTTTCCAACGAAGGGCACATGGCCCAAGAAGCAAGATTAGGAGTAGGTGAATGGAAAAGACAGATAATAAACAATAAGCAGAGTAAATAAATCAATAACAGAGTATGTTAGAGGATGATAAATCCTATAAGAAGAAATAAGCCAATTAAGGAATCAGGAGCAAGGAGGTGATGATTTTGAATAAGGTGATAAGGATAGTTCACACTGAGCTAGAATCTGAGCAAAGCTCAGGAAATGGAAATTAACCATGGATTCTAGAGAGAGAGACCACCCAATCTAAAGGCCCTATAGCAGAAGCCTGCCTGCCTTGTTCAAGGAATGGCAAGAAGGCCAGAGTAACTGGATTGGACAAGGAGAGGGGTGAAGTATTTGAGATCACAAAAGTTCACAGGAGCAGATCCTCTAGGGCCTTGTGAAGGATTTGGCTTTTCCTCTGAATTAAATGGGAAACCACTGGAAGATTTGAGAAGAGGAGGTACAGGATCTTTTATTTGCTTTGAGGGTCACTCTGGCTACTGTGTAGGGCTAACCTGCAGGAAGGCCAGGAAAAAGACTTCATTGATGCAAGTGGAAGATGAAGGAGGTATGGTAAGAAGTAGACTGTATATACTATGAGGGTCCATCCAACAGAATTTCCTGGCCCATGGATTTGGAATGTGAGAGAAAGATAAGCCAAAGATAACATTAAGTTTTTGACCTGAACAGCTGGAAGGATGGAGTTGGTAATGATAGGGGAAAAGTAAATTTGTACAGAAAGATTGGGGCACAGATTTGGGCATGTAAAGAGTGAGATGTATTTCAGACATCCAAGGGAATTTATTAAGTAGACTATGAAACAGAATAGTACGGAACTCAACTCGGGAGACAGGGAAATGTAAAGGCATGATAAAGACTTGCCTTCTCTCTTCTCACTTAGTTTAGACAGTTTCTCAGGTCACAGGATAAAGTGTGGGCAGGTTTGATCTCTGGGTTAGGAAGATCCCCTGGAGGAGGGCATGGCAACCCACTTTAGTATTCTTGCCTGGAGAATCCTACAGAGGAGCCTGGCGGGGTACAGTCTATAGGGTCACAAAGAGTCAGACACAGCACTGGATAAAGTATGAAAACTCTTTGTTGAGGGCAATGCCAGTCAACCTAACAATCATTGTTGAGGGCAATGCCAGTCAACCTAATAGGTCCTGATTCTGAGAAGAACAGGAAACACCAAGAATCTGTCTTGCTACCTAGATAACAATTGCACTGTCAGAATCGGTCCGAGGCAACTATTTTCAAACTCCGGAGTCTACTGTGGAGTCACAGTAGCAGCTGCCCATCCTCCATCCTCAGCTGCATGGCAGACAGCTATGTACATGTTCCGGGGGCGGCTTAAACACAGTTTACAGGAATCAGGAGCCTGTTCTCCCAATATCTGTCTCTGAGCACCGATTGCTGCTTATGATCACAGAGGTGCAATCAAAGAGGCAGGCAGCCATAGTAGTACCTCCCTTCACTGCTGTAAGCCCCCCCTCCTCAAGTGAAGTGACACAGAAAGGTTAAAAGGGCCAGTTGACAGCAGAGCTCTTTGTAAAATAGCATTGTTCTGGAGGAGCGGAGCTTTCTTTTGTATATGATCCACCTGGTCATATTCATGCAAAAGAAAAGAAATGTACAGAAGCAGCAATCAAACAGAATATATTCATTCCAGCCTAGGCCATTTTCACTGGATGATGAAAACAGATCTGTTTAACAATCAGCAATTATTATATAGTGGACAATTCCTAAATTTAGGAAGAATATAAAAAGCTACTTATTAGATTTTTAACCAATCAGCAATTATTATAAAATTTGTACAGAAAGATTGGGGCACAGATTTGGGCATGTAAAGAGTGAGATGTATTTCAGACATCCAAGGGAATTTATTAAGTAGACTATGAAACAGAATAGTACGGAACTCAACTCGGGAGACAGGGAAATGTAAAGGCATGATAAAGACTTGCCTTCTCTCTTCTCACTTAGTTTAGACAGTTTCTCAGGTCACAGGATAAAGTGTGGGCAGGTTTGATCTCTGGGTTAGGAAGATCCCCTGGAGGAGGGCATGGCAACCCACTTTAGTATTCTTGCCTGGAGAATCCTACAGAGGAGCCTGGCGGGGTACAGTCTATAGGGTCACAAAGAGTCAGACACAGCACTGGATAAAGTATGAAAACTCTTTGTTGAGGGCAATGCCAGTCAACCTAACAATCATTGTTGAGGGCAATGCCAGTCAACCTAATAGGTCCTGATTCTGAGAAGAACAGGAAACACCAAGAATCTGTCTTGCTACCTAGATAACAATTGCACTGTCAGAATCGGTCCGAGGCAACTATTTTCAAACTCCGGAGTCTACTGTGGAGTCACAGTAGCAGCTGCCCATCCTCCATCCTCAGCTGCATGGCAGACAGCTATGTACATGTTCCGGGGGCGGCTTAAACACAGTTTACAGGAATCAGGAGCCTGTTCTCCCAATATCTGTCTCTGAGCACCGATTGCTGCTTATGATCACAGAGGTGCAATCAAAGAGGCAGGCAGCCATAGTAGTACCTCCCTTCACTGCTGTAAGCCCCTCCTCCTCAAGTGAAGTGACACAGAAAGGTTAAAAGGGCCAGTTGACAGCAGAGCTCTTTGTAAAATAGCATTGTTCTGGAGGAGCTGAGCTTTCTTTTGTATATGATCCACCTGGTCATATTCATGCAAAAGAAAAGAAATGTACAGAAGCAGCAATCAAACAGAATATATTCATTCCAGCCTAGGCCATTTTCACTGGATGATGAAAACAGATCTGTTTAACAATCAGCAATTATTATATAGTGGACAATTCCTAAATTTAGGAAGAATATAAAAAGCTACTTATTAGATCTTCTTTTGCAATCGGCCTTCTAAACTTCAAGGTTTATACACCATTCGTTGGGAAAAAATAAAAGTTTATACAACATTCAAAAAAAAAAGAAAGGCCAGTGCCCTCCCCTCCCACCTCCCCTTCCTCTTTTGCTTTTTCCCTCTTTGGGAGCTAGACATTAAAGCCTAGGACATAAGAAACAACTGTATGTAAGAGGGAAATTGGAAAGTGACTACACAGGCCCAGGAAAAGGCTCACAAAAGACTGGAGAAAACCTTACATTTACACATTAGGCTGATCCTCACCACACAAACAACCTATAACAATCAACAAAAACAAAAGCAACAGAAATCAGTAAACCTTGGGGAAAGCGGATGATCTGATTTCCAGCTTTACCACATTATTAGATTCAAATGATCAGTGTTCCACACACACACACAATCATAAGGCATATGGAATAAGTATAGCCCATTCAAAGGAAAGAAATCAACAGAAATTGTCCCTGAAAAAGACCTAATGGCACAAACACTAGACAAATTGTTAAATCAACTGTCTTAAATATCCTCAAAGAACTGAGGGACATAGGGGAAAAGTCAAGAAAACAATGTGTGAGCAATGGAAATATCAATACCTAGAAATCCTAAGATGAAGTAAAGAAAGAAATTCAGGAATTGAAAAGTATAGCAACTGAGATGAAAAATTTACAAGAGGGATTCAAAAGATGATTTCATCAGGCTGAAGAGTCAGTAACTTAACAGGACAATTAAACTTATCAACCATGAGGAACAGAAAGAAAAAAATGAAAAAATGAACACAGCCTAAGGGACCTACAGGATACCAAGCAGAACAATATACATATGCAAGAGACCAAGAAAAGCAGAAAAGGGGAAAGGGAATATTTGCAGAAATAGTGACTGAAAACTTCCAAAATCTGATGAAATACATGAGCACAAACATCCAAGAAATTTGAACAATTCCAAATAAGATGAACTCAGAGATCCAACACCAAAATACATATGATCAAAGTTACAAATGCCAAAGAGATGATCTTAAAAGAAGCATCATATGCAACAGATCCTCAAAAAGATTATTAGCAGGGCTTCCCTGGTGGTGCAGTGTGTAAAGCGTCTGCCTTGCAGTGCAAAGGACACCAGTTCGATCCCTGGCCCGAGAAGATGTCACGTGCCGCGGAGTGGCTGGACTAGTGTGTCCAATTATGAGCCAGTGCTCTGGAGCACAAACGCCCAGGGCTGGTGCTCTGCAATGAGAGAGGCCACTGCAATGGAAAGCTCATACAGGCCAAAGAATAAAAGCTGGATGAAAATAAATATAAACAAAAGAGGTGTGATGGAGAACAAGAAAAGAAAAAGAAAAAAAAAATTAACAAACAAGTATTTCTCCCTCTTCTGTAGGGAAAAATACTGGTCTTTGTAAAGGTACATGCACAATTGTAAAAGCTGTATCATTGCAGCAATGATTTGTAACTGCACTTTTGGTTTTCTACATTTAAAATAATTATTTGTTTATGATTTGGGGCACACATGTATTAAGATGTAAATTTACAACATCAGCAGCTGAAGGAGGTAGGGAAAGTTTTAAAGGGGCAGGGGTTTGCTTATATATACGCTTCTAGGTCATCAGGTTTGTTTTATTTTTCATCCATCTTTATTCTTTGGCCTGTGTGGTCCTCCCATCGCAGTGGCCCCTCTTGTTGCAGAGCACTGGCTCTGGGTTCATGCGCTCCATAGCACTGGCTTGTAATTGGACACACTTGGTCCAGCCGTTCCACAGCATGTGGGATCTTCCTGGGCCAGGGATCGAACCTGGTGCCCCCTGCACTCAAGACGGAATCTCCACCCACTGGACCACCAGGGAAGCCCCAGGACAGAGGTTTTTAAGTGAAGCTACTATAAATCAAATTTAGAGTGTTGGTGGTCTCTATGAAAACAGCTATAGAATATACACAAAAGGAAATGAGATAGGAGTTTAAACACTTTACTATCAACTAAACATGTAAGATAATAATGTAGGAAATGAGAGACCAGAGTACATAGAAAACAACTAGCATAGTGACAGAAGAGCCTCATTATAATTACCTTAAATGTAAGTAGATTAAGCCCTCCACTCAAAAGACTCATATTGGCAGAACAAATTAAATGTAAAAGGAAATGATGAGAAGACCATGCCATCCTCAAAAGATTATTAGCAGGGCTTCCTGGTGGTGCAGTGTGTAAAGCGTCTGCCTTGCAGTGCAAAGGACACCAGTTCGATCCCTGGCCCGAGAAGATGTCACGTGCGCGAGTGGCTGGACTAGTGTGTCCAATTATGAGCCAGTGCTCTGGAGCACAAACGCCCAGGGCTGGTGCTCTGCAATGAGAGAGGCCACTGCAATGGAAAGCTCATACAGGCCAAAGAATAAAAGCTGGATGAAAATAAATATAAACAAAAGAGGTGTGATGGAGAACAAGAAAAGAAAAAGAAAAAAAAATTAACAAACAAGTATTTCTCCCTCTTCTGTAGGGAAAAATACTGGTCTTTGTAAAGGTACATGCACAATTGTAAAAGCTGTATCATTGCAGCAATGATTTGTAACTGCACTTTTGGTTTTCTACATTTAAAATAATTATTTGTTTATGATTTGGGGCACACATGTATTAAGATGTAAATTTACAACATCAGCAGCTGAAGGAGGTAGGGAAAGTTTTAAAGGGGCAGGGGTTTGCTTATATATACGCTTCTAGGTCATCAGGTTTGTTTTATTTTTCATCCATCTTTATTCTTTGGCCTGTGTGGTCCTCCCATCGCAGTGGCCCCTCTTGTTGCAGAGCACTGGCTCTGGGTTCATGCGCTCCATAGCACTGGCTTGTAATTGGACACACTTGGTCCAGCCGTTCCACAGCATGTGGGATCTTCCTGGGCCAGGGATCGAACCTGGTGCCCCCTGCACTCAAGACGGAATCTCCACCCACTGGACCACCAGGGAAGCCCCAGGACAGAGGTTTTTAAGTGAAGCTACTATAAATCAAATTTAGAGTGTTGGTGGTCTCTATGAAAACAGCTATAGAATATACACAAAAGGAAATGAGATAGGAGTTTAAACACTTTACTATCAACTAAACATGTAAGATAATAATGTAGGAAATGAGAGACCAGAGTACATAGAAAACAACTAGCATAGTGACAGAAGAGCCTCATTATAATTACCTTAAATGTAAGTAGATTAAGCCCTCCACTCAAAAGACTCATATTGGCAGAACAAATAAACATGATGCAACTCTATACTGTCTACAAGAGATGTACTTGGGATCCAAAGATACAAACACATTGAAATTGAAAGGATAGGAAAAGATAATCCATGAAAACAGTAACCAAAAGAGAGCAGATATAGCTATAAAAATACCAGACAAATAGACTTTAAATCAAAAAAGGTTAAGAGACAAGTACATTATATATTAATAAAAGATCCAAACAAGATTTATCCATTATAAACATATACACACTTCAGTGGGGTCGCAAAGAGTTGGACAGGACAGAGCAACTGAACTGAACTGATGATCCAGCAATTCCACTTCTGGGCATATACCCCAAAGAACTGAAAGTAGGGTCTCGAAGAAATATTTGTACGCCCATGTTCATAGCAGCATTACTTGTAATAAGTAACTCAATGAAGCAAGTCCTGCGCATCAGTGGATGAACAGATAAGTTAAATGTGGATATTTATACATTCCATGGAATATTGTTCAGCCCTTTTTAGGAAGAGCATTTTGCAATACATTACAACAAGCATGACCTTGGGAACATGATGCTAAATGAAATAAGCCAGTCAGAAAAAGACACATCATGTTATGATTCCACTTATATAAGGTACTTAACAGCAGTCAGAATCATAAAGACAGGAATGTGGTTACTAGGGGCTGGGGGCAAGGAATAACGGGGAGTTACTGTTCTATGAGAAGAGCTTCAGTTTCCCAAGACAAGAACAGTTATGGAGATGGAGAGCCGGCGGGGGGTGGCGTGGGGTGGGCAGTTTGCACAACGATGTGAATGCATCAGACACCAATGAACTGTCCTAGATGGAAGTTTTGTTACCTGTATTTTAACACACAGAGGAGAAAAAACAAACAAACAAACAAACACGCTTTTCTGACCATTCCACCGGGACCGGGGCTACTAAAGGATCTAGAGGGTGCCCACGGCGAGAGTGGGGCAGAGGAGGGGGCTGGGATCCCCATCACTAGAGAACCGGGCACCCCATGCACAGCCCCACTCGCTCTGCGGCCCGGGAGCACAGCCTAGAGTTCCCCCTCCCCTGTGGACGCGCGCCCTCGGCCCACTGGCGCGGCCATGAGCTGGGCGCCAGACCTCCTCCTGGACCCGCTCAGCGGGCGGGTCGCGTAACCTAGCGGAGCGCTAGGGCGGCGCCCTCGCCGGCGGAGGCGGGACCCTTCCCCACACCACGCCCCCGCCCGATTCCCCTCCTCCTTCCTCCGCCCCCCAGCGACCCGGCAGCCAATCCCAGCCGCGCTCCTGCCGGGATATCAGGGCCCGCGGTGGTGCAGAGCCCGGAGGCGGCGTGGAGCCCCCAGGCGGAGTGGAGAACTGTGGAACTTTGTGCCCCGCGGCAGGTAAGGATGTGTGTGTGGGGATTGAGCTGGGCGTCGCGTCGGGCTTTTCCGAAACCCTCAAGTAGAAGAAGCCTGAAAACCAAAGGCCGCGAGAGTCCGGTACCCGCCGCGCCGCCGGCCCGGAGGTCTTGGAGCCGCCAAGCTCGCCCGGCCCTGCGCGGAGCGGGCGGACGGGAGTACTCGGCTGGCCGGCGAGCCTACGTGCTCCTTGGGAAGGCCTGACTCAAATAAACAAAGGCCGAGCATTAAGAACATTGCATGTCTATTTCATTCGTAAAAGGGAGATGGCTTCGGGTTTGGGGCGGTGCAGCGTGGTTCAGCGGCTGAATGAGCGAGCGGCTCTGCTCGGCATCTCTAGCGAGGGTGAGAGTCCCGCCAGCCGGGAGTCCAGCAACCGGCCTGGAGTTCAGTTCCTTGTTACGAACCCTGCGCAGACTTAACCTTTCCTGGCCGCGCTCTCCTCTTTCGAAACTGGACACTCTCAGCATTTCAGATGTTGTTCTGAAGATTAGATCAATTGAAAGTGAAAGTCGCTCAGTCCTTTCCGACTCTGCGACCCATGAACGTGCCATGCAATTTTTTAGGCGAGAATACTGTGATGGGAAGCCTTTTTCTTCTCAGGGCCGGGGATCGAATTCAGGTCTCGCGCATTGCAAGCGAAATCTTTACCGTCTCAGCCACCAGGGCCTCCATTAAGTGCCCACGGCGAGAGTGGGGCAGAGGAGGGGGCTGGGATCCCCATCACTAGAGAACCGGGCACCCCATGCACAGCCCCACTCGCTCTGCGGCCCGGGAGCACAGCCTAGAGTTCCCCCTCCCCTGTGGACGCGCGCCCTCGGCCCACTGGCGCGGCCATGAGCTGGGCGCCAGACCTCCTCCTGGACCCGCTCAGCGGGCGGGTCGCGTAACCTAGCGGAGCGCTAGGGCGGCGCCCTCGCCGGCGGAGGCGGGACCCTTCCCCACACCACGCCCCCGCCCGATTCCCCTCCTCCTTCCTCCGCCCCCCAGCGACCCGGCAGCCAATCCCAGCCGCGCTCCTGCCGGGATATCAGGGCCCGCGGTGGTGCAGAGCCCGGAGGCGGCGTGGAGCCCCCAGGCGGAGTGGAGAACTGTGGAACTTTGTGCCCCGCGGCAGGTAAGGATGTGTGTGTGGGGATTGAGCTGGGCGTCGCGTCGGGCTTTTCCGAAACCCTCAAGTAGAAGAAGCCTGAAAACCAAAGGCCGCGAGAGTCCGGTACCCGCCGCGCCGCCGGCCCGGAGGTCTTGGAGCCGCCAAGCTCGCCCGGCCCTGCGCGGAGCGGGCGGACGGGAGTACTCGGCTGGCCGGCGAGCCTACGTGCTCCTTGGGGAAGGCCTGACTCAAATAAACAAAGGCCGAGCATTAAGAACATTGCATGTCTATTTCATTCGTAAAAGGGAGATGGCTTCGGGTTTGGGGCGGTGCAGCGTGGTTCAGCGGCTGAATGAGCGAGCGGCTCTGCTCGGCATCTCTAGCGAGGGTGAGAGTCCCGCCAGCCGGGAGTCCAGCAACCGGCCTGGAGTTCAGTTCCTTGTTACGAACCCTGCGCAGACTTAACCTTTCCTGGCCGCGCTCTCCTCTTTCGAAACTGGACACTCTCAGCATTTCAGATGTTGTTCTGAAGATTAGATCAATTGAAAGTGAAAGTCGCTCAGTCCTTTCCGACTCTGCGACCCATGAACGTGCCATGCAATTTTTTAGGCGAGAATACTGTGATGGGAAGCCTTTCTCTTCTCCAGGGCCGGGGATCGAATTCAGGTCTCGCGCATTGCAAGCGAAATCTTTACCGTCTCAGCCACCAGGGAAGCCTCCGTGAATTAAGTGTACTCTAAAAAAACCCTAAGGTTGAGCTCCCAGCGACTACAGGGTTACCTCGACAGATATTTTAAAGTACTCTTGCCCTGAATTGTTACACAGAGGAACTAAGGTGGTTTGCAACAAAATCGTGTAGACTCGTACCAAATCAGTAGAAAATAAATACAACCAGATAGGGGGAGCAAACGTGTAAAATAAGACAGAAAGTAAATTCAGGAGTAAAAGCAAAAGTGTGAACTTGCTATGAAAATGGAAATGTTCTGTATTTAATTAATTTACTTTTAATAGTGTGTGTCTGTATGTAAAACAGTTTGGAAGTTCCTCAGAAGAGTTTAAATAGAATTACCATATGATGCAGCGATTCGTGACATGGTCTAGAGAGGTTCATGTTCCAGTTTGCACTTAGAAGAAAGACGGAGACAGAGAGAGAGGCACAGTTTAAGCTACGGAAGCTGTTTGGTCCTGGCTGGACCATTCGTTTACCTTGAGAGTTGGGTGGGCAGGTGCATCGTTTAGGATGGAAACAGGAAAAACACACACACACACACACACAAATGCGAGAAATTTTTGATAGGAGTCTAGCAGAGGTTGTAGGTTTTAGGAACCCACAAATGACAGTGAGGCAGCCAGGGAAGAGGGTTGGTGGGGTGCCATGCCCAGCCTGGGATGCAGCGAAGGGCGGGTGGTATCAGCTTGGAGGGGAGAGTAGGGGCGGAGCTCCCGAGGAGGGCCCGCCCTCCAAGGCTGCTGTGGCCTTTCAGATGGCAGCTACGGCCAGAGCAGCAGCTCAGCCGTACAGGACAGGTAGGGGATAAGTTCACCAGCCTCTCCCTCAGTCCAGCTCGTACAGCTCAACTGCATGACAGGCCAGTCAGTAGAGAGAGGAGGTGCTGGTCAAAGAATAGTGACTATTGGGGGAAAACCAGCCGACAGGGAAGGTGATGCACTTGTGTCTCAAAGAACCATTTTACGAGTTAGAATTTAGGCTTCAAAGGGGAGGGAGTGTGGCTAGTTGTTGCTAAAATCATCAGTGGAGACCAGACCAGGAAGGGAATGTGATAATCCTAGCAGCTGGGTCTGCTGGGTGGTCTGCTCTAAAACTCGGACCAAGACCAGTGTGGTTCTCTTTTGTGCAACTTTTTAAGTTTATATGTAGGAAAATTGTTACACCTCAGGAAAAGCAAGCCTGAGAGGCAGAGCCTTGAGAATGTGCTGTCTTGTATATTTCAGACTAGAAGCAACATTGTTTTGCAAAGAACTAAGAGCCAGCTGTGACTAAGCAGAGTCAGTTTGTTCTCTTTTACACCTTTCTCCTCTGTTCTCCTCTGGCTAATGCTAAGTGGAAGCTGGAGGGTGAAGCAGCCCAGGTGACCAGCATAGGGAGGTCAGCCCACTCCTGAGGGAATAGGAGTAGGGTAGATGGAGAACCACCAATCAGGGATTTAAAGTCTGCCTCTCCATGAAAGTCTCAGGGTTCTAACTTGCTAAGGGTTACCGTGGGAGTGAAAGGTGATAGGCAAAGATGTTTTTGAAAAAGAAAACACATAACCATGTAGCCACTGCTACTTTTGACCTATGGCTGTCTCAAGCAGCCATGTCAAGTCATGCTATTCTAGCTAATGCAGGATTTTTTTTTTTTGCCTGTGGCAGAAGTTTTCTGAAAGTAAAAAGGGATAGAGAAAGCTTCTGACATAGGCATCAGAAGGGGACAGGAAGAGTGTCCACATCCCTAGTTTAGGCGGGACAGTATGTACTTTTTCAGTTGGTTATTAACAGTATATCAAAAGAACATCTCGAGGTTGTAAAGGTCTTTACCAGACCCACTCCCACAACATCTGGAGATAACATAGGTACAAAATTAGCCAGAACGACTGGGTTCCTGTAAAGAAGGAGAACATGTTCCCAAGCAAGATACATTGTTGTTGCAATCATTAGCTCTGGGCTTGAAGTTATTAGTCCTTATTGTGGTTGCTCAGTCTTATCTGACTCTTTTGTGACCCCATGTACTGTAACTTGCAAGGCTCCTTTGTTCATGGGATTTCCCAGGCAAGAATACTGGAACAGGTTGCCATTTCCTTCTCCAGCTAATACAGGTTTTCCTAAGCTTTATTGAGATATAATTGTTTCCATTGGATGTATACCTAGGAGGGGAAAATGTATGCGTTTCTTACTGCCTTATTTATCCCCATAAAGAAGGACAGACATGAAGCTCCCTCTCCAAGCACCAACTTTAGGAAATGCCTCATTCTTTTATGTACACAGGAGCATCCCTTCTGGTATAGGAGGGGCCCTGGAGGTTGGCCAGTGTCCTTTAAAGAAACAGTACGGGTGTGGGAAAATGTCTTGTATATTTCAGACCTTTTTCTCAGCTGTGACTAAGCAGAGTCAGTTTGTTCTCTCTTACACCTTTCTCCTCTGTTCTCCTCTGGCTAATGCTAAGTGGAAGCTGGAGGGTGAAGCAGCCCAGGTGACCAGCATAGGGAGGTCAGCCCACTCCTGAGGGAATAGGAGTAGGGTAGATGGAGAACCACCAATCAGGGATTTAAAGTCTGCCTCTCCATGAAAGTCTCAGGGTTCTAACTTGCTAAGGGTTACCGTGGGAGTGAAAGGTGATAGGCAAAGATGTTTTTGAAAAAGAAAACACATAACCATGTAGCCACTGCTACTTTTGACCTATGGCTGTCTCAAGCAGCCATGTCAAGTCATGCTATTCTAGCTAATGCAGGATTTTTTTTTTGCCTGTGGCAGAAGTTTTCTGAAAGTAAAAAGGGATAGAGAAAGCTTCTGACATAGGCATCAGAAGGGGACAGGAAGAGTGTCCACATCCCTAGTTTAGGCGGGACAGTATGTACTTTTTCAGTTGGTTATTAACAGTATATCAAAAGAACATCTCGAGGTTGTAAAGGTCTTTACCAGACCCACTCCCACAACATCTGGAGATAACATAGGTACAAAATTAGCCAGAACGACTGGGTTCCTGTAAAGAAGGAGAACATGTTCCCAAGCAAGATACATTGTTGTTGCAATCATTAGCTCTGGGCTTGAAGTTATTAGTCCTTATTGTGGTTGCTCAGTCTTATCTGACTCTTTTGTGACCCCATGTACTGTAACTTGCAAGGCTCCTTTGTTCATGGGATTTCCCAGGCAAGAATACTGGAACAGGTTGCCATTTCCTTCTCCAGCTAATACAGGTTTTCCTAAGCTTTATTGAGATATAATTGTTTCCATTGGATGTATACCTAGGAGGGGAAAATGTATGCGTTTCTTACTGCCTTATTTATCCCCATAAAAGAAGGACAGACATGAAGCTCCCCTCTCCAAGCACCAACTTTAGGAAATGCCTCATTCTTTTATGTACACAGGAGCATCCCTTCTGGTATAGGAGGGGGCCCTGGAGGTTGGCCAGTGTCCTTTAAAGAAACAGTACGGGTGTGATGTCCCAGGGGGCCAGCAACCACCTACCTCCGATCAGACCCCTGGATCCCCTCACTGGAGGTCACAGGTGGTGAAGACATTTGGGGATAGGGCCATTGGGGGGGGGGTCGGGGAGAGAGAGGTACCAAGGAGTGTCTGCACAGAGTTGAGGCCAGTGTCATCAAGATCCTGACCCTCTGCTTTTGTCTTCACAGCTTCTACGGAAGGAGACCAAGATGAGCACAGAGGTGAGTTCTCTAAAAGGACCAGTTTAAGGGTGCTTTTCTTCCAGCGTGCCTCATTTTTCCTTCACAGGGCATCTTCTTTCCCTCCAGAGCTTTCGGAAACATTGGCACAAACTTGAAAACATGTCCCCTGCATCCTGCCGCCGCACACGTGGCTCCGGGTGATAGGGGAAGAATTAGGTCTCTCTGAGTTCTTATCTTGTCTGTCCAGCTTCAATTAGAATTATCGACCTCAATTAATCCTGAAACAACATGCATGGACTGAGGGTGGAGCAGGCTGTGGGGGCTGCTGGGCCCTAGCGTTATTAGGGGGACAATTAACTCTGCTTATGAGGACCTCCCTTGCTATCATCTCCCATATTCTCAATTCCTCTGAGCCTGTTCTTCAGTCCAGCGAGATGCCTTATTTCTTTGCCCTTTATTTTTTCCTGACTGATCAGCCCCTCCTGCTTCCAAGCCCTTCTGGATCCAGCCTAGATCCTGGAGTCTATCTCTTCCCCACTGCTGCTGTGCTCATGCCCCCAGCTCCTTTCCCCAGTCCTAGTCATGCAGTTTTTGCTTTCCTGTGAACTTGCAAGGCTCCTTTGTTCATGGGATTTCCCAGGCAAGAATACTGGAACAGGTTGCCATTTCCTTCTCCAGCTAATACAGGTTTTCCTAAGCTTTATTGAGATATAATTGTTTCCATTGGATGTATACCTAGGAGGGGAAAATGTATGCGTTTCTTACTGCCTTATTTATCCCCATAAAAGAAGGACAGACATGAAGCTCCCCTCTCCAAGCACCAACTTTAGGAAATGCCTCATTCTTTTATGTACACAGGAGCATCCCTTCTGGTATAGGAGGGGGCCCTGGAGGTTGGCCAGTGTCCTTTAAAGAAACAGTACGGGTGTGATGTCCCAGGGGGCCAGCAACCACCTACCTCCGATCAGACCCCTGGATCCCCTCACTGGAGGTCACAGGTGGTGAAGACATTTGGGGATAGGGCCATTGGGGGGGGGTCGGGGAGAGAGAGGTACCAAGGAGTGTCTGCACAGAGTTGAGGCCAGTGTCATCAAGATCCTGACCCTCTGCTTTTGTCTTCACAGCTTCTACGGAAGGAGACCAAGATGAGCACAGAGGTGAGTTCTCTAAAAGGACCAGTTTAAGGGTGCTTTTCTTCCAGCGTGCCTCATTTTTCCTTCACAGGGCATCTTCTTTCCCTCCAGAGCTTTCGGAAACATTGGCACAAACTTGAAAACATGTCCCCTGCATCCTGCCGCCGCACACGTGGCTCCGGGTGATAGGGGAAGAATTAGGTCTCTCTGAGTTCTTATCTTGTCTGTCCAGCTTCAATTAGAATTATCGACCTCAATTAATCCTGAAACAACATGCATGGACTGAGGGTGGAGCAGGCTGTGGGGGCTGCTGGGCCCTAGCGTTATTAGGGGGACAATTAACTCTGCTTATGAGGACCTCCCTTGCTATCATCTCCCATATTCTCAATTCCTCTGAGCCTGTTCTTCAGTCCAGCGAGATGCCTTATTTCTTTGCCCCTTTATTTTTTCCTGACTGATCAGCCCCTCCTGCTTCCAAGCCCTTCTGGATCCAGCCTAGATCCTGGAGTCTATCTCTTCCCCACTGCTGCTGTGCTCATGCCCCCAGCTCCTTTCCCCAGTCCTAGTCATGCATGGCCAACCCAGAGGCCATTGCCACAGGATGGTGGTCTCGGGTGAGTGACACAGCTTCGTGCTGTGTTGGCTGACAGACGTCTCAAAACCCTCCTCCGGGTCTTCAGCGTGCCCACCTGGCCTCCCCCATGGTCCCCAGGCAGCTTTTGCCGGTAACAGCCAGGTCTGGGCTCCCTCTTTCCTCCCAGCTCCTCCTTACTCTTAGGATCTGATCACCTTTTACCTTATGGAGAAAACTTGAAATCATCAGACATCATCTGTGTCTATTCCTGCCTCCACATTTGTCTAGTTTCTCTTCTTAGAGGAAGGGATGTTTATCAGTAGGAAGCTCCAGGCTTTGAGTATGAAAGAACCCAATTTGATGTGGTATTTGTCCCAGAAGTCCAGAGGGAGGGTAGGCTCCAGGGCAGATTGGTCCAGTAGCTCAGCCCTCTCATCAAGGATCCAGGATCTTTTTCTCTCTTTGCTCTCATCCAAGTGTTGACTGCATCCTTGAGGTAGTGGCCCACATGGATATAGGAAGGCTCTAGCAGTGGTTGGGGCTTTGTGCGTCCTCATTCACTCTGAGTGGGAGAAAGAGATGGATTCCTGCAGCTCTCCCAGAAAAGGGGGAGCCTCCTTTCTTGAAGCTCCACCAAATGCCTTCTTAGGTTTCATTGGCTAGATGTGGGTTATATGCCCATTCCTGGACCAGTTACTGTGTCAGAGGAGCCAGGGTTATGCCAACTGGCTTAGACTAATCAGGCCCAGCTAGAGCATCTTCTCTACCCCAAGAGCTGGATCCAGGAAGAGGGAAGAGAAGTGGACTTGGGGAAAGGAGCTTACTGCATCCCATCCCAGACATTTCTGGTGAATGTGAGTCAATTGAAAATAAAAATACACAGCCTAAAAAGTTGAGAATTATGCTTTATGGGCAGACTTCCTGAGGACTTAAGCCTGGACGACAGCCTCTCACATAGGTCTGAGGGACTGCTCTAAAGAGGTAAGAGATTGGGGCTTTGGGGCTTCCCTGGTGGTCCAGTGGGTAAGGACACCGCCTTGCAGTGCAAGGGGCTCCAGTTCCATCCCTGGCCTGGGAAGATCCCACGTGCCATGGAGTAGCTGGACCGATATGTCCATTTACTGAGCTGGAGCTCTGGAGCGCATGCGCCCAGAGCCAGTGCTCTGTGATGAGAGAGGCCGCTGCCATCGGAGGCCCACATTGGCCAAAGAACAAAGATAAATAAATGAAAGACCAATAGAAGTGGCCAAAAAAAAGTATGTAAAGAGGTAAGGGATGAACCAAGAATATGTAGGAGTTTTTGCAAAACGAAGCAAAATGGATAGTTGGAAGGTAATCAAAAGATTACCATTAATTAAAGGAAAATAGACATCTCAAATTAAGGAATTTGTCACTTTTCTGTGTGTGGGAAGATGTGAGAGTCTGGGCTCATTGAAATCATTCTTTTGATGTGCACCTCAGCTAGCCCAGACCAGCGTCCTGCTTGGTCCCATCCTGGTCCCCTCGGGGTACACCGTTGGGGTGACTGCAGAGGCTGCTGGCTCTGTGGCCTCAACATCCTTTGTTTACAGATGTAAGAAGCAACACTGTTGGTCCACACTCGACTGAAGACTCTGCTGCTGCTTCAGATCCTATCGACCTCTCTGAGTACTTCTTTGACCAACTGCATTGTTCAGCTTGTTTTTACTAGCTCTTTTCCACCAACATTTCCAACTGCTTGAGTCTTTCTTCAGAACAGAACAACACCCGAGGTCTTGTCAGACGACAGTAATCCTATTTTCTCACGCTCTTCAGAGGGAGTACCCTGCTGACATGCTCCACCTGCTATAGTCTGCCTTCCTTTGCTAGCGTTATATTGCTGGATCCAGGAAGAGGGAAGAGAAGTGGACTTGGGGAAAGGAGCTTACTGCATCCCATCCCAGACATTTCTGGTGAATGTGAGTCAATTGAAAATAAAAATACACAGCCTAAAAAGTTGAGAATTATGCTTTATGGGCAGACTTCCTGAGGACTTAAGCCTGGACGACAGCCTCTCACATAGGTCTGAGGGACTGCTCTAAAGAGGTAAGAGATTGGGGCTTTGGGGCTTCCCTGGTGGTCCAGTGGGTAAGGACACCGCCTTGCAGTGCAAGGGGCTCCAGTTCCATCCCTGGCCTGGGAAGATCCCACGTGCCATGGAGTAGCTGGACCGATATGTCCATTTACTGAGCTGGAGCTCTGGAGCGCATGCGCCCAGAGCCAGTGCTCTGTGATGAGAGAGGCCGCTGCCATCGGAGGCCCACATTGGCCAAAGAACAAAGATAAATAAATGAAAGACCAATAGAAGTGGCCAAAAAAAAGTATGTAAAGAGGTAAGGGATGAACCAAGAATATGTAGGAGTTTTTGCAAAACGAAGCAAAATGGATAGTTGGAAGGTAATCAAAAGATTACCATTAATTAAAGGAAAATAGACATCTCAAATTAAGGAATTTGTCACTTTTCTGTGTGTGGGAAGATGTGAGAGTCTGGGCTCATTGAAATCATTCTTTTGATGTGCACCTCAGCTAGCCCAGACCAGCGTCCTGCTTGGTCCCATCCTGGTCCCCTCGGGGTACACCGTTGGGGTGACTGCAGAGGCTGCTGGCTCTGTGGCCTCAACATCCTTTGTTTACAGATGTAAGAAGCAACACTGTTGGTCCACACTCGACTGAAGACTCTGCTGCTGCTTCAGATCCTATACGACCTCTCTGAGTACTTCTTTGACCAACTGCATTGTTCAGCTTGTTTTTACTAGCTCTTTTCCACCAACATTTCCAACTGCTTGAGTCTTTCTTCAGAACAGAACAACACCCGAGGTCTTGTCAGACGACAGTAATCCTATTTTCTCACGCTCTTCAGAGGGAGTACCCTGCTGACATGCTCCACCTGCTATAGTCTGCCTTCCTTTGCTAGCGTTATATTGAGATTGACCTTTAAAAGTAGTTTTTATATGTGTTACAATTGTTCTATGATGTTATTTCACA
The DNA here is from genome assembly GCA_022376925.1 of Tragulus kanchil. Classification (NCBI taxonomy): domain Eukaryota; kingdom Metazoa; phylum Chordata; class Mammalia; order Artiodactyla; family Tragulidae; genus Tragulus; species Tragulus kanchil. The sequence goes on from JAIOJX010000030.1 coordinate 50,643,627, forward strand.
GTTTAAGAAAAAGCGAGAGATGGAGGAGGGGAGGAGGAACACCAGGTGGTGTTTGGGGTCCATGGGAGGTACAATTAGCATCGAGGGGGTGGATATCCAAGAGGACTAAGAAAGAAAGGTCTGCGCGCTGCACACACCCCCCCACACACAAAATAAAAGTAGTTTTAAAGTATAACTCAGGGCTTCCCTGGTGGTCCAGTGGGTAAGGACACCGCCTTGCAGTGCAAGGGGCGCCAGTTCAATCCCTGGCCTGGGAAGATCCCATGTGCCGCGGAGCGGCTGGACTGATGTGTCTAATTACCGAGCCAGAGCTCTAGAGCACATGCACCCAGAGCCGGTTCTCTGCAAGGAGAGAGGCCACTGCGATAGGAGGCCCACACAGGCCAAAGAACAAAGATGAATGAAAATAAATAAATTAAAGACCAATATAAGTGGCCCACCTGCTCCCCTCCCTCCCCACCCCACCCTCACCAAAATAAATAAATCTTAAAAAAAAAAGTATAACTCAGCAAGGTACTCGCTCCTCTTTGTTCAGAGTAGCACTGCTCACAATAGCCAAAACGTGGAACCATCCTAAATGTCCATGGACAGATGAGTGGATAAAGAAGATGTGGTATATGTACAGTGGAATACTATTCAGCCATAGAAAAGGAGAAACCAGTGCCATCTGCAACAACATGGACGCAACTAGAGATTATCACACTAACTGAAGTCAGTAAGAGAAAGGTAAACATCGTATGATACCACTTGTATGTGGAATCCAAACCGTGGCACAAAGGAACCTATCTACAAAACAGAGACTCACTAGTACAGGGAACAGACTTGTGATTGCCAAGGGGGAGGAGGGGAGACAGAGGGATGGACTGGGAGTTTTAGGGGTTGGTAAATCCAAACTATGACTTTAGGACGGATAAACAACTAGATCTCTGTGTGTAGCACTATATTCAAAATCCTGTGATAAACCATAATGGGAAAAAATATGTGTAAAACAAAAAAAAGTGTTTTTTAAAAACGTATTTTTGTAGTAATGTCAATACACAGACCTAGAACAAAACTCAGAAGCTAGAAAATTGTAAGTCAGTTCTTGAGTCTTCCCGACCCCATCCCCCAGCCTCCCTACCCATGGGCTGACCTCTGTTAACCATTTTCTGGTGCCTCTGCCTCTTACCCGAAGGCCCCATGACTAAGGGGGATATCCAAGAGGACTAAGAAAGAAAGGTCTGCGCGCTGCACACACCCCCCCACACACAAAATAAAAGTAGTTTTAAAGTATAACTCAGGGCTTCCCTGGTGGTCCAGTGGGTAAGGACACCGCCTTGCAGTGCAAGGGGCGCCAGTTCAATCCCTGGCCTGGGAAGATCCCATGTGCCGCGGAGCGGCTGGACTGATGTGTCTAATTACCGAGCCAGAGCTCTAGAGCACATGCACCCAGAGCCGGTTCTCTGCAAGGAGAGAGGCCACTGCGATAGGAGGCCCACACAGGCCAAAGAACAAAGATGAATGAAAATAAATAAATTAAAGACCAATATAAGTGGCCCACCTGCTCCCCTCCCTCCCCACCCCACCCTCACCAAAATAAATAAATCTTAAAAAAAAAAGTATAACTCAGCAAGGTACTCGCTCCTCTTTGTTCAGAGTAGCACTGCTCACAATAGCCAAAACGTGGAACCATCCTAAATGTCCATGGACAGATGAGTGGATAAAGAAGATGTGGTATATGTACAGTGGAATACTATTCAGCCATAGAAAAGGAGAAACCAGTGCCATCTGCAACAACATGGACGCAACTAGAGATTATCACACTAACTGAAGTCAGTAAGAGAAAGGTAAACATCGTATGATACCACTTGTATGTGGAATCCAAACCGTGGCACAAAGGAACCTATCTACAAAACAGAGACTCACTAGTACAGGGAACAGACTTGTGATTGCCAAGGGGGAGGAGGGGAGACAGAGGGATGGACTGGGAGTTTTAGGGGTTGGTAAATCCAAACTATGACTTTAGGACGGATAAACAACTAGATCTCTGTGTGTAGCACTATATTCAAAATCCTGTGATAAACCATAATGGGAAAAAATATGTGTAAAACAAAAAAAAGTGTTTTTTAAAAACGTATTTTTGTAGTAATGTCAATACACAGACCTAGAACAAAACTCAGAAGCTAGAAAATTGTAAGTCAGTTCTTGAGTCTTCCCCGACCCCATCCCCCCAGCCTCCCCTACCCATGGGCTGACCTCTGTTAACCATTTTCTGGTGCCTCTGCCCTCTTACCCGAAGGCCCCATGACTTGCTCTGATCCTCATGGTCTCAGAAGTGTGCAAAAAGAGGAGCAGTTTTGCACTAATATTTAGCTCATACAGCCTGGCCCAGTAACAGTTCTGTCAATCATCAACCACCCACTCTGTTCTATAATTTTGACCTTCCTTCCTTTGGTGGCTTTTCTCTATCAACCTTTTAAAAATACTCCCAGACCTTGGTCCCCTTCTAAGTATTCTGCCTTCTCTTCTGCCTTAAATACCACCTCCTGTGACCCCTACTCACTTCTGCTTCCTGTCTCATCCCCTGGTAGCCTGATGCAGTCCTCATTGCTCTGGTAAAACTTCTCAGAACTCTCTCTTTCTCTTTCTCTCTGGAAGTGATACCTCCCTCACGGAATTTCCATCACCCTCTACTCATCACTTCTTTTGTGATCTTCCATTCTCTGACTTGGTAGAGCTGTCCATGTGCCTCATTCGATCTTAACATCCCCACAGCATCTGACATGATGCTTCAAACCCCGTGTGTCCTCACTGAGTGATAGTTGACTCAATGATGGGATGAGACTGTTTTGTCTTCTTATAATGTAATCCAGAGATTGGGCAGATCAGTAAAAATGCAGCATAAGGGAAACTTGCAGTGACTTGAAGCTGGCTGGAGTGGGGAGGAAGGAGCGGAATCTAGCTGCAATTGGCCCTTTGGTCTCAAAGGATCTGTCAGATGCAGGAAAGACTCTAGGGATTTTCAACACATCGAGCTGGGTGACTGTTAGAATTCACGGAGCCCCTGGCCTTTGCCCAGAAAGAAGTTCAGAGCACGGCCAGTCAAGTGGGGCAGGGGGTTGGAGTTTAGCACAGAACACGAGAATCCAGGTCAGGGTGGGACGGCCAGATGGAAATGCCCAGCCGGCATTCCTTCCTGGGTCTGGAGCCTGAACGACAGGACGGCTTACTGTGTGTGATATTGAATCCTTTGGCCAAAGGGGGGCCATGGAAACTTTGAGAATGCGAGACACCCCTTCCCCACTCCTGGAATATGGAGAGAAGAGAACAAAGGTGGAACATCCCCCAGCCTCTACCCATGGGCTGACCTCTGTTAACCATTTTCTGGTGCCTCTGCCCTCTACCCGAAGGCCCCATGACTTGCTCTGATCCTCATGGTCTCAGAAGTGTGCAAAAAGAGGAGCAGTTTTGCACTAATATTTAGCTCATACAGCCTGGCCCAGTAACAGTTCTGTCAATCATCAACCACCCACTCTGTTCTATAATTTTGACCTTCCTTCCTTTGGTGGCTTTTCTCTATCAACCTTTTAAAAATACTCCCAGACCTTGGTCCCCTTCTAAGTATTCTGCCTTCTCTTCTGCCTTAAATACCACCTCCTGTGACCCCTACTCACTTCTGCTTCCTGTCTCATCCCCTGGTAGCCTGATGCAGTCCTCATTGCTCTGGTAAAACTTCTCAGAACTCTCTCTTTCTCTTTCTCTCTGGAAGTGATACCTCCCTCACGGAATTTCCATCACCCTCTACTCATCACTTCTTTTGTGATCTTCCATTCTCTGACTTGGTAGAGCTGTCCATGTGCCTCATTCGATCTTAACATCCCCACAGCATCTGACATGATGCCTCAAACCCCGTGTGTCCTCACTGAGTGATAGTTGACTCAATGATGGGATGAGACTGTTTTGTCTTCTTATAATGTAATCCAGAGATTGGGCAGATCAGTAAAAATGCAGCATAAGGGAAACTTGCAGTGACTTGAAGCTGGCTGGAGTGGGGAGGAAGGAGCGGAATCTAGCTGCAATTGGCCCTTTGGTCTCAAAGGATCTGTCAGATGCAGGAAAGACTCTAGGGATTTTCAACACATCGAGCTGGGTGACTGTTAGAATTCACGGAGCCCCTGGCCTTTGCCCAGAAAGAAGTTCAGAGCACGGCCAGTCAAGTGGGGCAGGGGGTTGGAGTTTAGCACAGAACACGAGAATCCAGGTCAGGGTGGGACGGCCAGATGGAAATGCCCAGCCGGCATTCCTTCCTGGGTCTGGAGCCTGAACGACAGGACGGCTTACTGTGTGTGATATTGAATCCTTTGGCCAAAGGGGGGCCATGGAAACTTTGAGAATGCGAGACACCCCTTCCCCACTCCTGGAATATGGAGAGAAGAGAAGAACAAGGGGATGGGATTGAGCACAGGTGGATGTGCACTATCAGGGTGAGGGATGAAGAAGGAAAGGGTGAGGAGTGAAAAGGAAATCTCGCTCTGAGGTGAGGGAAGACAGGGAAGGAGTGAACTTTAAGAAGGTCCCCTCAAGTGTCAATAAGAGTAAGTTCTGGGAGAACACAATCTAGGGAAAGCCCTTGAATTTGTCAGTGAGAAGATCTGAGATGGCCTGTGGTGAGGCAGAGAGGTGCTGTAGTGAAACCCAGATTACAGTGAGCTGGAATGATAAGTAGGGGAGCAGATGCAGCCCAGAGTTGCGGGTGTTGGCTGCTTTGGGAGCAGTGGACACGGTCAGGGGCAGAGCCTCCTAGAGTGCAGATGGTAGCGGGTGCTCAGCTCTGTAGCAGAAACCCAGGAAAGGAGCGGGGACTGAGCTCAACTCCATACAAACCTGTAGAGCTCTCCTCTGCTCAGAGCATTCCTCGGATTTTTACATCCATGTTAAGTGTTTGCATTTTGGATAACGTACATTCACATGATTTAAACTGTTAAAGAATTTTGCAAAAAAAAAAAAAAAACCTATCCTGCGAAGTCCTCTTACCTCTCAGCTTCTCTGTCGTCCTGCTCCCAGGCAACCAGCATTACTGGTTTCTCATCTCTCCTTTCAGAGAGATTCAAAACGTACACAAGTGGTTTTTTTTCTTTCAGCTATCACCCCCTCTCCCTTTTCTTTTTCACAGAAACTAGAGCACCCATCTTACATTGGTCTGTATTTTGCTTGTATCACCCAGCAATGTATCTTGGAGATCGGTCCCTTTCAATTCATAAAAGAACTTCCTTGTTCTTTTTTTTTATAGCTGTGTAGCATTCCATTTTAGAAGTATACCGTAATTATATAACCAGCCTGCTAACAACATAGACATTATATTCAGTCTTTTGCTCTTACAAGCAAGGCTTCAATAAACCTGACTCATTCACTTACGCATATACTTTAGAAATGAATTCCCTCCCATCCCCAGCAAGGCGTACTTACGGCCTGATAAATATCTCCAAGCTGCTCTCCACAGAGGTTGCCTGTTTTGCCCTCCTTCCGGCAACATATGAAATACGTCTGTTTTCCCATGCCGGCCAATGTGTGGGCAAGCTTACTGATTCTTGTAAAGGAGGGGGAAACATTAGGCTGCCCTTCCTGACTGTTTGAAATCTTCATACCTGCTCCTGGAGTGAGAACCCAGTGCTTGCCCTCACGCTTCCACCTTGAAGTTCTGCAGTGATTTTACATTTTCTTCTACCCTCCTTACCTTTTTTTTTTCTGAGTTGGCAGAGCGTGTGTTCTTAATTCTAACTTTCTTGGAATTCCATCATCAGATCTCAAACTCCAAACACTCAGGTTTGTGTCTAAGACACAGAGAGCAAGCTCACTCAGTTGGTCCCCAATTAGTTTTTGAGTCACTTCACTGTTGTTTCTGTCCCTTTTTTTTTTTTTTTTTAATTTTGGCCTCTTTTATTGGTCTTTTATTTATTTATTTTCATCCATGTTTGTTCTTTGGCCTGTGTTGTAGCAGAGCATTGGCTCTCGCACTCCAGAGTGCTGGCTCGCAATTGGACACACCGGTTCAGCCACTCCGCAACACGTGGGGTCTTCCCAGGCCAGAGATCGAACCAGCACCCCTTGCACTGCAAGGTGGACTCTTTACCCACCGGACCACCAGGGAAGCCCCATGTCTGTCCCTTTTCTGCTGTCTTGAAACTGCTCCTGTTCCTTTGTTCCTTAAAATACCACCTCTACAGGACTGGATGTATGGTGCCTTTTATGAAGAGTTCAGGACAGCAGGGCACCACAGACAACTGAAAGGGAACTCTAGACATGCTGACTTGCAGAGCTCCAGTGCCCACCCCTCCGCTGGCATGTCTCACCACCTCCTTTCTCTGCACACTTTAGCTTCCTCGTGATCTGTGTGCACGTTCCCCTTTCTGCTCGCTCTTCCCCTTTTCCGCAGATTCTCACCCTCAAAGTTTTAGCTACTAAATTGCAGAGGCATTTAGCCATCTCTTTGACTTGTTTAATCTCCTTATAAGGGGCTTCCCTCGTAGCTCACTGGGTAGAGAATCTGCCTTGAATGCAGGAGACCCAGGTTCGATCCCTGGGTTGGGACGATCCCCTGAAGGAGGGCATGGCGGCTCACTCCAGTACTCTCGCCTGGAGAATCCCATGGACAGGGGAGCCTGGCAGGCTACAGATCACAGGGGCGCACAGAGTGGGACGCGACTGCAGCGACTGAGCAGCAGCAGTCAAGTCTCTACTCCATTAAGCTCCTCTCTGTATTGGTCCCTCTGTCTCTCCAGTCTTCAGGGCAGCAGTATGCCTCATGTCTTCATCGCTCTCAGGGATCTAGAGGAGTTCGTTTTGGTTTTTTTGTCTGTTCAGCAGTAAACTTACTGGGGGTTGAATGGCAACATTCAAACTCCTTGTGGGAAGTGGGAAACCAGAATCCCTCATCTCTTTGATTTGCAGTTTCTTTTCGGAATGCGCCTTGATGCCTTATATGAAATGAACAGGCACAGGTAAACTGGTCTAGCAAAGCCATTGTTTTTCTCAAAAAATAAAGTTCTTTCCCCAAGAGAAACTCAGTTGTCAGTATATCAGCATTTTCACTCACATCTTGTCCCTTGTGTCAGTTTTGTAAGGGAATGTTGTCAACACCAAATTTGGAAGCACCAAATTTGTTGACACCATGGAAGCTAGGTTTATTAAGTTTGGGTGTATTATGAATTACTAAAATGCAAAAAGTGGCTTGGCTTCTTACAGATAAGGAAGCTGTTTCTCAACCTCAAGGCTTTTTTTAAAACTAATAGAAACTTATGTTCTAGGTTGTATGGTGCCTTTTATGAAGAGTTCAGGACAGCAGGACACACACACAAACTGAAAGGGAACTCTAGACATGCTGACTTGCAGAGCTCCAGTGCCCACCCCTCCGCTGGCATGTCTCACCACCTCCTTTCTCTGCACACTTTAGCTTCCTCGTGATCTGTGTGCACGTTCCCCTTTCTGCTCGCTCTTCCCCTTTTCCGCAGATTCTCACCCTCAAAGTTTTAGCTACTAAATTGCAGAGGCATTTAGCCATCTCTTTGACTTGTTTAATCTCCTTATAAGGGGCTTCCCTCGTAGCTCACTGGGTAGAGAATCTGCCTTGAATGCAGGAGACCCAGGTTCGATCCCTGGGTTGGGACGATCCCCTGAAGGAGGGCATGGCGGCTCACTCCAGTACTCTCGCCTGGAGAATCCCATGGACAGGGGAGCCTGGCAGGCTACAGATCACAGGGGCGCACAGAGTGGGACGCGACTGCAGCGACTGAGCAGCAGCAGTCAAGTCTCTACTCCATTAAGCTCCTCTCTGTATTGGTCCCTCTGTCTCTCCAGTCTTCAGGGCAGCAGTATGCCTCATGTCTTCATCGCTCTCAGGGATCTAGAGGAGTTCGTTTTGGTTTTTTTGTCTGTTCAGCAGTAAACTTACTGGGGGTTGAATGGCAACATTCAAACTCCTTGTGGGAAGTGGGAAACCAGAATCCCTCATCTCTTTGATTTGCAGTTTCTTTTCGGAATGCGCCTTGATGCCTTATATGAAATGAACAGGCACAGGTAAACTGGTCTAGCAAAGCCATTGTTTTTCTCAAAAAATAAAGTTCTTTCCCCAAGAGAAACTCAGTTGTCAGTATATCAGCATTTTCACTCACATCTTGTCCCTTGTGTCAGTTTTGTAAGGGAATGTTGTCAACACCAAATTTGGAAGCACCAAATTTGTTGACACCATGGAAGCTAGGTTTATTAAGTTTGGGTGTATTATGAATTACTAAAATGCAAAAAGTGGCTTGGCTTCTTACAGATAAGGAAGCTGTTTCTCAACCTCAAGGCTTTTTTTAAAACTAATAGAAACTTATGTTCTAGGTTGTTTTCTGTAGTGTAGTAGTTAATCTTAGAAATGCCATAAAACATTCAGCCTCATAAGGAGATTGCTTGCTTCCTTTTCTGAGTGAAAAAAGAAATATTTGATCAGCTTCATAAGGTAATTTCTTGTTTCCTTTTCTGAGTGAATGAAGAAAAAATATTTGTTTAGGCATGTGTGTTTTGGCTCTTCAGTACAGATTTCTCTAAAGACTGTCTTTCTGCATTTTGTATATGAGACTGTCAAAAGTTAAAATTTAAAAGCTAGACTTTGTAGCCCAGGCGGCACTACTGGGCTGAAGAGCCTGTGGTCAGTTAGGCCTTGTGACCACAGGCTTAGAACTACATTTCCCAGAATTCCCTTTCACATGTGAACTGGGCCAGTGACAGGCCCTCTCGGGAGATTTGAAGGCTGCTGAAAGAGGCGTATTCAGAGGGCGCAGTTGCTTCTTCCAAGCTGCAGGCTGAGAATGGCTGCAGATGCTTGTCCAAGGTCTTGGCTTCCAGGCAAGCTCTTGAGAATCGCTTGCTTGATTGCAGTGTGACGGAGATGGTCAGTGATGACTTCTGGCTTTAGCTCCTCAGTGGTTGCCATCTGTAGTCATGGAAGCCTCTGATTCCCTGTGTTAAAACTCTGTGCTTAGAACACATAACCGAATTCTGACGGATGCCCTGAGCAGTTTACCAGAACGCTGTGGGACAACAGTCTTACAAAGTCAGGGAGAGGAGGTAAGTATACTGTTGTGAGGTTACCTGTTGAAATGAACAGGCACAGGTTAACTGGTCTAGCAAAGCCATTGTTTTTCTCAAAAAATAAAGTTCTTTCCCCAAGAGAAACTCAGTTGTCAGTATATCAGCATTTTCACTCACATCTTGTCCCTTGTGTCAGTTTTGTAAGGGAATGTTGTCAACACCAAATTTGGAAGCACCAAATTTGTTGACACCATGGAAGCTAGGTTTATTAAGTTTGGGTGTATTATGAATTACTAAAATGCAAAAAGTGGCTTGGCTTCTTACAGATAAGGAAGCTGTTTCTCAACCTCAAGGCTTTTTTTAAAACTAATAGAAACTTATGTTCTAGGTTGTTTTCTGTAGTGTAGTAGTTAATCTTAGAAATGCCATAAAACATTCAGCCTCATAAGGAGATTGCTTGCTTCCTTTTCTGAGTGAAAAAAGAAATATTTGATCAGCTTCATAAGGTAATTTCTTGTTTCCTTTTCTGAGTGAATGAAGAAAAAATATTTGTTTAGGCATGTGTGTTTTGGCTCTTCAGTACAGATTTCTCTAAAGACTGTCTTTCTGCATTTTGTATATGAGACTGTCAAAAGTTAAAATTTAAAAGCTAGACTTTGTAGCCCAGGCGGCACTACTGGGCTGAAGAGCCTGTGGTCAGTTAGGCCTTGTGACCACAGGCTTAGAACTACATTTCCCAGAATTCCCTTTCACATGTGAACTGGGCCAGTGACAGGCCCTCTCGGGAGATTTGAAGGCTGCTGAAAGAGGCGTATTCAGAGGGCGCAGTTGCTTCTTCCAAGCTGCAGGCTGAGAATGGCTGCAGATGCTTGTCCAAGGTCTTGGCTTCCAGGCAAGCTCTTGAGAATCGCTTGCTTGATTGCAGTGTGACGGAGATGGTCAGTGATGACTTCTGGCTTTAGCTCCTCAGTGGTTGCCATCTGTAGTCATGGAAGCCTCTGATTCCCTGTGTTAAAACTCTGTGCTTAGAACACATAACCGAATTCTGACGGATGCCCTGAGCAGTTTACCAGAACGCTGTGGGACAACAGTCTTACAAAGTCAGGGAGAGAGGAGGTGGAAGTATACTGTTGTGAGGTTCTTACGTCTGAAGTGGCATCATGTTGTTATCTCAGTCACCACATAGCTACCAAACATTTCAACAGAAAAAGGATGGTCTTTCTTAATAAATGATATTGGTACAATTGAATATTTTATGCAATTAAAACAAAAAGACTTGATGCCTTCCAGAGAAGAAGGCACGTGATCTGCCCATTTCAAGGGCAGATCTGCACGTTTCAAGTGCCAGGATAGATAAAAGACAGGCCTGGCATACCCCTGCCTTGTTGTAGATAGTCAATACAGCCAGTAGAATGAACAAACACCTTACCTACCAGTGAAGATTTATTGAGGGTAAATAAACACATGCAACAGTGCTCAACATCACTAGTCATTATGGAACTGCACATAGAAACCTCAGCAAGAGACCACAGCACTCCTATTATGATGGCTAAAATAAAAAGAGGAGAAGACCTGATAATACCAGATCCTGGAGAGAACGCAGAACCGCTGGACCTCTCAGGCATTGGTGGCAAGAATGCAGAACAGTACAGGTGTAAAGATACACTTTGGAAAAAAAAGTGTGTGGCAGTTTCTCATAAAGTTAAACCTACACTTGTCCTAGGACACAGGTATTTATTCAAGTTAAATGAGAACTCTGCTTACTGAGAAAGTAGGACGTGACTATCCATAGCGGCTTTATTCATAATTGAATGAAGCATGAATTCATTTGAACTGGAAGCATTATAAATAGTCTTCAGTTGCCAAATGGATAAACAAGCAACGACGACGAGTGAAAGTCACTCAGTCATGTCTGACTCTTTGTGACCCCATGGACTGTAACCCACCTGGCTCCTCTGTCCCTGGAATTCTCCAGGCAGGAATACTGGAGTGGGTTGCCATTTTCTTCTCCAGGGGATCTTTCTGACCCAGGAATTGAGCCCAGGTCTCCTGCATCTCAGGCAGTTTCTTAACCAATTGAGCAACCAGGGGAGCCCCATTACAGCTAGTACTCAGTAATAAAAAGACACGATTGATCCATTAACAATATAGATGAAAAATGCAGTGTTCTAAGTGGGAAGCCAGACCTAAAAGACAACATATTGTGATCTCATTTATATGACGTTCTAGAAAAGGCACAACTGTTAGGATGTAGACAAGTCAGTGGCTGCCTGGAGTCGGGTAACAGCTGACTGCAAAGGGGCATGGGTCATTTTGAAGGGGATGATAGAACTGTTCTTTGTCTTGATTGTGGTAAGCACATGAGTGTTATATTTGTCAGGACCTATAGAACTGCAGCAAAAATCGGTGGACTTTATTAGATGCAAAAAAAAAAAAAATCTAACTGACAGCATCAGGAAAGGCTTCATAGGGCTTAAGATGCCCAAGTCTTGAAAGTTCGGAAGGCGTCCTCTGCTGTGGGTGGTGGGGAGCAGCTTCTTCCAGGCCTGGGGAACAGGATTTACAAAGACTCAGGGAGCAAACAGTCCTGCGTGCTCTGCATCCTTTCACGCTGTGTGGAAGGAAGCTGAACTGCGGAAGGCCTCACGGGTTTGGTAGAGAACATGGACTTGGGAGCATGGACTTGGGAGTTTTTTTCTTTTCCTTCAATTGGCATTTTCTTTTCCGTGGATGCTTTAGGGTTTGGACTGCTGTGCAGTGCCTCAGGAATTCTCTTTCAGTTGGAGCCTAGAAGTCTGAGATCAGGCTGAGATCCGGGGAAGGCCCCCTCTTCTGGGCTGCAGACTGCTGACTCCCCATCGTGTCCTCATGTGGGCGGAGAGCAGGAGAGCAGTCAAGCTCCCTCAAGACTCTTAGAAGAGCACCAACACCCCTTGTCACAGAGGCTCCTTGCTCATGGCTTCCTCTCACCCCGATTACCTCCCAGAGGCCCTGCCTCCTAGCTACCATCATATTGGGGGACAGGGTTCCTATATGTGCCTTTTGGAGACTACAACCCATTCAGTCTGTAACAAGTTGGGAAAACGAAGGGCTCTAATCCGGGGAGGGATTTAGTTTTCATCTGAAGCCTCTGCTCTGCCTGGCCGGGGTACCACACGTGGAAAGGTGAATCTAGGTCAGGATTTATGACGTCATCAGTCAGGAGGCAAAAAAGTCCTGGACCGAGATTAAGAGCAGTGGATGCAGGAAGGGAGGTGAACTCAGTGGGACATGGTGACACCCCAGTGACAGAGGCGAAGGAAAGGGGCCTCTAAGAGGGGCTCTCCAGGCTCTCTGCTTGGGAGCATCCAAGAGGGGTTTGAGGTTTATGTACAGAGAATTTTTATCAGTTTGGATTATAGTAAGTTGCTGTATAACTTGAAAAACGTTGACCTGATTTTTCATCCTAATCCTATATGCATTGTACCCAAACAATGAGTAAGCTGCCACAGTCGGGTGAGAGCGACGTTGGGTGGAACCCAGAAAGCTGGGGTGGTCAAGGAGTCTGAATAAGGTGGCAAGGTCTTGTTTGCCCATGTGGCGTATCTCCCCAAATCTCACTGAGCACTGTGGCCTCTCCATGACTCCCTGCTCCATCAGATTCACACGTCCATTGGAAGAGGGATTCAGGGAGGGCAGAGGTAACAGACTAGGGCTGAGGATGGCTTCAAGAGGAAGATCTCTCATCCTGGAAGAGGTAGCAGGAGAGGCGGAGAGCCAAATGCAAGGAGCCTTTGCCAAGGATGACGTGGGTCAGAGGACCCACAGTAATGTCTTGAGGGTAGCTTGCGTCTCTCCGACCCTGCATTTCAGGGAGTATCTCCTCCCCTTTCACCTGCTGTGGCTTCTCTGACCGGGCTGGCTCCTTGCCTTGCTTGTCTAGTCCCTGACTGGCCGTGCCCACATGTCTGTTTTGCTGGTCTGTGCTAGATATCCGGACTGTTTTGTTTTGACTATGGTTTGTTTGTTTGTTTGTTTGTTTTCATTTTAATAAATGTTTATTGGACTTTAAATTTTTTTATTTTTATTATTTCTTTTAACTTTTACAGAGTTTTGTTGTTCACAGACATGTATGTTCCCAGATCAGTCATATGCATATCCCTGGTCCCCTTGGATTTTAAATTTTGTCAGAATGAAAAATATTCGATATTTTCAGTTGATAACTTTAAGTACCCAAGCTGAACAAGTTCAGCACCTATACGCAGGGTGGGTGAGCAGAAATTCAAGTAAAACACTGTTCAGTATGAGCCTGGACTGTTACGAAACCCCACCTTGATCCCTTGTGTTTCAGCCCGAGAAGAAGTTTGGCGTGGTGGTGGTCGGTGTCGGCAGGGCCGGCTCCGTGCGGATCCGAGACTTGCTGAATCCACACCCTTCCTCGGCATACCTGAACCTGATGGGCTTCGTGTCCAGGTGGCTTTGTTTTGTGTCTTGTAATGCCCGGGCAGTCGGGTGCTGTCCCGTGTGATGGCCAGCTGCTCCTCCCTCCCCTCACTTTACCACGCCCCTGCTGTTACCACACTGTCCCCTTGCCATGTGCTCTGTTCACAGCCTACCTGCCTTTTAGACCTGTCACCTCCCCAGGAAGCCTCTTCTGAAACCCTGAACTGGGTGTTCCTAGCCGTCCTTGAATCAGATCCTGCTTGTACCTCGGCGCCATGTTCCTCCACTTTTTATTTGGCCACGTTGCATGACAGACAGGATCTTAGTTCCCCGAAGCCCAGGGATGGAACCCATGCTGCCTGCATTGGGAACACAGAGGTTTAACCACGGAACCACCAAAGAAGGCCACCCCCGCAGAGGTAACAGACTAGGGCTGAGGATGGCTTCAAGAGGAAGATCTCTCATCCTGGAAGAGGTAGCAGGAGGCGGAGAGCCAAATGCAAGGAGCCTTTGCCAAGGATGACGTGGGTCAGAGGACCCACAGTAATGTCTTGAGGGTAGCTTGCGTCTCTCCGACCCTGCATTTCAGGGAGTATCTCCTCCCCTTTCACCTGCTGTGGCTTCTCTGACCGGGCTGGCTCCTTGCCTTGCTTGTCTAGTCCCTGACTGGCCGTGCCCACATGTCTGTTTTGCTGGTCTGTGCTAGATATCCGGACTGTTTTGTTTTGACTATGGTTTGTTTGTTTGTTTGTTTGTTTTCATTTTAATAAATGTTTATTGGACTTTAAATTTTTTTATTTTTATTATTTCTTTTAACTTTTACAGAGTTTTGTTGTTCACAGACATGTATGTTCCCAGATCAGTCATATGCATATCCCTGGTCCCCTTGGATTTTAAATTTTGTCAGAATGAAAAATATTCGATATTTTCAGTTGATAACTTTAAGTACCCAAGCTGAACAAGTTCAGCACCTATACGCAGGGTGGGTGAGCAGAAATTCAAGTAAAACACTGTTCAGTATGAGCCTGGACTGTTACGAAACCCCACCTTGATCCCTTGTGTTTCAGCCCGAGAAGAAGTTTGGCGTGGTGGTGGTCGGTGTCGGCAGGGCCGGCTCCGTGCGGATCCGAGACTTGCTGAATCCACACCCTTCCTCGGCATACCTGAACCTGATGGGCTTCGTGTCCAGGTGGCTTTGTTTTGTGTCTTGTAATGCCCGGGAAGTCGGGTGCTGTCCCGTGTGATGGCCAGCTGCTCCTCCCTCCCCTCACTTTACCACGCCCCTGCTGTTACCACACTGTCCCCTTGCCATGTGCTCTGTTCACAGCCTACCTGCCTTTTAGACCTGTCACCTCCCCAGGAAGCCTCTTCTGAAACCCTGAACTGGGTGTTCCTAGCCGTCCTTGAATCAGATCCTGCTTGTACCTCGGCGCCATGTTCCTCCACTTTTTATTTGGCCACGTTGCATGACAGACAGGATCTTAGTTCCCCGAAGCCCAGGGATGGAACCCATGCTGCCTGCATTGGGAACACAGAGGTTTAACCACGGAACCACCAGGAAGGCCACACCTCCTGTTAGTCTTGTGATGATCTATGTGTCTTCCTCCCTCTATCAGACTGAGCTTAGTGGAAGCTGAGGACTTCAGTTCATTCTCCCCATCTTCCCTACCTGGAAGGCACACAGGAGACCAGCAAGAAACATTGGCTAGATGGAGCAATGCAGATGGGTGGCCCCCACTGGAAGGAACCTACCCAAATGTCCTTCCACAGCCAGCCTCCCCCGGTGCCCTCTGGCTGCTGCCTGAGCCTCCCGCCAGCTGCCCTGTTTCCTCTGTGACCACCTTTGTTGGAGGACTGTTCCCTCTGCTCCAGCCTCAGCACCAGGGCAGCGTGCAGACGGCCAGGGCTCTCGGCGCTTCTAACGCAGGGGCCCTTCTTCCTGTGGAGGAGTCAGAAGGCTCCTGTCCTGCCTCTGCTGCTGGTTAGCTGGGGAGCCCCTGCCTCTCTGAGCTGTGTCAGCGTGGCTGTAAAGGGGGCAGTGACACCCACCTTCCACTTGACCGTCACCAGGCCGTGATGTATGAGGAGCTCAAAGCCACACAGCCCTTTGTCCCTCAAAGGTGTTAGTGTCTTGCATCTAGATTAGGTTCAGTAGTCCGAGTATCTGGCTGAGCACTTGCAGCTGGCAGTGACCATAGAGATTACTTCTTAGGAGATGACTTCTTTTTATTTAAGAGATGATGTAATTCATAGACTGACCCATCATACAGGCTGGTAGCGATGGTGTCAGCACTCAGTGCCAGGTCTCTGACGTCGCCCCAGAGGCTGTGTTTCTTATGCGGTGGTGGAAATGCCCGGGAAGTGAGATGGAGGACATCGCCTTCTTCATTTCCAGGAATGGATCACCGGGACATTGTTGGGAGCTGGGGAGCAGGTGGCGCTCGTTTCTTCTCAGCCAGTGTTCTGCCTGCTTTGAGTCCTTGTCTGTTCTTCTCAAATAGACGAGAGCTGGGGAGCATCGATGGGGTGCCGCAGATCTCCCTGGAAAAGGCTCTTTCCAGTCAAGAGATTGAGGTAGCTTACATCTGCACTGAGAGCTCCACCCATGAGGACTACATCAGGTGGGTGTTCAAGTCCTCCCCTTGCCCAGTGGTGCGGGGTGGTAACAATGCCTGGGCTGGCATCTTACACAGGGGCTCAGAAATCAAGGGGTGGGACCTGGGGCTTTAAAAACTTGTCGTCAAAATACTGACTCTCACCATGGGATATAAATGTCTTAAGGATGTGGAAACTATAGTAAAAGTAATATTTCGTTCACTGTAATTTAAAGCATTAGAAACATTAAAAATTCAAGTGTCTTATTTCATTTAAAAATTTTTATTGGGAGTAGTTTGAATAGCGTACTAGTTTTAATTGCCTTAAAACAATCTGCCTACAATGCAGGAGACCTGGGTGTGATCCCTGGGTCAGGATGATCCCCTGGAGAAGGGAATGGCTACCCACTTCAGTATTCTTGCCTGGGAAATCCTCTGGAGGACTACAGTCCATAAGGCTGCAAAGAGTCAGACACCACCCAGCAAGTAACGCTTGCCTTCTCAGCGTATAACCTAGGATATAGAGCCAACGTGTTTCCTGTAACTTGGAGAAATGCCATAGTCCTTTTCAGCATCTAACATTTTATCCTTTGCACTGTGAAAACAGGAAATTCTGTGAGAATCTCTCTAGGTGTTCCTTTAATAGGAAGTGGTTTTGCCATGAGATGATTAAGGAAATAGAGGTGGCATCAGAGTGAGGAGGTTGCATTATATTCCTAGAACAAGAGAAGTAAAATGCTTCCCCTGCCACACCTTACCCCTCTATCACCTGTCGATGCAAAGCTTAGAGCCCTCTAGGCATTTGGTGAGCCGGAGCCTGGAAGGAGAAGCCCCACTAAGACCTGGCAGCTAACAAGGCAGTGCCAGCTGCCCCTGGATCTCAGCTTCCCTTCTAGGTCCTTGCACTACAACTGCTTCTCTCCCTCACTGCAGGTGTGGACAGAAGCACCTTATGTGGATTCCCTTCACACTCTTTGGTACCAGAGAAGACCTGAACAATGTGATCATATAATTCCCATGCTTATCAGCATTTGTCCCCTAGAATATCTAGAGCCTAAAAGCCGGACTTCTGAGCACAGCCCTCCAGGTCCTTTATGTCAGACTCCCAGCTCCTCTTTGGATCTCGTTTCTCTCCACTCCCTGCAGCCCACGCCCCTGCCATGCTGAATGCTGAAATTCACAGGGTGTTTCAATGGATGAAGCCCTATAAATGCCCGAGTCCTTGAATATATGGCTCATCGAGAAAAGCCCTCATCCCTGGCACCTGGAAAAGGCTTGTTTACATGTCGAGACCCGTTTCGGAACCTGAGTGAGATCTTTTCTGGTTGCCTCAGACAGAGCCAGCTGCCATGCATTTTGTAGTCTTATGTATAGCTTTCATGCGGTAATAGACAAATTTACCTGCTGACATGGTTGTATTTCTCCACCAAAGTAAAAGGTAGATAGCACCTGGTTGAGTATGTGAGTGGACGAAGGGGTGAATGTTCAAGTGCTCCCCGTAACTAGAAAGCCTTTTGCTGGCTACTGAGTAGAGAGATAGCACTTCCTCCCCGTATTCTTGCCGGAATCTTGGACTAATCCTAGGCTGCAAAAAAAGGTCAGACACCACCCAGCAAGTAACGCTTGCCTTCTCAGCGGAAAACCGAGGATAGAGAGCCAACGTGTTTCCTGTAACTTGGAGAAATGCCATAGTCCTTTTCAGCATCTAACATTTTATCCTTTGCACTGTGAAAACAGGAAATTCTGTGAGAATCTCTCTAGGTGTTCCTTTAATAGGAAGTGGTTTTGCCATGAGATGATTAAGGAAATAGAGGTGGCATCAGAGTGAGGAGGTTGCATTATATTCCTAGAACAAGAGAAGTAAAATGCTTCCCCTGCCACACCTTACCCCTCTATCACCTGTCGATGCAAAGCTTAGAGCCCTCTAGGCATTTGGTGAGCCGGAGCCTGGAAGGAGAAACCCCACTAAGACCTGGCAGCTAACAAGGCAGTGCCAGCTGCCCCTGGATCTCAGCTTCCCTTCTAGGTCCTTGCACTACAACTGCTTCTCTCCCTCACTGCAGGTGTGGACAGAAGCACCTTATGTGGATTCCCTTCACACTCTTTGGTACCAGAGAAGACCTGAACAATGTGATCATATAATTCCCATGCTTATCAGCATTTGTCCCCTAGAATATCTAGAGCCTAAAAGCCGGACTTCTGAGCACAGCCCTCCAGGTCCTTTATGTCAGACTCCCAGCTCCTCTTTGGATCTCGTTTCTCTCCACTCCCTGCAGCCCACGCCCCTGCCATGCTGAATGCTGAAATTCACAGGGTGTTTCAATGGATGAAGCCCTATAAATGCCCGAGTCCTTGAATATATGGCTCATCGAGAAAAGCCCTCATCCCCTGGCACCTGGAAAAGGCTTGTTTACATTTCGAGACCCAGTTCAGAACCTGAGTGAGATCTTTTCTGGTTGCCTCAGACAGAGCCAGCTGCCATGCATTTTGTAGTCTTATGTATAGCTTTCATGCGGTAATAGACAAATTTACCTGCTGACATGGTTGTATTTCTCCACCAAAGTAAAAGGTAGATAGCACCTGGTTGAGTATGTGAGTGGACGAAGGGGTGAATGTTCAAGTGCTCCCCGTAACTAGAAAGCCTTTTTCTTGCTACTGAGTAGAAAACAGCATGAGCTGCACTTCCTCCCCCTCCCCTGGCCCTGACTCTCATCTGCGTTCTGTCATGATGCATTTACATGGAGACTTGTGTGCATTTTTAACAGTCTGTTCTCTGTCATGCAGGGCACTTAATTGAAGTGCATTTTCTCTGCATTTGTCCCTCTTTTCTAAAGGCAGTTCCTCAATGCTGGCAAGCATGTCCTGGTGGAATACCCCATGACGCTGTCTTGGGTGACAGCTAACGACCTGTGGGAGCTGGCTGAGCAGAAAGGTGACGTATGTTCTATCTGTCTAGAGCACACACCCTTCTAGAAGAATCCCTGCCTCCGAGACTTTCATGGTATCATCTTTATGCCTTAAAGACTTAACCCGAAGTCAGATAATGTCACTGGTCTTTTGGGCCCGGGGCCCCAACTCCAGCCCCCACCGCACAGGCACATAAAGTGCGGGGCTGGGGTTAGGTGTTTGTGGAGGACCAACAGGGCAGAGGGTTGGGTGGGAATTTGCAAACTTTACTTCAAGACTTACTGGCTTCTTTTACCCTAATGAAAAATATGAATTAGCTTCCACTTATGTTATTATGATATTATTTTGCTCTTATTCATGTGATACTTGTATTGCTCATGGAAAAATGCCAAGAATCAGGGTAATTGATTGTCTGTTATGTCTGGTGTGCACAGTTTATAGTTTTGTTTCTCTAGAGGTGCACCCTTTATTAATACTGGAAACTTGGAAACTCTTCTAAGTATATGTTACTTTGCTTTATTCTCCTAGAAATACTTGGAGGTAGGTGTTTTCTCTAGCTTATGTATAAGAATCCATGACTCAAAAGAAGTCAAAATGTTACACCAGAAATGGAGCATAACTTTCAAAAATTGTATACCTTTAACTTAGTAATATTGTACATCTCCCATACTTTAAAAAAAATTTTTTTGAACCAGGTCACAGAGCTAGTCATAAGACCGCTAAGAGAGATGGAGGTTTCTTGTATAGCTTTCATCAAGTTTGCTACACCCAAAGAAAATTCCCTAGTAGTGAGTGGACGAAGGTGAATGTTCAAGTGCTCCGTAACTAGAAAGCCTTTTCTTGCTACTGAGTAGAAAACAGCATGAGCTGCACTTCCTCCCCTCCCTGGCCCTGACTCTCATCTGCGTTCTGTCATGATGCATTTACATGGAGACTTGTGTGCATTTTAACAGTCTGTTCTCTGTCATGCAGGGCACTTAATTGAAGTGCATTTTCTCTGCATTTGTCCCTCTTTTCTAAAGGCAGTTCCTCAATGCTGGCAAGCATGTCCTGGTGGAATACCCCATGACGCTGTCTTGGGTGACAGCTAACGACCTGTGGGAGCTGGCTGAGCAGAAAGGTGACGTATGTTCTATCTGTCTAGAGCACACACCCTTCTAGAAGAATCCCTGCCTCCGAGACTTTCATGGTATCATCTTTATGCCTTAAAGACTTAACCCGAAGTCAGATAATGTCACTGGTCTTTTGGGCCCGGGGCCCCAACTCCAGCCCCCACCGCACAGGCACATAAAGTGCGGGGCTGGGGTTAGGTGTTTGTGGAGGACCAACAGGGCAGAGGGTTGGGTGGGAATTTGCAAACTTTACTTCAAGACTTACTGGCTTCTTTTACCCTAATGAAAAATATGAATTAGCTTCCACTTATGTTATTATGATATTATTTTGCTCTTATTCATGTGATACTTGTATTGCTCATGGAAAAATGCCAAGAATCAGGGTAATTGATTGTCTGTTATGTCTGGTGTGCACAGTTTATAGTTTTGTTTCTCTAGAGGTGCACCCTTTATTAATACTGGAAACTTGGAAACTCTTCTAAGTATATGTTACTTTGCTTTATTCTCCTAGAAATACTTGGAGGTAGGTGTTTTCTCTAGCTTATGTATAAGAATCCATGACTCAAAAGAAGTCAAAAATGTTACACCAGAAATGGAGCATAACTTTCAAAAATTGTATACCTTTAACTTAGTAATATTGTACATCTCCCATACTTTAAAAAAAATTTTTTTGAACCAGGTCACAGAGCTAGTCATAAGACCGCTAAATGAGAGATGGAGGTTTCTTTCAATTATTTTGGGCTCTGAAGTCCACATTTGTTCCTCTGAGCCTTGCTGAACACCACAACTAGAGAGAAACCCACATGCAGTCAAATATAAATAAATAAACTGTTTTTTTTGGCCATTTCTCATGGTCGTTCATTTATTTATTTTTTTATTCATCTTTGATCTTTGGCCTGGTGGGCCTGCCATCACAGTAGCCTCTCTTGTCGCAGAGCACCGGCTCTGGGCACATGCGCTCCTGAGCTCCAGCTCGGTAGTTGGACACATCGGTCCAGTCACTCCAATGCGCATGGGATCTTCCCAGGCCAGGGATCGAACCGGCACCCCTTGTGCTGCAAGGCGGTGTCCTTGCCCACTGGACCACCAGGGAAGCCCAAAAAATATTTTTTAAGAGACATAGAGTCTGATAGAATAGAATAGAGAGCCCAGAAACAAACCCTTGTGTAGATCAAGGTCAAGTGTTCTTTTGACAAGAAGAGTCTTTGGAAAGATCACACAACGGGGGAATGGATGGTCTCTTTAACAGATAGTGTTGGAAAGGTGGATATCCACATGCGAAAAAATGAAGTTGTACCTTTACCTTATACCTTTTTTTTTAAAATTTTGACCTCTTATATTGATTGTTTATTTATTTTCATCCATCTTTATTCTTTGGCCTGAGTAGTGGCCTAGTGACCCATTGCAGTAGCCTCTCTTGTCGCAGAGCACCGGCTCTGGGCACATGCGCTCCTGAGCTCCAGCTCGGTAGTTGGACACATCGGTCCAGTCACTCCAATGCGCATGGGATCTTCCCAGGCCAGGGATCGAACCGGCACCCCTTGTGCTGCAAGGCGGTGTCCTTGCCCACTGGACCACCAGGGAAGCCCAAAAAATGTTTTTTAAGAGACATAGAGTCTGATAGAATAGAATAGAGAGCCCAGAAACAAACCCTTGTGTAGATCAAGGTCAAGTGTTCTTTTGACAAGAAGAGTCTTTGGAAAGATCACACAACGGGGGAATGGATGGTCTCTTTAACAGATAGTGTTGGAAAGGTGGATATCCACATGCGAAAAAATGAAGTTGTACCTTTACCTTATACCTTTTTTTTTAAAATTTTGACCTCTTATATTGATTGTTTATTTATTTTCATCCATCTTTATTCTTTGGCCTGAGTAGTGGCCTAGTGACCCATTGCAGTGGTCTGTCTCGTTGCAGAGCTCCAGCTCTGGGTGCATGCACTCTAGAGCGTGGGCTTGTAATTGGACACACCGGTCCAGCTGCTCCACGGCACGTGGGATCTTCCCAGGCCAAGGATCGAATCAATGCCCCCTGCACTGTAAGATGGACTCTACCCACTGGACCACGAAGGAAGCGCACCTTCTACCATTTTAACTCATACAGACCTAAATATAAGATGTAAAACTATAGAACTCCTAGAAGAAAACGTAAGGAAAAGCTTCTGGCCATGGACCATGGTAATGATTTTTCTGAATGTGAGACCAGAAGCACAGGGAGCAAAAGCAAAAGTAGACATGGAATTTAGCACTAAACAAAAAGCTTCTGCACAGCAGAGACCATCGGCAGAGTGACAAGGCCACCTACAGAATGGGAGAATGAATTTGCAAATCAGGGATCTGATGAGGGTTAATATCCAGGTGATACAAAGAACGCTTAACCTCAGTGACAACAACAGTAAATAACCTGATTTTAAAATGTGTGAGGACCTGAATAGATATTTCTCCAAAGAAGACATACAACACAAGAACATGGGGGCTTCCCTGGTAGTTCAGTGGTGAAGAGCTCGCCTGCCATGGAGGAGATACAAGTTCAGTCCCTATCTGGGAAGATCCCACATGCAGCAAAGAAACTAAGCCCATGAGCCACAACTGTTGAGCCTATGCTCTAGAGCCTCGGAGCCGCAACTACAGAGCCCATGCGCCACAACTACTGAAGCCCATGTGCCCTAGAACCCAAGTTCCACAACAGGAGAGGTCATTGCAACAAGAAACCTGCTCACCTGAACTAAAGAGCAGCCACTCCCTGCCGCTAGAGAAGAGCCTGCAGCAGCAACAAAAAGCCAGAATAGCCAAAAATAAATAAACAAACAAAATTTTTAGAAAATGGAAAGATGCTCTTTATCACTAATGGTGGTCACACTGGAGAATTTCGATTTCACACTAAATGTGGGAAATCTTTTATGGGTAAATCCTTTTGCACAGTAGAGAATTTATACTAGAGAAAGGCATAGATGTACAGGGAAAGTGTGGTTTCCTTGTTCAGGATAAGGTCACTGGAGAAAATTGAGGGACCATTGGTCTGAGTTGAATCTCACTTCCAAGTTCTGAGAGCAGCATGGATTCTTTTCCTTACTCAGAGATGATAGGGTATTGAGGTACTACTGAAGGGTGTGCATTTCTCAAGTCTAAAAGAACCACACTTCCTGATGTCCACAATTCTTTGAGCTGATGTCACTGTTTGTAAGACCAGGGGGTCCAGGGACACCGTAATCAGTATAGAAACTCAGGTGGCAGCAGTAAAGAACCCACTTGCCAGTGCAGGAGACGCAAGATGCGGGTTTGATCCCTGGATGGGGAGGACCCCTTGGAGAATGGAATGACAACTCACTTCAGTATTCTTGCCTGGATAATTCCATGGACACAGTGGCCTGGCAGGCTACAGTCCATGGGGTTGCAAAGAGTCAGACATAACCAAGCATCTGAGCACACAGCACTAGATTAAAGAAATGCAAATCAAAATTGCATTGAAATATCTCCTCAAACCCATGAGGATGGCCACTATTAAAAAAACAGAACGAAGCCGGAACTTCCTTTGCGATCCGGTAGTAAGACTCTTGAGCTTCTGATACAGAAAGGCATGGAGTTGATCCCTGGTTAGGAAACTAAGATCCCACATGCCACATGGTGTGTTTTTTTCAAAACAAAAACAGAAAATAACAAATGTTGGTGAGCATGTGGAGAAATTAATTAGAGCTGTTGTGCACTATTGATGGGAATATAATATGGTTCAGTCACTCTGGGAAAGAGTAGGCAGGTTTCTGAAAAATTTATAAATAGGATTATTATATGATCCAGCAATCTGGGTATATACTGAAAAGAATATAAAAGATTTTGAAGAGGGCTTCCCTGGTGGTCCAGTGGGTAAGGACACCGCCTTGCAGCACAAGGGGTGCCGGTTCAATCCCTGGCCTGGGAAGATCCCACATGCCGCGGAGCAGCTGGACCCATGTGTCCGGCTACCGAGCCGGAGCTCTAGAGCGCATACGCCCAGAGCCAGTGCTCTGTAGCGACAGAGGCCACTGCCATGGGAAGCCCACACAGGCCAAAGAACAAAGATGGATGAAAATAGATAAATGAAAGACCAATAGAAGTGGCCAACAAAAAGAAAAGATTCGGAAGAGATATTCACACACTCAGATTCATAGCACATTATTCACAATAGCCAAGAAGTGGAAATAACTCATATGTTCATTGATGAATGAATAGATAAAGAAAATGTGGGAAATATATTCACTGGAATAGTATTCAGCCTTACAAAAGAAGGAAGTCTTGTCACAAGCTTCAACTTGGAAGAAACTTGAGAATATAATGAGAAGTAAATTAAACTAGTCACAAAGAGATTATATGCGGTATCTAGAATAATCAGATTCATAGAAACAGACAACAGAATGATGGTTGCTAGGGAGTGACGTGGAGGAATAGAAGTTATTTTAGTTGGGTATAGAATTTCAGTTTTGCAAAGTGATAAAGTTCTACAGATCTTTTGCACAACAGTATCCTTATAGTCAATGCTACTAGCGTGTATACTGGAAAATGGTTATTCTGGTAAATTTTATGTTCTGTGCTTTTTCACTACAATCGTTTTCAAAAATTAAATACATTTAGAAGAATCAGATCAGTCAAAGCTGGAGAGGATTTGACTTCATGGAATGTTGATACACAGCCAATTAGAAAACCCAAGTGAGGCATTAATTTAACAATTTGGGAAGTCAAAATACCTGTCAAAGAACAGCAAAAAGTTCAGATCTGTTGTAAACCTAAATTTATAGAAATACATAAAAAAATACAGTATTCAAAAGAGAGTGTAATGATTATTCCAGGCAAGATACAGAACATACTTACTACTCCAGAAAGTTCCCTCGTGCCATGTCCTATCACTCATTTGTACCCATAGTGACATTGATTATCTACTACAAGACTTCCCTTCCAGTTATCTCTAAGCTAGGATCTGAGACCTTTCCTGTATTTCTTAAACACAGCATAAACATCATATAATATATACTCAAGAAGAAAAAAAAAAGCAAATGAAACAAAATGCAACAGTGATCAACTGGTAGCATTCTGAGTGGTATCGTTTTTTTCTTTATACTCTCTCACATTTTCTTCAATGAGGTGAATTTACATTTATACTTCAAAACTGAAAATAATTTTGTTTCTGCAGGCTCGAAATGATGGGGGGAAAATAGATAAATGAAAGACCAATAGAAGTGGCCAACAAAAAGAAAAGATTCGGAAGAGATATTCACACACTCAGATTCATAGCACATTATTCACAATAGCCAAGAAGTGGAAATAACTCATATGTTCATTGATGAATGAATAGATAAAGAAAATGTGGGAAATATATTCACTGGAATAGTATTCAGCCTTACAAAAGAAGGAAGTCTTGTCACAAGCTTCAACTTGGAAGAAACTTGAGAATATAATGAGAAGTAAATTAAACTAGTCACAAAGAGATTATATGCGGTATCTAGAATAATCAGATTCATAGAAACAGACAACAGAATGATGGTTGCTAGGGAGTGACGTGGAGGAATAGAAGTTATTTTAGTTGGGTATAGAATTTCAGTTTTGCAAAGTGATAAAGTTCTACAGATCTTTTGCACAACAGTATCCTTATAGTCAATGCTACTAGCGTGTATACTGGAAAATGGTTATTCTGGTAAATTTTATGTTCTGTGCTTTTTCACTACAATCGTTTTCAAAAATTAAATACATTTAGAAGAATCAGATCAGTCAAAGCTGGAGAGGATTTGACTTCATGGAATGTTGATACACAGCCAATTAGAAAACCCAAGTGAGGCATTAATTTAACAATTTGGGAAGTCAAAATACCTGTCAAAGAACAGCAAAAAGTTCAGATCTGTTGTAAACCTAAATTTATAGAAATACATAAAAAAATACAGTATTCAAAAGAGAGTGTAATGATTATTCCAGGCAAGATACAGAACATACTTACTACTCCAGAAAGTTCCCTCGTGCCATGTCCTATCACTCATTTGTACCCATAGTGACATTGATTATCTACTACAAGACTTCCCTTCCAGTTATCTCTAAGCTAGGATCTGAGACCTTTCCTGTATTTCTTAAACACAGCATAAACATCATATAATATATACTCAAGAAGAAAAAAAAAAGCAAATGAAACAAAATGCAACAGTGATCAACTGGTAGCATTCTGAGTGGTATCGTTTTTTTCTTTATACTCTCTCACATTTTCTTCAATGAGGTGAATTTACATTTATACTTCAAAACTGAAAATAATTTTGTTTCTACTGTATGATCACAATCATGAAAAAAAATAACAAAAGGGAATTTGGTAAGTAGGATCATGGGTATTTTTACTTACCATTTTCCTCCCCATTTAAAATTTTAATTTTAATTTAAAAGCACCCATTTATTATTTCTAAGATAGAACAACCTATTTAGAAGGATGAGGTCAAAAATGATTCTTTAAGAATTTCATAATTTGCTAGTTCTGTTAGAAAGCTACTGAAATGTGTTTGAGGAAATGAGAATTCCAGTCCATTAATTGCAAGTTGCCCTTTCATTTTCTTCTAAGAAATTCTTTTTTTCATGATCCCTGATGTTTCTGACTTGCTCTCATATTTTTGTTGCTGTAACTGTTTGTTTTGTTAAAAATTATTTATTTTGAGATAACCTCAGACTTACAGAAGAGCAGTAAATACAGTACAGTACAAAGAACTATTTTTTCTTGAAACGTATGAGAGTGAGTTGCCCGGTTGATCCCCCAATAATTCCATGAGTACGTCCTGCAGTCGGCACAGTGGATGATGACTGCCTCTTCTACTCCACCCTCCTCATGACAGGGAAGGTCTTGCATGAGGAGCACGTTGAACTGTTGATGGAGGAGTTTGCATTCCTGAAGAAAGAAGTGGTGGGGAAGGAGCTGGTGAAAGGGTCTCTCCTCTTCACAGGTCAGTCCTCAGGCATGTCGACTAGATGAACAACTTGAGAGCTTTGGGTTAAGTTTTATTTGGGACACAATTCGGATTGCAACCTGGTCTCCCTCAGATGGCTCAGAGAGACTGCTCCGAAGAGGCAGGGGAAGAAAGCCAATATAAGGATTTTAGTGTGGGGAGAGTTCAAATGCTATTAAACAAAGGGTTTCCAAAGGGTTTTGATTTACAAATGGTTTGGGGTTTGTCATGGGGATGTGGTATCTTCATGAAGGATTTTAGCCCTTTTCTAGGTGTGGGGAGATGCAGGGATTGAGATATAAAATCTGTTCCTAAAAGCCATTTACCTGTCTAAAGACCTGTTGCACCAGATTCCCCAGAACACAGAGTGCCTTGCCCAACTGTGATTTCCTTCAGTGGGTGTTGAAAGTCAGTAGCTCCCAACAGCATAGCGTTCAGTCTCTGTAGAGGCAGATGGAAAATGTTCTTGTCCAGTTATTGACAGTTTAATTGGGAAATGCCAATTTGTAGTTAACAAGGGGATCACAACTCTTGTGTAACTGGGGGGGCAGTGCCAGGTGAGGTGAGATGGCTGAGTTCTTTCCTAGCTCTCTAGAATGTGAGCTTGGATTCATTGCTGCCAAAGACACTCTGACTGAGAGCTGATTCAATTTTCCCATATAGCCATACACAATAAAAATACCTATTTCTGTTCTTTCCTCAAATGAGATGTGATTCCTTGGTGGTCCTGGGGTAAGACATGTGTTAGAAATGTCAAGCACATTTATACTTTTGGCCCAATCGATTAGGCAGAAGCTTCTCTCGTGAAATCTTGACGAGTTGGAGATTATTATCCATAGGAGGTTAATGAAAGCTCTCTTAAAAAGGATGGAAAGAAAGGTTCCTTGGCGATGAGAACATTTTTTACACTTCTCTTTGCAGCAGATAGAGTATGTATAGCCCCTTTCTTCCTCGGAGAAGAGAACTTTTTTTACACTTCTCTGTGCAGCAAATAGAATGTGTATAGCCCCTTTGTTCCTTGAACAAGTTATCAGAACATTAGCTGCAGCCAAAATATTCAGTCTACTCTGTATTCAGCTGTTTATGTTGGTCTTTTCTGGGAGCACACCTCCATTAGCAGTTAAATGAAGCCTGGAGCCTCGAGCTCTGCATCCTAAGGCATCTGGGCCACCTTTCCCAAGGACTTGGATTACAGGAAGGAAAACTGTCAAGTGGGAAACCATTCATCTCTTCATGAGCTTCCAGAAAATAACATTAGAATCTCATTTCAGAATCTGTCTCCATCCTTTATTTCTTTTTGTATTTTTTAATTTCTTCATTTTATATTGGAGTATAGCTGATTAATAATGTTACAATAGTTTCAGGTGGATAGTAAAGGGACCCTGTCATACTACGCATGTATCCATTCTCCTGCAAACTCTTTCCATCTAGGCTGCCACATTAACACTGAGCAGAATTCCCTAGGCTATAGAGTAAGACTTTGTTGGTTATCCATTTTAAAATAGCAGAGTGTACTTGTTGATCCCAAACTCCCTATCTTATCCCCCCAGTAATGATAAGTTCATTCTCTAATGATCCATCTTCATCCTTTAAAGTGACAGTCTAGTTCTTTTGACAGCTTAGCTGGTAGAACGGAGGACTGTAGTTGACACTAAAATGATAATATCTGTATCAATAATTACCTTAAATGTAAATGGATTAAACACTCGACCAAAAGACACAGACTAGCTGAATGGATACAAAAATAAGACCTGTATATATACTGTTTACAAGAAATCCACTTCAGACCAAGAGACACACATAGGCTGAGAGAGGATGGAAAAACATTCCATGCAAGTGGAAATTGAAAGAAAGCTGGAGTAGCAATCCTCATATCAGATAAAATAGACCTTAAAATAAAGAAGATTATAAGAGGCAAGGCAGGACACTACGTAATGATCAAGGGATCAATTCAAGAAGAAGATATAATGATTATAAATGTCTAGGCACCCAACACAGGAGCACCTCAGTACATAAGGCAAATGCTATCAGACATAAAAAGAGAAATTGACAGTAACACAATGATAGTAGGAGACTTTTAACACCCCACTTACACCAGTGGACAGATCAGCAAAACAAAATAAATAAGGAAACACAAACCTTAAGTGATACATTAGATGAGATGAATCTCATTGATATTTATAGCGACCCTCCCAAAGCGAATCACTTTCTTCTCAAGTAGCACACCTCCATTAGCAGTTAAATGAAGCCTGGAGCCTCGAGCTCTGCATCCTAAGGCATCTGGGCCACCTTTCCCAAGGACTTGGATTACAGGAAGGAAAACTGTCAAGTGGGAAACCATTCATCTCTTCATGAGCTTCCAGAAAATAACATTAGAATCTCATTTCAGAATCTGTCTCCATCCTTTATTTCTTTTTGTATTTTTTAATTTCTTCATTTTATATTGGAGTATAGCTGATTAATAATGTTACAATAGTTTCAGGTGGATAGTAAAGGGACCCTGTCATACTACGCATGTATCCATTCTCCTGCAAACTCTTTCCATCTAGGCTGCCACATTAACACTGAGCAGAATTCCCTAGGCTATAGAGTAAGACTTTGTTGGTTATCCATTTTAAAATAGCAGAGTGTACTTGTTGATCCCAAACTCCCTATCTTATCCCCCCAGTAATGATAAGTTCATTCTCTAATGATCCATCTTCATCCTTTAAAGTGACAGTCTAGTTCTTTTGACAGCTTAGCTGGTAGAACGGAGGACTGTAGTTGACACTAAAATGATAATATCTGTATCAATAATTACCTTAAATGTAAATGGATTAAACACTCGACCAAAAGACACAGACTAGCTGAATGGATACAAAAATAAGACCTGTATATATACTGTTTACAAGAAATCCACTTCAGACCAAGAGACACACATAGGCTGAGAGAGGATGGAAAAACATTCCATGCAAGTGGAAATTGAAAGAAAGCTGGAGTAGCAATCCTCATATCAGATAAAATAGACCTTAAAATAAAGAAGATTATAAGAGGCAAGGCAGGACACTACGTAATGATCAAGGGATCAATTCAAGAAGAAGATATAATGATTATAAATGTCTAGGCACCCAACACAGGAGCACCTCAGTACATAAGGCAAATGCTATCAGACATAAAAAGAGAAATTGACAGTAACACAATGATAGTAGGAGACTTTTAACACCCCACTTACACCAGTGGACAGATCAGCAAAACAAAATAAATAAGGAAACACAAACCTTAAGTGATACATTAGATGAGATGAATCTCATTGATATTTATAGCGACTTCCCATCCCAATGCAGAAGAATACACTTTCTTCTCAAGTGCACATGGAACATTTTTCAGAATAGACCACATCTTCAGTCACAAATCAAACCTCAGTAAATTTATAACGACAATCTGATAAGTGTTGTAGCAACAAATAATCGTAACCGTTAATCGGACAAAGAAATGTGTTAAGTGTGTTACCCGCATTAGTCCATGTCAATCCATGTGATAATCCCATAAATTGGGTATTCATTACCCTGATCCCCCAGCCACGTCTGTTGGCGCTCTGTCACCCCCCACAGCCCCTGGCTGTCAGCCCCTCCCTTCCAATCCCTGCTGCATCTTCGATTCCCCCACAGCTGCTCCTTTGGAAGAAGAGCGGTTTGGCTTCCCTGCATTCAGTGGCATCTCTCGCCTGACCTGGCTGGTCTACCTCTTTGGGGAGCTTTCTCTTGTATCTGCCACTTTGGAAGAGCGAAAGGAAGAGCAGTACATGAAGATGACCGTGTGCCTGGAGACCGAGAAGAAAAGGTAGGTGGGGAAAAGCTGGGAGGTGGCAGTACTCAGAACAATCTTAAGTGACCCATTTGGGCCCTTTTCTTGCAACCTCATACATGTATCTTGTTTGTTGTTCTTTTTTTCTTTTTTTGGCCATGCTGCACAGTAGGATACTAGTGTGCGCTAGCACACTAGTATGTAGGATACTAGTTCCTGACCAGGAATTGAATTCATGCCCCCTGCATTGAAAGCACAGAGTCTTAACTACTGGGCCATCAAGGAAGTCCCCACACACCTATATATTTAGCCTTATTATGTCCCGTCCCACTAAAGGCAAGATAATCAAACCAAAAACTAGTTCCCCTTTGTCCATTAGCAAAGCTTGTCTAACCCGCCTATCCTGGGCCTGCCGGACTATAAGCCCAGGGGAAAGGGGAAGGGAATCCAAGGAGAGGAGACCGGGACCTTGATGCCTGCTCAGGATTGAGCCTTTTCCTGTTCACACTGAAAACGCCATCACAGCCACCCAACCAAATTGTCTTGTCCTTGAAGGAAGGGTGCAAGGAAAATAAATAAGGAAACACAAACCTTAAGTGATACATTAGATGAGATGAATCTCATTGATATTTATAGCGACTTCCCATCCCAATGCAGAAGAATACACTTTCTTCTCAAGTGCACATGGAACATTTTTCAGAATAGACCACATCTTCAGTCACAAATCAAACCTCAGTAAATTTATAACGACAATCTGATAAGTGTTGTAGCAACAAATAATCGTAACCGTTAATCGGACAAAGAAATGTGTTAAGTGTGTTACCCGCATTAGTCCATGTCAATCCATGTGATAATCCCATAAATTGGGTATTCATTACCCTGATCCCCCAGCCACGTCTGTTGGCGCTCTGTCACCCCCCACAGCCCCTGGCTGTCAGCCCCTCCCTTCCAATCCCTGCTGCATCTTCGATTCCCCCACAGCTGCTCCTTTGGAAGAAGAGCGGTTTGGCTTCCCTGCATTCAGTGGCATCTCTCGCCTGACCTGGCTGGTCTACCTCTTTGGGGAGCTTTCTCTTGTATCTGCCACTTTGGAAGAGCGAAAGGAAGAGCAGTACATGAAGATGACCGTGTGCCTGGAGACCGAGAAGAAAAGGTAGGTGGGGAAAAGCTGGGAGGTGGCAGTACTCAGAACAATCTTAAGTGACCCATTTGGGCCCTTTTCTTGCAACCTCATACATGTATCTTGTTTGTTGTTCTTTTTTTCTTTTTTTGGCCATGCTGCACAGTAGGATACTAGTGTGCGCTAGCACACTAGTATGTAGGATACTAGTTCCTGACCAGGAATTGAATTCATGCCCCCTGCATTGAAAGCACAGAGTCTTAACTACTGGGCCATCAAGGAAGTCCCCACACACCTATATATTTAGCCTTATTATGTCCCGTCCCACTAAAGGCAAGATAATCAAACCAAAAACTAGTTCCCCTTTGTCCATTAGCAAAGCTTGTCTAACCCGCCTATCCTGGGCCTGCCGGACTATAAGCCCAGGGGAAAGGGGAAGGGAATCCAAGGAGAGGAGACCGGGACCTTGATGCCTGCTCAGGATTGAGCCTTTTCCTGTTCACACTGAAAACGCCATCACAGCCACCCAACCAAATTGTCTTGTCCTTGACCCTGACTCCTGTCTGTAGAGAAGGCTGGAGTGGAAAGCAAGGAGACGTGGCCCAAGCAAGTCCTCCTTTCCCTGAAACCTGGTTCCCAGAAGAAGGAAGGAAAACTGTTATGTGTGTGTGTGTGAGGAATCTGAAGGCAGGCTACCTGTATTAAATTAAAATTCAAAAGTGCTTGTATATTTGTCAATGATAAAAATATTAAATGAATTACAATCTGGGAACATACATGTAAAAAAATAAATAAATAAAATAAAAATGAAAAAAAAAATTAAATGAATTACATAATCAGTTATCCATGATATGCAGACAAAAATAATCATCATAACAGTATTTGTAGGATAATACTTTAAACATAATCAGAATTTATGCTTTAGGATGTATGTGCCCCATACATATAAATACTTGAAAGGATTGTCCCAAACTATTCAGGTGAAACTGGATTTCTTTTTTTTTCTTTTTCCATTGAAAAAGTCCTTATATCAACCCTGTATTGTTTTTACAATTTTTTTTAAAGCAGATTTTGTGTTTTTCCTGTCATAAGTTTCTTACTTTAAATCAGAGGTTATTTTGTCTTCTGTTTATTAAGCAGATAACACAGCTAGTATCTATTGCTATAAAGACAGAAGAGGTACACCCAGAAAAAGGAGGTTTAGGGAAGTGGGGTCTGTCCTGTTTGGATTGGAGACTTCTGGGAGTACTGAGCTTGGCCTTGAGCTGGGGGGGGGCAGATGTGAAGTGGAAATTGATGCTTTTCGAGTGGGCAGAGAGCATCTAGTCTTTTCTGGCAGGTGTGGGGGGTGGGTCATAGACCTCTTTGACAAAGCGATGAAAGCACTCCTAAGACTTCTTTCCATAAAAATGCCCATATACTTGGAAACGACACTTTGCTACAGGATCTCCGGTCTGGATGCTCCAAACACAGGGTAAAAACTCCTAAATAATGAACTGATTTTCACACCAAAATCATTGAGCGACTTCCCCTGCCTAGTGGCAAAATCACATAAAGGACCATTGAGCAGTAAGTTTGCCAACAGTCACCCATGGCCTCTGGGAGGCTGGTGGAGGTCAGGGTGTAGCAGCTGCAGGAAAGAGGAGCCCAAACAGAGGATCTGGCACGGGTAGGGTGCTCAGGTGCCCACAAGCTTCCCTGTGCACTCCGTGAAATTTAATCCTGCCTCTTGCCTCCACAGACCACTGACATGGACTGAAGAGAAAGCACCTGGCCTAAAGCGAAACAGACGTCTAAGCTTCCATTTCAAGTCTGGGCCCCTGGCGAATATGCCCAACGTAGCCACCAATAAGAATATTTTCCTGAAGGATCAGAATATATTTGTCCAGAAGCTTCTGGGCCAGTTCTCTGAAGATCTGGCTGTCGAGAAGAAACGCATCCTGCACTGCCTGTGGCTGGCCGGAGAGATCCAGAAACGGTGCAGCGCCAAGCAGTGAGGGGAGGGAGTGGTGCCGCTCTGCTGCAGACGGGAGCCTGGTTTTTCAAGAGCTGTCTTTTTTCTCTATTCTTACCATTAAAGGTGTCTTGGGTACACAGGATGCGCTTATTATTACCAGCTGTGTTGGGAATGGTAGTTGAGGGCAACCTCAGGAATGAAAAAAAAAGAACTGACCTTGGTTGAGCAGCGCTGAATGCTTTAAAGATGCCCAGTTTCATTCACTCTTCCCAATGGCCCTGCGGGTGAGTGTTACTAGGTCTGTTTTTGACAAGAAAAGTATAAAAGAGAAGAGGAGGGATGGCGGGAGGATTAAGTTTATTCATATTGGGCTTAGGTAGGAGCCGCCACGAGGGATCTGGCTACACAGACACGACCAGGAGAGAGGGAGAGGGAGAAGGGTTTCAAGAGAGCTAAGAGCCAAGAGAACTATGGTGTAAGGGGATAAGACCTTAAATACTGGGGCGGCCAGGGGAGTGGCTGGTGCTGACGTGAGTCCGCAGGTAGGAAAGGTTTGTGTCCGCAGAGGTCCGTGGCAGGAAGAGACTGGGGAGGGCGGGGCTGTGGGCTGACTCTGCTCTTTTGCAGGTTTTCCACTCCCAACAGTTGCCTATGTTGTGTGGTCGTGTTAGTCGCTCAGTCGTGTCCAACTCTTTGCGACTCTATGGACTGTAGCCCACCAGGCTCCTCTGTCCATTGAATTCTCCAGGCAAAGAATACTGGAGTGGGCTGCCATTCCCTTCTCCTTAGTACCTTGGAAAACCTCGTTTGAAGTTCCCCAGGTGGTCAGCAGTAGAAGCCCCCTTTAAAGCCCATGTGCTGAATCATGGAGAAACAGTGGCTTGAACCCTCTTCCTGCCTTGTAAGGAATTTTATTCTCCCACCAAACTCTCACTGGGTGATTATGCCTTATGCTGGGAATCCTAAAAATGAAGAAGACTTAGCCACTGCCTTCAATAACTCAGTGTCCAAAGGGAACCAAGTCACATAAACCAGCCACTGTAGGAGGTCCAGCATGCCCCTGGCCACCTGAAGAAGGGCTCAGGGAAGGTGCCTATACCAGGTTCTAATGATAAAGGGGGGAGGCCAGCAGTGAGGGAGGGAGTGGTGCCGCTCTGCTGCAGACGGGAGCCTGGTTTTTCAAGAGCTGTCTTTTTTCTCTATTCTTACCATTAAAGGTGTCTTGGGTACACAGGATGCGCTTATTATTACCAGCTGTGTTGGGAATGGTAGTTGAGGGCAACCTCAGGAATGCAACAACAAGAACTGACCTTGGTTGAGCAGCGCTGAATGCTTTAAAGATGCCCAGTTTCATTCACTCTTCCCAATGGCCCTGCGGGTGAGTGTTACTAGGTCTGTTTTTGACAAGAAAAGTATAAAAGAGAAGAGGAGGGATGGCGGGAGGATTAAGTTTATTCATATTGGGCTTAGGTAGGAGCCGCCACGAGGGATCTGGCTACACAGACACGACCAGGAGAGAGGGAGAGGGAGAAGGGTTTCAAGAGAGCTAAGAGCCAAGAGAACTATGGTGTAAGGGGATAAGACCTTAAATACTGGGGCGGCCAGGGGAGTGG
This sequence comes from Tragulus kanchil, assembly GCA_022376925.1. Lineage (NCBI taxonomy): Eukaryota > Metazoa > Chordata > Mammalia > Artiodactyla > Tragulidae > Tragulus > Tragulus kanchil. The sequence continues at coordinate 50,679,123 of JAIOJX010000030.1, forward strand.
CTGGTGCTGACGTGAGTCCGCAGGTAGGAAAGGTTTGTGTCCGCAGAGGTCCGTGGCAGGAAGAGACTGGGGAGGGCGGGGCTGTGGGCTGACTCTGCTCTTTTGCAGGTTTTCCACTCCCAACAGTTGCCTATGTTGTGTGGTCGTGTTAGTCGCTCAGTCGTGTCCAACTCTTTGCGACTCTATGGACTGTAGCCCACCAGGCTCCTCTGTCCATTGAATTCTCCAGGCAAAGAATACTGGAGTGGGCTGCCATTCCCTTCTCCTTAGTACCTTGGAAAACCTCGTTTGAAGTTCCCCAGGTGGTCAGCAGTAGAAGCCCCCTTTAAAGCCCATGTGCTGAATCATGGAGAAACAGTGGCTTGAACCCTCTTCCTGCCTTGTAAGGAATTTTATTCTCCCACCAAACTCTCACTGGGTGATTATGCCTTATGCTGGGAATCCTAAAAATGAAGAAGACTTAGCCACTGCCTTCAATAACTCAGTGTCCAAAGGGAACCAAGTCACATAAACCAGCCACTGTAGGAGGTCCAGCATGCCCCTGGCCACCTGAAGAAGGGCTCAGGGAAGGTGCCTATACCAGGTTCTAATGATAAAGGGGTCGACTGGGAAGGTCGGAGGAAGGCATTCCTGGCCAGGAGCAGGGTGAACAGAGGGGAGTAAGCAGCAGCCTGGCCAGTGCCCTGGCACAGTGTCACTGGGGCTCTGGGTCTAGAACGTGGAGTCCCAGAGAGGCAGACCTGACGTCGGGAGCTGTGGAGGTCAGGTGAAGAGCTAGGGAACTGCTGAGCCTGCAGAGGCACGGAAAGGTATTAACAGGGTGGTGGTGGAGGGGTGGTGCATGGTTAGGTTTCTGATTTGGGTACGGAACTCAGAAGGCTGACGGGAGAGGAGAGTGGAGAGCCACACGGGTTCATCGCTGTAGCCCCTGGTTCTTCTGGATTCGTGGTTCATGTCCAGTCCCGTCTGCTGACCTTGAGGCAGAACTGAATCCTGGGAAGCTGCCCTTTCGTTTCACTGGTGGTCCTGTTGCAACTTCTAAAAGTTTAATGTGTTGGAGTCTTGTTTCTCTATCTCTGTTGGTTTGTTCCTGCTCCCCACTTGCCATCGGGGGCTTTCACTGGTTTGAAAGCTGTGAGATGGAGGCAGATGCCCATTTTCTACCTCTGTTTCTATATACTCCTCTAGTACTTGGTACCTCAAAAACAGGCAAATATTTTCATCTAAAAAACCTTATGGTTATTCCTTCATTTGCCGTGTAAAATAATTTGTAATAAATATTGGTTCTCTTGTTTTACTATCCGTATCAAATGTTGCTCAAGGCCAAGAAATACAGTATCTGTTTTTGTAGGCTCATCTAGTATAAGGTAAGTGTTAGAACTTCAGTGATCAAAATACAAGGAGGAGTCTCTCCCATTCGGGCTTAACTCCACTGTGTCAAAATATTGGCCCTATTTGACACTGGAAGTAGGGCGGGCTTCAAAGAAAACCAGAGCTGAACAATGAAGTGGTGTAGTGAAAGTATTAAGTCTTTCCATTGGTCCAGCTCTTTGCAACCCCATGGACACTAGCCCGTCAGGCTCCTCTGTCCATGGGATTCTCCAGGCAAGAATACTGGAGTGGCTTGGTATAAGCAGATTTTATTCAGAACAATTGCAAAAGGGGAAAAGAGGCCTTGGTATAGAACTGGACTCAGTTCTGCACAGAACGTGGGCAGGTGGGGATTTATAGCCATGAGCAGGTCAGCAGATAATCATTGAGAGGAAACAGCAAGTGTGAGGGGGGTTTCTGACTTCGCTAACTTGAGATTCTTGCTGAAGGCAGGCTGGAAAGATGAGATATGATGGGAGAGGGATGAAGAATCTGATCAGATGTTGAGGGATTTAGCAGGATTCTTGCTAAAGGCAAATGAGGCAAAGACAAACAGGGAAGCCCAATGGTCGAGGTCTAGCGAAGGGGAGAGTTCAAGGCAGCCTGTGTAAATCTGATCCAGGAGAGACTCTCTGTCGTGGACTACGTGATTACTGATTGATACTGATAACTACTCACCTCAAGCTTGTTTTCTGTTTGGTCAAGTGATCCAAAATGAAAGCCACCGTTAATTGTACTAATTGGGAGGAAGTGCGGACAGAAAAGGAACAGGAGACAGGAGAAAACAGCCGAGAGAAGGCAGAGCAGCAGTCTCTCGTGGTCTGCCTTCCTCCTCTTGTTTACAGCTCCCCTCACCTTCTTCCAGGGCCTCTGGAACCATCCTGGCTGCCCCCACCACCACTCCCCACTGACATGTTTCCCAAATACTCCTTCTCTCGAAAGCTGCACCCCACCCCCAATCACAGCTTCTCACAGAAGAAGCTGCAGTCGAATCTGAAAAGTATGACGGGGATTTGTTCAGTGACCCCCAGGGCTTCACCTCCCACTATCCGTATCAAATGTTGCTCAAGGCCAAGAAATACAGTCTTTTGTAGGCTCATCTAGTATAAGGTAAGTGTTAGAACTTCAGTGATCAAAATACAAGGAGGAGTCTCTCCCATTCGGGCTTAACTCCACTGTGTCAAAATATTGGCCCTATTTGACACTGGAAGTAGGGCGGGCTTCAAAGAAAACCAGAGCTGAACAATGAAGTGGTGTAGTGAAAGTATTAAGTCTTTCCATTGGTCCAGCTCTTTGCAACCCCATGGACACTAGCCCGTCAGGCTCCTCTGTCCATGGGATTCTCCAGGCAAGAATACTGGAGTGGCTTGGTATAAGCAGATTTTATTCAGAACAATTGCAAAAGGGGAAAAGAGGCCTTGGTATAGAACTGGACTCAGTTCTGCACAGAACGTGGGCAGGTGGGGATTTATAGCCATGAGCAGGTCAGCAGATAATCATTGAGAGGAAACAGCAAGTGTGAGGGGGGTTTCTGACTTCGCTAACTTGAGATTCTTGCTGAAGGCAGGCTGGAAAGATGAGATATGATGGGAGAGGGATGAAGAATCTGATCAGATGTTGAGGGATTTAGCAGGATTCTTGCTAAAGGCAAATGAGGCAAAGACAAACAGGGAAGCCCAATGGTCGAGGTCTAGCGAAGGGGAGAGTTCAAGGCAGCCTGTGTAAATCTGATCCAGGAGAGACTCTCTGTCGTGGACTACGTGATTACTGATTGATACTGATAACTACTCACCTCAAGCTTGTTTTCTGTTTGGTCAAGTGATCCAAAATGAAAGCCACCGTTAATTGTACTAATTGGGAGGAAGTGCGGACAGAAAAGGAACAGGAGACAGGAGAAAACAGCCGAGAGAAGGCAGAGCAGCAGTCTCTCGTGGTCTGCCTTCCTCCTCTTGTTTACAGCTCCCCTCACCTTCTTCCAGGGCCTCTGGAACCATCCTGGCTGCCCCCACCACCACTCCCCACTGACATGTTTCCCAAATACTCCTTCTCTCGAAAGCTGCACCCCACCCCCAATCACAGCTTCTCACAGAAGAAGCTGCAGTCGAATCTGAAAAGTATGACGGGGATTTGTTCAGTGACTAGGGCTTCACCCTCCCAGTGCAGGGGTCCTGGGTTCGATCCTTGGTCAGGGAACTAGATCCCACGTGCTGCAGCTAACAGTTCACATGCTGCAACAAAAGATCAAAGATCCCATATGCTGCAACTGAAACCCAGCATTGTCAAATAAGTAATATATTTTTTAAAGTTACTCTGAGAGGACAGACTAGCAAGCCTATTCGGTTGTAGGATCCCAGCCACATTCCCTAGTCAGCTTGATCGTAATAAAGCTGATTTTTTAGCTTATCATAAAACTGCCTCTCTAGCTTAACTGGTCCCCAAAATTGAGGAGAAAAATGGAAAATCTCTTGCTGAAATCTCAGCAATGTGTAATTGCCTTGTGATCTTCCACCTGAAGGAACTGAGTGAGGAAAACAAAGTCACTTGACACTAGATTGTCAGGAGAAAGATCATTTGGGGAAATTCCTTGACAAGCCAGCGCCCTAGTAGTGGGGATGTTGGAGGTAAGGCTGGTGGTATAGGGAAGGAGACGCTAATGGGAGGGACGGCCTTGGGGACCCAGGTTGATGAGTTGAAGAGGAAAGACAGACAGGCTTCTCTGCAAGAGGCATGAATAGGGATTGAAGTGGTCCAGAAGGGAATAAGAGGTTGAAGAGTGCTAAACCCTGGACACTGAGGATTGAATCCGGTAGCCTCTCTTTGGTAGAGCCTGGGAACTTCTTAGAAATGCAGGTTCTCGGGCCTGCCGCAGACTCACTGAACCAAAATCCACATTTTAATTAGATGGCCTGGTGATTCTTGGGCACGCCCAATTCTGTTGGAGCTTGTGGACTAGCAAGGAAGAAAACACTGTGCAAGTTAAAGCACAGCTAAGAAGAACTCCATAAATAGAATTTTACAGGGATGTCCCTGGTGGCCCAGTGGCTAAGACTCCATGCCCCCAGTGCAGGTGGGCTGAGTTCTATCCCTGATCAGGGAACTAGATTCCACATGCTATAACTAAAAGATCTTACATGCCACAACTAAGATCTGGCATGGCCAAATAAATACTTCTTAAAAATATTTAAAGGGAGAAGATTTTCTAGGTAGGAAGTCAGAGAAGGCTTCCAGAAAGAATGTGCTGAAGCCTGGAGGTTGAGAAGGCCTCGCTGCAGGTGCAAGCAGGCAAGGGAGGGCAGGGCATTCTGGGCACAAGGAAGAACCTGTGCAAAACCTGTGTCCAGCCAGTCCTAAGGGACATAGTTAACTTTAGGCAGGTTGATAAGGAGTCCAAGGCCCCTTAAGAAGGAGGTATATATACATTCTTTGCCTGTAAAACAATACACCTTGTCCAAGGGTATGTTTTTCCTTGGGCTCTGTGCTCACAATTATATAACAACAATGTATCTTGCTCAAGGACGTGTTTCTCCTTAACAGGAGCCCATTCTTGTGGCTAATCTTGTACCAACCTTATCTCAAGACGTATGTTGTGGGAGAGGGTTTGGTAAGACATGTACAACCTTGAGACATTCTTTTGAACTACAGTCAGTAAACCAATTAAAAAGGTATATAATGCTCTGCCCAGGTCAACACTTGGCTAATCTCCTCCACCCCTTCTGATGTCTATGTCAAGAGTCTTCTGTTTCTTTCCAATAAACTCTTGTTTCCTCGCCACAAGCCTCAGGTGGTCTATTTGCCCAGCTCAGTGAGGGAATTCCTCTCCCAACAAGGACCCTGAGCTCGGGTACAATATACACTGCACGGCTTCACCGCATCAGGACTGGCTTCGTTTCCTGAGGCCAGCCCTGCCCTGGATGGAATAGGTTCAGCTATCTGAAGTTACTTTTGTGAATTCCAACTGACTTTAAACCTGGCTTTTTTAAACTGTGGAATGAGAATGAACTACTTACATTGGTAAGTCTCTTTAGCAGACACTTAAAAATACAAATTAACTATTGATGAAGTAAGCTTGTGGACTAGCAAGGAAGAAAACACTGTGCAAGTTAAAGCACAGCTAAGAAGAACTCCATAAATAGAATTTTACAGGGATGTCCCTGGTGGCCCAGTGGCTAAGACTCCATGCCCCCAGTGCAGGTGGGCTGAGTTCTATCCCTGATCAGGGAACTAGATTCCACATGCTATAACTAAAAGATCTTACATGCCACAACTAAGATCTGGCATGGCCAAATAAATACTTCTTAAAAATATTTAAAGGGAGAAGATTTTCTAGGTAGGAAGTCAGAGAAGGCTTCCAGAAAGAATGTGCTGAAGCCTGGAGGTTGAGAAGGCCTCGCTGCAGGTGCAAGCAGGCAAGGGAGGGCAGGGCATTCTGGGCACAAGGAAGAACCTGTGCAAAACCTGTGTCCAGCCAGTCCTAAGGGACATAGTTAACTTTAGGCAGGTTGATAAGGAGTCCAAGGCCCCTTAAGAAGGAGGTATATATACATTCTTTGCCTGTAAAACAATACACCTTGTCCAAGGGTATGTTTTTCCTTGGGCTCTGTGCTCACAATTATATAACAACAATGTATCTTGCTCAAGGACGTGTTTCTCCTTAACAGGAGCCCATTCTTGTGGCTAATCTTGTACCAACCTTATCTCAAGACGTATGTTGTGGGAGAGGGTTTGGTAAGACATGTACAACCTTGAGACATTCTTTTGAACTACAGTCAGTAAACCAATTAAAAAGGTATATAATGCTCTGCCCAGGTCAACACTTGGCTAATCTCCTCCACCCCTTCTGATGTCTATGTCAAGAGTCTTCTGTTTCTTTCCAATAAACTCTTGTTTCCTCGCCACAAGCCTCAGGTGGTCTATTTGCCCAGCTCAGTGAGGGAATTCCTCTCCCAACAAGGACCCTGAGCTCGGGTACAATATACACTGCACGGCTTCACCGCATCAGGACTGGCTTCGTTTCCTGAGGCCAGCCCTGCCCTGGATGGAATAGGTTCAGCTATCTGAAGTTACTTTTGTGAATTCCAACTGACTTTAAACCTGGCTTTTTTAAACTGTGGAATGAGAATGAACTAGTTACATTGGTAAGTCTCTTTAGCAGACACTTAAAAATACAAATTACTACTATTGATGAAGTAAGCAATATGCTCTTGGCCTGGTGTGGAGTTTTACCTTCTCCAATTCACCTCCTCTGTCACTTCCACACAAGGACATAGGCAGGCAGCACATTTCCTTCAACTTTGTAAACAAATGATGAAACACTCAGAATGTACGCCACGTGGCCAGGTTCCCTCATCTAAATCAGGTGTCAGCAACGTGCAGCCTGCAGGCCACGCCGAGGGCTCACTGCCTGTGTAAAGGTTACTGGAACACAGTCACATCCATTGATGTAACGTGTACAGGTTGCTTTCATTCTGCAAGAGCTAAGTCATTGTGATGGTAGTCTTATGACCCACCAAGTTGAAAATATTTACCATCAGCCCTTTACAGCAGAGGTTTGCCTACCCCTGTTCCGGGTGAGGTAGCTTAGCCTGGCAATTTGTCATGCAGTCCCCTTGTGCCCACTCATGTTAAGGTAAAAGGTGTAACCACTGTCATAACGTCCAAACTACAGGGGAGTGTGATAGAGTTTGGAAATCACAGTGGCAGTTAGAACACACTTTCCAAGTTCCCTTGTAATGGTTCCTGGTTCCAGCATGCCAAGATTCATTCCTGTGTATGCAGCTGACATCTGAGAGACCTACCCTGTGTGGACACTGCTGGCCCTGGGCTCCAGAAAGACGGAAGTGACGAAGACTCAGATCCTGCCTCTGGATGCTGAGCTTACAGGGGAAGGGTCTTGCCAGCTTGAGAGTTTCACATCCTAGGCCAGGCATAGGCTGAAGCCATGGCTGCCCAGGGAGGAGAGGGCACTTGCGTGTGACAGCTCTGGAAGGAAGCAGCATCTGGGTTGAGCCCAATAACAAAGAAGGAAAACAAGCAATGTTAGGGGAAAGTTAGCCAAGCAATCTGACAGCACAGAGGAGTGTGACAGGAGAGGAGGCCAAGAGGCAAGAAGGACCTGGAGCTGGAAGACTCCACGGTTGGAGAGAGTGAAAGCTCAGGAGAGTGCCAGGAGGCTGGTTGCAGCCCCAGGTACTCCACTAAAGGGAGCTGCGACTTTGGTTTAAAGAACAAACAAACAAAAAAGATCAATGTCTCTGGGATTCTGTTTTGTTTCCTCATCTTAAAGAGAAAGGATATGAATCACATAGATCACCCTCAGTCCTTATGAGTCAAACTGCATCTCAGGTTGATGGACCCTGAGGAGAAGGGAACTGGGAACCCAAGTGTTCTCCCCGGGCAGGTGACTGCAAGAGCGGCTCCTGCCTCGGAGAGAAAGAAGCCTCCACATGACAGCTGCGTCACTGTAAAGAAACAGGACCAGTACGCTGAACCCTAAAATGAAGTATCTTCCATAAAAAGGAAGGAAACTCCAAGAACTCTTTACTGAATCTTGATCAACAGAACTGACCTTCAAAGAAAGATAACTTTGGGGATTTCTACAGATAATAGAGGAGCCTCTGAAAGAATGAGCTTTTGTGCAGCATTAAGGAGAAACAGCAAAGATCAGAGTCAAGGTTGCCATTTAGGCCCAGGAGGTAAAGGGCTTTTTTCTTTATCTTGGGATCTAGAAAGCTTAGGTTAGGCATAAGGTAGGGGGAGAAAGTTAGGCAAGAATGCAGCGTCGCTGCAAATGAGGGCACGGCCACAGGAAAGCACGTCAGAAAGTGTGTTCACTGCCCAGTCCGCACACCCCTTCCTGAACCTATGGCGGATGTCTTCCCATGGATGAAAAGCTCCCATGGCAACGCCCTCCTGTACCCTGTGTATGGGAACCTTGGCCAGAGCCAAGAACCCTCTGAATGGTTCTTTCTTTGTGAGCTAATCAGTCTAAATCTCATTCTTTCCACTTGGGGGTACGAGAGACCTATCCAATCAATGCTAACCCACCTCAGGTCTGCAGCCTGCCTAACTAGTCTCGTTACTTTTCAGAATCACTGTCTGTATTGCCCTGGGGTGGAGGACTCACTTTCTGCAGCTCACAGAGTGAGGAAGAATGTTACAGGCATCTAGGTTCTTCAGGGACGCTGGATTCCTGTTCATATCAGGGACCATGACTCAAGATTTCCAAGAGAAACACTAACAACTGAGATGCTTTGTCTGGATTAGAGAGTAGGAAACTTCATCCCTGAATAAAGGGAGTAGTACAAAACAGTTCTGTGAAGAAGCTAAAGCCTCAAAGGAAAGACCAGACAGAGCCAAGTTGACTGGATGAAATGCTCAAAGCCCAAGGGGAGCAGAAGACCAGGAAGGGCAGCCCCACCACCAGCTGTTTACATGTGGCTCCCCCACCACAGAGGTGCCTTTAGGAGGAGGCTGGAATCAGGGTTGGAGGGAGGGGACGGGGTGTGTAAGCAACTCAAGAGCAGATGTCTTGGGCTAGCTAGCTACCTTGGATGTGGGAGCTGCTGGAATCCGTCACAAGCAGTTAATGAAACACCTGGCCAGGAGGAAGGATGGGCAGGTGGCCTAGTGAGGAAATGAGAGGAAGAGAGGCAGGGGAGGTTGGTCTCTTTCCAGCTTGAGAGTTGGGGAAATAAAGTCACGGGGGCTTCCCTGGTGGTCCAGTGGGTAAGAACACTGCCTTGCAGTGCAAGGGGCGCCGGTTCGAGCCCTGGCCTGGGAAGATTCCACGTGCCGCGGAGCGGCTGGACCGATATGTCCAATTACCGAGCTGGAGCTCTGAGCGCATGCGCCCAGAGCTGGTGCTCTGCAACAACAGAGGCCACCGCGATGGGAGGCCCACACTGGCTAAGGAACAGAGATGGATGAAAATAGATAAACGAAAGACCAATAGAAGTGGCCCGCCCACCTGCACCCTCCTTCCCCAACCCGCACCCCCTCCCCCGCACCAAGAAAAAAAAAAGCCGTGGAACTCATATTACAAAATCTGCATTTACAGAAAGATAGTGCAGAACCCCTCCCTGCTTTTCTGTGCCGCAAGGAGGGAGGTGTGCAGAGCAGCTCCACTGGGCAGGTCTTCCTCTGCCTGGTGTGCGTGTGCTCAGTTGCTCAGTCATGTCCAAATCTCTGCAACCCCATGGACCATAGCCCACCAGGCTCCTCCGTCCATGGGATTTCCCAGGCAAGAAGACTGGAGTGGGAAGTGGTGCTTATCCTTAAATAGATTGTCAAAATACTGAAATCGATGTGACACCCATGCAGGCTGAGAAGAATAAGTTGGTTTTTTAAGTTCTGGAAATCAAAAGTATAAGCAGCTACATGACGAAAACCTTCTCTTCATCCCCATTCCCATCTGCACATTTTCTCCTGTCGTGAAGGTGACTGATTTTGAAATGAGCCCCTACCATTTTAACCCTTTAGATGGTTTCATGGGATCCAGGACATCTGCACTCTTGTGCAACTGTCACCTTTATCCAGTTCCAAACCATCGGTCCTGCTTCGTGCATCGCACAGGGAGCCCAGGGTAGGCAAGGCATGACTGGGGAGGCTGGAAAAACACTTGAGGAACAAAGGAACTGCACACATGTTTATTCTGTCTGGCCAGCCGCCCGGGGTCCTTGGCGGGACTTACATAGTGACACAGAACAGAAGTGGGCAGGTGGCCTAGGGGAAAAACAGGGAGGTTGGTCTCTTTCCAGCTTGAGAGTTGGGGAAATAAAGTCACGGGGGCTTCCCTGGTGGTCCAGTGGGTAAGAACACTGCCTTGCAGTGCAAGGGGCGCCGGTTCGAGCCCTGGCCTGGGAAGATTCCACGTGCCGCGGAGCGGCTGGACCGATATGTCCAATTACCGAGCTGGAGCTCTGAGCGCATGCGCCCAGAGCTGGTGCTCTGCAACAACAGAGGCCACCGCGATGGGAGGCCCACACTGGCTAAGGAACAGAGATGGATGAAAATAGATAAACGAAAGACCAATAGAAGTGGCCCGCCCACCTGCACCCTCCTTCCCCAACCCGCACCCCCTCCCCCGCACCAAGAAAAAAAAAAGCCGTGGAACTCATATTACAAAATCTGCATTTACAGAAAGATAGTGCAAAACCCCCTCCCTGCTTTTCTGTGCCGCAAGGAGGGAGGTGTGCAGAGCAGCTCCACTGGGCAGGTCTTCCTCTGCCTGGTGTGCGTGTGCTCAGTTGCTCAGTCATGTCCAAATCTCTGCAACCCCATGGACCATAGCCCACCAGGCTCCTCCGTCCATGGGATTTCCCAGGCAAGAAGACTGGAGTGGGAAGTGGTGCTTATCCTTAAATAGATTGTCAAAATACTGAAATCGATGTGACACCCATGCAGGCTGAGAAGAATAAGTTGGTTTTTTAAGTTCTGGAAATCAAAAGTATAAGCAGCTACATGACGAAAACCTTCTCTTCATCCCCATTCCCATCTGCACATTTTCTCCTGTCGTGAAGGTGACTGATTTTGAAATGAGCCCCTACCATTTTAACCCTTTAGATGGTTTCATGGGATCCAGGACATCTGCACTCTTGTGCAACTGTCACCTTTATCCAGTTCCAAACCATCGGTCCTGCTTCGTGCATCGCACAGGGAGCCCAGGGTAGGCAAGGCATGACTGGGGAGGCTGGAAAAACACTTGAGGAACAAAGGAACTGCACACATGTTTATTCTGTCTGGCCAGCCGCCCCCGGGGGTCCTTGGCGGGACTTACATAGTGACACAGAACAGAAGTGGCCCGTGGCCAGCAGGTACAACACGACGCACATGCGCTAGCACATGTGCTAGTACAGCAGCCCTTCCATAGCCAAGGTCGCTAACAGCAGAACACAAGGTGAGGGGTCATGAGAATGGGGCAGGAGAGCCCGACCGCGGCCATGTTGTCAGTGATTCTCTCCACAGCCTCCCCAAAAGAAACTCCGCACCGGCTAGGCAGTTGGGTTCCTCCCTTCCCTGGTGCTGGGCTGCACCCCATAGGCTTGTAAGTCTCATAATTGTCCAACCACCAGAAAAGAGCCTAGAGACAGCAACGGAGACATCACTTTCTTATTGGACAGGGGGCGCCATTTTTTCATCTGAAGCAAAGGGTCCTAAAGGAACTCCCCACCGTGCACAGCCAGCGGCAGGTCAGACTTGGCCATAGGCTTTGCTACTTGGAGAAGGAGGCTGCCATTTACAGGGGGAATTGACATCAGGTTGGCTTGTCAGTTACCAGGGAAACCAGGGTTAGGGCAGGGGGCGAGTGCGTAGGCAGTTACTGATTCCGCCCTATAATTAAGAGGATTGGATAGGCCTGTGAGTGAAGCCAGGCCTGGTCAAGCAGAGGGACGTACAGGCGCAAGAGAACAGCCACCTTAAGCGGCCTGACCACACACTCCACCATGGCGCACCTTCCCCGGGCCTTACCATCTTGGCTGCAGCCCTTTCCCAGGTTACCTCCGAGGTCAGGCAGCGAGAAAGTCACTGCTCGCGAATCCACAAATGCAACACTCTGCAGCTAGCAAATCCCAAGAGAAAGAGACCTACCATGCTCAAAATATTAACAGTGATTCGCCAAGAGGTAGGCCGGCTTTGGAACCAGGCACTTATTGGGTCAGTGTTTCACACAAGTCCAGAGAAGGATGACAACAGCATCTCACTACCCACCCAGCAGAGACTCATTTCGCGAGGCCACCCTGGCCCCTCAGTCTGAAGACAACCTCCCTCGGCTCAGACGAGGGATGAAATGCAAGACGTTTAACAGGCACTGAGCAATACCATTAAGCAAAATCCAAGCCGGCTAAAAAGGGACCGGGGTCCTTGGCGGGACTTACATAGTGACACAGAACAGAAGTGGCCCGTGGCCAGCAGGTACAACACGACGCACATGCGCTAGCACATGTGCTAGTACAGCAGCCCTTCCATAGCCAAGGTCGCTAACAGCAGAACACAAGGTGAGGGGTCATGAGAATGGGGCAGGAGAGCCCGACCGCGGCCATGTTGTCAGTGATTCTCTCCACAGCCTCCCCAAAAGAAACTCCGCACCGGCTAGGCAGTTGGGTTCCTCCCTTCCCTGGTGCTGGGCTGCACCCCATAGGCTTGTAAGTCTCATAATTGTCCAACCACCAGAAAAGAGCCTAGAGACAGCAACGGAGACATCACTTTCTTATTGGACAGGGGGCGCCATTTTTTCATCTGAAGCAAAGGGTCCTAAAGGAACTCCCCACCGTGCACAGCCAGCGGCAGGTCAGACTTGGCCATAGGCTTTGCTACTTGGAGAAGGAGGCTGCCATTTACAGGGGGAATTGACATCAGGTTGGCTTGTCAGTTACCAGGGAAACCAGGGTTAGGGCAGGGGGCGAGTGCGTAGGCAGTTACTGATTCCGCCCTATAATTAAGAGGATTGGATAGGCCTGTGAGTGAAGCCAGGCCTGGTCAAGCAGAGGGACGTACAGGCGCAAGAGAACAGCCACCTTAAGCGGCCTGACCACACACTCCACCATGGCGCACCTTCCCCGGGCCTTACCATCTTGGCTGCAGCCCTTTCCCAGGTTACCTCCGAGGTCAGGCAGCGAGAAAGTCACTGCTCGCGAATCCACAAATGCAACACTCTGCAGCTAGCAAATCCCAAGAGAAAGAGACCTACCATGCTCAAAATATTAACAGTGATTCGCCAAGAGGTAGGCCGGCTTTGGAACCAGGCACTTATTGGGTCAGTGTTTCACACAAGTCCAGAGAAGGATGACAACAGCATCTCACTACCCACCCAGCAGAGAGACTCATTTCACAGCGAGGCCACCCTCGTCACTCAGTCTGAAGACAACTTCCCTCGGCTCAGACGAGGGATGAAATGCAAGACGTTTAACAGGCACAGAGCAATACCATTAAGCAAAATCCAAGCCAGGACAGCGTCCTGAGTTAACACGCAGTACCACACTGCCCACTCCCCATCCCCCGGCCTTACAACTAGCGCTGAACACAGGAGAGCTGGTATAACCACAGACCACAGGTCACTCTAAGGGTGCTTGGATGGGGCCAGGTTGATGACAGGTGAGATCTGTAAGTTCCTTTTGAATCCTATTCCCCAACCAGCGACGGAGGACTTACCTGCCAGCTGCAGGTGGTTTCACGATGCATTCCCCTGGGGGCAGGTCCTGTGGCCAAGGCAAAGTGAGGTACTGTCCTGATCCATAATTGACAGTGGTCCTTCTGTGGGCAACAGTGGAACTTGAATGGTGTTGGCTAGTCGCCTCTAGGTTAACACAGCCTAGCCACAGGGACAACTGCTCCTGGAGTGTTCAGTTAGAGTTCTTAGGGTTAGTTGTTCAGCCATGTCCAACTCTTTGTGATCCCATAGACTGTTGCCCACCAGGCTTCTCTGTCCATGGAATTCTCCAGGCAAGAATACCCAGGTGGGTAACCATTCCCCTCTTCAGGGAATCTTCCCAACCCAGGGTCGAGCCCAGCTCTCCTGCATAGCAGGCTGGATTCTTCATGGTCTGAGCCACCCTTGAATGGGCCTGCTGGTCCACACATCGAGAGAGGGTTTCCGTTTCTATTAAGCAGTCCTTTTGTTAGCCTGGCAGCAGCGGGTCCTAAAACAGGTGGGAAGCCAGTGTATGTTATTTTAATCAGCCCACTCCCGAGCTTCATGGTCAGCAAGTTGGGTTCCTGGGTCACTATTGATGTCTGTGGGGGTCCTGTACATCACGCACAGCTGCTCTAGACCCCAAGCAGTGGATTTTGGCATTGCTTGATCTCATGTAGACCTTCTAGAATGTCTCACACCTGTGGTAAGGCACTGTAGACGGCACATAGCTGGTCCACCCTGCTATATTGTTGCTCTGTCCCCTTCCATAGCTGGGACCAGAAGCCAAAGGATATTCTTCTTATTTTGCCACTTCCCCAGGCCCCAACAAAATCCTTCTGGGTAATATGCCACGTCCAGTCCACAAGACTGTCCCTGAGTTAATAATATCCCTGAAGCATGAGTCTGCAATTGCTTAGGGGTGGTGGGTTGGGGGTAGGCTTGTCTTACCCGACCAAGTAGCACCCAAGTAGCTGATAGGGAGTCCAGGTCCTCGTGTTTTGTCTATATCCACCAGCCATTCCGGACAGTCAGGTGAGCCACATCCAGGGCTGTTACTTTTAAGCGGGAAAGAGACTCGAACTTTCGGGCCCACCTGCGAGTGGATGGTCACCTGGGGATTTCCCCCACAGTCCTCCATTTCCCATCCTTGTTTACTGGTATCCAGGCACTCACAGGAGTTTCCTCGGCTTCCAGGCAGGCTGCTTCCCGCAGGTCTGCAAGCTTGTGACAGCCCAGCCTCAGGACCGCAGAAAGAGCCCAGGGACAGTGACAAAGACATCCACAGTTTACTGGACGGGGGTCTTACATGACTGTAGCAAACTGTCCTGGAGCAACATCCCACAAGGTACAGCAGCCCACAGGCAGGACAGGGCAGCCATCTTTGCTACTTGGGAGGGGCTGCCATTTTATAGGGGATTTGACGTCAGGATGGTTCATCAATCACCAGGGAAACCAGGGCTGGGCAGGGGGCAAGTGTGTAAGCAGTTACTGATTAAGCCCAGCAATGAAGAGGACTGGAGAGTCCTGTGAGTGAAGCAGGCCCTGGCCAAGCAGGGGATGTACAGGGAGCAAGAGGAGTCATCCTGGGCTGCCCGACCACGCACCTGGCAACCACTCATCTCCTTGATTGATTTGCCCACTCTTAACATTGCACATACATGTAATCATACAACATGTGGCCTATTGTGCCTGGTTTCTGTCACTTAGCATGATGTTTACATTAGTCTCTTCTGTGTCCAACCACATTCCAATAAAAATGAATTCTGACATAGGTTCTTCTGTCCCTTTGAAAAAAATACACAGAGATGGTAGCATCTTATTTACACTGGGAAATTACTGCTGGGTTCTTTTTGACTGTGGCTGGCTCTCCTACCTCAGAATCCTGCGGTGGCTTTGTGTTCTCAGAAGGCAAGGGCTTCCACCTGAAGACAATTCTAAGCAGCTGTGTTGAATTGGTCCCTGGATGCTTGCTCTCTCTGATTGGGTCAAGCTGCTGGGATTGATTGCCCCACTACCCAATGAGGCAGCAAACCTGCAGCCCATGCCCTCCCCCTACCTCAAGTTGTGTCAGAGCCTCCTGCACACCTGTGCCTGACCTTTCAAGATGCAAAGAATAAGGGAAAACACTTTGGGTTGATTCTTCTGTGTTGAAAGAACGGTTTATTTGGAGTGGTGGAAAATTCCAAGTGAAGAAACACTTTGGGGAACTCCGACTCACCTTTCCTTAGCAACAGTTTCTCAATTTCAACGTGCTCGATAGACCAATTTCACTGATGTTTTAAACACCCACCAGGCATGGGGAGAGAGAGACAGTCCCTCCTAGTCCTGGATAAAGGTCCCGAAAAGGAGGAGTTTGAGACATCAGAGTGAATTTGGGAGGGGGGCTCTTTTAAAGTCTAGGATGAGTATTGTCATGATCATTATCAAACAGCAGGCATCCCCTATGCAACTAGTAACCTTGGACTTAGGAAATCTGGGTCTATTGAAGAATGATGAAGGAGTGACAGATCCAAGACTTATTTCTTGAATGTACAAGGGACCTGATGAACGGGTCCATAGGGGGTGTGCAGGTTAGCTAGGGAGATGGGAAATGACCCAAAAGGTAAATAAAAATAGTACAAGGTCATGTATTCTCAATGGTGATTGGTTGGCATTGCCAGGATGTTTTTGTAGAAGAGTCAGAGGACCATTAAACTGAGGAAGGGGTTTTTTTTGGAAAAGCTATTTATGAAGGGTATTTGAAGTTGAAGCCCATCAGTAGTTGCAGCACATGGGCTCAATAGTTGCGTCTCTGAGCCTCTGGAGCACAGGCTCCATAGTTTTGGCTCACGGGCTTAGTTGCTCCGCAGCATGTGGGATCCTCCCAGATTAGGAATCAAACCCATGTCTCCTGCATTGGCAGGCAAACTCTTCACCACTGAGCTACCAGGGAAGCCCCTTTATATAGTTTCAATTAAAGAATTAGTATTGTCTCACAGTGACTTCTGTTCTTATCTGGCTAAAAACTAACTTTGGGGTGTTTTACAGGGTCCCTATGATATGACAAAGAAAAAGAGTTAACTAAGATTACTTAGTATGTTAAGTTAAATGTAATTGTTTGTAATTCTGGTTATTGTAACCCACCTTTATTGTACACTGTAAGGAGATGTTTGACCATGGCTTTTAAGTCTTTTGTCATTTATAGATAAATTTATGCCCTGGTGCTGGTGCAAAACATGCCCAATCATCAAAGGGATCCATAGGAAGGCTAAGGAAACCAGCTACTACAGCTCTGCATGAAGATGATGGCTAGATAGAGATTTCAGCACATATGGACTTAAACTAAGAGCTGCCTTGCCCCTGGGGCCCCTAGATCAGGTTCTCAAAAGATTTTACTCCCTGATAGGCAGGGTCAATGCCCATGCTCAGCCTTGAAGCAATTACAGAAGATGGACCTTCACCCTTCTGCCTCCCATAAGAATATAGGAGTAAAATCTTTTGAGGGGGAAATGTAAGGGTTAGGAGGGAAAGGGGCAGGGCACAATTTTTGAAAAGAACAACAGCCCAAGGACACAGCATAAACTCATTAGAATCAAATGGGTCCAAGATGGCAGACCAGACCTTGATCCTCAGTCAGCAAGCTAAATGACACACCCAGAGGCACCATGACAGTTCCACTTCCTAAGAGCTGGAATAATCCTCCATGAGAGAAGTTGAAGCCCATACAAGGTCATGTATTCTCAATGGTGATTGGTTGGCATTGCCAGGATGTTTTTGTAGAAGAGTCAGAGGACCATTAAACTGAGGAAGGGGTTTTTTTTGGAAAAGCTATTTATGAAGGGTATTTGAAGTTGAAGCCCATCAGTAGTTGCAGCACATGGGCTCAATAGTTGCGTCTCTGAGCCTCTGGAGCACAGGCTCCATAGTTTTGGCTCACGGGCTTAGTTGCTCCGCAGCATGTGGGATCCTCCCAGATTAGGAATCAAACCCATGTCTCCTGCATTGGCAGGCAAACTCTTCACCACTGAGCTACCAGGGAAGCCCCTTTATATAGTTTCAATTAAAGAATTAGTATTGTCTCACAGTGACTTCTGTTCTTATCTGGCTAAAAACTAACTTTGGGGTGTTTTACAGGGTCCCTATGATATGACAAAGAAAAAGAGTTAACTAAGATTACTTAGTATGTTAAGTTAAATGTAATTGTTTGTAATTCTGGTTATTGTAACCCACCTTTATTGTACACTGTAAGGAGATGTTTGACCATGGCTTTTAAGTCTTTTGTCATTTATAGATAAATTTATGCCCTGGTGCTGGTGCAAAACATGCCCAATCATCAAAGGGATCCATAGGAAGGCTAAGGAAACCAGCTACTACAGCTCTGCATGAAGATGATGGCTAGATAGAGATTTCAGCACATATGGACTTAAACTAAGAGCTGCCTTGCCCCTGGGGCCCCTAGATCAGGTTCTCAAGAGATTTTTACTCCCTGATAGGCAGGGTCAATGCCCATGCTCAGCCTTGAAGCAATTACAGAAGATGGACCTTCACCCTTCTGCCTCCCATAAGAATATAGGAGTAAAATCTTTTGAGGGGGAAATGTAAGGGTTAGGAGGGAAAGGGGCAGGGCACAATTTTTGAAAAGAACAACAGCCCAAGGACACAGCATAAACTCATTAGAATCAAATGGGTCCAAGATGGCAGACCAGACCTTGATCCTCAGTCAGCAAGCTAAATGACACACCCAGAGGCACCATGACAGTTCCACCCCTTCCCTAAAAGAGCTGGAATAATCCTCCCACTTATTAGCATATGGAATTACCCAGCCTATAAAAGCTAAGAACACCATGTTTTCGGGGCCACTGGATTTGCTCTGCCATGGCCCACACTCTGTCTGTGGAGGGTGCTTTCTCTGAATCTGAATAAATCCATTTCTTATCTTAAAAAAAAAAAAAAAGAAGTTGAAGCCCAAGACTTGGATCTAGCATCTGGGGAGACCTCCAGCTTATCCATTGTGTGCAAGGTGGCCCTTTTAGGAAAGGAATTAAAAAATTAGGCATGCAAGTGAATATTTTAAATGATAAAAAAATAAACCTACAAATTTCTGGATCCATGGTTTTCAAATGTATTCTCTTTTGATTGAGTCCCCTAGAACATGTAGGTTTTCTCCCTTCATTTTAAAAAATACTTAGTTTCAGCAGTGCTGAGTCTTGGTTGCTGCGCGGGGTTTCTCTATTGCGATGCACAGGTTTCTCATTGTGGCGGCTTCTCTTGTTGCAGAGCACAGGCTCTAGGGTGCTTGAGCTTCAGTAGCTGCAGCACGTGGGCTCCGTAGTCGCAGCTTCTGGGCCCTAGAGCACAGTCTCAGTGGATGGGATGCACAGACTTAGCTGCTCTGAACCGTGATTGATTTTAAAAGTTCTTTGTGTTTCTGCTGCCTTAGCATCTGAAGCCTTTTTACTGGTTATTTTTGATAAGGTACCATTTCTTGGTGCTGCTTCTCGGGGACCCCATGTTTATAAGGGATCAACCTGCTCCACACTCGTCCTTTCTTAGGGTAGAACTCTTGGTTTAAATTTTAGGGATCAACAGGTAGCCAGATCAGGTTCTCAAGAGATTTACTCCCTGATAGGCAGGGTCAATGCCCATGCTCAGCCTTGAAGCAATTACAGAAGATGGACCTTCACCCTTCTGCCTCCCATAAGAATATAGGAGTAAAATCTTTTGAGGGGGAAATGTAAGGGTTAGGAGGGAAAGGGGCAGGGCACAATTTTTGAAAAGAACAACAGCCCAAGGACACAGCATAAACTCATTAGAATCAAATGGGTCCAAGATGGCAGACCAGACCTTGATCCTCAGTCAGCAAGCTAAATGACACACCCAGAGGCACCATGACAGTTCCACCCCTTCCCTAAAAGAGCTGGAATAATCCTCCCACTTATTAGCATATGGAATTACCCAGCCTATAAAAGCTAAGAACACCATGTTTTCGGGGCCACTGGATTTGCTCTGCCATGGCCCACACTCTGTCTGTGGAGGGTGCTTTCTCTGAATCTGAATAAATCCATTTCTTATCTTAAAAAAAAAAAAAAGAAGTTGAAGCCCAAGACTTGGATCTAGCATCTGGGGAGACCTCCAGCTTATCCATTGTGTGCAAGGTGGCCCTTTTAGGAAAGGAATTAAAAAATTAGGCATGCAAGTGAATATTTTAAATGATAAAAAAATAAACCTACAAATTTCTGGATCCATGGTTTTCAAATGTATTCTCTTTTGATTGAGTCCCCTAGAACATGTAGGTTTTCTCCCTTCATTTTAAAAAATACTTAGTTTCAGCAGTGCTGAGTCTTGGTTGCTGCGCGGGGTTTCTCTATTGCGATGCACAGGTTTCTCATTGTGGCGGCTTCTCTTGTTGCAGAGCACAGGCTCTAGGGTGCTTGAGCTTCAGTAGCTGCAGCACGTGGGCTCCGTAGTCGCAGCTTCTGGGCCCTAGAGCACAGTCTCAGTGGATGGGATGCACAGACTTAGCTGCTCTGAACCGTGATTGATTTTAAAAGTTCTTTGTGTTTCTGCTGCCTTAGCATCTGAAGCCTTTTTACTGGTTATTTTTGATAAGGTACCATTTCTTGGTGCTGCTTCTCGGGGACCCCATGTTTATAAGGGATCAACCTGCTCCACACTCGTCCTTTCTTAGGGTAGAACTCTTGTTTCCTCCTGTTCTCAAAATTCACCAGTCTGGCTGAAGGGACCTCCTATTTTCCAGAAGGTGGCAGTGTAGCCCTAGTTTGTTGATCCTCCCTGGTCTGTGGACCCTGGTCCATCTTAAGAGTATTCGGATTACCTAACTGACGTCTTCTCTCGGCTACTCTTCGGAGCACACAGGAGGAGCGGGCTGCTGAGTTGGGGGCAGGGGGTAGGGGAGAGACGCATGCATTTTGCACTTGGAGTTTTACGATGCTAGTGAGGTCAGGGGAATATCCTCCAGTGGATGCTCCCAAAGACTTGAGGGTATCCTGCTGAAGTCCTGAAGCAGCCAGCAGGACCCTCACTCCTTTAAAGCCACGGATGTTATCATGTGCCTCCTTTCTCCTCCCGCCCTGCTCCTTCCCCATCATGGAGGTCGCTCCTCAGAAAAGTCAGTGCTGTTGGAGAGAAACAAGTTCTTCCAAGCATAACCTGTCCAGCCAGGGGAGCCAGGCAGCCACTCACTGTCTTCGCTTTCCCTGTCCTCCACCGAGAGTTTGCTGCCAGAAGCCCAGCCTGTTACATCTTTGCTGTGGGGAAGGAGGCTCCCTTGACAAGTTTTACCCTTTCCTCTGCATCCAAACCCTACCTCACTCTGATGGCATGTCGCGGTTCTCTCCTTAGGCAAGCTGGCCTCTCTTGAATTCTTTATCGCCCATGGGTAACCACCTAGTTCCCTACTCACCAGCTCCCCTCTAACCCAGTCCCAGGGGATGGGCGATGGGGGAGGCTTGCTGACTGCTTTGGATTCCATGACTGAGATCTGATGTGTAAAAACTTCCTGGATGTCCAGGCACAATGTGATGTACAGAGGTACTTTTGTTTGGTTAAGGATATCCAAATAGTCATTAATTAAAAGGGGTAGAAAAAAAGAGTTGCCTCACACCACCTAGAACACTTATAATAAAGCCATCTCTGAGAACTGCTTGTTTGTAGTGTTGAGTACAGTGTTACATCAGTGACACTGGAGCCTTTCTGCAATGCATAGAGATGGGTTGAGGTCCATTATAATACAGATGTTTCTAAAACTGCAGAGTTGTTTTTATTGGTGAGGTCTAGGCATCAACAATGCATATACAGAAGTGTTTAAATAAACTTGCATTAAAGACATTTTCCAGAACATTAACGTTTGCTGCATTGAGAACAATGTCATATTAATGAATGGAGGTTATGCCCATTCTGCGATG
Source organism: Tragulus kanchil (assembly GCA_022376925.1). Lineage (NCBI taxonomy): Eukaryota > Metazoa > Chordata > Mammalia > Artiodactyla > Tragulidae > Tragulus > Tragulus kanchil. Next base: position 50,700,528 of record JAIOJX010000030.1, read on the forward strand.
CATGTGCAGGAGTGTTTGGGAATGCTCATAATAAAGGTTTTTCCTAAGAACCTACTTGCTTGCTGCGTTGAGTACAGGGTTATATATTTGAATGGAACAGGTTTTGCAATGTATGTGAAGCGTTAAGAACAGTTGTATATACAGATGTTCCTAAGTAAATTTTTTTCTGGCTGCTTTGACCACAGAGTTATATCAATCAATGGAAGGGGCACTAAGAAAACTATTTGATAGCATCTGTAAAGATGTGTCTAAGAAGGGTACTTGCTGGCTTTATCGAGAACAGTGAACGCTGGTGAGCAGGAGTGGCACATCTGTGATTCAGGTAGAGACACGCTTAAGAACACTTATACCACTGTGGAGAACAGTGTGGAGGCTCCTTTAGAAACTAAACATACAACGATCATATGATCCAGCAATCCCACTCCTGGGCCTGTATTCGCAAAAAAACATAATTGAAAATATACATGCACCCTAATATTCATAGCAGCACTATTCACAATAGGCAAGGCATGGAGGCAACCTGTGTCCATCCACAGGTGAATAGGTAAAGAAGCTGGCCTCTCTTGAATTCTTTATCGCCCTTTAAAGTTCCCTACTCACCAGCTCCCCTCTAACCCAGTCCCAGGGGATGGGCGATGGGGGAGGCTTGCTGACTGCTTTGGATTCCATGACTGAGATCTGATGTGTAAAAACTTCCTGGATGTCCAGGCACAATGTGATGTACAGAGGTACTTTTGTTTGGTTAAGGATATCCAAATAGTCATTAATTAAAAGGGGTAGAAAAAAAGAGTTGCCTCACACCACCTAGAACACTTATAATAAAGCCATCTCTGAGAACTGCTTGTTTGTAGTGTTGAGTACAGTGTTACATCAGTGACACTGGAGCCTTTCTGCAATGCATAGAGATGGGTTGAGGTCCATTATAATACAGATGTTTCTAAAACTGCAGAGTTGTTTTTATTGGTGAGGTCTAGGCATCAACAATGCATATACAGAAGTGTTTAAATAAACTTGCATTAAAGACATTTTCCAGAACATTAACGTTTGCTGCATTGAGAACAATGTCATATTAATGAATGGAGGTTATGCCCATTCTGCGATGCATGTGCAGGAGTGTTTGGGAATGCTCATAATAAAGGTTTTTTTTCCTAAGAACCTACTTGCTTGCTGCGTTGAGTACAGGGTTATATATTTGAATGGAACAGGTTTTGCAATGTATGTGAAGCGTTAAGAACAGTTGTATATACAGATGTTCCTAAGTAAATTTTTTTCTGGCTGCTTTGACCACAGAGTTATATCAATCAATGGAAGGGGCACTAAGAAAACTATTTGATAGCATCTGTAAAGATGTGTCTAAGAAGGGTACTTGCTGGCTTTATCGAGAACAGTGAACGCTGGTGAGCAGGAGTGGCACATCTGTGATTCAGGTAGAGACACGCTTAAGAACACTTATACCACTGTGGAGAACAGTGTGGAGGCTCCTTTAGAAACTAAACATACAACGATCATATGATCCAGCAATCCCACTCCTGGGCCTGTATTCGCAAAAAAACATAATTCGAAAATATACATGCACCCTAATATTCATAGCAGCACTATTCACAATAGGCAAGGCATGGAGGCAACCTGTGTCCATCCACAGGTGAATAGGTAAAGAAGATGTGGCACACACATACATATATATTAATACAATGGAATATTACTCAGCCATAAAAAGAATGAAACAATGTCATCTTTAGCAACATGGATGGACCTAGAGATTATCATGTTATGTGATATAAGCCTTACAAGAGCAAATATCATATAATACCATTTATATACAGAATCTTAAAAAATTATACAAGTGAACTTATATACAAAACAGTAACGGATCCATCCATGGACACAGAAAATGAGCGGGTGGAGGGATAGATTAGGAGCTGGGGATTAACATCTACAGACACTGCTATATACAAAATGGATAAACAACAAGGACCTACCACTGTGTAGCACAGGGACCAATACTCAATATTTTGTAATAAACTATAAGGGAAAACAATCTGGAAAAAAAAGTCACTCAGGTGTCTCACTCTTTGTGGCCCCATGAATGGTAGGCCACCAGGCTCCTCTGTCCATGGAAGTCTCCAGGCAAGAATACTAGAGTGGGTAGCCATTCCTTTCCCCAGGCGATCTTCCTAACCCAGGGATCAAACCCAGGTCTTTACCATCTGAGCCACCAGGAAAGCCTGATAAGTAAATCAGTTTGCTATACACCTGAAACTAATACATTATAAATCAGCTATATTTCAATTTTTTTATTATTATTATTTTTTTAAGACTTATTTATTTACTTTGGGCGGGGGTCCGGTTGGGGAGGGAGGGGAGCGGGCGGGCCACTTCCGTTGGTCTTCCATTTCTCTACTTTCATTCATCTTTGTTCTTTGGCTCCTGTGGCCTCCCATCGCGGTGGCGTCTGTCGTCGCAGAGCACCGGCTCTGGGCACATGCGCTCCAGAGCTCCGGCTTGGTGACTGGACACATCAGTCCAGCCACTCCGTGGCATGTGGGATCTTCCCAGGCCAGGGCTTGAACCGGCGCCCCTTGTACTGCAAGGCGGTGTCCTTACCCACTGGACCACCAGGGGAAGCCTTATATTTCAATTTTTAAAGAAGTGAAAAAAAGCATCTAAGGCAATGGTAGCTATCCCGCCACCAACCCCACCAAAGACACAGGTAACAAAGATGTTTCTAAGAGTGCTACTTGCTGGCTGCATTGAGAACAGTGTTTAAAAAAACTGAATGGTAGTGGAACGGATGTGGCGGTGTGTGTGGAGAAATATAACAGCATACTTGTAAATAGATTGTGCCTAGTAACACTGCTTATTTGCTATGTTGAGAACAGTATTATAATACCTATTCAGGAAATCATGTAAAAAGTATTTAATAACTATAATAAAGTAAAGAGACATTACTGTGAACACTATTTTCTGGCTGCATAGAGAACTGTACCACATCAGTGAATGGAAGAGGCGCCCACTCTGAAGCACATGCTGAGAAGTGAAAGAACACTAATTACAAGAAACTCCTAAAAACACTACTTGATGCTGCATTGAAAACATCATTCTGTCAAAGAAAGGAACTGTCGCCCATTCTGCGCTTCATGTAGAGACGTGTTCAGGACCAACTGGAGTAAAAAAGATTTCTAGAAATCCTTGTTTGCTGTGTTTAAAACAGTATTATGTCAGTCAAAGGAGTTTATACCAATTCTATAAAGCATGTACAGAGTGTTTTAAACACTGCAATAAGATCGTTTCTAAAACACCACTTATTAATACATTCTTCATTGAGAAAAGTGATACAACTGTGGAGGGAAGGGGCACTCTTTTTTTGCTGTGCCTGTAGAGAGGTGTTTAAGAACTCTTGTAATAAAGGTGTTTTTAAGAATGCTACTTGCTTCCAAGTTAACAGTATTTCTTCGGTGAATGCATTCAGAAGTATTTAAAAATATGTGAAATACTTTAATTACTTTAAGAAGTATTTAAAATATGTGAAATAAAGACATGCCTAAATTTAATCCCTGGTAGATGACTGGAGAGCAATGTTACATCAGTGACTGAAGCTATGCCCATTCATTAAGGCATGGACAAAACTGTGTAATAACAAGTATCAGAAAGATTGTTCTAAGCACACTACTTGCTTTCTGCACTGACAAAAGGAAACGACTGTTATATTTAAAAAGTATGTATATATATATAAGTGAATCACTTTTCTACACAGAAATTACTGTAACACTTTGAATCAACTGTACTTCAATTTTTAAAAATAATTAATTACAACTAAAGAGAGAAAACAAATGTTACAGACATTCCACAGGTATGACTAGAAGTTTGTAGGGACACTGGTCATAAAGATGTTTCTGAGAACACAACCCTTGTGCTCTATTGAAAACAGCGCATGCCAACGAGAAGACATTGTACCCATTCTCAAAGGTACTCCAAAGTCTTTCTAACACCAATTAAAAAGATGTTTCTAAGAATCCTACTTGGATGCTGCCTTACAACACTGTTTTATCAGTGCATCAACTTAAAGAAAAATTCACAACCTAAGAGTTATGAATTTAAGGGCATTCCCTGGCAGCCCAGTGGTTAAGATTCTGCACTTGCAATGCAAAGGGTGCAAGTTTGATCCCCACTTGGGGAAGTAAGATCCCACATGTTGTGTGGCTAAGGGAAAAAGAAAAAAAAAGAGTTGTGAGTTTTGAGTTTTATTCAGAAAACTTACTGGGGACGATTGCCCAGGAAATAGCTTCCCAGTAGCTCTGCGGGAACTGCTCTGAAGAATTATGGAGGGCAGCTAGTTTATATGTGATTTTTGGCCAGGGGACATTTAGAGTCTAGCATGAGTGTGAGTCAAAGTCGCTCAGTCATGCCTGACTCTTTGTGACCCCATGGACTGTAGCCTGCTAGGCTCCCCTGTCCATGGAATTCTCCAGGCTAGAATCTAGAATACTGAAGTAGGTGGCCATTCCCTTCTCCAGGGGATCTTCCCGATCCAGGGATCAAACCCAGGTCTCCCTCACTGTAGGCAGATTCTCTGCCATCTAAGCCAACAGGGAAGCCCATCTCGCTAAAAGATTACTGCTAGGCACAAAGACCAGATACCTCAAGTGAATGACTTTAGTGGTTTTCTACGTATGGGAAGATACAAGAATCAGGGTTCCTTAGAATTCTTCTTGAGATGTAGCTCTCTAAGAGGCCTGCTTGCCCAAAGCACAGAGAATCTTGTGATGGTCTTAACTTCCTCTCAGAGTGCACTCACGATTGGTCAGTAATTGCAACTGATTATAATTAATCCTAAGAGAACTGAGTGGTGAGTGAAAACACTGTGTGTTCTTTGTTAGCAAGTGAATGGAAGTGATACCCATCTGCAGTGCATTTAAAGAAGTGTTTGAAGACGTTTCAGAAAGCCATTATTTGCTGCATTTAGAAGTGTTATATCATTGACTGAAAGTTATAACCGCTGTAATTCATGCAGAGAAACGTTTAAGAAAATTCGTGACGCAGCTATTTACTGCTGCAATGAAAAAAGTGGTAGTCGTTTGATAGATATTACACTCATTCTGTAAAGAATGTACAGACATGTTTGAGAATACACAATCAACATGCTTCTAAGAATGCTACTTGCTTGTTGTGCTGAGAACAGTATTATATCATTTAATGGAAGCTATGCTCATTTGGAAAGCATGTAAAAATGTTTCAAAACACTTGTACAAAAGATGTTTCACAGAGCATCACTTGCTCATTGCATTGAGTTTTACCAGTGAATCAGAGACATATATTCTGTAATGCACTGTAGATTAGTGTTTATGAACATTTGTAATAAAGGTGTTTTACAAAAACAGGCTCAGAGACAGAGAACAGATTTGTAGTCACTAAGGGAGACGAAGACAGGGAGGGTGGACTGGGATTAGAAGATGCAAACTATTGTACATAGAATGGGTAAACAACAAGGTCCTCGTGCATAGCCCAGGGGACTGTATTTAATAACCTGTGATAAACCATAATGGAGAATAATATGAATAAGAATATATATATATATATGAGTCACTTTGCTGTACAGCAGAAATTAACAACCTTGTCCAGGAGATCAAACTCCAGGTCTCCCTCACCCTTTGTAGGCAGATTCTCTGCCATCTAAGCCAACAGGGAAGCCCATCTCGCTAAAAGATTACTGCTAGGCACAAAGACCAGATACCTCAAGTGAATGACTTTAGTGGTTTTCTACGTATGGGAAGATACAAGAATCAGGGTTCCTTAGAATTCTTCTTGAGATGTAGCTCTCTAAGAGGCCTGCTTGCCCAAAGCACAGAGAATCTTGTGATGGTCTTAACTTCCTCTCAGAGTGCACTCACGATTGGTCAGTAATTGCAACTGATTATAATTAATCCTAAGAGAACTGAGTGGTGAGTGAAAACACTGTGTGTTCTTTGTTAGCAAGTGAATGGAAGTGATACCCATCTGCAGTGCATTTAAAGAAGTGTTTGAAGACGTTTCAGAAAGCCATTATTTGCTGCATTTAGAAGTGTTATATCATTGACTGAAAGTTATAACCGCTGTAATTCATGCAGAGAAACGTTTAAGAAAATTCGTGACGCAGCTATTTACTGCTGCAATGAAAAAAGTGGTAGTCGTTTGATAGATATTACACTCATTCTGTAAAGAATGTACAGACATGTTTGAGAATACACAATCAACATGCTTCTAAGAATGCTACTTGCTTGTTGTGCTGAGAACAGTATTATATCATTTAATGGAAGCTATGCTCATTTGGAAAGCATGTAAAAATGTTTCAAAACACTTGTACAAAAGATGTTTCACAGAGCATCACTTGCTCATTGCATTGAGTTTTACCAGTGAATCAGAGACATATATTCTGTAATGCACTGTAGATTAGTGTTTATGAACATTTGTAATAAAGGTGTTTTACAAAAACAGGCTCAGAGACAGAGAACAGATTTGTAGTCACTAAGGGAGACGAAGACAGGGGAGGGGTGGACTGGGATTAGAAGATGCAAACTATTGTACATAGAATGGGTAAACAACAAGGTCCTCGTGCATAGCCCAGGGGACTGTATTTAATAACCTGTGATAAACCATAATGGAGAATAATATGAATAAGAATATATATATATATATGAGTCACTTTGCTGTACAGCAGAAATTAACAACCTTGTAAATCAACTATACTTCAATAAATTTGTTATTTTATTTTGGCCTCTTTTATTGATTTTTTATCCATTTATTTTCATCTATCTTTACTCTTTGGCATATGTCGGCCTCCCGTCTCAGGGGCCTCTCTTGTTGCAGAGCTCCTGCACTGGGCGCGTGCACTCCAGAGTGCTTGCTCGTAATTGGACACACTGCTGCAGCCACTCCGCGGCACATGAGATCTTCCTGGGCCAGGGATCGAACTGGTGCTCCCTGCGCTGCAAGGCAGACTCTTTACCCACTGGACCACCAGGGAAGCCCCCAATAATTTTTTTTTTCTTTTTCCCCATCATGCATCTTTTATTTATATTTATTGATCTTTTTATTCTTTGGTATAAAATTTTTTAAAAATAAAAAACCAACCCCCAAAAAAGTGTTTCAAAAAACACTACTTGCTGCATTGAGAACATGATTTTATCAGTGAAAGGGTAGCACCTCTTCTGTAATGTTCATGTATTGTTCATGTAATATTCATGTATGTTCATGTATGTATGTACAACATCTTTAAGCACCCTTGAAATAGAGAGATTTCCAATAACGCTGTCTGCTTGTTACACTGAGAACAGTGCTACAACACTGAAGGAAGTGGTAGCCATTTTGCTAAGCATGGATAGCCTGTTGTTTAAGAACTCGTAATAAAAAATGTTTTCTTACACAGCAGTAATGATACTTACACAGGGGTCCCCAATCCCCAGGCTGACGACCACTACTGGTCTGTGGCCTGTTAGGCATTAGGCCACACAGCAAGAGGTGAGCAGTGGGCAGATGAGTGAAGCTTCATTTGTATTTACAGCTGCTCCCTAATGCTCACATTACTGCCTGAACTCGGCAAAACAAGCTCAGGTCCCCCACTGATTCCGCATTATTGTCAGTTGTGTAATTGTTTCACGATATCTTGCAATGTAATAATAACAGAAATAAAGTGCACAATAAATGTAATGTGCTTGAATTATTCGAAAACCATCCTCTAGCCACCTCGTGCATGGAAAAATCATCTTCCACAAAACTGGTCCCTGGTGCCAAAAACGTTCGGGACTGTTGTTTCACACTATTGTGCACGGCATTAGAGAAGTGTTTAAGAATACTTAGAGGAGAGATGTTTCTAACCATTTGCTTGCTGCACTGAGAACTGGGTTATATGTGACTAAAAGTGGCCCCAACTGTCCAATGCAAGTGGAAAAGTGCTTAAGGACGTGTAATAAAGATGTTTCTAAAATTTCTACTTGCCTGCTGTGCTGAGAACAGCGTTAACTCTGTGAATGGAAGTGGCATTCGTTCAGCAATGAATAGAGACAACTATTTAGTTATAATGATCACTATCAATATGGAGAGAGTGTGGAAAAAGGAACCCTCCTACACTCTGGGAGGAATGTAAACTGATGCAGCCATTATGGAGAACAGTATGGAGGTTCCTTAAAAAACTAAAAATAGAGTTACCATACAATCGAGCAACCTGGGCATATATTCAGAAAAGATGAAAACTGTAATTCAAAAGGATACACAGACCCCTCTGTTCACTGCAGCACTATTTACAATAGGCCAAACATGGAAGCAACCTAAATGTCCATCAACAACAGATGAATGGATAAAGAAAATGTGGTATACATACGATGAAATATTACTCAGCCATAAAAAAAAGAATGAGATACGGCTTCCCTGGTGGTCCAGTGGGTAAGGAGTCCGCCTTGCAGTGCAGGGGGCACCAGTTCAGTCCCTAGTCTGGGAAGATCCCACATGCACAGGAATGGCTGGGCCGGTGTGTCCAGTTGTAAGCCAGCGCCCTGGAGCGCATGCACCCAGAGCTGGTGCTCTGCAATGAGAGAGGCCACTGCAATGGGAGGCTCACACATGCCAAAGAATAAAGATGGATGAAAAATAAATGACGACTTAGAGGCAAAAAAAAAACCAACAAAATTTCTTAAAAAAAAAAAGAATGAAATAATGCCACTTGCAGCAACATGGACCTAAGGATTATTATACTAATAAGTGAAGTAAGTCAGAGAAATATAAATATTATATGATGTCAATTATACATGGAATCTAAAAAAAAATAAAAAGGAACTTATATACAGAACAGAAACAGACTCACAAACATACAAAACAAACTATGTTTACCAAAGGGAAAAGGGGTGGGGGGGGAAATTAATTAGAAACATGGACTAGGAACATGAATATATATACACATAGAGTAATGTATATCTGTTAACCCCATGTTCCTATTTATACACTTATTTATTTATATTAAACATTATATCTATATGTCTATATATCTATTGTATATATAATAGATAACAAGGACTTACAGTATAGCACAGGGAAATATATTCAATATCTTTTTTATAATTGAAGTATAATAGCTTTACAGAATCTGTTGTCAATAACCTACAATGGAAAATATCTGAAAAAGGATATATATATATATATATATATATATATATATATATATACACATATATATATGAGAATATGTATATCTGAATTACTTTGCCATACACCTGAAATTAACACAACATTGCAAATCAGCTTAATTCAATAAAAAACTTTTTAAATCCCTAATTATAAAGATTTTTCTAGAACTCCTTGCACTTGCTCTTTTGAGAAAACTCATTCAGTCAGTTCTATGGTTCTATGGAAGGGAATGATAGACATAAATCATAAGTGTCTATTCTGGTCCTTTGCCCAATTTTTAATTGGATTACTATTTAAATTTTTATTTTTGCTATTGAATTCTACAAGATCTTTATATATTTTGGTTATAAATTCCTTATCAGATAAATCTTTTGCAAATATTTTTCTGCATTTAGTAAGTTGTCCCCACTGTTTATGGTTTCTTTTTGCTGTACAGAAGCCTTTTAGTTTGATATAGTCTCATTTGTTTATTTTTTATTTTGTTTCTTATGCTTTAGATGTTATTTCCTAAATACCATTACCAAAACCCATGTAAAGGAGTTCTGTTTTGTTTTTAACTTTTTATTTTGTGTTGGAGCATAGCCAATGTTGTGATAGTTTTCAGGTGGACAGCAAAGGGACTTGGGCACACATAAAGAAGTTTTTTCTCCCATTTTCTTCTAGGAGCTTCATGGCTTCAGGATTCACATTTAGGTCTTTAATCCCTTCAACTTAATTTTTGTGAATGGTATAAATTAGGGGTTGTTTCACTCTTTAACATGTGAATATTCTCAACACCCATTTATTGAAAAGATTGTCTTTTCTCTTTTTCTCCATTGAGTATTCTTGATCCTCTTGTCAACAATTATTAGTTTTCTATATGCTTGAGTTTATTTCTGGTCTCTCAATTATATTCCATAGCCAATTTTTTTTAATGCTAATACCATACTGTTCTGATGACTAAAGCTTTATAGGATAGCTTAAAACCAAGAAGTGTAATGCCTCCTGCTTTGTTACTTCTCAGGATTCATTTGGTTATTTGGGTCTTTTTGATTCCATATAAATTTTAGGACGTTTTTTCTATTTCTGTAAAGAAAAAAGTCACTGGAATCTTCATAAGGACTGCAGCCATAGATGGCTTTCAGTAGTATTAACATTTTAATAATATTAATTATTTAATTATTCTAGGGATTTCCCGGTGGTCCAGTGGTTAAGAAACTGCCTCCCAATGCAAGGGACAAGGGTTTGATCCCTGTTGGGGAACTAAGACCCCACATGCCATGGCGCAACTAAGCCCACATGTGCCACAACTACTGAGCCTACATAACCTAGAACCTGTGGGCTACAACTACTGAGCTTACACATCAGCACTACTGAAGCCTGCTCACTCTAGAGCCTGTGCTCCCCAACAAGAGAAGCCCCCACATGCCGCAACAAAGAGCCCGTGTGCTGCAAAGGACACTCAGAGCAACTAAAACATAAATAAATAAAATAATGTTTAAAGACTTCAGAGATGAGGAAAAAAAATTGTTTACTTCTAGTTTACAGTTTAGTATAAAAGGATCTAACTCAGGAACAGCCAGATGGAAAAGACATATAAGGACAAAGGTATGTGGCAAGGTTGAGGAGCTTTGTTGAATTTCCATGTGTTCTTCAAAGCAAGAACTCTCTGAATCTTGACCTTCTGCCTTTTTACGGAGGCTTTATTATCTAGGTCTGATTGTTTAAGTCACTGGTCAATGGCTAGTTTGCTTCGCTTTTTATTTTTTGTTTTTTTAATTGGAGTATAACAACTCATCTGAATGCAATTTATAAGTAGTATTATAAGAAACACATTTATTACAAGTGTTTTAAACTCTTCATTCATTGCATTACATAAAATATGTGCAAGTCTTGTTAAGCACTTTAGTATTGGACATGGAATGGACTGGTTCCAAATTGGGAAAGAAGTATGTTGAGGCTGTATATTGTCACCGTGCTTATTTAATTTATATGCAGCGTACATCATATGAAATGCCAGGCTGGGTGAATCGTAAGCTGGAATCAAGACTGCTGGGAGAAATATCAACAACCTCAGATATGCAGATGACATAACCCTGATGGCAGAAAGTAAAGAGGAACTAAAGAGCTTCCTGATGAATGTGAAAGAGGAGAGTGAAAAAGCTGGCCTAAAACTCAACATTCAAAAAATGAAGATCATGGCAACCAGTCCCATCATTTCATGGCAAATAGATGAACAAACAATGCAAATAGTGACAGAGTTTATTTTCTTGGGTTCTAAAATCACTATGGATGGTGACTGCAGCCATGAAATTAAGACGTTTGCTCCTTGGAAGAAAAACTATGACACACCTAGACAGTGTATTCAAAAGCAGAGACATCACTTTGCTGACATAAGTCCATACAATCAAAGCTATGGTTTTCCCAGTAGTCATGTATGGATGTGAGAGTTGGATCATAAAGAAGGCTGAGGGCTGAGGAACTGACACCTTTGAACTGTTCTGTTAAAGAATACTCTTGAGAGTACAAGGACAGCAAGGAGATCAAACCAGTCAATCTTAAAGGAAATCAACCCTGAATACTCATTGGAAGGAATGATGCTGAAGCTGCAGCTCCAATACTTTGGCCACCTGATGCAAAGTGACAACTCACTGGAAAAGACCCTGATGTTGGGCTTCCCTGGTGGTCCAGTGAATAAGGACACCACCTTGCAGTGCAAGGGGCACCAGTTCGATCCCTGGCCTGGGAAGATCCCATGTGCCATGGAGCAGCTGGATCCATGTGTCCAACTACCGAGCCGGAGCTCTGGAGTGCCTGTGCCCAGAGCTGGTGCTCTGCGACGAGAGAGGCCACCACAATGGGAGGCCCACATAGGCCAAAGAACAACAACAACAACAAAGATAAGTGAATGAAAGATCAATTGAAGTGGCCCAAAAAAAGACCCTGATGTTGGGAAAAACAGATGGCAGAAGGGGACAACAGAGGACAAGATGGTTGGATGCATCACTGAGTCAATGGACATGAGTTTGAGCAAGCTCCAGAAGATGGTGGAGGACAGGGAAGCCTAGCACACTGCAGTCGATGGGGTCACAAAGAGTTGGACACAACTGAAGAACTGACTGAGAAATGCCAAAAAAGGGGCTGGGTGAATCGTAAGCTGGAATCAAGACTGCTGGGAGAAATATCAACAACCTCAGATATGCAGATGACATAACCCTGATGGCAGAAAGTAAAGAGGAACTAAAGAGCTTCCTGATGAATGTGAAAGAGGAGAGTGAAAAAGCTGGCCTAAAACTCAACATTCAAAAAATGAAGATCATGGCAACCAGTCCCATCATTTCATGGCAAATAGATGAACAAACAATGCAAATAGTGACAGAGTTTATTTTCTTGGGTTCTAAAATCACTATGGATGGTGACTGCAGCCATGAAATTAAGACGTTTGCTCCTTGGAAGAAAAACTATGACACACCTAGACAGTGTATTCAAAAGCAGAGACATCACTTTGCTGACATAAGTCCATACAATCAAAGCTATGGTTTTCCCAGTAGTCATGTATGGATGTGAGAGTTGGATCATAAAGAAGGCTGAGGGCTGAGGAACTGACACCTTTGAACTGTTCTGTTAAAGAATACTCTTGAGAGTACAAGGACAGCAAGGAGATCAAACCAGTCAATCTTAAAGGAAATCAACCCTGAATACTCATTGGAAGGAATGATGCTGAAGCTGCAGCTCCAATACTTTGGCCACCTGATGCAAAGTGACAACTCACTGGAAAAGACCCTGATGTTGGGCTTCCCTGGTGGTCCAGTGAATAAGGACACCACCTTGCAGTGCAAGGGGCACCAGTTCGATCCCTGGCCTGGGAAGATCCCATGTGCCATGGAGCAGCTGGATCCATGTGTCCAACTACCGAGCCGGAGCTCTGGAGTGCCTGTGCCCAGAGCTGGTGCTCTGCGACGAGAGAGGCCACCACAATGGGAGGCCCACATAGGCCAAAGAACAACAACAACAACAAAGATAAGTGAATGAAAGATCAATTGAAGTGGCCCAAAAAAAGACCCTGATGTTGGGAAAAACAGATGGCAGAAGGGGACAACAGAGGACAAGATGGTTGGATGCATCACTGAGTCAATGGACATGAGTTTGAGCAAGCTCCAGAAGATGGTGGAGGACAGGGAAGCCTAGCACACTGCAGTCGATGGGGTCACAAAGAGTTGGACACAACTGAGTGACTGAACTGACTGACTGATACAATGTACAAAAGGGGTATAAAATTCATTCACTGAAAGAACACTGTCAAACGCAGCTTGCAATTAGCTTATAAGAACTATCTTATTACAAGTAACTACTGACAACAGACATTAAAAGGACAGGGAGAGGGCTTCCCTGGTGGTCCAGTGGGTAAGGATACCGCCTTGCAGTACAAGGGGCACCGGTTCAATCCCTGGCCTGGGAAGATTCCACGTGCTGTGGAGCAGCTGGACCGATGTGTCCAATTACCGAGTCAGAGCACTGGAGCGCATGTGCCCAGAGCCGGTGCTCTGCGACGACAGAGGCCACTGTGACGGGAGGCCCACACTGGCCAAAGAACAAAGATGGATGAAAATAGACAAATGAAAGACCAATAGAAGTAGCCCGCCTGCTCCCCTCCCTCCCCACCCCACCCCCAAAAAATAAATAAATAAAATTAAATTAAAAAAAAAAAAGGACAGGGAGAGAATACAACACTATGAACAACACTACATACATACATCAATAGCTTAGGTAAAATGGACTGATTCCTTTAAAGTCACAACCAACTAAAACTCACCCAGGAGAAGTAGATAAACCCAAACAGTCTTTATTTATTAAAGAAATTGAATTCACAGATTAAAGCCTTTCCGAAAAGAACTCTCCAGGCCCATAAGTTTCCACTGGTGAATTCAATTAAACCTTTAAGGAAGAAATAATAATTCTACACAATGTATCTTCTAAAAAATGAAGGAGGGAATGCTTTCCCAAAAAAGTTTATAAAGTCAACAATAATGATACCAAAACCAGACAAGGGCAGTACAAGAAAGCTAGAGATCAATATTCATTAACACAGACACAAAAATCCTCAGTAAAATACTAGCAAGTCAAACCCAGGAGTACACAAAGAAGAATAATACACCAAACTAGGTGAGATTTACCCTATGGATACAAAGCTGGTTCAATATTCCAAAAATCAACTAATGTTAACCACTAAAGAAGAAAATAATCATGATTATATAACTTGATGCAGAAAAATCATCAGACAAAGCCCAATACCTATTCATTATAAAAATTCTCAGAAACCTAATTATAAAAGTGAATGTCCTTTATGTATACCTATGGCAGATTTGGGTCGATGTGTGGCAATAAACAACAAAACCCTATAAAAAATAATACTAAATAAAATTTGTATGGAATACAAAAATGATATATACATTAAAAAAAGTGAATGTCCTTAATTTTATAAAGGGTACTTACAAAAACTCTGCATTTAACATTATACTTAACAGTGAAACACTGAAACCAAAGACTGGGAACAAAGCAAAGATATCCACTCTCATTATACCTAAGCAACATAGGAAAGCTCTAGCCAGTGTAGTAAGGTAAGAAAAAGGGCAACCAGATTCCAAAAGGAAAAAAGAAATTATTTCTATTCACAGACAACAGACTGTTTGAAGACAACAGAATGGAATCTACCAAAAATCTTTTAAAATTAAAAGTGAGTTTTGTAAGATTTTATGAAAATCAATTGATTTCTATGTGCTAGTAATAAACAACTGGAAATTGAAACAAACAAAATTTTGTAATAGCTTCAAGATAATGAAACATGTATAAATCTAACAAAACAGGTACTGGCTTTATACACTGAAAAACTACAAAATACTCTTGGAAGAAATCAAAGAAAGCTAAAGATCTTTCCCCAAATTGTTCTATAGATTCAAGGCAATTTCAACCAAAATTCCAAAAGAAAATTTTATAGATATAGACAAGTTGATTTTAAAATGTCTTTGGAAAGTCAAAGGAAATAGAATAGCCAAAGCAATTTTACAAAGAAAAAAGTCAGAGGACTGACTACCTGACATTAAGCATTACTCTAAAATTCAAGTTAACCAAGTTAACTGGGAACTTAAATGGTATTCTTGAAGGAACAGACACAGAGATAAATGGAACAGAATAGTTTCCAGAAATAGCACCACCTAAAGACAGCTAATTGACTTTTTCACAAAGGTTCAAAGGCAATTCAGTAGAGAAAGGGTGGTATTTTCAAAAAATAGTGTCAGAAAACTTGGGCATCCATAGGCAAATAAATAAATTCAACCTAAATCTCACATTTCAAACAAAAATTGACTCAAAATGAATTCTAGATCTAAACGTAAACTGGAAAGCTATAGAAGAAAACAGAAAATATTTGTAACTTAGAGTCACCTGAGGTCAGAGACATGACTCAAAAACATGAGAAAAAGTTGGTAAACAAGACTTTATTAAAAATTAAAACATTAGCTTCAAATAATATATAGATAAGAGAATGAAAAGATACACTACACACTGGGAGAAAATTTTACCAGTCATAACTAACAAAGGACTTCTATATAGAATACATAAAGATTTCTCAAAATTTAACAATAAGAAAACAAACAGTTCAGTTTTTCTTTTAATGGGCTAAAAAGTTGAACAGACAATGCACCAGAGAGAATATACAGATGGCAAATAAGTCAGTGAAAAGATGCCTGACATCAGAAGACATCTGAAGAATGCAAATTAAAGCCACAGCAAGTGGGACTTCCCTGGTGGTCCAGGGGCTAACAATCAGCCTTGCAAAGCAGGGGACATGGATGTGATCCCTGGTGAGGGAACTAAAAATCCCACAGGCTGCAGGGCTACTAAGCCTGCGCACTGCAACTACTTAGCCCATTGGTCACAACTTGAGAGCCCCTGCACCACAATGAAAGATCCTGCATGACACACCGAAGAACCTGTGTGCTGTAACTAACACATAACCAAAAACAAAACAAAACAAAGCCCACAGTGAGCTCCTGCTACAAACCTACTTGGGCCGTTAAGTACTGAAAATGCTAAGTGATGGCAAAGACACAACCATCTGGCATCCGGTACATGTTTAACTTACACGTGTGGCTCTCCTCACAAGCGATAGAAGTGTAACCGGGAAGGGTGAATTCTGACCTCCACACTGGATCTGCTTCTCGACTGTAACTCTTATTCTGCTGCTTTTGTCATCACATGGACAAATGAAAAAAATTCTGGGAACTTAAATGGTATTCTTGAAGGAACAGACACAGAGATAAATGGAACAGAATAGTTTCCAGAAATAGCACCACCTAAAGACAGCTAATTGACTTTTTCACAAAGGTTCAAAGGCAATTCAGTAGAGAAAGGGTGGTATTTTCAAAAAATAGTGTCAGAAAACTTGGGCATCCATAGGCAAATAAATAAATTCAACCTAAATCTCACATTTCAAACAAAAATTGACTCAAAATGAATTCTAGATCTAAACGTAAACTGGAAAGCTATAGAAGAAAACAGAAAATATTTGTAACTTAGAGTCACCTGAGGTCAGAGACATGACTCAAAAACATGAGAAAAAGTTGGTAAACAAGACTTTATTAAAAATTAAAACATTAGCTTCAAATAATATATAGATAAGAGAATGAAAAGATACACTACACACTGGGAGAAAATTTTACCAGTCATAACTAACAAAGGACTTCTATATAGAATACATAAAGATTTCTCAAAATTTAACAATAAGAAAACAAACAGTTCAGTTTTTCTTTTAATGGGCTAAAAAGTTGAACAGACAATGCACCAGAGAGAATATACAGATGGCAAATAAGTCAGTGAAAAGATGCCTGACATCAGAAGACATCTGAAGAATGCAAATTAAAGCCACAGCAAGTGGGACTTCCCTGGTGGTCCAGGGGCTAACAATCAGCCTTGCAAAGCAGGGGACATGGATGTGATCCCTGGTGAGGGAACTAAAAATCCCACAGGCTGCAGGGCTACTAAGCCTGCGCACTGCAACTACTTAGCCCATTGGTCACAACTTGAGAGCCCCTGCACCACAATGAAAGATCCTGCATGACACACCGAAGAACCTGTGTGCTGTAACTAACACATAACCAAAAACAAAACAAAACAAAGCCCACAGTGAGCTCCTGCTACAAACCTACTTGGGCCGTTAAGTACTGAAAATGCTAAGTGATGGCAAAGACACAACCATCTGGCATCCGGTACATGTTTAACTTACACGTGTGGCTCTCCTCACAAGCGATACAAGTGTAACCCGGGAAGGGTGAATTCTGACCTCCACACTGGATCTGCTTCTACGACTGTAACTCTTATTCTGCTGCTTTTGTCATCACAGGTGGACAGGTATACATAATGGCCTGCCTCAGGGGGCCCTGCCTGGCCTCCCCATAACCTGACCCTTGGGCTAGGGTGCCTTTGTTTGGCTCACAGGGAGATAGCCTGACCCTGGCCACCTGTGAAGGACTGTGACATTCTTGAGGTTCCCTATGGGGGAAATAGTGCCCCTCATCTGCTGCGTACTGGTGTGGCTCAGAAATTCACATTTGGGGGGCCAGAATCAGATAGCTGTGGCATCTTTGTTTATTGATATGACAGGATACTCCATCTCATTTACAGAAATGGCTGTAAGGAAGTGAAACTAACACATCCCCTGCCAGAGGTTTGCCATTCTAGGGGACATTTGCAAGATTTAAATGGTCTTTTTACTTTGATTCCTCCCCTCCCCTAATCTCTGATCCATAAAAGAAACTGGCAGCCAGACCAGGACAAGATGGTTATTCTGAGACATCAGTCTGCCGTCTTCTTGGTCAGCCGACTTTCCGAATAAAGTCATATTTTTTGCGTCAACAATTCATCCCTTGGAGTTACCGGCCTATCGTGGGGCAAGCAGAGCAAGCCTGGACTCAGTAACATAAGCACTATGGGAAACAATTTGGCACATTCTGCAAAGTGCAACATACACTTACGGTATAATCTATGTCTTACTCAAGAGAGATGGAAAGCTCTGTTCACATAAAACCTCTATATGCATGTCTTTGTGATAGAGCTAACTCTTAGGCAGGCTGATAGGAAGACCAGAGGATCCCCGAGAAAGAGGAGGAGGAGGGGGAACAAACCCTTTTTTTTTTTTAAAGATTTGTTTTTTTTATTTTGGTGGGGTTGGGTGGGGAGGGAGGGGAGCAGGCGGGCCACTTCTATTGGTCTTTCATTTGTCCATTTTCATCCATCTTTGTTCTTTGGTCCGTGTGGGCCTCCCATTGCGGTGGCCTCTGTTGTCGCAGAGCACCGGCTCTGGGCGCATGCGCGCCAGAGCTCCGGCTCGGTAATTGGACACATTGGTCCAGCCGCTCCATGGCACGTGGGATCTTCCCAGGCCAGGGATCGAACCGGCGCCCCTTGCACTGCAAGGCGGTGTCCTTACTCACTGGACCACCAGGGAGGCCTGAACAAACGCTTTTTAGCCTTTACCTTGGTTACCAAACCTATGTGCCTTCACCTTGGTTTCCACGGCAACAATCAATTTTGCCTAAGACTTCTTTTAAGCCCAGTGCTAATGATCCTAACAACAATGTATCTTGCTTGAGGACATGTTTCTCCTTCTTAACAGGAACCCAGTCCTTCTGGCTAATTTTGTACCTATGTTATGGGAGTGGGTCTGGTAAGACCTTTACAACCCTGAGATATTCTTTTGATCTACTGGTAATAACCAACTGAAAAAGTACATACTGTCCCACCTAAACTAGCAAGGTGGACACTTTCTGCCCCCTTCTGATGCCTATGTCAAAGCCTTTCTCTATCCCCTTTTACTTTCATAAAACTTTTTGCCACAGGAAGCTCTGAGTGACCCGGGCTACATCTTTTGGTCCCAAAGTGAAATTTACTCCTTTGGAAGATCACGAATCTGACACTGTTCACTGTAAGCTATCAGTGATAACAGGAGGTCTATTCATAATCACCTTCACCTGGAAACAACTCCAACGTTCAACAGGTAAATGGGTACACTGTGGACTATCCATGTCATGGGATACTGTGCAAGAAAGAGACAATCTCAAAGGCATGTTGACTGAGAGACCAGCCTGAAAAGATTACATATAGTTGGGATCCACTTACATGACCTCTGAAGAAGGCAAAACTATAGACACCGAAAAACCAGATAAGTAGGTCTGGAGTGGCACATATATGACTACAATGGGACAAAATGAGGGGCTTTCTTGATTTTGGTTGAGGTAAACTGGTCTAAATGTGTGTTAAATTCTTTATACTGAAAGAGTCCATTTTCTTGCATGTTAATTTTAAAAATACAGTTTTTATGTCAAGGGAAATCCTCACCTTATGAAGAAATTTCTGAGTTGGAAGACTAATTCCGGGTGGACAGTACAGCAAGGGAAAAAGGCCTGAGGCAAGGTACACACCTGGGGATTTGAGGAACAGAGAACACCGTGTGGCCAGGACCCCCAGTGAGAGGGTGAAACACCCCCTGGCCTTGTGGGTATCTGGGAAAGTTCAAGCAGGAAAGCAAAGAGCATGGGAAGGTACCTGGCTCCCCACAGGGCAGTGCAGGAGACAAGGCCGGTAAGGATGGAGGGGGACACAGGAATGCCAGAGCCCCAGGGCCCACTGTGAGCCTTTGGCTTTACTGAGAGGTGGGGAACTGTTGGAGGCCTTTGCTAGAGGAGTGGAAGACATCATGTGACCTGTTTTTTATGACTTCTGAAGACAGACAGACCTTAAGGGAGCAAAGGTGGAGACAGGAAACCTGGTCGGGAGATGTGGGCCTGAAGCCAGGCAGGAGACAAGGGCTCTGCATCGAAAATTCTCTTCTTCCCACCTTGCTACCCCTGGGCCCTTTCTCCAGATCCCCCTAGCACACCCTTTCGTGCCCCAGGCCGAACAAAGACTCCTAGCAGGCAAGAAACCTGTCTCCACTCCTCAGCTTAGAGGCCTGGAGGCTAGAGGTTGAATCAAGTGTACAAAGCACTTGCCCGTTCAGGCTCTCTAAGAACCCCAGAAACAAAGACCCATTCAGAGCCCCACTTCACTGGGAAGAAGCCTGAGGTATCTGGCCCAGGGTCACACAGCTAAGATGCCCCTGTTAAAAAAATTTAAAAAACAGAAACTTCAATAAAATACAGCTGGGAGGTCAGAAGGGGGTGCTCTCACACTCTCCAACAGCAGCACAGCCCAACAGGAATAAGATTCTTCTCAACCCTGGCAACAACTCAGCCAATAACTACAGCCCTGCCACCTTCCCTTGTAGGGACTAGCGGGCGGCTCATTGTGGTCGCAGACCCTGAACTGCAATTCTCTGCTGATCCCAAACAAACCCAGTTTTGCTGGAGAAGTAACCAGCAATGTTTTAGGTCAACATTTTGGTGACTCTTACAGGAATCTACAGAAGACCCCTAATGGGCTGGTAATTAAACAGGTGACATGTGTCTACCTGAGCCCACTGTTGCTGATTTTCTCATCAGCCTTGGTGTTGCAAGGTACTTCTTTCTCCAGGATCTGAGCCTCCACCCTCTTTGTATGTTGAAGCTCTCTAGGCTTTACTTGGGATCTATTTCAAGGGTTTGCCCTTGTTGGTTAAGGCCTTGTTTTGTATTCGAGTACTCGTTTGGAACTTCAGTCTGATTTTGGAGTCAGACTGTTCCAGCTGGAACTGGCTAGCCTTCGGCCCATTCCTCTGGGCTATTTCATTGTGCCAGTTCGCCCTCGGGCCTTTGTTGCTCTTTTGGAACTCTGCTGAGAAGTCTTCCGCCTGGCTCCTCTAGTACCAACCTACTCCTTTAGAACTGGCTAGGTAGTAGACCTGAGGCTGTTAAGAGATATTTGAATTGTTTGAGCAAGCTGTTTGAGCTATAAACTGCTTGAGTTGTTTAGGCTTTTTAAAAATTATTTTCTTAAGAGAAAAACTTCTGAGAAATGAGATCCCAGGTGTAAGGAAAAGTGTTGATCAGGCCTTGACCAATTCGTGCCCCAGGCCGAACAAAGACTCCTAGCAGGCAAGAAACCTGTCTCCACTCCTCAGCTTAGAGGCCTGGAGGCTAGAGGTTGAATCAAGTGTACAAAGCACTTGCCCGTTCAGGCTCTCTAAGAACCCCAGAAACAAAGACCCATTCAGAGCCCCACTTCACTGGGAAGAAGCCTGAGGTATCTGGCCCAGGGTCACACAGCTAAGATGCCCCTGTTAAAAAAATTAATAAACAGAAACTTCAATAAAATACAGCTGGGAGGTCAGAAGGGGGTGCTCTCACACTCTCCAACAGCAGCACAGCCCAACAGGAATAAGATTCTTCTCAACCCTGGCAACAACTCAGCCAATAACTACAGCCCTGCCACCTTCCCTTGTAGGGACTAGCGGGCGGCTCATTGTGGTCGCAGACCCTGAACTGCAATTCTCTGCTGATCCCAAACAAACCCAGTTTTGCTGGAGAAGTAACCAGCAATGTTTTAGGTCAACATTTTGGTGACTCTTACAGGAATCTACAGAAGACCCCTAATGGGCTGGTAATTAAACAGGTGACATGTGTCTACCTGAGCCCACTGTTGCTGATTTTCTCATCAGCCTTGGTGTTGCAAGGTACTTCTTTCTCCAGGATCTGAGCCTCCACCCTCTTTGTATGTTGAAGCTCTCTAGGCTTTACTTGGGATCTATTTCAAGGGTTTGCCCTTGTTGGTTAAGGCCTTGTTTTGTATTCGAGTACTCGTTTGGAACTTCAGTCTGATTTTGGAGTCAGACTGTTCCAGCTGGAACTGGCTAGCCTTCGGCCCATTCCTCTGGGCTATTTCATTGTGCCAGTTCGCCCTCGGGCCTTTGTTGCTCTTTTGGAACTCTGCTGAGAAGTCTTCCGCCTGGCTCCTCTAGTACCAACCTACTCCTTTAGAACTGGCTAGGTAGTAGACCTGAGGCTGTTAAGAGATATTTGAATTGTTTGAGCAAGCTGTTTGAGCTATAAACTGCTTGAGTTGTTTAGGCTTTTTAAAAATTATTTTCTTAAGAGAAAAACTTCTGAGAAATGAGATCCCAGGTGTAAGGAAAAGTGTTGATAAAAGAGAGAGAGAAGCACCAACCTCAGGCAGACGGGATTGAGGGTTTATTCAAGCTGCATGCAGGGGGCCAGGAATCCAAGAGAACAGAGCCCGGGGGAAAGGTGTTTTTAAGCAGTTGGATGAGGAGGTGGGTAAGGAGTGGAAGCTGAAGGAGGGGAGGTGGCCGTGCCAAGTGAGTTCATGGGTGGAGAGCTTTGTGGAGGCGGAGATCCAGGAGGTTGTGGCTGGCAATGGATGGCGAAAATGACTCAGCTCTTTGCAAATTTACAATTCCATCACCAGGTATCTAAATATTTTGAGGGACCCTCCTATAGGGACTCTAAAGGCTTGATCCTGTCTGAGGTTGGTGTTCCTGCTCTCTTCCTCCTCCCATACCAATGCAACATAACTCTAACCTCATTCGCTCCAGAGGGTCATTTCCAAGAGTGCGTTCGGATCGAGGCTCAGGGTGCCTGCCAGTAACAGGTGCACCGACTCTATAAACGATCCAACACTGCTAGTGGCTCCTATTACTGCCAATGGCGAGGGTCCCAACCAGACTTCCCAGGTTTCGGTACTTGCTTTGCCCACCGCCCCCAACACCCCCACTGTTGGGTGCCAATACTCCTGACACTTGCTGCAGGCTTCTAACCCCTAAAACTTCCAACTGGCTATTTATAGATACTAATACTTCTAGACTAGCACAACAAGTTCCCTGCCTCAGTCAGTACCTCCTGACCTCCCTACAACCCATAACCATGCTCCTCAGACACATCTCCATCTGGCACACACGACTGACCTGGCAAGGGCAAACTCTATCAGATCTCACGCTCTGACCTGATCCCATGTCTCCACTATCTAAGAGGCCTCTTTTGGACTTGTGGGACCAACGTCTACATGTGTCTCCCTACAAACTGGACAGGAACTCACACCCTGGCTTTCCTCTCCTCCTCCATTTCCTTGATTCCCTGACACTCCTATCTCCACCTTTATGTCATCACTGCTACGACTATCCGAACAAGAAGAGCAGTTCAACTGATCCCCCTCCTAGCTGCTTTAGGATCCTCACAGGAGCAGGAACGGGAGCCACGAGTCTTGGAGTCTCTCTCCACCAGCTGACCCTCCTGTCATGTCAACTCTCAACCAGTTTCCAAGAAATTGCGGAACAACTGGTGGCCCTACAAGACCAACTTGACTCCCTGGCATCTGTGGTGCTCCCAAAACGCCAAGGACTGGACCTCCTGACAGCAGCTCATGGTGGCATCTGTGCCCTGCTTCAAGAGCAAAGTTGTTTCTACATCAATAAATCTCAGATGGTATAGGATGGTGCCCAGGGCCTGAGGGACTTGGCCCAAGACGTACAATGCGGCTCCCCATCTGAATGGCTCTTTGGGCAGCCGCCTCCCTGGCTCCTCCCCATATTAACCCCATAATCACGCTCATTCTCATGCTGACTCTTACCGTGCGCTCTTTCAGAAAGGTCTGATCAACAGAGTCGACACCGTCTCTTGTGCAGCAACCATGCTCCTGCTCCAGACGCCAAACCCCCATCTTCAACACCCCTTGGTCACGTAGGAAGCAGCCAGATTTGATAACATCACCCCTGTTCCTTTCTAGACTCCTTTAGAGTCTGGAATGATGGAGGTGAAGACTGCAAAAGCTGATTCAACCCTGCCCTCCTGCGACCACCTGAAAGAACAAAGAAGTGCCCCCAGCCCATCACATACCTCCAGAGTCTCCGTAGACACAGAGCGTTCCCGCCTCCAAGCTCACCTCAGCACCACCCCTTCCCTTCTCCCAGTACCCAATCCTTCCCCTGCCCCCACCCAGGTATATAAGCCCCTCACCACACCTGGACAGCGCACCATTTCCCTGGTTATGCCTGTGTAACCAGGTCTACCATGTTAGCCCCTCAAGCCTGAATAAAAGCTTGTGCCTGCCAGTCTGGGGTCAGTGTTCCCGCTTTCCTCCTTTTTGCTGCACTTTCCTTACAGATTCTGGCTGGTTTTATGCTTAAAAACTGTAACACTTCCTCATGAGAATTTCTAGCTAGATGGACTGACCTAGGGCAATCTAGAATACCAGTGGCCATTATGGGGAACTTCAGAAATCCCCAAACTTACTTTTCTTAAAACCAAATAGGATTCTAGGAGCCCTAAAATTTCCAAAACTGAATGGAATGCCTATTTTGAGGCTTCCAAACATTAGCAGCAGCCTAAAACTGACTTTCTGCAAAATAAGACTGAGGCAAACAAATGCTCACTCAGCATGTCTCAGGCCCCGCCTCCAGTGCCTCCATCCTGCTTCCTGTCTAGGCCACCTACAGCTCCTCTAGACCCCCAGTTCCCAGATACAAATGCTCTCACGGAACCTCTTTTTCTCTAAAAACTCTCGTCACTCCCTTTTCCTATGAACTTTCGGAACCTGTCCCTTTAAAATTAAGCTTCCTAAGAATCCAGAGGATAAACCCTTAATTTTATACATTCCCTGGACTAAAGCTAAACTGTAGGCTATACTCAAAAGATTTTTCTCAAGGAACTGAAGATCCTCACAGATTTGCTGAGGAATTTAATAGTCCTTTTAACTCAGCAACCTGGTTTCTTTGACTTGAATCACCTAGTTCATACGCTCGTCATGAAGGCTAGGCCCAGCACTGGATGAAAACTGCTATCTGGGACTATCCTAAAAGGCCTTCAGAATTACAGCTGGGAGCCCACCCTGCTTGTAGGTTCAGGCACAGGCAATTGCTAAGTGACTTCATGGGGCAACTCCTACCGCCTTCCCAAAATCTGTTGATTGGAATAAAATGCAGGCTTGTACATAATAACTATGAATCTGTTCATGACTTGTAGGGAAAGTGCCTGAGAACATGGCGTCAGTCAGCCTCGCCCGTCCCATGCTCTCACACCAGGCTGCCTGCTTTCTCACGACCCTGCTCTGCTGTTTTGTAAATAAGGCTACTGCTGACCTTGGTTATGTAAGGCTGTACTAATGCATGCGCAGTACATTGCACCTGCTGGCCTTAGGCCACCTTTGTTCTGTAACCATATGTAAGTTCTCCCCAAAGACCCCTGGGGGCTGCTGCTGGAGACAGGCTACAGGAGGCTAGTGTGATGGCTGGTATGTGAGGTGTGGGGTGCTGGGGTGGGGTGGCCCGGCCTGGAGAGAATAAACATGTCTGCAGTTTCTACGGCTCCTCGAGTGTTCTTCCAGCTTCCCTGATCATGCCCTGTCTACCCTGGGCACCCTGTGCAATATGAGAAGCACGACATGACTATTACAATTGACTTCAGATTATTCTTAAAGAAAAGTCTAGTCTTCCTTCAGATGTTAATTCTACACAAGCAGCTTTTAATTCCATCTTTATTAAATAGGCTTGAAGTAGATCCTTGCTAGCAAAAAGGACCAGGATGGAATGGGAAGTATTCACTCCAGATTTAATTAATCTGGCAAACCAGCTCTCTCACACTCTAGAGGAGTCTCCTAAAAGGGAGACAGTTAAAATCCTTTATCTTCAACTCCAGTAAATGAAGCCTCCTAAATGAAACCAAAACCCTCCTACTTTCTGCTATTATTGCAAAGATCCAGGACTTTGGACAAATTTAAATGCTTCAGGCGCCTTCAGTCTTTTAACCAGCCTTTTCAACATCCTCTCAATGCTCAATGATGGTACCCCAAGGAGCTACAGAGGCTCTTCCCAATCCCCCCTCTTAACTGGCTTGGAGAAGCGTTTCTCCAGATTGGTGTGAACCTCTTCCAGTCCTCACTGATACTGGAGCCACCCTCTCGTGGCTCAGCCCCCTGACTATAAAGTCACCTCAGAGTAAACAGTTCAAATAGCGGGGATCACCAATGAACCTATTGTTGTTTTGGGCCCTTGGAGAGACCCTCTTTTCTCCTTAGTTCCTCTACCTCTATCCATTTATCAGAGCAAGACTTCTTAGAGAAGTATCCTGCCAGAATTTTTCTCCCTAAAGGTGGGAAATGGCTCCAGAATCTGACAGTACTCAGCAAAGTGAATTGAGTGACTCTCTGATATCTCTGCTCCATCTCTGGTGATACTAGAGCTGATTCTGTAAGCACAGATCACCTGTCCCTACTGAATCAGCTACCATCCTCCTTATGGGCAAAACCTCCAGTTGAGGTTGGCAAAATTCTCAGCACGACCCCCACCAAGATTTAAACAGATCTCTCAAAACCTCCTCCCAGAATTGACCTCACATAAGTAAAGAAGCCATTCCAAGCATAAAGTCCGTAACAGAAGATTTCAAGGCTCAAGGCCTCACTGTCCCTGGCCCTAGCTCCTATAATACTCCTGTTCTACAGGTGCAGAAACGTAAAATCCAGGACCTCAAAGTAATAAAAAACACTGTCAACCCTTGACACCGATGCTTCTCTCATGTGTTAATAACAGCCATTCCTACAGGAGGTAAATTCTTTACTGTAATTGATGTATGCAGTGCATTTCTGTAATATTCCAGTTAAAGCAAGTAAATACCTTTCTGCCTTCACTGAAGAAGAAAAACTATTTACCTGGAAAGTAATAGCTCAGGGTTTTAATTACTGAGAGTCCTTATTTCTCAAAAATCCTGGAGGCTGGGCTTTCCTGGTGGTCCAGTGGGTAGACAGTCTGCCTTGCAGTGCAAGGGGCACCAGTTCGATCCCTGGCCCGGGAAGATCCCATGTGCTGTGGAGTGGCTGGGCCAGTGTATCCAATTAAGAGCAAGCGCTCTGGAGTGCATGCGCCCAGAGCTGGTTCTCTGCAATGAGAGAGACCACTGCAATAGGAGGCCCACACATGCCAAAGACTAAAAAGATGGATGAAAATAAATATAAATAAATGAGGCATGATGGGGAACAGGAAAAAAAAAAAAAAGTCCTGCAGGCTGATCTGATGATACAAAGTTCCCTAGAGGTTCTACTTTGCTGCAGTATGTAGATAATTTCTCTGCTCTTTTTCTCAAACCTCCTCACAGGAAGTCATCACCCACCTCCTAAAGCGCTGAGCCTTAAAGTGACATAAGGTAGTAAAGATAAATAACTATCTGCCCCAAACCCAGCGTCATTATTTAGGGCATCTGATATGACAACAAGGATTGAATTTAGAGCCAGATAAGACTTCCTGGTCGCCTAAGTTTCTCTAAACACAAAATTAAGCACCAACTGTGAGGCTTTCTTGGGTGACTTGGTTATTGCCAAAACTGAGTTTCAAATTTCTCTTATGGCCAAACCTCTGTATGTTTTACTAAAGCACAACTGCAACCAAACTTTATGGGAAATACCGGATAACACAGCTTTTAAGGACTTAAAAGGAAAGCTTTATGAACCCACCTGCCCTTGGGCGTCCCAACGATCAGATTCCTTTTTTTGAGGGGGGAGGGGGCGGGTTGGGGAGGGAGGTGGGCGGGCGGGCCACTTTCTGTTGGTCTTTCATTTATCTATTTTCATCCGTCTTTGTTCTTTGGCCCGTGTGGGCCTCCCATCGCAGTGGCCTCTGTTGTCACAGAGCACCGGCTCTGGGCACATGCGCTCCAGAGCTCCGGCTCCGTAATTGGACATATCGGTCCAGCCGCTCCGCGGCACGTGGGATCTTCCCAGGCCAGGGATCGAATCGGTGCCCCTTGCACTGCAAGGTGGTATCCCTACCCACTGGACCACCAGGGAAGACCCAGATTCCCTTTCTGTGTATGAAATGCAAGGAACAGTCCTTGGGATACTCCCCCAAAACATGGGGACACCAACTCACAGGTCATTATGGCCACCAACTGGACCCTGTCACTCAGGAATGCCCTCTTCCCTACAGCCATCACAGCCACTACCCTTGCTATTAAGGCTGTTGAGGAAAAAGCCTGTGGTATCTCCTTTCCATAATTCGCTCAATAGCCCTCATGAATTCTCATCAACATTTCTCAGCGGGCCATCTCACCTCATAGGAAGTCCTTTTCTTAGCTGCTCTTCATATAATTCTGTTACACTGTTAACAATCTTAGCCCTGCTACTCTTATTTGCCCACAAGGAAGTAACTCACAACAGCCTAGCTTTGGCAGCCACCTCCTGACTCATAATGATCTGTAGGAAATTTCATTGGGTAACACTGACTTTTCATGCCAACTTCTTTTGATATTATTGAAGCAGTATTTTTATCTATGGCTACTTTGGCCCAACAGGCTGAGTGATATGCTCTTACACAAGCTTGTACTTTAGCCAAGAACAAAACTACTAATATTTATATCCATAGCTGATATGTTTCTGGAGCAGGTCATGATTTTGGAACAAAGCCCCAGAAACTAGCTACCTCACTGTCCTCCTCATCTCAAGTACAACCCAGGGAAACCTTCAGCCTAGTGGGAAAACACACAGACCATGACTAACACAAACTTGTACCCAGGAGATAGAGGAAGTTGTATGAAATCCATTGGTCAGACCTCAAGATTTCCTATATGCTTCCAGACAGCATATTAAAAAGCAGAGACATCCCTTTGCTGACAAAGGTCCATATAGTCAAAGCTATGGTCTTTCCAGGAGTCATGTATGGATGGAAGAGTTGGACCATAATGAAGACTGAGGGTCAAAGAATGGATGCTTTCAAACTGGTGCTGAAGAAGACTCTTGAGAGTCCGTGGACAGCGAGATCAAACCAGGCAATTCCAAAGGAAACCAACCCTGTATATTCATTGGAAAGACTGATGCTGAAGCTCCAATACTTTGGCCACCTGATGCAAAGAGCTGTCACTGGAAAAGACCCTGATGCTGGGAAAGATGGACGTCAGAAGAAGGGGGCAGCAGAGGATGAGATGGTTGGATGGCATCACTGAGTCAACGGATGAGTTTGAGCAGGCTCCAGGAGATAGTGAGGGACAAGGAAGGCTGGTGTGCTGCAGTCCGTGCAGCCTCAAGAGTCGGACATGACTGAGTAACTGAACAACAACATGTTTACTATAAGCCTCCCAAATTCCTTTTTCCCTCTATAAAAGTTTTCCCCTCCACTTCTGCTAAGAACTTGTACATGGCATGCATGGTTGCAGACCCATCCTCTGCTGATCCTGAATAAACCCATTTTTGTTGGAGAAATAACTGGAAGACTATTTGTTAGGTCACAGCCCCCACGCTCACTGACATGCCATAGCTGACCTCTGGGCAGAACCAGGCACCGAGCTTCCTAATCACTCCCGCTCCAGCAGCACATTCAAAAAATACAGCTTATTGGGTAACACTGACTTTTCATGCCAACTTCTTTTGATATTATTGAAGCAGTATTTTTATCTATGGCTACTTTGGCCCAACAGGCTGAGTGATATGCTCTTACACAAGCTTGTACTTTAGCCAAGAACAAAACTACTAATATTTATATCCATAGCTGATATGTTTCTGGAGCAGGTCATGATTTTGGAACAAAGCCCCAGAAACTAGCTACCTCACTGTCCTCCTCATCTCAAGTACAACCCAGGGAAACCTTCAGCCTAGTGGGAAAACACACAGACCATGACTAACACAAACTTGTACCCAGGAGATAGAGGAAGTTGTATGAAATCCATTGGTCAGACCTCAAGATTTCCTATATGCTTCCAGACAGCATATTAAAAAGCAGAGACATCCCTTTGCTGACAAAGGTCCATATAGTCAAAGCTATGGTCTTTCCAGGAGTCATGTATGGATGGAAGAGTTGGACCATAATGAAGACTGAGGGTCAAAGAATGGATGCTTTCAAACTGGTGCTGAAGAAGACTCTTGAGAGTCCCGTGGACAGCGAGATCAAACCAGTCAATTCCAAAGGAAACCAACCCTGTATATTCATTGGAAAGACTGATGCTGAAGCTCCAATACTTTGGCCACCTGATGCAAAGAGCTGTCACTGGAAAAGACCCTGATGCTGGGAAAGATGGACGTCAGAAGAAGGGGGCAGCAGAGGATGAGATGGTTGGATGGCATCACTGAGTCAACGGATGAGTTTGAGCAGGCTCCAGGAGATAGTGAGGGACAAGGAAGGCTGGTGTGCTGCAGTCCGTGCAGCCTCAAGAGTCGGACATGACTGAGTAACTGAACAACAACATGTTTACTATAAGCCTCCCAAATTCCTTTTTCCCTCTATAAAAGTTTTCCCCTCCACTTCTGCTAAGAACTTGTACATGGCATGCATGGTTGCAGACCCATCCTCTGCTGATCCTGAATAAACCCATTTTTGTTGGAGAAATAACTGGAAGACTATTTGTTAGGTCACAGCCCCCACGCTCACTGACATGCCATAGCTGACCTCTGGGCAGAACCAGGCACCGAGCTTCCTAATCACTCCCGCTCCAGCAGCACATTCAAAAAATACAGCTTAGTTTGCTCTACGTGCTTGTTTCACTACATCTTGAACTGGGCACGGGTAGGGGAGTGGTGGTTCACACAGAGGGCTCCCACTTGCAGGGGTGAGGACTCGGGCAGCAATGCATCTTCTGCCTGGAGAAGTCAGGCGTCAAAAAACAGCAATAGGATCTGGTTCAAATGACCCCCTCCATTTCCAGAGTAGAGATGGGGACCATCTGATCGGATCAGGCATTTCTCAGCTCCGGGGGAAGGTACTCAAGGCCCAGGAGCCTGAAGATGTCTTCCTCTGAAGCCACGTGGAAAACCGTCTTCTGTAACAGAGTGCAGGCATCAGGGCCTGGAAGCCGTCCCCACCAGGGCAGTGGCTTCCCAGAGAAAGGCACAGGGAGGAGGCTGGAAAGGCTGGCGGAGCCCAGCTCCATGGCAGGTGCCTCTTGAGGGCCCTGTGGGCTCCAAGCTGGCGTGGAGGGACCTGGGGCTGATTACAAGCCAGGGAGAAAGCCGTTTTCTATCCCCCAGGCCTCCTGTCACAGCAACACACCTGCTCTGGATCAAACAGACCATGGCTGTTCAGGCAGAGGCCCCTCTCCTTCCGGCTGAAGCGGCGCAGCTCCCGCTCAAAATGCTGGAAAAAAAAGTGACCACGTCAGCAGGACCACCAACTCCAGATCTCAGGGCTGACCCCAGCAGCACTCTGCTTACCTTGGATCCAGTCCAGCCGAGCAGGGCAAAGGGGAACTGGCTGATAGGGGCGACCACCAGGTCCACCCGCACAGCCTTCCAGGCGAAGCAGGGCTTTGGGGCACCCCCGACAGCAGGCCTTGGGGGTTGAGGCAGGCGGAAAATGCAAAAACTCCTCTCAAAGGCGTCCATGGTGTGGCTCTGCTGGGTCAGGTCTCCCTGGTGGCTGTCCTGGTGCTGATGGTAGAGGACAAGGCCCTGGAGGAGAGCAGGTATGGCCAGGCATTGCCAGTGGGACTGGGAAACCAGGAGCTAGGATCCTAGCAGGCCGGACTCTCGGGGGAAGCGGGAAGCCCCTCACCTGCTTCTTCAGGCAGCACATCACTCTGGGCAGCAGTCCTGCCTCCTGGCCCTCCTGGGGGTGGGTGATGAGGAAGTCCACGTCGTGGCCCTGCAACTTCCCCCTGCGGGGGCCGGTCTGACTCTCAGCCTCTGTGTTCTCTCAAAACCCCCCAGCGAAGGAAGGCCCACCTCAGTGATCCCACCTCAGACACCTTCCCTGCGGTGGGCCTGGAGCTGAGCCGGAAGGCACGTCGAGTCCCCTTACCTCCGGAAGCCGCCAGCCAGGGTGACGGTGGCCCCAGGAAGGGCCTGCCCCACGGCTGCCTCCACCACCTGCTGCAGGGCGTCAACGTCCGACCGCAGGATCGGGGCACTCAGGTCCTGGTGGTGCTGGAGCCCTGTGGACGGTACAGTTCTCCTGACCTGCCCAGCCCAGCCCTTTCTAGCTATCTATCCATCCCTCCTCTCCTTTAAATATTAAACTCTTATTTTGAAATAACTGTAGACCCATATACAGTTGAAGGAAATGACAGAGGTCCACTGTGCCCTCAGTAACATCTTGCAGAACTATTGTAAGTCACACCAGAAGTCTGATGTTGACACAAGCAAGTCACAGACTATCCCTTCCAACGTCTCCACTCTCCTATCCATAAAACGGAGCCAGGAGGTGATAAAGGGATGTGAGGAGGATGGCTCTTTCACTTAAGAACACCTCACTTTGGCCCCAATCCATCTCCTCACCTGTCAGAGCAATCACGGTGCCTTCCACACACAGCTAGGAGAGGATCAAGTAGGGGAGTGAGGGCCCCTGGCAGAGTGAGTGCTAAGTGCTGCTGGCCATTCCTTGGGGAATGTGAGTGGAACGAACACGCTCCACTGGGCACACGGCTCTCTGGTCTCACTTCCTGCTCACTGACCAGGCAACTCTCCCAGAACCCCCAGGTGGCCTCCCCTCCACCAACCGCTAGGAAGACGTTCAAAGGCAATGAGTGCTGGTCTGCGGGGCTCCTTCAACAGGCCCCCAACACAGGTCACAAGGAGAGAACAGAGAATCTGTTCAACACCTGCTGCCTGCTGGTCACACGCCAAGGAGCTCACAGAATCTCACATTTTACAGAGAACATAACTGAGGCTCAGAGAAGTCCAGACTCAGGGTCACGGTCTCCTGGTAAGCAACAGAGAAGGAACTCAAACCCAGGCCTAACCATCTCTTAAGTTCATGTTGTTTCCATCGCATGGCGCCACCTCCCACCAGCAAGCTCCTCACTGAACCTCTCCCCACCGAGCATCACCCAGTGGGCCAGGGCACCAAGCACCACTGGCAAATGTGCACAGAGTCCAGGTTGCTCTGACCTGCCCTTCCCTCCATGGAATCAGGAATAGGGGGCCCACGTCTGGCTCAGGTCCAAGTCTTCACCAGGCGGCAGCTACTGTGGCCATTATCATTCACGGGGAAGGGCCTGCAATGGGTCTTGACTCCACTGGGTCAGGAAGCCCCCAAACACAGATGCCGGTCTTCACTTTCACCCCACTCCCTGCCACACAGGCAGCCACAGGTATGTGCTGGGCATCAGAGCTAAGGGCTCCGTGGTGTGGGAGGCTTTCAGGCCCAGGTGCTCTGAGGAAGTCCAGGGCCCGGCCCTCTCTCTAGAAAGCTCACCTGTTTTCTGCTGCTGGGTCAGTTTCTGGGACTTCTCTCGGAGGTCATCCAGTGTCCGGAGCCCTTCCCGGTACCACCGGTCAGCAGTCTTCACCCCCACCCCAAAGATCTGAGTGAAGAGCTGTGTGGAAGATGAGCCCAATGTCGTCAGGAGCAAGGCTCTTAGAGAGGGATGGGGATGGCAACACTGACCTATGCAGGACATGTCCTAGGACAGCACCCCTACCACACTGCACAAGTGACCTCATTAAATCATCACGTGGCCTGACAGGTGGCATCCCCACTCACATTTTTCAAGTTTAAACAACCTTCTGAGGCTACACAGCAGGTGCACAGGCAGGACTCAAACCTGGAGCCTCACCCTTGCAGCCCACCCCCCTGGGGAGCAGCAGGGAAGGACCCATGTGCTCCTTCCTGGGGCCTCGGGCCTCTCCTGGAGGAGGTGTCTCCCAGAACTCATACAGTCCTAGCCTGAGATTCCAACATCACCCAAGGAGCTCACAGAATCTCACATTTTACAGAGAACATAACTGAGGCTCAGAAGTCCAGACTCAGGGTCACGGTCTCCTGGTAAGCAACAGAGAAGGAACTCAAACCCAGGCCTAACCATCTCTTAAGTTCATGTTGTTTCCATCGCATGGCGCCACCTCCCACCAGCAAGCTCCTCACTGAACCTCTCCCCACCGAGCATCACCCAGTGGGCCAGGGCACCAAGCACCACTGGCAAATGTGCACAGAGTCCAGGTTGCTCTGACCTGCCCTTCCCTCCATGGAATCAGGAATAGGGGGCCCACGTCTGGCTCAGGTCCAAGTCTTCACCAGGCGGCAGCTACTGTGGCCATTATCATTCACGGGGAAGGGCCTGCAATGGGTCTTGACTCCACTGGGTCAGGAAGCCCCCAAACACAGATGCCGGTCTTCACTTTCACCCCACTCCCTGCCACACAGGCAGCCACAGGTATGTGCTGGGCATCAGAGCTAAGGGCTCCGTGGTGTGGGAGGCTTTCAGGCCCAGGTGCTCTGAGGAAGTCCAGGGCCCGGCCCTCTCTCTAGAAAGCTCACCTGTTTTCTGCTGCTGGGTCAGTTTCTGGGACTTCTCTCGGAGGTCATCCAGTGTCCGGAGCCCTTCCCGGTACCACCGGTCAGCAGTCTTCACCCCGACCCCAAAGATCTGAGTGAAGAGCTGTGTGGAAGATGAGCCCAATGTCGTCAGGAGCAAGGCTCTTAGAGAGGGATGGGGATGGCAACACTGACCTATGCAGGACATGTCCTAGGACAGCACCCCTACCACACTGCACAAGTGACCTCATTAAATCATCACGTGGCCTGACAGGTGGCATCCCCACTCACATTTTTCAAGTTTAAACAACCTTCTGAGGCTACACAGCAGGTGCACAGGCAGGACTCAAACCTGGAGCCTCACCCTTGCAGCCCACCCCCCTGGGGAGCAGCAGGGAAGGACCCATGTGCTCCTTCCTGGGGCCTCGGGCCTCTCCTGGAGGAGGGTGTCTCCCCAGAACTCATACAGTCCTAGCCTGAGATTCCAACATCACCCAAGGAGTCATCCTAACAGTCTGTCTATTCACTGGGAAAACCACACCGCTCCCACCCAGCAGCGGCTGGGACTTATTACCATGGCTCTGCCTCTTAAACTGCAAAAATGGGCAGTTAACAGCTAGGGGATTGTTCTAGCAGGATCTGGAAGGAAGTTGAGGGCTGGCTACAGCTCTCTTCCAGGATCAAACACAGAAAGTGCCACGGCCTGGCTATGGGTCAGCACAGGCGTCCAGGCCCATGGAAACCATGTTGCTGAAGTTGACCTCTCGAAGGGTAGCTGCCTGACCTCACACGGCTTGCCCTCACACAGGGTTGGCCCTGGAAATTCACCTGTTTCTTCCCTAACTATAGCCTGTTGGTCAGGCGTGGGCACCTGCCCGAGGTCAGCCGCACAGAGCCCCTCCCCAGGAACTTCTGGAGCTGGAACAGAAGGGCAGCCCGTGCAGTGATGCAGGCTGCAGCACGTGGAAGGGGCACCTCAGTGGGGAGGCTGCTGCGTGCAGAGGGAAGAAGAGACAGGCAGCACTCATGTCCCCGAGCCCTGCTTCCTGCAGACCGGGCTGTGCTGGCCATCCTTCCCTAGATCCTCTGAACCAAGAGCGTGAACTGGATCACTTTCACCAAGACTCCTAATAGGAAAGATGCTGAGAATAACCTAATCGTGTTGTTTATAATGATTAACCTCTCACTGTTCATGTACTTCTCTCCTGGCCTGGATGCCTTCCGGGACTCCAGGAGTGCCAGGAAGAGACAGACAGCAAGGGCCCCTCCCAGCGCCTCTCTGTCCATTAACTCCTTTGCCGCCCCACATCCCTGAGCCCCTCTGTGCATCACACATGACTCCTCGACCTCTTTGAAACCCCCACCTCATCGATCCTCACATTCTGGGCGACCTCCCATGGCACCTATGATCCACTCTGCTAGGAAAGCCCCAGTTGCATGACCAGTCGCTAATCTGACAACCTCTAGCCACAAAACTGGGGTATCTGAGGAGCATGACTGTGACATCCACGCCAACAGAAGTGGGTGGGAACAGTGGGAAGGCGGGCTGCAGACACAGGCAGGCCGACACTAAGAAATGAGCACGTGAGATCACAAAGGTGGAGACAGGGCAAGGATGAGCAGCCCCTGAGACCTAATCATCCCCGTGGCACCTACAGAAAGGTTCTGTTTTGTTCAGCGTGTTCTGTTTAAGATGCCAGAGCATGTCACACACAGGAGAATATGCCACCAACAGTCAAATAAGAACAGATGCTGCTCAATGATCTAGAAAATTCCCTGTGCTCAAAACAAGCTTCTCCTTGCCCGTCTCTGTTTGGCTGCCTCATACATATCAGGTGTCGGCTTAGTTGCCAGTTCCTCAGTGAGACCTTTCCCTGACCCCAGGGTGGGACCCACCTCCCCGACTGCTGCATGACATGGTGGGAAGCTTGTCTTAGTTCTGGGGGAACATCATGGAGTGGGGGACCCCTGCCACGGGCTGCCCCGCATACCTTCATGGTCTGGTACCTCTCTGAGAGCCGGATTCTCTCCACTTCCTCGCACACTCCGTGTTCCAGCAGCTCCTGTGGGAGGAGACAAAGCTGAGTGGAAAGAGGAGGGCTGGGGGCCCACGGCCCAGGCAGAACCACCCACACACCCAGCAGGAGGGACTCTGTGGGGCCAGGACCCCAGAGGACTTGGAAATAACGACTGCACTAGGGCCACCTCTCAGATAAATAACAAGCTTGGGGGCTTCCCTGGTGGTCCAGTGGGTAAGGACACCGCCTTTCAGCACAAGGGTGCCAGTTCGATCCCTGGCTTGGGAGGATCCCACATGCCATGGAGCGGCTGGACCGATGTGTCCAAGAGAGAGCATGCGCCCAGAGCTGGTGCTCGGCAGTGAGAGAGGCCACTGCAATGGAGGCCCACACAGGCCAAAGAACAACAATGTATGAAAACAGATAAATGAAAGACCAATAGAAGTGTCCAGAAAAAAAAGAAAAAAACAAGCCCGGGGATATGTCAACAGCTGCTTTTAAAATACAGACAAATTCACCAAGACTGTTTAAAAGCAGAGGGTGCAGGTTCAGTCAGGGAACTAAAATCTCATAAGACGTGCAGCACTGTCAAAAAATAAAAAAGGTGCTCATGCTCAGGGGTCCTCTTCCACCACCCTGAGCAGTCTGGGCCAAGGTCGATGATACCAGCTATCAGCCTGCCAGACTCCTGGCAGCTCCCTTGGCTGAGGCCTCTCAGTCACCCTCAGGCAGGTGGTGTGGCCACAATTCACACTTCAAGTCTGAATAGGCTGACAAGTCACTCGCTGCCTGCAGCCACAGCGGGCTCTGGGCCACCTGCCACCTGCCCTCACCAGGCTCCCAGGCATCCTCGCCACCCCCATTCACATTCAGGGCTCTGCCCTTCTGCGTGCGGCGACACCAACCTGGACAACCCTGCAGGAGTGTGCTCCGAAGTGCGGCAGGCCCTGCAGCTGGCTCGGGGCTGTGACCGGGCTGGGAAGGGCCTTGAGCACCGAGGCTGCTCTGCAGAAAGAGATCAGGCGGCCTTCACTGCCGTCGAAGCCCGCGGCCTCCGCCAGCAACTCCAGAGCCTCCTGCGGGGAGGGGCCCTTGGTGAGCGGCAGGGATCGTGGGGTGCCTCACCCCAACCCTCCCTTCAACGCTGGGACACAGAAGGGCCTGGCTCCGTCTCAGAGAGGTGCGGAAACCACAGCTCACCGAGAGGCTGGCATTGTGGTGCTCAAGGGGTGTGGGACGTTGGCAGGCATAGGGCAGCATCCACGCTGGAGTTGGCACCTCTCTTTCGGGCACAGCCACCTAGGAATGGGCAATATACAGGTCGATTTGAGGCTGCAGGGCTGGCAGCGGACCAGGCAGCCCTTTGGAGCGCTGGCTCTCGGAACAAAAGGAGCCAACTGTAAGAGGGCATATCTGCTAGAAACACGGGGCGGAGGCCAGAGCAGCAGCAGCAGTACCAACGCTACCCCTCACAGAATACCTGTTCTGCCACTTTCTCTTGATCACATGGTCTTGGGGTTCCTATCATCCCCACATCACAGACAGGGACACCGAGGCCTCATGGCTCGAAGGCAGGCAGCCCTGCTCCAAGCCCACACCGGAACCTCCCCACTGTGCTCACCCGGGAAGCACTGGGTCCTTCCCCATGGTGGTCCGGGCAGGGCCCTCACTGTCCACCTCATGGGAAGGCCGCTGAGGCACTGCTGCCACGTCACCAGTCCCAGCTGAGCTCCGGCCAGCACTGGGGCTTCCTCTGTGGCCCTACCCTAACTCTCCACCCGGCTCACCTCCAGGCGGTGCCGGGACTCCACAGGGACAGGCTGCCCAGCTGCCATGCTCTCCGTGAACCAACTTATGTCTAAGAGCACTGGCCGGGTGCAACCTGGGGGACGGGCTGCCGTCCTGCGCTCCAGCCAGCAGACAGCCTCCTCTGCTGAGGTCCCCTCCATCACAACATGTGTCACCTCCGGGCTGGGCAGAGCAAAGAGGAGAAGGTGAGGCCCAGAGCCCTCTCCCAGGCCCACCATTCTTCCTGCTCCACTCGACACCTCCAAGCCTTTGCTCGTACTATTCCCTCTGCCTGGGGAGCACCTGTTCAGACAGATTTGAGCCCCTTCTGGCAGCGAAACATCCCCACCATTCCGTCATCTGCCGAGCTGAGGTTCTCTGCTCTAGCTAGGATCACAAGCCCAACCTTCTCTTATGTTACCTGTCTTCTTCTACCCCAACGCCGGAGAAAGGAGAGGCAAAGGGGCCAGGACCAAGGGGTTCTCATCTAAGTGCTGGAGACAGACTACTTGGCTTTGAACTTCAGTTCTGCCATATGCTTTGCTCTCTCCCTTTGCGGACATCATTTTTATCTGTTACTTTGATTTCCTCCTCTGCAAAGTAGAGACTCTATTTACTATATCTACTCTGTAGGCTTGCTGTGAAGATTAAAGGAGCTAGTAAGAAGCAAAAGGGCTTAGATGGTGCCCAGTAGTCTCTAAACTGCTGTCATCATCCTGAGTGGGTTGGCCACACCCGGGAATGGGTAAATAAGTTTCAGGAGGACTATCCCCTGATACACTTTCATCTTCAAAACCACAGAAACTCTCCTCCCTTACTTAACTCAGCACTGCTTCTGACTGTTCTGTTTGGTTTACTTCTACTCTTGGGGCCTCCCTCAAGTCTCTTTCTCAGCTCTGAAGATAGAAATCAGATTAGCTAACAAGGCAAGACGAATTCACCTAGAAGAAGGGCTATTAACCCTCACACAGATTTGCGTGGCCTTTTACAAAGCCTCAGGCATACATTCTCTCCTCGTTCTACAAAAACACTCCTGGCTGTGAGGAAATAGACAAAAGGCCCTAATAGCATGAAGTGCCAGAGTCAGCGTGGAATCCAAAAACCTCTGGTACCCATTTTGTGCTCAGGCCATCACGCCCGCGGCAGCAGCGACACCCGGCGCGACGGCAAGCAGATACCGACATAAGCCTGCCACATTCCTCGGAGAGGTGAGGCCATGGGCCTGCAGGAGCCCTGCACCCTTCGGAAAGAAAGCCCTGCAAAGGAGGCCCCGGACAGGTGACCCCACCTAGCGGCGAGCTTCGCCACGACCGCGCACCTGAAGGCATGTAAGACGCGGAAGCCCTTGGAGACAGCCAGGCGCGTGAGGAAAGCCTGGCGACTGCGGCCCATGTGGGGTTCGGCCAGATAGAGAGCGACCCCCGGGAAGCGCGCCGCGGAGGAGGCGGCGGCGTTGGGGGACGCGACCCGCGCTCGCCGCCTTTTCGGCAGCATTAGGGCCCTGGCCACCCGCGGCGCCTGGTGAAGATAGCAGAAACCTGAACAGAAGCCAGAATAAAAACGAGCAGAAAGGCGGCTCAAGGAAGTGAGAAACCGGAAGTCGGTGAGCGGAAGCCGACTGGAAGGAGAAGTGGCTTCCGGCTCTACATAAAGTAGGCCCCGGCCCATGCAAATTAGGTCTCTGGATGGTTCCCGCCCCCAGGGTCATTCGGAGCCAGGTGGAGATCTGACGCTCCACCTGATTGGGTGTTCCGGCCCCTTGGCTCCAGCGGCCCCGCCTCTATGCAAATAGAACCAGAACACACGCCTTTTATTTAAATTACCCTTAGGGAAAGTCCCGTCCGGTTCTCCGGACCACCCGAGGGAGGAGACTGGGGTCGGGGTCGAGGGTAAAAGGGGTGTGGGTGGGACCTGAGTGGGAGGCGGGAATGTCCTCGACACGGGCCTGGGGGCTTCGTCCTCGGTAGGCTGGTGGGAAGTTGAGGGGTGTATCGGGGTCAGTCTTGGGCGTAGGTTAGGGGAAGGGGGGTTGGTGATCGGTTCTTGGCGGGTGGGAGAGGGATCATGTCTCAGGAAGGGGGCTATCCACACCAGCCCCTGCTCCTCGCCCCCTCCGACTGAATCTGGACGGACGGATGGGCCGCGGAAACCTGGCGGCGACGGGGCAGACGCGCTAGCTTGGAGCGTGCTGGTGGACCCGTCGCATCAAGCTCTAGGGAGATTTTTCAGTCGTTTTCAATCAAATAGCGTTAGGACGACTGGCCGGCCATTTGGAAAAACAGAAATTGGCTCCCTCGCTGCTTAACACCAAAATAAAATCCAGATGGATCAAGCATTCAACTTTTAAAAAGAAACAACAGCAAAAAATATACTGAGGAGTCGATGAATGTTTCTTCAGTCTTAAGTATCACAATAAACCTGGAGACACTAAAGGGAAAGAATGATAAACTTGACATCCCCATTTGAAATTATTTAAAAATTAAAAGGCAAAGGGACTGGCGTGACACATTTTGAATTTAAATTTAATTCCTGTAATGACGAAATCGTTCACAGATAAATAAGGAAAATACAATGAGCAAGAACACCAGTAGGCAATTCACAGAAAAACTACTCAAAAACATATGAGGGACTTCCCTGGTGGTCCAGTGTTTTAAGATTCCGCCCTTCCACTGCAGGGGGCGCAGGTTTCACGCCTGGTGGCAGAACTAAGATTCCCGCATGTCCAGCAGCCAAGAAATTACTTAATTAATCATTTTTATCCTTTTAAAAACAAACACACACATACGAGATTGCCTGACCGGTCCAATCACTATGCAAGGGCAAATTTAAACG
The DNA here is from genome assembly GCA_022376925.1 of Tragulus kanchil. Lineage (NCBI taxonomy): Eukaryota > Metazoa > Chordata > Mammalia > Artiodactyla > Tragulidae > Tragulus > Tragulus kanchil. The sequence continues at coordinate 50,741,442 of JAIOJX010000030.1, forward strand.
ATTATCTTTACTTGTCACATTATCCACTGCTTACAAAATTGATCACACATGAGAGAACTGGCAGTTTGTAGGAGGCACTTTTTGGAAGTCTTTTTAGCAACCATACCAACAAATGAAACAAAATCTCACCCGAGGAGGAGACTGGGGTCGGGGTCGAGGGTAAAAGGGGTGTGGGTGGGACCTGAGTGGGAGGCGGGAATGTCCTCGACACGGGCCTGGGGGCTTCGTCCTCGGTAGGCTGGTGGGAAGTTGAGGGGTGTATCGGGGTCAGTCTTGGGCGTAGGTTAGGGGAAGGGGGGTTGGTGATCGGTTCTTGGCGGGTGGGAGAGGGATCATGTCTCAGGAAGGGGGCTATCCACACCAGCCCCTGCTCCTCGCCCCCTCCGACTGAATCTGGACGGACGGATGGGCCGCGGAAACCTGGCGGCGACGGGGCAGACGCGCTAGCTTGGAGCGTGCTGGTGGACCCGTCGCATCAAGCTCTAGGGAGATTTTTCAGTCGTTTTCAATCAAATAGCGTTAGGACGACTGGCCGGCCATTTGGAAAAACAGAAATTGGCTCCCTCGCTGCTTAACACCAAAATAAAATCCAGATGGATCAAGCATTCAACTTTTAAAAAGAAACAACAGCAAAAAATATACTGAGGAGTCGATGAATGTTTCTTCAGTCTTAAGTATCACAATAAACCTGGAGACACTAAAGGGAAAGAATGATAAACTTGACATCCCCATTTGAAATTATTTAAAAATTAAAAGGCAAAGGGACTGGCGTGACACATTTTGAATTTAAATTTAATTCCTGTAATGACGAAATCGTTCACAGATAAATAAGGAAAATACAATGAGCAAGAACACCAGTAGGCAATTCACAGAAAAACTACTCAAAAACATATGAGGGACTTCCCTGGTGGTCCAGTGTTTTAAGATTCCGCCCTTCCACTGCAGGGGGCGCAGGTTTCACGCCTGGTGGCAGAACTAAGATTCCCGCATGTCCAGCAGCCAAGAAATTACTTAATTAATCATTTTTATCCTTTTAAAAACAAACACACACATACGAGATTGCCTGACCGGTCCAATCACTATGCAAGGGCAAATTTAAACGATTATCTTTACTTGTCACATTATCCACTGCTTACAAAATTGATCACACATGAGAGAACTGGCAGTTTGTAGGAGGCACTTTTTGGAAGTCTTTTTAGCAACCATACCCAACAAAGTGAAAACAAAAATCTCACCCTGCCATTCCTTTTCCAAGACTGGTATTGCACTGCGTCTCTAGATCAGGTTGGGAAAGGGGACATCTTGACAACACTGAGTGTTCCTGTGCGTCTCTCCTATTTTCAGGCACTATGTTTTGAAATTTGTTACACCCTGTGATGTCCTCAGTCTCCCTCCCCCATGCTCATATCTCCTCCTGCGATCTGGGAAGGGGGAGCTCCCAGGGTCTTTGTAAGGGGTGAGAGCTTAGTTCTCCAACTGCAGGTGCTGCCTTTCCTCAGGGAGCCACAGCCTGTCCCCTGAAACCACTCCTGTTCCCTTTAATGGCCTCTGTCTCCATCTTGGGCACCTGGGCTCTCTTCTAGAGAGGTATAGGCAACTTTTAATGGTCCATCTGGAGGGAAATAGCAGTAAGCCAAGATGGCAGTACTCAGGTTCTCTTGCCCCCAACGTACTCTCCCTCAAACCCCATGTTTTGTGAACAGTGACTTTACATGGTTATGTGACAGCAAAGATCAGTAATAACAATGTGCCCGCACATGGCACTATGCTTGACCACGTGCCACCTTTGTTCTGGGTGCCAATGTAAGTACCACAGTACCACCTGAGAAGCCCTGGCTATGTTGACAGTGTCAGCCACTGGTGAATAAAGCCTGTCTGCAGCTGCTACAGCTCCTTGAATTTTCTTCTAGCGTCCCTGCTTGCGCCTTACCTACCTTGGGTTCAGCAATCAGCAAGACACTACCATACCTGAATACTTAAAACCCGGGCAACTTACAAAAAAATGAGGAACACGGGGCATTCCGAAGGCCAAGGGAGGTTTTGTGAGGGCTCATCCTTGGTAGCCACCTCGTGGAAGCCCAGCACCACTGGGCCAAGCCATGGCCTTGATGGTTCGGCGTTTCCTCTTCTCCCCTCCCTGGACCACCAAGACAGCTGAGAAACGGAGACCTCAGCCCTCTCTTCCCAGAAAACCTGGTGTGGGGTTCTAAGATGTCTAACTCCTCAGCTTCCTGCTGCCCATGTTGAGGCCTCCTCCACCCAAAAAAAGTCAAGAGTCTGCACAGGCCCTCTCGGCTGCCCTGAGGGCTGCGATCCACCCCCTGTTCTGCAATGTGGTATCGCATGCTGTGTTTTGGATTAGTTTTATCCAGATGTATGAGCTTGCATTTTTCCAACATGAATCTCATTTAGCTATTTCCTGTTCCCACTTCCAGTTCAGAAAAGGCCCCTGGGGGTGATTTTTCAGGCCTCGTGACCTTCGCCAAACCTCCCCATGGAGCACCTTCTTTGAAGTTAACTTCAGTGCTATTGGCACCTGTCCTTGGCCTGTGGGGCCAGGACTCTATGCTGGCTATGAGGCCCAACCCGCCGCCCCCTGCTGGTTCCCGTCTCCTGCGGGCTCCTTGCCAGCAGCATTCCAGAGGGTGTGCGGTCAGACTGCTGATGCTGCTGGACCAGAGCTCCTGAGGGCCACTGGCCCAAAGCTCTGGCCTCAAGTACTGGACCTGACCGTCCTGAGCTACCCACCGCATCCCTGTGGGTTTGGGCTACCTGGTTCAACCCTCCTCTCAGGCTGACAGACAAAACACCGCCTACAGAGCAGCTTAAACGAAAGAAACACTTTCTCATTACTCTAGAGGCCAGAAACCCAGAATCAAGGTACTGGCAAGGCAGGATTTGTTCTGTGGCCTCCCCTCTTGGCTTACAGGTCCACCCCTTCTCTGTGTGCCCACATAATCTCCATGTGCTTGTGAAGAGGGAGCGAGAGAGACCTCTTCCTTTTCCTTAAGGTCACCAGTCGTACCAAATTAGGACCGCACCCCATGACCTCATTTAACTTTGTTACGCCTAACAGCCCTTTCTCCAAATGCAGCACAATGGGGGCCAGGGTTTCAATAGATGAATTTGAGGGAACACACTTCAGTCCATAGCACCCGGTGTATTTGGTCCTGCGGCTGCTATAATAAATGACCACAAACTGGGTCGCTTAAAACAACGGACATGTGTTCTCTTGTAGTTCTGAAGGCCAGGATTCTAAGCCATGTTCCCTCTGAAAGCTCTAGGGCAGCGATCCCCAACCTTTTGGCACCAGGGACTGGTTTCGTGGAAGACAATGTTTCCAGAGACCAGCAGGGGCGGGAGCGGGGAGAGGCGATGGTTTGGGGATGATTCAAGCACGTTTCATTTATTGTGCACTTTATTTCTAGTAATATGATTATTACATCAGCTCCACCTCAGATCATCAGGCATTAGGTCCTGGAGGCGGGCGACCCCTGCTCTAGAGGAAATCCTTCCCACTTCTAGTGACTCCCAGCATTCCTGGGCTTGGGGCTGCATCTCTCCAACTCTGGGCCATTGCCAGTGCCTGTCTTCCCTCAGTCCCTTCCCTTTTGCTTACATTTTTTGAATTTTTTATTTTTTATTTTTTTAAATTGTGGCTGTGCCACGCAGCACCTGAGATCTTTGTTCTCCAACCAGGATCAAACCTATGACTCCTACTGGGGAAGCTTGGAGTCTTCACCCCTGGACTGCCAGGGAAGTCCCCCACCCCCAATTTGTTTCTCGTATAAGGCACTAGTCACTGAATTTAAGGCCCACCTTTAATTCAGGATGACCTCATCTTGAAATTCTTATCTTACTTACATATGTGTGGGAAACAAACCAGTGATGGTTTTCGTGGCTTTGGCTGAGCCAGGAGAAAAGTAAGTTGAGAATGAGAAATATACTAGAAAGATCTAAGAAACAAGCTTTCATGGGTTTGGGGAAATCTTATAGACTGACTTACTATTTGTTCTGTGGCCTCCCCTCTTGGCTTACAGGTCCACCCCTTCTCTGTGTGCCCACATAATCTCCATGTGCTTGTGAAGAGGGAGCGAGAGAGACCTCTTCCTTTTCCTTAAGGTCACCAGTCGTACCAAATTAGGACCGCACCCCATGACCTCATTTAACTTTGTTACGCCTAACAGCCCTTTCTCCAAATGCAGCACAATGGGGGCCAGGGTTTCAATAGATGAATTTGAGGGAACACACTTCAGTCCATAGCACCCGGTGTATTTGGTCCTGCGGCTGCTATAATAAATGACCACAAACTGGGTCGCTTAAAACAACGGACATGTGTTCTCTTGTAGTTCTGAAGGCCAGGATTCTAAGCCATGTTCCCTCTGAAAGCTCTAGGGCAGCGATCCCCAACCTTTTGGCACCAGGGACTGGTTTCGTGGAAGACAATGTTTCCAGAGACCAGCAGGGGCGGGAGCGGGGAGAGGCGATGGTTTGGGGATGATTCAAGCACGTTTCATTTATTGTGCACTTTATTTCTAGTAATATGATTATTACATCAGCTCCACCTCAGATCATCAGGCATTAGGTCCTGGAGGCGGGCGACCCCTGCTCTAGAGGAAATCCTTCCCACTTCTAGTGACTCCCAGCATTCCTGGGCTTGGGGCTGCATCTCTCCAACTCTGGGCCATTGCCAGTGCCTGTCTTCCCTCAGTCCCTTCCCTTTTGCTTACATTTTTTGAATTTTTTATTTTTTATTTTTTTAAATTGTGGCTGTGCCACGCAGCACCTGAGATCTTTGTTCTCCAACCAGGATCAAACCTATGACTCCTACTGGGGAAGCTTGGAGTCTTCACCCCTGGACTGCCAGGGAAGTCCCCCACCCCCAATTTGTTTCTCGTATAAGGCACTAGTCACTGAATTTAAGGCCCACCTTTAATTCAGGATGACCTCATCTTGAAATTCTTATCTTACTTACATATGTGTGGGGAAACAAACCAGTGATGGTTTTCGTGGCTTTGGCTGAGCCAGGAGAAAAGTAAGTTGAGAATGAGAAATATACTAGAAAGATCTAAGAGAAAAACAAGTCAGTTTGATTCACATGGGCTTATTAGCTGGGGATATACTGAACAGCAACAGGTGGGAGACCTGTTATAGACTTTGGAACGCTGGGTCTGTGCAGACTCCTTAACTTCTTGCTGATTTAGTTGCCCCCCAGCTGCAACGTGCCCTTTCCATCCTCAGAGCCACGAGAATAACCATTGAACAGGGCTGTGATTGAAACCAGCCTGGGCTAAAATATCATTGCCTGTAAACACCTGGAGGCTTCAGCACTGAATAAAAGCGGACTGGTGAATGTGTTCGGGTCCTTGACCCAAGAGGTTTTGAGCCCCTCGTTCCTGTCTTTTCTCTGTGTGTGTGTGTGTGTGTGTGTGTGTGTGTGTGTGTGTGTATTTCTTAAAGTCTCATCACACCCGCTATTCTCTATGCACCTGGCTAACGAGCTGCGGCACATGTGCAAAGACCCTTGTTTCGAATATGGTCAGAGTCTGAGCTTCCAAGTGAACATAAATTTCAGGAGGGGAGCATGATTCAACCTACTTACCCCAAGTCCACTGCTCTGACCCAGGTTCAGCTCTGGACTCTGCTGCCAGGCTCCAGGGCCCATCATGGATTTCTGCAAAGACCCATCAGAGCCGCAGGATTTAGTGTCTGACGGGAGTTCATGTGCTCATGCCAGAAACTTGACTCGCCGTGGGCCTGCCAGGTTATGTGACCAAAAGAGCTTCTGTAGTTTTTGAGAAACTATACTGTCTTTGGGGGTTTCCCAGGTGGCACTAGTAGTAGTGAACCCGCCTGCCAATGCAGGAAACACAAGAGAAGCAGGTTCATCCCCTGTGTTTGGAAGAGCCCTTGGAGGAGAGCATGGCAACCCACTCCAGTATTCTTGCCTGGAGAATCCCATGGAGAGAGGAGCCTGGTGGGCTATAGTCCATAGAGTTGCAAAGAGTTGGACACGGCTGAAGTGACTTAGCACACACACACTGTGTTTTGGGGTTCCCAAGTGACTCAGTGGTAAAGAATCTGCCTACCAATGCAGGAGACGCAGGAGACACAGGTTTGATCCCTGGGTTGGGAAGATCCCCTAGAGTAGGAAATGGCACCCCACTTCAGTATTCTTGCCTGGAAAATGCCATGGACAGGGGAGTCTTGCGGGCTACAGTCCATAGGGTTGCAGAGTTGCACATGACTGAAGCGACTTAACATGCATGGCACTTTGAGTTCAATGGTCCCTTTAACCCTGACTCAACACGGTTAGCACTGGTGGGAAGGGCGAAGGGATCTGAAAGAATTACATAAAGAGGGATGTTTGTTGGGCACTTGCAAATAAGGGCAAGGAGCTGAGTGGTCACGCAGAGGGAGCAGGGAAGGAATAAGAAGGGGGGCCCATTGGCAGCTGACAGGACTTTGACTTGTGCCTAGAACTTGGAGCAGAGGAGGGATGTGATCCCACTCAGCTTTCACAAGGCCTCCCGCCCCCACTGTTGTCTGGAGAACAGACTGAGGGGCAAGGAAGGAAGCCAGGAAAACCCCCTGATCTGGGGTGGAGGGTGACTGGACCAGGGGGAAGCGTGTGACTAGAACAGACCAGCCTGGTCAGCGAATCAGACCTGACTGTCAGACAGAAAGAGAAGGAGTTTGCTTCAGTCACAGAGACTGGGGCCTGTTAAATGTCTATGCCAGAAACCTACTTACCCCAAGTCCACTGCTCTGACCCAGGTTCAGCTCTGGACTCTGCTGCCAGGCTCCAGGGCCCATCATGGATTTCTGCAAAGACCCATCAGAGCCGCAGGATTTAGTGTCTGACGGGAGTTCATGTGCTCATGCCAGAAACTTGACTCGCCGTGGGCCTGCCAGGTTATGTGACCAAAAGAGCTTCTGTAGTTTTTGAGAAACTATACTGTCTTTGGGGGTTTCCCAGGTGGCACTAGTAGTAGTGAACCCGCCTGCCAATGCAGGAAACACAAGAGAAGCAGGTTCATCCCCTGTGTTTGGAAGAGCCCTTGGAGGAGAGCATGGCAACCCACTCCAGTATTCTTGCCTGGAGAATCCCATGGAGAGAGGAGCCTGGTGGGCTATAGTCCATAGAGTTGCAAAGAGTTGGACACGGCTGAAGTGACTTAGCACACACACACTGTGTTTTGGGGTTCCCAAGTGACTCAGTGGTAAAGAATCTGCCTACCAATGCAGGAGACGCAGGAGACACAGGTTTGATCCCTGGGTTGGGAAGATCCCCTAGAGTAGGAAATGGCACCCCACTTCAGTATTCTTGCCTGGAAAATGCCATGGACAGGGGAGTCTTGCGGGCTACAGTCCATAGGGTTGCAGAGTTGCACATGACTGAAGCGACTTAACATGCATGGCACTTTGAGTTCAATGGTCCCTTTAACCCTGACTCAACACGGTTAGCACTGGTGGGAAGGGCGAAGGGATCTGAAAGAATTACATAAAGAGGGATGTTTGTTGGGCACTTGCAAATAAGGGCAAGGAGCTGAGTGGTCACGCAGAGGGAGCAGGGAAGGAATAAGAAGGGAGGCCCATTGGCAGCTGACAGGACTTTGACTTGTGCCTAGAACTTGGAGCAGAGGAGGGATGTGATCCCACTCAGCTTTCACAAGGCCTCCCGCCCCCACTGTTGTCTGGAGAACAGACTGAGGGGCAAGGAAGGAAGCCAGGAAAACCCCCTGATCTGGGGTGGAGGGTGACTGGACCAGGGGGAAGCGTGTGACTAGAACAGACCAGCCTGGTCAGCGAATCAGACCTGACTGTCAGACAGAAAGAGAAGGAGTTTGCTTCAGTCACAGAGAGGCTGGGGTGGCCATGTCCCAAAATGGGGCAGCACACCGTGGAGATCAGGAATGAAGCAGCAGAAAGACACCAAGGCAAGGATCCAGTCTGAGAGCTGTGGCCAGCACCCTGGGAGGGGCAAGGTCTATAGTTATAAGTTAGGGGATTGCTGGGGGGAAGGAGATCACCAGATGCAAAAGACATGCCAGCATTGAACCCCAGTTTCCCGCAAATTAGAGGGTAGAGATCGTCCCTGGGGTGGGGGATCCAGGAGAAACTGGACAAGGTGGTGTCCAAGTGGAAAGGCCTTCACAGCTGAAGGTGTGAAAATCAAATCAGATGTGTGGAGGGGCATCTAAGATGAGGACCAGGTAGTGACCAGGTCCCTAGGGTTGATCAAATTCTGGTGATGACAATGGATCTGTCCTGCCCTCGTTTCCTCCAGATGCCCTTCATCATCCGTCCTTTTCAGGGTGGCGCGTGGCTTCCATCACCAGTTATTTGAGTCACTTCATTGACCTAAGCCCCATGCTGCTCATCTGTAAGCAGGAGTGATAAGGCGCTCTCCTGCCCAGGGCTGTTGAGCAGACCTAATGCGAACTGATAGTTGTACCAAACATGTTGGTCAGTCACAGCACATGAGCCCTATTTAGATCTCGATTCTAAACAGTGTAAAAGCTAAACCCTAGGAGGTTTCTCTGGCGGTCTAGTGGTTAAGACTTTACTCTTCCATGCAGGGGGCATGGGTTTGATCCTTCATTGAGGAGCTACGATTCCATATGCCTTGTGGCCAAAAATAACAAAACATAAAACAGAAGCAATAGTGTAATAAATTTGCTACAGACTTTTTAAATGGTCCACATTTTAAAAAATCTTTTAAAAATGTAGGCAACAAATGGGACAGTATGTACCCTGCTTGATATTAATGCTGGGTATTAACAGAAAGGAGAGTTATCCTGTGAAACTGTGGTTATGCTAGAGCAGGAGAGAGAGAGAACAAGGGGCAGGCAGGAGGAGTTCTTTCTTTTAGAAGCACACAGTGAACTATTTCCTGGTGAAATCATATGATGTCTGGGATTTGCTTCAAAATTGTGCTGAGGTGGAGGGAAGGGGAGGACGGATGAAAGAAGACGGGCCTGGAGCTGAGAACTTTGATGGCGGCAGTGGGCTGAAGTTCAGCCTATCACCTCTCCGCTTCTGCAGATGTTTGAAATTTCAATAATAAAATGTTTTTAAGCACGTACACTTACACAGAATGAGATCAGCACCATCTGCCAGGAGCAGTTCTAAGCGCTTTACATGTGTCAGCTCCTTCAGGCCCGGGACATTCTTGTCAGTGGACGACATCCATGTACCCATTTTGCTAGGGAGGAGAGAGAGACACAGAGAGGTCAAGTGACTTGCTAAAGTTTGCACAGCTGGTGAACAACAGATCTGGGATGCAGTCTTGGAAAAGCACTCCTGTGTTCTCCTTCACTCTCCCGCGACACTTCTGACATCAGATGTGGGTTTTCCACACCCAGCAGTTCCCCAGCACCAGCCAGGTGTCCTAAGTTCAACACTGACCTGAGTGAGTGCAGAGCCCCATCCCTTGCCCCCGCTTCAGATGCCAACCTCAGGTCCAGGTTGTCTCTTTGATCTCGAGTGGCCTGGCCTGTGACTCGGAGGGTGGTGGTGGCGGGGCTTCAGCTCCCAGCCAGAGACTGAGGTCAAGTCGCGGTGGTGAGAGTCCCGAATCCTAGCCACTAGACCAGCGGTCGACAAAGCCCTGGCTCTTTGGCTTTGCAGGAATTCCCACAAAGATGGAAAGTAGTGAACAAGTGTGTATTAGAAGGAAAGGAGTCTACATGTGAATAGATACATGGGTGAGGAGCTACGATTCCATATGCCTTGTGGCCAAAAATAACAAAACATAAAACAGAAGCAATAGTGTAATAAATTTGCTACAGACTTTTTAAATGGTCCACATTTTAAAAAATCTTTTAAAAATGTAGGCAACAAATGGGACAGTATGTACCCTGCTTGATATTAATGCTGGGTATTAACAGAAAGGAGAGTTATCCTGTGAAACTGTGGTTATGCTAGAGCAGGAGAGAGAGAGAACAAGGGGCAGGCAGGAGGAGTTCTTTCTTTTAGAAGCACACAGTGAACTATTTCCTGGTGAAATCATATGATGTCTGGGATTTGCTTCAAAATTGTGCTGAGGTGGAGGGAAGGGGAGGACGCGGATGAAACAAGACGGGCCTGGAGCTGAGAACTTTGATGGCGGCAGTGGGCTGAAGTTCAGCCTATCACCTCTCCGCTTCTGCAGATGTTTGAAATTTCAATAATAAAATGTTTTTAAGCACGTACACTTACACAGAATGAGATCAGCACCATCTGCCAGGAGCAGTTCTAAGCGCTTTACATGTGTCAGCTCCTTCAGGCCCGGGACATTCTTGTCAGTGGACGACATCCATGTACCCATTTTGCTAGGGAGGAGAGAGAGACACAGAGAGGTCAAGTGACTTGCTAAAGTTTGCACAGCTGGTGAACAACAGATCTGGGATGCAGTCTTGGAAAAGCACTCCTGTGTTCTCCTTCACTCTCCCACGACACTTCTGACATCAGATGTGGGTTTTCCACACCCAGCAGTTCCCCAGCACCAGCCAGGTGTCCTAAGTTCAACACTGACCTGAGTGAGTGCAGAGCCCCATCCCTTGCCCCCGCTTCAGATGCCAACCTCAGGTCCAGGTTGTCTCTTTGATCTCGAGTGGCCTGGCCTGTGACTCGGAGGGTGGTGGTGGCGGGGCTTCAGCTCCCAGCCAGAGACTGAGGTCAAGTCGCGGTGGTGAGAGTCCCGAATCCTAGCCACTAGACCAGCGGTCGGCGACAAAGCCCTGGCTCTTTGGCTTTGCAGAAAAGAATTCCCACAAAGATGGAAAGTAGTGAACAAGTGTGTATTAGAAGGAAAGGAGTACAGTACATGTGAATAGATACATGGGTGGGCTCAGCCGCACCCTTATGGTGATTTGAATCACTTCTGGGGGGCATTTCTTCCAGGTTTCCTTTGCCTGAGCCTGAAGCTGTATTCAGTATGCCTCAGGGTGCTCCCATGTGTGCATGCTCATCGCTTTGCTAGGACAGAGTCTAGTGAAGAGGTTCATGGGTGGCTGACGTCACCTACTATGAGGAGGCGTGCCCTCCCTTTTTGACCTCCAGGGAGCCTTTCTGCACATGTGCAGTCAAGGAGGTCTCCTTAACTTTGAGAATGAGGAATATGCGGTCTTTCTTTTCTCTCTTATCTGGGAAGGGCCCAGCCTACTCCATCATCCCACTTTTATGGACTTTCTCCTATGATGGAGTCTCAGTCCACAGGCAAGAAACCATCTCTCTCCTGCCTTCTGACCTGGCTGCGATTTGCCTGGTTCTGAGGCCATATAATAAATTAGGGTTCCCACTAACTCCTCCTTCAATGATTTGTTACAACAGCTCACAGGACTCAGGACTACTAGATTACCAGCTTATTACAAAGGATATTGAAGGATATGAATGAACAGCCAGATCAAGAAATAAACAGGGTAGGGTCCAGACGTGTCCTGAGCTTCTATCTCTGTGGAGTTAGGGTGAGCCCCCCTCACATGGATGTGTTCACCAACCAGAAGCTCTCTGAATCCCATCTAGGGTTTTTTATGTAGGTGAGTGTGATCAATCATTAACTCCATCTCCAGCCCCTCTCCTACCCAGAGGACAGGGGGCAGGGCAGAAAGTTCCAAGCTCCTAAACAGGGCTTGGTCTTTCTGGTGGTCAGTTTCAATCTTGAAGCCATCCAAGAAGCCACTCAGTCACTGAATTAGAACAAAAAGGTCCTTTTTTTCTGCCAGTAAATTCCAAGGGATTTAGGAGCTCTGCGTCACGTCACGAACTGGGTTCAAAGACCAAATACTAGAATAAGAAATGCTTCTCGTGTTCTTATCACTCAGGAAATTCCAAGGGATTTAGGAGCTCTGAGCCAAGGAGCCCAGGGAAGAGACCAATACATTTTTTTTTTTTTCCCCATCATTTCACGGATGTTACCCAGGGAGCTTAGCTCCATCCCAAAACTCCTGGTCTTTGTATTTCCAAAATTCCAGGACGATTTTTACAATGTTACTTTGCTCTGGGGATCAGATGGTTTGAAATTCAAAATCATAGTCAGTATGCCTCAGGGTGCTCCCATGTGTGCATGCTCATCGCTTTGCTAGGACAGAGTCTAGTGAAGAGGTTCATGGGTGGCTGACGTCACCTACTATGAGGAGGCGTGCCCTCCCTTTTTGACCTCCAGGGAGCCTTTCTGCACATGTGCAGTCAAGGAGGTCTCCTTAACTTTGAGAATGAGGAATATGCGGTCTTTCTTTTCTCTCTTATCTGGGAAGGGCCCAGCCTACTCCATCATCCCACTTTTATGGACTTTCTCCTATGATGGAGTCTCAGTCCACAGGCAAGAAACCATCTCTCTCCTGCCTTCTGACCTGGCTGCGATTTGCCTGGTTCTGAGGCCATATAATAAATTAGGGTTCCCACTAACTCCTCCTTCAATGATTTGTTACAACAGCTCACAGGACTCAGGACTACTAGATTACCAGCTTATTACAAAGGATATTGAAGGATATGAATGAACAGCCAGATCAAGAAATAAACAGGGTAGGGTCCAGACGTGTCCTGAGCTTCTATCTCTGTGGAGTTAGGGTGAGCCCCCCTCACATGGATGTGTTCACCAACCAGAAGCTCTCTGAATCCCATCTAGGGTTTTTTATGTAGGTGAGTGTGATCAATCATTAACTCCATCTCCAGCCCCTCTCCTACCCAGAGGACAGGGGGCAGGGCAGAAAGTTCCAAGCTCCTAAACAGGGCTTGGTCTTTCTGGTGGTCAGTTTCAATCTTGAAGCCATCCAAGAAGCCACTCAGTCACTGAATTAGAACAAAAAGGTCCTTTTTTTCTGCCAGTAAATTCCAAGGGATTTAGGAGCTCTGCGTCACGTCACGAACTGGGTTCAAAGACCAAATACTAGAATAAGAAATGCTTCTCGTGTTCTTATCACTCAGGAAATTCCAAGGGATTTAGGAGCTCTGAGCCAAGGAGCCCAGGGAAGAGACCAATACATTTTTTTTTTTTTTCCCCATCATTTCACGGATGTTACCCAGGGAGCTTAGCTCCATCCCAAAACTCCTGGTCTTTGTATTTCCAAAATTCCAGGACGATTTTACATCACAAACTGTTACTTGTGCTCTCTGGGGGGATCAGATGGTTTGAAATTCAATAAAACTTATCATAGTCAGTTTGTTATTTTGCCTCCTTGTGTTTTCTAGTTTTTCTACAATGAGCACACACTGCTTCCATGATAAAGAGATTTGTAATAAGAAGAGGTTTTGACAGACGCAGAGCCAGCAGCAGTGAGGCCCCGTGGGGGTGCCGATCCCAGGGCTCCCACCCACTAGGGTGCAGGGGTTGGGGGAGTCACCCTGAGACTTCCCACACTTCACCCCTATTTCTAATGGCCCACCACTGGCAGGATTTCAAACCTGGCAGCGTGGTCAGCAGGACTACTGGGTGTCCAGCCCAGCGCAGGCACGTGAGGCTCAGTGCAGCCCTGTCCTAGGAGGGGCACGGACTCATTCTGAGATGGAGCATCTCAAGGGGCAGGGGTAGGGCAATCCCTGAGGCTCGGTGGGAGTGCCAGGTACAGGAACAGCTGCCTGGAACTGAGGAAGTGGAACAGTGAATGTGAACAACCTCTTCAAGAAGCTTGGTTATTAGGAGGAAGATCAGGATACAGAGGGCAGCAGTGAGTCCCAGCACTGAGAACTCTGGGCACTACAGGGGCTTTGGGGATCTTCTGGGATGCCACGCTAATGGCAGTGAAAGGGTTTTACCTCAATTTGAGACTTAAACCCAGGGCCCAGACCTGATCGAACCCTGCTTGGGACTTGAACCCACGCAGCTGGGACCTAATCCAGCACTCACCCAACGTCAGGACCCACTGAGGCTCAGGTTCTTCGTGCCTCAATGCAGAAGGAATTCCAGCGAGAGGCAGAGTGATAGGCAAGAAGAGGATTTATTAGGATAGGGTACTTGTAAGAGGAGCGAGCAGGCTCTGCTATCTCTTCAATTGAGTGGGCTTCTCGTGTTCTTATCACTCAGGAAATTCCAAGGGATTTAGGAGCTCTGAGCCAAGGAGCCCAGGGAAGAGACCAATACATTTTTTTTTTTTTTCCCATCATTTCACGGATGTTACCCAGGGAGCTTAGCTCCATCCCAAAACTCCTGGTCTTTGTATTTCCAAAATTCCAGGACGATTTTACATCACAAACTGTTACTTGTGCTCTCTGGGGGGATCAGATGGTTTGAAATTCAATAAAACTTATCATAGTCAGTTTGTTATTTTGCCTCCTTGTGTTTTCTAGTTTTTCTACAATGAGCACACACTGCTTCCATGATAAAGAGATTTGTAATAAGAAGAGGTTTTGACAGACGAGAGCCAGCAGCAGTGAGGCCCCGTGGGGGTGCCGATCCCAGGGCTCCCACCCACTAGGGTGCAGGGGTTGGGGGAGTCACCCTGAGACTTCCCACACTTCACCCCTATTTCTAATGGCCCACCACTGGCAGGATTTCAAACCTGGCAGCGTGGTCAGCAGGACTACTGGGTGTCCAGCCCAGCGCAGGCACGTGAGGCTCAGTGCAGCCCTGTCCTAGGAGGGGCACGGACTCATTCTGAGATGGAGCATCTCAAGGGGCAGGGGTAGGGCAATCCCTGAGGCTCGGTGGGAGTGCCAGGTACAGGAACAGCTGCCTGGAACTGAGGAAGTGGAACAGTGAATGTGAACAACCTCTTCAAGAAGCTTGGTTATTAGGAGGAAGATCAGGATACAGAGGGCAGCAGTGAGTCCCAGCACTGAGAACTCTGGGCACTACAGGGGCTTTGGGGATCTTCTGGGATGCCACGCTAATGGCAGTGAAAGGGTTTTACCTCAATTTGAGACTTAAACCCAGGGCCCAGACCTGATCGAACCCTGCTTGGGACTTGAACCCACGCAGCTGGGACCTAATCCAGCACTCACCCAACGTCAGGACCCACTGAGGCTCAGGTTCTTCGTGCCTCAATGCAGAAGGAATTCCAGCGAGAGGCAGAGTGATAGGCAAGAAGAGGATTTATTAGGATAGGGTACTTGTAAGAGGGGCAAGCGAGCAGGCAGGAAAGCTCTGCTCTGCTATCTCTTCAATTGAGTGGGCAGCAATATATATATATGATGGTAGAAGACCACCCCCCTCAAGTAGACGCAGATGCAGGACATACATCATTGGTTGCTTCTTCACCAGCTCCTCCTTCATCAGCTGTTTATACCTAGTCGAGCCTGATTTACTGAACAAGGAGCAGCTTTCCTGAGTTATCGTCAACTCATTGGCCTCCCAACCTTTCTCAGGTGTCTCCCTTCTACCTACCATCCCCTACTAGGACTCTACAACCACCTACCTATTCTACTCTGTCCCTATCAGCAGGAGCTGGGGAGCGGGGGACACACACCCGCTGAGGGTCCCCTTCCTCCTACAGAGTTTGTTACTACTTCTTGTTTTTGTTGGCTGGGCTTCTGGCTCAGGTCTGCAGACCACCATGCAAAAATGTAAATGCCTTACACACAAAAAAGGTTATAAAATGGCTAATACCATGATGTGTTTCTTATACTTTCCTGGGACTTCAGCCTCTACACCTTCTTCTACCAGATACTACATTTTTTTGAAAACACCTAAGATCTTAGTCATCTTATAAGACACAAAAGTGAAAATAATATCATCTGTAGCAAAGACTGTTAATTACTTCTCAATGTCTATTGCCTTATTCTTATTTGGTCACAGAACTCCTGACATTTAGCTGCCAGAGGTCATCAGGAAAATACTACACTTCTTTGTGATAGTTTCAGGTGAACAGTGAAGGAGCTCAGCTATACATGTAGATGTATTCATCACAAAATTGTTGATTGGCTATACCTCAACACAAAATGTTTTTGGTGCTAAAAAAAATAAATAAATAAAGACAGATCAAAATCAATCAATCAAAGTTTCTCAAAAAAAAAGAAAGAAAGAAAAAGACCACACTGAGGCCTGTAACTGAGACCTGGCCAATGCCAATGAAAGGAACTTGGAACTCTGCGTGAGCTTCTAAAAGAGTTCTTAAAGGAAGAAAACTGTGCTCTAGTATTCCTTTCTGCTGCCTGGGCTGATGCAGTGGTGGTTGGATCTCAAGCAGCTGTTTTGTACCGTGAAATGGAAACCAGATGTAGAAAACGGAGGAGCAACAGAAGGGAAGGCACTCCAGGCTGGCCTTCCTCTTGAAGCTCACGGACAGGACTGCATCACCTATCGAGGCCTCTCTGGTGCTCCCCCACTGCCATGCTCCTCCCCAGCACCAGCACCACCCTCTTTCCCCCCACTTAGCTCCCACTGGTTCCAGGACTGTTGTCTGTCTCACCAGACCCTGTTAAGGTATTTATCCTATAGTTAGCCATTTAACAGGTATTTACTCAGGGCCTCTGTGAGCCAGAGAGCTGTAGTAGTAAATATCACAGCCCCGATTCCCAGGTCTCTGACGTTGGCAGTGATGGTAGGGAGACTAATAATAAACACCTGAGATAAGCGTTGGCTATTGCTGAGTAACCAGCCACCCAACTCAGCAGATTAAGTCAATTGCATTTATTAGCTCACTCGCCTTGCCAGCTGCCTGGGCAGCTCTGCCCTTCTGAGCCCAGCCTGGCTGTTCCTGCTGGTCCCCCTCTCGTGTCCAGCCTGTGGCAGCCTGTCTTGCAGGGTCCTGGCTCTGCCCCCTGCAGTCTTGGCCTCCAGTAGGACAGGCCAAGCGTGTTCACACCGTCCTGGAAGGTTGGAGGAAAAGGAGAGGATGCCGCAAGTGTTTTCTTTCAAGCCCTCCTTGGACTGAGCCTGTTCCTGCCTCACTGGCCTAAGTCATCACAGGGCCACGTCTGTAGTCAGCGTGGCCTGCAAAGTTACAGGGCCCAGGGCAAAGGGAGACAGCTTAACTAGAGCCATTAGCACCATGAGTCAACATGTTATTTCTCACAAGTAGACAAGTCGGATGGGTTGTTTTGGCAGAAAGAGGAGGGGGCTGAAGCTTTACAAAGGGCAGTGGAGGAAGCTTCAGTAAGAAGCTGGGTAAAAGCCCAAAGGTATGGTGTCTGAGGAAAGGCCTCTGCAGGCAGAAGGCACAGCAGATACATGCCTCATGGCAGGACGCGCTCACGGCGTCAGTGAGACTTCCTCCCACGAAACCAGGAACATGCAGCGTCTGGTCTCGGAGGAAGGGCAGGGGAGGCTTTCTCAGGGGCTAGAGCAGCACCTCATTCCCAGAAGTCCCTGTGAACGGGCTGGACCTCCCAGGCTCTTCACCTCCAGAGCCACAGGCTTCTCCCACCTTGAGGTCACAGTGCACATTAGGGAAGGAGAGTCTGTTCTAGTGTGGGGGAGGGTGGCAGATGTTGGGGCACAGGCTCATTGATAAAGCTGGCATCCAGCTTCCAGAGAAGACGGGCTTAGGGCCTACTCAGCCTTGGATCCTCTAGTGGCTCCCGAGGTGACTGGCAGCCGTTCGGACCCTCCACTATGTTGTCTGTCTCACCAGCCTTAAGGTATTTATCCTATAGTTAGCCATTTAACAGGTATTTACTCAGGGCCTCTGTGATTTTCCCAGGTCTCTGACGTTGGCAGTGATGGTAGGGAGACTAATAATAAACACCTGAGATAAGCGTTGGCTATTGCTGAGTAACCAGCCACCCAACTCAGCAGATTAAGTCAATTGCATTTATTAGCTCACTCGCCTTGCCAGCTGCCTGGGCAGCTCTGCCCTTCTGAGCCCAGCCTGGCTGTTCCTGCTGGTCCCCCTCTCGTGTCCAGCCTGTGGCAGCCTGTCTTGCAGGGTCCTGGCTCTGCCCCCTGCAGTCTTGGCCTCCAGTAGGACAGGCCAAGCGTGTTCACACCGTCCTGGAAGGTTGGAGGAAAAGGAGAGGGGATGCCGCAAGTGTTTTCTTTCAAGCCCCTCCTTGGACTGAGCCTGTTCCTGCCTCACTGGCCTAAGTCATCACAGGGCCACGTCTGTAGTCAGCGTGGCCTGCAAAGTTACAGGGCCCAGGGCAAAGGGAGACAGCTTAACTAGAGCCATTAGCACCATGAGTCAACATGTTATTTCTCACAAGTAGACAAGTCGGATGGGTTGTTTTGGCAGAAAGAGGAGGGGGCTGAAGCTTTACAAAGGGCAGTGGAGGAAGCTTCAGTAAGAAGCTGGGTAAAAGCCCAAAGGTATGGTGTCTGAGGAAAGGCCTCTGCAGGCAGAAGGCACAGCAGATACATGCCTCATGGCAGGACGCGCTCACGGCGTCAGTGAGACTTCCTCCCACGAAACCAGGAACATGCAGCGTCTGGTCTCGGAGGAAGGGCAGGGGAGGCTTTCTCAGGGGCTAGAGCAGCACCTCATTCCCAGAAGTCCCTGTGAACGGGCTGGACCTCCCAGGCTCTTCACCTCCAGAGCCACAGGCTTCTCCCACCTTGAGGTCACAGTGCACATTAGGGAAGGAGAGTCTGTTCTAGTGTGGGGGAGGGTGGCAGATGTTGGGGCACAGGCTCATTGATAAAGCTGGCATCCAGCTTCCAGAGAAGACGGGCTTAGGGCCTACTCAGCCTTCGGATCCTCTAGTGGCTCCCCGGGAGGTGACTGGCACAGCCGTGTCTGGACACATGGCTGACCCCTCCAGTAGCTGATTGGAATAAGGCGCAGGGTAGAATCCAGTCGCCTGGCCCAGCAGCCCTCTGGGAAATGCATTGACCTGAAGTCCAGATTGAAGTTCTGGGGTGCAGAGGGGTGCTGGGCTGCAGAGAATCGTGGAAGCCCTCTTTATGACCAGGTACCTGTAGGCTGACCTATTGGGGCTCAGCTGCTTTAGAGGGTGTATTGCTCAGGGCTCCCCAGAGAAACAGAACCCACATACACATATACATATACAACACGTGTGTGTTCAGTCACTTCAGTCATGACTGACTCTTCACAGCTCTATGGACTGTAGCCCGCCATGCTCCACTGTCCATGTGGATGCTCCAGGCAAGAAGACTGGAGTGGGCTGCTGAGCCCTCCTCCAGGCACATATACAGAGAGGGACTTACCGTGAGAGATTGGGTCACCTGATTAGGAAGGCTGCAGTCTGCCATTGTGAGCCGGAGGCCCAGGAGAGCTGGTGGTGCAGCTCAGCGCAAACCCAAACATCTAAGAACCAGCACTGGGGTCCAAGGGTGGGAGATGGATGTCCCAGTTCAAGCGGAGTCTTGGGTCACCCACGCTGGGTTTTTTTTCTTATTCCACTGATTCAGATCAGCGACTCTCTTTCAACCTCACAGACACACCCAGAAAGAACACTTCACCAGCAATCTGGACATCCCTTAGCCCAATCAGGGGACACACAAAGTTAGCCATCACAGTGAGTGTCTGTTCTTTGTAGCCACATGATCCCGAAGATATTTTGAACAGAAAGCTAGAGCTTTTATGCAACCCAAATTCTCCCTCCTCCTATAGTTTCTGTTTGGAAAGAACTCCCCCCCTAAACATACAAGCACAGATTCCTATGTTTTCACTTACAACATGTTTGATGACTTCTCTTTCAACATCTAAATCTTCAATCCATTGAGAGTCAATTTAGACGAAGGTGGGAGGAACGATCAACATAATTTTTTCCACTAGAATCCATTTGGAACCGGACAAGCCTGGCTGATGGTCACATGACGCTGCCACACGCCCCGTCCTCATCCCAGTCTGCGGGTTGCAGAATTACTCAGACACTGGAAGCCCGCCTCCCGCCCCCTCAGCCCCCACTGCGGCTGTGGTGACCCCTCGGTCTCCAGGAGGCTGGGTCCAGTGGTGAGTGGAAGGAATTCGGGTGAACTCTGCTCACTCAGCAGTCCAGGGCTGGGGAGCTGGGAGGCGGCACCGGACTGGAAAATCACATGTGGTTTTCAAGTTGTCGGAAACCAAGCAAATCATTCTGCCAGTTGTGCGGATGGCTAGACACTGTCTGGGAGACCCCGGGTCCCTTGGCTCTGGGAGCCACCCTCCTGGTGAGCCCAAGCAGATTTACCCCCGGTATTATCCAGACTGCAGCCAGAGTCTGGTGTTTCCAGGGGCCTCCCCTAAGAAGGAAGAACAGAGGGATCCCATGGGCCTGGTCCTTCTCCCTTGGTCTGTGAAGGCAGACTCAGGACTCTGGGCAACTGGGAAGGCCTGGTGCCCGATCCCCACGCCTAAGGCCCACAGGCCTCGCTTCCTGAGCTGTCCAGTTATACCCCTCCCCGGCCTCCAGTCATTCTGACCAGCTGGGCCGTGTCTGAGCTGCCATCTCGAAAGCCCCGGTAGACTTGGAGGGTGTCTCCCAGGCCTCCCAGTGCTCTGCAGCTGCCCCAGTGAGAACTGGGACGCACTGGTCCCTTTGGCAGGTGAGCGTCCCACCCCTGCGCAGGCGGAGGCACTAGGGCAGCTGCTGGTGATGCTCGGGCCTCAGCAGGATGGCTGGTGGCCCTGTGGCCCCGTGGCCTGGTGCCAGAGACAGTAAACTGGAGGGAAAGAGCATTCAGTCTTATCTCACAGACACACCGTCACTGACAGGGGCACACGTCACTTCTCCCAGGGCCCAAGTTTCCTCATTTGAATGTGGGAGAAGGTGTTCCGGAAGAATTCAAATGATCCTTACCGTCCAGTCCACTGCTCATGCACTGGGGCCTGAGACATGGGTGACAGATGTGAGGAGTCAGAGCCTGGGGACACAGGGCCTCCCCTACCAGGACCTTCCTTCCCTCTCACTCACCAGGCAGGACTCCACTTCCCCAGGAGGTCAATGTCCTTCTCCGTGCCCTCTGTTCTGGGCGGTCCGGTCACTCACATCCTATTCCCTTTGGCCTGAGCATCTGCAGAGGAAGGCCGCCTCCACAACTGCTGGGGCTCTGGCCACACTCCGGCCCGGACCTTGTCGAAAGCTCCGCGGAGACCTGCCCAGTGAACAAATGAGCCGCAGTCAGGGACTCACACCCACAGACACGAGCTCGTATTTCTGGGGACCCAGAGAGAAGGGGCTGGTGCCGTGCGGGGTGGGGCGGGGCCTGGGAGGTGGAGGGTGACGAGACCACGGACCTTCTGGCCACAGTGACACAGGGTGAGGCAGTCTCCTGCTGCCATGGCTTGCAGTCCTGGCAAAACGGCCTGGGGACATCTTTTCGGGCACTCGGGAAGCTGAGAGACGGTGCCCTGGGTGCAGAGACTGCTGAAACCTGTAGAGTGGACGAGCTCCCTAAGAGGCCCATTAGAGGCTCGGCTTAGGGAAAGGCACCCAGGGCGTGGGAGGTCCTCCTCCAGGGACCCCTGAGCTCCCGGGGATGCGGAGAGTGAGCACTTGGTTGGAGCACCCTATCGTCTCTCCATCTCGCAGGGAGGTGTGGTTACTGGATTTATAGGACAGGAACTCTGAGGTCTGGAGGGTGCGGACAGTAAACTAGGAGCCCAAAGAGGCATTCCCTTTGGCAGGTGAGCGTCCCACCCCTGCGCAGGCGGAGGCACTAGGGCAGCTGCTGGTGATGCTCGGGCCTCAGCAGGATGGCTGGTGGCCCTGTGGCCCCGTGGCCTGGTGCCAGAGACAGTAAACTGGAGGGAAAGAGCATTCAGTCTTATCTCACAGACACACCGTCACTGACAGGGGCACACGTCACTTCTCCCAGGGCCCAAGTTTCCTCATTTGAATGTGGGAGAAGGTGTTCCGGAAGAATTCAAATGATCCTTACCGTCCAGTCCACTGCTCATGCACTGGGGCCTGAGACATGGGTGACAGATGTGAGGAGTCAGAGCCTGGGGACACAGGGCCTCCCCTACCAGGACCTTCCTTCCCTCTCACTCACCAGGCAGGACTCCACTTCCCCAGGAGGTCAATGTCCTTCTCCGTGCCCTCTGTTCTGGGCGGTCCGGTCACTCACATCCTATTCCCTTTGGCCTGAGCATCTGCAGAGGAAGGCCGCCTCCACAACTGCTGGGGCTCTGGCCACACTCCGGCCCGGACCTTGTCGAAAGCTCCGCGGAGACCTGCCCAGTGAACAAATGAGCCGCAGTCAGGGACTCACACCCACAGACACGAGCTCGTATTTCTGGGGACCCAGAGAGAAGGGGCTGGTGCCGTGCGGGGTGGGGCGGGGCCTGGGAGGTGGAGGGTGACGAGACCACGGACCTTCTGGCCACAGTGACACAGGGTGAGGCAGTCTCCTGCTGCCATGGCTTGCAGTCCTGGCAAAACGGCCTGGGGACATCTTTTCGGGCACTCGGGAAGCTGAGAGACGGTGCCCTGGGTGCAGAGACTGCTGAAACCTGTAGAGTGGACGAGCTCCCTAAGAGGCCCATTAGAGGCTCGGCTTAGGGAAAGGCACCCAGGGCGTGGGAGGTCCTCCTCCAGGGACCCCTGAGCTCCCGGGGATGCGGAGAGTGAGCACTTGGTTGGAGCACCCTATCGTCTCTCCATCTCGCAGGGAGGTGTGGTTACTGGATTTATAGGACAGGAACTCTGAGGTCTGGAGGGGTGGGGTGGGGTGAGGCCAAGGTCACCTAGGACTCACCACAGGATGGGACTCAACCTCACGCCTCCCGAGGTTCCGGCCAGAGTTGCCTTGAGATCCAAATTGTCTGATGTGCACAGACAGATGCTAACTTTGGCTGACGAGGACCGTCTGAATGGGCGACCTTTCCCATCAGGGCTTGCAGCCTGAGAAAACAGAATTAGTCGAGGTCCTAGTTTTAACAGTGGCTTCTGAGATAAGCCGGAGGAAGTAGGAGAGCCCTTCTCCCTGCTGCTCCAGGTTCATTCTGGGTTCCTCTTCTTACCCAGAAAGCTGCCCCACCTGAAAGTGTTAAAAGGCAAGCCTGCCTACACCAAAGCTCTGATCTCTCATCCCTGTGGGACGGACCCCACCCCGAGTGGGAGAAGGGTGGGTTCTAGCCCTTCCCATCTCTGCTCTACCTCCTTGGCCCCCTTCCCAATGTGGGAATTTCTGGCTCCCCACCCCGTTGTGGGCATTACTAAAAGGGACAAAATGGCCTTGGTGCCCACACGAGGCAGCGTTGCCTACATGTCCACCCGCCTCTCGCCTCTACACTGCACCACACCTCCAGGATGGGCCTTGCCGCAGACCTCTGCAGTGTCCTGGCCCCAGGCAGGGGCTCCCCTCATCTCCTCTCTCTTTCCTGGGGACCCCTCACCGGGCAGACAGCCCTCCTGGCGTGGACCTTTCTTGATGGCTCTCAGAGGTGAGCTCTTGGCCCATGAGCTAAACAGGACCCACCCCAGCCTGGTCAGAGGTGAGAGGGCAGGCCACCCATCCTGGCATCCGTGGGCTCACAAGGCTGCAGGAAAACTCCATGCACACCACCCACCTCGATCTCTAGCCCATGTCAGCTCCCCTCAAGAACGCCCCTTCCCCATTCTGGAAGTAGCAAGGATGGGCCCACCAGGTGAGATGTCACTTTGCCTCTGCTTGTCAAGCCCAGTCCTGTCGTGGCCTCTAGGGCAGGCCTCGCTGCACCGGAAGGAAAAGCCCAGGCTTCTCTTAGGAAGCTGGAGGTTGGGGGTGACGAGGGGAGGGCAGGATGTCCAGCAGGCTCTCAGACTAGCTCAGGAGAGTCTCTGGACATGGATATAGATGCTCCACCAACTGGCAAGGGGCGCTGGACCCCAGGAGGGTGAGTGGCCGCCACAGGAGGTGTCAAGCCTCCCATTTCTTGGCTGCCTCTTCCTGGCCTGAGCTGCTGCCCTTGGGGAGTTTGGTTTAGATGACAGGACTCCTCAGCAAACGGGCGTCTCCTGACGGACCCACGTCTGCGGGACTTCCTTAGTGCAGGTCTTAAAGCTAAGCAGAGTCCCAGCCTGATCCACTGAGGGGAGATCCTGGCCTGGCATGGACAGCAGTCACTATCCCCTCACCTGCCCGGACCCCCGAGAGAGGCGGGGAGGGCCCCCGGCTCCCGGCCAACCCCACCCCAGGGTGCAGCTTCCCACAAAACCTTGCTCAGGTTCCTGTTGGTGACTCACTGTGGCTGAGGAAAAGCTTCTTTCTATTTCTTTTGAATTTTCTTACGGCTTCTACTTTCCCTGGCTGACGATGTGGAGTTCAAATCTGATCCATGTGTGAGCCAGCTGAACTTGGGAGCTGTTCCCAGGGAAGTGACGTCCTAGAGCTGCCCCTCCCCCCAGCCTTGGGCCTCCCTATTTGACACACTCAACTGGGGGCCACAGAACACATTCCAAGACAAAAGTTTCGAGAACCATGATTCAGAGGCTCCCAGAGGACATTTATGGGTAAGAGCTTGCTTCATCCTGCTACTGCCAGGACCCGCGTGGGGACACCCAGCAAGGGCGAGGACAGCACAGGGACAAGGAGGCCTGTCTGAGGGTGGGGGTGGGGCAGGCTCCAAGAGCCCAGGTGGATGGATGGCTTTGGGCTCCTCTGGGAAGTGACCAGAGCTGGGAGCTGACACTGCTCAGTACAGCATGTGCAGGGTCACTTTTGGGTCTGCACTGGCCATGGAGTGGAAGGTTTCTTGCCTGTGATCAGGGGGGGTTTTGGGGCCTCAATGCCTTCTAGAGAGACCCCTCCCAGGGCCCACCAGGTGAGATGTCACTTTGCTTGCACCGGGGAAGGGGGGAAAAAGCCCAGGCTTCTCTTAGGAAGCTGGAGGTTGGGGTGACGAGGGGAGGGCAGGATGTCCAGCAGGCTCTCAGACTAGCTCAGGAGAGTCTCTGGACATGGATATAGATGCTCCACCAACTGGCAAGGGGCGCTGGACCCCAGGAGGGTGAGTGGCCGCCACAGGAGGTGTCAAGCCTCCCATTTCTTGGCTGCCTCTTCCTGGCCTGAGCTGCTGCCCTTGGGGAGTTTGGTTTAGATGACAGGACTCCTCAGCAAACGGGCGTCTCCTGACGGACCCACGTCTGCGGGACTTCCTTAGTGCAGGTCTTAAAGCTAAGCAGAGTCCCAGCCTGATCCACTGAGGGGAGATCCTGGCCTGGCATGGACAGCAGTCACTATCCCCTCACCTGCCCGGACCCCCGAGAGAGGCGGGGAGGGCCCCCGGCTCCCGGCCAACCCCACCCCAGGGTGCAGCTTCCCACAAAACCTTGCTCAGGTTCCTGTTGGTGACTCACTGTGGCTGAGGAAAAGCTTCTTTCTATTTCTTTTGAATTTTCTTACGGCTTCTCATTTCCCTGGCTGACGATGTGGAGTTCAAATCTGATCCATGTGTGAGCCAGCTGAACTTGGGAGCTGTTCCCAGGGAAGTGACGTCCTAGAGCTGCCCCTCCCCCCAGCCTTGGGCCTCCCTATTTGACACACTCAACTGGGGGCCACAGAACACATTCCAAGACAAAAGTTTCGAGAACCATGATTCAGAGGCTCCCAGAGGACATTTATGGGTAAGAGCTTGCTTCATCCTGCTACTGCCAGGACCCGCGTGGGGACACCCAGCAAGGGCGAGGACAGCACAGGGACAAGGAGGCCTGTCTGAGGGTGGGGGTGGGGCAGGCTCCAAGAGCCCAGGTGGATGGATGGCTTTGGGCTCCTCTGGGAAGTGACCAGAGCTGGGAGCTGACACTGCTCAGTACAGCATGTGCAGGGTCACTTTTGGGTCTGCACTGGCCATGGAGTGGGAAGGTTTCTTGCCGTGATCAGATGACCAGGAGGGCGGAGCTGGGATTTGACTCTAGGGGACCAGCTCTTGACACAGCCTCAATGCCTTCTTAAGTATGAATAAGTGAGTCAGTGAGCGGAGGAGGAAGGGCCTTGAAAGACGTGAGAGAAGGCAGAACCCCTGGGTGCTGCCCCTGCCCCCAGCTCTGGGCTGAGCCAGCAGCCCCTACAACCCTCCTTGGCTTGGTGCCTGAGACAATGTTGGTTCCGGGCAGAGTGCAGCTAAACTTGGCCATAGGCACTAGGTGTGCTTTTCTGGCTTCCTCATCCCATCAAGGAGGAATGTTCTGGGAGCTCCGGCCTTCGGTGCCATGCCCATTTGGGGCCAGCCAACCTTTGCCCTTTGAGAAGCCTTATGCAAACACCAGGCACACAAGGCAGCCCCACGGCACCCATGGCAGACATTACTAATGGATCTGGGAGTCTCTGACTACCCAATCTGTGCCACTCCACCTTCCATATGGTGGCTGGAGTCACAGTACATGCAGTTTTTAAAAAACTGGGATCTGGTAAGAGGAGGGAGAGGAATGCCTGTTGGTTCTTGTTGGGATTGCAGCTGTTGGGAAAGCAGTGTATCCCTAGAGGTGAAGCAACGTTCATGGAGGAAAACAGTAAAAGAAACTGTAGGGGGTGTGTGTGGCCCCAAACATCTGGGGCTCCTATCTGGGTGATGAGTGCACTGTGGCCATGGGAGGTCCCAGCACACAGCTTTGTTGAGTTGAAGGCACCCACCAACTCTCCCCAGCTGGTTCGTCATGGGGGTAGTGCTGACCTCCTGTGCCTTTGTGGTTCCCACGTCTTCCACACGGAGCTAGGCTCACACACACTGCCTCAAGTGTTCCTCTTATCTTACCTGGCTTCGCCTAAGGCTGCACCACCTACTAGAAAGGGGCCAGATAAGCAGACTGCTGCCTCCTGCCTCTAGGGTTCTTAATCCGGATCCCTCCCTCTGTTGCTGAGAGTGCAGGGGAGGGCAAGAACACCCCTGAACTTGTATAGAAATTGCTGTGTCAGTGTTGAGTCCCTCCATGCCCCTGACAGTGCATTCCAATGAATGACACACACAATTCAATAAAATTCGAGAGGCATCCTTTCCCTCCATGCTCCATCTCTGGACACCCCTCCAAACTTGGTCTAGTATGTCAGTAGCTACGGAAGGGAGAGGCCCTCTTACATGGGGGGATCCTATTCCCAGTGGAGCAGTTAGCAGTTTTGCACCTGCCCCCGCTACAGAGTGAATTCCCAAAGTGTGGTCTCTCCCTGCGGGCCAGCTCAGGGCCGGGCTCACATGGACCTGGGAGGTTAGCTGGACGTCTGAATGAAGGCTGGTGACAGTTCGCACAGCAGCCAGGCCAAGGCTCCTGAAAGAATAAAGGATGGGTTAGGACTCTTCTGCGGGTCTCCAGAGGGGGAAGGTCCCGGAGGCCAGAGTCCCGGTTTGGCTCTGCTATCCGGGTGCCCCCTCACCTCCAAAAGGCTCTGTGGCATCTCTGAGGCGCCGCCTCCAGTTCCCATCTGGTTTGGAGTTGGTACAGACGGAGCGGGACCGGGGCGTCAGGGTCCTCCTACCCGCAACCTCAGGACCTCGCAACCCCTCCAACCCTCGTTCCCCGGGGCCTTCCTTACTAGGCGCGGGCTCCGGCCCGGGACGCCGCCCGCAGTTCCCACTTCTGGAAGTGCCAAGCGCGCGCGGCGCGGGGACTGCTCAGCCCCCCCGCAGCCCCTCCGTCCACGCCGGGCTCCTCCTCCTCCTCCTCCCTCCCCCGGGGTGGGGGGAGCCGGCTCCGGAAGCCCCGGCGCCCCCGCCCCGGCCGCCACTGGCGCTCTGGAGAAGGCGGTCCGCGCGGGAGCACGCCACGCGGGACCTGAGCTCCCAGCCGCCGCCAGCGCCGTGGAACCCCCTGACCATCCCTGAACCCCAGCCGACTCCTGGGTCACTGCCCGGCCCGGAGCCTCCCGCGCTCCACCTCGGAGTCCCCTACCCACCCCGATCCTCCCACCCACCCCTCCCCGGATCACCTCCCCGCCCCTCCCCAGACCCCCATCTGACCCCCTCCCGCACTTCTTCCCCAGAGCCCCCCTCCCCACCGCCCTGCCTCCCAGTGAGTGCTGTGACCATGGCGGCCCTGCGCGGGGCGCCCCTGCTCGGCTGCCTCCTGGCGCTGCTGGCGCTGTGCCCCGGGGGGCGCCCGCAGACGGTGCTGACCGACGATGAGATCGAGGAGTTCCTCGAGGGCTTCCTGTCGGAGCTGGAGTCCGAGACCCGGGAGGACGACGTGGAGGCCCCACCACCCCCAGAACCCACCATTCCCGCCCGCAAGGCCCAGACAGGGGGCAAGCCAGGGGTGGCCGAAGAGGGTAAGAGCTTTGGGTAGGGGTGGCCCTCGGCGTAATGGGGGGCCTCAGAGAGCCCTGCATCACAGGTGAGCATGGCGGACCTTGGTAGGGTTTGGACCTCTGTAGGGTCTGGCCGATGCCCAGTCTGCAGGCACAAGAAAGCCCAGATGTCTGGTGGGACACTGTGCCAGACAGAGGTCAGCGCTGGCTGGTAGCCCTTTGGGTTTGGAGACGTATCCAGCAGGTCTGATGCCCAGTGGATTGGGTCCTCCCAGGCCCTCCTGTACAGCACCCCCAAGCTCCCAGAGGGACTAGACTTGAGCTAACAGGGGACATCGTGGTCCCCTCCCCAAGGCAGTGTGAAGGCTAATGGCCGTGCTCTCAGAATGGTGCCACTCAGTCTGATGGTGACCCATGCTGTCAGAGCCCATGCCACTGCCACAGACCTACCCTCCAGCCTTCCCTGGGAAGGATCCCCAGCACGCTGCTGCCTGGCTTCCTGCTCCAGGCAGGGGAGGGGGTTGCAGAAGACCTCTGGCTCCACAGGGCTTCCAGGAGTGGTGGACTGTAGTCTTGGGTTATTGTGAGAATTAAATGACATGCTGCGTCACCAAAGTATTTAGCCCAGTGCCGCTTATATAATCTCTGGTCAATAAATCTTAGCTGTTTATTGTGATCTTCTGGAGGGTGGGCAAGGGTCTTGCTGATCTCTCTCCCAGGAGACTCCAAGGCACCATCCATCATTCCTGAGGTCAGCAGCCCCTCCCCTACGTCCTGCTGTAGGTCTTTCCTGGCTCCTCCACCACTCCAGGGAGATGGGTTCTGGAACCCATCTCGCCATCCCCCCACCCCATTCCAGGATTGCTGTCCTGGCCTCTTGCTTGCTGCTGTGGCAGCTCTGTTTCTCCTGGCTGTCTGCATTTTGTAGGTTTTCCTGTATTTCAGTCATGTGGCCCCCACACCCCCATTAAACTTTTCAGCAGCATTTGGTCAGGGTCCTGGAGATTTCCTACAAGGAACCCCAGGCCCTGCCCTTGCTCTCTCCCTCCCCCAGACTCTGAGATGGGTGAGCAGCTGCAGCGTCTGCCTGTCCCTCTCTCTCTCTGTGGCCCCAGGATGCCCTTTGATTATGGCTTCCAACCCACCCCTGACTCCTCAGTCCTCGATGGGGATCGCCCACGCGTGTCCCTTTTCTGAAAAGCTTTTCTAGCTTCGGGGGGCTCTGGGCCCATGCCCTTTACATTGTGTGAGGGGAATGAGACTGCCTCCCCCTTCATTCTGGGCGCTCCCCCAGGCCTGGATGACTTACTTAGTCATCTCTGCCATTTTCATGTCAGCACAGAATAGTGGGCCCTGACTGGCCAAGGGACCGTGTGGGGAAAGAGTGGGTTGTAAGATGCTCCTCTGGAGGCTTGGGCAGACGGGAGGATGATCGCTTGCTCCCGAGAACCCTAGCCACCCAGGCCAAGGTGTGGCGCTGACAACACAAGTCTTGCAGACAGAAAGCCTGGGTTCCACGCTCAGCTCCACCACGACCGCAAGTGACTTAACCTCTTGGTTTCCCTAATTCGGGAAACACAGAACTACCAACAGCTCCTTTGTCCAGGTTGTGGGCACCTTGTGGGGGACACATGGGACATAGAGGGAGCTCTTCATTGATCTGATCTGAATCTGCACCTCCAGGAAAAAAAAAAAAGCAGCAGGGCACGCTGCTGCCTGGCTTCCTGCTCCAGGCAGGGAGGTTGCAGAAGACCTCTGGCTCCACAGGGCTTCCAGGAGTGGTGGACTGTAGTCTTGGGTTATTGTGAGAATTAAATGACATGCTGCGTCACCAAAGTATTTAGCCCAGTGCCGCTTATATAATCTCTGGTCAATAAATCTTAGCTGTTTATTGTGATCTTCTGGAGGGTGGGCAAGGGTCTTGCTGATCTCTCTCCCAGGAGACTCCAAGGCACCATCCATCATTCCTGAGGTCAGCAGCCCCTCCCCTACGTCCTGCTGTAGGTCTTTCCTGGCTCCTCCACCACTCCAGGGAGATGGGTTCTGGAACCCATCTCGCCATCCCCCCACCCCATTCCAGGATTGCTGTCCTGGCCTCTTGCTTGCTGCTGTGGCAGCTCTGTTTCTCCTGGCTGTCTGCATTTTGTAGGTTTTCCTGTATTTCAGTCATGTGGCCCCCACACCCCCATTAAACTTTTCAGCAGCATTTGGTCAGGGTCCTGGAGATTTCCTACAAGGAACCCCAGGCCCTGCCCTTGCTCTCTCCCTCCCCCAGACTCTGAGATGGGTGAGCAGCTGCAGCGTCTGCCTGTCCCTCTCTCCTCTCTGTGGCCCCAGGATGCCCTTTGATTATGGCTTCCAACCCACCCCTGACTCCTCAGTCCTCGATGGGGATCGCCCACGCGTGTCCCTTTTCTGAAAAGCTTTTCTAGCTTCGGGGGGCTCTGGGCCCATGCCCTTTACATTGTGTGAGGGGAATGAGACTGCCTCCCCCTTCATTCTGGGCGCTCCCCCAGGCCTGGATGACTTACTTAGTCATCTCTGCCATTTTCATGTCAGCACAGAATAGTGGGCCCTGACTGGCCAAGGGACCGTGTGGGGAAAGAGTGGGTTGTAAGATGCTCCTCTGGAGGCTTGGGCAGACGGGAGGATGATCGCTTGCTCCCGAGAACCCTAGCCACCCAGGCCAAGGTGTGGCGCTGACAACACAAGTCTTGCAGACAGAAAGCCTGGGTTCCACGCTCAGCTCCACCACGACCGCAAGTGACTTAACCTCTTGGTTTCCCTAATTCGGGAAACACAGAACTACCAACAGCTCCTTTGTCCAGGTTGTGGGCACCTTGTGGGGGACACATGGGACATAGAGGGAGCTCTTCATTGATCTGATCTGAATCTGCACCTCCAGGAAAAGCCAAAGACAAAGGGAAAAAAGGGAAGAAGGACAAAGCCCCCAAGGCGACCAAGCAGCCCCCAGTGGGGTCCCCCAGGCTGCCCAAGAAGCCCAAGGAGAAGCCACCCAAGGAGAAGCCCCCCAAGGCCACCAAGAAACCCAAGGAGAAGCCCCCCAAAGCCACCAAGAAGCCCAAGGAAAAGCCACCCAAGGAGAAGCCCCCCAAGGCCACCAAGAAACCCAAGGAGAAGCCCCCCAAGACCACCAAGAGGCCTCCAGCTGGGAAAAGGCTCCCCAACCCAACCCCCTCTGAAAGCCCGCAATGGCCATTGCCCCCACTCCTCAACCCCGACCTCGAGGAGCTGCCCCAGGAGGGAGGTGTGTGTGCCGGGCTCTTCTGGGGCTCTGGGGCTCTGACCTGCTAAAGTGCAGGGGGTGGGGGTGGTGAGGGCACTTCCCTAAGTCCCTGCCTCTTTCAGACCCTCAGGACTCCCAGACCAGACGGCCTCTGGGGCCTCATTGTTGTCATGAACATGGCACTTCAGCTGGCACTCCCTCGAGGCCGCTCCTTCCCCGGGGAGGGAGTGCTCAGGGCCTTGTGGGTGGGGCTTCCCCTTCTCTCTACGGTCCTGTCCTGGGCTCTGACCCCGGAGCCCCATGGAGAGCCACCTGCCCATGTGTCATGTGTTGCTGGGCTCTGAGGCTGCAGGGTTTCCTCTTGCTGGGACAGCAGTTTCTCCTAGACAGCAGTGCCTGGGTTCTCCATAAAGCCGTCCAGCTCTGTGACCCCCAAGAAATGGGCAGCAGGGTGGCTGGGCCGAGATGCTCCTCTGGAGGCTTGGGCAGCGGGAGGATGATCGCTTGCTCCCGAGAACCCTAGCCACCCAGGCCAAGGTGTGGCGCTGACAACACAAGTCTTGCAGACAGAAAGCCTGGGTTCCACGCTCAGCTCCACCACGACCAAGTGACTTAACCTCTTGGTTTCCCTAATTCGCGAAACACAGAACTACCAACAGCTCCTTTGTCCATTTTGTGGGCACCTTGTGGTGGACACATGGGACATAGAGGGAGCTCTTCATTGATCTGATCTGAATCTGCACCTCCAGGAAAAGCCAAAGACAAAGGGAAAAAAGGGAAGAAGGACAAAGCCCCCAAGGCGACCAAGCAGCCCCCAGTGGGGTCCCCCAGGCTGCCCAAGAAGCCCAAGGAGAAGCCACCCAAGGAGAAGCCCCCCAAGGCCACCAAGAAACCCAAGGAGAAGCCCCCCAAAGCCACCAAGAAGCCCAAGGAAAAGCCACCCAAGGAGAAGCCCCCCAAGGCCACCAAGAAACCCAAGGAGAAGCCCCCCAAGACCACCAAGAGGCCTCCAGCTGGGAAAAGGCTCCCCAACCCAACCCCCTCTGAAAGCCCGCAATGGCCATTGCCCCCACTCCTCAACCCCGACCTCGAGGAGCTGCCCCAGGAGGGAGGTGTGTGTGCCGGGCTCTTCTGGGGCTCTGGGGCTCTGACCTGCTAAAGTGCAGGGGGTGGGGGTGGTGAGGGCACTTCCCTAAGTCCCTGCCTCTTTCAGACCCTCAGGACTCCCAGACCAGACGGCCTCTGGGGCCTCATTGTTGTCATGAACATGGCACTTCAGCTGGCACTCCCTCGAGGCCGCTCCTTCCCCGGGGAGGGAGTGCTCAGGGCCTTGTGGGTGGGGCTTCCCCTTCTCTCTACGGTCCTGTCCTGGGCTCTGACCCCGGAGCCCCATGGAGAGCCACCTGCCCATGTGTCATGTGTTGCTGGGCTCTGAGGCTGCAGGGTTTCCTCTTGCTGGGACAGCAGTTTCTCCTAGACAGCAGTGCCTGGGTTCTCCATAAAGCCGTCCAGCTCTGTGACCCCCAAGAAATGCCAGCAGGGTGCTGAGGGCCGGAGCAGCCCCCGTCTCCCGGGAGTGAGCCGTTCACGGATGTCAGGAGGGCCTGGGCCTTGTGGAGCCTCGCTGTGCAGCCAGTGGTCAGGGCAGGCCTCCTGTCCACATCCTGGGGTTTGTGTATTGCAGGCGGACCCCTTCCAGATCCCTGGGGAGGTCCAGGAGAGACTGACGTGGAACACCAGCCTGGTGAGTGGGCACCAGCCACCCAGCCTCAGGGGACCAACTGCCCTGGCCTGCTGGGTTTCCCGAGTGGGACTGGGCGGGGGCATCGGGGAGTATCTTCAACAAGGTGGCCACAAGCGCTTTCCCTCAGTGCCGGAGGAGGAGACGGAGCAGCCCACGCTGGACTACAACGACCAGATAGAGCGGGAGGACTACGAGGACTGTGAGTAGGGCCCCCCTGTCTGGGAGGCCCCACTGGCCCCTGCCTCCCCCGCCTGGATCCCGACCCCTGGCCCCAGGATTATGATGGTCCACCCCGAGACCCACCCTCCCAGGCCTTGCCCTGGCTCAGAGCCCACCCTCTCCCCTAGTTGAGTACATCCGCCGCCAGAAGCAGCCCCAGCCGCCCCCCAGCAGGAGAAGGCCCGAGAGGCTCTGGCCTGAGCGCCCGGAGGAGAAGCCTGAGCCGCCTGGGCCGGTGTTTGAGGTCCCAGAGGAGGAGGCTGGTAGGACGTGGGCAGATTTGGGGTGGGGGACCCTGAGAGGGGGCTCTGGCCCACCCTGCCTTCCATCTCCACAGAGCCCCCGCTGCAGCCGCTGCCACCCCCGCTGCTCCCCGACTATGAGGATGGCTATGTGATCCCCGACTACGACGACAGTGAGCGCCCAGGGCCCCTGCCCGCCGCGTCCCAGGGCCAGACCGCCTGGACCCCCAGCTTTGTGGCCATGACCTCACCGAGCCCACTGCCCCCACCACCACCCCCGACCCGGCCGCCCTCATCTGAGCCCCTCCGTCAGGCTGGGTCTTCCTGGCTCCCGACTCAGCTCTTCCCCATGGCCCTTGGTTCTGGCTTGTTCTTCCTGAGCCTCGGTGGGCCTCACTCTCCGACCCTCCCGAGCTCCAGTCCTGGCCACCCCTCACCCCTCGGACTCCCATCCCTGCAAAGGCGCCACCTTCCACTCTCTCCTGCTTGGTCTCTTTGAGCCCCAGTCCCCTCCTCACCCTGCCCACCAGGCTCTGTGAACCTAGGAGCTCATGTTGGGGGGTGGCCGAGAGCAGCCCCCAGACCCTCTCATCAGGGCTCTTCCCAACTACAGTGGACTATTACTTCCGGCCTCCCAAGCCCCAGAAGCCCGACACTGGCCTGGAAACAGACGAGGAGAAGGAGGAGCTGAGTGAGTGCAAGCAGACGGCCCCTATCCCTGGCCTAGCCTCCAGGACACACTGGCCTGACCCCCACCCCACCTGCCCCGGCATCCCGGGACTAAGCCAACAGGGCCCTCCCACATTCCACCCTTCAGAGAAACCCAAGAAGGAGGGCAGCAGCCCCAAGGAGGAGGAGACAGATGACAAATGGACTGTGGAGAAGGGCAAGGACCCCAAAGGTGTGTCTCGGGCTGGGGGCTGGGCCTGCACAGCCTGGGTCCTGCTGAGAGGCCAGCCGGACTCCCAGGTGCTCTGGGACCCTTAGCACCACCTCCTCCCTTTGTTGTCCCCAGGACCCCAGAAGGGCGAGGAGTCAGAGGAAGAGTGGGCACCAGCAGAGAAAATCAGTGAGTGAGGGGTGGGGTACAGGGGCTGGGGGTATGAGCGCTGGGCGTGGGTGAGAGGCTCACAGGATGGGTGTGGGGGCTGGGGGTGTGGTGGGGCTTTGGTATGTGTGGGGGTTCTGGGGGGGCGGGTAGGAGGGCTGTGGGGCTAGGCGAGGGGCGTGGAATAAGGGTGACGGGAGAAGTGGCTATCCAAGGCCGCACGTGGGTCCCAAACCCAGATTTCCTGATGGCACTCGAGGCCTCTGGAAGCCTCTCTGGCTCTTAAAGTCCTAGGACACAGAAGGGAGAGGCTCTGGGAGTCCCCCTGGATGGGACCCCAGGGGACAGCTCAGGGCACTAGGCGGGTGTGCAGGGCGGCTCCGATACAGACAGTGCCTGTGACGGGCCCGGCCCTGGGGTGGCTGTCCCGTGATTTCATGTAGGCCTCATGGCCCTTGGCACCTGGGATCCTCAGCACGTCCCCAGGGCGGAAGCACAGGCTGGGGCAGAGGTACCTGCCTGGCTCCCCTGACGTGAGGGAAGCGGGTACTGGGCTTCTCTGTTCTGGGTTTGGGGAAGGGAGGGACTGGTGGAGGGATGGAGCCCATGGGTCACCAGCCTGGGGTGCCGTGTCTCCAGAGTGCCCCCATCGGGATGGAGTCGCACCGCATCCGATGGTGGACTATTACTTCCGGCCTCCCAAGCCCCAGAAGCCCGACACTGGCCTGGAAACAGACGAGGAGAAGGAGGAGCTGAGTGAGTGCAAGCAGACGGCCCCTATCCCTGGCCTAGCCTCCAGGACACACTGGCCTGACCCCCACCCCACCTGCCCCGGCATCCCGGGACTAAGCCAACAGGGCCCTCCCACATTCCACCCTTCAGAGAAACCCAAGAAGGAGGGCAGCAGCCCCAAGGAGGAGGAGACAGATGACAAATGGACTGTGGAGAAGGGCAAGGACCCCAAAGGTGTGTCTCGGGCTGGGGGCTGGGCCTGCACAGCCTGGGTCCTGCTGAGAGGCCAGCCGGACTCCCAGGTGCTCTGGGACCCTTAGCACCACCTCCTCCCTTTGTTGTCCCCAGGACCCCAGAAGGGCGAGGAGTCAGAGGAAGAGTGGGCACCAGCAGAGAAAATCAGTGAGTGAGGGGTGGGGTACAGGGGCTGGGGGTATGAGCGCTGGGCGTGGGTGAGAGGCTCACAGGATGGGTGTGGGGGCTGGGGGTGTGGTGGGGCTTTGGTATGTGTGGGGGTTCTGGGGGGGCGGGTAGGAGGGCTGTGGGGCTAGGCGAGGGGCGTGGAATAAGGGTGACGGGAGAAGTGGCTATCCAAGGCCGCACGTGGGTCCCAAACCCAGATTTCCTGATGGCACTCGAGGCCTCTGGAAGCCTCTCTGGCTCTTAAAGTCCTAGGACACAGAAGGGAGAGGCTCTGGGGAGTCCGCCCTGGATGGGACCCCAGGGGACAGCTCAGGGCACTAGGCGGGTGTGCAGACGGCTCCGATACAGACAGTGCCTGTGACGGGCCCGGCCCTGGGGTGGCTGTCCCCGTGATTTCATGTAGGCCTCATGGCCCTTGGCACCTGGGATCCTCAGCACGTCCCCCCAGGGCGGAAGCACAGGCTGGGGCAGAGGTACCCTGCCTGGCTCCCCCTGACGTGAGGGAAGCGGGTACTGGGCTTCTCTGTTCTGGGTTTGGGGAAGGGAGGGACTGGTGGAGGGATGGAGCCCATGGGTCACCAGCCTGGGGTGCCGTGTCTCCAGAGTGCCCCCCCATCGGGATGGAGTCGCACCGCATCGAGGACAACCAGATCCGGGCCTCCTCCATGCTGCGCCACGGCCTAGGGGCACAGCGAGGCCGACTCAACATGCAGGTGGGTGTCCGGTGGGCCCCTCTCCCAGCGGGGTGGGGCTCCCGCCTGCTCAGCCTCCCTGCTGTCCCTGACAGGCCGGCGACACCGAGGACGACTACTACGATGGGGCGTGGTGTGCTGAGGACGACGCCCAGACCCAGTGGATCGAGGTGGACACCAGGAGGACCACCAAGTTCACGGGGGTCATCACCCAGGGCCGCGACTCCACCATCCAGTACGTCTGCCAGGCTCACAGGCACTTGATGGGGGCGGGTGGCTCTCCAGGGCCCCTGGCCCCACTCCTCGGTTATGGCCTATCAGCTCCCTGTGTGCAGATGAGCAGGCCAACCGCCCACGGCCACGGAGAGGGCCTGTCCGCCTCTCTTGAACCCTGGCCAGCTCCTGACACCTGCTAGCTCTTAGGTTCTTGGGCCCAGAAGAGGAGGGATCAGGCCCCCTGAGGGCCTGGGCCTGGGCCTGGGGAGAGCAGCCTCGCTGACCACCGTCTGCCCCCCAGTGACGACTTCGTGACCTCCTTCTTCGTGGGCTTCAGCAATGACAGCCAGACGTGGATGATGTACACCAACGGCTACGAGGAAATGGTGGGTGCCTGAGCCCTCGGCTCTACCCTCCTCGTCTGGGCCCCAGGTGCGCTCTCAGCCAGGGTGGGGGGCTGCTCTGAGGCCTGCCTCTTCCCAGACCTTCCATGGGAACGTGGACAAGGACACGCCCGTGCTGAGTGAGCTCCCGGAGCCGGTGGTGGCCCGTTTCATCGCGTCTACCCGCTCACCTGGAATGGCAGCCTGTGCATGCGCCTGAGGTGCTGGGGTGCCCGTGACCCGTGAGTGCCTGGGGCTGGCAGGGCCGGACAGGCGGCTGGGGCAAGCGGGTACTGGGCTTCTCTGTTCTGGGTTTGGGGAAGGGAGGGACTGGTGGAGGATGGAGCCCATGGGTCACCAGCCTGGGGTGCCGTGTCTCCAGAGTGCCCCCCCATCGGGATGGAGTCGCACCGCATCGAGGACAACCAGATCCGGGCCTCCTCCATGCTGCGCCACGGCCTAGGGGCACAGCGAGGCCGACTCAACATGCAGGTGGGTGTCCGGTGGGCCCCTCTCCCAGCGGGGTGGGGCTCCCGCCTGCTCAGCCTCCCTGCTGTCCCTGACAGGCCGGCGACACCGAGGACGACTACTACGATGGGGCGTGGTGTGCTGAGGACGACGCCCAGACCCAGTGGATCGAGGTGGACACCAGGAGGACCACCAAGTTCACGGGGGTCATCACCCAGGGCCGCGACTCCACCATCCAGTACGTCTGCCAGGCTCACAGGCACTTGATGGGGGCGGGTGGCTCTCCAGGGCCCCTGGCCCCACTCCTCGGTTATGGCCTATCAGCTCCCTGTGTGCAGATGAGCAGGCCAACCGCCCACGGCCACGGAGAGGGCCTGTCCGCCTCTCTTGAACCCTGGCCAGCTCCTGACACCTGCTAGCTCTTAGGTTCTTGGGCCCAGAAGAGGAGGGATCAGGCCCCCTGAGGGCCTGGGCCTGGGCCTGGGGAGAGCAGCCT
This sequence comes from Tragulus kanchil, assembly GCA_022376925.1. Classification (NCBI taxonomy): domain Eukaryota; kingdom Metazoa; phylum Chordata; class Mammalia; order Artiodactyla; family Tragulidae; genus Tragulus; species Tragulus kanchil. Next base: position 50,779,310 of record JAIOJX010000030.1, read on the forward strand.
CGCTGACCACCGTCTGCCCCCCAGTGACGACTTCGTGACCTCCTTCTTCGTGGGCTTCAGCAATGACAGCCAGACGTGGATGATGTACACCAACGGCTACGAGGAAATGGTGGGTGCCTGAGCCCTCGGCTCTACCCTCCTCGTCTGGGCCCCAGGTGCGCTCTCAGCCAGGGTGGGGGGCTGCTCTGAGGCCTGCCTCTTCCCAGACCTTCCATGGGAACGTGGACAAGGACACGCCCGTGCTGAGTGAGCTCCCGGAGCCGGTGGTGGCCCGTTTCATCCGCGTCTACCCGCTCACCTGGAATGGCAGCCTGTGCATGCGCCTGGAGGTGCTGGGGTGCCCCGTGACCCGTGAGTGCCTGGGGCTGGCAGGGGCGCGGACAGGCGGCTGGGGCAACCTGGGATGGGCTGGCAGCTAGACAGCTCAGGGTCCCGCCTGCCGTCTCGCAGCTGTCCACAGCTACTACGCGCAGAACGAGGTGGTGACCACCGATGACCTGGACTTCCGGCACCACAGTTACAAGGACATGCGCCAGGTGGGGTGCTTGTCCTGAGGCTGGGGGTCCTGTCCAGGGGCTGGGCTCAGGGCTAACCGGGGCGCTTCCCTACAGAACAGACTGGGGCTGTGGGAGAGGCGTGGTCACGGGGGTTGGGCTGGGGGCGGGGGGCGGAGGTGGGGTGGGCTGTGTAACCCCGTGTCTTCTCTGGCGCCCAGCTGATGAAGGTGGTGAATGAGCAGTGCCCGACTATCACCCGCACGTACAGCCTGGGGAAGAGCTCCAGAGGGCTCAAGATCTACGCCATGGAGATCTCGGACAATCCCGGGGATCATGAGCTGGGTGAGGGCCCCCGCAGCCCCCTGGAAGCCTGGCCCTCCCCAAGCCCAACAGATTAGAGGCAAGGCCCTGGCACTGCTGCTGAGCCTGCGCCATTGATGTTGCCGGCTCACCCGCTCCCACCTGGGACTTTGGAGCCCCTCCTGGGCCCTACAAGCCTCAGCCACCGCCAGTTCTCCTGGAACGAGGCCAGTCTGGGTCCTTCCTCAGATCTTCTGGGCCTCAGGCCTCAGGAGGCTGGTTGGTTGCTGAGGCTCCTGCCCTTGCAGGGGAGCCCGAGTTCCGCTACACAGCCGGCATCCACGGCAACGAGGTGCTGGGCCGAGAGCTGCTGCTGCTGCTCATGCAGTACCTGTGCCGTGAATACCGCGACGGGAACCCACGTGTGCGCAACCTCGTGCACGACACACGTATCCACCTGGTGCCCTCGCTGAACCCTGACGGCTACGAGGTGGCAGCGCAGATGGTGGGTGGAGGGAAGGTGGTCAGGGTGGGGCTGGGGTGGGGCAGGGCCGGGAGTGGGCTGCTGATGCCGACCGCCGCTGGTTTCCTTAGGGTTCAGAGTTTGGGAACTGGGCGCTCGGACTGTGGACTGAGGAGGGCTTTGACATCTACGAGGACTTCCCGGATCTCAACTCTGTGCTCTGGGGAGCCGAGGAGAGGAAATGGGTCCCCTACCGGGTCCCCAACAATAACTTGCCCATCCCTGAACGCTACCTCTCTCCAGATGCCACGGTGAGGCCACAGCCTGGCCTGCAGGGCCTGGGGAAGCAACCTAGACCCCGGGGGTGGGCTGAGGGTGACTGAGCCCAGGCACTGAGCTTGCAGGGGCTCTGAGGGACCACGGCGAGGTGAGTACTGCTGTGGGGTCTGCATGGAGGTGGGTGGAGGCTGTGGACCAGACCTCACACACGGGCCGCCCCAGGTATCCACGGAGGTCCGAGCCATCATTGCCTGGATGGAGAAGAATCCCTTCGTGCTGGGGGCAAACCTGAACGGCGGTGAGCGGCTCGTGTCGTACCCCTACGATATGGCCCGCACACCCAGCCAGGAGCAGCTGCTGGCCGCAGCCATGGCGGCCGCCCGGGGAGAGGATGAAGAAGAGGCATCGGAGGCCCAGGAGACCCCAGACCACGCCATCTTCCGCTGGCTGGCCATCTCCTTCGCCTCTACCCACCTCACCATGACCGAGCCCTACCGGGGAGGGTGCCAAGCGCAGGACTACACTGGCGGCATGGGCATCGTCAACGGCGCCAAGTGGAAACCCCGCTCTGGGAGTGAGTCAGCCCGGGAGGGTCTGCGGCGGGGCGTCCAGCGTGGCCAGGGGTGACTGCGGCCCTGTGTCTGCCCTGCCCAGCTATCAACGACTTCAGTTACCTGCACACCAACTGTCTGGAGCTCTCCATCTACCTGGGCTGCGACAAGTTCCCGCACGAGAGTGAGCTGCCCCGAGAGTGGGAGAACAACAAGGAGGCTCTGCTCACCTTCATGGAGCAGGTGTGGGGCCACGGCGAGGACAGGCGGAGGGGCAGCATGTGGGGAGAGGGTGGGGACAGGCTGGGGTATCGCAAGGACGGGGCAGGACAGCAGCGAGCTCTGTTGGGCCTCCATGTAGACGCCACCTCGCCTCCTCCCTGCAGGTTCACCGTGGCATCAAGGGGGTTGTGACCGACGAGCAGGGCATCCCGATTGCCAATGCCACCATCTCCGTGAGTGGCATTAACCACGGAGTGAAGACAGGTACGCAGGTGCACAATTCCATCCCACTTCCCAAGGTGGGTACCAAACCTGGGCATATTGTTGGCAAGGCAAGCCTGGCCTCCCCAGCCAGTCCCTGCTCCTCTGGAGCCCCAGAAGTGGGCTGGAGGGACAGCGACTCTCTCAGACAGGGTTGGGGCCTGGGAGGGGGCACTCCTAGGCAACCAAACCCATCCTCCCCCTGCAGCCAGTGGTGGCGATTACTGGCGCATCCTGAACCCGGGTGAATACCGCGTGACGGCCCACGCGGAGGGCTACACCCCGAGCTCTAAGACCTGCAACGTGGACTATGACATCGGGGCCACCCAGTGCAACTTCATCTTGGCTCGCTCCAACTGGAAGCGCATCCGGGAGATCATGGCCATGAATGGGAACCGGCCCATCCCACACATCGACCCGTCGCGCCCCATGACCCCCCAGCAGCGGCGCATGCAGCAACGCCGCCTGCAGTATCGGCGGCGCATGCGCGAACAGATGCGGCTCCGACGCCTCAATGCTACGACGAGCCCGACCACCGTCCCCACATCGCCCCCCGCCACCCCCACACTGCTCCCCACCCCCAGCCTTGCCCCTCACCAGCCCCAAGCTCTACCTTGGGGCCCTGGCAGTTCCTACCAGAAGAGACTACAGCCGAGTGGGAGAACAACAAGGAGGCTCTGCTCACCTTCATGGAGCAGGTGTGGGGCCACGGCGAGGACAGGCGGAGGGGCAGCATGTGGGGAGAGGGTGGGGACAGGCTGGGGTATCGCAAGGACGGGGCAGGACAGCAGCGAGCTCTGTTGGGCCTCCATGTAGACGCCACCTCGCCTCCTCCCTGCAGGTTCACCGTGGCATCAAGGGGGTTGTGACTGACGAGCAGGGCATCCCGATTGCCAATGCCACCATCTCCGTGAGTGGCATTAACCACGGAGTGAAGACAGGTACGCAGGTGCACAATTCCATCCCACTTCCCAAGGTGGGTACCAAACCTGGGCATATTGTTGGCAAGGCAAGCCTGGCCTCCCCAGCCAGTCCCTGCTCCTCTGGAGCCCCAGAAGTGGGCTGGAGGGACAGCGACTCTCTCAGACAGGGTTGGGGCCTGGGAGGGGGCACTCCTAGGCAACCAAACCCATCCTCCCTCTGCAGCCAGTGGTGGCGATTACTGGCGCATCCTGAACCCGGGTGAGTACCGCGTGACGGCCCACGCGGAGGGCTACACCCCGAGCTCTAAGACCTGCAACGTGGACTATGACATCGGGGCCACCCAGTGCAACTTCATCTTGGCTCGCTCCAACTGGAAGCGCATCCGGGAGATCATGGCCATGAATGGGAACCGGCCCATCCCACACATCGACCCGTCGCGCCCCATGACCCCCCAGCAGCGGCGCATGCAGCAACGCCGCCTGCAGTATCGGCGGCGCATGCGCGAACAGATGCGGCTCCGACGCCTCAATGCTACGACGAGCCCGACCACCGTCCCCACATCGCCCCCCGCCACCCCCACACTGCTCCCCACCCCCAGCCTTGCCCCCTCACCAGCCCCAAGCTCTACCTTGGGGCCCTGGCAGTTCCTACCAGAAGAGACTACAGCCGACTGGGAAGAGCTGGAGACGGAGACCTACACGGAGGTGGTGACGGAGTTTGGGACAGAGCTGGGGCCTGAGGAGGAGGACGAGGTGGAGGAAGGGGAGATGGTCACGGGTGTGGAGTTCCCCTTCACCACAGTTGAGACCTATACAGTGAACTTTGGGGACTTCTGAGAACAGGTCTGCCCACGCAAGAGCTGACACCAGCAGTCACACTGCCTGGGCCAGCTCAGCCGCCATCAGCGCTGGGAAGGCCCCCGGTGTGGGTTCTGCCAGGAGGGCGCATGGATGTGATGGACACTAAGAGCCAGGGTCGTCAGGCGCCTTGCCCCACCTGCTGCTCCGCTGCAGGGCCGGGGCGGGCCAGGGGAGCGAGCCCCCGGGCAGGCTTCTCAGCCCCTTGCCCAGGCCACACCAATAAAGCAAGCTCACTGGCACACGTGTCACTGACCCCTTGCCATCCTGACCAGCTGGGGAGGAGGCGGGGAGGAGGGAAGCTCCCTCCACAGGGAGTGCCCTGGCCCGGCACCAAGACTGCCTCGCTCAACACCAGTAAACAGTCCGGCTTTATTTACAGAGCAGAAGCTGCCACGATGCTGACGCCATAGGGAAGGGATGGCCAGGGCCTCTCTGCACAAGGCTGCCTTTGTGAGTCAGGGGCCCAGACCCAGGCCTCCCAGGTCCTCGTCCTCGGCCCCAAAGCCTGAGAAGCTGATGGGCTGGCAGGCCAGGCTGCGCAGGTTCACGAGGCAGGCAGTCTGGGTGGTGCTGAAGTCTGGGACAGCCACCAGCAACACTGTCTGGTCCTCGGGGCCTGCAAAGAAGCCAGGTGGGAGCCCATCTTAGGTTCTGGGTGAGCCCTGCCTCAGAGAAGGAGCAGAAGTAATCAGGAGCGCCGCACCCTTCCCCATCAGCACCATGGAGCACGGACCACAGAAGCTCCTTGAGACCAGAAATGAAAAGGGCCAAGAATGCCATAAAGGTCCAAAGCTAGACCCACGCTGACCAGCATGATTCTGGCGTGGACAACGGCAGCCTCAGAGCCTGGGCTGTCCACCCCATGGAGGCCCGCACAGCCCAAGACAGGCCTTATCTGAGTTCCTACCAGAGCTAACCTGGGAAGAGCTGGAGACGGAGACCTACGGAGGTGGTGACGGAGTTTGGGACAGAGCTGGGGCCTGAGGAGGAGGACGAGGTGGAGGAAGGGGAGATGGTCACGGGTGTGGAGTTCCCCTTCACCACAGTTGAGACCTATACAGTGAACTTTGGGGACTTCTGAGAACAGGTCTGCCAGCAAGAGCTGACACCAGCAGTCACACTGCCTGGGCCAGCTCAGCCGCCATCAGCGCTGGGAAGGCCCCCGGTGTGGGTTCTGCCAGGAGGGCGCATGGATGTGATGGACACTAAGAGCCAGGGTCGTCAGGCGCCTTGCCCCACCTGCTGCTCCGCTGCAGGGCCGGGGCGGGCCAGGGGAGCGAGCCCCCGGGCAGGCTTCTCAGCCCCTTGCCCAGGCCACACCAATAAAGCAAGCTCACTGGCACACGTGTCACTGACCCCTTGCCATCCTGACCAGCTGGGGAGGAGGCGGGGAGGAGGGAAGCTCCCTCCACAGGGAGTGCCCTGGCCCGGCACCAAGACTGCCTCGCTCAACACCAGTAAACAGTCCGGCTTTATTTACAGAGCAGAAGCTGCCACGATGCTGACGCCATAGGGAAGGGATGGCCAGGGCCTCTCTGCACAAGGCTGCCTTTGTGAGTCAGGGGCCCAGACCCAGGCCTCCCAGGTCCTCGTCCTCGGCCCCAAAGCCTGAGAAGCTGATGGGCTGGCAGGCCAGGCTGCGCAGGTTCACGAGGCAGGCAGTCTGGGTGGTGCTGAAGTCTGGGACAGCCACCAGCAACACTGTCTGGTCCTCGGGGCCTGCAAAGAAGCCAGGTGGGAGCCCATCTTAGGTTCTGGGTGAGCCCTGCCTCAGAGAAGGAGCAGAAGTAATCAGGAGCGCCGCACCCTTCCCCATCAGCACCATGGAGCACGGACCACAGAAGCTCCTTGAGACCAGAAATGAAAAGGGCCAAGAATGCCATAAAGGTCCAAAGCTAGACCCACGCTGACCAGCATGATTCTGGCGTGGACAACGGCAGCCTCAGAGCCTGGGCTGTCCACCCCATGGAGGCCCGCACAGCCCAAGACAGGCCTTATCTGTGAGCCTTGACCCCACCTGAGCGCATGGCCCTCATGACAGCCTGAGCCTAGGGCCCCCAGGAGACAACACTTACCTCGGATGATTTTGGAGCCAAAGCAGGGAGTGTTGCCACAAAAGTAGATGTGAGGGCACTCCGGAAAGATAAATGGGTCGGTTTTGTAGAAAGGGTAACAGCCTGGAGGAGAAGGAGGTACCGCTTAGAGTGGGGCTTCCCAGCCTCACCCGGAAGCACCTGCGTATCTGGGGTAGGGACGCCCCCTGTAGGATGTGACCCTGTAGCTGTGACAGCAAAAATGCCTCCAGACATTGCCATGGGACCCCAGAGGCAGGACAGTGTGCTCTCCTGCAGCCGCCGCGGTCCTCCTGGGTGGGCGCTGGGCAGGGCGCAGGACTCCGATGGGCCTGAGCGCCCAATATACTCCCGTGGCCTTCAGCCCTAAGCAGAGCCTGGCCATATGCAGAGGCGAGATTCCAGAGCAGCTCCCAAAACAAGCGTCGAGCTTTGGGGCTTTTCCTTAGACGGGTCACAGCAAGGCTGGTGGGTTCAAATCCACACGCTGGGAACCCTCTGAGCATTCAGGGAGCCCCTTTGGCCTTCCCCAGCCCTTGCTCCCACCTCCCGTGTCTAAGTCCCATTACCTAGGGTGTCAGGGGCTGTGGGGCTGATATGCCGGACTTGCAGGGTCCAACTCCAGGATCTCCATGCTGCTTCCATGCTCTTCCGATGTCACCAGAGAAGCTGATGGGCTGGCAGGCCAGGCTGCGCAGGTTCACGAGGCAGGCAGTCTGGGTGGTGCTGAAGTCTGGGACAGCCACCAGCAACACTGTCTGGTCCTCGGGGCCTGCAAAGAAGCCAGGTGGGAGCCCATCTTAGGTTCTGGGTGAGCCCTGCCTCAGAGAAGGAGCAGAAGTAATCAGGAGCGCCGCACCCTTCCCCATCAGCACCATGGAGCACGGACCACAGAAGCTCCTTGAGACCAGAAATGAAAAGGGCCAAGAATGCCATAAAGGTCCAAAGCTAGACCCACGCTGACCAGCATGATTCTGGCGTGGACAACGGCAGCCTCAGAGCCTGGGCTGTCCACCCCATGGAGGCCCGCACAGCCCAAGACAGGCCTTATCTGTGAGCCTTGACCCCACCTGAGCGCATGGCCCTCATGACAGCCTGAGCCTAGGGCCCCCAGGAGACAACACTTACCTCGGATGATTTTGGAGCCAAAGCAGGGAGTGTTGCCACAAAAGTAGATGTGAGGGCACTCCGGAAAGATAAATGGGTCGGTTTTGTAGAAAGGGTAACAGCCTGGAGGAGAAGGAGGTACCGCTTAGAGTGGGGCTTCCCAGCCTCACCCGGAAGCACCTGCGTATCTGGGGTAGGGACGCCCCCTGTAGGATGTGACCCTGTAGCTGTGACAGCAAAAATGCCTCCAGACATTGCCATGGGACCCCAGAGGCAGGACAGTGTGCTCTCCTGCAGCCGCCGCGGTCCTCCTGGGTGGGCGCTGGGCAGGGCGCAGGACTCCGATGGGCCTGAGCGCCCAATATACTCCCGTGGCCTTCAGCCCTAAGCAGAGCCTGGCCATATGCAGAGGCGAGATTCCAGAGCAGCTCCCAAAACAAGCGTCGAGCTTTGGGGCTTTTCCTTAGACGGGTCACAGCAAGGCTGGTGGGTTCAAATCCACACGCTGGGAACCCTCTGAGCATTCAGGGAGCCCCTTTGGCCTTCCCCAGCCCTTGCTCCCACCTCCCGTGTCTAAGTCCCATTACCTAGGGTGTCAGGGGCTGTGGGGCTGATATGCCGGACTTGCAGGGTCCACTCCAGGATCTCCAAGTGATCCTCCATGCTGCTGTACCGGAAGATGTCACTCACGTTCTGTCCCGATGTCCCCAGGAACCTGTAAGGCAAGGCTCTGCTGACCACCCACCCTGGGGGGAGGGGGCCACACCATCTGCGCTCCTCCCACAGCGGCAGGCCCAGTGGCCACGTAGGGGGTCCCCAAGCCAACCTTGAGAAAGCATCCGATTCCAGGTGGGCCCCTCCACAGCCCTGGGCCCCACCCTCCCCTCCTGGTGTCATCAAGGCGAAAGGCCAGGGATCAGGCAGGAGTGTGGCTACCTGACTCCATCGATGGTGGCCTGGTAGGGGTTGGTGACCAGCTGGAGCGTGGAGTAGGCAGTGGCCAGTGGGAACATGCAGGGGTGCAGGGGCTGCTGGGGGAGTGTGTAGTTTGTTGGGTCACCCGCCCGGGATCACGTCCACGGGCACGGAGGCCTGGGGGCACAGGGACAGGGGGGCCTGTAGGGCCCAGCGCCCTCCACAGGCACCCCACCAGAGTCCGTCTCCCCCTGCCTGCCTTCCAGTGGCCAACCGCACCACCAGAGTTTCCCAGTCCCAAGCACTGGCCCAGCCCGTCACTCACGCTCAGCTGCAGGAGGATCTCATCCAGCATCTTGACGGCCTCCACGCTGGCAGCCTGGGTTTTCTTGGTCAAGTACTTGGCCTAGGAGTAGGAGTCCATACACAGGTTGTGAGGCCCCAAGGGAGGCTGAGATCAAAGGGACACCCAGAGCCCCTGCCAGGAGGGCTGAGAGCAGAGCAAAGCCCTACGAGAGGTGGACGGGAACAGTTCTGGGACTTGGCCCCCCTACCCTGTCCTCAGGAGGAAGGGTCTGAGAATGAGCCCGAGCCCCAGGCACTGGAGATTCCTGGGTCAGCCCCGACCCCACCCCCCAGAGCCGCCAGAGCAGCTCCCAAAACAAGCCGAGCTTTGGGGCTTTTCCTTAGACGGGTCACAGCAAGGCTGGTGGGTTCAAATCCACACGCTGGGAACCCTCTGAGCATTCAGGGAGCCCCTTTGGCCTTCCCCAGCCCTTGCTCCCACCTCCCGTGTCTAAGTCCCATTACCTAGGGTGTCAGGGGCTGTGGGGCTGATATGCCGGACTTGCAGGGTCCACTCCAGGATCTCCAAGTGATCCTCCATGCTGCTGTACCGGAAGATGTCACTCACGTTCTGTCCCGATGTCCCCAGGAACCTGTAAGGCAAGGCTCTGCTGACCACCCACCCTGGGGGGAGGGGGCCACACCATCTGCGCTCCTCCCACAGCGGCAGGCCCAGTGGCCACGTAGGGGGTCCCCAAGCCAACCTTGAGAAAGCATCCGATTCCAGGTGGGCCCCTCCACAGCCCTGGGCCCCACCCTCCCCTCCTGGTGTCATCAAGGCGAAAGGCCAGGGATCAGGCAGGAGTGTGGCTACCTGACTCCATCGATGGTGGCCTGGTAGGGGTTGGTGACCAGCTGGAGCGTGGAGTAGGCAGTGGCCAGTGGGAACATGCAGGGGTGCAGGGGCTGCTGGGGGAGTGTGTAGTTTGTTGGGTCAAATTCGCCCGGCATCACGTCCACGGGCACGGAGGCCTGGGGGGCACAGGGACAGGGGAGCCTGTAGGGCCCAGCGCCCTCCACAGGCACCCCACCAGAGTCCGTCTCCCCCTGCCTGCCTTCCAGTGGCCAACCGCACCACCAGAGTTTCCCAGTCCCAAGCACTGGCCCAGCCCGTCACTCACGCTCAGCTGCAGGAGGATCTCATCCAGCATCTTGACGGCCTCCACGCTGGCAGCCTGGGTTTTCTTGGTCAAGTACTTGGCCTAGGAGTAGGAGTCCATACACAGGTTGTGAGGCCCCAAGGGAGGCTGAGATCAAAGGGACACCCAGAGCCCCTGCCAGGAGGGCTGAGAGCAGAGCAAAGCCCTACGAGAGGTGGACGGGAACAGTTCTGGGACTTGGCCCCCCTACCCTGTCCTCAGGAGGAAGGGTCTGAGAATGAGCCCGAGCCCCCAGGCACTGGAGATTCCTGGGTCAGCAGACCCCCACAAGACCCCAGGCCCAGCCCTCTGTGGGGCAGAAGGGGCCTGGATGCAGGCAGGTGGGCGCCATACCTTGTTGATGGAGTCTCTGCTCTGCGTGCTGTGGCTGAGGAGGTTCCCGGCGAGGATGACCCGCGAGACGCGGGCGGCGCTGCACTGCTCCCCCTCGTCCCCAAGCTGGCCCGTCACCACGTCCACCAGCAGCTGGGTGCCCAGTAGGCTCTCGCCCCCGCCTCCACCCAGGCCTAGACCGGACACCAGCAGCACAAACCTGCCAAGGAAGTCGGGGTCCTCTTGGGTGCTGGGAAAGCAGGGGGTCTCCCCAGAGGGCTGCTTGGAGCTAATGGTGGGGCTCCTCCTCATCAAGGGGGAGCAGGGCAGGGGGAGAACCAACAACACTGACTCCCCTGGACCACTGCCTGGACCCTGGGCCCCTGATCCTCACCTGTCCGTGTCAAGGGGGCGCGCAGGCTTTTGAGGGGCAAGCCCTGCAAAGCAGTGGTCCTCCACCAGGAACTTCCCGTCATCCCCCGCGGAGCCCAGCACAGCCAGCACCGTTCCTGGGGAGCACCCAGGACAAGTCTGAGACGGGCCCCCAAGGGGCTACCACCCAGATGACAAAACCAGCTGGTTCTCCTCTGCCGTGCGGATGAATTCCCACTGAGCACTCAAGACTGAGCATCTGTTTCCTGGGGTCACGGCCTTCAAGTCAGGGTGGGAAAGACTGACCCCCTACTGAAGTCTAACCCACTCCCTGAACCCAAACACAAGGCTCCAGGCATGAGTGTGAGCCCACCCCCAGAGGCACAGACCCCCCTCCTCCCGACCCCCAACCTGTGACCAGCTTCGACACGTCGATGGTGCCCTCCAGTTTGATTCGCTGCAATTCATCTTCTAAGATCAGTCCGTCATCTGGGTGGATGTATTTGTTCCGAGGAGGCTGGGGGATCAGGTTGTGCTGGAATTCAAAGATGGGGGTGATCACGAGGTTAGGGCCCACCAGGGCTCCAGTGCCGCATCGGTGACGTGGTCCTGCAGCCCTCGGCCCATGGGCAGAGGCCCAGCCCCGATTTTGTGCCCTCAAGGATGGGGACCCTGTTCTGGGGCTGGCCCGTGTGAGCGGGCCCGCCTCACCTCTTCGCTGACCTCCCGCAGGATGGAGGGCTGGAGCGGCATGGCCTTGAAGAGGGTCCCCACCACACAGCACTTCTCCCCTGGCTGCAGCTCACACAGCTTCTTCACTAGGACTCCACTGCCTGGGGCACAGGGGGCATGTGCTCAGAGACCAGGTGGCCCTCCCCAACCCCGCGAAGCACTGTCACGGCCCACACTGTGGCCCTGGGGCCCTCGCCCCCACCAGGAGGGAGAGAACACCAAATGCAAGGATCCTCTGGGCCCAAAGGACTGGCTCCAGGAAGACAGAGGGGCTCTGGATGTGGCTGGGCTCTGGATGCCAGCGGCCCTTACACGAGAGGCAGACATGCAGAGAAGGTGGGTGTGAAGATGGGGCCCAGGCAGAAGCCGGAGGGATGCGCCATGGGCCCAGCAATGCCGGGCAGCCACCCCAAGCTGGAAGGAGTCAGGAAGGATCACAAGGAGCTTGATGCAAAGCAGTGGTCCTCCACCAGGAACTTCCGTCATCCCGGAGCCCAGCACAGCCAGCACCGTTCCTGGAGCACCCAGGACAAGTCTGAGACGGGCCCAAGGCTACCACCCAGATGACAAAACCAGCTGGTTCTCCTCTGCCGTGCGGATGAATTCCCACTGAGCACTCAAGACTGAGCATCTGTTTCCTGGGGTCACGGCCTTCAAGTCAGGGTGGGAAAGACTGACCCCCTACTGAAGTCTAACCCACTCCCTGAACCCAAACACAAGGCTCCAGGCATGAGTGTGAGCCCACCCCCAGAGGCACAGACCCCCCTCCTCCCGACCCCCAACCTGTGACCAGCTTCGACACGTCGATGGTGCCCTCCAGTTTGATTCGCTGCAATTCATCTTCTAAGATCAGTCCGTCATCTGGGTGGATGTATTTGTTCCGAGGAGGCTGGGGGATCAGGTTGTGCTGGAATTCAAAGATGGGGGTGATCACGAGGTTAGGGCCCACCAGGGCTCCAGTGCCGCATCGGTGACGTGGTCCTGCAGCCCTCGGCCCATGGGCAGAGGCCCAGCCCCGATTTTGTGCCCTCAAGGATGGGGACCCTGTTCTGGGGATGGCCCGTGTGAGCGGGCCCGCCTCACCTCTTCGCTGACCTCCCGCAGGATGGAGGGCTGGAGCGGCATGGCCTTGAAGAGGGTCCCCACCACACAGCACTTCTCCCCTGGCTGCAGCTCACACAGCTTCTTCACTAGGACTCCACTGCCTGGGGCACAGGGGGCATGTGCTCAGAGACCAGGTGGCCCTCCCCAACCCCGCGAAGCACTGTCACGGCCCACACTGTGGCCCTGGGGCCCTCGCCCCCACCAGGAGGGAGAGAACACCAAATGCAAGGATCCTCTGGGCCCAAAGGACTGGCTCCAGGAAGACAGAGGGGCTCTGGATGTGGCTGGGCTCTGGATGCCAGCGGCCCTTACACGAGAGGCAGACATGCAGAGAAGGTGGGTGTGAAGATGGGGCCCAGGCAGAAGCCGGAGGGATGCGGCCATGGGCCCAGCAATGCCGGGCAGCCACCCCAAGCTGGAAGGGGTCAGGAAGGATCACAAGGAGCTTGATGCTTCTGACACCTGGATTTCGGAAGGGAGTACATTTCTGTTGTCTGACGGCACTCAGTTTGTGGCTTTATTGTTTATGACAGCAGCCATAGGAAGCTAATGCAGAGTTTCCTCACTTATACCTAGAGTGTAATGCTGATTCTTAGAAAAAGATATGCCAAGTCTCAACACAGCCCTGCCTGGACAATAGTACAGTTTCCTTTGAAAGTTTAGAGTCTTTCATGCTCCCCACAAATGCTTTGTCTTCTGAAAAGAGATACCCCCAATTCAAACTTCATATCCCCATCCACCCCAGTCTGCTCCTCCTGAAGTCAGGCAGCCCTGTTGATTCTGAGCGCCTGAGACCCCAGAGAAGAACACACAGGAGGCGTCAGGGATGAGCAGGAAGACGCGTGGGAGCAGCATGGAATGCAGGGGTCACTCGGGTGGGCAAGAGGGAGGAGCCAAGCCCCCGAAGGCCTGAGAGTTTGTTCGTACAGACCTCAAGCCTGAAGGAAACACTAACAGCCCTTTCCACAGCTGGGCTCTCCAGCACGAGCCCTTCCTGCCCTAACCCTAACCAAGAACATTCCACAGACCTACGTCCCTGGGAGCAAAGGAGAGTAATTCAGAGTAAGACAGGGAGGGCGGCAGGACCAGACGGAACGCCAGACCCCAACAGGACCAACGGCGCTCAGAGCCCTGACGTCCACTGAGCCCTCACTCAGCTCCAGGGCTGTGCCGAGCCCTGAGCCTGGAACACTTTTACCCCAACAGCACATCACTGGAGATAGGATCAGCCACTACCAGGCTGAGGAAACTGAGGCACCGAGAGATTAAGTAGCATGTCCAAAGCTACACAGCTGAGACCCAACATGTGTGTCTGAGCACCAGGCTGACCCGTCCTCCCCTGTGCTGAGGGCAGGACCTCCCTCCATTCAGGCGGCCTGTGGGCACCAGGCCAGGCGCCAGCACCGAGCGTGAACCCAGAGGCCCGTCCTTGCTCTCACTAAGCTTCCAGTGCGGAGGGAGAGGCAACAGCAGGAAATGAGGGATCCACTGCTGGGACAAGTGCCACAAACAGACGGGAGCAGAGGCAGCAGATGCGGAGAAGGCCCTGCTGGCCCGGGCAGCCCCTCAAGGCACAGGATATTTAAACTGAGGCTGTGAAGGAAGCTTGGGGATGGAGCATACAGGTGCAGGGAGAGCTGACGCCAAGAAAGGGCTGGAGGTGTTCAGGAAACTGGTGAGTGGAGATGAATTCTGAGGTGGGTTGAGCTCTGGGAGGGGTGCCCAGCCACGTGGAGAAGCCACGGGTGAGTACAGTTTCCTTTGAAAGTTTAGAGTCTTTCATGCTCCCCACAAATGCTTTGTCTTCTGAAAAGAGATACCCCCAATTCAAACTTCATATCCCCATCCACCCCAGTCTGCTCCTCCTGAAGTCAGGCAGCCCTGTTGATTCTGAGCGCCTGAGACCCCAGAGAAGAACACACAGGAGGCGTCAGGGATGAGCAGGAAGACGCGTGGGAGCAGCATGGAATGCAGGGGTCACTCGGGTGGGCAAGAGGGAGGAGCCAAGCCCCCGAAGGCCTGAGAGTTTGTTCGTACAGACCTCAAGCCTGAAGGAAACACTAACAGCCCTTTCCACAGCTGGGCTCTCCAGCACGAGCCCTTCCTGCCCTAACCCTAACCAAGAACATTCCACAGACCTACGTCCCTGGGAGCAAAGGAGAGTAATTCAGAGTAAGACAGGGAGGGCGGCAGGACCAGACGGAACGCCAGACCCCAACAGGACCAACGGCGCTCAGAGCCCTGACGTCCACTGAGCCCTCACTCAGCTCCAGGGCTGTGCCGAGCCCTGAGCCTGGAACACTTTTACCCCAACAGCACATCACTGGAGATAGGATCAGCCACTACCAGGCTGAGGAAACTGAGGCACCGAGAGATTAAGTAGCATGTCCAAAGCTACACAGCTGAGACCCAACATGTGTGTCTGAGCACCAGGCTGACCCGTCCTCCCCTGTGCTGAGGGCAGGACCTCCCTCCATTCAGGCGGCCTGTGGGCACCAGGCCAGGCGCCAGCACCGAGCGTGAACCCAGAGGCCCGTCCTTGCTCTCACTAAGCTTCCAGTGCGGAGGGAGAGGCAACAGCAGGAAATGAGGGATCCACTGCTGGGACAAGTGCCACAAACAGACGGGAGCAGAGGCAGCAGATGCGGAGAAGGCCCTGCTGGCCCGGGCAGCCCCTCAAGGCACAGGATATTTAAACTGAGGCTGTGAAGGAAGCTTGGGGATGGAGCATACAGGTGCAGGGAGAGCTGACGCCAAGAAAGGGCTGGAGGTGTTCAGGAAACTGGTGAGTGGAGATGAATTCTGAGGTGGGTTGAGCTCTGGGAGGGGTGCCCAGCCACGTGGAGAAGCCACGGGGTGAGCCAGTGGTGCTGCCCCGCTGTCCATCACCCAGCCAAGGCCCCATTCCCTGTGGGCCCCTGTCTGAATTCCTGACCCTACCCCGTGAACAGAATAAAACGGCTGTTTTCTGTTGTTGGGAAGCTTCATGAGAAGAGCGATCTGGTACCACAGCAGGTTAAAAGATGACACTGATCTAGGGCTTGAGGAGATGTCCTCAAGGATGTCAGAGAAAGCGAGAGGAATGCCAGAGGAAGGAGGCCCTTCTTATGTGGTGGAGAAAAGGTGAAGAACACTTCTGCCTGAAGTAAAGAAAATGGAAACATCTTTCATATGACGATGTAGCTAGGAGACTAGGTCATGTATTCTCCTGACTGCCCATAATATTACGAAAACCAGGGCTTCCCAGGTAGCGCAGTGGTAACGGATCTGCCTACTAATGCAAGAGAAGCATGTTTGATTCCTGGGTCGGGACGATCCCCTGGAGGAGGAAATGGAAACCCACTTAAGTATTTTTGCCTGGAAAATCCCAGGGACAGAGGAGTCTGGCGGGCTACAGTCCATGAGGCTGCAAAGAGTCAGATATGACTGAACAACTGAGGTCACCCACACACAGCCCAGCTGGCTGGATGGGATGGGATGGACCTGGGAGCCAGAGTTTCCCAAAGCTTTCCAAGCATTTCTAATGTGCAAACTAGGCTGAGAACCAGCAAACCTAATGCTGGGTGGCAATTGGGAATAGGGAGAGAGCAATAAAAATGAATTAAGACACAATGTTACCTGTATAATTTCACTTACAGGCAAAACAAATGGATCCAAAACTACAAGAAAAAACACTCTTTTTTGTTTTTAAAATTTTTTTTTGAAGGGAGTTTTTTATTGTTGTTGTTCTTCAATTTTGGCCTCTTTTATTGGTTATTTATTTATTTTCATCCATCTTTATTCTTCAGCCTGTGTGGGCCTCCCATTGCAGTGGCCTCTCCTGTAGCAGAGCACCGGCTCTGGGCACAGGTGCTCCAGAGCACTGGCTCCTAATTGGACATACCGGTCCAGCTACTCCGCGCCACATGGGATCTTCACAGGCCAGGGATTGAACCGGTGCCTCCTGCACCGCAAGGCGGACTCTCTACCCACTGGACCACCAGGGAAGCCCCCTGCTTTTAAAATTTTTTGGCCATACCATGTGACACGTGGGATTCCAGTTCCCCTACAGGGATCAAACCCATGTGCTCCGATTTAGAAGCATGAAGTCTTAACCACTGGACCACCAGGGAAGTCCTGGAAAGTCAGTCTTATAAATAGTAAGAATGGTCTGATGCAGCATCACACAAAAGTTGAATGTGTGTGTAGGAGGGGTCCTGCTTCACCAAGAATAACTTAGAGCAGGAGAGATCACCAAGGAAGAAATGAAAAAGAGAAAAAGGCCCGCACTTCCCAGGGAAGAGACAGATGGCCCCAAAGAAAAACATGACAAACACACCCAGAAGCCCACCCCCACTTAACGGTGGTTAACGATGTACAAACTGTCATTCTCCTGACTGCCCATAATATTAGAAACCAGGGCTTCCCAGGTAGCGAGTGGTAACGGATCTGCCTACTAATGCAAGAGAAGCATGTTTGATTCCTGGGTCGGGACGATCCCCTGGAGGAGGAAATGGAAACCCACTTAAGTATTTTTGCCTGGAAAATCCCAGGGACAGAGGAGTCTGGCGGGCTACAGTCCATGAGGCTGCAAAGAGTCAGATATGACTGAACAACTGAGGTCACCCACACACAGCCCAGCTGGCTGGATGGGATGGGATGGACCTGGGAGCCAGAGTTTCCCAAAGCTTTCCAAGCATTTCTAATGTGCAAACTAGGCTGAGAACCAGCAAACCTAATGCTGGGTGGCAATTGGGAATAGGGAGAGAGCAATAAAAATGAATTAAGACACAATGTTACCTGTATAATTTCACTTACAGGCAAAACAAATGGATCCAAAACTACAAGAAAAAACACTCTTTTTTGTTTTTAAAATTTTTTTCTGAAGGGAGTTTTTTATTGTTGTTGTTCTTCAATTTTGGCCTCTTTTATTGGTTATTTATTTATTTTCATCCATCTTTATTCTTCAGCCTGTGTGGGCCTCCCATTGCAGTGGCCTCTCCTGTAGCAGAGCACCGGCTCTGGGCACAGGTGCTCCAGAGCACTGGCTCCTAATTGGACATACCGGTCCAGCTACTCCGCGCCACATGGGATCTTCACAGGCCAGGGATTGAACCGGTGCCTCCTGCACCGCAAGGCGGACTCTCTACCCACTGGACCACCAGGGAAGCCCCCTGCTTTTAAAATTTTTTGGCCATACCATGTGACACGTGGGATTCCAGTTCCCCTACAGGGATCAAACCCATGTGCTCCGATTTAGAAGCATGAAGTCTTAACCACTGGACCACCAGGGAAGTCCTGGAAAGTCAGTCTTATAAATAGTAAGAATGGTCTGATGCAGCATCACACAAAAGTTGAATGTGTGTGTAGGAGGGGTCCTGCTTCACCAAGAATAACTTAGAGCAGGAGAGATCACCAAGGAAGAAATGAAAAAGAGAAAAAGGCCCGCACTTCCCAGGGAAGAGACAGATGGCCCCAAAGAAAAACATGACAAACACACCCAGAAGCACTTCCCTAACCCCATCACTTACCCCAGCGTTGCTGGGCCCGGCTCACCAGGTAGGGCCTCATCTGGACGAGGCGGGTGGCGTAAATGTGGGCATACTGCCGGCTAAAGCTGCGCTCCCCCAGCCGGAAGGGCTGCGAGGAGTTGGTGTAAGTTACCACGGGCACCCGGGCAAAGGTGGCGTTGCTGGCTGACGGTGGGGACAGCAGTGTGTGGGCCCTCTGGGCAGCCTGCTCAGAAAACATTGCCGTGCTTGGTGTGTCCGAACCAAGGAGGTGGTGGTCCCTGGGGAAACACAAAGGTAGTCCTGTAATCCCAGCCCACGCGCACGGCAGACGGCCAGAACATCACCTGGAACTCACTGTACTGGCTACCATCTCTCACCCCGTAACCTGCCTCCACAAAGGGAGACGAGGCAAGCTAGGGACTGCGTCTCCCGTCTGGAGCTCTCCAAACCCGGCTCCAGGGTCCACAGCCTCCTACACACCTCCACCTAGACAATTACCAGGGCCTCAAACTCCACACACCCCACATGGAATTCCTCTTCTGCCCCCCATCCAGCTCCCTGACACCAGCCCCATCTCAGGGCATGAGGACAGCCTTATTATTGTACAAGCCTACCATAAAATAATTAGCCTATGATTAAATAACAAAGCAAACAAAACATAAGTCAGTCACTTCTCTGCTCAAAACCTCTCCAAAAGTTCTCCATTTCATGGAATAAAACCTCAAGTTCCAAAAAAAAAAAAAAAATCCCCCAAGTTCCTACAGTGGCCTATGAGGTCTATCCCATTGGTCTTGCCCTCCGGTCCCCCGCCAGGAGGCCTGCTCTCCTCCCTCCCATACACATATGGTTCACTGCTTCCCCTCCCTCAGGTCTGCTCAAACCTTCTCCACGTGCAACCCTCCTCTGGCATATCTGCTGCTGTAATGTTTATTGTTTTCCATAGCATTTTTGTTGTTGTTCACTCAGTCATCTCTGGCTCTTTGTGACTCTGTGGAGTGCAGCATGCCAGGCTTCCCTGTCCTTCCCTATCTCCTGGAGTTTGCTCAAACTCACGTCCACGGAATCAGTGATGCCATCCAACCATCTCATCCTCTGTCTTCCCCTTCTCCTCCTGCACTACCTTCCAACAAACAATACATTTTAAGCTTATTGTCTGCCTCCTCTGACTAGAATAAGTACTCCAGGAGATGAAAGGTTATCAGTCTTGAGTCTACTTTCCAAAGCAGCCCGAAGCCCCACTGACATGTGCCACAGACGTCAAATCCACAGCAGGTTTCAAGATCAGTTTGGGGAGCAGCTCAATCTTAACAGACCGGCAGGGATGATAATAGTTTACATGTAATGGGTTATTTAGGATGTGGCGCTAAAACCGATCTCCCTCCCTACTCCCTGTTTTTTTTTTTTTTTATAGCTGTAAGTGGTTTGAATTCTATCTCTATCGAACGGCTCTGGGCCGGAGCTGTATCTGAATTAACTTTCTGTCCCGAAGTCCCACAAAGAGGAGACGAGGCAAGCTAGGGACGGTCTCCCGTCTGGAGCTCTCCAAACCCGGCTCCAGGGTCCACAGCCTCCTACACACCTCCACCTAGACAATTACCAGGGCCTCAAACTCCACACACCCCACATGGAATTCCTCTTCTGCCCCCCATCCAGCTCCCTGACACCAGCCCCATCTCAGGGCATGAGGACAGCCTTATTATTGTACAAGCCTACCATAAAATAATTAGCCTATGATTAAATAACAAAGCAAACAAAACATAAGTCAGTCACTTCTCTGCTCAAAACCTCTCCAAAAGTTCTCCATTTCATGGAATAAAACCTCAAGTTCCAAAAAAAAAAAAAAAATCCCCCAAGTTCCTACAGTGGCCTATGAGGTCTATCCCATTGGTCTTGCCCTCCGGTCCCCCGCCAGGAGGCCTGCTCTCCTCCCTCCCATACACATATGGTTCACTGCTTCCCCTCCCTCAGGTCTGCTCAAACCTTCTCCACGTGCAACCCTCCTCTGGCATATCTGCTGCTGTAATGTTTATTGTTTTCCATAGCATTTTTGTTGTTGTTCACTCAGTCATCTCTGGCTCTTTGTGACTCTGTGGAGTGCAGCATGCCAGGCTTCCCTGTCCTTCCCTATCTCCTGGAGTTTGCTCAAACTCACGTCCACGGAATCAGTGATGCCATCCAACCATCTCATCCTCTGTCTTCCCCTTCTCCTCCTGCACTACCTTCCAACAAACAATACATTTTAAGCTTATTGTCTGCCTCCTCTGACTAGAATAAGTACTCCAGGAGATGAAAGGTTATCAGTCTTGAGTCTACTTTCCAAAGCAGCCCGAAGCCCCACTGACATGTGCCACAGACGTCAAATCCACAGCAGGTTTCAAGATCAGTTTGGGGAGCAGCTCAATCTTAACAGACCGGCAGGGATGATAATAGTTTACATGTAATGGGTTATTTAGGATGTGGCGCTAAAACCGATCTCCCTCCCTACTCCCTGTTTTTTTTTTTTTTTATAGCTGTAAGTGGTTTGAATTCTATCTCTATCGAACGGCTCTGGGCCGGAGCTGTATCTGAATTAACTTTCTGTCCCGAAGTACAGAGCTGGGGCAGCACTAGGGCCGCAATCTCTAAGAAGTCTAGCGGCCCGAAGCCGCACGGCCCCAGCCCTGAGGAATCCTGGGGAATACAGCAGAGACCCTGTTCAGACTTCCCTGGCAAGATGCCGCTTAACCCACCGCCACGCGTGGACACCTAGAGAAGCAGCCCCCCAACCTCCACGCGGTACAAGGAAACGAGACCCCACTCACCTCGCCGCGCGCCGCGGCCCTGCCCACTACCGCGCTCCATCTCCCGCCAATCCACGCGCCTTTCCCCGCCCACAGAGTCATACCGCCAATTACCGCACGCTTCACCATGCTCATCACCGAGGGACCCGCCCACAGCCGCACACCGCCTCCCGCCACTCCGCGCGCCTCGCCCTGTCCATGATGTATCTCGCCAATCACCGAGCGCTTTATCGTGCTAATCACCGCAAGGCCCGCCCACCGTCTCGCCCCGCCTCCCCACCGATCCGCACTTGTACCGCCCCAGCCATTGACACGCGCCCCGCCGCTAGGCTCTGCGCAGGCGCAGGGTTACGCCCCCACCCCACCCCCAGTTTGCCGAGCAACGCGGGAGGAGTCAGTGGCTAGGGACCCAGGCATACATGTGTATGCTTTGTCTCTCCGACCCCAGCCCTTCCCAGGGGATTGTCCTTGAGGTCACTTCGCTTTCCTGAGAGCTGGCACCCTTTGAGCCAACACAGGACCCCGCTGGTTGCCCGCTTCTGCAGTGGACACCAGTGCTGACAATAGGGTACGCGGACTGAGGCCAATGGTTGCAACGCCCAAAGGGAGCGATTATCCCGTCGCAAACTCGAGGACTAGGTGGGGCACTGGAATGCAGGACCTCAGGGGAGGACTTGGAGTTAGGGTCAGGATTAGGGAAACTGACTGGATAAGACCCTCCACACAGGCCCCGCAGGCCTACCATGGAGACTCTTGTTTCAGTCTATATTTGTTGAATGAATAGGTGAGCCCTTTTCAAGTGCATGTTATGTACTCAGTGTCTTAAGAGTGAGGCAGGTCCTAGTATTGCCATTTTACAGAAAGATTTATAGTTGCACAAAGTCACACAACCAGAAAGCTGGGACCAAAATTGGAACCCACCTGTCTGATTCTCCTGCTCCGAGGTGAAGCTGGGCAGCCCCTCCTCTGAGCTCTGCTACTAGCAGGCCTGTGTCAGGCACAGAGCTGGGGCAGCTGAGGAGGTCTGGGAGAGACCCAGAGACAGCAGTCATGGTAGGAATGCTGGAGGCTGGGAATGGAGGGATGTACAAGAGGGTATACTTCCATGGGTGGAATACCCTTCTGGCTGGCTGCAAAGATGGAAGGGCTAAAGTGTTGACTTTTTAAGCCTTCCTGGCAGTCAGTGGTGATGGTGAGATCAGATCTGGCAGAGACATAGGGAAGTCTGGCAGAGATGGTGGAGTGGAGGGGGGCAGGTTGGGCTTCTGAGAAATCTGGTTTTGTGATAAAAAGGAAAAGCGCAAGCCTGGAAGGGAGGGGAGTTTGGGGGAGAATGGATACATGTATATGTATGGCCAAGTCCCTTTGAACCTATCACAACATTATGAATCAGCTGTGCCTCAATACAAAATACAAGTTTTTTAGAAAGAGAGAGAGAGGAGACAGCAGAGAGCTTTCTTGGTCCTTTTTAATACATGGACACAAAGAGGTCATCCAAGCACACAGCACTTTCTCTGCAAACCAGGAAGCCTTCACAGAACCCAAGTGTGCTGGCATCCTGATCTCAGACTGCTAGTTTCCAAAACTATAAGAAAATAAATTTCTGTTGGGTCCAAAAATAAAAGGGTGAAACGCAGCCTTCTACCTTTCCCCTTTATTTCTGTAATGACTACAGTTCCCGACAGTGTGCTGCAAGGATGCCAATCCAGAAACCTCTTAACAACTGGATCAGGATCAGCAATTGCTAACTTCTCATTTCACTTTAGTAAAGGAACCCCTATTTGTTTTCTCCACTTTGAGCTTTCTGAACATAAGAACAAGTATGTTCTTAGATGAAGTTATGTAGGAACTTCCGTGATGGTCCAGTGGCTAAGACTCTGCACTCCCAATGCAGTGGGCTTGGGTTCCTTCTCTAGTCAGGGAACTAGGTCCCACATGCCACAACTAAGAGTTTGCATGTAGCAACTAAAGATCCTGCATGCTGCAGCAAAGACTGAAGATTCATCATGGCATAAGATCCAGTGTAACCAAATAAATAAATGAATTAAAAATGGAGTATGTAGGTATATGGGCTTCCCCGGTGGCACAAGTGGTAAAGAACCTCCCTGCCAATGCAGGAGATGGAGGAAATGCAGATTTGATCCCTGAGTCAGGAAGATTCCTGGAAAAAGGTATGGAAACCCACTCCAGTATTCTTGCCTGGAGAATCCCATGGACAGGGGAACCTGGCAGGCCACAATCCCGCAAAGAGTCAGACTCTACTGAAACGACTTGGCCTGTGTGCATGCCTATAGATATATAAAAGATCAGAAGGCTTCTAGAGGCTCGAATCTCTTCTATACTGCAGGTAGTGGGCACTTGCCAGCCAGCTGGACCACCTCTCCCAGACTGCTTCATGAGCGAGTAATCCAAGGGAAGAGAGAACTCTGAGGCTGTCCATCCCAGAGTGGCATCAGGTCAGAGAATTCCAGATAGGAGATGATCTACTTATAGATCTTTAAGATAGGAGATGGTAGAAGTGTTGCTGACGGCAGAGCAAGGCCGGCAAGGGTGATAAGGTTCTATTTTGGAGCTGGGTGTCTCAGCACATCAGCAGAGCATCCTGTGAGCAGAGGCAGGCCGAGGTGAATTGGCAGGCGGGAGGTCAGAGGCTGTTTCAGAGCCCTGGGTGGTGCAGACAGGCTCTGAAGGGCAGTGGGTGGCAGAGCCAGCTGGGGCAGCAGAAGAGGTTCCCCTTCTCCCTGCAGCCACAACTCCTGCGCCTTTTCTTTGTGCCCTCTCTCGCAGTCAAAGCCTTACTGGAGAGAAACTACAGACACCATGGACCCACAGAATCTGCAGAGCCTCCTTGTCTCAGGCTCCAGAGGTCTGGAGAGTCGTAGTGTCCCTGTAACCACTCATGAGACATTCCTCGAACACCTGCTACCTGCTAGGTTTGGTGCTCGGAGTGGGATGACGCTCATCTGTCCCTGTGGTGCTGAAGCTGCGAAGGTGGGCTGATCTAAGGGTGGGCTCGACGAGTCCTAGGTGGAGCATGGCCCAGACCTGCATCGGGAGAAGGCTTCCTAGGGAGTGACAGCTGTGCTGGGACCTGAAGCCCAAAGAGGGCAGATGCAGGCTCTGCGAGGGCTAGGCACAGCCCAGGTGACGCCAGAGATGTTCCAGCACCCTCTGGCTCGGTTCCTTCCAGCCTGAACTCTGAGTACCTCTGTGTCCTGTGCCTCCATCAGAGGAGTCAATCACAGTAAGTCTCTAAGCATGGCCAGAGATGCTTCCAGCACATTCCGGCATGAAACCTGGCAGGCCACAATCCCAAAGAGTCAGACTCTACTGAAACGACTTGGCCTGTGTGCATGCCTATAGATATATAAAAGATCAGAAGGCTTCTAGAGGCTCGAATCTCTTCTATACTGCAGGTAGTGGGCACTTGCCAGCCAGCTGGACCACCTCTCCCAGACTGCTTCATGAGCGAGTAATCCAAGGGAAGAGAGAACTCTGAGGCTGTCCATCCCAGAGTGGCATCAGGTCAGAGAATTCCAGATAGGAGATGATCTACTTATAGATCTTTAAGATAGGAGATGGTAGAAGTGTTGCTGACGGCAGAGCAAGGCCGGCAAGGGTGATAAGGTTCTATTTTGGAGCTGGGTGTCTCAGCACATCAGCAGAGCATCCTGTGAGCAGAGGCAGGCCGAGGTGAATTGGCAGGCGGGAGGTCAGAGGCTGTTTCAGAGCCCTGGGTGGTGCAGACAGGCTCTGAAGGGCAGTGGGTGGCAGAGCCAGCTGGGGCAGCAGAAGGGGTTCCCCTTCTCCCTGCAGCCACAACTCCTGCGCCTTTTCTTTGTGCCCTCTCTCGCAGTCAAAGCCTTACTGGAGAGAAACTACAGACACCATGGACCCACAGAATCTGCAGAGCCTCCTTGTCTCAGGCTCCAGAGGTCTGGAGAGTCGTAGTGTCCCTGTAACCACTCATGAGACATTCCTCGAACACCTGCTACCTGCTAGGTTTGGTGCTCGGAGTGGGATGACGCTCATCTGTCCCTGTGGTGCTGAAGCTGCGAAGGTGGGCTGATCTAAGGGTGGGCTCGACGAGTCCTAGGTGGAGCATGGCCCAGACCTGCATCGGGAGAAGGCTTCCTAGGGAGTGACAGCTGTGCTGGGACCTGAAGCCCAAAGAGGGCAGATGCAGGCTCTGCGAGGGGCTAGGCACAGCCCAGGTGACGGCCAGAGATGTTCCAGCACCCTCTGGCTCGGTTCCTTCCAGCCTGAACTCTGAGTACCTCTGTGTCCTGTGCCCTCCATCAGAGGAGTCAATCACAGTAAGTCTCTAAGCATGGGCACCAAGCGTACCAGTGAGCCGTGAGCCAATTGGAGCTGGCCTCATTTCTGGAACCGAGAGTCAAAATGAAGGAAAGAATCTCAATTTACACTTAATCTTTCTTAAAATTTAGGCAGTACTACTGTTGGGGCTTATGGCAGGCCACCCCACCCAGCAAAATGGCATATTTATTATTTTGAGCTAAAGTCACTTAAGAAATGAATAGTGCAGGAGGGACACTCCAAGCCTCCTTTCTGTCTCCCTGAAAGCAGGAAATCATCTCTTCTGTGAAGGGTGAGCTCTCTCCTTCTGAAGGGAGAGGGACGTCCTTACCAATAGAGATGGGAAATTCAGGCAAGAAGCCCGTATGAACACATCTGGTGAATTCTTAAACTCACTACCCAAACCCAAAGTCTGTTTAGCTTCTTCCCCAACTGAGCTCTCAAAACCTCAGTTTCTTCATGCTGTCATCTCCCATATTTATTTCTTGTCTAAAACATATAAAAGCTAGCTGCTCTGGCTTCTTCTTAGGTCCCATTCCCATGAAACCTCCATGGGCAGGAATTAAAACGTGTTTCTTTTTCTGCTGTTAATCAGTCCTGTGTCAGTGTTATTATTGGTCCAGCCACAAGAACTAAAGAAAGGGAGAGGTGGAAATTTCTCCTCCCAGAGAGGCCAGGCCTCTCTTTCGCTTGATCTTTATCCTGGGTTTTATCTCAACACAGTGATCTCTGGGTTCCAAGAACGTGAGAACAGAACCACAGGCTGCTTGAGGCCAACAAGCCACAAGCCAGCCTGGACTCCTGGATGGAGGAAATGACTTGAAAGGAGCAGCTCCACCTGAACTTGACGCACAGAAAGCCTCGACGTGTGAGTGCTCCACTGTGGTGTGCAGATGAGCCATGGCTCCTGGAGCTCTGTCACCTCACCTCCGGCTTGCCACCCTGTCAAGGCTCTCCTGCCCCTCCCCACCTTGCTGCTAGGAAATTGTCAGTCTGTCTGGGCAGATGGCACCTGTGAACTGGGTGGTACCCATCCTACATGGCCTCCAGCTGCACATTTAATCAGAAAACAAAACTCTAAGCATGGGCACCAAGCGTACCAGTGAGCCGTGAGCCAATTGGAGCTGGCCTCATTTCTGGAACCGAGAGTCAAAATGAAGGAAAGAATCTCAATTTACACTTAATCTTTCTTAAAATTTAGGCAGTACTACTGTTGGGGCTTATGGCAGGCCACCCCACCCAGCAAAATGGCATATTTATTATTTTGAGCTAAAGTCACTTAAGAAATGAATAGTGCAGGAGGGACACTCCAAGCCTCCTTTCTGTCTCCTGAAAGCAGGAAATCATCTCTTCTGTGAAGGGTGAGCTCTCTCCTTCTGAAGGGAGAGGGACGTCCTTACCAATAGAGATGGGAAATTCAGGCAAGAAGCCCGTATGAACACATCTGGTGAATTCTTAAACTCACTACCCAAACCCAAAGTCTGTTTAGCTTCTTCCCCAACTGAGCTCTCAAAACCTCAGTTTCTTCATGCTGTCATCTCCCATATTTATTTCTTGTCTAAAACATATAAAAGCTAGCTGCTCTGGCTTCTTCTTAGGTCCCATTCCCATGAAACCTCCATGGGCAGGAATTAAAACGTGTTTCTTTTTCTGCTGTTAATCAGTCCTGTGTCAGTTTTATTATTGGTCCAGCCACAAGAACTCAAGAAAGGGAGAGGTGGAAATTTCCTCCTCCCAGAGAGGCCAGGCCTCTCTTTCGCTTGATCTTTATCCTGGGTTTTATCTCAACACAGTGATCTCTGGGTTCCAAGAACGTGAGAACAGAACCACAGGCTGCTTGAGGCCAACAAGCCACAAGCCAGCCTGGACTCCTGGATGGAGGAAATGACTTGAAAGGAGCAGCTCCACCTGAACTTGACGCACAGAAAGCCTCGACGTGTGATTGCTCCACTGTGGTGTGCAGATGAGCCATGGCTCCCTGGAGCTCTGTCACCTCACCTCCGGCTTGCCACCCTGTCAAGGCTCTCCTGCCCCTCCCCCACCTTGCTGCTAGGAAATTGTCAGTCTGTCTGGGCAGATGGCACCTGTGAACTGGGTGGGGGACCCATCTACCTCCAGGCCATCTGCGTGCTCCTCCAGCTGCACATTTAATCAGAAAAACAAAATCAAAGGCTGTAGTTGCCCCTCATCTGCTGCTTAACAGCACGGCCCAGAAATACACATCCAGGGAGGCCAGAATTGCAGAGAGCTGTGGCGTCTTTGTTGATAAGACGGGAGTGATTTCATTTCACACCACCCGTGAAATGACTGCAAGGAAGTGAAACTAACATATGAACATATGCCCCGGCCCGAGGCTTGCCATTCTAGGGGACACTGCAAGCACAGAATAGTCTTTTCGCTTTGTTTCTTCACCTCCCCCCATCTCAGATCCATAGAAGAACCTGGCAGCTGAGCCCCAAGAAGATGGCTATTTTGAGGGGCTAGCTTGCCATTTTCTCTGTCAGCGAGCTCCGGAATAAAGTTCCTTCTTCATCAGAAAACCTCATCTTGGATTATTGGCCTGTCGGGGACGAGCAGAGAGAACTTGGACTCGGTAACATATTTAGACCTGTTTGTTCCTAATGTCTTCAGGATCACTGCATTCTTGTCGCAGCAAAATCAGAGCAAAGCACAGCAAAGCGTCACCCCTGCCATCCCTTGGCTCCTCTCTCTCCGCCTGCTGGGCAAGGCCTGGACCAGAGGGTGGGCAAAGTGGGCTGGGGACCATGACAGCCCTCAAACCCTGTGGGCTAATTCTCATGTCTTGTGAAGCAGATGGATTGCAGATTTTTCATGCTGGAGCCTGTCTTTATCAGTGGTGTTAAAATAGCTTTCTCCTCCCAGAGAGGCCAGGCCTCTCTTTCGCTTGATCTTTATCCTGGGTTTTATCTCAACACAGTGATCTCTGGGTTCCAAGAACGTGAGAACAGAACCACAGGCTGCTTGAGGCCAACAAGCCACAAGCCAGCCTGGACTCCTGGATGGAGGAAATGACTTGAAAGGAGCAGCTCCACCTGAACTTGACGCACAGAAAGCCTCGACGTGTGATTGCTCCACTGTGGTGTGCAGATGAGCCATGGCTCCCTGGAGCTCTGTCACCTCACCTCCGGCTTGCCACCCTGTCAAGGCTCTCCCTGCCCCTCCCCCCACCTTGCTGCTAGGAAATTGTCAGTCTGTCTGGGCAGATGGCACCTGTGAACTGGGTGGGGTACCCATCTACCTCCAGGCCATCTGCGTGCTCCTCCAGCTGCACATTTAATCAGAAAAACAAAATCAAAGGCTGTAGTTGCCCCTCATCTGCTGCTTAACAGCACGGCCCAGAAATACACATCCAGGGAGGCCAGAATTGCAGAGAGCTGTGGCGTCTTTGTTGATAAGACGGGAGTGATTTCATTTCACACCACCCGTGAAATGACTGCAAGGAAGTGAAACTAACATATGAACATATGCCCCGGCCCGAGGCTTGCCATTCTAGGGGACACTGCAAGCACAGAATAGTCTTTTCGCTTTGTTTCTTCACCTCCCCCCATCTCAGATCCATAGAAGAACCTGGCAGCTGAGCCCCAAGAAGATGGCTATTTTGAGGGGCTAGCTTGCCATTTTCTCTGTCAGCGAGCTCCGGAATAAAGTTCCTTCTTCATCAGAAAACCTCATCTTGGATTATTGGCCTGTCGTGTGACGAGCAGAGAGAACTTGGACTCGGTAACATATTTAGACCTGTTTGTTCCTAATGTCTTCAGGATCACTGCATTCTTGTCGCAGCAAAATCAGAGCAAAGCACAGCAAAGCGTCACCCCTGCCATCCCTTGGCTCCTCTCTCTCCGCCTGCTGGGCAAGGCCTGGACCAGAGGGTGGGCAAAGTGGGCTGGGGACCATGACAGCCCTCAAACCCTGTGGGCTAATTCTCATGTCTTGTGAAGCAGATGGATTGCAGATTTTTCATGCTGGAGCCTGTCTTTATCAGTGGTGTTAAAATAGCTAAAGAAAGAATGTGAGCTCTGCCTCCAAGATGAGATGGGGGTAGGGCAGGGGTTGAGGCCCAGGTTGGGGACTGAAAAGCTTCAAGACAAATTTCGAAAATACAGTGAACAGAGGCCTGGATCCACACTTTCCATGTGCTGCCCACCCGGCCAGGTTGGCAAGGCCACTCTGCCCCCCACCCCCACCCTCACCCCATCCATCTCCAGCCCCCACTGTCCGGGCCACGGCACTGAGGAGATAATTTAGACAAAACCTCTTGCCAACCTAGAAAACCTTTCCACCAAAGTCGCAAGAGAGAAGGCAGATGTGTGCCGGAATAAGCACTAAGTCAAGCTCCGAGCTCATCACAGGGATGGCAGAGTAGGAAGTAATCTTGCTCTTTTCAAGGCATTTCAACCCATCTGTCCCCAGGAGAGACAGAACCCAGTCCCAAGTGAGAAGCCTGACAGCACCAGTGTCACATAGCTCGTTCACCCCACCCCAGGCCCTGCTGGGACTGCCGGGGGTCATGTTTGTTTGCTTTTTGCCTTATCTGGAGGGAAAGCAAACTTCTCATCTCTTTACAACCATAAGTTGCACACCAGGCCATGGAAGTCAGGCTCCTCCATTCCAGGGAAACAGGACGAGGCAGGTGTAACTCTCTTCAGAGACGCCCCTGAGTCCTTTGGAAACTTTTCAGGGTTGTCAGGTTGGCAAGAGGCTGATTGAACTTTTAAACAGACTTACACACACACACACACACACACACACGGAAGAGAAAGAACTTACAAGTTTTCTAAAGCAAATGCTCTAAGAAGAGGAAGGAGAAAAGTGTTTACTCTCTTCGCATCAGGGAGTGTTAACTTTTTCTCATTTTTAATTTGCATTTGCCTCTGCAGCCATCTCTGCCCACACCACTCAAAGCCCGAGGGACTGAGCGGCAGAGCGGGCTGAACTCCAGGCCTCCTGTGGGTCTCCCTGTGGACTCCAGCCTGAGACATCTGCTCAGTTAGCTCTGAGGAACTGCTCTGAAGAGGAAGGAGAGAGGCCAATTTATATATGACTTTTTGGCTAGAAAATACATGCAGTTGAGCATACATCTTGGTAAAAGATTACTGCTAAGTCCAAAGAACAGAGATCTCAAGGTAATGATTTTAGGGCTTTTCTGTTTATGGGAAGAGATAAGACTCTGGGGTCATCGGAATCCTTCCTGAGATACGCATCTAACTATCTGGGGTCCCCATTATCCAAAGCACAGAGTGCTTCCTTCTGTTTCCATCTGGATGGTGGGTGAGTGCAGTGGGTTGTGACTTAACCCTTGTAGAGTCGGGTGGTGAACAACACTTTTATTCTTCTTTCACATATCTGTGATATTTTGGTCTGTTTCAGAGTCTTTCATAACTTTTCCTTGCAGAGGCTTAAATTATAAAATCATCCCTTACTTCTTTTTAAAAATATATTTATTTTAATTTATTTATCTGACTGTAACTATCATCTCCTTAGTGTCTTATTAAATCAACCCATCTGTCCCCAGGAGAGACAGAACCCAGTCCCAAGTGAGAAGCCTGACAGCACCAGTGTCACATAGCTCGTTCACCCCACCCCAGGCCCTGCTGGGACTGCCGGGGGTCATGTTTGTTTGCTTTTTGCCTTATCTGGAGGGAAAGCAAACTTCTCATCTCTTTACAACCATAAGTTGCACACCAGGCCATGGAAGTCAGGCTCCTCCATTCCAGGGAAACAGGACGAGGCAGGTGTAACTCTCTTCAGAGACGCCCCTGAGTCCTTTGGAAACTTTTCAGGGTTGTCAGGTTGGCAAGAGGCTGATTGAACTTTTAAACAGACTTACACACACACACACACACACACACGGAAGAGAAAGAACTTACAAGTTTTCTAAAGCAAATGCTCTAAGAAGAGGAAGGAGAAAAGTGTTTACTCTCTTCGCATCAGGGAGTGTTAACTTTTTCTCATTTTTAATTTGCATTTGCCTCTGCAGCCATCTCTGCCCACACCACTCAAAGCCCGAGGGACTGAGCGGCAGAGCGGGCTGAACTCCAGGCCTCCTGTGGGTCTCCCTGTGGACTCCAGCCTGAGACATCTGCTCAGTTAGCTCTGAGGAACTGCTCTGAAGAGGAAGGAGAGAGGCCAATTTATATATGACTTTTTGGCTAGAAAATACATGCAGTTGAGCATACATCTTGGTAAAAGATTACTGCTAAGTCCAAAGAACAGAGATCTCAAGGTAATGATTTTAGGGCTTTTCTGTTTATGGGAAGAGATAAGACTCTGGGGTCATCGGAATCCTTCCTGAGATACGCATCTAACTATCTGGGGTCCCCATTATCCAAAGCACAGAGTGCTTCCTTCTGTTTCCATCTGGATGGTGGGTGAGTGCAGTGGGTTGTGACTTAACCCTTGTAGAGTCGGGTGGTGAACAACACTTTTTATTCTTCTTTCACATATCTGTGATATTTTTGGTCTGTTTCAGAGTCTTTCATAACTTTTCCTTGCAGAGGCTTAAATTATAAAATCATCCCTTACTTCTTTTTTAAAAATATATTTATTTTAATTTATTTATCTGACTGTACCAGGTCTTAGTTGCGGCATGCGGGATCTAATTCTCTGACCAGGAATCAAACTGGGGCCCCCTGCACGCAGTCTTAGTCACTGGGCCACCAGGGAAGTCTCCATCCCTTGCTTCTTGAAATCAGTTTAATGAAAAAGCAGAACTCATGAGCTAGCATCCTCACACCTGCTCGATCTTATTCACCCATTTTCACAGCAAGCATCCTGGGGGTGGGAGAGGGAGGTCACTTGCTCCCTGATGAAGAATCAGGTAGCGCCATGACTTCTGTGATCACAAATAAGCAATAGAAAGCACCATTGATAACATTCCATCTGAAGTCTTAATGCAGTCATGAAACTTGCCGAGTTCCAGGTAAAGATCAAAACTGAACACCTCTCGGGTGAAATGC
The DNA here is from genome assembly GCA_022376925.1 of Tragulus kanchil. Taxonomy (NCBI): domain Eukaryota; kingdom Metazoa; phylum Chordata; class Mammalia; order Artiodactyla; family Tragulidae; genus Tragulus; species Tragulus kanchil. The sequence goes on from JAIOJX010000030.1 coordinate 50,811,352, forward strand.
TTTTTCTCTTGTTTGCCTTCCAGAGGGACTGTGGCCCGCTCCCCCTCCTCCCTCACCTCCTCCCACCTCCCCAGCCGGGGCACTGGAGCAGGGCTTGGAGGGAGGGAGGAGGGGGCAGAGGAGGACTCCCTGTGATCTGGGTTTTACCCAAAGCTATTCCTCCCTTCCGTTCCTTCCTGCCCTCTCCCCTCCCCCTCCTTGCTGTGGGCACTCTGGGAGTTGCCTGACCGTTCCTGCTGTTCCCATGATGAGGCTGGGTGCCCCCAGCTCCCGGTTTCTGCAGGAGACCTGGGGGATGGACACGCACGGTTCCCTCCGGAGAAAGCAGGGGCACTGGAGCAGGGCTTGGAGGGAGGGAGGAGGGGGCAGAGGAGGACTCCCTGTGATCTGGGTTTTACCCAAAGCTATTCCTCCCTTCCGTTCCTTCCTGCCCTCTCCCCTCCCCCTCCTTGCTGTGGGCACTCTGGGAGTTGCCTGACTGCTCCTGCTGTTCCCATGATGAGGCTGGGTGCCCCCGGCTCCCGGTTTCTGCAGGAGACCTGGGGGATGGACACGCATGGTTCCCTCCGGAGAAACCCTCTCCTCCCTCGGAGAGCCCCATCCTTTCACCTGGAGGCGTGAGGCCAGTCTCTTAGAACCTGTGGATGCTCCAGCCTCTCCTTCAGTGTCCGGGCCCCTCGCTTGTGTTTACAAATGGGTCCCTCGCGGGGCCCAGCACACCACACGTGTGTGCAGAGAGGCCCACCTGAGCCTGTGTGCAGAGACGGGGGTCCCAGGAGGGCAAAGTCCCTGGCCCATCAGCAGATGTTTGCTGAGTGGACAACCCTCTTGTGGCTCGTTCCGGGCCTGGTGGAGATGGGCATATGGGCTCTGGTTTCCTCTCCTAGAGGAGCGGGCTTGGGTGCCAGGCCTCAGCATCCTTCTCTGTCACTCGGGCACATCAGGGTTCACAGGTCACGGGGGCAGTGTGGGGTGCATGGAGGGGCCTGGCGAGGGCCCAGTTGATTCTCACAGCAATCTCTGCATTGGCCCCTCAGATTACCTCGACGCTCCTACCTCTTTGGTCACAGACAGGCCACCACTGAGATCTAATTCGGAAATAGTGTTTATTAAAGTGTCCCCACAGGCCTGGCCCTGAGTCCTGGCTGCTGGCCCCTTGGGCTCACTCCTCCTTCTCGTCCCCGTGGGTGATGATGTAGCACAGGGACTTGTAGTCTATGTTCCCGGCGAGGTCCATGGGGGTCAGAGCAAACATCTGCTCCACCTGGAGAGAAGCTGGTCAGAGGCCGCGGGCCAGGGAGGCCTGGGGGCTGTGCCTGTGACCTGACGGAGGCCTGTGATCTTCGCCCTGCCCCTGGGGCTGTGCACTGCCCCTCAGCTTTTCGGGTGGAGGTTGGGGCAGAAGCGAAGGGTGCCGTGGGTTCCAGAGCCCACCCTGGCCGTGGGGTCGCCCTCCCTTGTGTGCAGGAAGCCTCTTCCAGGTGCTGAGGGGTTCACGGCGCTCTCACCCCTGGGGCTCTGCCCACAGAGCTCACCCAGCTGGCATACCTCCTCTGACTCTACGTCTTTTGCCCTCCCGATTCCAACAGAGACAGCACCTTCTCTGGAAAGCTGGATCCTAAGCCCATGAGGGCAGTGGTTGACCCAGTCCCACCCCTCCAGGACCTGAGGGGTGTGGCCCTGTGAAGGAGCCCAGGAAGGGTGTTGAAGGAGCCTGGGTTCCTCACCTCAGCTGGAGAGAACTTGTCTGCCTGGGTCAGGAGAAGCTGCTTGAACCTGGGGGAGTAAGTGGGGAACATTAGGGACACCCTGGCAGGGGGTGGCCTCACAGGGAGGGAATGGAGGCTCTCATGGCCCAGATGGTCGTCCCCTCTAAAAGCAGAGAGGGTCCCAAAGTACAGGTGGCCACCCTCACAAGGGGATCCAGCTCCCTCCCTGCTATGGGCGCGATGCCCCCGGGGCCCCTCCCTCCACTGCTCCCACTTACTCATCCTTGTTCACCACACCCTTGCCACTGGGGTCAAACAGGCGGAAGGCGCTCAGGATGGCTTCCTCGGGGTCTGTCCCTGCGAGACCAAGGGAGCCACGTGTGCACCTCCACCACCAGCCTCCCAGCCGCACTCAGGAGGAACCCGGGGTATGTGGGGAGCCCTACAGGTCTCAGAGAGGCAGGAAGATGCCTGATACAAAGTGCTCCTTGGGGCTCAGAGATGCTTGGATCGACTGTCTTTTTGAGATGGGTGCAGGCTTGACCAGGAGAGTGGGATTGGGGATTTGGAGGGAGAGTTGAAGATATATTTCCCAGTCCTGAGGCTTGGGGCTAATCAGTGCCTATGGGTCTGGAATACAGAGGTGCGCCCTGCATCCTCTAGATGGGCAAGGGCCAGATAGGGTCTGGACAGAGTATGGGTGGGATTCAGGCTGGGCCCAGACAGGGTCTAGGAGGAGCTTAGGAGAGGTCCAGACAGGGTCTAGGTGGGGTGCCCGGCTGGGGGTCTCCAGACCTGCCCGAGGCTCACCGTTGAGCTTCTCCCCAAACAGTGTGAGGAAGACGGTGAAGTTGATGGGCCCCTTGCCTTCCTGCAGCATGGCGTCCAGCTCCTCTTCTGGAACATTCACCTTTCCTGGGGGTTGGGTGTGAGATGGACACGGGGCCCTTGAGTGTCCCTGAGTCGGGCCCGGCTGCCCCTCCCCATCCCAGTCACTGACAGTGGAGAGTGAGAAGCCTCCGGGTGGGGCTGCGAAATGGAAGGCAGGTGTTCTCAGGATGGGGGCGTGAGCTGGGAGAGGAGTACAGGCCGGGCCAGCCCAGCAGCTCTGAACAGGGGCCCTGGAGTAAGCGGGGCTGGCCCAGGCAGGAGGCGGGCGCCCTCACCAAGCTGGGAGTAGGTCTCTCTGAGGTCCGACTTGCAGATGATGCCATCGCGGTTCTGGTCGATGCAGCTGAAGGCCTGTGAGGTGGCGGGACAGTTTCCAGGTGGGAGCAACCCCCACCCCAGGGGAGGCAGCCAGAGGTGGGTGGTGGGAGGAGCATGGACAGGGGCCAGAACCCCTGATCTACAGGGACAAAGGGGTGTACTGGGGGCAAGGGGCCCAGATGGGGTGGACTAGGTGGGTGAGGCACTCACTTCCTTGAACTCCTGGATCTGGGCTTGCTCGAACATGGAAAAGACATTGGAAGAACCTCGCTGGGCCTGCTTGGTGGCCGCAGCCTTGCCCCGGGTCCCGGCCTTCCTGCTGGCCTGCAACACCGTGGGTGGAGAGGGGTCCTCTCCCCAGTTTCCCAAAGACTCCCTGCCACGGACACCCCAGCACATCCCCCAGAGAGCCAGGGCTCTGGGTCTTTGCAGAAGTACTGGCTCCACTCCCCCAGCCCAGAGGACAGCACCTGGGAGGCTGCCGGCCTGGACTCCCCAACCTGGTACTCACCATCCTCTCTCCCCGCAGCAGCCTGGTTGCTGCGAGGGGCCCCTAGCCCCCTTTATGTCTCAGCCTTATCACCTGGAACACCAAATAAGGACAGGAGGAGAGGATAGGCCCAAACTTGGCAGCCTCTGCTTGGGCCGGGGGAAGGCAGGGCCCCCGAGCGGATTCCAGCCACGTTCCCAGCGACCTTCAGGCCCCCGACAGACGTGTGACCTGCCGCGTCTACCCTCCCGGCACTGCCGAGGGCACCGCCTCCTGAGAGCAGAGCAGGCGCACAGCTCTCGCCACTCCAGGGGTGAGTGGGGGGGCCCTGTTACTCTCACCTGATGGTCTTTCTGGCAGTTCCAGCCCAGAACCCACCCAGGCCAAGAAGAGCGTGAGGCCTCCTTTGGGCTTGGGAGGCCGTCAGTGGTTCTGAGGATGGTCTCTGGCCTGAGACCCGCAGGGATTTCCAGAGGCTCTGGGGAGGACATTTAGCCCTGGTGTCCAGCCCCTCTGGCCAAGAGAAAAAAGGCAGCCCTGAACGGATTGAGAGCCTGACCAGAACCCGCATGTGATGCTGCTGGAGCATGGAGCCCTGGCTGGACCCCAGCATCCCTGGGACCCCGTGAAAGAGGGTCCTGAGCCCTTCTTGTAGGGCGCAACTGCAGAGTGCAGGGCCTGGGCTCCCTCCACTCCTCCCTTTAGAGCAGCAGCCTCTCAGCTCCCTGTGGGCCAAGAGCAGAGAGGCGCTGGGGGCTGGGGAGCCCCTAGAGCGGGAGTGGGCACCGGCTGCTCCCCTGAACCCGGAACAAGTGAGGACCCACTGCCACCCTTCTGCTGAGAATGCAGGGAGAGCAGGGATCTCATCCGTCAGACCCAAGGTCCCTTTTGTGTAACAAGTGAGTATTTTATAATACCTCCTGAAATGAAATTCATAGGCTATACCTATAACCTACCTCCACAGAGAATTTTAAGCAATCTATCCCAAGACTCCTGCCACGGACACCCCAGCACATCCCCAGAGACCCTCCTTGAAAGTACTGGCTCCACTCCCCCAGCCCAGAGGACAGCACCTGGGAGGCTGCCGGCCTGGACTCCCCAACCTGGTACTCACCATCCTCTCTCCCCGCAGCAGCCTGGTTGCTGCGAGGGGCCCCTAGCCCCCTTTATGTCTCAGCCTTATCACCTGGAACACCAAATAAGGACAGGAGGAGAGGATAGGCCCAAACTTGGCAGCCTCTGCTTGGGCCGGGGGAAGGCAGGGCCCCCGAGCGGATTCCAGCCACGTTCCCAGCGACCTTCAGGCCCCCGACAGACGTGTGACCTGCCGCGTCTACCCTCCCGGCACTGCCGAGGGCACCGCCTCCTGAGAGCAGAGCAGGCGCACAGCTCTCGCCACTCCAGGGGTGAGTGGGGGGGCCCTGTTACTCTCACCTGATGGTCTTTCTGGCAGTTCCAGCCCAGAACCCACCCAGGCCAAGAAGAGCGTGAGGCCTCCTTTGGGCTTGGGAGGCCGTCAGTGGTTCTGAGGATGGTCTCTGGCCTGAGACCCGCAGGGATTTCCAGAGGCTCTGGGGAGGACATTTAGCCCTGGTGTCCAGCCCCTCTGGCCAAGAGAAAAAAGGCAGCCCTGAACGGATTGAGAGCCTGACCAGAACCCGCATGTGATGCTGCTGGAGCATGGAGCCCTGGCTGGACCCCAGCATCCCCTGGGACCCCCGTGAAAGAGGGTCCTGAGCCCTTCTTGTAGGGCGCAACTGCAGAGTGCAGGGCCTGGGCTCCCTCCACTCCTCCCTTTAGAGCAGCAGCCTCTCAGCTCCCTGTGGGCCAAGAGCAGAGAGGCGCTGGGGGCTGGGGAGCCCCTAGAGCGGGAGTGGGCACCGGCTGCTCCCCTGAACCCGGAACAAGTGAGGACCCACTGCCACCCTTCTGCTGAGAATGCAGGGAGAGCAGGGATCTCATCCGTCAGACCCAAGGTCCCTTTTGTGTAACAAGTGAGTATTTTATAATACCTCCTGAAATGAAATTCATAGGCTATACCTATAACCTACCTCCACAGAGAATTTTAAGCAATCTATACAGGGCTCTGAACCATAACAAAAAGGACAACTAGGAAATAATTTATGGTAACGTGAGATCCAATACTGCAGGTGAATGCTGGAACATGGGTACATTAGTACTGACAATGACGTCATCCGAGGCGCCTACAAACTTCCAATGCATACTTTAGACTTGAGAAAACGAAAAAGATTAGAAGTAATTCCTCATGTGGCATACCAGAAAACATTACAGCATCTCAGGGAGGATGTGACAACTCAAAATCACAACTTCGGGTTAAGTCCTAAATGAAACAGCAGTCACTCCAGATTTGCTGGGTATGATGTGTGCTGATTTCAGGCATGTCCGACTGTGCGACCCCATGGACTGCAGCCCACCAGCTCCCTCTGTCCATGGGATTCTCCAGGTAAGAATACCACAGTGGGTTGCCGTGCCCTCTCCCAAGGGATCTTCCTGGCCTAGGGATTGAACCCACGTTTCCCACATTGCAGGTGAATTCTTTTAACCTCTGGACCACTGGGGAAGCCCTACCATGTATAACATAAATAATCAACCATGACCTACTGTATAGCAGAGGGAACTCTACTCAGTATTCTGTAATAACCTATAAGGGAAAAGAATCTGGAAGAAAAAGGATATATGTATATGTGTAACTGAACAACTTTGCTGTATACCTAAAACTAATACAACATTGTAAATCAACTATACTCCAATATGAAATAAAAATCAGGGGCTTCCTGGTGGTCCAGTGGGTAAGGACACCGCCTTGCAGTGCAAGGCCGCCAAAATCCCACATGCATGGAGAGGCTGGACCGATGAGCCCTTCTTGTAGGGCGCAACTGCAGAGTGCAGGGCCTGGGCCTCCACTCCTCCCTTTAGAGCAGCAGCCTCTCAGCTCCCTGTGGGCCAAGAGCAGAGAGGCGCTGGGGGCTGGGGAGCCCCTAGAGCGGGAGTGGGCACCGGCTGCTCCCCTGAACCCGGAACAAGTGAGGACCCACTGCCACCCTTCTGCTGAGAATGCAGGGAGAGCAGGGATCTCATCCGTCAGACCCAAGGTCCCTTTTGTGTAACAAGTGAGTATTTTATAATACCTCCTGAAATGAAATTCATAGGCTATACCTATAACCTACCTCCACAGAGAATTTTAAGCAATCTATACAGGGCTCTGAACCATAACAAAAAGGACAACTAGGAAATAATTTATGGTAACGTGAGATCCAATACTGCAGGTGAATGCTGGAACATGGGTACATTAGTACTGACAATGACGTCATCCGAGGCGCCTACAAACTTCCAATGCATACTTTAGACTTGAGAAAACGAAAAAGATTAGAAGTAATTCCTCATGTGGCATACCAGAAAACATTACAGCATCTCAGGGAGGATGTGACAACTCAAAATCACAACTTCGGGTTAAGTCCTAAATGAAACAGCAGTCACTCCAGATTTGCTGGGTATGATGTGTGCTGATTTCAGGCATGTCCGACTGTGCGACCCCATGGACTGCAGCCCACCAGCTCCCTCTGTCCATGGGATTCTCCAGGTAAGAATACCACAGTGGGTTGCCGTGCCCTCTCCCAAGGGATCTTCCTGGCCTAGGGATTGAACCCACGTTTCCCACATTGCAGGTGAATTCTTTTAACCTCTGGACCACTGGGGAAGCCCTACCATGTATAACATAAATAATCAACCATGACCTACTGTATAGCAGAGGGAACTCTACTCAGTATTCTGTAATAACCTATAAGGGAAAAGAATCTGGAAGAAAAAGGATATATGTATATGTGTAACTGAACAACTTTGCTGTATACCTAAAACTAATACAACATTGTAAATCAACTATACTCCAATATGAAATAAAAATCAGGGGCTTCCCTGGTGGTCCAGTGGGTAAGGACACCGCCTTGCAGTGCAAGGGGCGCCAGTTCGATCCCTGGCCTGGGAAGATCCCACATGCCGCGGAGAGGCTGGACCGATGTGTCCAAATACCGAGCCGGAGCTCTGGAGCGCATGCGCCCAGAGCCGGTGCTCTGCAACAACAGAGGCCACCGTGATGGGAGGCCCATACAGGCCAAAGAACAAAGATGGATGAAAATAGAGAAATGAAAGACCAATAGAAGTGGCCTGCCCGCCCCTCCTCCCTCCCCACCCCACCCCCGCCAAAATAAATAATAAATAAATATTTAAAAAAATAAAATAAAATAAAATAAAAATTACATTAAAAAGATAATAATGTCCAAAAAACCTGGGAAAGAAAGTGTATGTTAAAATCTTACAAGTACGTGTTCAAATGTAACTGGGTTTTTGTGTAAGATGGTCTTAGGCCTGAGGCTTGGCTAATGTGAAATAGGTATTTCTTTCAGGAGTGAACTTAGAAGGACCACAGAAATCACGTGACCTTTTTTTTTTTTATGCTTATCTGGCAACATTCAGTCTTAGTTACAGCATGCAGACTCTTTACTTGCAGCACGCAGGCTCTTTAGTTGCAGCATGAGAATTCTTAGCTGTGGCATGTGGAATCTAGTTCTCTGACCAGGGATGGACCCCAGGCCCCTGCATTGGGAGTGCAGAGTCTTAGCCACGGGACCACCAGGAACGTCCCCATGTGACTGCTTGTAATTCTGCCTCTCATCCATCACAGTTACAACCTAAGTGCTCCAGGGACCTCTTGCTGAAACTGACCTGCAGCAGAACCAGCGCTGAGAGATCAACCCTGTCCCCCTTCCCAGAGCAGCCCCACTCCCTCCAGAACGGCACCCTGGAGCTGTAGAAGACCTCAGAGCTCCTGAGTGATTTGAGACGGGGAAACCACACCCTGAATCCCACAGGCTGGCGGGCAGAGGCCTGCTCAAGTTCTGGACACCTGTCCACACACCCCTGCACTGCCCATTCCTGTTCCTACAGCCTGTGTGTTATACTCCTCGGCACAGCTCACCAGAGAGGATGGCCACGTCCAGGACACACCTTGGACTGCAGAGTGTCGTGTCCAGAGGATCTTGTCTGTATGCGCACTGTCCCACAGTCTCGTACACAGATGTCAAAGAAGAGTGGACAAGGTTATGGTCTAAACTTTGAAAATATTTAATTAAAAAAAACCACACAGACCCACACAGTTCCAGGTTGGGCATGGAGATGTTGGTGTGGGACATGGAAGTCTGCTGAGAAGAAAAAGGCCTGGCTTGTCGCTTGGGGTGTGAGCTGAGTGCGCCTGGGCCTTCTGAGTGCCCAGTGCCATGGGATCTGGGGACCCCACCCCAGAGATGCTCCCAGGCCTGTCTGTGGGTGGGGGGCTCCTCCTCTTCCTGGACTCCTCTGGGGGTTCTGTCTCCTGCATCTCCTGTGAGGGCCCGTCCCAGAACCACAGACCACTCAGGAACGGCAGGATGGGAGGGAAAAGGCTGCCATCTTGAGGCCTTGGGGTGTCCACAGCCTCTACAATGGAGCTTGTCCCTTTCCATTTGTGGAACCCAGGTCTAGGTCTATCCAGGTTGTGAAGGCTGACTCCCCACATAGGCTGAGCTCATGGAGAAGTCAGGCTGTCGTAGGGTCCAGAGGGCCACCCTTTCCCCAAGCCAGGGCTGAGCCAGGCTGAAAACTCCAAGAGACAAGTAGTGCAGAAATGCTACAAAATCCTGAGTGAATAACTCCCTTCTGGGTCCTTGATTCCAGCAAGAAAGACGAGGTACTTGGGGGTTCTCCATTCCTGCTCATCTCTGCCCCAACCCAGTCAGGGCCTCAGGGCTATCCCACCCATTGACCCTGAGAGAAGAGGCCTTCCCCGGGCCCTTCACATCCTGTCCACAGGCTCTCCCCATCTTCTGGGGGTGATAGCAGGGACGGGAGCCATCCAAGGTGCTCACAGGGAGAAGACTCTCGATTGGGCCAGGCTGGGGGGACCTGTAGGGAGCATGTTCCCTGGAGCCCAGGTCCAGTGGCCGGTCACAGTCTCCTTCTTGTCTTGCAGCCTGTATTCTTATTGGCCCAGCATGCAGGCCTTCTTACAAGCCACCGCGGAGATCAAGGCCGCGCCCCTGCCGCTGCCCTCCTCCGACTCGATGAAGGTGATTTCACAGCTGGGCGTCAGCCTGCGCACGATGGTGTGGAACCTCTCCTTGAAGCTGAGTAGGAGGGGGAAGCAGCGCTACTGGTACCGCGCAAAACGCAGAGCAGGGGTTCAGCCAAGGGGACCCTTCTCCTGTGTCTGGGAGCTAAGATAGAGCGAGGAGCTTAAGAATTCTCAGGACCTGGCAGAGCGTCCCTTTCAGCCTGAGTATTATAGATGGAGACCCAGGCCCCGGCTCTGTCCTAAGGACAGGAACTCCCAAGGGGCAGGCTGGACCCGGGGAGGATGGGCAGACGGCCGCGGGCTCACCTGGGGTGCAGCTTGTACACGGAGCCATCCACGCCCACAGTGATGCGCATCACGTCCTCGCTGCGGCTCTCGCGCATGCGGTTGATGACGCCCGCCAGCCCTGCAGCGCACATGTGCGCGGCGCGCGTGGACACACTCTCGCAGGCTCGGCGCACAATGTCGCAGTCAGTGGCGGAGGGCCTCAGCCCCAGCGTGCTCAGGATGTTGTAGATCTGCTTGCGGTCACCGGAATCGCTGCGGGGAGGGGACAGGAGGGCGTTGCGGGAGAGTCTCTTGGTCTGGGACCAGGCCAATCCCCACCGTGGCCTCAGCCCCTGCTTTTACAAAAGAGGGCCCCGAGGAGAGGGTCTGACTGCCAGGGACCAGCAGTAACTGGGTCCTTGATTCCAGCAAGAAAGACGAGGTACTTGGGGGTTCTCCATTCCTGCTCATCTCTGCCCCAACCCAGTCAGGGCCTCAGGGCTATCCCACCCATTGACCCTGAGAGAAGAGGCCTTCCCCGGGCCCTTCACATCCTGTCCACAGGCTCTCCCCATCTTCTGGGGGTGATAGCAGGGACGGGAGCCATCCAAGGTGCTCACAGGGAGAAGACTCTCGATTGGGCCAGGCTGGGGGGACCTGTAGGGAGCATGTTCCCTGGAGCCCAGGTCCAGTGGCCGGTCACAGTCTCCTTCTTGTCTTGCAGCCTGTATTCTTATTGGCCCAGCATGCAGGCCTTCTTACAAGCCACCGCGGAGATCAAGGCCGCGCCCCTGCCGCTGCCCTCCTCCGACTCGATGAAGGTGATTTCACAGCTGGGCGTCAGCCTGCGCACGATGGTGTGGAACCTCTCCTTGAAGCTGAGTAGGAGGGGGAAGCAGCGCTACTGGTACCGCGCAAAACGCAGAGCAGGGGTTCAGCCAAGGGGACCCTTCTCCTGTGTCTGGGAGCTAAGATAGAGCGAGGAGCTTAAGAATTCTCAGGACCTGGCAGAGCGTCCCTTTCAGCCTGAGTATTATAGATGGAGACCCAGGCCCCGGCTCTGTCCTAAGGACAGGAACTCCCAAGGGGCAGGCTGGACCCGGGGAGGATGGGCAGACGGCCGCGGGCTCACCTGGGGTGCAGCTTGTACACGGAGCCATCCACGCCCACAGTGATGCGCATCACGTCCTCGCTGCGGCTCTCGCGCATGCGGTTGATGACGCCCGCCAGCCCTGCAGCGCACATGTGCGCGGCGCGCGTGGACACACTCTCGCAGGCTCGGCGCACAATGTCGCAGTCAGTGGCGGAGGGCCTCAGCCCCAGCGTGCTCAGGATGTTGTAGATCTGCTTGCGGTCACCGGAATCGCTGCGGGGAGGGGACAGGAGGGCGTTGCGGGAGAGTCTCTTGGTCTGGGACCAGGCCAATCCCCACCGTGGCGGCCTCAGCCCCTCTGCTTGCCCACCTCTCTTAGGCAAAGAGCTCGAGGCTCCGACCCCAGAGGGGAGAGGGTCTGACTGCCAGGGACCAGCAGTAACTCGGTCCTTAGCCCAGGGTCTCCGCCCTAACGTGGGTGACACTGCTGTGCCTCAAAGCTGTAGTTTGGATAAATTAGACTAGGCACATGCGAGTGGGGAGCCACAGAAGGGAGGCTTGGTCTCCGTCAATTGTCCGGTATGGGTGTTCTCTTGGGGGCCAGAGGGCACCCGACCCGCGGTGCACCACCCTGGAACCTTAGCGGCTCCTGAGACCCCGCCCCCTGCACCTAGCCCTCTGAACCTGGCTCCCCGCATTGCGTCCCAGGACCTCATTCCTACCCTGTGACCTGATCAGGGTCCCGCCCCCTGCCCCCGCCCCCCCTCCCCCGAATCCCGTTCCCATGCCGCCTGCGTCTGGATCCTGGGACCTCTGTGTGCACACTGTCACCTGTACTCTACCCTCGCCCCACGCCCAGCGCACCTCTCCACCTGCGACACGAAGCGTGTCTCAAACGCGCCTCGCGTGCGCAACTGCTCCGAGGCCTCCCCGTGGAAGAGCAGGTTCTCATCCACAAGCTTGAGCAGCACAAGCCGCACCAGCTCGCCCATGTACTTGCCGCCGATGAGCTTCTCGTACCTGGGCAGAGGAGGACAGCCGGGTCATCCCTGGCAGGAAGGGCCCCACGAGCAGGTGGAGGTCACCCACGAGCAGGTGGAGGTCAGCCACTGCCCCCATCACAGCCGGGAGGAGGCCACGTGGGACACTGTGACACACACCGCCCACCATGGCAAAGATGGGCTCAAGCCCATTTCGGCACTTATCCACCTGGGCTTTGGGGCCTTGGGAGAAAGCTCCATGGTGGGGACCTCAGTTCAGCCCCCTCTGAGACCTTTTTCCAGAAGGACTCTGTGCTGAACTCAGTTCAATTTCACCACATGTACGTGATAGGGGCTGTTCTCATCACCCAGAGATATTTGCAGAAGCTCAGGGGCTAATGGCCAGCCTGGGGCAGGCCTCTGCCCACTTGCTAGGGCTCCTAGGTCCCTGTGCTCCTGGAATCCACGGAGCTGATACTTTGGCACTAGAGCCTGTAGGCCTCCAGTGTTTTCATCTCTCATTGATGACTACGCGCCTAGTAGAGGTTTAGGAGAGCCAGAGAGCAAGCTCAGGAAGGAACTGACAGGTGCCTGGCACATAGTAGGTGGTTGATAAAGGAAGCCCTAACTCCAAACAAGTGCCATGAGGGCTGGCTCTCCAGCTGTCTGTGAACCAGCAGCATCATCCAGAATACTCCATTCTGGCAACATGCTCAGAGCTGTACTTTGGGGACCTCTGGGTTAAACCAAGCCAACACTGCTGGAGGCTTCTCCTTATACCAGAGGTCACCTGTCAGAGAGGGTGACCCTCTATGCATAGATAGACCCCAGTCATCTATCCACAGACCCCCATTTTGAAGACTAATTCTTGGCATCTCTCACTATTCCCAGTTTACAGAGGGGCACATGCCTCTGAGCTTCAGAAAGAAACTTATGAAGGGATTGTCAGTTTGCTTTTCCCCAGAGTTGTTTAAAAACAAGCCCATTATCTGCGGGCCAGCCTCACTGCCACGGGGTCAGGAGAGGGGCGGTCCTTACAGCTGCTGCCCTGGGTTCAGGGAGTTCTCGTCCACCACGCGGTCATACTCCAGCAGGAACTCGTCCAGCTCGCCTGAGTCCCCGAAGGCGCCCCACTCTGTGTTGACACACATACGGCCCTCGTCCCCTTCCACCAGCTCCACGTTCTGCATCTCCTCCATGTAGCAAGCGTTGCAACCCGTGCCTGGGGGAGGTGGCAGTGTCAGACCTGACCTGGGATGCCCACTGTCCTGGTGCACCCCCCGCAGGAAGCCCTGAGTGACTCTGTCTTCCAGCTTCCTCGAGCCTCCACCCCCACCACTCCGTACATCCCCTGCAGCAAAGGAAAAGCAGCTTTCCAGGAGCTAGAAGGTCTGGATTTGCTGTGTGGCCTCAGTCAGAGAAGCCCATCCCCCTGGGTGGCTCCTCTTCCCTGAGAGGGATTAGTCACACTTGCTCCCCTATTACCTAGAGTTGAGAGAAGTGAGGGAAAGAATATGTGTCAAAGTGCTTTGCCAGTTACAGATACGTGTGTGATGTTATGATTTTGTTTTGTTTTCTGTCACTTTCTAAGTATTTATTTGAGCTTCTCTATCTCAAGCTCTTTTTTGGGGAAGCAGGGGTGCAGGGGAAGCCCTCAGAGGTAGGGCTTCACAGGTGGCTCAGGTAAAGAATCTGCCTGCCAATGCAAGGTGATGCGGGAGACATGGGTTCAATCCCTGGGTTGGGAAGATCTCCTGAAGAAGGAAATGGCAACCTACTCCAGTGGCTTCACAAGTGGCCAGTAGTTGGCCTGCAAGGTACTTTGGGGACCTCTGGGTTAAACCAAGCCAACACTGCTGGAGGCTTCTCCTTATACCAGAGGTCACCTGTCAGAGAGGGTGACCCTCTATGCATAGATAGACCCCAGTCATCTATCCACAGACCCCCATTTTGAAGACTAATTCTTGGCATCTCTCACTATTCCCAGTTTACAGAGGGGCACATGCCTCTGAGCTTCAGAAAGAAACTTATGAAGGGATTGTCAGTTTGCTTTTCCCCAGAGTTGTTTAAAAACAAGCCCATTATCTGCGGGCCAGCCTCACTGCCACGGGGTCAGGAGAGGGGCGGTCCTTACAGCTGCTGCCCTGGGTTCAGGGAGTTCTCGTCCACCACGCGGTCATACTCCAGCAGGAACTCGTCCAGCTCGCCTGAGTCCCCGAAGGCGCCCCACTCTGTGTTGACACACATACGGCCCTCGTCCCCTTCCACCAGCTCCACGTTCTGCATCTCCTCCATGTAGCAAGCGTTGCAACCCGTGCCTGGGGGAGGTGGCAGTGTCAGACCTGACCTGGGATGCCCACTGTCCTGGTGCACCCCCCGCAGGAAGCCCTGAGTGACTCTGTCTTCCAGCTTCCTCGAGCCTCCACCCCCACCACTCCGTACATCCCCTGCAGCAAAGGAAAAGCAGCTTTCCAGGAGCTAGAAGGTCTGGATTTGCTGTGTGGCCTCAGTCAGAGAAGCCCATCCCCCTGGGTGGCTCCTCTTCCCTGAGAGGGATTAGTCACACTTGCTCCCCTATTACCTAGAGTTGAGAGAAGTGAGGGAAAGAATATGTGTCAAAGTGCTTTGCCAGTTACAGATACGTGTGTGATGTTATGATTTTGTTTTGTTTTCTGTCACTTTCTAAGTATTTATTTGAGCTTCTCTATCTCAAGCTCTTTTTTGGGGAAGCAGGGGTGCAGGGGAAGCCCTCAGAGGTAGGGCTTCACAGGTGGCTCAGGTAAAGAATCTGCCTGCCAATGCAAGGTGATGTGGGAGACATGGGTTCAATCCCTGGGTTGGGAAGATCTCCTGAAGAAGGAAATGGCAACCTACTCCAGTGTTCTTGCCTAGAGGATTCCATGGACAGAGGAGCCTGGTGGGTTGCAGTACATGGAGTCACAAAGAGTTGGACATGACTAAGGGACTGAACATGGATACACACACCCAGAGGTGACTAAGGCAGAGTGTGAGCCCTTGGGAGCAGCATATGACCCACTGCAGGTGGGCCTGGCTATGCGCTTTGTAATCTGTGGGGTCCCATGCAAAGTAAACACGTGGGGTCATTTGATCATAAATTGAGAGTTTCCAAACGGTGACAGCAGAGCATTAGTCTGAACGCGACTGTGCGCTACAGCCTCTCAGCCATGCCAACCTCATGCCATCAGTGAAGCTGCCTGGGATCTGGGCCCAGTGATGCCAGGCCTTCCAAGTTTTTGTGGAAAAAAATACAGAAAGCCAGACTTTGATGTGGTTTCTCCCAGGTTTTAGCTCTTGGTAAGTATCAGCATGTGTTGAAGCACAGAGACACCAAGAATGTTTCAGGGCGGACGTGACCACTTGCCTTTCTTCCATCTCTGCTCCAGGGGCAAGCCTGAGGCCAGCAGCTACAGAGTCTAGGTGGAGGTGGTTTGGAAACCCACCCAGGGAGTTCTCCCTCCTCCCTGGGCCCCTGGAGCTTCTGTGTAGCTGTGGACTTAAAGAACTATACAGCTGAAAGGTAAGAATGGAAGGAGGAGATGTGAGACACTAGAGGCTGACTCAGAGGAGACTAGGCTGCCCCTTAGGCCATGTTGGATGGTAAGAACAGGAATATAGAACCCCTAAGAGCTGACTCTCAAAGGGCCGTGGAAACAAACAAACCTAACGCTGACTTTCTGGGTCTCCAGGGCTCAGAGAGTCCAGGGAAATACCCACACGCCTGTGTGTCCAGTAAACACTCCTCAGTAAACATCGTAAGGCCTGGGGACTTCTGGGAAAGGCCCACGGTTGGTGGGAAAGGCCCGCTGGGGCTCATGGTGTCCCCTTCCTGGTGCCTGCCTTCGCTTCCAGCAGGGCAGACCTCTGCAGTGTGGTAAGCCTGTTCAGGAAGGGGTGACGCCCTCGAGTTTATCCTCTTCCACTTGGACAAATCTGCCCAGGTTGGTCAATTTACCAGATGAGGTGATTTAATTAAATCCTGATGGGCCAGGTGGACACACAGCTGGTGTGCCATCTGAGGCAGGGATTTGTGAGTATTGAAATGCTTCCTACCAATAACTACCATGTGCATTCGGGACACCCCGGCTGCTCCCAAGACCACCCTGGGCTCTTGCGCCTCTGGGGGCTGTGACTGGTGCAGAGGCCCTGGGTATATTGCTGTAGATGGGAAGCCTCAGCTCCGTCTTTGGGTGGCTTGGGCCAGGCAGGGCAAGCGTCCTTACCCACAATCATGCCAACCTCACACCGGCGGTCTTCGTAGTAGCAGGAGATCATCGTGGCCACGGTGTCGTTCACCATCGCCACCACGTCCATCTCAAAGTCCTGCCAAGAGGCAGAGAGACGGTGGTAACGGGGCTGTCTCAGCTCAGCAGGCTCCAGACGGGTGCGGCCAGCCACAGGAGGAGAGCCTCCTTCCCGGGCAGACACCCAGCAGGCCCTCGCTGGCATCCTGGCCAGAGGTGGCGGAGGGCGTCCAGGGAAGTCACAGGAGCAGGTGCAGGTGGCACTTACCCCTCTCCGTTTGATGGCATCTCTCAGGAGCCCCACGATGTTGTTCCCTTCTGCTCCCGAGGCCTTGAAGCCCTTGGTCCAGTTGAGAAGGATGCCCTGCGGAAAGAGGAGGTTCTCTGTGGCTGCTGGGGGCAGGTGTGAAGGTACAGGAGCTAACTCAAACCACAGGGGTGTACACTCACTTTATTTATTTAATTTTGGCCACACAGTGCGGCGTGTGGGATCTTAAGTCCCTGACCAGGAATCAAACCTGGCCCTCCTGTGGTGGAAGCATGGAGTCTTAAACCACTAGAGAGCGAGGGAAGTACATTATTCACCCACGTTAAAGCTGAGGAACCTGAGGCTCCAAGCAGCCATATTACTTTGAGAAGGGTTCGGGACAATTCTCTATCAATAGCTCATTATTTCTGCAGGACTGGGTCCCAGCCAATTTAAGAATGCTTGTATGAGGAACCTGAGGCTCCAAGAGCATTGAGCAATGACCTCTGCAGTGTGGTAAGCCTGTTCAGGAAGGGTGACGCCTCGAGTTTACCCCCACTTGGACAAATCTGCCCAGGTTGGTCAATTTACCAGATGAGGTGATTTAATTAAATCCTGATGGGCCAGGTGGACACACAGCTGGTGTGCCATCTGAGGCAGGGATTTGTGAGTATTGAAATGCTTCCTACCAATAACTACCATGTGCATTCGGGACACCCCGGCTGCTCCCAAGACCACCCTGGGCTCTTGCGCCTCTGGGGGCTGTGACTGGTGCAGAGGCCCTGGGTATATTGCTGTAGATGGGAAGCCTCAGCTCCGTCTTTGGGTGGCTTGGGCCAGGCAGGGCAAGCGTCCTTACCCACAATCATGCCAACCTCACACCGGCGGTCTTCGTAGTAGCAGGAGATCATCGTGGCCACGGTGTCGTTCACCATCGCCACCACGTCCATCTCAAAGTCCTGCCAAGAGGCAGAGAGACGGTGGTAACGGGGCTGTCTCAGCTCAGCAGGCTCCAGACGGGTGCGGCCAGCCACAGGAGGAGAGCCTCCTTCCCGGGCAGACACCCAGCAGGCCCTCGCTGGCATCCTGGCCAGAGGTGGCGGAGGGCGTCCAGGGAAGTCACAGGAGCAGGTGCAGGTGGCACTTACCCCTCTCCGTTTGATGGCATCTCTCAGGAGCCCCACGATGTTGTTCCCTTCTGCTCCCGAGGCCTTGAAGCCCTTGGTCCAGTTGAGAAGGATGCCCTGCGGAAAGAGGAGGTTCTCTGTGGCTGCTGGGGGCAGGTGTGAAGGTACAGGAGCTAACTCAAACCACAGGGGTGTACACTCACTTTATTTATTTAATTTTGGCCACACAGTGCGGCGTGTGGGATCTTAAGTCCCTGACCAGGAATCAAACCTGGCCCTCCTGTGGTGGAAGCATGGAGTCTTAAACCACTAGAGAGCGAGGGAAGTACATTATTCACCCACGTTAAAGCTGAGGAACCTGAGGCTCCAAGCAGCCATATTACTTTGAGAAGGGTTCGGGACAATTCTCTATCAATAGCTCATTATTTCTGCAGGACTGGGTCCCAGCCAATTTAAGAATGCTTGTATAAGCCCAGAGTCATCATCTCTGAGTGCGGAGGAACTCTAGAGGGGAGCAGCTGGTGTAAGATCAGGCTCCTCTCCTGTGGGCACCCTCTGCATGTGAAGGTTCCATCAAGCCCCCAGCCCAGTGGGAAATGGAGTTTGGAAAATCCACATGAGATGGAGCTCCCACTGTGGCTTTTGCCAGGAGCACTGATTCTGACTTTCTGACCCAGAGTTCTCCTGTGTTGTGTAATTGTGTATGTAGGTATGTATGTACAATTTACACTCACATGTATATGTCTGTGTAATTAATGTGTATAGATGTGCATATACCATTTACCTGTGAAAGTATGTATGTATGTATATATATATAAATAATTGACATGCATATATGCATGTACGTATAACTGACATGTGTAAATATGCAGGTATAATTTACATATGTATAAGCCTGGCTGTCTACAGTCCATGGGGTCCCAAAGAGCTGGACACGACTGAGTGATACACACATACATACGTGTATATATATACTCGATATGTATAATTTACGTGTGTATATGTATATATAATTGACATGTGTAGGTATATACAAATATATAACTGTTGTATATATGTATGTATAATTTATTTATGCATAAAATATGCATGTACAATATATGTGTTTATATATGTATTGTTGACATGAGTGCACACATATGTGTAATTTAAATATGTGCAGTGCTTGCGTGTATAATTTATGGGCATACACATGATTTATATGTGTGATTTATGTACATGTATACATATAATTTACATGTGTCTCTCTGTGTGTAACTGGTATGCATGTGTGTATTTTACATGTGTTTGTGTGGGGGAGCGTGTACCACTGGCAGGCTAACTCGCCGGCTGGAAGGCAGGGGAGCACCCCCGCCCTGGCACACTGCTGCCACCCCCACAGGTAGGACGGTGAGGACACACCAGTGTGTTGGCGCTGGGCTGCCCGAGTGTGAGCCTTGGCGCTGCCACTTCCCACTGTGGGCAAGTTGCTCTGCCTCAGTTTCCTACTCTGTAATGGGTGATATGGGTGTCATATGGTTGTGGGGAGACCTGAGGCAATAGTAAGAATCAGCTAGTATTTTCCAGAGTCTCATGGGAGGTAAGTGATGGAGCCTGCTTGAATTCAAGGCTCTTTCCCAACATAAGGCACTGCATCTGAAGGCAACCCAGGGCAGCGTCCACAGGCACCTTTCTCTGAGGTGCCTGTCCATCCATCTGTCCACCTCTTCCCTCGCCGACCCCACACCTAGCCTCACCTTGTCAATGTCTTCATGCCTCACAGGAAAGGAGAAGGTGAAACCCAAGGGCAGCTTCTTATGCTTCATCTGATGCTTGTCCAGGAAGTCAGAGATACACTCAGAGATGTAGTCAAAGAGCTGGAAGATAAGGCAACACCAAGGTGGCCATCAGCTGCAGAGGGCGAGCCTTGTGCTGGGATGCTCCTCAGCTCTTGCTGAATCATAGGGCCCTAAGAAAGCGTGACCTCCAGGCCTGCCCTCTCTTCTCCGCTCCTGATGACTGCTGCTTGTCAGGCCTCGGGCCCCGAGCACCCTGCACCCCCATGCCAGAGTCCCACCAACAGCAGCCCTTGGGACAGGATGAAGGTCTGGTCCCCAGTCCAGCTGTGCTCTTTCATCTGGCCCTCCCAGCTGGACCCAGTGGCATCCAGCCTCAGGCTTTGGACAGAGATGTGTCCCTGGCAATGATTTCTGGCTCCTGCACCCAGAGTGTTCTTTGCTGCCTCCAAGTGTGCTGACTGCCCAACCCCTGGCCCTGTGAGGACCTGCCGCCACCCCCCTCGCATAGGCCTGTCCACAGAACTGGGCATTACAGAGTGCCTGCTGATGGATGAAGCTCCCTGATTGGTGCCAAGGCCCAGGGAGGCAGCAACCCCATCCTGCCACCTTGACACACACCCGGTCCCGCAGCATTCAGGGCTGTGGTGAGGACCAGGCCGCCATGGGCCTCCTACCTTGAAACCCTATCCCTCGAGGAAATTGGCTCTGGCTCCACCCACCTCCCCCCCAGGGCTCATTCCACTTCTGTGCTCCTTCCTGAGTCCTCCCCGAGGTCAGACATCATCACTGCAGTCACGCCACCTGGCATTCATGCTGGTGGAGGGTGTGCAGGCGACACGTGGGGAGGCTATAGAAGACACGGGCTGCGAGCCTGTTGGACAAGAGTGTTCTCTTGGCTGCCCTGCTGTGTTTCTGATCTTTCCGGGAAACTGGGCAGAGGAGCGACCTGCTGGGGCCATGCCCGGCGGCCATCCGTCTAGGCCTCTCAGTTGCTTCCTCTTCTTGCAGCAGGACCTCCTGAGGTTGGGCTGACAGTCCTGCTTCCCCAGTGAATGAGTGGGCCCTCCTGCCAGGACTAGCCAAGCCCCAAGATCCTGGATGCTCTTGACCCCAATACTGGGCCCCCCAGCTCCCCTTTCACCAGCCCAAGCTGCTCACCATCTCAGCAGTGCCCGTCATGGCGTCCTCGGGGATGGAGTACATCTGGTGCTTGGTTTTCACGTTCCACTGTCCTGCCTCGCCTTCCCCCACCTTCACTAACATCACCCGGAAGTTCGTGCCGCCCAGGTCCAGGGGGAGGAAGTCCCGGGAGCTGCTGACCATCATAGGGCCCTAAGAAAGCGTGACCTCCAGGCCTGCCTCTCTTCTCCGCTCCTGATGACTGCTGCTTGTCAGGCCTCGGGCCCCGAGCACCCTGCACCCCCATGCCAGAGTCCCACCAACAGCAGCCCTTGGGACAGGATGAAGGTCTGGTCCCCAGTCCAGCTGTGCTCTTTCATCTGGCCCTCCCAGCTGGACCCAGTGGCATCCAGCCTCAGGCTTTGGACAGAGATGTGTCCCTGGCAATGATTTCTGGCTCCTGCACCCAGAGTGTTCTTTGCTGCCTCCAAGTGTGCTGACTGCCCAACCCCTGGCCCTGTGAGGACCTGCCGCCACCCCTCGCATAGGCCTGTCCACAGAACTGGGCATTACAGAGTGCCTGCTGATGGATGAAGCTCCCTGATTGGTGCCAAGGCCCAGGGAGGCAGCAACCCCATCCTGCCACCTTGACACACACCCGGTCCCGCAGCATTCAGGGCTGTGGTGAGGACCAGGCCGCCATGGGCCTCCTACCTTGAAACCCTATCCCTCGAGGAAATTGGCTCTGGCTCCACCCACCTCCCCCCCAGGGCTCATTCCACTTCTGTGCTCCTTCCTGAGTCCTCCCCGAGGTCAGACATCATCACTGCAGTCACGCCACCTGGCATTCATGCTGGTGGAGGGTGTGCAGGCGACACGTGGGGAGGCTATAGAAGACACGGGCTGCGAGCCTGTTGGACAAGAGTGTTCTCTTGGCTGCCCTGCTGTGTTTCTGATCTTTCCGGGAAACTGGGCAGAGGAGCGACCTGCTGGGGCCATGCCCGGCGGCCATCCGTCTAGGCCTCTCAGTTGCTTCCTCTTCTTGCAGCAGGACCTCCTGAGGTTGGGCTGACAGTCCTGCTTCCCCAGTGAATGAGTGGGCCCTCCTGCCAGGACTAGCCAAGCCCCAAGATCCTGGATGCTCTTGACCCCAATACTGGGCCCCCCAGCTCCCCTTTCACCAGCCCAAGCTGCTCACCATCTCAGCAGTGCCCGTCATGGCGTCCTCGGGGATGGAGTACATCTGGTGCTTGGTTTTCACGTTCCACTGTCCTGCCTCGCCTTCCCCCACCTTCACTAACATCACCCGGAAGTTCGTGCCGCCCAGGTCCAGGGAGAGGAAGTCCCCGACTTCTGAAGTCACAAGGAGAAGCCCATCAGTCTCATGGGCACTGCCTGGCAGGACCCCTGGGACTGGAGAGGAGGCAGTGAAGGCATGGTGTAGGCACCAGAGTTAACTGTGGAAAGGGTCAACTGGGGAAGTCATCAGGAGTTCCTTGTCTTGGACTGAAGTCCTCCCCAGCCCAGGGCCCACCTGAAGATCTAGGAAAATGATCCAGAGTCAAGATTGGGCTGTGAGTCTTGTGTCTCACATTTTTCATCAGCGAGTCTCACATTTCTCATGGTGAGATAAAAAAAGCTCATTTTCCTGAGGCCAGAATGAGCCTGAAGGCTCTGGGGCTGGGCCAATGGTGCAGAGTGTGAGAACTGGCCAGTGCCTGGGGCTGCTTGGGACAGTCAGGGCTGTTAGGAAGGGCCTGGGGCACTTCTCCCTGCTGGGGCCAGGGGACAGCTGCCTCTGCTTGAGGACCTGCTGGCTCCCCTGTGGGTTCCATCTCAGCCCTGCCCTGGACCGTAGTACCTGAGCCTTCCGGGGTGGAGCGCACGTAGGTGGGCAACATCTTCACACTGGCCTCCTCGTGGGTCTCCAGCCTCAGGCCTCGATCCATCTCCTTCTGCATCCGCCTCATCACCTTCTTCAAGTCCTCCTCCTGCAGCTGGAACTCTGCCAGGATCTGTTCCGCCTGCACAGGGAGGGGGGATGGGGGTCAGCTGGGGAGGGAAGGGGCTTGCGGTATGGGGGCAGGGGACTTGTGGAGTGGGAGTTTCTCACACACACTGAGGGTCTCGTTTTGCCCCCTGACCCATCATTTCAAACTACCACAGTTAAAACCAGTTGAAAATGTAAGACAGCAGAGTACCAACACACCGAAGCAAAGGCGGCGGGGGGGGGAGGGAGGGGGGGGGGAGGAGGCACCTCCCTTTGTACCCTCGATCCAGGCCACGGGAGGAGGGAGGTGCTAACCAAGAAAGGGTGAGACACGGGCTGGAAGAGCCTGTCTGGAGGGCGATGGGCAGCTGGCATTATTGTCTAAAAGATCCAGTCATTCTATCTCTAGGAGTTTGTGCTAAGGGGCCAGTGTGTACACATGTTCATAAATGTTAGTCAAGGCACCAGTAGGAGATGATCGTTACTTAGAGGTGTCTGTTTGACTAAAGCTTGGTGTCCACAGCCTGGAAGGTGCTGAGAGCATTTGAGGGAGGAAGGGTCCCTCTACTTAACAGGAGGGAGGCCAGCACATGAAGCTCAGATGCAATGCCACCATTCCTGTGAACATGGATACTCTGGGTGAGGGTCTCCTCCCACATCCTCTTGGGGAGTGGCCGCTCTCTCCTGCTTCATGGTAGCTTTTGAAAATGGTGAGCCTGGGGGCTGGGCCAATGGTGCAGAGTGTGAGAACTGGCCAGTGCCTGGGGCTGCTTGGGACAGTCAGGGCTGTTAGGAAGGGCCTGGGGCACTTCTCCCTGCTGGGGCCAGGGGACAGCTGCCTCTGCTTGAGGACCTGCTGGCTCCCCTGTGGGTTCCATCTCAGCCCTGCCCTGGACCGTAGTACCTGAGCCTTCCGGGGTGGAGCGCACGTAGGTGGGCAACATCTTCACACTGGCCTCCTCGTGGGTCTCCAGCCTCAGGCCTCGATCCATCTCCTTCTGCATCCGCCTCATCACCTTCTTCAAGTCCTCCTCCTGCAGCTGGAACTCTGCCAGGATCTGTTCCGCCTGCACAGGGAGGGGGGATGGGGGTCAGCTGGGGAGGGAAGGGGCTTGCGGTATGGGGGCAGGGGACTTGTGGAGTGGGAGTTTCTCACACACACTGAGGGTCTCGTTTTGCCCCCTGACCCATCATTTCAAACTACCACAGTTAAAACCAGTTGAAAATGTAAGACAGCAGAGTTCCAACACACCTAAACAAATGCAGCCTGGGGGTGAGGGAGGAGGGGGGGAGGAGGCACCTCCCTTTGTACCCTCGATCCAGGCCACGGGAGGAGGGAGGTGCTAACCAAGAAAGGGTGAGACACGGGCTGGAAGAGCCTGTCTGGAGGGCGATGGGCAGCTGGCATTATTGTCTAAAAGATCCAGTCATTCTATCTCTAGGAGTTTGTGCTAAGGGGCCAGTGTGTACACATGTTCATAAATGTTAGTCAAGGCACCAGTAGGAGATGATCGTTACTTAGAGGTGTCTGTTTGACTAAAGCTTGGTGTCCACAGCCTGGAAGGTGCTGAGAGCATTTGAGGGAGGAAGGGTCCCTCTACTTAACAGGAGGGAGGCCAGCACATGAAGCTCAGATGCAATGCCACCATTCCTGTGAACATGGATACTCTGGGTGAGGGTCTCCTCCCACATCCTCTTGGGGAGTGGCCGCTCTCTCCTGCTTCATGGTAGCGTGAGGTTGGGTGTGAACACAGTGCTCACGCCCATGAGTCCTCTGGGAGCAGAGACCCTGCTCTGACCTTGCATGTGGATAGTGGTGTGGCAGCCCTTCCTTCTTTGCACAATAGTATGTGTTCACGGAGAGAAGGCCACTCTGATTCTCCGGGTATTTGGTAGACCAAAGAGAAAAGGGAAGATACTCAAACAAAAGCCATGGGTCTGCTCTTCAAAAACCTCATTCTCTTTTCCTGGTAGTTTTCCCCATGATCTCGGGAGTGGAGATACTCTGGATTTCTATCAAGAGGCAGCACAGCCATTTGCTCCTCCTTCCTCAGTTTTGAGAGCCTGAATTTTGTTGGGGGACTGGGAGGCTATCACATTAAAGGAAGACAGACGCTCCTCAAGCCAAGGGAATATTCCTTGATTGGGCTAAGCCAAGCCCAGCTATCTTATCCCCTTTTGCTGGTGATTTGATTTATATTTGAGCATGTGACCCACTTCTGGCCAATGACAGGTGAAGAGAAGCCTGTTTTGAGCAGAAGGAGGGCCTTCTTGGGATGGTCAGTGCCCTGCCAACTTTATGAGCACAGCTATAAAAGGGTGTGATGACCGGCACTGCAGCAGCTCTTCTGAACCACGAGGAGACAAGGCTGAAAAGAAAAGACTGTGAGCCTATTATAGATGGCAGTGAAAAGAGGCAGCATGAACCCAGCCCTGGCATCATCGCTGATGTGCTGAGCCAACCCTGGACCCACCTTCCTCCGTGTGCTGGTTGTGGGAACAAACATTAATCATTTAAGGCCACGGTTAGCCAGGTGTTTAGTATCCTGCAGCCCAAAGCATTTCCAATGGATACAAATCCTTACTTAGGAACCAGTTCTCTTCCCAAGGCCCCATGCTTAAAATTTAAACCCACAGAAGGTCACACAGGAATGGGTCTGACAAAGTCTACAACAAAACACACAAAATCATACCCCAGTGTTTGCTAACCTATTCTGCAGCTCTGGGCATGGGGTGGGGTGCAGCTTGGCCTAAGGCTCTCCCCACAGGGCAGAGCCCTGCAGATGCCCCCACACTTTGTGAAACCATCCAGGCTGTCCTCAGAGGCCCACGCCGCCAGCCTGGACTCTTCTCTCCTTCGTTCACACACTTGCAAACACAAAACATACCAAGAAGGAATAGTAATATTAACATTCACTAAACCCTTCCCGTAGGCCATATGAACTGCGTGGACTACACAAGCTGCCTCTCCTCCTTGGCAACGGGGGAGGTTTTAGCATCTGCTCATTTTCTAGATGCAGCCACACCGCATGAGTCCGGCAGCCAAAGCCACATACACAAGGGCCGCCTGGCGTCTTTCCCCAAACAGAACTGTAAGACATCATGGGCTTTTAAAGAAAGCGCAGCTGATCCTGCAGAGGTCCAGCCCGGAGCACCCACTGGGGTCCATTCCTTCTCCCTCCATTACGTCAGCCTCTGCAGTGGCCGTGAGCCTGGACCCATGAGGGGTCGGGACCCAGTGGCTTCCTCCTCTGTGTCCAGGGCCATGTGGGCACAGGTTTAGAAGGATACTGGAAGGCTCTATGGCTGGAAACCAACACTGACCTCTCCTCTGGCGGTGGGGAGTGTCCTCCATGGTGGGTGCAAACCCTTTCCTCAAGTGTCTGCAGGGCCACCCTTATCCTGTAACCCCGAGAGGAGGTGCTCTGACAGGCACAGTCCCCTCAGCCCTCAAGGCCGCATGTCTGGGTAGGCATGGGTGGGGTTCAAGTCCCAGGGGAGAGGTCTGCCAGACGCACAGCCTTAAGGCCTGGCTGCATACTGACAGCTGAGCACTAGGCAGGGGGGTCCCACACACCAGGAAGCGTGGGTAGGGCTGGGGAAATCTGCCTGGCATCAGCAGATCAGCGTGTCTATTAGTCTAGAGGAGATTGGTGCCAAGTAGCAGTTGGATTTGTGAGGCCAGAGCAAAGGAGACAGTCCAGCAGTGTCAGCCCAGGAGCAAGTTCCTAGAAGATGCTGTCCCTCCCAGAGAGGCTGGATAGCGGAGGGGCTGGCTGCCTCCAAGTCGCCTTCCAGGGGTCCAGCGCCAATCTGACCTCCGCTCTACCAAACCACTTGCCCGACTTGTACAGGAAGAACCTGTTCCGCCCGTTCTGTCCCAGTGGCCCCAGGGACCACTCACCCTGGCTTTGTAGTGACCCTTACCAGGTACAAAGCTGTCTGGGCCCGGCTCCTTGTGGCCTCCATCACCATCTCTCTGAGGGGCCACGGGTAGGTTTTGGGGAGGTGGAGACACTCCTGTCTGCTGAGGCACAGGGCCGGCTTGCAGCCTGGGAGTCAGGGGCCCACCTGGGCAGGTGCGGGCCACTGAACCAAAGAGCTGCCCATGCGGGCTGCCAAGGGCTTCTGCAGAGAGCATCAGCAAGAAGCTGCTGAAATACTCTGCTCACTGCCACAGGGTCAGGCAGGGCCAAACGGGCAGAGGAGACCTGCGTGTGGTCAGGGGTGGCAAGGACCATGGGACAGTGCCCTATGCCTTCAGCTCACAGGGGTGGGGATTTGTTGCCCAGACTGTTGCCCAGTCTATGTCCCCTCCAGTCCTTGGAGGGCAGTCATCACACTACCCAGGTCAGGAAAGTACATCAAAGAGCGGGCAGACGGAGGGGGCTGCTGAGGGCCTGACCTTGTGCAGGACGAAGAATCTGGACCTGATCTTGGACCACAGGGACTCTTGGCCAGTTTCCCCCTGGGATCTGTACTGCACTTGGGATGGGAGAGGCAGGCTGGGAGAGGCCCAGTCCAAAGACCTGGTCAAGGCAGAACAGGAGGGCAAAGGACCTCGTGAGATTCTCTGCTCCTCTCCTGAGCCCTCGAAGCCCTGTCATTTGGCGCGTTAGGCTGCTGGATTGAATGATGAGTTGGGGGGTGTGCCTCAGACATCATTTGGGTCATTGAGAGCCGGGTTCAAGGCTAGGAGAAGGCAGGGGTAGGGGCTGAGGGTGAAGGCTGGTGGTAGTTGAGGGCTGGGGGTGGGGCCAAGAGGTGGAAAGAAAGGGAGGTGAGGGGGGAAGGCTCGGGGAGTAGAGGGAGGCAGGCCACCACTCTGATGACTGGCCCCACCCTCACCCAAGGCCATGTTCCTCCTCCCCACCAAGGAGAAAATGCTAGTTCTCATTAAATGTCTTCAACTGTAACTCATCAAACCCTCCTTCAAAAGGTGGGGAAGGTCATTCTTGGGCTTGGTCTGGTCTGCAAAGTCCAGGTCAGTGGTCACTTGGAGAACCCTTCCCCTGCCCCTTCCCAGCTCCCTGCTGGGAGTGAACTTTTCCTGCCCAGGACCTGCCTGCAGCTGCCAAGCACTGCTAAAATTAGCCAGAGCTCCCAAGTGGGCCAGATGGCTGGACAGAATGCCAGGCTCTCCAGCTCACGGCCAGTGTGGTCATCCCCAAGGAAGCCCTTGACGTGATTGACTGTTTTCCCAAAATAGGGTAGGGCAGAAAGGGCTTCACCAGACCAACATGTGGCAGATCACTGTCCCACTAGCTCCTGGTTCTGAGCCTCTATGTGCACAGAGGGGTCAAGGTTCCCCCCTGGGTTCCAAGTGGGGAGGCTTCTGGACCAGCCAAACCAAGGAGCAGCAGCCCTTCCCTTGGTCCACACACACAGCACCTGAAAGAAGGACCAGAATCCTCCAGCTCTGTCCTTTGTGAGGCTGGGGAGGACAGGACTAGGCAGAGATCAGTGAGCCCCTTTCTGATTTGCTGGATTTCCAGGATCCTCTCTAGCTTGCGCCTTGACCAGCAAGCATCCTCCCAAGACCCCTTTCCTGGGTCACCTCCCTGCACCTGTGAAGGCAGGAAGGAAGACGGTCAACACCGCCACTTGCCCACTCTAGTGAATCTGCCAGAGCCATACTCTCATGCCTCACTCAGCTCTCCTGTGCTCCCACACCTATCTTATTGCTTCCCTTTTAGGTGAGGGGGTGACACCAGAGGGTCAGCACTGGGCCGGGGTCAAGGATCACTGTAGCAAGTGACAGACCTGTTGAGGGAAGAGGGGCGAGGAGAGGGAGGGCATCAAAGACAACGGCTCCTAAGGATGCCCAGGACACACTCGGAGTCATCAGTATCTCAAGGGTTGTCCTTAGGAGGTTGGATGAATGAGGTTTCTGCTTAGATTTTCTCAAAAATAAAACCAACAGAGCTGCCCAACAATGGGCTAGGATGTCTCAGGAGATAGCGAGCTTCCAACTTAATGGGAGGGAAAGAGACGTGGGGCATTTGAGAGAGCAGGAGCCAATGGACTTGGTTGCTCAAGGAGCTGATTTGATAGGCATGATTTAATTTTCTTTTAAATTGGGAATAATCTAACAAATTCCACAATGGATATTGCATGGTTACTCTTTCTAGAATCAAAAGATGGGACATAATTCACACACACTCACTTTCCTGCCCAGGACCTGCCTGCAGCTGCCAAGCACTGCTAAAATTAGCCAGAGCTCCCAAGTGGGCCAGATGGCTGGACAGAATGCCAGGCTCTCCAGCTCACGGCCAGTGTGGTCATCCCAAGGAAGCCCTTGACGTGATTGACTGTTTTCCCAAAATAGGGTAGGGCAGAAAGGGCTTCACCAGACCAACATGTGGCAGATCACTGTCCCACTAGCTCCTGGTTCTGAGCCTCTATGTGCACAGAGGGGTCAAGGTTCCCCCCTGGGTTCCAAGTGGGGAGGCTTCTGGACCAGCCAAACCAAGGAGCAGCAGCCCTTCCCTTGGTCCACACACACAGCACCTGAAAGAAGGACCAGAATCCTCCAGCTCTGTCCTTTGTGAGGCTGGGGAGGACAGGACTAGGCAGAGATCAGTGAGCCCCTTTCTGATTTGCTGGATTTCCAGGATCCTCTCTAGCTTGCGCCTTGACCAGCAAGCATCCTCCCAAGACCCCTTTCCTGGGTCACCTCCCTGCACCTGTGAAGGCAGGAAGGAAGACGGTCAACACCGCCACTTGCCCACTCTAGTGAATCTGCCAGAGCCATACTCTCATGCCTCACTCAGCTCTCCTGTGCTCCCACACCTATCTTATTGCTTCCCTTTTAGGTGAGGGGGTGACACCAGAGGGTCAGCACTGGGCCGGGGTCAAGGATCACTGTAGCAAGTGACAGACCTGTTGAGGGAAGAGGGGCGAGGAGAGGGAGGGCATCAAAGACAACGGCTCCTAAGGATGCCCAGGACACACTCGGAGTCATCAGTATCTCAAGGGTTGTCCTTAGGAGGTTGGATGAATGAGGTTTCTGCTTAGATTTTCTCAAAAATAAAACCAACAGAGCTGCCCAACAATGGGCTAGGATGTCTCAGGAGATAGCGAGCTTCCAACTTAATGGGAGGGAAAGAGAGACGTGGGGCATTTGAGAGAGCAGGAGCCAATGGACTTCGGTTGCTCAAGGAGCTGATTTGATAGGCATGATTTAATTTTCTTTTAAATTTATCTCTAGGAAATAATCTAACAAATTCCACAATGGATATTGCATGGTTACTCTTTCTAGAATCAAAAGATGGGACATAATTCACACACACTCACTTTAGGAAGTTGACTAAATAAACTACGCCACAGTTTTTTTAGAGAGAATTGATTTTTAAAAAATTTTTATTTATGTATTTATTTTTGGCTGTTCCAGGTGTTTGATGCTGTACAAGGGCTTTTCTCTAGTTGCAGCAAGCAGACTTCTTGTTGCAGTGGCTTTTCTTATTGCAGAGCATGAGCTCTAGGGTGCAAGAGCTTCAGTAGTTGTGGCATGTGAACTAACTAGTTGTGGCTCCTAGGCTTAGTTACTCTGCGGCATGCGGGGTCTTCCTGGATCAGGGATTGAATCTGTGTCTCCTGCATTGGCAGGTGGATTCTCTACCACTGAGCTACAAGGGAAGCCCAACTATGCCACATTTATATGCAGTCATTTAAAATGATAAGATTGATCTGCCTCTGTTGGCATGGGAAGATGTTCATGACATCCTGTTTTTTTTCCTTTTTTACCATTTATTTATTTATTTATTTATTGCGGGGGTAGGGAGGGAGGGGGGTGGGCGGGCCACTTCTATTGGTCTTTCATTTATCTATTTTCGTCCATCTTTGTTCTTTGGCCCGTGTGGGCCTCCCATCGCGGTGGCCTTTGTTGTTGCAGAGCACCGGCTCTGGGCGCATGCGCTCCAGAGCTCCAGCTCAGGAATTGGACACATCGGTCCAGCCGCTCCACGGACGTTGGATCTTCCCAGGCCAGGGATTGAACTGGCGCCCCTTGCACTGCAAGGCGGTGTGCTTACCCACTGGACCACCAGGGAAGCCCCATGACATCCTGTTTAAAGAGAACCTGGGACTTCTTTGGTGGTCCATTGGCTAAGACTCCACTGCTGGGAAGACTCCAATGCTGGGGGCCTGGGTTTGACCTTTGGCCAGGGAACTAGATCCCATATACCACAACTAAGCATTCAAATGCCACAGAGTGCGCAACTTAATGGGAGGGAAAGAGAGCGTGGGGCATTTGAGAGAGCAGGAGCCAATGGACTTCGGTTGCTCAAGGAGCTGATTTGATAGGCATGATTTAATTTTCTTTTAAATTTATCTCTAGGAAATAATCTAACAAATTCCACAATGGATATTGCATGGTTACTCTTTCTAGAATCAAAAGATGGGACATAATTCACACACACTCACTTTAGGAAGTTGACTAAATAAACTACGCCACAGTTTTTTTAGAGAGAATTGATTTTTAAAAAATTTTTATTTATGTATTTATTTTTGGCTGTTCCAGGTGTTTGATGCTGTACAAGGGCTTTTCTCTAGTTGCAGCAAGCAGACTTCTTGTTGCAGTGGCTTTTCTTATTGCAGAGCATGAGCTCTAGGGTGCAAGAGCTTCAGTAGTTGTGGCATGTGAACTAACTAGTTGTGGCTCCTAGGCTTAGTTACTCTGCGGCATGCGGGGTCTTCCTGGATCAGGGATTGAATCTGTGTCTCCTGCATTGGCAGGTGGATTCTCTACCACTGAGCTACAAGGGAAGCCCAACTATGCCACATTTATATGCAGTCATTTAAAATGATAAGATTGATCTGCCTCTGTTGGCATGGGAAGATGTTCATGACATCCTGTTTTTTTTCCTTTTTTACCATTTATTTATTTATTTATTTATTGCGGGGGTAGGGAGGGAGGGGGGTGGGCGGGTCACTTCTATTGGTCTTTCATTTATCTATTTTCGTCCATCTTTGTTCTTTGGCCCGTGTGGGCCTCCCATCGCGGTGGCCTTTGTTGTTGCAGAGCACCGGCTCTGGGCGCATGCGCTCCAGAGCCCCAGCTCAGGAATTGGACACATCGGTCCAGCCGCTCCACGGACGTTGGATCTTCCCAGGCCAGGGATTGAACTGGCGCCCCTTGCACTGCAAGGCGGTGTGCTTACCCACTGGACCACCAGGGAAGCCCCATGACATCCTGTTTAAAGAGAACCTGGGACTTCTTTGGTGGTCCATTGGCTAAGACTCCACTGCTGGGAAGACTCCAATGCTGGGGGCCTGGGTTTGACCTTTGGCCAGGGAACTAGATCCCATATACCACAACTAAGCATTCAAATGCCACAGTGAAGGTTGAGGATCCAGTCTGCCACAACTAAGACCCGGCACAGCCAAATAAATACTTTTTTTCCCCCTTTTTTTAAAAAGAGAGAACATGGTGGTTACCTTCTAAAAGGATCTCCAATGATCCCCACGTCTGGCATTCAATCTCCCGTGTAGGCTCCACCCATGCTGAATAGGTCTAGCCTATGTAACTAACGGGCTATTGCAGAAATGATGGACTGTGATGGTGAGGCTAGGCCATCAAAGACATTGAGGCTTCTGCTTTTCTCTATTGGATTCTTCACTCTAGAGGAGGCCAGCACAAGGTCATGAGGACACCCAGGTTCTATTGAGAGATCTCCTGAGAAAAACTGAGACCTCCTGCCAATGGGCATCTCCAGCTTGGCAAGCAGGAGCGCAAACCACCTTAGGAGCAGATCCAACAGCTCAACTTCAGACAATGCAGCCCCAGGCAACACTGGGCTGCAGCCTGAGACAGAACCTCCCAGAGGAGCCATTCCTGGATTCCTGACCCACAGGAATGGTGTGAGATAATAAAGTCTCGTTGTTTCAAGCCACTAAGTGTTAGGTAATTTTTTTACACAGGTTTAGATGACTAATACAGAGGAAAAACAGTTAAAAATATAGCATAACCCATTCTTGTCATATTTTTAAAAAACCTCTCTTTCTCTTTTTTTGGCCATACCACACAGCATGTGGGATCTTAATTCCCCAACCAGAAATTGAACCTGTGCCCCCTGCAGTAGACACTTGGAGTCTAAACCACTGGATCACTAGGAAAGACCTTGTCACATATATGTATATTATATGTGATATACACATGGGAGGGAATACAGAAAATGGTAATAGTAGTTACCTTGATGATGGAAACATGAGTGACCTTATTTTCCTCTTTGATTATCTATACGTCCTAATTTTCTGCAATGAATGTGTATTAATGAAGTCGTATTTAAAAATCAAGTTAAAAACAAAAAGGTTATGCCTTATCTGCTATCTTATCTAAGGCCCAGCCCCTGAAGGATGGAGGCTTAGAGTTAAATGGGTCAAATGGCCAGATCCCAGATTCTGGGGAAAGAGAGCGAGGTTAGGAACCGGATAGCCCAGCCTGACAGCCCTCCCCACCAGCCCGACAGCCCTCAGTGCCAGCTGGACAATGGTGTGGGCACTCCCTGACCTGAGACAACAGAGTCTGGAGGTCAGTATGGTGTCCCAAGTGTTTGCTTACAGCAGGGTAGACTGGAGACTGGCTGTGCCCTTGTGTAAGGGCATGCCAGGGGCCAGATGGTGAGAGGCTGTCAGGTCATGTGGTCACGTCAGGGCAGAGGCAAGGGAGATGCGCCAAGAATGGGCTGGGGTCATGATAGTCACAGGTGAGCTGGTGAGCACCCAGTGGCTTCCACGTGCCAGCTGCTGTGCAGTGCTCAGGATCATAGCAGTTAGGCAGTCATGAGGACACCCAGGTTCTATTGAGAGATCTCCTGAGAAAAACTGAGACCTCCTGCCAATGGGCATCTCCAGCTTGGCAAGCAGGAGCGCAAACCACCTTAGGAGCAGATCCAACAGCTCAACTTCAGACAATGCAGCCCCAGGCAACACTGGGCTGCAGCCTGAGACAGAACCTCCCAGAGGAGCCATTCCTGGATTCCTGACCCACAGGAATGGTGTGAGATAATAAAGTCTCGTTGTTTCAAGCCACTAAGTGTTAGGTAATTTTTTTACACAGGTTTAGATGACTAATACAGAGGAAAAACAGTTAAAAATATAGCATAACCCATTCTTGTCATATTTTTAAAAAACCTCTCTTTCTCTTTTTTTGGCCATACCACACAGCATGTGGGATCTTAATTCCCCAACCAGAAATTGAACCTGTGCCCCCTGCAGTAGACACTTGGAGTCTAAACCACTGGATCACTAGGAAAGACCTTGTCACATATATGTATATTATATGTGATATACACATGGGAGGGAATACAGAAAATGGTAATAGTAGTTACCTTGATGATGGAAACATGAGTGACCTTATTTTCCTCTTTGATTATCTATACGTCCTAATTTTCTGCAATGAATGTGTATTAATGAAGTCGTATTTAAAAATCAAGTTAAAAACAAAAAGGTTATGCCTTATCTGCTATCTTATCTAAGGCCCAGCCCCTGAAGGATGGAGGCTTAGAGTTAAATGGGTCAAATGGCCAGATCCCAGATTCTGGGGAAAGAGAGCGAGGTTAGGAACCGGATAGCCCAGCCTGACAGCCCCTCCCCCACCAGCCCGACAGCCCTCAGTGCCAGCTGGACAATGGTGTGGGCACTCCCTGACCTGAGACAACAGAGTCTGGAGGTCAGTATGGTGTCCCAAGTGTTTGCTTACAGCAGGGTAGACTGGAGACTGGCTGTGCCCTTGTGTAAGGGCATGCCAGGGGCCAGATGGTGAGAGGCTGTCAGGTCATGTGGTCACGTCAGGGCAGAGGCAAGGGGAGATGCGCCAAGAATGGGCTGGGGTCATGATAGTCACAGCGGGTGAGCTGGTGAGCACCCAGTGGCTTCCACGTGCCAGCTGCTGTGCTGAGTGCTTACAGGATAACAACTTGACAGCAAGTTCAGGGCAGTCATTTTAACTGTGGGGAAACCGAGACCTGGGGGAATTAAGGGACTCCCAGGACACCGCAGCCATAGATGACTTAGTCAGGATTCACTCCCAGCTCGGCCTGACTCCAGGTGTGCTGGGAGATGAGTCTGACTAAATGCGGAGGGGTCCCCCAGGATCAAGCACATGTTGGGGGGCAGGAAGTAGCTCTGGAGCCACTTCCATGCTGGAGGTGTTCAGAGACCTCGGTTTCAGCTGGAAGGGATGGGAGCCATAACCACCGCCAGCGCCTGCACAGCACAGAGCTTGCCTCTGACAGCAGGTGGGCCTGGAGGCCTTGGACCAGGTGGGAGGGGTGAGGGCAGAGTGTGAGCTAGGGAGAGAGAGGCCGGCTGCAGGATCCTCCAAGACCCATGCAGGGAGGCATGATAATGCTGGGGAACATGAGAGCAAACACATTTCTGCTCTGTAGACCCATTTCCTGCTTTGGAGTTGGTTATAGCAATTAAACCCACCCTAATTAATACCCAGAATGAAAGTACCAATGACCAAACAGAGCTTGGGAAGGGATTGAATCACATATTTGTTTAACATTTATTGAGCACCTAATTTGTGCTCAGTCTGAGGTTATGAGAATGACTGGTTTTTAGTTTTCAAGGAGCTTATGATCTAGCAGAAGAGACAAGCAAATAACAAATATAGACACGAGCAGAGCTGCAGAGTCTTGGGGGAACCTGCAGGAGATGGTTGGGGGTTCTCTCGAGAACAGGGCTTCTCAGGACTTCTTCCTGTAGCCCTTGAGCCATGAGCAGGAAATGGCCAACAGAAAAGCACATTCCAGATCAAAGAGCCAGCAGAACAAAGTCAAAGGTGTTTGGAGAAACACAGGTATTTACAGTGACTTGAACCAACACACACTATTGGCACATAAAGGAAATTAGGCTGTTGTAAATGGCATTTGGGCTAAAGAGCAAATCGGAATTGGGTAACAGATTCCTTTATAAATGCATAACCACGAGTGTATCAAATATAAAAAGTATGGATAATAGCCAAAGCAACACTCAAAGGAACCCTTATAAAAAAATTATTTAAAAAAAATCAATGAGCAAAGCATTCCTCTCAAAGTATTAAAAAAAAAAAAAATGAAAACCCAAACACAGAAGATAAACTGAAGAATAAAAGAAACAGTAATGATAAAAGTAGAAACAAATTGAGGCTTCCCTGGTGGTCCAGTGGGTAAAGACACCGCCTTGCAGTGCAAGGGGCGCCAGTTGGATCCCTGGCCTGGGAAGATCCCAACATGCCGCGGAGCGGTTGGACCCAAGTGTCCAATTACCGAGCCAGAGCTCTGGAGTGCATGCGCCCAGAGCTGGCACTCTGCAGCAAGAGAGGCCACTGCGATGGGAGGCCCACACAGGCCAAAAGAACAAAGATAAATAAATGAAATATCAATAGAAGTGGTCAAAAAATAAATAAAAACATAGAAACAAATTGTACAGAAATAAAAGCAGTAGTAAACTTGAGGGGCTTCCCTGATGGTCCAGTGGTTAAGACTCCATGCTCCCAATGCAGGGGGCCCAGGTTTGATCTCTGTTTAGGGAACTAGATCCCACATACCACAACTAAAGATCCCACATGGCACAACTGAAGACTGAAAATCCCATAACTGGGACTTCCATGGTGGTCCAGTGGTTAAGAGTCTACCTGCCAATGCAGGTGACACAGGTTCAACCCCTGGTCCAGGAAGATCCCATATGTCATGGGGCACTTGAACCTCTGATCAACAACTACAGAGCCTGCACTCTAGAGCCTGTGAGCCGTAACTACTGGGTCCACACGCGGCAACTACTGAAGCCCAAGCGCCTTCGAGCCCATGCTCTGCAACGAGAGAAGCCACTGCAATGAGAAGCCCACAGCACCTCAACTAGAGAGTGGCCCCTGCTTGCCACAATGAGAAACTGTGTCCCACGATGAAGACCCCACAGAATGTAACCTACTAGGCTCCTCTGTCCATGGGACTCTCAGCAAGAATACTGGAGTGGGTTGCCATTCCCTACCCAGGGATCAAGTCCGGGAAACGTATAAGTGATTGCCAACCACATAAAGGAAATTAGGCTGTTGTAAATGGCATTTGGGCTAAAGAGCAAATCGGAATTGGGTAACAGATTCCTTTATAAATGCATAACCACGAGTGTATCAAATATAAAAGTATGGATAATAGCCAAAGCAACACTCAAAGGAACCCTTATAAAAAAATTATTTAAAAAAAATCAATGAGCAAAGCATTCCTCTCAAAGTATTAAAAAAAAAAAAAATGAAAACCCAAACACAGAAGATAAACTGAAGAATAAAAGAAACAGTAATGATAAAAGTAGAAACAAATTGAGGCTTCCCTGGTGGTCCAGTGGGTAAAGACACCGCCTTGCAGTGCAAGGGGCGCCAGTTGGATCCCTGGCCTGGGAAGATCCCAACATGCCGCGGAGCGGTTGGACCCAAGTGTCCAATTACCGAGCCAGAGCTCTGGAGTGCATGCGCCCAGAGCTGGCACTCTGCAGCAAGAGAGGCCACTGCGATGGGAGGCCCACACAGGCCAAAAGAACAAAGATAAATAAATGAAATATCAATAGAAGTGGTCAAAAAATAAATAAAAACATAGAAACAAATTGTACAGAAATAAAAGCAGTAGTAAACTTGAGGGGCTTCCCTGATGGTCCAGTGGTTAAGACTCCATGCTCCCAATGCAGGGGGCCCAGGTTTGATCTCTGTTTAGGGAACTAGATCCCACATACCACAACTAAAGATCCCACATGGCACAACTGAAGACTGAAAATCCCATAACTGGGACTTCCATGGTGGTCCAGTGGTTAAGAGTCTACCTGCCAATGCAGGTGACACAGGTTCAACCCCTGGTCCAGGAAGATCCCATATGTCATGGGGCACTTGAACCTCTGATCAACAACTACAGAGCCTGCACTCTAGAGCCTGTGAGCCGTAACTACTGGGTCCACACGCGGCAACTACTGAAGCCCAAGCGCCTTCGAGCCCATGCTCTGCAACGAGAGAAGCCACTGCAATGAGAAGCCCACAGCACCTCAACTAGAGAGTGGCCCCTGCTTGCCACAATGAGAGAAAACTGTGTCCCACGATGAAGACCCCACAGAATGTAACCTACTAGGCTCCTCTGTCCATGGGACTCTCCAGGCAAGAATACTGGAGTGGGTTGCCATTCCCTACCCAGGGATCAAGTCCGAGTCTCCTGCGTTGCAGGCAGGTTCTTTACCAATTGAGCCACCAAGGAAGCTCAGCGAAGACCCACTGCAGCCAAAAATAAATAAATGAATAAAAATTCAATGAATAAATTAAATGAATAAAAATTTAAAAAAAGAGAAAATCCCACAACTAAGACCTGGTAGAGTCAAGTGAATAAATAATTATTTTTAATGATATCTAGTAAATAGTAAAAATAGTAAGCGATTCAAAAGGTGAATTTTATTGCATGTATTTTATATCATGATGAAAAAAAGAAGAGTAACAGATGAAGTAGAAGAGGGGTCCCAGGGCTTCCCCTGGTGGTCCAGTGGGTAAGGACACTGCCTTGCAGTGCAAGGGGCGCCGGTTGGATCCCTGGCCTGGGAAGATCCCACATGCCGTGGAGCGGCTGGACCGATGTGTCCAATTACTGAGCCAGAGCTCTGGAGCGCATGCGCCCAGAGCCGGCGCTCAGCAACGACAGATGCCACCGCGATGGGAGTCCTACAGGAGCCAAGGAACAAAGATGGATGAAAACAGACAAATGAAAGACCAATAGAAGTGGTCTGCCTGCTCCCCTCCCTCCCCAACCCGACCCCCCGCCCAAAAATAAATAAATAAATAATTAAAAAAAAAAAAAAGAAGAAGAGGGGTCCCAGTTTCAGGTGGAAAGAGACAAGGGCCCCTGCAGAGAGCTGTCTCGTTCTCAAGACTCCCTCCACCGCTGTCTCTCCCTGGAAGAGTCACAAGCCTGAAGTCCTTGCACCGGCTGCCTCTGGGCACTTGGAACAGGAGCCAGGAGCTGGTGGACCCTTGCTACCTCTCTGACCTCAGACAAGTGACTCATTCAAAACTTTTGTTTCTGCACCTATAAAAATGAGGCCCGCACCTTGGCCTTGATCTGGTGGGTGGCCTACTCCTGGGCAGTGCCCTGGACACGTGTGCTCTTCGGGGTGGGGACAAACATTGTTTCTTGCAACCCACAGCTGCTTCCCCTTTTTCTTACTCAGCCTCTGTTTTGTTTGGGAATTGGGTGGCAACCCACCCAGCACTGAGGGATGGACCCGCCTGGCCTCACCTCCACCCTCTGCCTCAGGACGGAGGCACTGGGGGGACGATGTGGCTGCCGAAGCCCCACCCTCTTGCATGTGGAGCATCATTGGGTCTGTTGGTATCCCTTGCAGCCATGAGGGGCAGGCCTAGACAACCCGCAGGGCTGACCCAGAGCCTGACACCAGGGTGTCACTGTATCAGAGTGGTAGCTACCGTGGACTATTTTTATTTGAGATTCTGAGCCCTATCCATGACCTCAGTGTTAGTTGGGTGCCTGGTACAGCCTAAGGGACACAGACTGCAGCATGGATTAACAAGTTACTCTGCTTTGCTGCACATGAGCGAGCCCAAAGACGGAAGCAAGGGACGGCAGCACCGTGGTTAATTACCTCAACAGGGTGGCTCAGGAAAGCCCCAGGAGAGGAGGCAGGAGCAGGACTGCATGCCCTTCAAAACCCCGGAAAATGGTTAACAACTGGCTCTCCAGGGAAAAGCCCTAGCTGGACCGATGTGTCCAATTACGAGCCAGAGCTCTGGAGCGCATGCGCCCAGAGCCGGCGCTCAGCAACGACAGATGCCACCGCGATGGGAGTCCCACAGGAGCCAAGGAACAAAGATGGATGAAAACAGACAAATGAAAGACCAATAGAAGTGGTCTGCCTGCTCCCCTCCCCCCCCAACCCGCCCCCCCCCCCCAAAATAAATAAATAAATATTTAAAAAAAAAGAAGAAGAAGAGGGGTCCCAGTTTCAGGTGGAAAGAGACAAGGGCCCCTGCAGAGAGCTGTCTCGTTCTCAAGACTCCCTCCACCGCTGTCTCTCCCTGGAAGAGTCACAAGCCTGAAGTCCTTGCACCGGCTGCCTCTGGGCACTTGGAACAGGAGCCAGGAGCTGGTGGACCCTTGCTACCTCTCTGACCTCAGACAAGTGACTCATTCAAAACTTTTGTTTCTGCACCTATAAAAATGAGGCCCGCACCTTGGCCTTGATCTGGTGGGTGGCCTACTCCTGGGCAGTGCCCTGGACACGTGTGCTCTTCGGGGTGGGGACAAACATTGTTTCTTGCAACCCACAGCTGCTTCCCCTTTGGCTTACTCGGCCTCTGTTTTGTTTGGGAATTGGGTGGCAACCCACCCAGCACTGAGGGATGGACCCGCCTGGCCTCACCTCCACCCTCTGCCTCAGGACGGAGGCACTGGGGGGACGATGTGGCTGCCGAAGCCCCACCCTCTTGCATGTGGAGCATCATTGGGTCTGTTGGTATCCCTTGCAGCCATGAGGGGCAGGCCTAGACAACCCGCAGGGCTGACCCAGAGCCTGACACCAGGGTGTCACTGTATCAGAGTGGTAGCTACCGTGGACTATTTTTATTTGAGATTCTGAGCCCTATCCATGACCTCAGTGTTAGTTGGGTGCCTGGTACAGCCTAAGGGACACAGACTGCAGCATGGATTAACAAGTTACTCTGCTTTGCTGCACATGAGCGAGCCCAAAGACGGAAGCAAGGGACGGCAGCGCACCCGTGGTTAATTACCTCAACAGGGTGGCTCAGGAAAGCCCCCAGGAGAGGAGGCAGGAGCAGGACTGCATGCCCTTCAAGGTGATGGAAACCCAGCTTTGTGCTGGAAAATGGTTAACAACTGGCTCTCCAGGGGAAAAGCCCTGAGGGGAGGAAGTGAGCAGAAACGGCTGCAGCCATCACGCCCCTCAGCCTCCCTAGGACCTACTCCTCGGATGTACCTAGGCCACCTCCCAGAAGCTGTGGTTCTGGCGGGGTCTGTAGGACCACAGCAAGAGGGGCTCTGTGGCATGTTCCCCTGTCACTCTGGCCCCACCACCTGCAGATGGGGTGGGGCCGTGTCTGAACAGAGCAAGGGAAAAGCTCTGTCCCACAGTCTGACTTACTCCAGGGTTAAAGGACCACTGGTCAAGCTGTCTGCTGCTGGTTCCCTCAAGGGTTCCCAGCGGGGTTGAACTACACTCATGACCTTTGTGGCTACTTTGAAAACATGGTAGAGAACTAATTAGCAACAGCAAAAGCCTCCATTCCTTGTTTTCAATGAAAAACAAATGATCCCCATCTCCGAACTCCAATTCTCCCAATACCACTAAAACTCTCTTCATATATAGCAATCCAGTGGTGATTTTTGCCTAACATAGAGCATTCAAAACACCAGTGACCTAATTCTTTAACTCTGAAAGAGCTCAACAGTGGCTGCATTTGTACGGAGTACCCAGCAACCCTGTGCATATCACAGCCCATCACGTTGGAGATGACGTTGGTACCTGCCATGAGCCCCTTGTCCAGGCGCTGTACCTGTCCCCACCTGCTCCCGTTGCCTGCCAACAGCTCACAGGTGGACCCTTCTCCTAAGACTTGTGTTTGATCTAGAGAGTTATCCCACCCAGAGATACCTCCAGGACTGGCAGAGAAAATACAGTATGTCGCGCAATATTTGGGACATATATTAAAATTTTATTTGTTGCTTATCTGAAATTCCAGTGTAACTAGGCATTTTTTTATTTGCTAAAATTTTTATTGGCTGAATCTGGCAGTCCTAACTTTCCCACCAGGGCCCCCAGGCAATAACTGCCCAGTACAGGAGCAAAGAGACTGCCCCATCTCAGGAGAGATGACTCACGCATGATGCCACTCACGCCCCAGCGCTCCCGGTGGGATCAGACTGGGGCTTGACTTCTGCTGAATCCGAATCTGCCTCCACCCTGTCTCAGCACCCAGCCTCACACTGTGAATTCTCCTGCTCTCCATCACAGTGCAATTCCAAGAGACCTAAGCCACCTGATCTACAGAGATCACAGAACATTCTATCAGCTCACCACAGAGATAACAGGATGCTAGTTGAACACAAGGGGCGAGTACCATGGATGCCCTGGTGAGGCACGCCTTGAAAAGCCTCAGAGGCCGCCACCTCCATCAGATGCGTAGGGGCTCAGGATGTGCGTGGGATGTGCCAGGGACAATCGCTTTCAAGTGAGTAACAAATGACTGTGCCTTGTTTCTCTTATCACTAAGAAAGGTGCATAGTGGTTGATAGGCCTCTTCAGATCCTGGAAGCACACATTCTGCACTTGGCAACACTGTTCCAGCCTATTTATTGAACGACACAGAAGGCTGATAGGTTAACTGGAGCCAGAGAAAGAAAGGGCTCTGCAGCTAGTCGGCCACAATCAGCCCTGACTCTGAGGCCATGTGACCTGGCAGCCGTGACACTTGAGATGTTACACTGAGTGGAGTATGTTAAACCCCAAGAGGAATGTGACAGAGCAGACCCCGGGCTCTGGACCAAGGGCCTGTCACCTTCAGCAGAGAACCAAACACCACTTGAAACGCAGATCCTGGCCTGCCATTGGGCCCTGGTAGGGACAGCATCTGACCACAGGACACTGAGTGACCACGTGGCCAGAATTGCCTGTCCTGAGCTGGCTGCTGTCACGGCTGCTAAGTCATCAGATCGGGCAGGGCCCACAGCCATCCGTCATATGATGGAAGAAGGACATCTGCAGTCAGGCTCAAGCAAGTCCAGCTATAGGAGCAGGAGGCTCCGACACACCTGTGGTCACCACCACTCCTGCACAGATGCCCCCGTGCCCTCCTCAGCTCACACAGATGGCTGTCCCTCTGCCTGGCTGCTCAAGGAGGCAACACCCACCTGCTGTAAGACAGGTCACGGGGTGCAGCAATAACTGCCCAGTACAGGAGCAAAGAGACTGCCCCATCTCAGGAGAGATGACTCACGCATGATGCCACTCACGCCCCAGCGCTCCCGGTGGGATCAGACTGGGGCTTGACTTCTGCTGAATCCGAATCTGCCTCCACCCTGTCTCAGCACCCAGCCTCACACTGTGAATTCTCCTGCTCTCCATCACAGTGCAATTCCAAGAGACCTAAGCCACCTGATCTACAGAGATCACAGAACATTCTATCAGCTCACCACAGAGATAACAGGATGCTAGTTGAACACAAGGGGCGAGTACCATGGATGCCCTGGTGAGGCACGCCTTGAAAAGCCTCAGAGGCCGCCACCTCCATCAGATGCGTAGGGGCTCAGGATGTGCGTGGGATGTGCCAGGGACAATCGCTTTCAAGTGAGTAACAAATGACTGTGCCTTGTTTCTCTTATCACTAAGAAAGGTGCATAGTGGTTGATAGGCCTCTTCAGATCCTGGAAGCACACATTCTGCACTTGGCAACACTGTTCCAGCCTATTTATTGAACGACACAGAAGGCTGATAGGTTAACTGGAGCCAGAGAAAGAAAGGGCTCTGCAGCTAGTCGGCCACAATCAGCCCTGACTCTGAGGCCATGTGACCTGGCAGCCGTGACACTTGAGATGTTACACTGAGTGGAGTATGTTAAACCCCAAGAGGAATGTGACAGAGCAGACCCCGGGCTCTGGACCAAGGGCCTGTCACCTTCAGCAGAGAACCAAACACCACTTGAAACGCAGATCCTGGCCTGCCATTGGGCCCTGGTAGGGACAGCATCTGACCACAGGACACTGAGTGACCACGTGGCCAGAATTGCCTGTCCTGAGCTGGCTGCTGTCACGGCTGCTAAGTCATCAGATCGGGCAGGGCCCACAGCCATCCGTCATATGATGGAAGAAGGACATCTGCAGTCAGGCTCAAGCAAGTCCAGCTATAGGAGCAGGAGGCTCCGACACACCTGTGGTCACCACCACTCCTGCACAGATGCCCCCGTGCCCCTCCCTCAGCTCACACAGATGGCTGTCCCTCTGCCTGGCTGCTCAAGGAGGGCAACACCCACCTGCTTGGTCCACAGACAGGTCAGCTTGGCTGGTTGATGCAAGCTAGAAATAGGCATCTGCCAGACCTCAGTCCCTCTCAGGGGATGGCCCCCAAGACATCCTAGCCCTTGGAATCTATGAGATGTGGCCTTACATGGCCAAAGGGACGGGGTAGATGTTAAGAGCCCTGAGATAAAAATAAATCAGTTTAGAAAAGAACCCTGAGATAGGGAGGTGGTCCTGGATTATCTCGTGGGCCCAGCGACATCCTAAGTGTCCTTATGAGAGGGAGGTGGGAAGCAGGAAGGTCAGAGAAGAAGATGCAATGACAGAAGCAGATTAGAGGACTGTGCACAGCAGCAGGTGGTCACTGGCCCAGAGCGTGGCAGAGACCCCCCCGACCTGGCAGCCATGCCGAACGGGACCAGGCTTTCTTCGAACCCCAGAGGTCTGGCTACATCTTGGCTCCACAGGTGCCCTCCTATGTGACCTTGGGCATGACCTCTGACGGCTCCGGAGTCATCACAAGCAAATACAGGTATATACCCGCACCCCACCCTATGGAGCAATTTGAGCACAAACCAGCTAGACTACAAAAGGAGAGGGTGTGGCCACCAGCACCTGCAGGACCAGGGCACCACGTGGACCCCTCTGCATCCAGGGGTCTCAGGGAGAGGGTGACAGCCACTCTTTCATGTGCCCCCACCACAAACATTCTCCCCTGCCTGAGGTTCTCCTGGTGACTGAAGAGGTCTGCTAGTCCTGTGGGACGGGAGAGGTGGGCCTTGACAGACCTGGTCAAGCAAGTTCCAGGCAGGTGCTCCCTCTCAGGTGCAGAAGTAGTGAGTGTTCCACCCACAGAGGGGGCTGGATGGCAGAGGGGAGGAGCTGGTACCTAGCCAGCAATGTTTGCTTGTGTTTCATCAACTCCCCTTGGGCAGACTAGGGCTCGGTTATTGGAAACCCAGAGTC
The DNA here is from genome assembly GCA_022376925.1 of Tragulus kanchil. Classification (NCBI taxonomy): domain Eukaryota; kingdom Metazoa; phylum Chordata; class Mammalia; order Artiodactyla; family Tragulidae; genus Tragulus; species Tragulus kanchil. Next base: position 50,855,706 of record JAIOJX010000030.1, read on the forward strand.
TTGCCTGATGATATTTTTTTCCACACTACTATTATGATTTCTAAGTGATTTGCAAGGGATGCTTTGATCAGCGATTATGTAAATTATGTAACCCTGTGTGTGTGTGAATAGAGCAACATCCACTATTTGTTTGTAATGCAGTGAAATCCCTGTACAGTAGGGGCCTCTTGTGGGCTATTTTAAAAGCTGTCTATGACTTTCTCATTGACTTTTTCTTTACAAACATATGCGTTGGCTTTCTTCTTAGTATGTTCAAGGGATCCCCTGCCTAACAGTGCTTTTTATGAGCCTTGCCAGATGTGGAAACTTCCCTCAGAAAGGGGGCGTAGAGCTACACCTCAGCTGTTTCTGAAATGTGAGTGGCTGCGGCCAGGGAGGCCTTGGAGCAGAAGTAAACAAACAGAAATGGATCCTTACTAGGCACATGTCCTTACTGGAACTTAGTCCCTTAAGCCGGCTTCTCTAAACAGCTCGATGGCTGGTACACAAACTGGTCGCCGGGAAACAGCTGCTCTTTCAGAAATAAAGGGACAGAATACATGGCACAAGAGGTGGTGGCGGTCAGACCAGCAGGGGCCTTGGTGGACGCCCAGTAGCCTCCCCAGAGGGAGTCTGGGGGAGAAGAGGGCTGGGAGAGGAGGATGTGGTGGGCCCAGGGGGATCCCCAGGGCTGAATAGAGGTACAGAGTCCCTGAGAGGACTCCAGGCTGAGAGGGACTTGGGCAGAGGCAGACCCAGCCCCGAGGGGCGATGTGGAAGGAAAGGGGCTTGAGGAGGGTAAGGGGGCCTCTTCTCAGTGCGTGTCCAGCCCGAGAAAGAGACACAGAGACAAGAAAGACATAGAGACAGCGAGAGACACAGAGATGAAGAGACAGAGAGACAGAAGGAGAGACAGAGAAACAGAGACAGACACACACACACACACACACACACACAGCCGCATCCCTGTGAATCAGCATCCCCATGAGAAGGGAGGGAGATGAAGGTGGAGGGGAGGGGCCAGGCCGGGCCGGCCTCTCTGTTACAGGATTGGGGCCGTGGTGGGGGGCGGGGGGGTGGTGTTTCAGATCCTTCCCTGAGGGCTTCCCTTCCTCAGAACTCTGATCTCTTTAGCGTCAGGGTGACTTTAGGGCAGCTCTCCAAGAGAGGAGGCCCAGAGCACTCTGTGCCTCTTTCTCTTCCCCCACTCGCTGCGCCCCCGCCCCGCCCCATCTCTCTCTCAGCCCTTCTGCCCTCTGGTCCCGTTGTGGCAGGCGCAAGCACAGTCCATCCTACGTCTCAGTGCTGGTCCCCTTGTCCTGCTCCTGATCCTAGAAACCCCAGACAACAATGCCTCTCTGGAGCAGGGAGATGTTTGGACTTCTAATGTTCTTTCTAAGGCACCTGGACCCTGGGGCCGGGGACGCAGGTGGCTTGCTCAGCTCTCTTGGAGCAGCTTCTGCTCCACGGTCTGCCAGCCCAACCTTGCTGAGGGACCACAGGGACAACATGTTACACGCTCAGAGGCAGCAGCACCTGGTTGAGAGAGGCCCACGGCAGGCTTGGCCCCAGCCCCCGCTGCTGAATCCACATCTTACAGGGTCACAGGAGCCGGGTGGCCCCATGCTCAGGGTCTTATCACCACTCTGCTCAGTGGGGCCATCTGCTCCTCCCCACCTGGGCCCCTCTGCCAACACAGCTGCTTGGGGGCCACCGGGAACTTAAAACGAGGTGGTGGCAGTCAGACCAGCAGGGGCCTTGGTGGACGCCCAGTAGCCTCCCCAGAGGGAGTCTGGGGGAGAAGAGGGCTGGGAGAGGAGGATGTGGTGGGCCCAGGGGGATCCCCAGGGCTGAATAGAGGTACAGAGTCCCTGAGAGGACTCCAGGCTGAGAGGGACTTGGGCAGAGGCAGACCCAGCCCCGAGGGGCGATGTGGAAGGAAAGGGGCTTGAGGAGGGTAAGGGGGCCTCTTCTCAGTGCGTGTCCAGCCCGAGAAAGAGACACAGAGACAAGAAAGACATAGAGACAGCGAGAGACACAGAGATGAAGAGACAGAGAGACAGAAGGAGAGACAGAGAAACAGAGACAGACACACACACACACACACACACACACACACAGCCGCATCCCTGTGAATCAGCATCCCCATGAGAAGGGAGGGAGATGAAGGTGGAGGGGAGGGGCCAGGCCGGGCCGGCCTCTCTGTTACAGGATTGGGGCCGTGGTGGGGGGCGGGGGGGTGGTGTTTCAGATCCTTCCCTGAGGGCTTCCCTTCCTCAGAACTCTGATCTCTTTAGCGTCAGGGTGACTTTAGGGCAGCTCTCCAAGAGAGGAGGCCCAGAGCACTCTGTGCCTCTTTCTCTTCCCCCACTCGCTGCGCCCCCGCCCCGCCCCATCTCTCTCTCAGCCCTTCTGCCCTCTGGTCCCGTTGTGGCAGGCGCAAGCACAGTCCATCCTACGTCTCAGTGCTGGTCCCCTTGTCCTGCTCCTGATCCTAGAAACCCCAGACAACAATGCCTCTCTGGAGCAGGGAGATGTTTGGACTTCTAATGTTCTTTCTAAGGCACCTGGACCCTGGGGCCGGGGACGCAGGTGGCTTGCTCAGCTCTCTTGGAGCAGCTTCTGCTCCACGGTCTGCCAGCCCAACCTTGCTGAGGGACCACAGGGACAACATGTTACACGCTCAGAGGCAGCAGCACCTGGTTGAGAGAGGCCCACGGCAGGCTTGGCCCCAGCCCCCGCTGCTGAATCCACATCTTACAGGGTCACAGGAGCCGGGTGGCCCCATGCTCAGGGTCTTATCACCACTCTGCTCAGTGGGGCCATCTGCTCCTCCCCACCTGGGCCCCTCTGCCAACACAGCTGCTTGGGGGCCACCGGGAACTTTGTGTCCTCCTGAGCAACTAGCAATAGTAGGGCCTCCAGGCAGCTTGGGGGGCAGGGCATCTATCCTGCTGGGGCCCCAGATGGGCTAGGACAAATCCAGCCAGGGAAATGGGATAAGCGTGCCCTCTGAGTGATGCACCTCACCTTCAGCAGCTAAGTCCCCAGGGCAGCTGTGGAGGCTGAATGGAGAGAGGTCAGCACCCTCCATGGCTCTTCCCCCAACCCAGTGCTATAGACTGAACTGCGTTCCCCCAAATCCATATGCCAAAGCCCTAACTCGCAGTGCATAGTATCAGGATGTGAGATGTTTGTGAAGTGATTACGGTTAGGTGAGGGCTGGGCTTCCCTGGTGGCTCAGATGGTAAAAAATCTGCCTGCAATATGGGAGACCTGGACTCGATCTCTTGAGTTGAGAAGATCCCTTGGAGGAGGGCATGGCAACCCACTCCAGTATTCTTGCCTGGAAAATTCCATGAACACAGGGGCCGCTGGGCTGTAGTCCATGGGGTTGTAGAGTCAGACATGACTGAGCGACTAAGCACACACACATGAGAGTGGAGTCCCCAGAAGAGGAAGAGACCAGCCCACTCTCCCTTACCCCACACTGTGTCAGGGCACAGCAAGAAAGCAGCCGTCTGCCAGCCAGGAAGTGAGCTCTTCCTAGAACCTGGCCATCCTGGGTGCTGATCTCAGACTGCCAGTCTCCAGAACTGTGAAGAAGCAATGTCTGTGGGTTAAGTCACCTGGTCCCTGGGATCTTGTTCTGGCAGCCGGGCAGACTAAGACACCTGGAGGGTCACCCTCCAGTTTTCCTCCTGAAAAGTGCTCCCAAACCCATCACACATGACTGACTGTACGGGCTATGGAGCCTCCATACCTCCTGCCCACTAGCAGAGGGTACAGCTAAGGGAGGGACAGAATAGACCAGGAACTTCAAGGAGCTCCCAAGGCCTTATTTCAGGTCACCCAGAAGTGGTGACCATTAAGAGATAGAACTTCATGGCAACCTAAATGTCCACTGACAGATGATCCAGGGGCATCTCCTCCCAGCCTGGCCCCATGCTCAGGGTCTTATCACCACTCTGCTCGGGGGCTTGCCTCCCACCTGGGCCCCTCTGCCAACACAGCTGCTTGGGGGCCACCGGGAACTTTGTGTCCTCCTGAGCAACTAGCAATAGTAGGGCCTCCAGGCAGCTTGGGGGACAGGGCATCTATCCTGCTGGGGCCCCAGATGGGCTAGGACAAATCCAGCCAGGGAAATGGGATAAGCGTGCCCTCTGAGTGATGCACCTCACCTTCAGCAGCTAAGTCCCCAGGGCAGCTGTGGAGGCTGAATGGAGAGAGGTCAGCACCCTCCATGGCTCTTCCCCCAACCCAGTGCTATAGACTGAACTGCGTTCCCCCAAATCCATATGCCAAAGCCCTAACTCGCAGTGCATAGTATCAGGATGTGAGATGTTTGTGAAGTGATTACGGTTAGGTGAGGGCTGGGCTTCCCTGGTGGCTCAGATGGTAAAAAATCTGCCTGCAATATGGGAGACCTGGACTCGATCTCTTGAGTTGAGAAGATCCCTTGGAGGAGGGCATGGCAACCCACTCCAGTATTCTTGCCTGGAAAATTCCATGAACACAGGGGCCGCTGGGCTGTAGTCCATGGGGTTGTAGAGTCAGACATGACTGAGCGACTAAGCACACACACATGAGAGTGGAGTCCCCAGAAGAGGAAGAGACCAGCCCACTCTCCCTTACCCCACACTGTGTCAGGGCACAGCAAGAAAGCAGCCGTCTGCCAGCCAGGAAGTGAGCTCTTCCTAGAACCTGGCCATCCTGGGTGCTGATCTCAGACTGCCAGTCTCCAGAACTGTGAAGAAGCAATGTCTGTGGGTTAAGTCACCTGGTCCCTGGGATCTTGTTCTGGCAGCCGGGCAGACTAAGACACCTGGAGGGTCACCCCCTCCAGTTTTCCTCCTGAAAAGTGCTCCCCAAACCCATCACACATGACTGACTGTACGGGCTATGGAGCCTCCATACCTCCTGCCCACTAGCAGAGGGGTACAGCTAAGGGAGGGGACAGAATAGACCAGGAACTTCAAGGGAGCTCCCAAGGCCTTATTTCAGGTCACCCAGAAGTGGTGACCATTAAGAGATAGAACTTCATGGCAACCTAAATGTCCACTGACAGATGATCAGGTACAGATGTGGTGGGTGGGTGTGCTCAGTCAGTCTCGTCCAACTCTTTGTGACCCCGTGGACTGTAGCCCACCAGGCTCCTCTGTCCACGCAATTCTCCAGACAAGAATACTGGAATGGGTTTCCATTTCCTCCTCCAGGGGATCTTCCCAACCCAGGGATCAAACCCAAGCCCCTTGCAGCTGCTGCACTGGCAGGCAGGCAATGGGCCACCTGGAAAGCTCTATAAAAGATATGGTACATACATACAATCGGAAAAGTACTCAGCAGTAAAAAAAAAAAAGAAGAAAAAGAAATAATGCCATTTGCAGCAACATGGATGGACCTAAAGATTATCACACTAAGTGAAGGAAGTCAGACAAATATCATGATACCCCTTATATGTGGAGTCTAAAAAAAGAATACAAATTAACTAACAAAACAAAAATGAACTCAGTCACAGAAAATAAACTTATGGTTTACCAAAGGGGAAAAGGGAGGGAAGGATAGATTAGGAATTGGGGATTAACAGATACTGCTATATATAAAAAAAAGATAAACAAAAAGGACCTACTCTACACCACTGGGAGCTATATTTAATATCTTGTAATAATCTATAACAGAAAAGAATCTGAAAAAAGGATATGTGTGTATATATATATATATCTCTGAATCACTTTGCTGTATACCTAAAATATTATAAAGCAAACAATTCTTTTTAAAAAAGAAAAAGATCTTTTTTAATACCCACCTACAGATGATGCAACTATGGGGAAAAGAGAGACGGAGCTCCATGCCAATGGAATGACTCAGGGTTCTGGGGCTCCACAGCCACAGGCTGGAGGGGAGTGGCAGCAGCCTCAGGAGGAGCAGGCCTGTCCCCAAGGAGCTCAAGAAAAACCTGCTGCCGTGCACCTGGCAAAGGGGCTGAAAACAGCACGGGGGCCACGCGCTCCAGCAGATCATAGAGGGATGAGCCCAGGTGACCTGGAAGCCCAGCACAGGCAAGGGGCATCAGAGAGACTCGACGAGCGACCCCAGCCAGGAAGTGAGCTCTTCCTAGAACCTGGCCATCCTGGGTGCTGATCTCAGACTGCCAGTCTCTGGAACTGTGAAGAAGCAATGCGTTCCCTCCAAGGCAGCCAGAACGCTCTCCTCCTGGGAGCCTGCTGTGGATACAACCCCAAGTGGACCCGCTGGGGACAGTTTGGAAACGGCTCACTGCTCCGGGCCAAATGCTGGCTTCTGGTGGGGGTAGCACTTCTCAGGGAGGCAGGGCTAGACCTGGGCGGGCCTGGCAGCCAAACCGCAAATCTTTAGGATGGCCCTGAAACCAAGCTGAAGCGCTCGGGCTCCCAGACTAGAGGTGGGCCCTCGGGGCAGCCAGGACAGACGGGAGGGGTGTGCACGGCACAGCCCCCGCCTCCCTCGTCTGGCCCTGGCAACCTGTGGACTGGCGCTGCAAGGGCAGCCAGCACGGGTGGGCCTGAGACGAGTGAAGAAATCGGCAGTGCTCGGGCCCTCTCTCTTTGGAAATTTGGCATTTAGCTCATCGTAATTTTTTGCATTGAATTTGATTCTTCTGAATTTGTTACTAAAATATTTATTTTGATGACTGATGTTTGCGGTACCCCCTGAAAGCAGGGGCCAGACCAGGTGTCTCCCTTGGCTCTTGGACCTGACAAGGCTGTCAGTGACCCCCATCCCCCAGCACTCTGGAGCCAACCTGATTTCTCATCTTGGACCAGCATCCCACACATGTGGAAGAGACACCATTTACCACGTGGAGCCCCGGGTCCCTAGGACAAACAAGAAGGGGGCATGCGCCAGCCCTAGTCTGACGTGGTAGGCTCCCCACAGCAAACCACAAGCCCCCCCTCGCACTGCCACCATGCCTGCCCTCTGTTAGCACCAAAGACCCCGTCTCTCTTCTCCCCAGCTGGCCCCCACAGCCCCTCTGCATAGGATTTCTCATCCAAACTCTGGCCGGAGCCCCAGTGACCAGCAGATGCAGGATTCCCATTGCCTGAAGCTGTGGACGCCCCAACCCAGGCTAGTTGTTTTTCTCCTAACATCATTAGCTCTGCCAGGAGCAGAACCAGCCCAGTGTTTGTGCTGATCTCGTCGTTTCACAGAAGAAGAAGAAAAGACATGTGAGGAGGAAACCAAGCCAAAGGGACTGGATCTGGGCCCTCTCCTCCGTCTCTCCCACCCCGCCTGGCTGGGGGGAGCGGGCAGGCGCTCCCCTCCACCCTGTCACCAGCTCTGGCTCCTTTCCTCGCTGTTTGGGCACAGTGTTGGCTCACGGGATGTCTGGATTTTTCTTTGTTTTGGAAAAAGTAGCAGCTCTCCACTCCTTGTGGGGAGCAATGTTCCTTGGGCTTAAGAGATTCCTGCGGGTGAGTGTGGGCATCTGAGACTTTTCACGAGGTCTGTTGTGTCTTGCCTCGTGGCTAGGCAGTCGGTTCCACCACTTAAGATCCCATGCCCAAAGTCCCACCCCACCTTACCCCGCTGAGGCTCTAAACTCCCCAGTTCCTCTACTCAACAGAGGTCACTTTCCAAGCCTCTGGTCACAGGGCTGGAGCCTGGAGCAGCAAGGAGAGGACTCAGTCTGCCCAGCAAAGTCCATGCCCCACCATTCAGTCCCAGCAGATCGTCCCTCAAGTGCTTGCACACAGACACTGAGGCACAAACACTGGGTCAAGTTAAACAAACTGCTGAAACTCTTCTACAAAACCTGATGTGGCAGGGAGTTACCTTTTCCTTCTTGGTGATCTCCATCCTGGCTCTGTCATCCAGCATTTGTCCTGCAACCAGCCAAGGTCAGCTGGGACCCCTTACGTTCCTCGGCAGGCTTCCAAGGCAGAAATATCCCCAGACTTCTCCCAACCACGGGTCACGGCTGGCCCAGGTGTTTGGTCGAGTAGGGTCCACCTCCCAGCTGGTTTCTGGCTTGAGGTTCAGTCACAGACTTTCCTCCTTTTCATTGTTCTCCAGCAAGCCTGCCAGCTTTCTCTTCTGGGGCATAGTCAGGACCTTTCCCTGCTGAGGGCTCGTCAGGCCAGGTATGGTCGGGGCAGGGCCATCACCAGGCTCCAGGCTGGTCAGCTTTCTCTCCGGGCTGTGCTGAGCTGTGACGGCGTAGTGTTCTCTAGACAGACTCAGCAGACTCAACAGAAAAGGTCTTCTTTCCTACTGTGTCTGGGGGACAGCTTTTGAGTCATCAGGCTACAGACGACTGTGCGTCTCTCACACCCCCAACCTGCTTCCCTGAGCTCAGTCACCGCCCAACACTTCCTGCTCCGACCAGGTGTGTGTGGAGTGGGGAATTCTCCACCAGGGCTTGCTGCACTCCTGAGAGGGCCCGTGCTGCCATGGCAACCAGGAGCAGGCCTTTGCGCTCACACCCTCTGGCCTCCACAGGGCTGACCATCCTGTCATTAGAGCTGCCATGCAGAAAACTGGGGCTGATGGCAACGGGCCTCCATCTTGACGTCACCATAGCAACAGCCCGATCGCCTAATCACTGCAGACGTTGCCACCTGTCCAGTTTCCAGAGGAGAGTCACAGGGTCTTCCAAATTCATGTCCTATGGGGGAGAGGACCCCAGTGAATCCGGGAACCAGAGGAGAGAGAATGGGCGACGTAGCCACCAGCATGGCCACACGTGCCCAGACCACTCTCAAACTTGGTCGCTGCCTTTCCAGCCTACCCTCTGGAAATCTGAGCTCTGCTAGGATCCAGCAGAGGGAGCAAGGAGGTGTGGCCAGGGAGAACTCTCCAGATGGATCCACTGTAACATTTTAAACCACTTTTGTATTGATGGTCACATGGGCAGTTTTAGGTTTTCCCCATTAAAAATCTTGGTCTTTCACCAGAGTCAACACATGCACGTGTTTCTTTTGGATGATTCCTGGAGGCTGAATTGCTAGGTCAGATGCTGGGCATGTTTTATGATTGCTCACATAGAACTACATCACCCTCTCCAATGACTTTGCCAATTACTCTTTCCACTGTCATTAGGAGTTTGGTTCCATGCTGGCCAGTCCTTGAGATGATGAATCCTTACAGCTTTTGCATATCTGCTGTGTCTCATTATCGTTTGAACTGCGAAGTGCTGAACACCTTTTCATATGTTTATGGTTATTTGTATTTCTGTTTCTAAAGATGAGTTGTTTATACTACTTAACTGTTTTGTTATTAAATTGTCTTCTACTTTTCAGGTTGTATTAACTATTTTTATATTCCATCCATATCATCTATTAATTCTTGTTAAATATACCATAATACCTACTACCCCATATATTGCTAAGCATATGGCTTGATCAATGTGTGATCAATGTGATACTTTATCACACAGCTGTTGTTTGGTTTTTTTTTAATGAATTTTACTCTTTGCTTTCTTTTTGGGGAAGCTTGTGTCTTGTTAAGAAAAGTACTTTCCACCCAAATTAGAAAAATGTTCTTCCACATTTCCTTCCAATTTTTTTTATGTTCAGCACTTTCATCCTTCTGGAATTAGGTATAGTCCGAGGGTGGGCGTCTAGTACTTGTTGGCTCCCCTTTCCCCACCGACTCGTGCTGTTGACGGCATCACAGTTTGTGCTCCACTGGTGCATTTCTCTCCTGGGAGGGAACCGCTCAGCTCTGGTTGCCGGTGTACACCACCAGGCTAAGTCTGGAGCCACAGCTAGCCTGAGCCTCTCGGAACACTTTGTGGTGCTTCGGGAGCTGACGCTGGATTTGTGGGGAGCTGCACCAAGGCCACTTCATGCTCTCCTTCCTATCTGCCCAGGAACCATCCAGGAGGATTTCCCCTCTTCTCTGATTCAGAGATGTAAGGCTGTCTGCCCCAGGCCCTCAGTGTGTAGCTGCTATCTCAACGGGGCTCCCAGCCAGAGGGGTTGCATTTGTTGGGGTGACTTCCGGGTCAGGCATCCTGCCTCTGTGGTTGGGAAGCAGCACCTTTGGGTGCTCTCCTTTTTCCCTTTCCTTTTTTTTTTTTTAATTGCTTGTCTGTGTCAGCAACAAATTGTCTGAATGCAAAATGGTTCTTGGTACTCTGCGTGTCCTGTCTTGGCCTCAGAGCTGACTATGAACAAGACATCTCCCTCCATTCCTGTGGATACCACACTCTTCCAGCTGGCACAACTTTTTAGCTGTTTTTATATCTGGTGGGATAAACATCCCCCCTTTTGCCCTACAATTGTTTTTTTTTTTTATCCATACACCTTTTATCTTTCATATAAACCTTAGAACCTACTCATCCCATCTGACTACAAGAATGCTGTTGATACTTTCATTGAAGAGGCATTGAATTTGTGGATTGAGGATCCATTTTTAGAGAGCTGGCATCTTTATAATGTCGTCTTCTCATTCAGAATGTGGTACATGCCCCATTTGTTTAGGTCTTCTTTTTTGCCGTTCAGGTGAGCTTTATTATTTTTTCTCTTACAGATACATATATTTCTTATTAGATTTATTTCTAAAGAAAGGAAAGACATTTATTAGGAGAAGGAGAAATTGTCATTACAACTCATACTGATGAAAACACTTATGACTGACAAACCACTTTGTTTTCATTCTGTCATTTGATCAGACAATCTGGAGGCAGTAGGCAGGGGTGGTATGATTTTCATCACTTCTTCCCCACCCCCCCACTTCCAAATGAGTTCACTGAGCCTGAGAAAGCTGAAGGATTGAGCTGCAAAGACCTGTGATACTCATCGTCCCCCGAGGACCGTGTCCAGGCAATCTTCCTGCAGAGCCCTGAGCTCTCAGGCCACAGTTGACTGGAATGTCACCTAATCCAAAGGCAGCCACACTGCACACTGGTCAGAGCCTTGGGGGTGACCTCACAGGAGACCCAACAGGGACTCCTTAAAACAATGGGTGTTTTTTTTGGAGGCCCCAAGGTGGTAGAACCTGAGCATTCAAGTCTCCAAAGGAAAGTCCTGCGTCTTCTCCCTGGGAGGAGGCAGAGGATGGTGCCTTTCTGGCTGAAGTATCTGTGATGTAGGAGGGGAGGAGCCGCTTCAAGACTCCCCTTGCCCCCTCCCCCAACAGGTCCAGGATTTTGTGTTTCAGCCCTTCCCTCTGCTAGACCACTATCACCTGTGCCTCTCCTCAATTTAAACCTTTCCACTTGCTTAGTATCTCCCACTGTTTGTCCTTCTTCTGCCCTCTTTGTATCATTCTAGTGGAGTTCATATAAATATGCATATTTCACCTTCTATGTTCACACCAGAAGCGTGTACCAATACTGTTTGGGGTTTGCTGACCCTTTTCATTTGAGCAAATCCCACTGTTTCTTCCAAGGGTTAAACCTGAAGTCCTGGGTTGTGCTCTGATTGGACAGCCTACCTTGTGATTTGCATTGATTGGCTGAGGCCTGGGTCAGGTGCCATTTGTAGACCTTTCTCTGAGGCAATAGAAGAAGGCCTTGTGTTGATTGGCTCAAACGTCCAGTGGCCGCCACCTGCTAGCAGGGATGCGGAGCCTCAGGGTGTACACAGGTTGGGGAAGGGGAGGGGACAGAAGGAGATGGAAGGGGCTGGGTCTCACAGTCCTCTTGACAGTTTGCGCTTTTTTTCAACAGTTTGAGTCTTTGTGGTGACTTGTCCTTTGTGGTGTCTCCCATCCTGCTTTCTGCTCTTAGAGTCCTAGGCACCAGGCTGCCGCGACGCCCAGACTCCTCTTTCGTGGTGGCTCTGTCCCTCTGCTGTGCTTCTGCCTGCCTCCCTGCCTCCCTGCCTCCTTTCCTATTCTGCAGACTTTCTCCCACTTTTTGTGAAGGTCAGCACCACAGCAGTAAAGGTGCCTCAGTCCAGTCACCGGTCTGGACGACTGTGTGTCTAGCACGGGCTACGTAGCCATCCCTAGAGCCGGGGCAGGGGAGCAGTGCCTGGTGGTGCACACATAGCTCCTGGGCAGCCACACTGCACACTGGTCAGAGCCTTGGGGTGACCTCACAGGAGACCCAACAGGGACTCCTTAAAACAATGGGTGTTTTTGGAGGCCCCAAGGTGGTAGAACCTGAGCATTCAAGTCTCCAAAGGAAAGTCCTCGTCTTCTCCTGGGAGGAGGCAGAGGATGGTGCCTTTCTGGCTGAAGTATCTGTGGTGTAGGAGGAGGAGCCGCTTCAAGACCCCCTGCCCCTCCCCAACAGGTCCAGGATTTTGTGTTTCAGCCCTTCCCTCTGCTAGACCACTATCACCTGTGCCTCTCCTCAATTTAAACCTTTCCACTTGGTTAGTATCTCCCACTGTTTGTCCTTCTTCTGCCCTCTTTGTATCATTCTAGTGGAGTTCATATAAATATGCATATTTCACCTTCTATGTTCACACCAGAAGCGTGTACCAATACTGTTTGGGGTTTGCTAACCCTTTTCATTTGAGCAAATCCCACTGTTTCTTCCAAGGGTTAAACCTGAAGTCCTGGGTTGTGCTCTGATTGGACAGCCTACCTTGTGATTTGCATTGATTGGCTGAGGCCTGGGTCAGGTGCCATTTGTAGACCTTTCTCTGAGGCGATAGAAGAAGGCCTTGTGTTGATGGGCTCAAAGGTCCAGTGGCCGCCACCTGCTAGCAGGGATGCAGAGCCTCAGGGTGTATACAGGTTGGGGAAGGGGAGGGGACAGAAGGAGATGGAAGGGGCTGGGTCTCACAGTCCTCTTGACAGTTTGCGCTTTTTTTCAACAGTTTGAGTCTTTGTGGTGACTTGTCCTTTGTGGTGTCTCCCACCCTGCTTTCTGCTCTTAGAGTCCTGGGCACCAGGCTGCCGCGACGCCCAGACTCCTCTTTCGTGGTGGCTCTGTCCCTCTGCTGTGCTTCTGCCTGCCTCCCTGCCTCCTTTCCTATTCTGCAGACTTTCTCCCACTTTTTGTGAAGGTCAGCACCACAGCAGTAAAGGTGCCTCAGTCCAGTCACCGGTCTGGACGACTGTGTGTCTAGCACGGGCTACGTAGCCATCCCTAGAGCCGGGGCAGGGGAGCAGTGCCTGGTGGTGCACACATAGCTCCTGGGAAGGCAGCTCTGAGGGGACTTGTCCCTCTCTTCAGGGAGCTCCCAGCTGGGTCCTGTTTTCCTTGTCTGTGATCCCTTCCTGCCCATTGCCTTCAGGAAAACCTTCTCAGCGTATACCCTGTCCCCTCCTGCTCTAATATCCTGGGCTCCCTCTGGGCTGGTGGCCGAGCCATGCCTGTGTCTGTTTTCCTGTGACCTGGAGAGCCTGGGGAAGCACGGACATGCGGGCAAGTCGTTGTGGTAGTGAATGGTATTCCTGGAGGCTGGGTCTGCTAGGACCCCCTGGTGGATGGCATCCAGCCCACACTCTGCAGACTCAGCGAACGACTACGAAAGTATAAGGAAGGAAAAATTCTCCTCCACCTTCTTTGGGTCTCCCGCTGGCCAAAGACCTAAACCGACAGAAACAGGAGAAAAGCATACAGGCTTTGTTTAAAGTTTTAGTTGTATATAGGAGCTTTCACAAGAGAATGAAGATCCAAAGAAGTGATGAGAGAAAAAGCTTTTTATCTTAAAAACAAAAAACAATAAGTCGGTAGAATGGACAAGACAACGGTGCTGGGTAGGGAGAGTAAATTGTGGAGAAGTGACTAAGGAAGATGAGAGTGGGTTCAAAAATAATCAGTATGTCCAAATAGTATATTTAAGGTGATACACTCTGAATTCCTTTGGAAGCCTGATTACACTGGTGGTCTCTTTTGAGGCCCCTTTCCTGGTGGCTGGCCAGACAAGGGGTTTGGGGACTGAGGCCACTGAATGGCTAGGATCCCCAACCCCTGCTGAACTGGGCCTCCTGGGGTATGCCCCTGGCCAGTTTTTTTTTTTTTTTTTTTTAAATATTTATTTGTTTGACTGCGTCAGGTCTTAGTTGCAGCACGCAGGATCTTTGTTGAGTCACACAGACTCCCCAGTTGTGGTGTGCGGGTTCTGTAGTGGAAGTGCATGGGTTTAGTTGCTCCATGACATGTGCGATCTTAGTTTCCCCCAACCAGAGGTCAGCTACGTTTCCCCTCCTTTGCAAGGTGGAGTCTTAACCCGCTGGACCACCAGGAAAGTCCCTCTGCCAGCTTTCATCAGGCTCCCTGGAAGGTTCTGCTGTGCTACTAAACTGAGCACCTTCTGTGAGCTGAACAAAACCTCAGAGGCGGGTGGCAGCCTGTCTGGCCCAGCAGGGGCTGATGTAGAGACCCTCCGCTGTATGTCATGGGTAGCCTTGTTCCAGTTCTGTCTGCAGGGCCCAGCACAGCAGGGGGCCAGGAAAGCTGTGCCACCCCTGTGTGTGTGCGTGTGGTGGGGCGCAGATGCATGCATGACATCAGCACTCTGCCCTACAATCTTTTCTATCCCCGTAATTTCAGACTTACAGGACAGCTGCAGGAAGTGTATAGCAAACTCCTGAAAACCTTCATCCTGACTCTTGTTTTTTTTTTCACCCGGACTCTTTGAATTTATCATATTTGCTTTACCCTCCAAGCAGGAGACACAAGTTCAAGCCCTGGGTTGGGAAGATCCCCTAGAGAAGGAAATGGCAACCCACTCCAGAATTCTTGCCTGGGAAATCTCATGGACAGAGGAGCTTTACCCTCCAAGAGGAGATTAGTTTTTATACAGGAACTTTCACAAGAGAATGAAGATCCAAAGAAGTGATGAGAGAAAAAGCTTTTTATCTTAAAAACAAAAAACAATAAGTCGGTAGAATGGACAAGACAACGGTGTTGGGTAGGGAGAGTAAATTGTGGAGAAGTGACTAAGGAAGATGAGAGTGGGTTCAAAAATAATCAGTATGTCCAAATAGTATATTTAAGGTGATACACTCTGAATTCCTTTGGAAGCCTGATTACACTGGTGGTCTCTTTTGAGGCCCCTTTCCTGGTGGCTGGCCAGACAAGGGGTTTGGGGACTGAGGCCACTGAATGGCTAGGATCCCCAACCCCTGCTGAACTGGGCCTCCTGGGGTATGCCCCTGGCCAGTTTTTTTTTTTTTTTTTAAATATTTATTTGTTTGACTGCGTCAGGTCTTAGTTGCAGCACGCAGGATCTTTGTTGAGTCACACAGACTCCCCAGTTGTGGTGCGCGGGTTCTGTAGTGGAAGTGCATGGGTTTAGTTGCTCCATGACATGTGCGATCTTAGTTTTCCCCAACCAGAGGTCAGCTACGTTTCCCCTCCTTTGCAAGGTGGAGTCTTAACCCGCTGGACCACCAGGAAAGTCCCTCTGCCAGCTTTCATCAGGCTCCCTGGAAGGTTCTGCTGTGCTACTAAACTGAGCACCTTCTGTGAGCTGAACAAAACCTCAGAGGCGGGTGGCAGCCTGTCTGGCCCAGCAGGGGCTGATGTAGAGACCCTCCGCTGTATGTCATGGGTAGCCTTGTTCCAGTTCTGTCTGCAGGGCCCAGCACAGCAGGGGGCCAGGAAAGCTGCGCCACCCCTGTGTGTGTGCGTGTGGTGGGGCGCAGATGCATGCATGACATCAGCACTCTGCCCTACAATCTTTTCTATCCCCGTAATTTCAGACTTACAGGACAGCTGCAGGAAGTGTATAGCAAACTCCTGAAAACCTTCATCCTGACTCTTGTTTTTTTTTTTCACCCGGACTCTTTGAATTTATCATATTTGCTTTACCCTCCAAGCAGGAGACACAAGTTCAAGCCCTGGGTTGGGAAGATCCCCTAGAGAAGGAAATGGCAACCCACTCCAGAATTCTTGCCTGGGAAATCTCATGGACAGAGGAGCCTGGTAGGATACAGTCCAAGAGTCGCAAAAGAGTCGGACAAGACTCAGTGACTAAACAACAACTTGTATTTCCTAAAAACAAAGAATTTACTTACACAACAATAAGACCATAATCCAAATCACGAGATGAAAGCAGATATAATACTATTCTGTGATCTACAGACCTTCCGTAGATTTCAGGCTACTCCACTTTCAATCTCCACTTCCTACAGCCGGTAGGATGCCTATAATCTACCATGATCTCTCCTCCATGTTGTCACGAACCATAACAATACACATAACCATTACTATGAAACATCTACAATGACTAGGGCTTGGAATATAATGTCTTATAATTCCTAGTAATGTGCCTATGCAAATGATAATTTTCCAGTGTTACAGATGAGAAAGCGAGAGAGACACACAGAGGGGTTAATGGTTTGTTCGAGTCTGTGGTTTTGTGGTTTGTGGCAGTGCTGGGATTGAATCCAAGTTGGATAACTGCTGGGGTGATGAAGTGGAAGGTGGTCTCGCTTTTTATTAAGACAGATGAGCTTGGGGAATTGGTAACCACAGAGGCCGAGAAAGGCTACCTGGGGTGATGGAGGCTGAGTAGGCCCGAGAGGAGGGAAAGGGCTGTTGCAGCCACGTGCGAGAGTTTGTTCCTTGTTTTGGTGTTGTTATCTGTCTCTTACAACCAATTTCCTTAACCTGAATCTCAGTTTCTGTATCTGTAAGGTGGTAATAATATCTTCCTGTTTTTGTGAGGATTAAATGAGCTCACATATGAAAAGTACTTGGTGTGAGGGAAACTTCAGGACAACTGCTCTTGTGTGTCAAGTAAATACGTTTAAATCTATTCCAACCAAACACCGTCCTCCTGATTCCTCCTTTTGAGGCTCAGTGGCAAAGGAAAAGGGGCTCTGAGAATTGTCTTCAGAAATGGCTCTTACCTGCCCCCTACAGGGCAACTGTGTCAGTGCCGTCAGGATGGGGTGACCCTGACGGTTCTTTAGCACCCTTTCTTCTTGTGACATTGGCCTGGCATGGGTCTGTCTGTTCTTGAAGTTTGGCACCAAAACGTAGGGGATGGGGAAAATCCCTTTCTGCCCTGCTGCACTTGAAAATACCCAGGGCAGAGATCTACAAGGAAGATGCAATGGTTCTCTAAACTACTGCTTCCCAGGGTGCTTTTGGCAACCAGAGACATTTTTGGTGGCGAAACCGCCGTTGGGGTGCCACCGGCATCTAGTATGTAAAAGGCCAGAGATGCTCCCTCCAATGCAAGGACAACCCCCAACAACAAAGAATTATCCAATCCAAAATATCAACAGTGATAAGATTGAGAACACTGATTTAGTCATGCTCTGAGTGATGCTGTTGGTTTTTCAGATATATCATCTCTTTCCCATCATTTCAAATCTGGCTCCTTCCAGCAAGACGATTGTGTAAACTTTCTGTCAATCTCCAAAGACAAAGGCCCTTTTATCAGTGTCTGTCCTGCAAGATGCTTTCTGATAACACAGCATTTAACAACCAAGAGCAAAGATATACTACCCTTAGGGGAAATGAGCCTCATTCCTCCCCATCCACAGAAAAAAGAATTATTCCAACATCTCAAGCAAAATGAGGGTTTCCAAGTCATCGTATGCCAAGCGCGCCCTTGGTTTGGAGCTGAATTTCTGCTCCTTTTGAGGTGAAACGGCTCTGTTACTCTGTGACGTTAGCAGTTTGCCTCCCAGATCAGCGGTTAGACAGCTGATTTTATAGATGGTAGGCAGGCCCAGGAGCCCTCACTCCCGAAGGTTCGTGCTGAGGTGGGGGAGTCCTGTGTGATTTACTCCCACGCAGGCAGGAGGAAGGTATGGGAAAGGCAAGAGGGCTCAATTATCTGAAAACTTCAGGACAACTGCTCTTGTGTGTCAAGTAAATACGTTTAAATCTATTCCAACCAAACACCGTCCTCCTGATTCCTCCTTTTGAGGCTCAGTGGCAAAGGAAAAGGGCTCTGAGAATTGTCTTCAGAAATGGCTCTTACCTGCCCCCTACAGGGCAACTGTGTCAGTGCCGTCAGGATGGGGTGACCCTGACGGTTCTTTAGCACCCTTTCTTCTTGTGACATTGGCCTGGCATGGGTCTGTCTGTTCTTGAAGTTTGGTACCAAAACGTAGGGGATGGGGAAAATCCCTTTCTGCCCTGCTGCACTTGAAAATACCCAGGGCAGAGATCTACAAGGAAGATGCAATGGTTCTCTAAACTACTGCTTCCCAGGGTGCTTTTGGCAACCAGAGACATTTTTGGTGGCGAAACCGCCGTTGGGGTGCCACCGGCATCTAGTATGTAAAAGGCCAGAGATGCTCCCTCCAATGCAAGGACAACCCCCAACAACAAAGAATTATCCAATCCAAAATATCAACAGTGATAAGATTGAGAACACTGATTTAGTCATGCTCTGAGTGATGCTGTTGGTTTTTCAGATATATCATCTCTTTCCCATCATTTCAAATCTGGCTCCTTCCAGCAAGACGATTGTGTAAACTTTCTGTCAATCTCCAAAGACAAAGGCCCTTTTATCAGTGTCTGTCCTGCAAGATGCTTTCAGATAACACAGCATTTAACAACCAAGAGGAAAGATATACTACCCTTAGGGAACTGAGCCTCATTCCTCCCCATCCACAGAAAAAAGAATTATTCCAACATCTCAAGCAAAATGAGGGTTTCCAAGTCATCGTATGCCAAGCGCGCCCTTGGTTTGGAGCTGAATTTCTGCTCCTTTTGAGGTGAAACGGCTCTGTTACTCTGTGACGTTAGCAGTTTGCCTCCCAGATCAGCGGTTAGACAGCTGATTTTATAGATGGTAGGCAGGCCCAGGAGCCCTCACTCCCGAAGGTTCGTGCTGAGCTGGGGGAGTCCTGTGTGCCCAGAGATTTACTCCCACGCAGGCAGGAGGAAGGTATGGGAAGGGCAAGAGAGGGCTCAATTATCTGAAAATGAGAGGCATGCCTTTGCTTCCCAGTAGGAGCTTTGGAAACATAAAGTCCCTGCCCTTCACTCAAAAAAGGAGATCTGATTTACAGAACAGTTTCCTAGAAGGCACTTCGCGGGGTACGGTTTACAAAGCGCTGGCGTATGGGTGGGGCTCTGGGTCTCAGTGCTCAGTCCCTTTGTCCTCCCTCTGAACAGCATTCAGAAGGACCGAGAAGAAGCGGGGGGGACACTGGGAGGACTCAGGACGGCCAGGGAGGAAGGGAGAGGGACAGGAAAGAAGGGACAGAGCCTCGGAGGGGTAAGGACCGCGGGCGACGGCGGGGGACGGGGAAGAACTGGCAAGGAGAATGCCAGGTAACCAAAGAAACGCGCGGCAGCCCCTCACGCGCACGCGCAGCACGCGGCACCGCCCCCTCGTTCGTGTTTCCGGCTGCTGCTTTCTGCATCCGGGGCAGGAAAAGCCTCCGTTAAGCCTCGGGCGGCGGCTCCGGACCGAAACCGGAAGTAGACCTCGAGCCAGGAGGAGGAAGCCGGTGGCCGACCCGTCAGCAGCGGGGGGCGGCCTTGAAGGGGCGGCGCCGCGCTGCTCCCTGCGAGCCGGTCCGGCGGCTAGGCGGGTGGCCGGCCCGAGGGCGCG
The DNA here is from genome assembly GCA_022376925.1 of Tragulus kanchil. Taxonomy (NCBI): domain Eukaryota; kingdom Metazoa; phylum Chordata; class Mammalia; order Artiodactyla; family Tragulidae; genus Tragulus; species Tragulus kanchil. The sequence continues at coordinate 50,875,103 of JAIOJX010000030.1, forward strand.
GCGCCATGAAGCTGTACAGCCTAAGCGTCCTGTACAAAGCCGAGTACAAGGCAGTGCTGCTCAAAGCCGCATACGATGTGTCCTCCTTCAGCTTCTTCCAGAGGTCCAGGTAAGCGGGCCCAGGAGGGCGGCGCCCGGACGGGCAGGCCCGGGATCCGGGTTGGGGACAGCCCAGGAATCGAGGAGGCCCCGGGGCCCCGAGGAGCCGGTGGCCTTTCCATCGGCCTCTGAGAAATCCTCCTTTGGATCGCAGAAAGCCTGAACCCATTCTGCAATGGGCTCCCCCCGTAATCAGAGGTTTTTCCCCAAAATTCCTGTCGTATATAGATGACTAGGGGCTTTGAAAAGGGCAAAATTCCCCCATGGGCGTTTAAAATATACGGGTTCGTGCTGAGTCCTGTGTGCCCAGAGATTTACTCCCACGCAGGCAGGAGGAAGGTATGGGAAAGGCAGAGGCTCAATTATCTGAAAATGAGAGGCATGCCTTTGCTTCCCAGTAGGAGCTTTGGAAACATAAAGTCCCTGCCCTTCACTCAAAAAAGGAGATCTGATTTACAGAACAGTTTCCTAGAAGGCACTTCGCGGGGTACGGTTTACAAAGCGCTGGCGTATGGGTGGGGCTCTGGGTCTCAGTGCTCAGTCCCTTTGTCCTCCCTCTGAACAGCATTCAGAAGGACCGAGAAGCGGGGGGGACACTGGGAGGACTCAGGACGGCCAGGGAGGAAGGGAGAGGGACAGGAAAGAAGGGACAGAGCCTCGGAGGGGTAAGGACCGCGGGCGACGGCGGGGGACGGGGAAGAACTGGCAAGGAGAAGGCCAGGTAACCAAAGAAACGCGCGGCAGCCCCTCACGCGCACGCGCAGCACGCGGCACCGCCCCCTCGTTCGTGTTTCCGGCTGCTGCTTTCTGCATCCGGGGCAGGAAAAGCCTCCGTTAAGCCTCGGGCGGCGGCTCCGGACCGAAACCGGAAGTAGACCTCGAGCCAGGAGGAGGAAGCCGGTGGCCGACCCGTCAGCAGCGGGGGGCGGCCTTGAAGGGGCGGCGCCGCGCTGCTCCCTGCGAGCCGGTCCGGCGGCTAGGCGGGTGGCCGGCCCGAGGGCGCGGCGCCATGAAGCTGTACAGCCTAAGCGTCCTGTACAAAGCCGAGTACAAGGCAGTGCTGCTCAAAGCCGCATACGATGTGTCCTCCTTCAGCTTCTTCCAGAGGTCCAGGTAAGCGGGCCCAGGAGGGCGGCGCCCGGACGGGCAGGCCCGGGATCCGGGTTGGGGACAGCCCAGGAATCGAGGAGGCCCCGGGGCCCCGAGGAGCCGGTGGCCTTTCCATCGGCCTCTGAGAAATCCTCCTTTGGATCGCAGAAAGCCTGAACCCATTCTGCAATGGGCTCCCCCCGTAATCAGAGGTTTTTTCCCCCAAAATTCCTGTCGTATATAGATGACTAGGGGGCTTTGAAAAAGGGCAGATTACCCAGGTTCACGCCCAGTTGAGTCCCGGCAGTCTGTACTTTAAACCAGTAACTCCCACTTGGTGATTCTGACCCAGGAAGCTCACGTGCCTCACCGTAAGCGCCACGTTTGTATTATGTGGCAGGGCTTTCCAGCACCTCGGTGTGAGAGCTGCCCGTACACGCTCTCACATTATGGGCGAAATCATCCAGGCCCCAGGAGATGGGTACCAAACCAGCCAGGACTCCAGCCCAAATCGTGTGCCTCTTGTGGTTGGGCTCTAGTGGTAGGAAGGGTTCTAGAGTGGAGATTGCGAAGAAACTGTGGGGTCTGCAGAGCTTACAGACCTTTGGACATTGGCCAGGCACTTGCACGCCGTCAGGTGTGTGTTACAAGTGCCCCGGACACATCCAGCCTGCTCGTGGGAGAGCCGGCAGTGACTCAGGCACAGCAGGAGAAGGACCCTCACAGTCTGTGACTGTGGTCACCCCGTCTCTGGGTCTGGTGGCATCTGCCACCTGGACTCCCTGTTCACTGCCTTCCTGCAGCTGTTCTGTTCTTGAGGAGAGGAGCTGGCTGGCGGCTCCGCGGACAGTCCCTCATGTTTGGTGCAGTGTCAGAAGGATACTAACGTGCTGGAGCCACCTGTAGATGCCACAAGTCAGGACTCTGTGGTTGAAACTTTCTGCTTCTTTTTGGGCCCTTCTTGGTACCTAGCTTTCTTTACCATGATCTCTGTTCTGTGTCACTGCGTTTCTGTGATGGAACTTGGGGTGCTCACTTGGTTAACGCTGAATCTTTTTCTTTCTCATTTTTCCCCTGCCCACATTTACTGACGATCCTCAGAGATTTCACTTTTAGGACTTTTACCTCCCCGATTTTCGATCTGCAGACCAGTTTCAGATGACTAACACATCTCTACAGGTGCTTCTTAAAACAACACAATAGTCCAGCTGAGCCCCTTGTTTTTCTGATAAGTCTTCCTCTCTCCTTTCCTGCCTGCCTCATGATGACCAGAACCCACACCTCAGGCTTCCAAAAGGCTTTCCAGCGTTTGTGGCCCTCGTGTGCAGATTCTCAGGATTAATGCAGTTCTTCCCTTTGTCTAATTATAGTTCTCCTCTAAGTTCTGTTTCTTTAGTTTTGCTGCAAGGACTTCCTTGTTTTCAGACTCTTCCCTCATTATTCTGATCCTGTCACTCTCTCAGGACAATAATAAGTGATGCTACATGCCAGCACCTCGGTGTGAGAGCTGCCCGTACACGCTCTCACATTATGGGCGAAATCATCCAGGCCCCAGGAGATGGGTACCAAACCAGCCAGGACTCCAGCCCAAATCGTGTGCCTCTTGTGGTTGGGCTCTAGTGGTAGGAAGGGTTCTAGAGTGGAGATTGCGAAGAAACTGTGGGGTCTGCAGAGCTTACAGACCTTTGGACATTGGCCAGGCACTTGCACGCCGTCAGGTGTGTGTTACAAGTGCCCCGGACACATCCAGCCTGCTCGTGGGAGAGCCGGCGGTGACTCAGGCACAGCAGGAGAAGGAGGACCCTCACAGTCTGTGACTGTGGTCACCCCGTCTCTGGGTCTGGTGGCATCTGCCACCTGGACTCCCTGTTCACTGCCTTCCTGCAGCTGTTCTGTTCTTGAGAAGAGGAGCTGGCTGGCGGCTCCGCGGACAGTCCCTCATGTTTGGTGCAGTGTCAGAAGGATACTAACGTGCTGGAGCCACCTGTAGATGCCACAAGTCAGGACTCTGTGGTTGAAACTTTCTGCTTCTTTTTGGGCCCTTCTTGGTACCTAGCTTTCTTTACCATGATCTCTGTTCTGTGTCACTGCGTTTCTGTGATGGAACTTGGGGTGCTCACTTGGTTAACGCTGAATCTTTTTCTTTCTCATTTTTCCCCTGCCCACATTTACTGACGATCCTCAGAGATTTCACTTTTAGGACTTTTACCTCCCCGATTTTCGATCTGCAGACCAGTTTCAGATGACTAACACATCTCTACAGGTGCTTCTTAAAACAACACAATAGTCCAGCTGAGCCCCTTGTTTTTCTGATAAGTCTTCCTCTCTCCTTTCCTGCCTGCCTCATGATGACCAGAACCCACACCTCAGGCTTCCAAAAGGCTTTCCAGCGTTTGTGGCCCTCGTGTGCAGATTCTCAGGATTAATGCAGTTCTTCCCTTTGTCTAATTATAGTTCTCCTCTAAGTTCTGTTTCTTTTTAGTTTTGCTGCAAGGACTTCCTTGTTTTCAGACTCTTCCCTCAGATTATTCTGATCCTGTCACTCTCTCAGGACAATAATAAGTGATGCTACATGCCAGACATCGTGCTAAGTGCTCGTTTAGTCATCATAGTGCGTCTCGATTTATAGACAATGCACTGTCCAGAAAGTCCTTTGCCAGAGGTCACACGTCTCAGGAGTGGTGGAGCTGGGATCCCAACCAGGGAAGTCCCCTCCAGACGTCAAGAAGCCTCACCCTGCTGCCGGGCTCTCAGTGCAGTCTCAGAAGTGTGTGAACCTGTTGGAACCAACTATAGATGCCACAAGTCAGGACCCTGTGCCGACAGCCCTTTATGACATTCCCAATCAGAAGCGTCTTATAAACTCTGGTTCTTCCAACTGGACTGTGGTCACCTGTGACTCTTCCATTCTGGTCACATCTCTTTCTTGGGCCCATACATGGTCTCCTCTCAGCCTTGGTACAAGCCGTTTTCCATTTCCTTGTCTTGGCTGAGCCCTTGCCCTCAGTTTCATCCAGAGTGCCCCGGGCTCATGTCACGGATGAGCCAGAGCTAGCAGTCACTGCGGACGCCTGTGGCATTGCCGGGCTCAGCACATGGGCAGCTGCCTTAACTGACTGTGCATCCGCTCAACAGTTTTTGCCCCCCTACATTTCTCCATCACATTTGATTTCTCCCTGCCTCTTGGGAGGGAGTGGAGCCTTGAGAGCTGGAGCTAGCCTCTGCTTCTCCACTGAGTCCCAGGTCATACTCTGGCCAAAACGTTAAATGAACTCCAACCTGTAGAAAATTCCTCAGAAGTCTGGAAGTGACTTGTTTGGGTGAGCTACGTAACAAGCAGGTGTGGTTTGAATGGTTGTGATGATTTGTAAGTACCTGTATTTGTGATCACTGACAGGGTTGATTAGTTCTTGGTAGGGTTGGGAGGGAAGGCATGAAACCAGGAAGCCCTGGGTCCATCCTGTATAAGCTCAGGGGTCACTTTGCATTGTGTTGGGGAACAGGTAATATGTGTCATGTTTCTCAGTGTTCAGGAATTCATGACCTTCACCAGTCAGCTGATAGTGGAGCGCTCAGCAAAAGGCAGCCGAGCTTCTGTCAAGGAACAAGGTAAGAGGACCTGCCCCCCATGCGTGTGTGCCGGAGGTGGCTCAGAGCTCTGTCGACAGGAGGGGCTGCCTCGTGATGGAGAGGGCTCCCAGGACCCCACTCCTCCTCTGCTGGCGTCTCTCTTCCCTCCTTTTCCTGTTATGCAGAATTCTAGGCCCACTGTTGGTATGTAAGTTGCTTGGTTAAATTCACCTGCAAAAGCTTAGACTCTCTTAAGATTAGGGTCTGCCTCTCGGGGCAGTAAGCAGCCTTCTTGCTGTGTCCTCTTTCCCCTCTGGAGTGTAGACATTTCAGGAGAGGCTCTCCACCCAGCCCTGTGGAGGTCATACTGTAGTCTCTGCTGCTTAGTGTTTCTGCCCAGGAATCTGGAGACTCATTATTTTTTTCCTCTTGACCTTAGTTTTTTCTTCTGTATGATTCAGGTTTCCTGTAAGAATCCTTAAGCATTTACTTTAGGGGCATTTGGCTAGCTATATCATCTCTGAATCCTTTCCAAATGACAAAAATTCATTTCATGGATTGTGACTGTTCTGCAGAAGCCCTGTCGAGGCTGTCCCTTTTGATAATTGGATGGCTTCAGCGCAGGCATACTGGAGACCTCAGCCAGCAGTGGCTCATTTTTTCTGGATGGGCTTTTTGGGTTTGTTTTTCAGCGTTCCATTAGTTTTGTTTTTTTAAAAAACTTTTATTTTACTTTTAACTTTTACAGAGTTTTTTTGTCTACAGATTTGTATGTTCCCAGATTAGCCATATGTATATCCCCCCGCCATCCCACCCCTCCAGACGGTCACACAGCACCCCTGCAGGATCCCCTTTTCTCACAGAGCAATGACTATAGCTATTTTCTTCACATATGATAGTACAGGCCTTCATGCTGCTTCCTTTATACCTCCCACCCACTGTTCCTTCCCCACAATGTCCATATGTCTGCTGTCCATGTCTGTTTTTCCATCACTTCACTGCATGTGTTATCATTACCATCCTACTAGATTCCATATATATGTGTCTGTATATTGTACTTGTCCTTCTCTTTTTGACTTACTTCACTTTTGATGATAGGTTCTAGATCCAGCCACCTCATTAGGGTTGATTCTTCTGCATTTCTCTTTACAGCTGTGTAGTATTCCATGTATATATGTACCAGAGCTTTTGGATCCATTCGTTCGTTGATGGACATCTAGGTTGCTTCCATGTTCTAGCTATTGTATAGAGAGCTGCAATGAACATTGGGGTACAGGTGCTTCTTTCAGTTTCGATTTCATCAGGGTATAAGCCTAAGAGTGGGATTGCTGGGTCGTATGGTGCTTCTATTTTTAGTTTTTTAAGGAATCTCCAGACTGTCTTCCATAGAGGCTGTATCAATTTACATTCCCACCTGGATGGGCTTTGTCTCTTCTTATCTCCCCTGCCCCGTCCCCTCGCTAAGGCCACCACAGAGTGTGGAGCAGGTTAGGTTGCTGTACTGAGGAAGCCTGAGGCCCTGGCAGGGTATTTCCTGGCTTGAGCCTGCTCTTACCAGGTTTTTTGTGGATGTAGAAAGTGGAGGCTGCTTGGCTCGTTCAGGGTTCCATCAGCTTGGGGACAGAGCAGAGCGCCTCTGAGGGCTGCAGCTTCTGAGACACGGCCGAGCCTGACCTCGTGCTCAGGATGGGACTCGGACATGCACCCAGGCTCTGGTGCCTGGGTTGTTTCTGCACCATTGGTGGTCCTTTTGACCCTGATTTTGCATGCTGGGCTTTGGGCCTGTTATTCGCCCTGAAGCAGATGTTGGGGCACACTGCCAGCAGAGCCCCTGCACCCTGCCCTGTGGGCACAGCCTCGCCATGAACTGGGCTCAGCCGCTTTGCTGACCCGAAATGTGGGAGCCTTGTGCTGTAACAGCCCCACTGCTTTTGGGGGTGAGAACGTCTGAAACTCTCACGTCGTCCTCTTGTCTCCTTAGAATATCTGTGCCACGTCTACGTGAGAAACGACAGCCTTGCTGGAGTGGTCATTGCCGACAGTGAATACCCATCCCGGGTGGCTTTTACCTTGCTGGAGAAGGTGAGATTGCAGTTTGGCTGGACGGTACTTGGCTAGACAAGCTGGACTGGGGCCAGGAGTGACGTAAGGGATGGAATAGTGTGTCCAAAATCAGCCTCCTTTCAGCCTCCTCACTCTAAACCAAGAGACTGTCCGGGAGCCTTCCCAGCCCTGCCTGCCGCATCCCGCCCTACCTCCTGGCCCCCAGGGATTTCTGCTTGTCATCCTACTAGTGCCCCCTGGTGCCACCTTGACTCTCCTCGCCAGCCACCTCTCCTTCAGATGGGTCGGCTCTGGCGGTGCTTTTGCCTGGTCCCTCCTCTTGCCGGCTCTCTTCCTGCCTCTGCCCTCCCGAGCCGTGACTTTCAGTTCCTTCTGAGCCACAGTGGACTGACTGGGCTGCATGTTCTGCCCCGTGACCCCCCCTACCTCCGTTTCTCCCTCCTCCTCTTGTCAGGCCATCCCCGCACACACTGGGCTCCTCCCACCTCCGTGCTTTGCTCGAGGCGTCCCCCTGCCGGCCCATCCTGCAGTTACAGCCGTTCCTGTCCCCAGTGTGGGGCCAGCGCCCCTCCTCGTTCTTCAGTGTGTTTCTCTGTAGTCCGAATGATAGACTCCTTAAAGACCCACATCCCCCCGAACACTCAAGGATTATAAGCACATGAAATCTGGTGGCAGCTTAAATCCAAAGAATCTAATTAACTTTTTTGAATATTGTTTTGGAAAATTAAAGAACCAATATCCCTTTTCCTGGAAATTGATAACCTGATAAACGTGGAAGCCTATAGTTTGAATTTCTGATACTTTTATCATTCCCAGATGAGGTTTGTATCAGGATAGACATACTTGGTTTTTAATACTGAGCAAGGAGAAACTTGAGATGAGATCTTCTGCCTTGCCGCGAGCCATCCTCCGCTGCTGCCCTCAGTGGGTCCGGGAGCCCGAGAGCCACTGTCACGGGGTGGCGTGGAGCTCTTAGTGAGTGCCTCTGTCTTGCAGGTACTAGACGAATTCTCCAGGCAGGTTGACAGGATAGACTGGCCAGTTGGATCCCCTGATACCATCGGGTACGCAGGCCTGGACGGTTACCTCAGTAGATACCAGGTAAGGTGTAAAGGTGTGAACATGTGTAACAGGAAAGCTGATGGCCCTGATGGTTGGGACTCTGGGTGATGTGGAGGTTGGCATCCTCTTGAAAAACGCAGAGACCCACGTTAAGACCTGAAACCTAAGCTCCTAGGCAGGCTTTTGCTTTCTTGGCATGTGTTTAAACAGCCTGTGGTTTTTAACTTCTAGAAGTGTGTCCAGCTTGCTTGGTTTGTGAGCCATGAGTTTCCAGGTGGCCACTCCAGTCCTGATGTTTTCATTTTTGGTTCTTCCCTAGAACCCCCGAGAAGCCGACCCCATGACTAAAGTGCAGGCTGAACTGGATGAGACCAAAATCATCCTGGTAAGTAGGTAAATGGGAGAGCCAGTTCAGAAACTGAAAGGCAGAAAGATGGGCGCAGCTGATGCTTGTTTTAATTGTAGTCAGAGCACTTCTGAAAGTGCTGGTGGCCCACTGTCCCCAGGTATCAGCAGCCTGAGAGCTAGACCCACTCAGACAACCCCAACGGAGTCACTCTTGCTCCCCATCTTGGTCACCAACACCCTGTGGAGCGACCCATCTGTGAAACCAGTGTGGCCCGTGTTCCCATGCCTACTCCCTGTCTGGGTGGCTACTGGGGGATCTGAGTTCTGTGATTCTGCCTCCGTGGTGCCTGCTTTAGGCTGACCCGCAGCCCGGCAGGTGCCTCCTTTTCAGGGTGTGGATTTCAGTGCACACAGAGTCACCTCCTCTGACTAAATACAGGCCCAGAGTTGTGAGAAACCAGCCTATTCTGTAAGAGCAGGAACCCTGCGCTTTTTTTTAAGTTATTCCCTTTTTTTCCTTGGCCACTTGTATTGGTCTTTCATTTATTTATTTTCATCCATCTTTGCTCTTTGGCCTGTGTGGGCCTCCCATCACAGTGGCCTCACTCATTGTAGAGCACCGACTCTGGGCGCATGCGCTCCAGAGCTCTGGCTCAGTAGTTGGACACATCAGTCCAGCCTCTCCGCAGCTCGTGGGATCTTCCCAGGCCGGGAATCGAACCGGCACCCCTTGCACTGCAAGGCGGTGTCCTTACCCACTAGACCACCTGGGGAAGCCCCTACTTTGCTTTTTCAGCTTTTTTTTTTTCCCCTACTCTGAGCTACGTTTGGCTTTGGAATGAAAGTTAGAGGTGACAGTCTTCGGGCACCTCTCTTCCCGTAAAATGTTTCTCCACGTTTCCTAACCAAGCCCTGTCTCTGCCTTCAGCTGGCTCAGAGCCGGGGCCTGGGAGCACAGCGAGTGGGGGACACTCTCTATTGTCCTTCTCTCCCCACGGCCCAGAGCAGATGGGCCCCGGTCACCCAGTCCCTTCCGGCTGCAGTGGCAAAGTCTGGATTACTGGTCATGCTGCCTTTTATCCCATGCATGTCTTGATCCAGTTAGCTTTTTATGGTGGAAATCTGAATTGCTCAGCGATGTGTAGAGATAAAGGACATTATTGCTCGTTTCTCATTCTGTGCCATTATACATGTACAGACCAAGGGACGCGCCTCTTGCTTCTGAGGGTCTTGCAGCTGAAGCAGTGGCCATCTGGGGTGGGAGCAAGTCAGCCACTTTTGACGGCCCTGGTGGCAGGGCTGGGGCTCTTCTGAGGACCTCTGTCCCTCTCATGTTCGGGAAGGGTCTGTCTGCACTTCCTAAGCTCCCCCAGGGGGAGTGGGACACGCTCCATACAGGAGGAATGTGTGTGTAAATGTGGGTGCAGGGGCCTCTCCTTGAGTGGGGCTGTCTAAGCCTGTGCTTGGAGGATTTGGGAGAAGTGCTTTAGGGCCAGTTAGAACCTCGTAGATTCTCCAGGAAGGTCACTGGGTCCTGTTTTCCTCCACAGGCCTGGGTCTTGGTGTTAGTATGTAGGGGAGGAGCACTTTTCCTGGGACTGAGCTTCATGGGGCTGGTGTCTGCTCACCTTGTGGACACAGCAAAGCGTCATCTTTGGCCTGTGTGGGCCTCCCATCACAGTGGCCTCACTCATTGTAGAGCACCGACTCTGGGCGCATGCGCTCCAGAGCTCTGGCTCAGTAGTTGGACACATCAGTCCAGCCTCTCCGCAGCTCGTGGGATCTTCCCAGGCCGGGAATCGAACCGGCACCCCTTGCACTGCAAGGCGGTGTCCTTACCCACTAGACCACCTGGGGAAGCCCCTACTTTGCTTTTTCAGCTTTTTTTCCCCTACTCTGAGCTACGTTTGGCTTTGGAATGAAAGTTAGAGGTGACAGTCTTCGGGCACCTCTCTTCCCGTAAAATGTTTCTCCACGTTTCCTAACCAAGCCCTGTCTCTGCCTTCAGCTGGCTCAGAGCCGGGGCCTGGGAGCACAGCGAGTGGGGGACACTCTCTATTGTCCTTCTCTCCCCACGGCCCAGAGCAGATGGGCCCCGGTCACCCAGTCCCTTCCGGCTGCAGTGGCAAAGTCTGGATTACTGGTCATGCTGCCTTTTATCCCATGCATGTCTTGATCCAGTTAGCTTTTTATGGTGGAAATCTGAATTGCTCAGCGATGTGTAGAGATAAAGGACATTATTGCTCGTTTCTCATTCTGTGCCATTATACATGTACAGACCAAGGGACGCGCCTCTTGCTTCTGAGGGTCTTGCAGCTGAAGCAGTGGCCATCTGGGGTGGGAGCAAGTCAGCCACTTTTGACGGCCCTGGTGGCAGGGCTGGGGCTCTTCTGAGGACCTCTGTCCCTCTCATGTTCGGGAAGGGTCTGTCTGCACTTCCTAAGCTCCCCCAGGGGGAGTGGGACACGCTCCATACAGGAGGAATGTGTGTGTAAATGTGGGTGCAGGGGCCTCTCCTTGAGTGGGGCTGTCTAAGCCTGTGCTTGGAGGATTTGGGAGAAGTGCTTTAGGGCCAGTTAGAACCTCGTAGATTCTCCAGGAAGGTCACTGGGTCCTGTTTTCCTCCACAGGCCTGGGTCTTGGTGTTAGTATGTAGGGGAGGAGCACTTTTCCTGGGACTGAGCTTCATGGGGGCTGGTGTCTGCTCACCTTGTGGACACAGCAAAGCGTTCTCGTCTGTCTTTCCTCTTGTCCAGCACAACACCATGGAGTCTTTATTAGAGCGAGGCGAGAAGCTTGACGACCTGGTGTCCAAATCCGAAGTGCTGGGAATACAGTCTAAAGCCTTCTATAAAACGGTGAGTGTGGCCCGGCCGCTCCTGGGCACCCCTTTCTGAAAGCAGTGGCTTCGTGCTCGCCACTGAACCAGTCTTCCTTGGACCGTTGAGTAACGTGCTGTGCAGTGAGACCCAAAGGCGGGTGTCCAGGCCCAGTTGGTAGAAGCAGTTCACTGGACTCTCCCTGACTCTGGGCTCCTCTGCACCGAGGCCAGAAGGATGGGCCCTCCTCCTCCCTGCTGTCTCCCCAGTAGTGAGGTACCCCGCCTTCCCAAAGAGCCGCTTCCATTTGTGGTTTGTTAACCTTGGGCTGAAGTACTTCACCATTTGCACAGTGGGGGCGCTGCATTTACTTGGTTTACACGCCTTTGAAGGAGATGCCAGTGAGGTTGGGAGATACATGTGAACAGGAAGTGAGAGAGAAGGTGACAGAGGCCCCACAAACCAAGGGGGTGCCTCTCTGCTCTCGGAAGACATCCTCAGTGAGAAACACCCCTGTGGGGTCAGATAACGTTATGGGGAGACAAGGCTGGAGCAAAGGAAAAGGACTTCCTGTTCTTTGTACTTGCCTAAACAGGAAGTTTACTTCCTTATCAATACATAGCATTGGGAAGGCGGACAGGATGGCCTTGGGCATGTGAATTGCTCTGGACAGCCCCAGGCAGGGCTGGGGCTCTTCTGAGGACCTCTGTCCCTCTCATGTTCGGGAAGGGTCTGTCTGCACTTCCTAAGCTCCCCCAGGGGGAGTGGGACACGCTCCATACAGGAGGAATGTGTGTGTAAATGTGGGTGCAGGGGCCTCTCCTTGAGTGGGGCTGTCTAAGCCTGTGCTTGGAGGATTTGGGAGAAGTGCTTTAGGGCCAGTTAGAACCTCGTAGATTCTCCAGGAAGGTCACTGGGTCCTGTTTTCCTCCACAGGCCTGGGTCTTGGTGTTAGTATGTAGGGGAGGAGCACTTTTCCTGGGACTGAGCTTCATGGGGGCTGGTGTCTGCTCACCTTGTGGACACAGCAAAGCGTTCTCGTCTGTCTTTCCTCTTGTCCAGCACAACACCATGGAGTCTTTATTAGAGCGAGGCGAGAAGCTTGACGACCTGGTGTCCAAATCCGAAGTGCTGGGAATACAGTCTAAAGCCTTCTATAAACGGTGAGTGTGGCCCGGCCGCTCCTGGGCACCCCTTTCTGAAAGCAGTGGCTTCGTGCTCGCCACTGAACCAGTCTTCCTTGGACCGTTGAGTAACGTGCTGTGCAGTGAGACCCAAAGGCGGGTGTCCAGGCCCAGTTGGTAGAAGCAGTTCACTGGACTCTCCCTGACTCTGGGCTCCTCTGCACCGAGGCCAGAAGGATGGGCCCTCCTCCTCCCTGCTGTCTCCCCAGTAGTGAGGTACCCCGCCTTCCCAAAGAGCCGCTTCCATTTGTGGTTTGTTAACCTTGGGCTGAAGTACTTCACCATTTGCACAGTGGGGGCGCTGCATTTACTTGGTTTACACGCCTTTGAAGGAGATGCCAGTGAGGTTGGGAGATACATGTGAACAGGAAGTGAGAGAGAAGGTGACAGAGGCCCCACAAACCAAGGGGGTGCCTCTCTGCTCTCGGAAGACATCCTCAGTGAGAAACACCCCTGTGGGGTCAGATAACGTTATGGGGAGACAAGGCTGGAGCAAAGGAAAAGGACTTCCTGTTCTTTGTACTTGCCTAAACAGGAAGTTTACTTCCTTATCAATACATAGCATTGGGAAGGCGGACAGGATGGCCTTGGGCATGTGAATTGCTCTGGACAGCTCCCCTCCAGGCATCAGGGGTGGCCCGTTACTTCTCTCCATCATTGGTGGTTCCAGAGCCCCTGGGAAGGCCACCAGACCCCCTCAGAGCCCCCAGATCTGCGTGCACCAAGGTCCACCTCTTCAGCTCTTCTTTGTCTTTCTCAAGGCCCGGAAACAAAACTCGTGCTGTGCAATCATGTGACAGCAGCCAGCAGAGGCCCCTGCACTGCAACGTCAGCGTCATTCACATCAGCACCGTGGGCACCCCTCCCCAGGACGCAGAGCTCCCTCGCAACAACCAGAGTGGGACAGACTCAGCTTCGGCTTTGGAGCTCCTGGGAGGAACCGAAGGGTGGAAGGGACCTTGGGTGGGGAACGTTCAAATTCACATGTCTAATGGTTATTTTTGGGAAGATAATTTGAGGCCCCAAAAGTGTATGTTGGGGCCAAGCAAAACCATAAAGCTCAGTCACTCCCGTAGCTGCTGCAGGGCTCGTTTCTCACCCCTGGGCAGGCTGCGGGCCCCTGACTTGTGCGAGGCCGTGGGGCGTCAGAGCCAGCTCTCTGTGCAGTCAAACGCTCTACCCCCGAGAGCCAGCTCTCTGTGGCTTGTCAGCACACGTTCGGGTTTTGTCTGTATATACTAACTGTTACTAACACTACAGTGAGTGGGGTGCCCCGACCACAGGACTGGGGAGGGATGGCCACTGCGGGGCTGCAGTGGGGGTGGGCAGGCGGGGTGGGGGCCTCAGGCCAGTGCTTCCGTGTTGGGAGGAGACAGCCCCTGGGCTTCACAAATTCTGAGAGCTGGTTTGCATTCCTGTTGAGATTGACTTTTCTGCAATGCCTATCCAGGAAGTTCCATAAAGATCCTTGGGGAGGGGCGTTTGCCCCAACGTGCATTGGTTTGAACATCTGGATCAGAGCACCGTGTGCTGCAGTCTCTCGTGAACAGTTTTCACTTGCCTCTGGTGACAAGACTGTTCTGACAATCACCTGGGACTTACATCTTAGCAAGTGACCTTCTCTGTGGCCATCATTACTGGGCACCAAGAGAAGATGCCAGCCAGCCCGGGGACACCCACAGCCCACTTGTGGTCTGAGCCGTCCACACTCCAGCCCAGCCCCTAGCAGAGGCACGGCTGAGCCACCCCCAGCAGCACGAGGCCTGTGACTCCGAGGCCCAGCCCTGGAAGCAGGTGCGCAGAGCAACCCAGGCAGTGGCCCAGGGGGTTCTTCTCAGCTTCGCCGGTCCCTTGGGTCATACTGCCGTGTTCCAAGCTGCCTTCTCGTGCCCTGCTGTTTCCTGAGGACACAGGCTCAAGACACGCCCTTGAGACTCCGTCTCCGTGGATGCCCCTGCTGGGATGGTATCAGCCGGTGTGGTCTCATCTTCGGGTGTCCTTCCCTGAGCACTCTGTTCTTGCCCTATCCAGGAGACCCACCGCCCTGACAAGAAGTGCCTGTGGCTCCAAATTCCCTCATTTAGGCTGGGAGGTGGGATGTGCTTGGCCTCCGAGGAGCGCACCCTAAGAGGTGTGCCTGCCAGCTGCCGTTTTTCTCTGGACACTGTGCTGGCCAGAGAATCTGGCCTAAAAGTAGCCTACCCATGCAAGTCCTGCCATGGCCACCCATTGAAAGGTGCGTACCCAGCCTGTTCCCTGGACTCTGAGGTGGCCGTGACCACCCCTTAGGGACAGTTGAGAGATTGAGACTTGTCTGGGGAGGAACTGCAGGGCCTGGGGGTGCACTGGGGAAGGAGAGTGGCCGGGGGGTGGGGCTGGCCGAGACACTGCATTCTCCATTCTCCCGGCCTCCTCTTGTCTTCTACTGTTAAATCATGTGGCAAAACGTATTTTAATTACTGCTGCCTGACAGGCGGGGTGGGGGCCTCAGGCCAGTGCTTCCGTGTTGGGAGGAGACAGCCCCTGGGCTTCACAAATTCTGAGAGCTGGTTTGCATTCCTGTTGAGATTGACTTTTCTGCAATGCCTATCCAGGAAGTTCCATAAAGATCCTTGGGGAGGGGCGTTTGCCCCAACGTGCATTGGTTTGAACATCTGGATCAGAGCACCGTGTGCTGCAGTCTCTCGTGAACAGTTTTCACTTGCCTCTGGTGACAAGACTGTTCTGACAATCACCTGGGACTTACATCTTAGCAAGTGACCTTCTCTGTGGCCATCATTACTGGGCACCAAGAGAAGATGCCAGCCAGCCCGGGGACACCCACAGCCCACTTGTGGTCTGAGCCGTCCACACTCCAGCCCAGCCCCTAGCAGAGGCACGGCTGAGCCACCCCCAGCAGCACGAGGCCTGTGACTCCGAGGCCCAGCCCTGGAAGCAGGTGCGCAGAGCAACCCAGGCAGTGGCCCAGGGGGTTCTTCTCAGCTTCGCCGGTCCCTTGGGTCATACTGCCGTGTTCCAAGCTGCCTTCTCGTGCCCTGCTGTTTCCTGAGGACACAGGCTCAAGACACGCCCTTGAGACTCCGTCTCCGTGGATGCCCCTGCTGGGATGGTATCAGCCGGTGTGGTCTCATCTTCGGGTGTCCTTCCCTGAGCACTCTGTTCTTGCCCTATCCAGGAGACCCACCGCCCTGACAAGAAGTGCCTGTGGCTCCAAATTCCCTCATTTAGGCTGGGAGGTGGGATGTGCTTGGCCTCCGAGGAGCGCACCCTAAGAGGTGTGCCTGCCAGCTGCCGTTTTTCTCTGGACACTGTGCTGGCCAGAGAATCTGGCCTAAAAGTAGCCTACCCATGCAAGTCCTGCCATGGCCACCCATTGAAAGGTGCGTACCCAGCCTGTTCCCTGGACTCTGAGGTGGCCGTGACCACCCCTTAGGGACAGTTGAGAGATTGAGACTTGTCTGGGGAGGAACTGCAGGGCCTGGGGGTGCACTGGGGAAGGAGAGTGGCCGGGGTGGGTGGGGCTGGCCGAGACCCTGCATTCTCCATTCTCCCGGCCTCCTCTTGTCTTCTACTGTTAAATCATGTGGCAAAACGTATTTTAATTACTGCTGCCTGACTTTTCTCTGTGTTCTGTTTGGAAGGTTCCTATCTGGATAAAGTTGTCTTTTCAAAATTCCAAAATAGTGCTGTGCTTTGTTTTGGGCTTCCCAGGTGGTGCTAGTGGTAAAGAACCCACTAAGAGACAAGAGATGCAGGTTTAGTCTCTGAGTCGGGAAGACCCCATGGAGGAGGGCATGGTCGCCCACGCCAGTATTCTTGCCTGGAGAATTCTATGGACAGAGGAGCCTGGCGGGCTACATACAGTCCATAGGGTCGCAAAAAGTCAGATGTGACTGAAGCGACTTAGGTATGTGCTTTGTTTGAGCCACACGGACCTGTTTCTGTGGGAACCCTGCTCGTGCTGTGTCCCAGCAGAATGTGGGGCCCACTGTATCCTGGGGGTGGGGGGAGGCAGCCTGGACCATAACCCCCGTCCCCCATTCCCTCCCCCCCCCCCGACCCCAGCTGTAACCTCCCCTCAGACCTTTTCAGCGGGAAGTGGGGAAGGGAGCCTTGGTGTAGAGAGAAGCCCTGCCCTGAACCTGTGACGTCCCCACTGTGCCCTGGGAGGCTTCCTCAAGGTCACAGGGCTGGAGCCACACCCCCAAAACTCCTCCAGATTGCGGTGTCTGCTGGGGTGTTGAGTGCCCTGTGCGCCCCCAAAACCCTGTAGGCTGGTGACTGGTCCTAGTTTAGGCAATATCTGCAGCAGCTGGTTGTTAGATTGCATGCGAACATTTATCACCTATTTCATGGCTGGCCTGGGACCGACCTTGTGACCACTGGAATAGGGGGTAGCCTGGGCATTTCCAGCTTTGCCTGCCCAGAGGACCTGCCAGGGCATGGGCCTAGCGAGCTTTCCCCATAGCAGGTGCTCTGTGAAATGACTAATGAAAGGTCTCTTACTGACTTCTCTCTGCCCGTCCTGCTATCCCTGTTGGGGGTGGTGGAGGGTTTGGGGAGTGTCAGAGTGCTGGTCTACCTCAGAGGTCAGGATCCGAGGGTGGGGAGTGGGTTGGGGCTGTGGCAGGTGCCTGGAGGGAGGCCTGGCCTGGAAAGCCTCCTCGGATTACAGCTGATAGGTGAGTGGAGCCCTAGATACTGCTGTGGCTGGAAATTCTATTCCGCCCCAGAAATAGTGGCAAAACGTATTTTAATTACTGTGCTTTCTGTTTTGGAAGGTTCCTATCTGGATAAAGTTGTCTTTTCAAAATTCCAAAATAGTGCTGTGCTTTGTTTTGGGCTTCCCAGGTGGTGCTAGTGGTAAAGAACCCACTAAGAGACAAGAGATGCAGGTTTAGTCTCTGAGTCGGGAAGACCCCATGGAGGAGGGCATGGTCGCCCACGCCAGTATTCTTGCCTGGAGAATTCTATGGACAGAGGAGCCTGGCGGGCTACATACAGTCCATAGGGTCGCAAAAAGTCAGATGTGACTGAAGCGACTTAGGTATGTGCTTTGTTTGAGCCACACGGACCTGTTTCTGTGGGAACCCTGCTCGTGCTGTGTCCCAGCAGAATGTGGGGCCCACTGTATCCTGGGGGTGGGGGGAGGCAGCCTGGACCATAACCCCCGTCCCCCATTCCCTCCCCTCCCCCCGACCCCAGCTGTAACCTCCCCTCAGACCTTTTCAGCGGGAAGTGGGGAAGGGAGCCTTGGTGTAGAGAGAAGCCCTGCCCTGAACCTGTGACGTCCCCACTGTGCCCTGGGAGGCTTCCTCAAGGTCACAGGGCTGGAGCCACACCCCCAAAACTCCTCCAGATTGCGGTGTCTGCTGGGGTGTTGAGTGCCCTGTGCGCCCCAAATCCCTGTAGGCTGGTGACTGGTCCTAGTTTAGGCAATATCTGCAGCAGCTGGTTGTTAGATTGCATGCGAACATTTATCACCTATTTCATGGCTGGCCTGGGACCGACCTTGTGACCACTGGAATAGGGGGTAGCCTGGGCATTTCCAGCTTTGCCTGCCCAGAGGACCTGCCAGGGCATGGGCCTAGCGAGCTTTCCCCATAGCAGGTGCTCTGTGAAATGACTAATGAAAGGTCTCTTACTGACTTCTCTCTGCCCGTCCTGCTATCCCTGTTGGGGGTGGTGGAGGGTTTGGGGAGTGTCAGAGTGCTGGTCTACCTCAGAGGTCAGGATCCGCAGGGTGGGGAGTGGGTTGGGGCTGTGGCAGGTGCCTGGAGGGAGGCCTGGCCTGGAAAGCCTCCTCGGATTACAGCTGATAGGTGAGTGGAGCCCTAGATACTGCGGTGGCGGGGACAACTCCTCCGCTCGTGGGCCCTGGCCTAGATTCTCTGTGCCCGGCTCTCAGATCCACCCCGGTGCTCCCCTGCAGCCCTCACTCCCGCCCGCACACCTGAGGCCCTGTCAGGCACTGCCGACAGGGCCGAGAAGCTGGCGTCGAGCGAGGGCCTCCTGGGCCATCTGAAGGTGTCTGCAAGCAGACACGAAGGCTGGAGGAGGAGGCTGTTAGGCCTGAGGCTGCACCGTCTCCTCAGAAGTCACTTGAACCCCTGGTGGGTGTACCTGGTGTATCAGGTTGTTCTGAAGCCCACATTGCTGTCCTGAGGAAGCTTAAGGCGTGAGGGCCAGGCGGCAGCACTTGGGGACCAGGCGTGGAGGGGAGGCTTCCCACCTTCACATGAAGGTGCTTCTGGAGTACAGCAGGGCTGCCGGGATCTGCTCAGGAGGGAGGATGGCCCAGAGGCCTCTGCGTGGCCGGCGGAGCACAGGCAGGCCCCAGCGGCCCTCACCTGGCAGGGCTAAACACAGGCAGCCGTGAGGGAGGACATCTGGAGGTTCCAGGCGGCCTTGCATCCACGTGTCCGTGCAGCTGTGTGGTCACACGGCCGCGTGGTCAGACAGCCGTGGAGTCAGGCAGCCATGGGGCCACGTGGTCAGGTGATCCGACAGGTGGACGGCCAAGGGGTTCGGTAGCCACGCAGCCAGCGCTCATTCAGCCTGCACAGGAGGGTGAGCATTCCTGAGGGAGGCCCAGGAGGCTCTGTATCCCTGTGCTGTGGGGTAAAGGGGGCAGCGGGGTGCCCCGTCCCTCCCTCCACATGGGGGGCAAGCTGCAGGGGGAAGGCTTGGTGCAGGGCGCCTGGCTCTGCTGGCTCTGGGCCCTTCTTTCCTCCCCGCTCTCCTCAGTCTGAGGGCCACCAGGAGCCTCGTACCTGGATCGCTCCATCCCCCAGGCCTCTGCTCTGGGCTCGGCTGCTCGGGCCTCCTCGCGGAGCCTCTGGGGCACAGTCGTCATCACCTGCTGTGTCACTTGGCCTCCCAGCAGTCACCACTCTTCCCTTCCTGATGTCGGTGTCTCACACCCGTGTCAGCCTGTGTGCTGTCGACACAACCCGGCGTGCGGGCTACGGGAGCGGCCCAGTGGCGGCGGGCATCGCGTGTCTCCAGCAACACCCGTGAAGAACGGACGGGTACAGGAGAGACAGGACAGGGTAGCAGGGCTGGGTCCTGGAGGTCTTCCCAGATAAAGCCACCCTCCCAACCTCATCTTTAGAAACCACCAGGGCGACCAGAGAAGTTGGGGTATGCTGAAAGTCAAGGCGTCGTTTTTGGTTGCTGTGTCTGGGAACCAGAAGTGGGGGCTGGGAGAAGCTGGCAGAGTTTGACCTGCAGCCTCACGAAGGGGCCCCAAGTGGGCATGCCGTCCACCCAAGATGGGCTTGGCAGCCTCTGGCCTAGGGCTTCTGCAGCCTGGCCAGCCCGGGGCCCACACAGCGGAGGAGGGACCAGCCTTGAGGCGAGGCGTCGGCAGGGTCCTGGTACAGAGCACCCAGATGCGCTTGAAGCAGTTTGTCCTGTTTTCCTTTTATTTGCAGTTTCCCGAGACAGAACAAAATAATAATTTTGTACACTTACAAGGCTCAGAAAGAAAAGACAATGAAACTCAGCAAAAAGAGAAGAGGAAAGGCCGGCCAGCACCGCGGGCAGCCGACCCTCTGCAGGGCGGGCCGGCCGACGCCGCCACACCACAGACACCTAGCTAGAAGAGCGGGTGTGGCTTGCTCATGAGGGGTCATGCAAAAGAACTCTCCCCCAGAAAAAAAAAAAATCCCCAAATTATCCCAGACAGGCAGCTCCATGGAGAGAACGGGTGAGTGGGAGAGGAGGGGAGAGGCCCGAGAAGGTGAGGGCGGCCGGGCCACACGCTGTCCACGATGAGCCCTGCCTCTGCCTGAGGCCCAGGGAGCCCGGTGGATGTTTACCCTGTGTCCACGGGTGGGAACGGCTGTCCTGAGCACAGCCACGGACAGGCAGGTGAGCGGCCACTCTGAGTGCCTGTCCATGGACAGTCCCCTTGGAGACCAGCATCCTGTGTCCTGTTCCCAACTCTG
Source organism: Tragulus kanchil (assembly GCA_022376925.1). Lineage (NCBI taxonomy): Eukaryota > Metazoa > Chordata > Mammalia > Artiodactyla > Tragulidae > Tragulus > Tragulus kanchil. The sequence continues at coordinate 50,895,290 of JAIOJX010000030.1, forward strand.
GGCCCCTCCCTTGGCTTGATTGTGGGGGAAGATAAAGAAAATCCTTGTTGAAAACAACATGAGTTGAAGGGGGCAAATACTGGGGTGGGGTCCTGCACCTCTGCAATCACAGCCCCTGACCAACCCCCAGAACAGCTCAGCGGGGTAGATCACACCCATCCCCACACCCGGCCAACGGCTCTCAGCTCTCTGTGCCGCCACCTGACCACGCAGCCCATCCCAGAGGCTCACCATGGTGCCCAGCGGCACGCACAGGTCCCGAGTAAGCCCAGCCCGCCTTCTGCCCACCCCGGGTCCCTGTCACTCACAGCCCACTGCGCCCCTCTGCTCCCTGCTGCTCTGGCTTAGACTCTAAAAGCTCAGCCTCTTCAGAAAACACTTGGCTGGCCCCTGCCTCCACCTGGAAGCCAGAAGAACCCACCCACCTCTGACCCCTCTCTCCTTTCTGCCCCACACCCACATGGGGAGTGGGGAGAAGGTGGGCAAAGACGCGGAGGTACCCAAACAGAAGGGAGGCCAGCCCAGGCTGCAGCCAGCAGTGTCCTCTCACATGTCTCCAGCGTGAAGTCTGAAACTAAGTGCGCCCCCCAGCCCCTTCCCCAGTACACCTCCCTGGCCCCGACTGGGCCAGAGCTGGATCCCTGGGCCTGTGGGACCTCCTTGGATGGTTCAGCATCCTCCCAGAGGGGCTGGCCAGCCTCTGCACTGCTCACCACACTTGGAACACCGGGAGCCCACATCCATGCCTTCTCGGGGAAGAGGGAGGGACGGGGAGCGGGAGGGAAGACAGCCGTGCTCAGGCCCTCTCAGCCCCGCCAGTGCTCCTCTGACAACACCCGACACTCCTGGCCAGGAGCCCTGCTGGCAGGAACGATGCAGACACCTTGGGAGGCGGGCACCACCTAGCAAACACTGTTCCTCAGGGCGGCAGGCTCCTGTGGGCAAGTTCACTGCCCTGGCCGGTCCCAGAGGAGGCCAGGAGTGGACAGACACGTGGAGCTTGGGTGGGGAGCGGCCGGAAGGTTCGAAGCCCCACAAATGCCAGTGATTTTTACAGCTTTTTTCCTTGTTTAGTTTTTTTTTTTTTTTCCTTCCTTTTCATCGACATCAATTTCACGTGTGCAGTCGTCGTTGTCATCTTGTTTTTTAAAAAGAAATCACATCTGGTCTTGGTTTTCTGCAGACACAGGCACCAGGGGAGGAACGAGGCAGACACAAACATGCGACAGGCAGGCCGTGCGCCCGAGGGCAGCTGGGCTCCAAACAAGAGTCTGTCCCGCGCTGAAACCAGCCGCAACAGCTCTGCAAAGGGGCGGGGCCGGGGCGGCCAGGTCAGCTCCCGGCAGTCACTCTCCCTCTGACCTGCGTTTGGTGGCTGCAAAATGGGCACCCATAGGGCTGCCCGGAAGGGGGCCTGGAGACCCTGACCCACTCCCCTCAGTACCGTGCTCACCTTCCGCCCAGGAACCTCCTGGGCCAGAGTCCTCCCCGCTCCCCGCCGCCTCTCCTAGTCCGCAGCCTCCCAACCAACCGCGCTGTCCTCCCGCAGGGTCTCACCTTCACTGCAGCGGGGCCACGGGCGCCCCCGAACAGTGGAAGTGCACGTTCTGCCACTTGCCGTCCCGGCGGTGCCACACGCGGGTCTCCTCGGACTGGCTGGTGCGGGGCCGGCCCTGCCCGTCGATGTACTGCGTGAGGCGGATGTAGGCGATGCACGCGGCGTCCTCGCCAATGACGTGCACGTGCGGGTTCAGGATCGTCGTGTGGATCGGCTTGCTGTTCTTGGCGAGCACTGCGGGTGGGCAGGGGCTTGGCTTTATGCGCCCCTCAACCCCATGCCCCTCTGCCAGTCCAAACCCAACAGCGTCATCGGCTCCCCTTTCCCTGTCCCAGTGTGTCCTTGTCCCTCGTCCCTCCTGTGTGGCTTGAGGGTTTCTGCCCCAGAAGGTTGAGCAGGACCCAGCTGACCCTGGGCATGGAGGCGATCCCCTAGGCCCCTGACCGGGGCGGTAGGCTTTCTGTATGTATGTGTGGGGGTGCCGCCCTCCTCCCTGTCCCTGCACTCCCAGAGGAGGCCAGGAGTGGACAGACACGTGGAGCTTGGGTGGGGAGCGGCCGGAAGGTTCGAAGCCCCACAAATGCCAGTGATTTTTACAGCTTTTTTCCTTGTTTAGTTTTTTTTTTTTTTTCCTTCCTTTTCATCGACATCAATTTCACGTGTGCAGTCGTCGTTGTCATCTTGTTTTTTAAAAAGAAATCACATCTGGTCTTGGTTTTCTGCAGACACAGGCACCAGGGGAGGAACGAGGCAGACACAAACATGCGACAGGCAGGCCGTGCGCCCGAGGGCAGCTGGGCTCCAAACAAGAGTCTGTCCCGCGCTGAAACCAGCCGCAACAGCTCTGCAAAGGGGCGGGGCCGGGGCGGCCAGGTCAGCTCCCGGCAGTCACTCTCCCTCTGACCTGCGTTTGGTGGCTGCAAAATGGGCACCCATAGGGCTGCCCGGAAGGGGGCCTGGAGACCCTGACCCACTCCCCTCAGTACCGTGCTCACCTTCCGCCCAGGAACCTCCTGGGCCAGAGTCCTCCCCGCTCCCCGCCGCCTCTCCTAGTCCGCAGCCTCCCAACCAACCGCGCTGTCCTCCCGCAGGGTCTCACCTTCACTGCAGCGGGGCCACGGGCGCCCCCGAACAGTGGAAGTGCACGTTCTGCCACTTGCCGTCCCGGCGGTGCCACACGCGGGTCTCCTCGGACTGGCTGGTGCGGGGCCGGCCCTGCCCGTCGATGTACTGCGTGAGGCGGATGTAGGCGATGCACGCGGCGTCCTCGCCAATGACATGCACGTGCGGGTTCAGGATCGTCGTGTGGATCGGCTTGCTGTTCTTGGCGAGCACTGCGGGTGGGCAGGGGCTTGGCTTTATGCGCCCCTCAACCCCATGCCCCTCTGCCAGTCCAAACCCAACAGCGTCATCGGCTCCCCTTTCCCTGTCCCAGTGTGTCCTTGTCCCTCGTCCCTCCTGTGTGGCTTGAGGGTTTCTGCCCCAGAAGGTTGAGCAGGACCCAGCTGACCCTGGGCATGGAGGCGATCCCCTAGGCCCCTGACCGGGGCGGTAGGCTTTCTGTATGTATGTGTGGGGGTGCCGCCCTCCTCCCTGTCCCTGCCCTGCACTCACAGTTCTCGAAATAGAATCTGTGGAAGTCCATGCCTTCAACCAGGTTGCCCAGGGCTTCAGGCTCAAAGGAGGTCAGGCCTGGGTCGCAGATTTTCCTGGGGGGCAGACCCAGGTGAGGAGGGGCCCCTCGGAACCCGCCGCTTCCTTCCAACCTCCTCCCTGCAGGGAAGCTCCCCAGCCCCCTCACCCCTCCCACTCAGGACTGGCCAGGGGGGCCCCGACTCACGCGTAGGCCTCGAAGTCACCGTTGTTGACGGCCTCAATGAGCTGCTCGGTGATCTTGATGATCTCCTGCTTCCGCGCTGTGGGGAGAGAGCTGCCCAGTGACCCGGCGCCACCCGCCCCTGCCCCAGGAGGGTCCTGGGAAGTGCCCCGCCCCGGTCCCCAACCATTTCCTCTCCAGGAGGGTCCCCAAGGCTGCCCAGCTCAGACTGCTCCCTTCAAGGCCACCAGCGACTTCCCTGTTTCCAAGTCCAACAAGCTTCTGTCTTGGGCTTCCCTGGTAGCTCAGTGGTAAAGATTTCGCCTGCCAGGGCAGGAAGCGCGGGTTCAGTCCCTGATCGGGGAAGATCCCACATACTGTGAAGCAACGAAGCCCGTGAGCCACAACTATGGAGCCTGTGCTCTAGAGCCTCGAAGCCACAACTATGGAGCCCATATGCCGCAACTATCAGAGCCCGTGTGCCCTAGAGCCCAAGTTCCACAACAAGACAAGTCACCACAACAAGAAGCCTGCTCATGGCCATACCTCTTCCTGAAGGTGTCTGATCTAGGCTGATCTTGGAAGCTAAGAAGCCTGCTCACCTCAGCTAGAGAGGAGCCCCCACTCCCTGCAACTAGAGAAGAGCCTGCAGCAGCAGTGAAAACCCAGAGTAGCAAAATGCAAATAAACAAATAAAATTTTTAAAAGCCACTCAAACTTCTAAAATATATAATATATAATTATATATATATAGGAGGGTTTCTGCCCCAGAAGGTTGAGCAGGACCCAGCTGACCCTGGGCATGGAGGCGATCCCCTAGGCCCCTGACCGGGGCGGTAGGCTTTCTGTATGTATGTGTGGGGGTGCCGCCCTCCTCCCTGTCCCTGCCCTGCACTCACAGTTCTCGAAATAGAATCTGTGGAAGTCCATGCCTTCAACCAGGTTGCCCAGGGCTTCAGGCTCAAAGGAGGTCAGGCCTGGGTCGCAGATTTTCCTGGGGGGCAGACCCAGGTGAGGAGGGGCCCCTCGGAACCCGCCGCTTCCTTCCAACCTCCTCCCTGCAGGGAAGCTCCCCAGCCCCCTCACCCCTCCCACTCAGGACTGGCCAGGGGGGCCCCGACTCACGCGTAGGCCTCGAAGTCACCGTTGTTGACGGCCTCAATGAGCTGCTCGGTGATCTTGATGATCTCCTGCTTCCGCGCTGTGGGGAGAGAGCTGCCCAGTGACCCGGCGCCACCCGCCCCTGCCCCAGGAGGGTCCTGGGAAGTGCCCCGCCCCGGTCCCCAACCATTTCCTCTCCAGGAGGGTCCCCAAGGCTGCCCAGCTCAGACTGCTCCCTTCAAGGCCACCAGCGACTTCCCTGTTTCCAAGTCCAACAAGCTTCTGTCTTGGGCTTCCCTGGTAGCTCAGTGGTAAAGATTTCGCCTGCCAGGGCAGGAAGCGCGGGTTCAGTCCCTGATCGGGGAAGATCCCACATACTGTGAAGCAACGAAGCCCGTGAGCCACAACTATGGAGCCTGTGCTCTAGAGCCTCGAAGCCACAACTATGGAGCCCATATGCCGCAACTATCAGAGCCCGTGTGCCCTAGAGCCCAAGTTCCACAACAAGACAAGTCACCACAACAAGAAGCCTGCTCATGGCCATACCTCCTCCTGAAGGTGTCTGATCTAGGCTGATCTTGGAAGCTAAGAAGCCTGCTCACCTCAGCTAGAGAGGAGCCCCCACTCCCTGCAACTAGAGAAGAGCCTGCAGCAGCAGTGAAAACCCAGAGTAGCAAAATGCAAATAAATAAATAAAAATTTTTAAAAAGCCACTCAAACTTCTAAAATATATAATATATAATTATATATATATACACATATATACACACACACACACACATATATATATATATATATATAATTTTTAAAAGCTTCTGGCTTGATTTTCTTAAATATAATATCCCTGAATGACAGGCAATCATTCACAGCACTGAAAGTCTGGAAAATGCAGAAAGAGGCGGCAAAGCCCGCCCAGACCACCCTGCACCCCCAGTCTCTCTGGCCACATGCCCTGGGGCCCTCAGCAGGGCATGACACCGTGACCCCGTGCCTTTCTGGCTCCTGCCCCTCAGGCACTGCTCTCTACTCCTTTGTGCACCCTCGCAGCTCCTGGGGGCAGGTGCCTATTAAGGCCAGGTTCACAAAGCAAGGAGGGGGTTGGAGGTTGCAGGGCCAGGCCTCTGTGGGAAGGTCAGGGAGCAGGGCCCAGCAGAAAGCCGTGTGGGCCTCTCGCCTCCTCCAGCCTCCACCTGTTTGCCGTCTTGGACCCCAGGCCAGTCCTCTGGCATCACTTTTCTGTCCTGCGCCCTCCCCCTGAGGCCCTGGGCTGGCAGCCTTCTCCAGGTTCCTGCCTCCTTGACCTCTGGTCCTAGATCAACCTAGGCAAAGTATTTCAAACACGTGGAAGAAGCAGAGATAATAACACAGCCCATACCCTGCTGATTCAGATGTTCATATCTACTTTAGATTTCTTCCGAAGAAAGAAAACCTTCCAGATAAAGACGGAAGTGCCCGTGTTCCCTCGAATCTTGTTCTTTACTCACTTTCCCTAAAGAAGTACCATCCTGAGTGAGGCGCTTAGCCACTCCTGTGCAGATACATCAAGACCCAAAGGCACACAGGAAACACGCATGTGTGCGCACGCAGCCACAGAGGGTAAGTCCTTAAAGCAACAGCATGCCGGTAGTAAAACCCAGACCCAAGGCGGGCACCGAAGGCACCATTCCAGGAGCTCTCTCCACAGTCCCCTCCCCAGTCACAGCCATGCCAGCCGGACGTGTCTGTGTGTCCCCAGCATGGGCACACGTGTGCCCTCTGCTCCCCACAGTACATTGGGACCACAGGCATCTGCAGGGCCAGTCTCCAGCCGCCAAGGCAGCTGGGGTCAGCACGTGTGTGAGTCGATCCGAAAGCTGCGTTCCCAGAGAGAGGGCATACCGAACGAAGCACGTGCCCTCCCATCAGCACCTGCGGTGGTTTGGGTGTTCCCTCTCCCAGGCGCTCCGAGGGGACGTGGACAAGCGTCCAGGGCAGAAGACGCCATGTGTGAGTGCGGGCATTCCTGGGCATGAGCTCGAGCCCAGGTCGTGCTGCCCCAGCTCTGGACGGTGGGGTCCTGCGTGAGCTCTGTGACACCTGAGGGCTTGTGTGCACGTGTGTGTGTACCTCCATGCATATGTGTGCATACGTGTGTGTGTGTGTCGTGCATGTACACGCTGAGTCCCCAGCACACGTGAGCGTCCCCTCTCTAGAAGAGACCCTCTCTCTGGACCCAGCTGTGCCTCTCCTGGCATCATTTCCATTTCCTACAGAACTCCATGTCTGGACTGTCACAGGGGTGGGGCTTCAGGCCCTCTCCGCAGAACCCAGGCCCCACCTGTCTCCAGGAGTCCAGGAGCTTCCAGGGGCGCTCTCCAATGCCCCATCCACCGCGGAGTCCTCTGCATCCTTTTCTGTCCTGCGCCTCCCTGAGGCCCTGGGCTGGCAGCCTTCTCCAGGTTCCTGCCTCCTTGACCTCTGGTCCTAGATCAACCTAGGCAAAGTATTTCAAACACGTGGAAGAAGCAGAGATAATAACACAGCCCATACCCTGCTGATTCAGATGTTCATATCTACTTTAGATTTCTTCCGAAGAAAGAAAACCTTCCAGATAAAGACGGAAGTGCCCGTGTTCCCTCGAATCTTGTTCTTTACTCACTTTCCCTAAAGAAGTACCATCCTGAGTGAGGCGCTTAGCCACTCCTGTGCAGATACATCAAGACCCAAAGGCACACAGGAAACACGCATGTGTGCGCACGCAGCCACAGAGGGTAAGTCCTTAAAGCAACAGCATGCCGGTAGTAAAACCCAGACCCAAGGCGGGCACCGAAGGCACCATTCCAGGAGCTCTCTCCACAGTCCCCTCCCCAGTCACAGCCATGCCAGCCGGACGTGTCTGTGTGTCCCCAGCATGGGCACACGTGTGCCCTCTGCTCCCCACAGTACATTGGGACCACAGGCATCTGCAGGGCCAGTCTCCAGCCGCCAAGGCAGCTGGGGTCAGCACGTGTGTGAGTCGATCCGAAAGCTGCGTTCCCAGAGAGAGGGCATACCGAACGAAGCACGTGCCCTCCCATCAGCACCTGCGGTGGTTTGGGTGTTCCCTCTCCCAGGCGCTCCGAGGGGACGTGGACAAGCGTCCAGGGCAGAAGACGCCATGTGTGAGTGCGGGCATTCCTGGGCATGAGCTCGAGCCCAGGTCGTGCTGCCCCAGCTCTGGACGGTGGGGTCCTGCGTGAGCTCTGTGACACCTGAGGGCTTGTGTGCACGTGTGTGTGTACCTCCATGCATATGTGTGCATACGTGTGTGTGTGTGTCGTGCATGTACACGCTGAGTCCCCAGCACACGTGAGCGTCCCCTCTCTAGAAGAGACCCTCTCTCTGGACCCAGCTGTGCCTCTCCTGGCATCATTTCCATTTCCTACAGAACTCCATGTCTGGACTGTCACAGGGGTGGGGCTTCAGGCCCTCTCCGCAGAACCCAGGCCCCACCTGTCTCCAGGAGTCCAGGAGCTGGCCTCCCAGAGTCGGGCTGCAGGCCTAGCTGCCCCAATGCCCCCATCCACCCGCAGAGCTCTGTCCCAACACAGACGCGTGCAGGCTGCCCTCCGTCCTCAGCCGCTGGACATATCACACCCCCTTCTGCACATCCATCCCGTCACCCTGCTTTTCCTCTGTTCCCTCCACAGCTTGCTCACCTCCCCACCCTCTGTCTGCAGGCTTCCTGATTCTGGGTGGCCCTCTCTCCTCCAGGTCCTCATTCACCCCCATCCCCAGTTCACCTGTCCCCATCCTGGAGGTGGCCCTGGCCTCCTCTGATCTCCTCCTCCACCAGATGCTTCCCCAAAGGCCAGGCCCCCCTGGGGTCACCTGACGGCAGCTCCCAGTACCTTTCCCTGCTGTGCCTGCCCAGGGCGGCCAGTCACCCAGGACCCTGCTGCCTCCCTCCTGGGGCACTGGGTCCAGCCCCAGCTCAGGAGCCCCCACCTCCCACCAGTGAGCTACTCTGTCAGCTTCCGGCCATCCTGCTGATCTTGCTAAGGGGACACAGACATGTGCCGACTCCCTGACACCTGTCAATCTCCCGCTTCACAGACTGCGTGAGCTGCCCCCGCCCCCAACATGAGCCGTCTGCCCACAGCCTTGCAGCTGGAACGAGGAGATCTTTTTCTCTGTTTTGCTTCCCAAACGTTCTGATTTTACAATCACCCTGCTACACTGCAGCAAGTGGGGCGAATCGTCCACTTAATGAAGTACTACTGAGTGTTTCTAAACAACTTGTCATTAAAAATGGAGTCAGTGTGGAAAGAATTAAGTAAACAGAAATCTAAGGTCACAGAATATACTGCAAAGTCTGGAATTTGGAAAACAGCCCCCATGTCCATTCTGCAGATGGGAAGCTGAGGCCACACAGGCCCAGCCAAAGCCCAGAAGTGGGCCAGATGCTCCTGACCTGCGGCCCTCCCACCCTGCCGTGCAGAGCTATCCTGCCTCCCCAGGTGGCGCACGCTACACAAAGGGACTCCGGGGTGGGGTGGGGGGCTCGTGAGCGAGGACAAGCTGCCCCCACCAGGCAATTCCAGGGACAGAGCTGAGGTGCACGGGCAAGCATCTGCCGTGGGAGGAGTCCCAGGGCTGAACTGGAGCCCTGCATCCGCTCTGGCTCTCCTGGGACGAGTTAACAGGCCAGGGAGGCCCAGCTGCTGGCAAAGGGTCCAGGGGGACCCCAGTGACCCCTGGTTACCCCAAGCAGCTGCAGGGGTGCCAGGCCACCCCCAGCCACCCCAGGGAGGCAGCTGCACAGGATCAGTCAGGATCATACATAATCCCAGATTATGGAGAACTTGGGGTAGGCCAGTGGGCACCAACCTGCTTATCCGTGGAGACAGCTGGCAGCTGCTCCCGGGAAAGGAGGCTGCCTGCCAGTCAGCCCAGGGATGGCCCTCTGCAGCCGGGCCTCCATGCCGGCCGGGCCAGTCCCAGGTCCCAGAAAGGGAAAGGGGGGCACACCTCGCTCTGGTATTCACCCATTCGGCCCACTGAGTCCCAGATCTCACCCCAAAGTGCCCCCTCAGAAGTCCTTTCTCCAGGCTGGCCCCACCTGCATTCCTACACCCGAGGAACCCACACACAAAGAAGCTGGGTGCTGGGAACTCCAGGTGGTAGGGTGGGAGACACGGGACTCCTCTTCCTGAGGGACACGGACGGGGGCCACCCCTGCCTCAAGACTCCTCTCCCCGCAGCACTCTACCCCTCCCCTGCACCCGTAAGCCTGGCCACACCTGCCAAGTCCAGATCCCGAGGGCCCCTCCATTCAACCCTGGTCACAGCCCCTTCTGAGTGCCCACCTCCCCGAGTCAAGCTCAGGACAGACCCCTAAAGAGGGATGCTCATGCTGCGCCCCCTCCACCCGGGCCTGTCCTCAAGGTTCCCCACCCTGGGCTGGGCATGATCCGAAGGTGGGTCACAGCCCTGGGCCAGGTACATCTCAGCGGAGCCCTTGGACACCCCCCCATTTTGCTACCCTCAGCTTCGTCATCTGAAAGCAGGGGCCACGAGGGTCTAGGACTCCGGGGTGGGGTGGGGGGCTCGTGAGCGAGGACAAGCTGCCCCCACCAGGCAATTCCAGGGACAGAGCTGAGGTGCACGGGCAAGCATCTGCCGTGGGAGGAGTCCCAGGGCTGAACTGGAGCCCTGCATCCGCTCTGGCTCTCCTGGGACGAGTTAACAGGCCAGGGAGGCCCAGCTGCTGGCAAAGGGTCCAGGGGGACCCCAGTGACCCCTGGTTACCCCAAGCAGCTGCAGGGGTGCCAGGCCACCCCCAGCCACCCCAGGGAGGCAGCTGCACAGGATCAGTCAGGATCATACATAATCCCAGATTATGGAGAACTTGGGGTAGGCCAGTGGGCACCAACCTGCTTATCCGTGGAGACAGCTGGCAGCTGCTCCCGGGAAAGGAGGCTGCCTGCCAGTCAGCCCAGGGATGGCCCTCTGCAGCCGGGCCTCCATGCCGGCCGGGCCAGTCCCAGGTCCCAGAAAGGGAAAGGGGGGCACACCTCGCTCTGGTATTCACCCATTCGGCCCACTGAGTCCCAGATCTCACCCCAAAGTGCCCCCTCGGAAGTCCTTTCTCCAGGCTGGCCCCACCTGCATTCCTACACCCGAGGAACCCACACACAAAGAAGCTGGGTGCTGGGAACTCCAGGCGGTAGGGTGGGAGACACGGGACTCCTCTTCCTGAGGGACACGGACGGGGGCCACCCCTGCCTCAAGACCCCTCTCCCCGCAGCACTCTACCCCTCCCCTGCACCCGTAAGCCTGGCCACACCTGCCAAGTCCAGATCCCGAGGGCCCCTCCATTCAACCCTGGTCACAGCCCCTTCTGAGTGCCCACCTCCCCAAGTCAAGCTCAGGACAGACCCCTAAAGAGGGATGCTCATGCTGCGCCCCCTCCACCCGGGCCTGTCCTCAGGGTTCCCCACCCTGGGCTGGGCATGATCCGAAGGTGGGTCACAGCCCTGGGCCAGGTCCATCTCAGCGGAGCCCTTGGACACCCCCCCATTTTGCTACCCTCAGCTTCGTCATCTGAAAGCAGGGGCCACGAGGGTCTGGGACTTGGGGATGTGGAGGCCTCTAAGCTCGAGTAAGCCTCCGCGCACGTGGGGAAGGGGCTCTGCCTAGCCCCCCAGCCACCGCTGTGGCCCACCAGCGAGGCTCTGCTCTCTTCCCCCACTAGAAGAGCCTGAGATCATGTCACAGCCCCCCAGCCCGGCCTCCCCCCCACCCACCCCCCGACGCCGACTGCTCCCAGGGCCTCCCTCCCCCTCAGCCCTGGCCCCCAGGCATGGCCAGGCAGCAGGCGGGGGGTCGGCGCCCTCCCAGCCCGGCACTCACCCAGCCTCTCCCCTGCCATGCCTGGCCCCCGGCCCCACAGCCGCCTCTCCTCTGAGAGCCCCGTGTCTCCCCGGAGGTGGGGGTGGCGGCCGCCCTGGGGTGTCATCCATCCCTGTAAGCGATCCTGGCGGGCAGTCGGCAGACGGGCTGCCGGTGGCAGCGGTGGCTCCTCCCTGCCTGGGGAGGCGGCCCGGCCCAGCGCCCGCCCCCCACCCCTGGCCTCAGCCCAGGCCACAGCCCCATCCTCGGGACCACAGCAGAAGAAACGCGGCTGGCAGCCCCTGGGAGTGAGGCGCTCGTTTGGGGCAATCTGCTTCCTGATTCTCTCCCCACAGGTGTGCATCTTTAGCCCAAGGGCAGCTTTGAGTGGAATTCCCTGGGTCCCCTGCCCAGGAGCTGACCCCTTCCCACAGCAGGCGGCGCATGGCAGCTGGGAGTCTCCACGCCCGAGAGCCCCCAGGAGCACCCAGCAGGGCCACTCAAGGTGCTACTTACACGGGGTGAGTGGGGGGCCTGGGAGAGCCGGAGACGGGCAGGGTGGGGGGCCCTGGGCTTCTGGGGTCCCCGAACCCCTCCTCACCGTGTTCAGGATGTCAGAGATCCTGGGGGCTGGGGCGGAACAGACGAGACGTGAACACGAGGCAGGCGGGGGACACGCAGGAGAGAAAACCTATGGGCTGATGAGCCAAGCCAGAGAGAGTGGGGACGGAGCGGGTCACGAGGGGACGTGGGGGGCAGAGAGAGATGGAGAAGGGGTGTGGGGTGGCGTGGGACGGGGGGGACAGACAGGGACAGGAGGGACGAGGGGGCAGCTTCAGGGGTGCTCAGGCAGCGGCACCTGTCTGACCAGGTGGGGCGGGGCAAGCTGCTGCGGGCAGAGAGTGCCCTCCTCAGAGCGGCAGCCTGGCCCTGGAGAGGGGAGGGGAGCAGCCCCGCGCGGGACAGGCCCTGGGTCAGCGCCCCCAGGGAGGACGGGATGGGTGCGTGAAGGAACGCGCTCAACACCGGCCCCCCTGGAGAACCTAGTTCTGCAGGGAGGTCGGGCCCTTTCTTCTCCCTTTAAACCCTTAGGCCTGTGGTCCGGCAGATTTCTGGAACAGCTCCTGTGCCTGGATGCCCACACGAAGTCCGCGTGACTGGCCCACAGCCTCAGAGTCAGGGTACATGGTGGGCAGCCTCAGAGGGGCCTTCCAGCCTGGGAGACACCCCGGGGAAAGGCCTGGGGCTGGACAGCAGCGCAGGAGCAGTGTGGGAGGTGGGGCGGGAGAGCGGGGTAGGGAGCTGCCTTGCGGAGTTAGCGCGTGTGCCCCCTGACGCCCGGCCAGGCTGGCCTGGGGCAGCGGAGGCCGTGCACGGCAGGATGCGGGAGCCGCGTGGCAGCAGAGGCAGCAGGCCTTGGGCGCTACTTACATGGGGCGGGCAGGGGGCCCTCAGCTTCCGGGGTCCCCGAGCCCCTCCTCACGGAGCTCAGGATGTCAGAGATCCTGGGGGCTGGGGTGGACAGGAGCAGACACGTGAGGAGGCGGTGGGCCAGGCGGAGGGGAGAGGAAGCAGGTCTCCCGCTCTCTCCCGCCCCAGGGCCTGTCTCAGCCCCAGGGAGCCCCAGCCCTGAGACCCCCAGGTCAGTGGGGAAGGCCGGCCCGGAGCAGGGCATGAAGGACGGAGGTGCTAGGGAGCCTCAGCTGGGGGCTGTGAGGGGCAAGCTGGTGCCCGAGCTCGGCCGGCCCATGGCCCTTAAGCCTCCCTCAGAGGAGCTGCAGGCCCCTCCAGGAGACCCCCGCAGCAGCAGGGCCCAGCTACTTACACGGGGTGGGCAGGGGGCTAATGGGAGCCGGAGACAGGCAGGGTGGAGGCCCCTCGGCTTCTGGGGTCCCCGAGCCCCTCCGCACGGAGCTCAGGAGGTCAGGGACCCTGGGGGCTGGGCAGACAGACGAGACGTGAACACAGGCAGGCGAGGACACGCGGGAGACACGAGGGTGTGTAGGAGAAGGAGGAGAGAGGCGAGGCCGGAGAATCAAACGGTGGGCTCCAGGGCTCCTAAGGCACCGGCACCCCAGGTGCCCCGGGCTGTGTGATCACGGCAGGTGCATGAGGAAGACACGGGACCAGGACCGGGGCCGAATGGAGGTGAGGGCAGGCCTCCAGGAGGGAGGATTGTGTGCTGTGCCCTCAGGGCCAGCAGAGGGCAGGCCTGAGCCCACTGGGGCTTCTCTGCGTCTGATGGATGACACAGCTGAGGCCAAAGACCCCCGGCCCCTGCCCCTGTGCTGCCCCGCCAGGCCCCTTGGGCACCTGCCTACCCTCTCCCAGCCAGACAGGGAGGTGGGACGAGGCTGCCAGGCTAGCCCACTCCTCTGTGCACCTGTGGTCTCGGGCCCTCTCAGGCACCGCCCCCCCGCCCCCCGCACTGCCCCTGGCCTGGGCAGGGGTAGAACGGTGAGGTCAGGGACTGGGGGAGGTCTGTGTCATCTCCATTCTCCATGCCAGCGGCTCAGGGCCCACAGTCCGTGGCAACCACGCAAATGCCCACTCTCCCTACACCAAGAGACCAAAGCCTTGCGCCCATTCACTTTCACTCTAGGGCAGGAAAGAGACCCAGGACAAGGTCACTGCATCTCTCAAAGGGCAGAGCAGCCACTGTCGGACTCAGGGGTGGCCCTGAGGGTTCCCAGTGCTCATCATCGTAGAGTGTGGCCGAGAGGGTCAGGCAGGCTCCCCATATGGGGCTGGCAACCTGGCCTGGGTAGAGTGGAGACCAGATGCCCTCCTTGGGGCAGCTGAGAAAGCGGAGGGTGGAAGAGGGGTGCAAGGCGGTGCACACAGCGCCCGACACCTGGGGGCCCTTGTTGGGCACAGTCAGAGCCTGATCCAGCTCGGCCTGGGAGCCTGGAGCTGGGGACGGAGCGTGAGTCTCTGCAACCTGCCCCCTCTCAACAACGAGCTCAGAAAATGCCCCTCGCTGCCTGTCCACATATTAACTGCCAGCCGGGCAGGACCTTTGAGAGAAGCAACAGCAAATTCAACCAAGGGAGCTGGATGTGCAGGCCCCGGAGCGACATAGGGGTCCATGCAGAGAACTGGCCCACCCAGGGCAGCAGGTTCCTCTCCGGTCAGGGCGCCCAGGTCCGCCAGGTTCTGCTTGGGTGCCCTGCCCAAGACTGCCCCGTGCCGGTCTGCGCCCAGGCTCGGGCGACACTGCGTCCTTGAGCGGGGTCGGCCCCTCACTGCAGGCCGCAGCCTCGGCTGTCCCTGACCCCCGCCCACCAGCAGCCTGCCCGCCGGCCCCGCCGGCCCCGCAGGCTGAGAGCTCAGGTACCTTTTGTGTCTTCATCCTCTATAGTGGTGTGGGTGCTGTCAGATGACTCCTGGGGAGACATGGGGAGGCAGCAGGTCAGGGTGTGGCCTCCGCCCCCGGGGGTCACCCGTTCCCAGGCTGGGCCACCTCTGTCCCCAGCATCTGAGGACCCTAACTTCCCCTTCTGCCAACAAGACACAGCCAGCGGCAAGACTCGTGTGCTCAGAGACGCTCGTTAACAAGAGAGAAAAACAGACGTTCTGAAATTCCAAGAGGATCTGGAGAAGCAGGAAAGCATCCCCAGTCTGCGCTTTGGCAGACAGGGCGGAAGTTTCCAGTAGGTCCTCGGGAACCTCGGCCCGGCCCCAGCGGCAGCACACCTCCCTCCCGGGCCTGCGCTGTCCAGTTGTCAGGCCAGGCTTTACCTCTCAGGTGGCCTGAAGGGCAGAGCTGGCCCCATCACCTTCCACCTCACCCCTGGCTTACTGCCCTTCCTTCAGATACAAAACCAGAGGCCACCCGCCAGTTCCCGGAGGCTTCCTTGCTCCTCAGAAGGCACATCTTAACAGGGTCCCCACGGAACGTTCTCCACCAGTCCCCTGACTGGACCCTGCTCTGGGTCACAGACCAGAATTGGGGGTGTCTACAGGTTGCAGAACTGGGGCTAACGCCACAGTCCCAAAATGTTGTCTCAAGGTCCCTAGCAGGGAAAACAGGACCCTCACCCCGACACAGGGCCCCAGAAGCACCCATCCTTGGACCCAAGTCACTGTGGACATCCAGGCTCCTCCTGGCACCTTGAAGCTGCGCCAGCCCAGAGGCAGTGGACCACAGCACCCCCATCCTGGCCCGTGGTATGGGGGGACCTCTGAGGGTCCCAGGCCCAGGTGGGCGTCTGGTTGGGAGTACAGTGGTGCTGGTCCTAGCAGCACAGCTGGGCTGCCCACCGCGCCCTCCCAAGACTGCCCCGTGCCGGTCTGCGCCCAGGCTCGGGCGACACTGCGTCCTTCAGCGGGGTCGGCCCCTCACTGCAGGCCGCAGCCTCAGCTGTCCCTGACCCCCGCCCACCAGCAGCCTGCCCGCCGGCCCCGCAGGCTGAGAGCTCAGGTACCTTTTGTGTCTTCATCCTCTATAGTGGTGTGGGTGCTGTCAGATGACTCCTGGGGAGACATGGGGAGGCAGCAGGTCAGGGTGTGGCCTCCGCCCCCGGGGGTCACCCGTTCCCAGGCTGGGCCACCTCTGTCCCCAGCATCTGAGGACCCTAACTTCCCCTTCTGCCAACAAGACACAGCCAGCGGCAAGACTCGTGTGCTCAGAGACGCTCGTTAACAAGAGAGAAAAACAGACGTTCTGAAATTCCAAGAGGATCTGGAGAAGCAGGAAAGCATCCCCAGTCTGCGCTTTGGCAGACAGGGCGGAAGTTTCCAGTAGGTCCTCGGGAACCTCGGCCTGGCCCCAGCGGCAGCACACCTCCCTCCCGGGCCTGCACTGTCCAGTTGTCAGGCCAGGCTTTACCTCTCAGGTGGCCTGAAGGGCAGAGCTGGCCCCATCACCTTCCACCTCACCCCTGGCTTACTGCCCTTCCTTCAGATACAAAACCAGAGGCCACCCGCCAGTTCCCGGAGGCTTCCTTGCTCCTCAGAAGGCACATCTTAACAGGGTCCCCACGGAACGTTCTCCACCAGTCCCCTGACTGGACCCTGCTCTGGGTCACAGACCAGAATTGGGGGTGTCTACAGGTTGCAGAACTGGGGCTAACGCCACCGTCCCAAAATGTTGTCTCAAGGTCCCTAGCAGGGAAAACAGGACCCTCACCCCGACACAGGGCCCCAGAAGCACCCATCCTTGGACCCAAGTCACTGTGGACATCCAGGCTCCTCCTGGCACCTTGAGGCTGCGCCAGCCCAGAGGCAGTGGACCACAGCACCCCCATCCTGGCCCGTGGTATGGGGGGACCTCTGAGGGTCCCAGGCCCAGGTGGGCGTCTGGGTGGGAGTACAGTGGTGCTGGTCCTAGCAGCACAGCTGGGCTGCCCACCGCGCCCTCCCACCACCCCAGAAAGCCAGCCCCTTCCCTGGCCCCAGGGTGAAGATGCCAATGGGATGGGAGCTGATGCCAGAGCAGAGAGGAGGAGCGGGGGAGGGGTCAGCTCAGCAGGAAGCACTGGGCGCGCGTGGACGTGAGCAACGGGTGAGGGCAGGGGGGTCGGCGCCGCCCCCTCCTCCCCGCCCACACTCGGGGGCACGCTGGGCAGTCCCCATCGGCCCTCCTCCCCTGGGACACCCAGCCCTGGCCGTGCGCCTCAGAGAACACCCAGGCTCTCTCCGGCACCCTGAGCCTCTGACGTGGGCCTTGTCTGCGGCGGCTCCTGGCTCGGCCGGGCCTGGCCACCACCAGGGCAGGATGGAGCAGGTCTGAGAAGCGGCCCCTGCCAGGACATAAGGAAGCCCAGGCTCCCATGTCTGCCAGGGACTTGGTACAACTGTGCCTCCAAGGGTGGCACCGGGGGCCTTTCCCCAAGGGAGCAGCCCGTGGGCCTGGGGGCTCCGTCCTGCCTCGGAGGGGTCATAGCACAGCTGTCCTGGCACAAATGTTTCCCTGGGGTCAACATCCCAGATCTTCCCCGAGGCCGGGGGCCTGCCTCCCGCCTGAGCAGATGTTCCCGAGAGGCTGGCGAGGAACACGCAGTACCTTGATCCCGTCCACGGGGTTATGAATGACGGTGGTTTGAGGCTCCTACAGAAGAAGGAAGCACAGAGGAAGGAAAGAGGGAAGTGAGAAGAGCAGGAGAGCAGAGGTCCCCCGGCAGGAGCCTGGGAGGGGAGAGGAGAGCAGAGGGTGCCAGCAGCGCAGGATGGAGGCAGATGGCCGCGGGGAGCAGAGCAGCTGGAGGGACCTGGGCGATGTGGATGGAAGGCGCAGACCAGCCCGGGCCTCGCGGGTACCCGTGACCAGAGGCCGGTGGAGAGAGTGTGGCCAAGGGCGGGGGTGAGAAGCCGCACGCTGGTGCCCTGCCTCGGGCGCTCTGCCCCCTCCCTTTGCTGCCCCGGACCCTCTGCCCGACTCGGGGCGGGGGGCGGCGCATAGGTTTGAAGATGTCATGGGAGTGGGGTGGCACATGGGATGGACGGGTCCGAGACGGGGCTGGCTGCGAGGCCGGCGTGTGGGACCCTCCCCTCCTGGGCCAAGGCCACCCCCCGACTCACTGAATGGCCATTTGGCAAATCCAGCCTCCCTCCGGGCAGTCCGGGGCTCACTCCCGGAAGCAGGGCCCGTGACCCATGGGGACACCAAGTGTGCTTTCAGCAAACTCAGCAGCTGTGGACCAGCAAACCCCAACCGCTTGGGATGTCCTGCCCTACGTAAGACACCATAGGCACACGGCATCCCGGGCAGGAGGGCCGTGCCTACTGGCCACAGCCCTGCGCCACCGGCTCTGCCCCCTGGAAAGGACCTCCAGGTGAAGGCTGGAGCTGGCGGGCTCCTAGGACCGCGTGTCCACCCGCGCCTCCCCAGCAGGAACTCCTGAACCTTCTGGGCAGCCACAGGCCAGCACAGCCACGGAAGTTACCTCCCTGTAGCCGCCTCCGGGCCAAAAGGACACGGATCCTGATGGGGAACACCATGGCTGCCACTGCCCTAGACCCGACAGCCACTGCTGGGCCGTCACCAGGGAAACCAATGGGTGTCTGCCTCCCGCCAGATCTCTGGGTGGGCTCTGAAGCGAAAGCCAGGCTCAACTATTCTCCCTTGGGGAGACACCAAAGCCCGCTCCTCCCAGACAGCATATCCCCGCAGCGCCCAGGAGAGGGGCTGGCCGTCTGTCTGCACCCCCAGCCTGGACCACCGCCCCTGCCGAGCCGGCCCCCTGGAGCTCTGGGCGAGCCTGCTGAGGGCAGAGGAACCGAGCAGGTGGGTGCCTGGAGCCTGGGTCTCAGCCTCACAGGACCCTGGACAGGATCTGGCTGCTGATCCACCAGTCAGCAGGGGCCTATCCACAGCACCTGGGAGGGGTTTCCCCAACACAGCCGCAACTGGGGTCCTTCCTCATCCCCACACCCCAGGGGCAGTGGGGCGGGAAGGGCCAAGGGTCATCTGTCAGAGAGGCTGGGGGCCAGGCCCCGGCTTTACCCCAGGCCTCCTGACAGTGGCCATCACACTTCTGGGGTGCAGGAGGGCCAGGACGTGGGGGTGGAGGGGTTCAGTACCAGGGCAGCTGGAGGAAGCGTCCCCTTGGGGCTGGTGGCAGCTGCACTGTTTTTGGTACTATTCGTCTGGGGCTGCAGAGAAAGGAAGAGACGCCATTAGGGAGAGAGTGAGGGGTCACACCCCTTCCTTGAGATGGGGGAGGCCCAGAGGAGCTTGGGGGCTGAGCCAAGCAGCAAGCTAGAACAGGGGTCACCTCCCCCCAACCCCCCCACCCTTCCACCCCCCGCCAGGCCCAGCCAGCACCTCACCTTGACTCCGTCTGCTTTCTTGTTGAGTAAACTCTTGGCTGCTGCATCGGAGAAAATAGACATGATGAGGGAGGGCCTGGCTCCCGCTGCAGCCCACCCCTTGGAGGAAGGCAACCGCGGGGGCCGCGAGGAGCCCAGGGCCCCAAGATCGAGCGAGCAGGCCACCCAAGATCCCAAGGCAGGGGTGGCTTCCGCAGCCCGCTGGGGACAGAACGAGTCTGTCCCGGGGGCAGCCTGGCCAGGTCTGCCGCGGGACACTTGCTCCTGGGGCAGGGCCGTCCCCCAGCCACCCCCAGGGCCTCGGCGGAAACCAAGACTTTTCCTCCCACCCGGGACCGCAGCTTCTGGGCGGGCAGCACCTGGGCTCCCCTAAAGGACAGCAGAGGACTGTCCCCTCGCCTCAGATGAGAACACAGCACGGGGCGGCAGACTGGGTGGCTGGCACCCCCCAGTGATTCTCGGTGTTCTCAGGCGGGGGTAGATGGGCTGCAGTTGGTCACCCACACAGGGAGGGCTTGTCGCAAGCCCAGGTGCCTGCCTGCTCTCAGCCTCCCGCCCTCCCCGCCTCAGGCCCCCTCAGCAGGCAGAGGACCCAGAGCTCTGCCCCAGGCCATGCCTCTGTTTCAGAGCACACACAGGGCCGCCTTGCTCTCCCCCTTAAAAGGCCCCCCAGCCCTGGCCTTGGGCCACTTCTCGGCCTCCTTCTGGCAGTTCTGCCTGGGCCAACGCGGGCCTCCAGGCCCACCCACTGAGGACCTTGGGCTCTGAGCAAGGCCAACAGGAGGACATGCCTCGGGGAGAGTCCAAGAGGTCACCCGCACCCCAGGCTCCCACCACTCTCAGACGCACAGCCCCCGCAGACAGCCCATCTCCCCCCAGCCTTCGCCCACGGCCCCCCACCCCGGCGCCCACCCACGAGGTCAGGACAGTCTACTCGGCGACTCCACCTCTCTGCGCACCAGCCCGAGAGGCCCTCACCTGCCACAACCCACAGGCCCTCTGCCTCCAGCACCTGCACCCTCCACAGAAGTTAGTTTTAATTACAGAACGTAAAAAAAAAAACAAACAAAACGGAAAAAGAAAGAAAGTCAGCTTACCTTACGGAAAAGGAAAGGTGAGGAGGGGAGAAGAGGGAGTGAGGAAGGAAGGAAGAGAGAGAGAGAAAACAAGATTTGTGGAGGTTCAGGCAGGGAGCACAAGTCTGCAGCGCAGGGCTCAGCGGCTCCTGCCTCGCCCGCCCTGCCCACGCTCACGCCAAGCGATGCCCCAGGACGGCCGGTGCAGGTTAGAGAAGCAGCCCGGGGCAGGCGCCGGAGGCGGGGTCCCTCGCCCAGGAAGGAAGGTGGCACAGCCCCACTGCCGGCTGTAAAAGCTCTGGCTGACCAGCCCTGAAGTGTGGGCTGCCTGCTCAGAGGCACTGGGGGACCCCAGCAGGCCTGTGCAAGGCCCTTGGCTGCTGGGGACATCCCTGGAGACCACTGACTCCAGCCCGTATAGCAGAAAGACGAGCACTCTGATCCGGAGAGATGCAGCGGTTGGGTGGCTGGCACCCCCCAGTGATTCTCGGTGTTCTCAGGCGGGGGTAGATGGGCTGCAGTTGGTCACCCACACAGGGAGGGCTTGTCGCAAGCCCAGGTGCCTGCCTGCTCTCAGCCTCCCGCCCTCCCCGCCTCAGGCCCCCTCAGCAGGCAGAGGACCCAGAGCTCTGCCCCAGGCCATGCCTCTGTTTCAGAGCACACACAGGGCCGCCTTGCTCTCCCCCTTAAAAGGCCCCCCAGCCCTGGCCTTGGGCCACTTCTCGGCCTCCTTCTGGCAGTTCTGCCTGGGCCAACGCGGGCCTCCAGGCCCACCCACTGAGGACCTTGGGCTCTGAGCAAGGCCAACAGGAGGACATGCCTCGGGGAGAGTCCAAGAGGTCACCCGCACCCCAGGCTCCCACCACTCTCAGACGCACAGCCCCCGCAGACAGCCCATCTCCCCCCAGCCTTCGCCCACGGCCCCCCACCCCGGCGCCCACCCACGAGGTCAGGACAGTCTACTCGGCGACTCCACCTCTCTGCGCACCAGCCCGAGAGGCCCTCACCTGCCACAACCCACAGGCCCTCTGCCTCCAGCACCTGCACCCTCCACAGAAGTTAGTTTTAATTACAGAACGTAAAAAAAAAAACAAACAAAACGGAAAAAGAAAGAAAGTCAGCTTACCTTACGGAAAAGGAAAGGTGAGGAGGGGAGAAGAGGGAGTGAGGAAGGAAGGAAGAGAGAGAGAGAAAACAAGATTTGTGGAGGTTCAGGCAGGGAGCACAAGTCTGCAGCGCAGGGCTCAGCGGCTCCTGCCTCGCCCGCCCTGCCCACGCTCACGCCAAGCGATGCCCCAGGACGGCCGGTGCAGGTTAGAGAAGCAGCCCGGGGCAGGCGCCGGAGGCGGGGTCCCTCGCCCAGGAAGGAAGGTGGCACAGCCCCCACTGCCGGCTGTAAAAGCTCTGGCTGACCAGCCCTGAAGTGTGGGCTGCCTGCTCAGAGGCACTGGGGGACCCCAGCAGGCCTGTGCAAGGCCCTTGGCTGCTGGGGACATCCCTGGAGACCACTGACTCCAGCCCGTATAGCAGAAAGACGAGCACTCTGATCCGGAGAGATGCAGCGGTTATCAAAGAGGGGTCCCCACCCCCCCCGCCCCCACCAGCACCATCCACACCGCATGGCCTGGGCCCGCCCCAGACCTCCCGAGGCAGAAGCTCGGGGGTCTCGGTTTGACTGTTCACTTGCTCTGGGGGATCCTGACGCTGCTTCGGTTTGAGAACCACGGGTCAAGGTCCCCAGTGCAGGTGCCAGGCCAGTCCCACTAGCTGATGGTCTTCTCCCATCCAGGTGGCCACTGCTACCCTCTGGGCTCTGTGTGCAGACACAGGGATCTGTCCCCGGCCAGAGGGCCCTGCAGGGTCAGCTTCAGTCCCCAGGCTTCCTTCCCAACAGCCCAGCGATTGTCTCCCGGGATCCACGAGGCAAAGTTTAACGAGAAGCCGGACTCCTAGCCCCACCCTCTCGTCCGGGGGCCTCACCCTGTGAAAGGCACCAGAGGATCCCAGGGAGTGACGGGACCACAGGCCTTTCCCCGTCCCCCAGCCTGTCCGCTCTGCAGTTCATCCTCTCAAGGGAGAGCCTGCTTGGTGAGGCCGACTCAGGACCACACCCTGACACCCAGGCAGCCCTGCCCCGCAGGTGTCCAGGGCCGCGTCCCACTTCCCACTGAGAGGACGGTGGAAACCTCCGCTGGTGGCAGACACGTCTGTCTCCCTGTAACTTGCTACGGAGGAACAGCCCAGCCCGTCAGACATGGGAACCCGGGGCCTCCCAGGCCAGCAGCCTGACTCCTGAGCAGCGTGGCCCCCCAAGTGACCTCACCTCTCTGCTCCCTTCTCCACCTCCAGTGCACGGGGAGGGCGCCACAGCCCCTGCAGCAGGAGTCCTGCTGCGGTCTCAGAGCCCAGGGGGCCTGTTAACGCTGGCCAGCCAGCTCGCTGGACGGGGCTGGAGGACAGCGGCGTCTGGCCCACCTTGAAGGCACTTGTCCTGAGAGCTGAGCAGGCGAGCACGCTGACTCCAGCTCCCGTTTAAGCCGGGCAGTCTGGGGACAGTCACCTCCCTGTGCCACACAGCCTTGGTCAGCAGCACTTCCGGCCAGCTCTTCCGAGCCAGCACGGGCCCGTGATGGTCTAAGAAGTCTGGCCGGGGCCAGCCCTGATGGAGGTCGTGTCAACCGTGCCTGGACATCCCCCTGGGTCAGACCCTCGGTGGAGGCAGTGGGAGACCCTGGGACAGTCCTGGGTCTTAGGAGGGTCCCCTTCAGCCCCTGATTCGGCCAGAACCCGTGTTTCGAACCAAGCTACTCAAAACAGTGCCAGTTCCGCTCCCTAAAAGCCACCCCTCTGGGGACACAGACAACACCACGGCCCAGGCTCCGGGAAGCCCTGCAGCAGACACCTGTCCTTTTCATCGGCTCCCACACGCTCCTCCCCGGGAATCCCCAGACCTGCGTGTCGGGGTGCAGCGTGTCTGGACACAGAGCTGCCCTCTCCTGACCACAGCTCCTGACCGCCGCGTTTCCTGGAAAGTCACCTCTCCGGCTAAGACTAACCAGAATCCTGGTGACGCCTGTCTACACTAGCAGTCAAAGGCATAAAGAGTCTCCTTGTGTTCTCTCAAATCATTCCTACGCAGCAGGAACTAAGGTGAGCCAACCAGGCGCCCTACACCCCTGGGGAGGCAAGCAGCGGCCCTCTGCCCCATGCCACCCCTGGTCCTCGGGGCCACACCACCTCTGCACCCCAGCAGTTTGCTGAGTCTCCTCTCAGTGCAAGCCACGTGGGACCGAGCAGGATGCTTTGATGAACTGCAAGAGATCTACAGAGACACCCAGTCTTCTGAGGGCCGAGCGCCTATGTCAGCCCAGAGGCCGTCATCCACGGAGAAGCAGTGGCCCTGGGACTGAGCCCCTCACCCGCCATGTCTTCTGGGTGCAACGCATTGGCTGAGGCAGGCTGACTTAGCGGGCGTGGCATGGCTCAGCGCCCAGGGCCCAGCCTTTACCTCGTCCCCTAGCTCATCACTCACGGACAGCCATGCTGGGCTCCGTCCGCATGCATGGACCAGCCCGGGACACAGGGGCCCTGGGGGGGGTCCGCCATGCAGGAGACTCATCAGCTCAGGACGTTTAAGCCGGGCAGTCTGGGACAGTCACCTCCCTGTGCCACACAGCCTTGGTCAGCAGCACTTCCGGCCAGCTCTTCCGAGCCAGCACGGGCCCGTGATGGTCTAAGAAGTCTGGCCGGGGCCAGCCCTGATGGAGGTCGTGTCAACCGTGCCTGGACATCCCCCTGGGTCAGACCCTCGGTGGAGGCAGTGGGAGACCCTGGGACAGTCCTGGGTCTTAGGAGGGTCCCCTTCAGCCCCTGATTCGGCCAGAACCCGTGTTTCGAACCAAGCTACTCAAAACAGTGCCAGTTCCGCTCCCTAAAAGCCACCCCTCTGGGGACACAGACAACACCACGGCCCAGGCTCCGGGAAGCCCTGCAGCAGACACCTGTCCTTTTCATCGGCTCCCACACGCTCCTCCCCGGGAATCCCCAGACCTGCGTGTCGGGGTGCAGCGTGTCTGGACACAGAGCTGCCCTCTCCTGACCACAGCTCCTGACCGCCGCGTTTCCTGGAAAGTCACCTCTCCGGCTAAGACTAACCAGAATCCTGGTGACGCCTGTCTACACTAGCAGTCAAAGGCATAAAGAGTCTCCTTGTGTTCTCTCAAATCATTCCTACGCAGCAGGAACTAAGGTGAGCCAACCAGGCGCCCTACACCCCTGGGGAGGCAAGCAGCGGCCCTCTGCCCCATGCCACCCCTGGTCCTCGGGGCCACACCACCTCTGCACCCCAGCAGTTTGCTGAGTCTCCTCTCAGTGCAAGCCACGTGGGACCGAGCAGGATGCTTTGATGAACTGCAAGAGATCTACAGAGACACCCAGTCTTCTGAGGGCCGAGCGCCTATGTCAGCCCAGAGGCCGTCATCCACGGAGAAGCAGTGGCCCTGGGACTGAGCCCCTCACCCGCCATGTCTTCTGGGTGCAACGCATTGGCTGAGGCAGGCTGACTTAGCGGGCGTGGCATGGCTCAGCGCCCAGGGCCCAGCCTTTACCTCGTCCCCTAGCTCATCACTCACGGACAGCCATGCTGGGCTCCGTCCGCATGCATGGACCAGCCCGGGACACAGGGGCCCTGGGCGCCCAGGGCAGAGCCGCACATGCTCGCGGCCTCATGCACGGACGCTCCACATCCACTTGCAGGCAGCGGGCATTGCAGGCGGGAGCCCTGGGCAGAGAGCGGCTCAGAGGCGCCTGCCTTGCTCTCCGCCCTCGGGCTTCACCAGGAGCCCCTGGTTTCACCGTTCCCTGCCCCTCTGCCCCTCCCTCCCCCCAGGTGCTCCAGAAAGGCCCAGAAAAGGAAGATGACTCAGGATGGCCCCCAAAGGCCTGCCTGCTGGACCTGTCCACTGGGCTCATGAGAGGAACACGGACCCTCCTACCGAGGACACCCTGGCCTGGTCGCCCAGGGAGGCAGCTGCTGGGGTCCTCTGGGCAGGCAGGTGGGCCTGTGCATCCTGCAGGGTCGGGGGTAAAAGCCGGGCTGGACATGTAGAGAAGAAAGGGCTTGGGCCTGGGAGGGGCTGGGCGTCTGCCCTGTGCCAGCCGACACCTGAGGCAGCAGTAGGAGACTCAGGGAGCAGGGGCTTCTAGCTGCATAGCCCCGTCTGGGGCGTGCCTGGTCGGCCCTCAGCTGCAGCTCTGCCTGCCCTAAGCCTGTGCCACCCTCAGTTTGGGCTGAAGTTGTGGGTCCCCAAGGAGGTCTTGGCATCCACGAGCCCCACGGGGTCTGGCCCAGGTCACAGTCAGATGACCTCCTGGAGGTCTCCCTTCAGAGCAGATGGGCAGAATCCGCCCCTCCCCTCATGGGCTGGGGATGAGGTGAGGGGCCTCTAGAAACCAAGAGGAGGCCTTCAAAGTCATTCTTTGGGCGGCCGAGGGCCCCAGCTTGGGCTCACAGGGCGGACATGGGTGTGTGAGACTCAGCGTGTGACACGGGCTCTGTGCAAACCGCCGGGAGCACAACGCAGGTCCCCGGAGGGTGTGTGTAAGCCAGGTCGGGGGTGGCGAGGGGGGTCTCACAGGGCAGGGTCTCTGCCCACACCCTTCTCCCCAGGGCTCCCATTTGGGATTCTAACCCCAGCAGCAATCCCGAGGCTTCCTGTCTTTCTAAATGGGGTCATGATGCACAAGCGGGGAGTGAATCCCAGAGAGCAAAGGGCTCTGACCAGAAGTGGGGAGGGGGGTCTCCCGACCCCCCGAACTCAGGAACTGGGACTCGGGAATTCAAATGCACGTAGGCTGACACGGCTTGGGGGTCACCTAGGCCGGCCCCTCCCGTAGCAGGTGGGGTCTGAGGCTGAGGGGACGCGGGTGCTGGCGGGCTCCCTGCCCATGGGGTGGGCTCTGTGGGCATGTCCACGGCGGGAGCAGAGGCTCCCGGGGCCTCTGGGGATGGCTCTCCAGGCCCTGCTGGCGGCTGCGTGCAGCGAGGGGAGCTGCATGCCCACAGGCGGGACGTCTACCTTGTTCCACCAGCCCCATGGTGGTGCCGGAGGCCGCGGTGGACATTGTGGCCGGAGCGGTGGTCTGTCTGCCCACTGTTAGCACCGGGTTAGAGACGAGGGGAAAGGGCGGACACAGACGAGGGGTGGGCGAGGTGAGGGAAGAGAAGAGACAAAGGAAGCAGAAGAAGATTAGAGTCAAAGTTTAGGTGACGGATGGTTCCAGAACCCCGGTCACAGGAGCGTGAAAACAAGATGGAGACCGATTGACATTGGAAAAGCATTGCCTCCTTTCTCCTTGGAAAACCCCAGCGGGGCCTTCCGGGTGCCCGGCCGGGCGTGCGACAGGACACGTCCTATTAGTGGGGGTGTGACGGCATGCCCCCGGCCCGGCAGCAGCCTCACAGCAAGGGAAGGGGCGGGCAGGTGCTGATGCAAACGGACAACGAGGACGACCACAGACGCTCCCGCACCAGCATCGCGGGCGACAGACAAGCCACGGGAGAGCGAGCGGGCGGCGGCCACCCTTGAGGGACGCTGTCCCCGCTTGGGGGACACGGTCCCCACCCGGCCTGCCCTGGCCTGAGGCCTCGGGGTCGCCGACAGAGCCTCGGAGAGGCCCACACCCCCAGCCCTGCCCGCTCTCCGCGCCCGGGCAGGAGGACGGCCGCCAGCCAGCACGTCCGAGCCTCCTCTCGCCCCCACTCCCGACACAGAACGGGTGCTCCGAGGATTCAGGACAACAACGAGGCCACAGAGGTGCCGACCAACGCCCGGACAGACAGCCCGAGCCGCAAGGGTGAATGGGGTCATGATGCACAAGCGGGGAGTGAATCCCAGAGAGCAAAGGGCTCTGACCAGAAGTGGGGAGGGGGGTCTCCCGACCCCCCGAACTCAGGAACTGGGACTCGGGAATTCAAATGCACGTAGGCTGACACGGCTTGGGGGTCACCTAGGCCGGCCCCTCCCGTAGCAGGTGGGGTCTGAGGCTGAGGGGACGCGGGTGCTGGCGGGCTCCCTGCCCATGGGGTGGGCTCTGTGGGCATGTCCACGGCGGGAGCAGAGGCTCCCGGGGCCTCTGGGGATGGCTCTCCAGGCCCTGCTGGCGGCTGCGTGCAGCGAGGGGAGCTGCATGCCCACAGGCGGGACGTCTACCTTGTTCCACCAGCCCCATGGTGGTGCCGGAGGCCGCGGTGGACATTGTGGCCGGAGCGGTGGTCTGTCTGCCCACTGTTAGCACCGGGTTAGAGACGAGGGGAGGGGCGGACACAGACGAGGGGTGGGCGAGGTGAGGGAAGAGAAGAGACAAAGGAAGCAGAAGAAGATTAGAGTCAAAGTTTAGGTGACGGATGGTTCCAGAACCCCGGTCACAGGAGCGTGAAAACAAGATGGAGACCGATTGACATTGGAAAAGCATTGCCTCCTTTCTCCTTGGAAAACCCCAGCGGGGCCTTCCGGGTGCCCGGCCGGGCGTGCGACAGGACACGTCCTATTAGTGGGGGTGTGACGGCATGCCCCCGGCCCGGCAGCAGCCTCACAGCAAGGGAAGGGGCGGGCAGGTGCTGATGCAAACGGACAACGAGGACGACCACAGACGCTCCCGCACCAGCATCGCGGGCGACAGACAAGCCACGGGAGAGCGAGCGGGCGGCGGCCACCCTTGAGGGACGCTGTCCCCGCTTGGGGGACACGGTCCCCACCCGGCCTGCCCTGGCCTGAGGCCTCGGGGTCGCCGACAGAGCCTCGGAGAGGCCCACACCCCCAGCCCTGCCCGCTCTCCGCGCCCGGGCAGGAGGACGGCCGCCAGCCAGCACGTCCGGAGCCTCCTCTCGCCCCCCACTCCCGACACAGAACGGGTGCTCCGAGGATTCAGGACAACAACGAGGCCACAGAGGTGCCGACCAACGCCCGGACAGACACACAGAGCCGCAGCCCGGCCGGCGGGCAGCACAGACACAGACCCCACACTCAGGGACGTGCCCTCTGGGGGCCCGGCCGCAGCCCAGGCCTCCCCGCGGCCCGAGGGTCTCCGAGGGGAGGAGGCCGGGCCAGGCCGGGCCAGCTGCAGCGGAGGGGACATCGGGGCGAGGACGGGGCCGGTGGCTGGGGGCGGGCCACGCCCCGGGCTTCCCGCCGCAGGCCCGCTGCTCTTGGAGGTGGCTGTTCTCACCTGAGAAATTCCGCGTGGCCAGCATGGTGGTGAGGATCGCGCCCTGGCAAGAGACACAGCCCTGAGGCCCGGCGGAGACACCCTTCCCACAACCCACGGACCTCGGGTCAAGGCCTCGTAGAGGGGCCAGAGTTCTGCACACCCAGCCGCTCACCCCACACAAGTCACCGTCACACAGAATGAACAGGGACCTGTTTGGGGCCCTAAACTGTCCCCTGAACCAAGCTTCTAAGTGCTTTAAGGCCACTGAAGGCATTCAGGCCGGGGGTCTGCCTCTCCCTACGGCCTCTCCTCTCCCAGACAGGCACGTGCTTGGCCGAGCCTGAACACTCGCCCTTGGCACAGAGCAGCCTGTAGGGAGGGGCGGCCCTGGTGCCCAACGGCCTCCCTGCCAGGGCCCTCCCCCGCACCCCCACCAGCCCACTGAGCAGCAGAGCTCGGCTGCTCTCAGGACCAAACCTGCCCCAGGTCACAAGCGACTCGGCTCCCTTCCACTCAGAGAGCACGACCAACCACAGGGCGTCCCCCTCAGCACAAAGGAGTCCTAAGACCTCACGGGCAGCATGGGCACCGGAGGAGGGGCCAGCCGATGCCTGGAGGCCAGGCCCACGTCTGGGCACCTTTGGTGTCATTGCCAGGGAAGGGACTGTCCACCTGGCATCTCTGGCTGGGACAGCACCAGTGAGCAGCCCACCCTGGGTAGCTGGGATCCCCACCAGGCTCGCCGGGACCCCTCCAGCCGCCCTCAGTTCGAGGTCCTCGGCTCCTCCGGGGGGGCGGGCACGTGCGCGCGGCCGGGCACCCTGGCCGCACACGGGGATCGGCATCTCACCTTGAGCTTCCTCCGAGCGTTGAATTTTTTCAGGCACTCCACAGTCTCCTGCCTGTGCATCATAGAGGCCACAGTGGAGCGTTGCTGTGGGGAGGGAGTTGGGGGGAGGGTTACTGCAAGGAGCCCCAAGGGGCATTGGCTTTGTCCCCAAGGGGGGCTTGGAAGAGAGGGGTCAGGGAGAGGCTCAGGCAGCAGCACCCCTGGGGCCCTCCTGCCAGCTACCCACCGCAGCCGGAGGCCCGTGTCCCTGCTGCCCGCCTGACCTCCCAGCCCATCACCCCTTATGGCCCGTCCACCCCTCCTGTCCTCCCCGACCTGTCCCTCACCCGCCTGCCACTCTGCCCCCTCACACGCTGGACTGGGCCTCCTCTTCTCGTGGAGCTCCTGTCCTCCCAGGGACCGAGGCCTTTAAACCACCAGCACGTCCCAAGTCACACGGCCCCCGGGAGACCGTGCGACCCGACCCTCTGGATGCGGGGAGCAGCCCCAGGGTCGAGGCGCCAGGGGCTGGCCCGGGGCTGGGGCGACTTACGCAGACCCATGGGTGCTTCAGCGCCTCGTGCGCGTGATGCGCTTGGCGGGGTTGATGGTCAGCATCTGGTTGATGAGGTTTTGGCCGGGAGTGACCGTGTCCCACTCAGGGATGGGAACTAGGAAGGAAAACCAGGCACGGGGAGGAAACCACCCCCCAAGCCCACTGAGCAGCAGAGCTCGGCTGCTCTCAGGACCAAACCTGCCCCAGGTCACAAGCGACTCGGCTCCCTTCCACTCAGAGAGCACGACCAACCACAGGGCGTCCCCCTCAGCACAAAGGAGTCCTAAGACCTCACGGGCAGCATGGGCACCGGAGGAGGGGCCAGCCGATGCCTGGAGGCCAGGCCCACGTCTGGGCACCTTTGGTGTCATTGCCAGGGAAGGGACTGTCCACCTGGCATCTCTGGCTGGGACAGCACCAGTGAGCAGCCCACCCTGGGTAGCTGGGATCCCCACCAGGCTCGCCGGGACCCCTCCAGCCGCCCTCAGTTCGAGGTCCTCGGCTCCTCCGGGGGGGCGGGCACGTGCGCGCGGCCGGGCACCCTGGCCGCACACGGGGATCGGCGTCTCACCTTGAGCTTCCTCCGAGCGTTGAATTTTTTCAGGCACTCCACAGTCTCCTGCCTGTGCATCATAGAGGCCACAGTGGAGCGTTGCTGTGGGGAGGGAGTTGGGGGGAGGGTTACTGCAAGGAGCCCCAAGGGGCATTGGCTTTGTCCCCAAGGGGGGCTTGGAAGAGAGGGGTCAGGGAGAGGCTCAGGCAGCAGCACCCCTGGGGCCCTCCTGCCAGCTACCCACCGCAGCCGGAGGCCCGTGTCCCTGCTGCCCGCCTGACCTCCCAGCCCATCACCCCTTATGGCCCGTCCACCCCTCCTGTCCTCCCCGACCTGTCCCTCACCCGCCTGCCACTCTGCCCCCTCACACGCTGGACTGGGCCTCCTCTTCTCGTGGAGCTCCTGTCCTCCCAGGGACCGAGGCCTTTAAACCACCAGCACGTCCCAAGTCACACGGCCCCCGGGAGACCGTGCGACCCGACCCTCTGGATGCGGGGAGCAGCCCCAGGGTCGAGGCGCCAGGGGCTGGCCCGGGGCTGGGGCGACTTACGCAGACCCATGGGTGCTTCAGCGCCTCGTGCGCCGTGATGCGCTTGGCGGGGTTGATGGTCAGCATCTGGTTGATGAGGTTTTTGGCTTCGGGAGTGACCGTGTCCCACTCAGGGGATGGGAACTAGGAAGGAAAACCAGGCACGGGGGAGCCTGAAGCCCCCTTCCTAGGCAAGAGGCAGAATTCTCCAAAGGGGCTCATCTGAAAACAGGAGGTGTCAGCCCACACCCTGCCTCCCCGAGACGGCACTCACATCGTAGGCCCCGGCCTTGATCTGCTGGTACAGCTTGTGCTGGTCCTCGTCCCAGAACGGCGGGTAGCCCACGAGCAGGATGTACAGGATGACCCCTAGGGAGAGCCGAGAGCCCGGGGCCTCACGCTGCCGCCCCCACTGCCCAGCCCCACCCGCGGAGCCCCCAGTGCAGCCGCACGCCAGTCACTCGCTGCCCCTGGGGTGCCTGGTGTGTGACCCCCGCGGCGGGGGTCAGCTATCCAGCTCTGGCGCTTAACAGCCTTAGATGGGACCCTCAGCTAGCTTCTCGGCCTCGGCTAGGGTGGGGGTGTCACTGCCCCAAACCAGCAAGTCCCACGTGGACACTGGGGTCCTCAAGCATCCCCACCGCAGCCGGCATCAGCCAGCAGCTCCCTTGGGAGACCTTCCTGTTTGCAGAATGGCGTAAACAGCTCCTCTGCCCTACTTCACAGAAAAGGCCCCAGAACGGCCCCCTACACGGCACTGACCTTGAGGGAGACACCGTGGCCAGGAGGCAGCCCTGCCAGGGTGGTCCGCCCAGCTCCCACCCCTGCAGCCTCCACCCACCATCGGGGCACCTGCTGCCCCCTCCCCAGACAGGTCTGCAAACGCAGGGCCAGGCACGGGTGGCGGGCTTCTCTCAGCCACAGCCAGGGTCGCGTTACCAATTCTAGTCCGGGGCAGCCCCGCCCAGGTGTGGCTCTGGGGAGTGTGTGTGGCTGCGGCCCCGCCCCACCGGGCACCCCAGCCTCACCGCATGCCCAGATGTCCACCGGCTTGCCGTACGCCTCTTTACGCAGGACTTCCGGAGACAGGTAGCCCGGCGTGCCGGCGAACCCTAGCAGGAGAGGAAAGCGGGGTGTGAGGGGCCGTGGGGGCAGCCAACACCCCCACCCTGTCCCCTGGCTGGCCAGCCAGGTACTCACCAAACCACGCCTGCTGGTCCCCCTGCACCTCGATAGCCAGGCCGAAGTCTGCCAGCTTCACTGCGGCCCCTTTGCACTTGCTGGCCAGGAGCAGGTTCTCGGGCTGTGGGGAAGGTGACCGGCCCGAGGGCGTGTGGTTTACACCCAGGGGTGTCACGGGAGAGAGGGGGACAGAACCACCCTTTGCAGGTAGGGGTGTACAGGTCCGCCTACCACATGGCACAGCTGACACCGCTGGCTTGAGCACACTCCAGAGCCTGCACCCCACAGTCTGTCTCTGCCCCCTAACTCCCCAGGGGAATTCATGAGACATGAGGGACATGAGGGAAGCCGGTTCTCAAAGGCCAAGTTGGTGAACTCAGGGTGCTGGGACCGGAACAGCACACCCTAGAGGCCGCAGCAGGCCACGCCGGGGCCGGGACCCCCACTGCGGAAGGGCTGCCCTCCTCCCAACCAAGCCAGACGGGCTGCACGGTGAGGGCGGCTGGCTGGAAGGCTCGGGCACCTCTGCAGGATGGTAGCCCTCAAAGGGCAAGGAGGAACAACCAAGGGGCCCCGCGGCCCGGGCAGTGCAGAAGGTCAAGTCCCATCAGCCCAGGGCTGGGTGCCCACAGGAGAAGAAGGTCCTGTCTCAGGGAGGGGAGCCCTTGCTCAAGCTGGAGGGGCATTCCCTCTCCCACTGCAGTGCCAAGCAGGCTGCTGCCCTCTGACGGGGGACACTTGGCCCCAAAGGCCTGAGGGGTTCCCTGTACACTGTGCTGCATGCTGGACCCCTCCATCCCAGCCTGTCCCATCAGCCTTACCATCTCCCAGTGGGCAGCACTCAGAGCTCAAAGCCACAGGGCTTCCTCATCTCTGGCTGCGGGGGGCTCTTCGGGCCCTCAGCCTCTCGGCAGGCCACCCTCTCAACAGGAAGGCCTGTTGAGACCACGCCGCCACCTTTGTGGCACCCAGAAAGACAGACGCCACCAACCCAACTGAGTTAACCCTGCTTGGGCACCTGGGGTGGGAGGATGAATCGTGGGGCACAGATGAAGCACACCAGCCCAAGAGGCTGACACCAGAGCTTCTCCGGGCCCCACACAGCTGGCGGATGAGGCTCCATCACTCCCGGTGACACGAGATGGGGACACGCCGCCCCGTCTATCCAGCACAGCTGGGGGGGCCCCTGAACACCAATTTTGCCAGTGTGAGAAAGGCAGGAAGACCCCTACCTCCCCGTGAACCCCACACCCAGAAGTCTGAAATAAACACGACATTGTAAATCACCTACACTTACACTTCCAAAAAATTGTTTTTTTGAAAAAAGAAGTCTAAAAGAACAAGGGTCAGGGGCCACAGCTAGAGGGTTGACCCGGCTTCTACAGATGCCCCCACCCTGAAGAAATAAACCAGCACTCCTCTCTGGGGAGAAGAAGCTGAGGGAACCTGGTCTCTGGGAAGAGCTTGGGGAGAAGGCTCCTCCCGGGGAGAGTGCGGGGACCCACCTGGGCTGCACCCTGGCTCTCTCAAGCCGCCCCCATCAAGATGGCACCAAGCCCCTACGCTCTTTCCACCTCCACATCTCAACTGAGAGGAAACCCACCAAAGCATTCTGGGCTGTCACGGTGAGGCGGCTGGCCCATCGAGACCCAAGGGCAAGGAGGAACAACCAAGGGGCCGGCCCGGCAGTGCAGAAGGTCAAGTCCCATCAGCCCAGGGCTGGGTGCCCACAGGAGAAGAAGGTCCTGTCTCAGGAGGGGAGCCCTTGCTCAAGCTGGAGGCATTCCCTCTCCCACTGCAGTGCCAAGCAGGCTGCTGCCCTCTGACGGGGGACACTTGGCCCCAAAGGCCTGAGGGGTTCCCTGTACACTGTGCTGCATGCTGGACCCCTCCATCCCAGCCTGTCCCATCAGCCTTACCATCTCCCAGTGGGCAGCACTCAGAGCTCAAAGCCACAGGGCTTCCTCATCTCTGGCTGCGGGGGGCTCTTCGGGCCCTCAGCCTCTCGGCAGGCCACCCTCTCAACAGGAAGGCCTGTTGAGACCACGCCGCCACCTTTGTGGCACCCAGAAAGACAGACGCCACCAACCCAACTGAGTTAACCCTGCTTGGGCACCTGGGGTGGGAGGATGAATCGTGGGGCACAGATGAAGCACACCAGCCCAAGAGGCTGACACCAGAGCTTCTCCGGGCCCCACACAGCTGGCGGATGAGGCTCCATCACTCCCGGTGACACGAGATGGGGACACGCCGCCCCGTCTATCCAGCACAGCTGGGGGGGCCCCTGAACACCAATTTTGCCAGTGTGAGAAAGGCAGGAAGACCCCTACCTCCCCGTGAACCCCACACCCAGAAGTCTGAAATAAACACGACATTGTAAATCACCTACACTTACACTTCCAAAAAATTGTTTTTTTGAAAAAAGAAGTCTAAAAGAACAAGGGTCAGGGGCCACAGCTAGAGGGTTGACCCGGCTTCTACAGATGCCCCCACCCTGAAGAAATAAACCAGCACTCCTCTCTGGGGAGAAGAAGCTGAGGGAACCTGGTCTCTGGGAAGAGCTTGGGGAGAAGGCTCCTCCCGGGGAGAGTGCGGGGACCCACCTGGGCTGCACCCTGGCTCTCTCAAGCCGCCCCCATCAAGATGGCACCAAGCCCCTACGCTCTTTCCACCTCCACATCTCAACTGAGAGGAAACCCACCAAAGCACTGCTTCTGGGGGGGCTGTCTCAGCCGAGACCATGGAGGCCTCTCTAGAGGAGGAGACACAGTGTGCTCCCCACTACACCTGGCAGGAGGCAGGAGGCCAACGCGTCCTGCTCCCTTTTCCTTTTTATCAGCAAAGATTCTGTGTGCGCCCAGGTCACCCCTGGGCTCGGGAGAGCATCCATCTGCACTTCTGAGCTTTGCCCTCCAGGTTTGTTGCGCAGCGTGGGGTCCAGGATGAAGGAGGGTTTTCCGCCCTCCTCCCGGGGGCCCCCGAGTGAGGCCTGTTCGGACGAGACACAGAGGGGACCCACGGGACAGCCGACAAGGCGGAGCCTGGTGAGCCCACGCGAGGACAGGGGACCACACAGCACATGCAGGATGGGAGGATGGGAGCACGGACACATGAAGGCACAGGGAGGGTCCCAGGCCTGCTCCTGGCAGGACATCCCCCCAAGAGCGGCCCCACAAGATCAGCTCACATACACACACACGCCTCTGGGTGTCCCAGGAAAGTGTGACCCCATTCAGTTCAAGCACCCACGGGAAGATTAGTCTCAAACACCACTAGGAGGTCTCTCAGCAGGGATGCAGGCTCGGGGGGACCACCGCCCCCACAAAACCAACAAGAGAAGAAACTGACCCAAACCCAGACTTGGAGAAAGCTGAAGTCAAAGAAAGAAGGAGAAATTAAGAGGAGGAGGGGAGAGGGGGAAGGCGGGGAAGGAGGAAAGGAGAAGGGGAAGGAGAGGGAGGTGGGGGCCGGGGCGGGGCAGGCCTCCCACCACACAGAGGCCTGTGGTTGACAACCCTTGGTTTAAATGGCCTGTGGTCACTCTGCCCAGAGCTGAGCCAGGGGCCACAGAGATGAGCAGAAAGGGCTGGACGTTTGCAGAGACCAAGCTGGCCCCTGACCCCCGGCTCCCGAAGCATCAGCTCCACCTGCACACCCATCTTCCAGGCCCAAATCTCAACCAGAGCCCAGCAAGCTAACAACAGTCCTGTCTCAGCCCTGAAGCCTGGAGGCATTGGGAGGGACACGGACAGACACATGCATGCATGCACACACAGTCTCACACACATGCACACATGCACACATATGTGCTCTCACACACATGTGCGTCTGTGCACACAGACCGTTTTCACCTTCATGCACGTTTGCACACAAACACACATGCACACGCATGTTCCTACATGTGGCGGTGCGCATCCACACACATTTTCACAGGCACACCCCTTCCTGTGCAAATACATGTGCACACACATGTGCAAACATCTCCCACGCAAGTGTCTTTTGGTGGCTCGCTCTACCCCCAAGCCTCCTGCTAAACATGACATGCAGTTGCAGATGACAGTCACCTGGCACAGGGAGGGGAGGGGGACTCACCTTGAGGTCCCTGTGGACGACCCCCATTTGGTGGCAGTGGAGAACCGCCTCCAGGATCTGCTGGATGCAGTGACTGCGGCAAACAGCAGGTGCATTAGTGCGGGTGGCCCCTGAGGAGTGGGCGGGGGTGAAGGAGCAGGGCGCGGTGTGGTAGGGATGGGTCCCCAGCCCGGTTGGCAGCTCGGGGGAAGTGGGGAAGCAGGTAATCAGGGTGCTGCCTGCCCCTCTGGGTGTCCCAGGAAAGTGTGACCCCATTCAGTTCAAGCACCCACGGGAAGATTAGTCTCAAACACCACTAGGAGGTCTCTCAGCAGGGATGCAGGCTCGGGGGGACCACCGCCCCCACAAAACCAACAAGAGAAGAAACTGACCCAAACCCAGACTTGGAGAAAGCTGAAGTCAAAGAAAGAAGGAGAAATTAAGAGGAGGAGGGGAGAGGGGGAAGGCGGGGAAGGAGGAAGGGAGAAGGGGAAGGAGAGGGAGGTGGGGGCCGGGGCGGGGCAGGCCTCCCACCACACAGAGGCCTGTGGTTGACAACCCTTGGTTTAAATGGCCTGTGGTCACTCTGCCCAGAGCTGAGCCAGGGGCCACAGAGATGAGCAGAAAGGGCTGGACGTTTGCAGAGACCAAGCTGGCCCCTGACCCCCGGCTCCCGAAGCATCAGCTCCACCTGCACACCCATCTTCCAGGCCCAAATCTCAACCAGAGCCCAGCAAGCTAACAACAGTCCTGTCTCAGCCCTGAAGCCTGGAGGCATTGGGAGGGACACGGACAGACACATGCATGCATGCACACACAGTCTCACACACATGCACACACATGCACACATATGTGCTCTCACACACATGTGCGTCTGTGCACACAGACCGTTTTCACCTTCATGCACGTTTGCACACAAACACACATGCACACGCATGTTCCTACATGTGGCGGTGCGCATCCACACACATTTTCACAGGCACACCCCTTCCTGTGCAAATACATGTGCACACACATGTGCAAACATCTCCCACGCAAGTGTCTTTTGGTGGCTCGCTCTACCCCCAAGCCTCCTGCTAAACATGACATGCAGTTGCAGATGACAGTCACCTGGCACAGGGAGGGGAGGGGGACTCACCTTGAGGTCCCTGTGGACGACCCCCATTTGGTGGCAGTGGAGAACCGCCTCCAGGATCTGCTGGATGCAGTGACTGCGGCAAACAGCAGGTGCATTAGTGCGGGTGGCCCCTGAGGAGTGGGCGGGGGTGAAGGAGCAGGGCGCGGTGTGGTAGGGATGGGTCCCCAGCCCGGTTGGCAGCTCGGGGGAAGTGGGGAAGCAGGTAATCAGGGTGCTGCCTGCCCCATGGGAGAGGCGACGCCGACCAGGAGGGGGCCTCTGGGGCTCCTGCCTCACCCCCGAAGATCAGCACAAGGCACGGCCAGGCCCCTTGAGCCCGCCACCCCGCCCTCCCCTCTAGCCAGGCCCATGGAAGTGCCGCTCGGAGGAAGCACACCCGGCCCCAGTGCATGCCTCCCAGACTCATGCTGCCCACGCCGGGCCCTGAGCTGGGCGCCCTTGGGGAGGGAGGCAAGGGCTGAGCCTCCACCCTGCAAGGTAGGCTGGAGAGGGGGAATCCAGACAACGAAAGGGCAAAAGTGAAAGGGCAGGTGCCAGTGCTGCAGTGAGGAGTGACGTCCTGGGCATCAGGGCCCTCTCCCTTCTGGGCCCGCGAGCAGGTGTCATTTCATTCAAATAAATTTGAACGTCCACACTGGCTGCTGGCTGCCAGGCTTGACAGCTTCCTCCATAGCAGCCCTGGGGTCCCCAGGGGGCAGCCTGG
Source organism: Tragulus kanchil (assembly GCA_022376925.1). NCBI lineage: Eukaryota > Metazoa > Chordata > Mammalia > Artiodactyla > Tragulidae > Tragulus > Tragulus kanchil. The sequence continues at coordinate 50,933,235 of JAIOJX010000030.1, forward strand.
CACTGCCTGGGGCCCCAAGCCAGGGCCTTCCTTCCAAATCTGGGAGAAGTCCTGAGCCTTCTGGGTCATCACTGGCTGGGCCGGGCAGAAGGCCAGGCTCTCCGTGGGCACCTCTCACACCTGGGCTTCAGCAACGGCCCCAGACACCAGACTTAGGCGTCTCCAGATTTAGGTGCCCCCAGCCCCAGTGGCCTGAGCCTGCCTCCCCCAAACGGCTCACTGCCTCCAGAGCCAGGCACAGAGCCCCGCGGCCCCACAGTGCCCCTGCAGCCATACCAGCCATACCAGCCCTGGGAGAGAGGGGAGCCCCAGGCTGCCAGGAGCCCACCCTTGGGATCTTGGCCCTAGCCCCTCCGATGGGGGTGAGGAGACACAGGAAGGACCCCTCCTGCCGCAGCTGGACCCTGGGGGCGACTGAAGGTCAGCTGGAGGGACGGGCCTTGTTTTCCCCCAAAAAAAGCCCTCCTCAGAGAGCTTTCCCGAGAAGGGAGCTCCTGCCTCACCCCGAAGATCAGCACAGTGACTGCGGCAAACAGCAGGTGCATTAGTGCGGGTGGCCCCTGAGGAGTGGGCGGGGGTGAAGGAGCAGGGCGCGGTGTGGTAGGGATGGGTCCCCAGCCCGGTTGGCAGCTCGGGGGAAGTGGGGAAGCAGGTAATCAGGGTGCTGCCTGCCCCATGGGAGAGGCGACGCCGACCAGGAGGGGGCCTCTGGGGCTCCTGCCTCACCCCCGAAGATCAGCACAAGGCACGGCCAGGCCCCTTGAGCCCGCCACCCCGCCCTCCCCTCTAGCCAGGCCCATGGAAGTGCCGCTCGGAGGAAGCACACCCGGCCCCAGTGCATGCCTCCCAGACTCATGCTGCCCACGCCGGGCCCTGAGCTGGGCGCCCTTGGGGAGGGAGGCAAGGGCTGAGCCTCCACCCTGCAAGGTAGGCTGGAGAGGGGGAATCCAGACAACGAAAGGGCAAAAGTGAAAGGGCAGGTGCCAGTGCTGCAGTGAGGAGTGACGTCCTGGGCATCAGGGCCCTCTCCCTTCTGGGCCCGCGAGCAGGTGTCATTTCATTCAAATAAATTTGAACGTCCACACTGGCTGCTGGCTGCCAGGCTTGACAGCTTCCTCCATAGCAGCCCTGGGGTCCCCAGGGGGCAGCCTGGCACTGCCTGGGGCCCCAAGCCAGGGCCTTCCTTCCAAATCTGGGAGAAGTCCTGAGCCTTCTGGGTCATCACTGGCTGGGCCGGGCAGAAGGCCAGGCTCTCCGTGGGCACCTCTCACACCTGGGCTTCAGCAACGGCCCCAGACACCAGACTTAGGCGTCTCCAGATTTAGGTGCCCCCAGCCCCAGTGGCCTGAGCCTGCCTCCCCCAAACGGCTCACTGCCTCCAGAGCCAGGCACAGAGCCCCGCGGCCCCACAGTGCCCCTGCAGCCATACCAGCCATACCAGCCCTGGGAGAGAGGGGAGCCCCAGGCTGCCAGGAGCCCACCCTTGGGATCTTGGCCCTAGCCCCTCCGATGGGGGTGAGGAGACACAGGAAGGACCCCTCCTGCCGCAGCTGGACCCTGGGGGCGACTGAAGGTCAGCTGGAGGGACGGGCCTTGTTTTTCTAACAGCACACTCAGAGAAGGGACAGGAAACCAGCCCAGTCCTCAGAGAGCTTTGGCCACATCTGGAGACCACCTGCTGCACAGAACAGGAACCTCGAGTGTCCCCCTGCAGAAACCTGACCTCAGAGTCCTGGTGATGACGGATTCCTGAGGTCTGTGGGGGTCAGAAAGAGTCAGGCCCAAACCAGTGGGTGAGAGTCCCCCAGCAGCCCCTCCCCTTAGACGCCTCTAAGGGCTGGAAACCCCACCCCACCCCTGCCCTGGCCTTTCCTGTCCCACCTGCTCCCAGGGCCTCCCTCCCTGCTCCTGCCCCTCCCACCACACTCTCCTCTGACAGCAGCGGTCCCTGGGGGTCCTCATCCTCATCTCAGCACCCAGCTCCACATCCAGCCTCCACCAGCCCTCCCATGACTGCAGACATGGGCTCAGCCCCTCCAGGCTGGCCCCCCACAGCAAGTTCACGTGGGGCCTCCCTCCTCGTGGGCAGAGCTCAGCGGTGAGGTCCGGGAAGCTCCTCTGAGGTCCAGACAGGCCGCTGGGTGGAGGCAGAGAGCAGGGGAAGTCCCAGCGCTTGCAGCTAGGGCCCCTGAGCCAGGGCCCAGGCCAGGGGATGCAGGCCCTCCCAGTCCCTGAGCCCCCGATCCCTGGATGACCCGGCTCCAGCCTCTGGCCTACTGAGACCCCTGTAAGTCTGGACTGTAGCTCTGGGTCAAGCCCATCTGCTCTCTTCACCCTCGTGGCCCTGCCTCCACTCCCAACCCCAGGACGCGCTTGGGACTCTCCTCCGTGTGGAGCGAGCTCGAGGCACCCATGGCGTTCCCACCGCAGTCACGTGGCGGCCCTGCGTTCTGCACGGGCCTCGGGGTGGCGTGCATCTCTGCACTGGACGGTGGCCTCGGTGACCACAGGGATGTACGTGTTACTTCTTCCCTCTCCTTCTGTCCTCAGCCCCAGCCTTGCAGGAAGGTGTCTCAGACCCAGGACTCACCAGCCGCAGCACCAACTGATACGTTGGCTCAGATGTGAGTGGTCTGTGCCCTCTGCCCTCCTCCGCGTCCCCCTGCCTGGGACTCGGGGCAACAAACTAGTGCCAGGAGGGGGTGACTGCACCTGCTGAAGCAGCACCCATCTGCATCTCTCCCCGGGCATCACGGGACTCTCCCCGATCGCTCAAGCCCTACAGCTCCGATGCAGCCAGTCCGCCCGTGCCGCAGGCCTCGCCCGTACAGAGCTGTGCCCCTCCTCACAGCCAAGGCTTCAGCGCCGGCCTGTCTCCCAAGGCCATTCTTCACAGCATCTCTGGGACTAACATGCAAGAGGCCTCTGCGGCCAGCAAGCGGACAGGACACTCACATGCCTGGAGAGCAGCCCATTCCAGGGAGACCGCCCTCCAGGGACCTCTGGGGACCATTCCTGGGGTCCTCCTCGCCCTGCTCCCACCCTGGTCTCTAGTCTGAGGCCCTGGCTTGGGGGAACGTGGGATCCCCCTGGCCCCATCACAAGGTTCCTGCTGCCTTCCGTTTACGTTATACTATCCTCCTCCTGGGGACTGTGGTCAGAACTGTTCCCAGGCGTCCTTCCAGACGCTGGCCGGGTCCTGGATGTTACTCTCATGGTTCCACACTGTCACCCCACGTGACCTCCTCTCACTCCTCCTCCTTCCCCTCCTCCTCCTCTTTCTCTTCTTCCTCCTTCTTCTCCTCCTCCCTCCTTCCCCTCCTCCCCCTTCCCTCCTCCTTCCCCTTCTCCTCCTCCTCCCCGCATCCCCTTCCCTCCTCCTTCCCCTTCTCCTCCTCCTCCCCCTTCCCCTTCCCTCCTCCTTCCCCTTCCCTCCTCCTTCCCCTTCTCCTCCTCCTCCTCCTCCCCCTTCCCCTTCCCTCCTCCTTCCCCTTCTCCTCCTCCTCCTCCCCCCCTCCCCTTCCCTCCTCCTTCCCCTTCTCCTCCTCCTCCTCCTCCCCCCATCCCCTTCCCTCCTCCTTCCCCTTCTCCTCCTCCTCCTCCTTCCCCTTCCCCTTCCCTCCTCCTTCCCCTTCTCCTCCTCCTCCTCCTCCCCCTTACTCTTCCCTCCTCCTTCTCCTCTTCCTCCGCCTCCTCCTCCCTGACGCAGCCAGCATTCTTAACAGGCCCCTTTCCAGTAAGCATCTCTCATGAGCCATATTGCTTTCCACGGTTTTTAAAGTATGGGTTCTAAATACTTTGAACTTTTCTTTCCCAGGTTTGCAAAAAAATCCTTCATTTTCCCCACACACTCTGAAATAAAGATTCCACTTTCTCTTCCAAGGAGTCCCCAACCTTCTTGGTTAAAGAGGAGTTCTGCCCTCTGCCCTCCTCCGTCCCCTGCCTGGGACTCGGGGCAACAAACTAGTGCCAGGAGGGGGTGACTGCACCTGCTGAAGCAGCACCCATCTGCATCTCTCCCGGGCATCACGGGACTCTCCCGATCGCTCAAGCCCTACAGCTCCGATGCAGCCAGTCCGCCCGTGCAGGCCTCGCCCGTACAGAGCTGTGCCCCTCCTCACAGCCAAGGCTTCAGCGCCGGCCTGTCTCCCAAGGCCATTCTTCACAGCATCTCTGGGACTAACATGCAAGAGGCCTCTGCGGCCAGCAAGCGGACAGGACACTCACATGCCTGGAGAGCAGCCCATTCCAGGGAGACCGCCCTCCAGGGACCTCTGGGGACCATTCCTGGGGTCCTCCTCGCCCTGCTCCCACCCTGGTCTCTAGTCTGAGGCCCTGGCTTGGGGGAACGTGGGATCCCCCTGGCCCCATCACAAGGTTCCTGCTGCCTTCCGTTTACGTTATACTATCCTCCTCCTGGGGACTGTGGTCAGAACTGTTCCCAGGCGTCCTTCCAGACGCTGGCCGGGTCCTGGATGTTACTCTCATGGTTCCACACTGTCACCCCACGTGACCTCCTCTCACCTCCTCCTTCCCTCCTCCTCCTCTTTCTCTTCTTCCTCCTTCTTCTCCTCCTCCCTCCTTCCCTCCTCCCCTTCCCTCCCCCTTTCCCCCTTCTCCTCCTCCTCCCCGCATCCCTTCCCTCCTCCTTCCCTTCTCCTCCTCCTCCCCTTCCCTTCCCTCCTCCTTCCCTTCCCTCCTCCTTCCCTTCTCCTCCTCCTCCTCCTCCCCTTCCCTTCCCTCCTCCTTCCCTTCTCCTCCTCCTCCTTCCCCTTCCCCTTCCCTCCTCCTTCCCCTTCTCCTCCTCCTCCTCCTCCCCCTTCCCCTTCCCTCCTCCTTCCCCTCTCCTCCTCCTCCTTCCCCTTCCCCTTCCCTCCTCCTTCCCCTTCTCCTCCTCCTCCTCCTCCCCCTTACTCTTCCCTCCTCCTTCTCCTCTTCCTCCGCCTCCTCCTCCCTGACGCAGCCAGCATTCTTAACAGGCCCCTTTCCAGTAAGCATCTCTCATGAGCCATATTGCTTTCCACGGTTTTTAAAGTATGGGTTCTAAATACTTTGAACTTTTCTTTCCCAGGTTTGCAAAAAAATCCTTCATTTTCCCCACACACTCTGAAATAAAGATTCCACTTTCTCTTCCAAGGAGTCCCCAACCTTCTTGGTTAAAAGAGGAGTTCAGAAAAGCCACTCCTGCCTTGCGTCCTCTTCCTCTAGGGAAGTGACACTGGGGACCTCACCACGTGCTTGGCTCTGAGCAGCACGGCCCCAGGCAGTGCCCCGGAAGGGTGCGAACATGCTAGACGGGGGCCAGACCTGCACCCTGGTGAGGGAGGCGCCCACCACCCAGGGCAGGAGTCTAGGGCTCCAACCTCAGCACAACCCAGATCTCTTTCAGAGGGGGTCCCAGGGGAAACACCCTCCCAGGGTGGGAGAAAGCCTGCCTGCCACAGTTCCTGGCAGTGCCCATGGGACACCCCCCACACGGGCACCCGGATCACTCTCTCAGATTCTCCTGCCCATAGGCTGAGCACCAACACAGAGATCAAACACACGGGTCCAGGGGTCTGGATTCCCGGGAGAAATGATAGCCAGACATACGGGTTTAATGAGTGGGACCAGCTGGAAGGGAGCCTCAAGAACAGCTCCCTCTGGCCCTCTTCCTCACAGTCTGGCTACCAGCAAGGCGGAGCCTAGGAAACCAGGCATTTGTGGGTGGGGCCCCAAACACGAGAGGAACCTCCACAACAAAGGCCCAGAGAGGAATGCTAGGACACCTGCCACCTGGATGGGCAGGAGGGAGCCATAGAATTGGAGAGGTGGGGCAGGGGCGGATAGGGGGCATTGGAGATGAGATCAGCAGGTGAGAGTGGGCAAGGGCAGAGCTCCAAGGACAAGTGATTCGAGGGATGGGGGAGGTGGGGGAGGAAGTGTGTGGGTGGGGTGGGCACAGGGGCCTCCCAGCCAAAAGCAGGGCTCCGCTGTGGGCCACACCCCTTCTCCAGCAAGACCGACCCCCGACAGAGAGCAAGAGGATGCCGGGCCCCAGGCCATGACCCATGGTGGGCACTGGACCAGAGGCCCTGGCAGGATGCTTCAGGACCGGGAAAAGAGAACGTGAAAGCAAGCGCCCCTGCCCTCCGCCCCAAGGCACCCAGGAGGCACTGGAGACAAAATAGGAAGGCAGCCCTCTGCCTCCTACTTGCTGTGACTGGGGGGGGCCCTCCTGGAGGCCGCCGGCCAGGAACCTTCTCCCCTGGCCAGGCCAGGCATCTGTCTTGCTCCCACAGATGCCAGGCTGACCCAGGTCTGGGGTCCGGTCCCGCCTGGCAAGCAGACACCCATCCTTGGGACATCCTCTCTCAAGCACCTCAGAACAGGAGGAGGTGGCTCTGTTCCACTTTTCTTCTAAGTAGGAAATAAAAATGGAGTCGTCCTGCTCTCAAAGGGAGCAGTCGTTGCCAGGCTGTCGTGCAAAGGGAACGCCCTTCTTCAAGGAACCTCAGGAAAACAGCCAGTGCCCGTGAATCCTTGGGAGCCACAGCCCTGACTGCATGGCCCACCTCACCCCAGACCCCAGCACCCCACCCAGCACCCACCAGGCCTCCCACCTCCTGCTGCCCGGGTAGGGGCCCGGGCGACACCAGGACCCACTCCCACCCTCTCAAGGGGACTCAGCTGTCACTCGCCAGATCAAACGACACGGGTCCAGGGTCTGGATTCCCGGGAGAAATGATAGCCAGACATACGGGTTTAATGAGTGGGACCAGCTGGAAGGGAGCCTCAAGAACAGCTCCCTCTGGCCCTCTTCCTCACAGTCTGGCTACCAGCAAGGCGGAGCCTAGGAAACCAGGCATTTGTGGGTGGGGCCCCAAACACGAGAGGAACCTCCACAACAAAGGCCCAGAGAGGAATGCTAGGACACCTGCCACCTGGATGGGCAGGAGGGAGCCATAGAATTGGAGAGGTGGGGCAGGGGCGGATAGGGGGCATTGGAGATGAGATCAGCAGGTGAGAGTGGGCAAGGGCAGAGCTCCAAGGACAAGTGATTCGAGGGATGGGGGAGGTGGGGGAGGAAGTGTGTGGGTGGGGTGGGCACAGGGGCCTCCCAGCCAAAAGCAGGGCTCCGCTGTGGGCCACACCCCTTCTCCAGCAAGACCGACCCCCGACAGAGAGCAAGAGGATGCCGGGCCCCAGGCCATGACCCATGGTGGGCACTGGACCAGAGGCCCTGGCAGGATGCTTCAGGACCGGGAAAAGAGAACGTGAAAGCAAGCGCCCCTGCCCTCCGCCCCAAGGCACCCAGGAGGCACTGGAGACAAAATAGGAAGGCAGCCCTCTGCCCCCTACTTGCTGTGACTGGGGGGGGCCCTCCTGGAGGCCGCCGGCCAGGAACCTTCTCCCCTGGCCAGGCCAGGCATCTGTCTTGCTCCCACAGATGCCAGGCTGACCCAGGTCTGGGGTCCGGTCCCGCCTGGCAAGCAGACACCCATCCTTGGGACATCCTCTCTCAAGCACCTCAGAACAGGAGGAGGTGGCTCTGTTCCACTTTTCTTCTAAGTAGGAAATAAAAATGGAGTCGTCCTGCTCTCAAAGGGAACGAGTCGTTGCCAGGCTGTCGTGCAAAGGGAACGCCCTTCTTCAAGGAACCTCAGGAAAACAGCCAGTGCCCGTGAATCCTTGGGAGCCACAGCCCTGACTGCATGGCCCACCTCACCCCAGACCCCAGCACCCCACCCAGCACCCACCAGGCCTCCCACCTCCTGCTGCCCGGGTAGGGGCCCGGGCGACACCAGGACCCACTCCCACCCTCTCAAGGGGACTCAGCTGTCACTGACAGGCAGGGCTGCCAGGGGGTGCAGAAGCAGGTCACAAAATGTGACTTTTTAAAATAATGTTCGTTTTCTTGATTAGGAAAGGGATACATATTCATTAAAGGCAAATTTTAAACTAGACAAAGAAGATTCAAAACTTAAAAAGCATCTGAAACTCCACCACCCAGAGAGGGCTGCTGTTGGCCTTTTTATTGTCTTCTTTTAAATGCATGTGTCCTTGGGAGCCCCACGGGTCCACAGTGGTGGCCCAGAGGCGCACTCTTAGGAGAGACAGGCCCGTCCAGCCAGCGGGATGGGTCATGGGGAGTGCTGCCCTCCTGGGTGGGCCTGCCACGCCCCAGCAGCCTCGCCGCAGACAGCATCTCTGTATCGTCTGTCCCCTTCAACTCGCCACGAGAGCTGACCAAGCCCCTCCAGCCCCCACACCCCAGGCCCTGGCTTCCTGCTCCCCGCTCCCCAAGGAAGCCAGGAAGGAGGGCAGTGGGCCCTTTTCCCACCAGCTCAGCCCCCCACACCTTCCCTTTCTGCCTCCAAGGTGGCCCTGGGAGGATGTCATGGAAAAGGGATCGTTCCTGGCCTGTCTTGGGGAAAAGCATTTGGAAACTGTGAGTCTGAGGAAGGCTTTGGACAGACATCCAAGGTGGGCAGGAGGTGGCCCACCACTGCTCTCTGTCCACTCTTCCCTCCACCTGCCACCACAAGGAGAGCCCCTCTGTGGGCCAGTTCCCACCCCGGGGCAGGCTTGGGCCCTCCCTGACTCGGGACATACGAGCTTTCCCACCCCACTCCTGGGACCCCGGAGGAGGTGGCTTGTCAGTGCTTTTCATTCTAAGTAGGAAAAAAAGGAGTCGTCCTGCTCTCAAAGGGAACGAGTCGTTGCCAGGCTGTCGTGCAAAGGGAACGCCCTTCTTCAAGGAACCTCAGGAAAACAGCCAGTGCCCGTGAATCCTTGGGAGCCACAGCCCTGACTGCATGGCCCACCTCACCCCAGACCCCAGCACCCCACCCAGCACCCACCAGGCCTCCCACCTCCTGCTGCCCGGGTAGGGGCCCGGGCGACACCAGGACCCACTCCCACCCTCTCAAGGGGACTCAGCTGTCACTGACAGGCAGGGCTGCCAGGGGGTGCAGAAGCAGGTCACAAAATGTGACTTTTTAAAATAATGTTCGTTTTCTTGATTAGGAAAGGGATACATATTCATTAAAGGCAAATTTTAAACTAGACAAAGAAGATTCAAAACTTAAAAAGCATCTGAAACTCCACCACCCAGAGAGGGCTGCTGTTGGCCTTTTTATTGTCTTCTTTTAAATGCATGTGTCCTTGGGAGCCCCACGGGTCCACAGTGGTGGCCCAGAGGCGCACTCTTAGGAGCGACAGGCCCGTCCAGCCAGCGGGATGGGTCATGGGGAGTGCTGCCCTCCTGGGTGGGCCTGCCACGCCCCAGCAGCCTCGCCGCAGACAGCATCTCTGTATCGTCTGTCCCCTTCAACTCGCCACGAGAGCTGACCAAGCCCCTCCAGCCCCCACACCCCAGGCCCTGGCTTCCTGCTCCCCGCTCCCCAAGGAAGCCAGGAAGGAGGGCAGTGGGCCCTTTTCCCACCAGCTCAGCCCCCCACACCTTCCCTTTCTGCCTCCAAGGTGGCCCTGGGAGGATGTCATGGAAAAGGGATCGTTCCTGGCCTGTCTTGGGGAAAAGCATTTGGAAACTGTGAGTCTGAGGAAGGCTTTGGACAGACATCCAAGGTGGGCAGGAGGTGGCCCACCACTGCTCTCTGTCCACTCTTCCCTCCACCTGCCACCACAAGGAGAGCCCCTCTGTGGGCCAGTTCCCACCCCGGGGCAGGCTTGGGCCCTCCCTGACTCGGGACATACGAGCTTTCCCACCCCACTCCTGGGACCCCCCCAGAGGACTCCCATCAGGGCTTCTGCCCAGCTGACCATCTGCCAGGACCATGTCGAGGACAACGTGCATGAGAGCCGACAGGGGCGGAAGCGAGGCTGGGTGGGGAGGGAGTGGCAGGAGGAGAGGCGGCGGGCCGGCGCGAGGGCCCTGCACCCACCTGGCGTCCGCCTCGCTGTAGTACTCTCTCGCCACAATGTCCTCAAAGAGCTCCCCGCCAGTGACCCTGCGGGAAGAGCAGACAGAGGTCACCCCGCCACCTCCTCACCCCCTCCTCGCCTCCAGCCCGAGCTCGTCATCACGCCACTGTCTCCGCCCTCCTCCGCTCCACAGCCATCCACAGCACCAGCACCGCCGCGTCCACCTCCACCACCTCCGCCCGTCTCCAGTGTCCCTCGGGACTGACAGCCCGCCCAGGGCTTACTCACAGAGCGTGGCACTTCACGCTTTAGTCTCCACACCCCTCTCTGTGACGTCGGTCTCTTAAGCTTAGAAAACTGAGTTTCAATGATCTCTGTGACTTTCTCAGAGGGGCAGCCCAGGCATTTGATCTAGGTCTCTGCACTGTGACCCAGGCCTTGTGCCTTTAATTTCAGGCCTGAGAAAAACTGGCTCACCTTCCTCGAACCCCTCATGGCCAGAGATGTGGCCTCTGCACAGAGCAGACAGGGCAGAAGAGACAGGGCCCGGATGTGGCCTCCCCGGTGGATAAGGTCATGCAGTGTTCAAAGTCCCACCTCTGGAAGGAGAGTAGGACCTCCGTCCACACACTTTCTTGCTGGCTGTCTCCTGCCCAGTGAGCAGCCTTCTTGTTCTGGGGTCAGGATGGACACCCCCAACCCTGGGCAGAAGACCCTGCCTGGAGGTCCTCTAGGAACCCAAAAGGGGTCCAAGATGCCCAAGATCCCCTGGGATGGGAAATGTAGGCAAGGACAGCAGGTAGGGAGCAGGGACAAGGGGTGGACGCACCAGTAGGCAGGAAAGGGCCATCCCTAGGCGTATCCAAGCCTCTTGTTTCATTCAGCAAGCTCTGGGTCCAGCCCAGGAGTTTCTGCTGCCACAGTTCACAGATCAGGCTCTGCAGGCCCCGAGTCCAAGCACAGGGCCGGGGGAAAGGCCACAGGTACAGACCACGTTTGCAGCTGGGGCACAGGGAGCCTCTCAACCCAGGAGGCCCCACCTGGAGCTTGGGACAAGTCCTCTGGGTTCCTGCACCCACAGGGGGCTCTGGGCTGTGCTGACGGGCATCAGGGGCCTTGTGGTCCAGGGCTTCAGGGCAGGGTGTTGGCTGTGGGGGTCTGCCGTCTCGAGCTGGCTGGGAAGGGTATGGTCTGGAAACCAGCTTCTCTCCTTCCTCAGTTCCACCTGCTCAGCATGGCCAGTTTGGGGCTGCAGCCACAACCCCAGAGGGAGCCCCTCTGTCTGTCCCCAGACCTGGTCCCCAAGGCCAAACGACATTCTGAGGCAGGGGGTGTGGAGAAACCTGTTAGTCCCTGAATCCACAGAGCCCCCAGGCCACCAAAGGGCCGGGAGCCTCCTGAAGGTGATGCCAACTCAGGCCAGACATGTCTCCCTGATCCTGGGACCATGGAGTCCCAGAGGGCCCGCAGTGTGGCACAGGAGGGTTGTGGGGGTGGGGGGCTGGGGTGAGGTGGCAGGGCCTGCAGTACCTCCGTGCCTCCACTCCTCCCCTCTCCCTCCACAGGAGCCCCAAACAGCTGCCTGAGGCCTCAGCTTGTCCCGATGCCCCAGAGTGGGTGAAACAGGCCCTAGGCCCACAGAGATTTGAGAGGAGGATTGCAAAGCCCAGGGCCTGCCGCCTCCCACCTGCTCCAAGCACACCAGCCAGGTTCCTCTCATCAGCCCCCCTCGGAGCCTTCCCCACACCCGCTTGTTGCTTGAGCCACGGGAGGCAAGACCCTCCCACACTCACGCATGCACATGCATGGGTGTGCACCCATGTACACATGCGCACTCCCCCACACATCATTCTCTCCCCTTGGTCTGCTCCTGAATCACACACACCAGCTGTTGGCCGCCACGGGCCTGGACAGGCCACCCTCCAGCCTGGGGCCTCTATACTTCCTGGAGAAAGGCTGGTGGAGCTGGGGGGGTCTGGGGACCCACGAGGGTGACAGCAGAGCCGCCACCTCCACAGCAGCCGTGGGACAGAAGGTTCAGGCACAGCCTTGGCCCAGCAGGGGCGGCTATATCACAGGTCAGCCCTGGTCACCTGATGGTGACTGGAAGTGGTGTCTTGTGGGACATGGGGGGCCGTGGGGGACAGGCCCAGCATCTCCTGAGCAGAGGACCCCGAGCAGGCCAGGGGTTCATTCCTCAGGCCTCCACACCCCATGGCCGAGGCATCTGCCAGTTGAGGGGGTACTCCCCTTGGAGACACCTCCTGTCCCCACGGCCAGGCCCCAGGCTGGGCCTCCCAGAGGCCACGCGGAGCCGCCCCAGACTACGACCCCTGGCCACTGCAGGGACCCGAGCCGTGCTGACTCACGGACAGCTAAACATAGCCCCACTCAGTCGAGCGATGGGAGTGAGGGGATGAGGTCACCGCTTCTAAATCCAGCAGGAAGTGAGAGAGGCAGGGCCAGACGCTCTCACTTAGCCCTGCTCACACATGCGCGTGCCCATACTCACCACGCACACACCGAACAAATCACACGCCTGTCATCTACATCTACTCCCACAAATCACATGTGTAATATGTGTATACACGCACACCCCACAAATCATACACAGGTACACACATGCACAGCCACAAGCCACATATGTGTGCACACATGCAAACAAGTACACTGCCCCACAAATCACTTGCACACTCACCGTTTAGGCACTCACACATCCTCTCACATGCTGACTCCCACATACATGCGTGCACACATGTGAATGTTCACACCCCACACATCCACACCCCCAGCCCACACATTTCCATACATACACATGCACACCCACCACAAATTACACATGTACAGTCACACACACATGTACACGCTGAAACCCACACATGCACTCTCAGGCACACGCCTCCACAGAGGCCTGCTCATTAACATACATGAATGCCCACACACAATCACATGCGCACCCCACCCCGGAAAAGCTGTTGGCCGCCACGGGCCTGGACAGGCCACCCTCCAGCCTGGGGCCTCTATACTTCCTGGAGAAAGGCTGGTGGAGCTCGGGGTCTGGGGACCCACGAGGGTGACAGCAGAGCCGCCACCTCCACAGCAGCCGTGGGACAGAAGGTTCAGGCACAGCCTTGGCCCAGCAGGGGCGGCTATATCACAGGTCAGCCCTGGTCACCTGATGGTGACTGGAAGTGGTGTCTTGTGGGACATGGGGGGCCGTGGGGGACAGGCCCAGCATCTCCTGAGCAGAGGACCCCGAGCAGGCCAGGGGTTCATTCCTCAGGCCTCCACACCCCATGGCCGAGGCATCTGCCAGTTGAGGGGGTACTCCCCTTGGAGACACCTCCTGTCCCCACGGCCAGGCCCCAGGCTGGGCCTCCCAGAGGCCACGCGGAGCCGCCCCAGACTACGACCCCTGGCCACTGCAGGGACCCGAGCCGTGCTGACTCACGGACAGCTAAACATAGCCCCACTCAGTCGAGCGATGGGAGTGAGGGGATGAGGTCACCGCTTCTAAATCCAGCAGGAAGTGAGAGAGGCAGGGCCAGACGCTCTCACTTAGCCCTGCTCACACATGCGCGTGCCCATACTCACCACGCACACACCGAACAAATCACACGCCTGTCATCTACATCTACTCCCACAAATCACATGTGTAATATGTGTATACACGCACACCCCACAAATCATACACAGGTACACACATGCACAGCCACAAGCCACATATGTGTGCACACATGCAAACAAGTACACTGCCCCACAAATCACTTGCACACTCACCGTTTAGGCACTCACACACATCCTCTCACATGCTGACTCCCACATACATGCGTGCACACATGTGAATGTTCACACCCCACACATCCACACCCCCAGCCCACACATTTCCATACATACACATGCACACCCACCACAAATTACACATGTACAGTCACACACACATGTACACGCTGAAACCCACACATGCACTCTCAGGCACACGCCTCCACAGAGGCCTGCTCATTAACATACATGAATGCCCACACACAATCACAAATGCACCGGCAGTCTCACGTACACCCTCACACAAGCAGCTACTCATGCCAGCCGGTGGGCTCCAGGGCAGTGGCGATGAGACCACCAAGGAAGGCAACAGAAGCCCGAGGGCTGAACCGTTCCTCCCGGGTCCTCTCTCCCTCTCTCCCTTGTGCTCAGGCCTCCAGCACACCCTGTTCTGACCCTGAGTTCCCATTCCAGAACCTTCAGGGTCAGCAGGAAGGCCACATTCGCACTCTGCTTTAGTCTGTTCTCTCCATCCCCTGAGCCTGGAACAAGGCCTGGCCAGAGCTTGCTGGTTAGGATCTGACGCCCAGCTGGGCGATCCCATCTAGGGAACCCTAGACACCAATGCAAAGCCCACAAGCCAGCAACAAAGTAGGCTGGGGGCGAGGTGACGCAGGGGTTGGGGGGACTGTCTGAAAGGACTAGGAAAGCCCAGGGCCCCAGCCCAGGCCCCACGCTGAGAGAAGCAAGCGTGCATCCCTAGGTTCACGGGACTTACAGATCGAAGACCAGGTAGTGGAAGCCTTCCTCGGAGATGCTGTCGTGGAGGCGCACTGTGAGGACAGGAGAGGTGGTGAGCTGGGGCAACAGCCCGGGCCCACCCACGCTGCAGCCCATCTCCCCACCCAGCCAGGCCCACAGCCGGCAGCACAAGCCCTCCAAGGAGGGCCCCCTCCTGCCAAGGGCCTGGGGCTTCCCACATTTAGGGCTAGGGAGGATCCCAGTGGGCGCTGTGGACAGAGCCTAAGGGGTGAGCTGTAGACCCCGCAGGCCGACAAGCCCCAGGCCAGCATCCAAGGGCCTCAGGGGTCTGGCCTTCTCTTTCCTTTGCTGCGGGGAGACCCAGGCCCCTCCCAGTCCCTGGGCAGGTTCCCTGCTCCCAAATGCAACAGAGAGCAGTAGGAAGGGGCGGGGCAGGGCCAAAGGCCCCCACCACCTGGACCAGAAAGGAGGCACTGAGAGACGTGGGGGGTCAAGAGGGTGGAGGCCTCTGCTGGCAACCCGTCAGGACAGGGTGAGGCAGCAGAGACCCCCAGGAGAGGATCACCTGCCCGTGGCCTAGAGTGGCATCCCTTCCAAAGAGTCAGACCCCGAGTTCTCATTCCAGAACCTGCGGGGTCAGCAGGATGGCCACGCACACCCTCTCTGCTTTAGTTTGATCTCTCTATCCGCTAAGCCTGGAATAAGGCCCGGCCAGAGCTTGCTGGTGAGGAGATGATGAACAAATGAGTGAGCGAATAAGTGAGGGAGTGAACAGCAAGGACGATTTCAGCACAAAGAACACAAATCCAATGTCTCCTTTTCCTCAAGCTGGAGACATGCCTGGCACTAAACAGCAGGTATTTCTAGGACATTATGGGCACTGCCTACCATGTGATGGAGCCTGTCTTCTGCGTCAGGAGCCTGCGGCGTGCTCCTCAGTAACCATCCCAACCATCCAGAGAGGTTGCAGATGCAGACGCTGGTGTACAGAGCGGGTAAGTGACTGGCTGAGGGTCACACAGTGAGGATGGGGACCCCGCTTGGCCCCGCTGCTCCCTGGGCCCAACCCAGCGGTCTCGGTCTCCCCCGCCACGAGGGACAGGGCCGCCGGCACTGGAAGAGTGAAGAGCAGGCTTCTCCCAGGCCCCACAGGCTCCGTCCTCACGCCCGTGAAGCTGCACTGGTTTCTAGCGGGCTGTCCGCATCCTTTCTCCTCCAGCTCTGGGCCCAGCCAGCAACGTCCTCGTACCAGGAACTCCAATCTGGCTGCAATGGCCCCTGATCTTGGGTAAAGCCTGGTTCCAGGGTACCCTCCAGCAGTCAGGGTACCTGGTCACTGAGGGGGAGGGGCACGGGCGGCTCCGGGGGCGCCTCCTCTCACACCCTGCCTCTCTCACCTTCTCACCCCGCCCCACTGCTCACTCTAGATCTCTGCTCAAGCGCCTGGCGTCCAGCTTTCCCCGACCCAGGTCCTGGGGCCAACGCCTGGCACCCTCTTACTCTCACCCAGACCCCAACGCCACCCAAGCACGTCTGCACCTCTCTAACACGCAGCAGACCGCCGGCTCACTGCACCCCCCTCCAGGGCCCTGTTGCAAAATCACTGAGTGAAACTCCACCCCCCAGCACTCCGTTGACTCCTTTCTGGTGGGGGCCCAGCTGCCTCCCCTGGAACTCCAAGCAAAGACAGGTCAAGGGAGGAGGGAGGAATGGAACGGAGGGGTTGACCCTCCCTTTCCCCAAGGAAGCCCCAAAGCGAAGTGAAAGTCACTCCGTCATCGCTGACTCTGCAACCCCATGGACGAGCCAGGGGATTCTGCAGGTAAGAGTGCTGGAGTGGGTAGTCGTTCCCTTCTCCAGGGGATCGTCCCCATCCAGGGATCGAAGCCAGGTCTCCCTCATTGCAGGCAGATTATTTATCATCTGAGGTACCAGGGAAGCCCAAGGAGAGCCCCAGGGGTCCATACATCTGGGGTCCTGCTGGCCTTCCTCCCTACCCTCCAGTGGAGGCCACCCCTGCCCTCAGGCCCTGCACCCTGGAGCAGGTGAGGGGGGTCATGCTCCCAGGTCCTGCAGGCAGGGCCCTCGGCCTGAAGGGCTGAATGAGAGTCAAGGCCACATGCACAGAGACACTCTTCTTTTTTAACTTAATGTTTAACACTTTTTAAAAATATATTTTTATTTTCATCCATCTTTTATTCCTTGGCATGTGTGGGCCTCCCACTGCAGTGACCTCTCTCCTTGCAGAGCACCAACTCTGGGTACATGCGGTCCTGAGTGCTGGCTCCTAATTGGACACAATGGTCCAGCTGCTCCACGACACTGGGGATCTTCCTGGGCCAGGGATCGAACCAGTGTCCCTTGCACTCCAAGGCAGATTCTTTACCCACTGGAGCACCAGGGAAGCCCCAATTTTAACATTTAAAAGGTAACTATGTATCACTTTACTACCTAGCACAATGGACCTGTGATTTCACATACAGGGCTAAGTAGAAAAAGGGGAATTGTCATAGAATCTCCTTAAGTAAACACAGTAAGGAAATAACACTCCGGGTGACCTACAGAGGTGGCATAGACGGGTAGTGCCTGAGAGTCCCGCCCGGAGCATGGGGCTGGGGACACCGACGGCCACAAGGGGGCATCAGGAGCTCAGACAAGCGCCTCCTGCTGCGGGGCCTGCTTCTCCAGGGACCATGGAGTCCCAGGCCAGGGGGCTCTCAGTGGGGGTCCTTCTGCCTCTCCCAAGCTGCCCCTGGAGCTCCTCCCTGGGTCCCAGGACCATGACAAGAGGGCAGGGCCCTGGGACCCATCATATGATCAGCTTTGGGAAGGAAGGGCTGGGGATGGCAGCACGGGCCCTGAGCTTTTGGAAACTGGACATCTTTTGCCTTCCCCTCCTACACTGGCCTCCTCATCTCGGCAGGAAGTCCTCCCAGGGCCATCGTCCCCCGTGGTGCCCACCTGCCCAGCCCCTAGATGGACTATCCTACAAGGGAGGGCAATTTCAGTCCCAAAACCTGGAGGTGGGAACTGGCCAACCACGAGCCAGGCCCTGCAGACAGAGGCTCAGTGCGCAGAGCGGAGGCGGAGGCCTAACCTCTGAGGCAAGGCTGATAGCTCTGCTCATTTCCTAATGGATCCCATTCTAACAAGACTGTGGATGGTTCTACCTGCCGTGGGCTCTGCCTAATCTCTGTCACTCACAGCCCCGGGGGCAGGGAGGGAAGCCTGGGGCTGAATGAGAGTCAAGGCCACATGCACAGAGACACTCTTCTTTTTTAACTTAATGTTTAACACTTTTTAAAAATATATTTTTATTTTCATCCATCTTTTTTTCTTTGGCATGTGTGGGCCTCCCACTGCAGTGACCTCTCTCCTTGCAGAGCACCAGCTCTGGGTACAGGTGGTCCTGAGTGCTGGCTCCTAATTGCACACAATGGTCCAAGTGCTCCATGGCACTTGGAGTTTTCCTGGGCCAGGGATTGAACTGGTGTCCCTTGCACTCCAAGGCAGATTCTTTACCCACTGGAGCACCAGGGAAGCCCCAATTTTAACATTTAAAAGGTAACTATGTATCACTTTACTACCTAGCACAATGGACCTGTGATTTCACATACAGGGCTAAGTAGAAAAAGGGGAATTGTCATAGAATCTCCTTAAGTAAACACAGTAAGGAAATAACACTCCGGGTGACCTACAGAGGTGGCATAGACGGGTAGTGCCTGAGAGTCCCGCCCGGAGCATGGGGCTGGGGACACCGACGGCCACAAGGGGGCATCAGGAGCTCAGACAAGCGCCTCCTGCTGCGGGGCCTGCTTCTCCAGGGACCATGGAGTCCCAGGCCAGGGGGCTCTCAGTGGGGGTCCTTCTGCCTCTCCCAAGCTGCCCCTGGAGCTCCTCCCTGGGTCCCAGGACCATGACAAGAGGGCAGGGCCCTGGGACCCATCATATGATCAGCTTTGGGAAGGAAGGGCTGGGGATGGCAGCACGGGCCCTGAGCTTTTGGAAACTGGACATCTTTTGCCTTCCCCTCCTACACTGGCCTCCTCATCTCGGCAGGAAGTCCTCCCAGGGCCATCGTCCCCCGTGGTGCCCACCTGCCCAGCCCCTAGATGGACTATCCTACAAGGGAGGGCAATTTCAGTCCCAAAACCTGGAGGTGGGAACTGGCCAACCACGAGCCAGGCCCTGCAGACAGAGGCTCAGTGCGCAGAGCGGAGGCGGAGGCCTAACCTCTGAGGCAAGGCTGATAGCTCTGCTCATTTCCTAATGGATCCCATTCTAACAAGACTGTGGATGGTTCTACCTGCCGTGGGCTCTGCCTAATCTCTGTCACTCACAGCCCCGGGGGCAGGGAGGGAAGCCTGGGACACACTCACCTGCTGCTGAGCGGCAACCTCTCAGCGCAGCCACAGCCCACCAGTGAGGTGAGAGCGGAGGCAGCCTTGCCCTTGGCACCCGCCGGCAGGGGGCTAGTGTTCATAAATATGCACTGAGCAGGAATCCCTGAGACCCCAGGGGGAGGGGGCCAACCTCACAGACAGTGGGTACACCTCTGGAGGGCCCTGGAGGTCCTACCCATCCTGGGAGCCCTGGCCTGCTCCCCGGGGGGTGGAGGGGCCCACATCGTGCAGCAGGGCTGGCCGGTCCCCAATCTGTACCCACACGGGGCACTGCCAGGGCCAGCCCACAGTTGTCTCCTCTGCCCAGGTGCCCGCTTGTCTCTGAGCAGAAACTAAAGCCGTGGGCGTGGTGGGGGCCCTGCCTGTGAGCTGCTACCCGGGGTCCCGACTCCAGGTTCCCGCTCCTAACTCAACAGCCCAGCCTACAGCCAGCACACGCCATGCGCCACCGTGTTGGTGGTGAGAAGCAGGCACATCCTCTGACGAGCCTCCTTCAAGAGGAGAGCTGAGCTCCTTCAAACAAATAGGATAAGGCAGGGCGATAGCAGGACCCCTTCCAGAAAGAACCATCCAAAGGTGGGGTGCTTCCTCCTGACGTCAGAGCCAGAGCCACAGGGTCCAGCCATTCCGCCACAAGGCGCACCCCAACCAGGGTTCCAGCCATTCCGCCACAAAAAGCACATATTCTGGACATCTTTTGCCTTCCCCTCCTACACTGGCCTCCTCATCTCGGCAGGAAGTCCTCCCAGGGCCATCGTCCCCCGTGGTGCCCACCTGCCCAGCCCCTAGATGGACTATCCTACAAGGGAGGGCAATTTCAGTCCCAAAACCTGGAGGTGGGAACTGGCCAACCACGAGCCAGGCCCTGCAGACAGAGGCTCAGTGCGCAGAGCGGAGGCGGAGGCCTAACCTCTGAGGCAAGGCTGATAGCTCTGCTCATTTCCTAATGGATCCCATTCTAACAAGACTGTGGATGGTTCTACCTGCCGTGGGCTCTGCCTAATCTCTGTCACTCACAGCCCCGGGGGCAGGGAGGGAAGCCTGGGACACACTCACCTGCTGCTGAGCGGCAACCTCTCAGCGCAGCCACAGCCCACCAGTGAGGTGAGAGCGGAGGCAGCCTTGCCCTTGGCACCCGCCGGCAGGGGGCTAGTGTTCATAAATATGCACTGAGCAGGAATCCCTGAGACCCCAGGGGGAGGGGGCCAACCTCACAGACAGTGGGTACACCTCTGGAGGGCCCTGGAGGTCCTACCCATCCTGGGAGCCCTGGCCTGCTCCCCGGGGGGTGGAGGGGCCCACATCGTGCAGCAGGGCTGGCCGGTCCCCAATCTGTACCCACACGGGGCACTGCCAGGGCCAGCCCACAGTTGTCTCCTCTGCCCAGGTGCCCGCTTGTCTCTGAGCAGAAACTAAAGCCGTGGGCGTGGTGGGGGCCCTGCCTGTGAGCTGCTACCCGGGGTCCCGACTCCAGGTTCCCGCTCCTAACTCAACAGCCCAGCCTACAGCCAGCACACGCCATGCGCCACCGTGTTGGTGGTGAGAAGCAGGCACATCCTCTGACGAGCCTCCTTCAAGAGGAGAGCTGAGCTCCTTCAAACAAATAGGATAAGGCAGGGCGATAGCAGGACCCCTTCCAGAAAGAACCATCCAAAGGTGGGGTGCTTCCTCCTGACGTCAGAGCCAGAGCCACAGGGTCCAGCCATTCCGCCACAAGGCGCACCCCAAAGGCCCGAGAGCAGAGACTTGGACGGAGACTTGCACGCCCATGTTCACGGCGGCACGGGTCACAATAGCCAACAGGCAGAAAAAGGCCAAGTGTCCACTGACGGATGAATGGATAAACACAGTGTGAAATATACACCCAGTGGAACAGTGCTCAGCCTTCAAAAGGAAGGGAATTCTGACACCTGCTACGATGTGGATGAGCCCTGAGGTCACCCGGCTGAGTAAAATAAGCCAGTCCCCACGAGACAAACACGGTGTGGTCCCACGCAGATGAGGTGCCTAGAGAGTGAACTTCATAGAGACAGAACGGTGGGTGCCAGGACCATGGGCAGGGCGCTGGTGTTTAATGGAGGCAGAGTTTCCACCTGGATGATGAAGTTTTGAGAGCAGATAAGGACCATGGTTACCTAACAGGTGAACACACTGAACGCCTCCGAGCCGTACACTAAAATGGTTAAGCTGATAACTATTGTCCTGTATATTTCAACACAGCTGGTGGGAGAACACTCTCTTCCCTGTTCTCCTTCCCTCTCCATCTCTCTTCTCTCTGTCTCAGTCTTTATCTCTCTCCGTCTGTTTCTTTCTTTCTCCATCTCTCTGTCTCCCTCCGTCTTTGTCTCAGTCTCAGTCTCCTTTCTCTGTGTCTGTCTCTCTTTCTCTTTCTGCCTGTCTCTTTCATCTCCCTGTCTGTCTCTGGAGCCCTGAGCAGGGCCAGCCCATAGCCAGGCCACCGGCACGGCTGCCCCAGGCCTCTAGGCTCAAGAGGGCTCTGTCCTGCTGTCGTGGTCTTTTTTTTTTTTTTTTTTTTGGGGGGGGGGGGGGGGGGAGGGGGGGGGGCGGACCACTTTCACTGGTCTTTCATTTGTCTAGTTTCATCCATCTTTGTTCTTTGGCCCGTGTGGGCCTCCCATCACAGTGGCCTCTGTTGTCACAGAGCACCGGCTCTGGGCGCATGCGCTCCAGAGCTCCAGCTCGCTGATTGGACACATCAGTCCAGCCACTCTGCAGCACGTGGGATCTTCCCAGGCCAGGGATGGAACCGGCGCCCCTTGCACTGCAAGGCGGTGTCCTTACCCACTGGACCACCAGGGGAAGCCCCTGTCGTGGTCTTAAACTTCATAATAAAGTCTGAAGAATGGCCCCACATTTTCACTTCACACTGATCCCATAAAATCTGGCCACCTCGACCATCCAGCTGAACTGCTCTTGAAACCACAGAAACAGAGAAAATCCACATTTATTGGTTGGGTCTGGGGGGTAATCTGTGGCGAAGCCGGGGCCACTGGCACACTTGTGAAACACACCCAGACGACAACCAAGAAGAGGGGTGGGGCTCAGAGCCGTTCAGCGGCTGCTGTGGCTTCCGAGCGGAAAGGCGGGGCCCCCATCCGGGTCTCCGAGCTCCAAACCTCTGCACACCTCCTCGGAGACGAGGGCCCTCACGGCTTCCCAGGGGAGGCCCCTCGGCGCCTCACAGGGTCTCCCTGGGCCGTCCCCACAGCCGAGGCCGTAGGCTGGGAGTCGCATGGACACGGCTGCTCGGCACCGCCTGGCATCCCTTATGGACAGAGTCCCGGGCGCCATTCTAGTGCAACTGAGTCAGAACACTGGCGAGAAGGCCAGGAATCCTCCCTACGAGCCCCTGGGTGCCTCTGAGGCCGTGGGCCCACTGCCCTCTCTGCCTCCGGGCTGCCCCCCTGAGTGGGCAAGGGTGGGGCCTGGGCTACTCAGAAGACCCTAAAGGGACGAGAGGTGAAGAAGGACAGGCAGCTGTGCTGTGGGGACAAGGGGCCCCCACAGTGGAGGGGTAGGCAGAGGCGGACAGGCTCTGAGAAATCTCCACCGACTTCTGGGGCCTGGGGCTCCAGCCATTCCTGTGGCTGCCTCTGGGCTGAGTCTGTGCTCAGTCTGGGGGCTGCAGAAAGAAGGGACCTACCGCGGGCAGGGCAGCCACACTCCCTGAGGCCAAGACCTGGGCCCCAGCGACTCCGCGGGCCCTCAGACTGCAGTTCCAGGGGCCCTGGGCTGGCGGGACTGTCGAGGTCCTCCAGAATCAGACCTCAGACCTCAGGCGGGGGCTCTGCCGGATGTGGTCTTTGACTGGTTTTTGGTTTGCAAACCTTTTCCTCTGTCATCAGGCCATCATGTGGCTTTTCCGAAGCCAGCCGCAGGACGTCAGGCCCCTGTGATTCTTCTCACCAGAATCATGGTTCAGAGTGGTGGGCAGAGACTTCTCCAGGAGTAGCCCAGCCTCGACCTCTCCTAGGGGGCTGCCCCAGAGCCGCTGCAGGACTGCCCCCGGGGCAGGAGAAGGAGCTGTCTCCAGGGGCCTGAGGGTGGGAAACTTCAACAGGGATGATACGGGACACCTTTGGGGTACCCCTACTGGCTGGAACGGAAGGGGCCTCCGCCCACCGTGGGCTGCTTACCGATATTGGAATGCTTCAGAAGACGGCAGATTCGAGCCTCTCTCTCCAGCTTCTGGTGATCTGGGGACAGAAAGGGACACGGCATCACCTCGTGGTCCTGCACCCAGCGACACCTCCGTGTCCCTCAACAGCAGGCTGGACAGGCCTCCAATCATGAGATTCATGGCTGAGGACCGTGGGCACCACTTCCCGCGATGTCCACCTGGCTGACCACCACCTGTCCAGGGGACATGTCAGGGTGTACCCCCTCCTGACACCTCGGACCCCCAGCCAGCAGTGTTGCGGTGGGAAGAGGCTGCCCGGGGTCTGGAGCAAGAGGCCCACGGGGGATGGGGTGGCGCTCACTCGCAGCCAGAAGCTTCCCCAGGGGAATTCAGGAAGCGAAAACGCTGGCCATCAGCAACAGAACTGACAGCACCAATTTAATCCTTCACATATCTGTCCCAATTCCGTTCTCTGTGGCGCTTTCTGCTGAGGCCTAGTTTGCTCATCAGAAGCAGCCGTAGGGCCAGCAGAGCAGCGTGGTCAGCCAAGTGGGGGTGTCCAGCCAGTGTGCGGGGTCAGCACGGGCCAGGCTGGCCTATGCCGGGATATCTGGGGAAATGACCCTCGACCCTCGCCCCATGTGCAAACCTACAAAGCGCAGGCCTGGAATCTTGGCGGGTCCTGGGCTCTATGCCACGTTGGCAGGGAGAAGGCTCAAGGCCTCAGAGGACCTTTCACAGGATCTAAATGTTTACACAGGTAAGACGAGGCTTCCTAAAATTAGGTTTTAGAGACTGCTTTTGAAAAATCTGTCTGCAACGCTGAGGACCCAGATTGGATCCCTGGATCAGGAAGATCCCCTGGAGAAGGAACGGCTACCCACTTAGGTATTCTTGTCTGGGGAATCCCACGGACAGAGGAGCCTGGCAGGCTACAGTCCATGGGGTCGCCAAAAGTTGGACATGACTGAGGAACGAACACTTTGAAATTTATGAAACGAAGTAGTCACAGGTTCAACATAATCCCCAAATTTTCAAAATGGTAGGCTTTGGATCAGGTCTTAAAAATTACCAGGCACTGCTCACAGATCTTGAGAGAAATAAAAATCCCCTGACTCATCAAAAAAAAAAAAAGCCTCAGAAGGGAGTCGCCCCAGGCAAGGCTGCTACTGATCCAGAGACTCCCCCTCCTCCCTCCAACCCCGTGTCCCTCCTCCCCCTCCAACCCTGTGTCCCTCCTTCCACCCCAAAACACACAGGGCCTCATTTCCAGAGGCCATCCCATCCCCCAGGCAGAGCAACTTATCAGCCAGAAGTTTTATCTTTCAAGAGGTGCCAGAAGGATTTTAAAAGCTGATGAGATTAAAATGGCAAAAAAAAAAAAAATCCTATTTCCACTGACCCGAGAAGGCAGAAATAAATCTCACAACGGAATATGCCCATCAGTGCAGGCATCACCCCGATCTCCCCACACGGGGCTGAGTGGGAGAAGCTGTTCACAGAGGAAGACCCCAACATTTGCATCGAGGCCAGCAAGCAGAGCCCTGGGCACACGTGTGCGGGTGGCGAAGCAAGGCAGGGCTTCAGGAGGGAGGCTGCCCCAGGGCAGGATGTGACTGGAGAGGGGGTGTCCGGGCCCTGGGACACCACACCCCCCCGCCTGCACTGAACCCTTCACAGTGAGGGCCTGTGGAGGACATGAATACACCAGAGAAGACCACGGGCTCACCGGGTTCACCAGGGAACTCCTGACCACCCCGCTAGCAGGACACAGCCAATGGGCTGATTACAAGCTGTCCTCCTAAGCAGCGAAGCGACTGGGCAGGTCTCCTCAGCCCTGCTGGCTCATCCCTGCTTCTGCTGGGGGGCGGGGGAGATGGAGGGCAGGGAGGACCTTTCACAGGATCTAAATGTTTACACAGGTAAGACGAGGCTTCCTAAAATTAGGTTTTAGAGACTGCTTTTGAAAAATCTGTCTGCAACGCTGAGGACCCAGATTGGATCCCTGGATCAGGAAGATCCCCTGGAGAAGGAACGGCTACCCACTTAGGTATTCTTGTCTGGGGAATCCCACGGACAGAGGAGCCTGGCAGGCTACAGTCCATGGGGTCGCCAAAAGTTGGACATGACTGAGGAACGAACACTTTGAAATTTATGAAACGAAGTAGTCACAGGTTCAACATAATCCCCAAATTTTCAAAATGGTAGGCTTTGGATCAGGTCTTAAAAATTACCAGGCACTGCTCACAGATCTTGAGAGAAATAAAAATCCCCTGACTCATCAAAAAAAAAAAAAGCCTCAGAAGGGAGTCGCCCCAGGCAAGGCTGCTACTGATCCAGAGACTCCCCCTCCTCCCTCCAACCCCGTGTCCCTCCTCCCCCTCCAACCCTGTGTCCCTCCTTCCACCCCAAAACACACAGGGCCTCATTTCCAGAGGCCATCCCATCCCCCAGGCAGAGCAACTTATCAGCCAGAAGTTTTATCTTTCAAGAGGTGCCAGAAGGATTTTAAAAGCTGATGAGATTAAAATGGCAAAAAAAAAAAAAATCCTATTTCCACTGACCCGAGAAGGCAGAAATAAATCTCACAACGGAATATGCCCATCAGTGCAGGCATCACCCCGATCTCCCCACACGGGGCTGAGTGGGAGAAGCTGTTCACAGAGGAAGACCCCAACATTTGCATCGAGGCCAGCAAGCAGAGCCCTGGGCACACGTGTGCGGGTGGCGAAGCAAGGCAGGGCTTCAGGAGGGAGGCTGCCCCAGGGCAGGATGTGACTGGAGAGGGGGTGTCCGGGCCCTGGGACACCACACCCCCCCGCCTGCACTGAACCCTTCACAGTGAGGGCCTGTGGAGGACATGAATACACCAGAGAAGACCACGGGCTCACCGGGTTCACCAGGGAACTCCTGACCACCCCGCTAGCAGGACACAGACAATGGGCTGATTACAAGATGTCCTCCTAAGCAGCGAAGCTACTGGGCAGGTCTCCTCAGACCTGCTGGCTCATCCCTGCTTCTGCTGGGGGGCGGGGGAGATGGAGGGGCAGGGAGGACCCAGCCATCAACAGGTTCTCCTGCAGGAAGGGAGCCCCTGGCCCACCTGCGGTCAGCTCTGCCGGGGCTGTGCGATGGCAGCAGGCGGGGAGCATCAGGACACTGCGTCCTGAGAAAGAACATACCTGCGAACACCCACGTGCCCTTCCAGAGCAGGAAAGTCATACCTGCAGACAGCACCTCTCTGGGAACACCTCAGGCATCCAGCCCGCTCTCTCTCCTCTCAGGACGGGTCCTCACTCCCCGCCCTCCAGAAATGTCAACACCTCCCTGAGCTGCCCATCTGGCTCCGGTCTGTCTCTCCGGGCCCCTTGGCACTAGGAGGGCTCTGGCGGAACCGCAGGGCAGGGGGTCGGCCTGCGGGACAGACCCTCACGTCTTCCCTCACTCTGTCCGTTGCTCCCTCACCTCCACACCCTGTGCAGCAAGCACTGGGGGGCTGCTATGGCTTCAGCAGGCCAGATGCAGCCCAAGAGCCACCCACCGTCAGGACAGTCAAGTGGAAAACAGCTAGAGAAGAACACCAGCAGCGTGGCCTCTGCGGGGGTCGTATCTGTGAGGCCCGCTCTAGAGGGGAGGGGAGGGGAGTGGTCCTCGCAGCATCCAGGAGGACGGATCCCCCGCAAGCTGGCACAGAGAGGCCTGGAGGTGCAGGTGGGGTTCCTGCGGTTATTTTGTTCTTTCATAGTGTTTCATAGTTCTTTCATAGTGTTCGAAACCCGAATAGTGTTTTCGGGTTTTTTTGACACTTACTATGCTGAACGTAAGGCAGCAAGAACAGCAACAGGTGCTAACCGCGGCATTTCTGTGTAATCTCTGCCCTTCCTCTGCACAGACTTAACTTTCTCTGCAGCACAAGTAAAGAAGTCCTGCACTTCTGGGCCTTGAAGCAGGTAACAGTTCGTGGTGTGTTTTGTAAGAACAAGGACATGTTCTTACATAATCTCAATGCACTTACCCCACTCCCTAAATCCACTGCAGATAGAATACTCAGTCCAAACTACAGTCCATATTCTAACCTTGTTCCTGTCCCCAAAGTGTCATAGCTGACTGTTCCTGATGTGGATGGAAGCTCATCCATGTGCCCATGGGCTGGGGTAAGACTGAAGTCAGAGAAAGCCCAGGGTGTAAGGTGATGGGACCAGAGGTTGTTGTTCTCTCTGGAAAAATTGCCTGATTACAGTCGCAAATAAAAATCAGGAGATCCGGGCTTCCCTGGTGGTCCAGTGGGTAAAGAGTCCACTTTGCAGTGCAAGGGGCACCAGTTCGATCCCTGGCTCAGGAAGATACCTCATGCCGCAGGGCAGCTGGACCCGTGTGTCCAGTTACGAGCCAGCACTCCGGAGCGCATATGCCCAGAGCCGGTGCTTGGCAGTGAGAGAGGCCACTGCAATGGAGGCCCACACAGGCCAAAGAATAAAGATGGAGGAAAATAAAATAAATGAAAAATCAATAAAAAGAGGCCAAAATTAAAAAAAAAAAAAATAAGGAGATCCATGCAGGGACCCATTTCTGGGATGCAGACAACAAACAACTACATTACTAAGTCCTATCCAGAACCTCTTGACCTACTCTTGAGCGTGTTTGAGGGGATAAATGACATGTTTGGGGTCAAGAAGGGGCCTCAGGTTGCCCAGCCCGGGTGCTGGTGTCTACCGGGTGCCCACGCAGGTTACTGACCCTCTCGGCTGTCCGCTTTCTGTAACAGGCACAGTGGCTCTTGGCCAGAGATCAGCTCTGAAACTTTGTATCACGGCACGCGTTCCACGTTGGTCAAAGTTCAAGTGTGGACGTCACATCAAGATCATAACGGCTCCGCTCTGAGTAGCAGAATTATGAGTGATTTTTATTTTTTATATTTCTTCCCAAACGTTGACAGCAATCTTGTGTTACTTTTGTTGAGTGGGAATCTGCTGAGTGATTCTGCCTTGAACTCAGTGCCAGGTTCACCTTGCACTCAGGGGGTCCCTGAGGGGTGGGGGACCAGGGGACCTGAGCCGGGAAGTGGCCCAGTGCAGCCCTGCACACTCCACGCTGAGTGCACACCCAACCCTGGATTGCAGTTCCCAGACCCCAGGAGCCCCCAGGAGACGGAGAAGGGCCCACCGCCGCCAGGAAGGAGATGGGCAGGGGAGCACCAAGAAGCAGGAAGAGACAGGCGCTGCCACGCACAGCAACCGGCCCACCGGCGCCACCTGGTGGTTACAGGCACGAACTGTTTAACTCTGACAATGCCCTTGAAGAACGGCTGCGGGAGACTCCAGCTGGCTCTGTACCACCCCCAAACTCACCAATGGGGCGGGCCCCCCAGCCAAGGACCCCCAGATAGGGGCACCCCGAGCTGAGTCAAGAATGAAGAGGAGGTTGCTGAGGTGGGAGGAGAGCTGCAGCTCTCGGAGTTGGTAGAGACTGCTTGTGCCCTGGGGGTGGGCACAGTCCCAGCGGAAGAAACAGGCACCCGGAGGAGCTGAGCCCCCCAAAGGGCCCGGACTGAACCCAAGGCTGGTGGCCTCCCTCACAGTCTGCTCAGTGCCGGCCGCCCTCCAGGCGCCCGTGCCGCCCCCCCAGCCTCCACCTGCTCTCTGGCTGTGGGTGACTCACAGAGGAGCGGGGGGTGAGAGGAGCCAGGAGAAGGACCACGGGAGGGACGTGGGTGGCCGCCTGGCCACTCGCCAGCTTCCAGGAGCAGCAGCAGTGCTGTCATCGGCAGAAGGACACCTACGAGGGCCTGGGCAGGGGCGGAGGAAGGACAGGAGGGGAAGACAGGAGGCCCAGCCGCAGGGAGGGGCCTCGGCTGTCCGCTTTCTGTAACAGGCACAGTGGCTCTTGGCCAGAGATCAGCTCTGAAATTTTATCACGGCACGCGTTCCACGTTGGTCAAAGTTCAAGTGTGGACGTCACATCAAGATCATAACGGCTCCGCTCTGAGTAGCAGAATTATGAGTGATTTTTATTTTTTATATTTCTTCCCAAACGTTGACAGCAATCTTGTGTTACTTTTGTTGAGTGGGAATCTGCTGAGTGATTCTGCCTTGAACTCAGTGCCAGGTTCACCTTGCACTCAGGGGGTCCCTGAGGGGTGGGGGACCAGGGGACCTGAGCCGGGAAGTGGCCCAGTGCAGCCCTGCACACTCCACGCTGAGTGCACACCCAACCCTGGATTGCAGTTCCCAGACCCCAGGAGCCCCCAGGAGACGGAGAAGGGCCCACCGCCGCCAGGAAGGAGATGGGCAGGGGAGCACCAAGAAGCAGGAAGAGACAGGCGCTGCCACGCACAGCAACCGGCCCACCGGCGCCACCTGGTGGTTACAGGCACGAACTGTTTAACTCTGACAATGCCCTTGAAGAACGGCTGCGGGAGACTCCAGCTGGCTCTGTACCACCCCCAAACTCACCAATGGGGCGGGCCCCCCAGCCAAGGACCCCCAGATAGGGGCACCCCGAGCTGAGTCAAGAATGAAGAGGAGGTTGCTGAGGTGGGAGGAGAGCTGCAGCTCTCGGAGTTGGTAGAGACTGCTTGTGCCCTGGGGGTGGGCACAGTCCCAGCGGAAGAAACAGGCACCCGGAGGAGCTGAGCCCCCAAGGCCAGGACTGAACCCAAGGCTGGTGGCCTCCCTCACAGTCTGCTCAGTGACGGCCGCCCTCCAGGTCCCCCTCCCGCCCCCCCAGCCTCCACCTGCTCTCTGGCTGTGGGTGACTCACAGAGGAGCGGGGGGTGAGAGGAGCCAGGAGAAGGACCACGGGAGGGACGTGGGTGGCCGCCTGGCCACTCGCCAGCTTCCAGGAGCAGCAGCAGTGCTGTCATCGGCAGAAGGACACCTACGAGGGCCTGGGCAGGGGCGGAGGAAGGACAGGAGGGGAAGACAGGAGGCCCAGCCGCAGGGAGGGGCTGCCAGACTCTTCCGCGCTCAGCCGGGGACAAGGGAGGCTGCGTCTCAGGCAGTCAGGAGTAAGGACACGTCATGCTGGACCCAACATGAAATCCTGCGTGGGAGATCCATGCCGCCTGGCCTGTGGAGCGGGCCCTGGGATGCTCTATCCTCCCCGGTGGCTACTGGACCCCCGTGGACCCCTGGGCCAGGCGGGCAGTGTTTACAGGGAGCCCCCTCCCACACAAGGGTCTCTGGGCTTACACAGTTCCCCATGCCCACCATGGCTGGAGGCTCCTGCTGGGGTCCTGGCCAGGGACAGGCGGCTGGAACAAGTCAGGGCACTAGCTGGAGGTCATGGGCCCCCGTGGCTGCTGCCCAAGACAACCTAACAAACCTGGTAGCTACCAGATCCCGAGCCAGTGGGGATCTGAGCGTCATATCAGAGTCAGGCCCCTGCCCCGAGGTCACCATCACCCCTGCATGATGTGTGGAAAGCCCATGCCCTGTGGCCAAGGTCTCAGGGGAGAAGGGTGTCCCAAAGGGGAAGGGGTGGACGGGGCGTCCCTCAGGCTGTGGGGTCTGGGAGAGTGCACGTGGCCTGGTCCCAGCAAATGACTTGCCTACAGACTTACCCTCTGAGCGTGGGGCATGGGGGTGCGGGTGCAGCAGGAAGAAGGCATCTGTGGGGCGCCCCGGGGAGCAGGCCCTGCCCTCAGCTGCCTTCCTGTCCTCACCCGGGTGGCTGTGACCAAACCCCAGGGTCCTGCACCAAGGAGAGATCCTGCCCAAGGCTGGTGGCCTCCTCACAGTCTGCTCAGTGACGGCCGCCCTCCAGGTCCCCCTCCCGCCCCCCCAGCCTCCACCTGCTCTCTGGCTGTGGGTGACTCACAGAGGAGCGGGGGGTGAGAGGAGCCAGGAGAAGGACCACGGGAGGGACGTGGGTGGCCGCCTGGCCACTCGCCAGCTTCCAGGAGCAGCAGCAGTG
The DNA here is from genome assembly GCA_022376925.1 of Tragulus kanchil. NCBI lineage: Eukaryota > Metazoa > Chordata > Mammalia > Artiodactyla > Tragulidae > Tragulus > Tragulus kanchil. Next base: position 50,964,084 of record JAIOJX010000030.1, read on the forward strand.
CTGTCATCGGCAGAAGGACACCTACGAGGGCCTGGGCAGGGGCGGAGGAAGGACAGGAGGGGAAGACAGGAGGCCCAGCCGCAGGGAGGGGCTGCCAGACTCTTCCGCGCTCAGCCGGGGACAAGGGAGGCTGCGTCTCAGGCAGTCAGGAGTAAGGACACGTCATGCTGGACCCAACATGAAATCCTGCGTGGGAGATCCATGCCGCCTGGCCTGTGGAGCGGGCCCTGGGATGCTCTATCCTCCCCGGTGGCTACTGGACCCCCGTGGACCCCTGGGCCAGGCGGGCAGTGTTTACAGGGAGCCCCCTCCCACACAAGGGTCTCTGGGCTTACACAGTTCCCCATGCCCACCATGGCTGGAGGCTCCTGCTGGGGTCCTGGCCAGGGACAGGCGGCTGGAACAAGTCAGGGCACTAGCTGGAGGTCATGGGCCCCCGTGGCTGCTGCCCAAGACAACCTAACAAACCTGGTAGCTACCAGATCCCGAGCCAGTGGGGATCTGAGCGTCATATCAGAGTCAGGCCCCTGCCCCGAGGTCACCATCACCCCTGCATGATGTGTGGAAAGCCCATGCCCTGTGGCCAAGGTCTCAGGGGAGAAGGGTGTCCAAGGGAAGGGGTGGACGGGGCGTCCCTCAGGCTGTGGGGTCTGGGAGAGTGCACGTGGCCTGGTCCCAGAAAATGACTTGCCTACAGACTTACCCTCTGAGCGTGGGGCATGGGGGTGCGGGTGCAGCAGGAAGAAGGCATCTGTGGGGCGCCCGGGCAGCAGGCCCTGCCCTCAGCTGCCTTCCTGTCCTCACCCGGGTGGCTGTGACCAAACCCCAGGGGTCCTGCACCAAGGAGAGATAGAGCCAACCCTCCCCTGGGTGGGGGAGGCCAGACGCTGATGCTGCCCACCTCCAGAGGCCCGAGCAGAGCGGGAGGCTTCGAGGAGTGTGGGGAGGCTCCCACATCCAATCCTGGGTCCAGCTGTTGGCTCCGCAGGGTGGGTGGGGAGTCTGGGCAGCCCCACCCTGGGAGTCAACAGCTGGACCCAGGTTTGGACGTGAGAGAGCCTCCCCAAACCCCTCAAAGGATACGGCACTCCTCAAACCTCCCAAGGTGGGCAGTGTCAGTGCCTGGCCTTCCCCCACCCAGGGGAGAGTTGGTTGGTCAGCACTTGCTGACCCTAGAGGCTCCGACCTCAGCTCCATCCCCCTTCTGGGTACAGGATGGAGAGGCGGCAGAGGGGGACAGGAAGGATGCCGCCCCACCAGGGCCTCGGGGGCTACTGCCTCCCAACAGGGCTCACGGGGCTGGGACGTGTGGGACAAACCAGCCCGACCCCAGGGGCAGCCCCGTGTCCTGCAGCAGGGCCTGGCCATCCGATCACTGTCACTGGGTACCGCTGGTTCAAGGGGAAGAAGAAGGTCGCGGGGGGAGCGCTGCCCTGAGCTCCTGGTGCTCCTCTGCTCCAGAGCACTGGGCGAGAGTGCCTGCAGGTTCGCCTCAATGAGCGATGAGCGTTTGCTGTTTACAGACCAGCTCTGGGGCTCTTCACAGGCCCGGAGAGCTGACGAGGGCTCTCCTGGAGGTAGGGCTGTTATTAACATCACTCCCAACTTTCCGATGGGGCATGGGGCACAGGAAGGCTGAGGGGCAGAGGGGAGTGGAGCGGAGCCACCGTCCAAGGAGGCTGGCACAGAGGCCTCAGCCAGCCCAGGGCTTTCGGCGAGGCTTGTCCAAGGGAAGGGGTGGACGGGGCGTCCCTCAGGCTGTGGGGTCTGGGAGAGTGCACGTGGCCTGGTCCCAGAAAATGACTTGCCTACAGACTTACCCTCTGAGCGTGGGGCATGGGGGTGCGGGTGCAGCAGGAAGAAGGCATCTGTGGGGCGCCCGGGCAGCAGGCCCTGCCCTCAGCTGCCTTCCTGTCCTCACCCGGGTGGCTGTGACCAAACCCCAGGGGTCCTGCACCAAGGAGAGATAGAGCCAACCCTCCCCTGGGTGGGGGAGGCCAGACGCTGATGCTGCCCACCTCCAGAGGCCCGAGCAGAGCGGGAGGCTTCGAGGAGTGTGGGGAGGCTCCCACATCCAATCCTGGGTCCAGCTGTTGGCTCCGCAGGGTGGGTGGGGAGTCTGGGCAGCCCCACCCTGGGAGTCAACAGCTGGACCCAGGTTTGGACGTGAGAGAGCCTCCCCAAACCCCTCAAAGGATACGGCACTCCTCAAACCTCCCAAGGTGGGCAGTGTCAGTGCCTGGCCTTCCCCCACCCAGGGGAGAGTTGGTTGGTCAGCACTTGCTGACCCTAGAGGCTCCGACCTCAGCTCCATCCCCCTTCTGGGTACAGGATGGAGAGGCGGCAGAGGGGGACAGGAAGGATGCCGCCCCACCAGGGCCTCGGGGGCTACTGCCTCCCAACAGGGCTCACGGGGCTGGGACGTGTGGGACAAACCAGCCCGACCCCAGGGGCAGCCCCGTGTCCTGCAGCAGGGCCTGGCCATCCGATCACTGTCACTGGGTACCGCTGGTTCAAGGGGAAGAAGAAGGTCGCGGGGGGAGCGCTGCCCTGAGCTCCTGGTGCTCCTCTGCTCCAGAGCACTGGGCGAGAGTGCCTGCAGGTTCGCCTCAATGAGCGATGAGCGTTTGCTGTTTACAGACCAGCTCTGGGGCTCTTCACAGGCCCGGAGAGCTGACGAGGGCTCTCCTGGAGGTAGGGCTGTTATTAACATCACTCCCAACTTTCCGATGGGGCATGGGGCACAGGAAGGCTGAGGGGCAGAGGGGAGTGGAGCGGAGCCACCGTCCAAGGAGGCTGGCACAGAGGCCTCAGCCAGCCCAGGGCTTTCCGGCGAGGCTTTTCAAGCCTTCAACAGGCCGATATGCTTGACCCTGGTCTGCTCACCCAAGGAGCGTCCAGGATCCTGGGGGCACCTCAACCTGCTCTATGCCCAGCCCTGGCAGCCCCAGGAATGTCCAGTCACACTGCAGCCCCTGGTGGCACCGGCAGGACCGTGAGGATGAGAAGAACGGCTGCCGCTGTAGCTTCTTCCGCAGGTTTGGTTTTAAAAAGGTGGCGTGGCTACCAGCAAGGATCACACCAGCATCACCCGGCAGCGGCAGCCCAGCGAGGGGGCCCGTGTGCGTCCTGCAGCCGCCACTGCCAACAAAGAAAGGGCTCTCAAGGGGCGCAAACGAGCCGCCAGGCGCACAGGAGCTCAGTCGGCATCCTGCGGCTCCCCTCCCCGCAGCACTGAGGCCCCCAAGCCATTTGCCGGCCACGTGGTCCTCAGAGCCCTCCCTCCACCGTCCTTCTGGCCCTACAGCGGCTCCTCCGGGGAGCAGAGGCGCCCTCTTCAGGCTCAGAGCCGTCATTGCCCAACATGTTGCAGCTCAGCGTTGAAAAACATGGCATCTCATGATTGAACCCCCGTATGATGCACTGCCCTATCGTCTGATGAAACCAGAAGGGCCTCGAATGGCCTAGCTATAGGCACCCCACCCTGGTCCTCTAGCCAAGCAGCGCTTCGCCCAGGCTCTAACATGGGCTGTCCCCCAGAAGCAGCCTCAGCTCCCTGCTGCCAAGAAATCATTTCAACAAGTGACGACAGGGCCCCGGGCGAAGAAGGGGCACCCCAGTCTCTTGTCAGTATGAAGCCTGCATGCCTGAGTCCGCTGCTTACTCTGTCCTGGGTGGCCTGCATGACATGAAGTGACCTCCTGGGCCCTGAGCCTGTGTGGTCCAGCCTGCTGTCCATCTCAGCTCTCCAGGGTCCGTGTCCTGTGTGTGGTCATGGTCACGACCCTATGGCGGGTTCCAACCCTCACTAATAGAAAAAAGGAGATGATCTGAATATAAATGTGGCTGTTATTAACATCACTCCCAACTTTCCGATGGGGCATGGGGCACAGGAAGGCTGAGGGGCAGAGGAGTGGAGCGGAGCCACCGTCCAAGGAGGCTGGCACAGAGGCCTCAGCCAGCCCAGGGCTTTCCGGCGAGGCTTTCAAGCCTTCAACAGGCCGATATGCTTGACCCTGGTCTGCTCACCCAAGGAGCGTCCAGGATCCTGGGGGCACCTCAACCTGCTCTATGCCCAGCCCTGGCAGCCCCAGGAATGTCCAGTCACACTGCAGCCCCTGGTGGCACCGGCAGGACCGTGAGGATGAGAAGAACGGCTGCCGCTGTAGCTTCTTCCGCAGGTTTGGTTTTAAAAAGGTGGCGTGGCTACCAGCAAGGATCACACCAGCATCACCCGGCAGCGGCAGCCCAGCGAGGGGGCCCGTGTGCGTCCTGCAGCCGCCACTGCCAACAAAGAAAGGGCTCTCAAGGGGCGCAAACGAGCCGCCAGGCGCACAGGAGCTCAGTCGGCATCCTGCGGCTCCCCTCCCCGCAGCACTGAGGCCCCCAAGCCATTTGCCGGCCACGTGGTCCTCAGAGCCCTCCCTCCACCGTCCTTCTGGCCCTACAGCGGCTCCTCCGGGGAGCAGAGGCGCCCTCTTCAGGCTCAGAGCCGTCATTGCCCAACATGTTGCAGCTCAGCGTTGAAAAACATGGCATCTCATGATTGAACCCCCGTATGATGCACTGCCCTATCGTCTGATGAAACCAGAAGGGCCTCGAATGGCCTAGCTATAGGCACCCCACCCTGGTCCTCTAGCCAAGCAGCGCTTCGCCCAGGCTCTAACATGGGCTGTCCCCCAGAAGCAGCCTCAGCTCCCTGCTGCCAAGAAATCATTTCAACAAGTGACGACAGGGCCCCGGGCGAAGAAGGGGCACCCCAGTCTCTTGTCAGTATGAAGCCTGCATGCCTGAGTCCGCTGCTTACTCTGTCCTGGGTGGCCTGCATGACATGAAGTGACCTCCTGGGCCCTGAGCCTGTGTGGTCCAGCCTGCTGTCCATCTCAGCTCTCCAGGGTCCGTGTCCTGTGTGTGGTCATGGTCACGACCCTATGGCGGGTTCCAACCCTCACTAATAGAAAAAAGGAGATGATCTGAATATAAATGACTATCCTCTCAAGTCCTCAGTTTTGTCAGCTGTAAAGTGGACAGCCTCACCCTCCAGCGCCCTAGGGCATGGTAACAGCAGAAGTCCACTGGCAGCTGCCTCCTTTCTGGCTTCCTTGCCCCGCCCCACTGCACAGGACCTACACCAAGGGTAGAGCCTCACCCCAGCGCACCCTGAGACCGTACCCACGACACCCGTGCAGCTTGGCAGGCAGGTGCAGGCTAGGGCACAGACCCTGGAAGGCACAGGGGCATCTGTCAGGGTCTGACTCAGACCCAGCAAGACCTCTGGGACATGCATGCCCCCTCCCTCCCACCAGCCCCCCCCCCTGCATCTGCAGTCACTGGCGGCCCAGATAAGCAACAATTAGTTTTAATATAAATATGTCCGGAAGTTCAGATAAACAATTTTCTAATATAAGTACGTCCCATGCAGTTTGGGACATGAAAGTGAAAGTGTTAGTCGCTCAGTCGTGTCTAACTCCTTGCCACCCCAAGGACTGGAGCCCATCAGGCTCCTCTGTCCATGGGATGTCCCAGGCAAGAATACTGGAGTGGGTTGCCATTCCCTTCTCCAAGAGATCTTCCCAGGTGGGAGGAGGGTCCAGGGATATGCATATGAATGATCTGGGAACATACATGTAAAAAAATTAATTAATTAAAAAAAAGAGAGAGATCTTCCCAACCCAGGGATCAAACCTGGGTCTCCTGCATTGCAGGCTGATTCTTTACTGTCCGAGCCACCAGGGAAGCCTAAGTTTGGGACCTGTCTTCAATAATCTTATCTGAAATTCAAATTTAAGTGTGAAATCTGGCCACCCCAGCCTGATTCTTTCATTCCTCCACCATCTTCACACTGGGATGAGAATGGGGGATCGCCCCCCACAAGGTCCCCCAGCCTTCCCTCTTACTCCCTCCCCACCTGCAGGAGAACACCTCCATTTCCACATAAACCCACCTCCTGGCCACAGAACTGGGATCTGTCTAGTTAAAGACTGACCCTGGAGCAAAGAAGGACACCCCATCTCACCCAGCCTGCTGTCCATCTCAGCTCTCCAGGGTCCGTGTCCTGTGTGTGGTCATGGTCACGACCCTATGGCGGGTTCCAACCCTCACTAATAGAAAAAAGGAGATGATCTGAATATAAATGACTATCCTCTCAAGTCCTCAGTTTTGTCAGCTGTAAAGTGGACAGCCTCACCCTCCAGCGCCCTAGGGCATGGTAACAGCAGAAGTCCACTGGCAGCTGCCTCCTTTCTGGCTTCCTTGCCCCGCCCCACTGCACAGGACCTACACCAAGGGTAGAGCCTCACCCCAGCGCACCCTGAGACCGTACCCACGACACCCGTGCAGCTTGGCAGGCAGGTGCAGGCTAGGGCACAGACCCTGGAAGGCACAGGGGCATCTGTCAGGGTCTGACTCAGACCCAGCAAGACCTCTGGGACATGCATGCCCCCTCCCTCCCACCAGCCCCCCCCCCTGCATCTGCAGTCACTGGCGGCCCAGATAAGCAACAATTAGTTTTAATATAAATATGTCCGGAAGTTCAGATAAACAATTTTCTAATATAAGTACGTCCCATGCAGTTTGGGACATGAAAGTGAAAGTGTTAGTCGCTCAGTCGTGTCTAACTCCTTGCCACCCCAAGGACTGGAGCCCATCAGGCTCCTCTGTCCATGGGATGTCCCAGGCAAGAATACTGGAGTGGGTTGCCATTCCCTTCTCCAAGAGATCTTCCCAGGTGGGAGGAGGGTCCAGGGATATGCATATGAATGATCTGGGAACATACATGTAAAAAAATTAATTAATTAAAAAAAAGAGAGAGATCTTCCCAACCCAGGGATCAAACCTGGGTCTCCTGCATTGCAGGCTGATTCTTTACTGTCCGAGCCACCAGGGAAGCCTAAGTTTGGGACCTGTCTTCAATAATCTTATCTGAAATTCAAATTTAAGTGTGAAATCTGGCCACCCCAGCCTGATTCTTTCATTCCTCCACCATCTTCACACTGGGATGAGAATGGGGGATCGCCCCCCACAAGGTCCCCCAGCCTTCCCTCTTACTCCCTCCCCACCTGCAGGAGAACACCTCCATTTCCACATAAACCCACCTCCTGGCCACAGAACTGGGATCTGTCTAGTTAAAGACTGACCCTGGAGCAAAGAAGGGGACACCCCACTCTCACCCACACTCTGGTTCCCTAAGGAGACCCCTCCCATTGCCCAGGATCCCCTAGAGACCCGACTCCAGGGCAGGGTCTACCAAAAGCTGGTTGGGTGCCTGGGACGTACATATTCTAACAACAAAAATAAAAATTATTTGAAATCAGGACATTATACAGTGATGCCAGGGCTCAGGCCCTGGGACCCTGGGAGCGCAAGGAAGGGGCGGGGTCGGGGCTGCAGAATGGCCCGGAGGGGTGCCCAGGTGAGGGAGGGGTGCTCAAAGGAGGGAGGGAAGTAGGGAAGGCGAGGGGAGGGAAGAGGAAGGAAGAGGAGAGAAGGGGAGGGAAGCGAAGGGAGGGAGCCCCAGGGCCCGCTGCGCATGCTCAGCCGCCCCTGCAATGCGGCGCCGGCCGCCGCGTCCTCCGGTAACCCAGTTCCGCTGATTCCCGGCGCCCGTGATCCTCTGTCTCGGGTCGTCTTTCGGCTTGTGGATCGTGGGGGCCCCGCCAGAAAACAGCAGCACCGGCTGCTGCAGGAAAGCAGGGGTCCAGCCAGGTTTAGGCCAGGGGTGCAGGCTCAGCCCCAGCGCCCCTAGAGACCAGATAGCTCCTCCCCCTCACACCTCCAAGGCCAAAGGGGCCCGCCAGACCCTGCGGAGGGCGTGGCCCCATGCGACGGTAGCTGGGGGTAAACTGGCATCAGCCGGGGGGCAGGAGGCAGCTCCCCTTGAGCCTCATCGGTGGCCTCAGCCTCCTCACCAGTAAGATGAGTCCCTCGCCTATGCAGTGAGCCGCCCTATGAAGTCAGCCCCACACCTGACCCCCCTTGACCCTCCGTCGCTGGTGAAAGCTAGAGCTTCCGTGCCTCAGACGCTGCTCAGCTCCCCTGTGGGATTCTGTTTCCTCCTCTGTGGAACAGACCTCCCACCGCCCACCTCCTGAAAACTGTTGCGGAGGGTCAGGGCACAATACAGGGCAGAGACCTCACTCCTGCATAGGGTTCCTCCTCCCTTGGGATCAGTTGCTGACCCGGGCCATTTCTGGGACACCTGCTCCCTGCCCACTCGGGGCCAGGGAGTACTGAAAGGGCTTGGTCTACAGGGGCCTCTCCAAAAGGCCACCCAACCAGCCCAAAGGAACGGCCACTTGGTGCTGACAAGGAGCGAGGGGAGGGGAGGGCGAGGCAGGAGCGACAAGAAATAGTTTGAAGACTCATGTGCCTAACGATCGTCTTTCCCCCATCACCCCCCGTCAATTAATTTTCCTCTAACTGCTTTTGTTAACAGTTGTTTAATAATCTCTAATCATTCAGCACATTTGCAGACTCTGAATGTCTCACAATCCTCTATTTAATTAAGTGCGAAATTTTAAAAATCTAACGCTTACTCCCTTTGGCACAAGCTGGGTGTAATCTGCAGTCCTTGTGGCCCCCAGAACTGTCAGTGACCCCATGGGACAGTTTTTCTGTGTCCAGCCTCCTCCTCCTGCCGCTTTCTTCATCACTGGAGGCCTTGAGGCACTAAGCCTGTCTCCTGGGTCCAGGAGTGGACACTCTTCCCTGCAGGGCCCCTCCACACTGCACTGAGAGTGAAGCGGCAGAGGGGGGCTTCCCCTCCAACCTCTGGGGCAGCTTCCACTTCCCACCCTCTCACATGCCACGCATCCTCCACCCTCCAAACCCCTGCAGGAAAGCAGGGGTCCAGCCAGGTTTAGGCCAGGGGTGCAGGCTCAGCCCCAGCGCCCCTAGAGACCAGATAGCTCCTCCCCCTCACACCTCCAAGGCCAAAGGGGCCCGCCAGACCCTGCGGAGGGCGTGGCCCCATGCGACGGTAGCTGGGGGTAAACTGGCATCAGCCGGGGGGCAGGAGGCAGCTCCCCTTGAGCCTCATCGGTGGCCTCAGCCTCCTCACCAGTAAGATGAGTCCCTCGCCTATGCAGTGAGCCGCCCTATGAAGTCAGCCCCACACCTGACCCCCCTTGACCCTCCGTCGCTGGTGAAAGCTAGAGCTTCCGTGCCTCAGACGCTGCTCAGCTCCCCTGTGGGATTCTGTTTCCTCCTCTGTGGAACAGACCTCCCACCGCCCACCTCCTGAAAACTGTTGCGGAGGGTCAGGGCACAATACAGGGCAGAGACCTCACTCCTGCATAGGGTTCCTCCTCCCTTGGGATCAGTTGCTGACCCGGGCCATTTCTGGGACACCTGCTCCCTGCCCACTGGGGCCAGGGAGTACTGAAAGGGCTTGGTCTACAGGGCCTCTCAAAGGCCACCCAACCAGCCCAAAGGAACGGCCACTTGGTGCTGACAAGGAGCGAGGGAGGGAGGCGAGGCAGGAGCGACAAGAAATAGTTTGAAGACTCATGTGCCTAACGATCGTCTTTCCCCATCACCCCGTCAATTAATTGTCCTCTAACTTCTTTTGTTAACAGTTGTTTAATAATCTCTAATCATTCAGCACATTTGCAGACTCTGAATGTCTCACAATCCTCTATTTAATTAAGTGCGAAATTTTAAAAATCTAACGCTTACTCCCTTTGGCACAAGCTGGGTGTAATCTGCAGTCCTTGTGGCCCCCAGAACTGTCAGTGACCCCATGGGACAGTTTTTCTGTGTCCAGCCTCCTCCTCCTGCCGCTTTCTTCATCACTGGAGGCCTTGAGGCACTAAGCCTGTCTCCTGGGTCCAGGAGTGGACACTCTTCCCTGCAGGGCCCCTCCACACTGCACTGAGAGTGAAGCGGCAGAGGGGGGCTTCCCCTCCAACCTCTGGGGCAGCTTCCACTTCCCACCCTCTCACATGCCACGCATCCTCCTCCCCACCCACGGATCCCCACCTTTCAGGACAACAGCTGGGGGCAAGCATCTCTGAATGGCCTTTCTGGGGAGAGACCTGGTCTGGAGTCAGGCCACGCTGCATGGAACACATCTGACCCTGCAGGACACCGCAGGTGCCGGCTGAGAGGTGAACGCCCAGACTCAGCGAGCAGCAGCGGGCTCCAGACCTCCTCTCCCTGCTTCCCGACCACCCTCTGGCTTCACCACAGAACATCTCCTGGACTTGGACTTCTCAGATGCTCAGGTGCTCGGTGGCCAGGGGCCTCCCCTGCTGACCCAACCCTGCACTACACCGTCTTCTAGACCCCTCCACCTGACCCCTGTCCAAGCATCACACCTGGAAGACTAACCTGACTGCATATCTGCTTTTTCACAATCCATTCACTCAAAGCACTGATTCATTCAAAGGATTTATGGAGGGCGCCCCACCTCCCGAGGCTTGGGCAGGGAGGGGGAGATCCAGTGGCGGAGAAACAGATGAAGTCTTGCCTGCATGACCTGCACAGGGTGCTTGGGTCCCAGACTCCCACCAAAGGCTCAAGGGAAACCCCTTTGAGGAAGTGTCATCAACAGGAGTTGAGCAGATAGAAAGTTTAGGAAAAGCATCTCCAGACAGAAAGTGTTGGTCATTCAGCTGCGTCTGACACTTTGTCACCCCATGGATTACAGTCCACCAGGCTCCTCTGTCCGTGGGATTTCCCAGGCAAGAATACTGGAGGGGGGCTTCCCTGGTGGTCCAGTAGGTAGAGAGTCCGCCTTGCAGTGCAAGGGGCGCCGGTTCGATCCCTGGCCTGGGAAGATCCCACGTGCCGTGGAGCGGCCAGACTGGTGTGTTCAATTACAGTCAGTGCTCGGGAGCGCATGTGCCCAGAGCCAGTGCTCTGCCACAAGAAAGGCCACTGCAACGGGAGGCCCACAAAGGCCGAAGAATAAAGATGGATGAAAATAAATTTAAAAATCAATAAAAGAGGTCAAAATTAAAAAAAAAAAAAAAAAAAGAATACTGGAGTGGTTATCAATTCCTTCTCCAGAGGCTCTTCCTGACCCAGGAATTGAACCCTAGTCTCCTGCATTGCTGGCAGATTCTTTACCATCTGAGCCATCAGAGAAGGTGTGTGAAAAGGTCCTGTGGTACATAAAACCAGAAGAGGCCAAGTGTCTGAGCAGAACTGCTGGGAGAGAGGGAGAAGACAGGGCCAAACACAGAGTTTCAGGACGGGTGAGAACTTTGGGTTTGATGTAGCCAGCCCCCAAAAGAAGAGAGTGGGATGTTCCTCCATGTGTTTTCCCAGGCTCTGGTTTGGAAGCGGGGAAGGTGCAGAGATGAAGTTTCTGCATTTGCCCTCAAGGAGCACATGACCAATGGAAAACTGTGTAAGGTGACTGCTTCTGAGCCTCCGGGCTTCTAAGCTGGATGGGAGGACCCAGGGGGGCTTCCTGGAGGAGGAGTCCTAGAGCCTGCCCGCTGGGCAGGATTGTCTGGCAAGAAAGGTGGAAGAAAACAGGGAGAGTGTGGGCAGCACCAAGCCAGCTGGTTCCTTCCAAGTGCCTCCTCCTCGTCTCCCCACAATGTTCCTCTGGGGCAGCGATTAGACTTACCCCTATTTTACAGTTAGGGCCACTGAGGTACAAGGCAGTTAAGTAGCATGGCCGAGGTCGCACAGGGAGGTGCTCAGGGCCAGGGGGCAACCAGACCAAACGTACCAGCGTGGCTGCCCCATCGCTGGCCCACACTCAGCCCGAAGATGAGGGTCAGGGACCGGAGACCCCTCTTCTTACTCTCCAACTGCCCACTCGGCTTGGGAAGGGGCTGGGGAGGGTCGGAAGACCCTTGGGTCCCTGTCTGCGAGGTGGCTGGTTGTTTTTAGAATCTGTTCCCATTAGAGAAACTCTCTGATCACCAGGGTGAAATGACGGGAGGCCCGGGACCTGCCGCAAGACGTGTGAGCAGAGTGGAGTACGGGGAGGGTTACAGACCAAGCGAAATTGCCCCAGGGTTGAAAACTGTTGTGTTGAAGCTAGGTGCTCATTCTATCATACTATCTATACTTGGGGGGAATTGGAAATTTTCCATAATAACGCATTTAACTGGGCCGGGATGCCCAAGACCTGCGCAGATCTGAGCAAAGCAGAGTGTGTCCTCGCCAGGAAAGCGGTTGGTCCTGGGGTGCAGGTGACAAGAGGAGAGCCCTGCCTCCCACCACCCAACCCAGGCCGTGTCCAGCCAGGACGCTGAGGCCGGAAGCAGGGCTGACGGAGCCCCCGCTCCCCAGCTCTCCAAGCTCTGCGCGGCTCCATGAGGGCGCCATGAGCAGGGGTCTCCAGGGGCCCGGCCCTGGGACTGAGGGTGGAGAGCAGGCTGCTGTCAGGAAGCGCGCAGTAGGCCTCCTGCTGCGGGAGTGGAAGAAAGAACAGGTGGTGACTGTGAAACACCGGGGAATTTCCCACTTCACTGCTCTTGACCCATGGTAAAGAATCTGTCTGCAATACAGGAGACGCGGGTTCGATCCCTGGGTCGGGCAGATCCCCTGGAGTAGAAAATGACAACCCACTCCGATATTCTTGCCTGGAAAATCCCATGAACAGAGGAGCCTCGTGGGCTACAGTCCATGGGGTGGCAAAGCGTCGGACACGACTGAGCGACTTTCACTGTAAGCGTATAAACCAGGCGGTGTGTGGTTACTTGGAAGAAGCTGCCTGATTCCATGGAAACATACGCACACTCAAGTGGTTTTCTGCTTGAGACTCACAGACTCCTATTCATCCTTCAAGGCCCATCCAACCTCCCGGTGCCCACCTCTGGGCTCCCTCCCCGAAGATGGGTGTAGGGGCGTGTCTGGACGTGGCTGCTCATCAGCCCATCCTCAATGCCAGGCACACGGGGAGGGGCTGGGTAAAGCTGGCGGAAGAGGGAGGGTCTCCCTCAATAGCCCAAGGGGCGTCTAAGGTGGGCTGTCTCTCCTTCCATACCCTGGCACAAGCCCGGGAAACGAAGCCGACCACTCCTGCTTCAGAAACTCCACATATGCAGACACGGCTCCTGAAAACATTTGACAGTGGTGTCCAACCACTGCCGCCTCCCCGGGGTCAGGGAACACGGACGCGGCCCTGCATCTGACGGCACAGTGCACAGAGCAAACGCTCGGTAAATATTAGCCTTCACGTTATTGCTATCATCCATCTAGCTGCAGGATCGGAGCCTGCTGCACACACACGCCCTGGGATGCACTGGCTCCAAGACCTCTTATCTCCATGGCATCCTGCGTCCCCCAGCCCCTCCTGGCACCAGCAGCAAAAACGAGGACGCAGGGCTGACCCTCAGGAGCACAACCAGCCTCTCGATGTGGGCTGGCAGGAAAGCTTCCGCCCCTGGAAACACTCAGCCCCCACGGCCTGGTACACAGCAGGCGCCCGAACACCCACACGCGGCTCCGCAAGCCACACAGCAGGCCCAGCCGCTTGCCCCCGCAGGCTGCTGGCTGGGCGCTGCAGACCCCACACGGAGGCGTCCTCAGCACCGACTGCGGGGCAGGACGTGGGCCAGGGCTGCAGACAGCCGGGCCTCTTTGAGAAGAAGGAGGCTCTCAGTTAGCTTTGTGAGGTCTGGGGACTCTTGACCCATGGTAAAGAATCTGTCTGCAATACAGGAGACGCGGGTTCGATCCCTGGGTCGGGCAGATCCCCTGGAGTAGAAAATGACAACCCACTCCGATATTCTTGCCTGGAAAATCCCATGAACAGAGGAGCCTCGTGGGCTACAGTCCATGGGGTGGCAAAGCGTCGGACACGACTGAGCGACTTTCACTGTAAGCGTATAAACCAGGCGGTGTGTGGTTACTTGGAAGAAGCTGCCTGATTCCATGGAAACATACGCACACTCAAGTGGTTTTCTGCTTGAGACTCACAGACTCCTATTCATCCTTCAAGGCCCATCCAACCTCCCGGTGCCCACCTCTGGGCTCCCTCCCCGAAGATGGGTGTAGGGGCGTGTCTGGACGTGGCTGCTCATCAGCCCATCCTCAATGCCAGGCACACGGGGAGGGGCTGGGTAAAGCTGGCGGAAGAGGAGGGGCTCCCTCAATAGCCCAAGGGGCGTCTAAGGTGGGCTGTCTCTCCTTCCATACCCTGGCACAAGCCCGGGAAACGAAGCCGACCACTCCTGCTTCAGAAACTCCACATATGCAGACACGGCTCCTGAAAACATTTGACAGTGGTGTCCAACCACTGCCGCCTCCCCGGGGTCAGGGAACACGGACGCGGCCCTGCATCTGACGGCACAGTGCACAGAGCAAACGCTCGGTAAATATTAGCCTTCACGTTATTGCTATCATCCATCTAGCTGCAGGATCGGAGCCTGCTGCACACACACGCCCTGGGATGCACTGGCTCCAAGACCTCTTATCTCCATGGCATCCTGCGTCCCCCAGCCCCTCCTGGCACCAGCAGCAAAAACGAGGACGCAGGGCTGACCCTCAGGAGCACAACCAGCCTCTCGATGTGGGCTGGCAGGAAAGCTTCCGCCCCTGGAAACACTCAGCCCCCACGGCCTGGTACACAGCAGGCGCCCGAACACCCACACGCGGCTCCGCAAGCCACACAGCAGGCCCAGCCGCTTGCCCCCGCAGGCTGCTGGCTGGGCGCTGCAGACCCCACACGGAGGCGTCCTCAGCACCGACTGCGGGGCAGGACGTGGGCCAGGGCTGCAGACAGCCGGGCCTCTTTGAGAAGAAGGAGGCTCTCAGTTAGCTTTGTGTCTGGAGGCTCCCTGGGGACACAGGTGTGCCTGGGAGGAGGTGGCAGAGGGCTTAACGCAGCGCTCTCTGCCCAGGTGTCACCTGGGCCCTCTTGTCGGATCCCGGGGTGGGAGACCCGTGGGACCGCCCCACAGGACTGGAGGTGGCAGGTCCCACCAGACTCCTTCTTTGGTTCCCTGCCCTTGTCCCCACACCTCTGTGCTCTGCCATCACCTGTTCAGGATGGCACCTCCACTGTGGCCTGGTCATAGTCACTCACCCCATGTCATCCCCACCCCCGCCACGCGGAACACCAGGGGATCCCCGATGGCAGGAGTCTGTCTGTCTGCCCAGAATGGACCATCCCCCAGCAAGGGCTTGGGAAGGGCTGGATGCGGCGAGGCCACGGGCCCAGAGCCAGCTCTCGGTCAGCACCACAGCCACGCCTGCAGCCCCCGAGCCCTCCCAGCACAAGCAGAGAGTCCCCACACGCATCCCTGAGTCTGGAAGACCGGCGGGGCTGAGTGAGGAAATGGGTGACTCAGGCGGCCCTCCAAGCATGCAAAGTCCTCAGATCCCCATGCCCTCCTCTGGCCCACGGTTCTTGGGCAGATGATCTCATCTGACCACGTTCGCCACCTGGTTGCAGGCCTCTCCCCTCCCTCTCCCGGGAGACGAGGCAACGGCTCCCTAAGCCCCTGAACAGAAGTGAAAGTACAATTTCAGATGTGAGGGTCTCTCCAAGCCCCACGCAGTCTTGGGCCGCAGTCAGGTCCCACGGCAGTGACGAATCCCGCTCCCCGCTGCCCCCAGCCCCCGCTGGCCAACACAGCCATTCCCTACCTCTGGCTGACAGCTTCTTGGTGTTGATAATCTTGGCCGCATACTCATGGCCGGTGCAGAGCTTGACACAGCGTCGGACCACAGAAAAAGCCCCCCTAGGGGAGAAACGGGAAACAGAGACAGACAGTTAATCCCCCCAGGGAGCACACGGCAGTCAGTCAAGATGTGGAGATCGGCGTGAGGAAGGCGGGTGTTCATTGGTGTTAGTGTCAATCGCTTAGTTGCGTCCAACTCTTTGCAGCTCCATGGGCTGCAGCCCGCAGCCTTCTCAATCTTTGGAATTCTCTAGGCAAGAGTCCTGGAGTGGGTAGCCATTCCCTTTCTCCAGGGGATCTTCCCAACCCAGAACGCAAACCCAGGTTTCCCACATTGCAGGCAGACTCTTTACCCTCTGAGCCACCAGGGAAGCCCCGGGGAAGGGGCACATCTCCCGCAAAGACTCCCAGCCTCCCCAACCCTGGTGCCAGCTCAGCAGGAGCCCACGTCCCAGCAGCTGGCAGATCTCAGTTGACTGCCATGCCCAGTTTCTGTGAGACCCCCAGCCTCAGCATCCTCATGGGCCCGAGAACCAAGCCCTGTCCGGGATGCTAAGCAAGCATCCTTCTTCACTCTACACCAGGTTCACAAGACCCTGAGCAACGAACACTGGCCCAGCTCCAGACAGCCGAGCAGGGGGTGCAGCCTACTGGAACTCACGGAAGGCTCTGGAGGGAGGGAGAAGTACCGCGTAGTTAAGCTGCAAAGCTGGAGGCCAAGGCCCCCACCCCCAGGTCCTCCACCAGTCCGGAGTGACAGCAGAGGCGGCCAGCCCCACCAGAGGAGGCGTTCATCTGCCCGCAGCGTCCGTGCTTCTGAGAGCAGCAGGCCGGCCTGGAGGGCCAAGAGAAGGGAACCAGGGGTGGGGGTGGGGAGGTGACCGCTGCTGAGGCCATTGAGAGATCCTGCACATAACCCCCAAACACTGACCCTCGGGAGGAGCAAGGTGTGCGGGAGGCGGCAGAGCGAGCCAGAGCCCAGAGAGCAGGCCCGTGAGGGTCCCAGACAGGCGCGGGGCACAGGCCGGAGGGAGCCTGGGGTCCATCAGAAGGTCCTCCGTGGTATTCGACTTGTCACCACTGCTGGTTTAATTTGATTTGACATCATTTTCAAAGGACATTAGACCCAGCACGGATGAGAGAAAGTCACAACGGGAAATGTCTGGGGAAGGGTCCAGACTGGAGGTTGCCAGGGGGAGGTGGGCACAAAGGCTGAGCACCTGGGCCACCGCCGGCCACAGGCCCCTCCTCTGTCTTCCCTCCCCAGAGGCCCTGCAGGCACAGCCCCCATGGGAACCCAGCACCCCCTGCGGCCCGCGGGGCCTGAGAAGCCCACCAGCTGCCCAGCTCAGGCTCTAGGTGACGGCAAAGCAACATCCTAAATAGAGAACACATCTGCTGAAATACGCGTTGGGATAAAAGTCCAGGGACTTCCCCTGCGGTCTACTGGTTAGGATTCTGCGCCTCCAAAGCAGGGGCACTGGCCTGGGAAGACCCCACATGCCACAGCGGCACTAAGCCCATGCACCACAACTACTGAGCCCACGTGCCCTCGAGCCGGTGCTTCACAACCTGGGAAGCCCACACGCTGCAACCCAGCACAGCCAAAACCAAATTCGTCAAAAAACTTTTAAGTCAAATTTACCTTTAAAAATAACAATAAAGGGCTTCCCTGGTGGTCCAGTGGGTAGAGAGTCCACCTTGCAGTGCAAGGGGCTCCGGTTTGATCTCTGGCCCAGGAGGATCTCACAGGCCACAGAGCGGCAGGACCGGTGAGTCCAATTAGAGCCAGTGCTCTGGAGCGCATGTGCCCAGAGCCAGTGCTCTGCAGCAAGAGAGGCCACTGCAAAGGGAGGCCCACACAGGCCAAAGAATAAAGATGAATAAAAATAAATAAATTAAAAAAAAAAACAAACAATAAAAGTGGCCAAAAGTAAAAAAAAAGAAACTTAAAAAAAAATCAGAATAATTAAATATTAAAAAAAGACTTCATTAAGATGGAGCATTTACTTCCTTGGAAAAAATAAATATTATAGTAAGTCCAATTGAACATGTTCTTAGCATCCCACGTCTTTATGAACAACAGTACTTACAGCTGCATCTTTGCTTTCCCAGAGCAGCCAGAGAACAGGGGAATGGCTGCCTCTGGGGTGGGGAGCCGGGGCTGGCACCCTAGGCCCTCCACTTACTCTGTCCTCATGATCTTCTCACTGTGTGCATGGGTTACACATGGGTTAGTCTGAAAAATCTTTCTTTTTTTAATTTTAAGTAAAAACATGGGTTAAGGTCTTTGATTTGACATCATTTTCAAAGGACATTAGCCCCAGCACGGATGAGATAAAGTCACAACGGGAAATGTCTGGGGAAGGGTCCAGACTGGAGGTTGCCAGGGGGAGGTGGGCACAAAGGCTGAGCACCTGGGCCACCGCCGGCCACAGGCCCCTCCTCTGTCTTCCCTCCCCAGAGGCCCTGCAGGCACAGCCCCCATGGGAACCCAGCACCCCCTGCGGCCCGCGTGGCCGGAGAAGCCCACCAGCTGCCCAGCTCAGGCTCTAGGTGACGGCAAAGCAACATCCTAAATAGAGAACACATCTGCTGAAATACGCGTTGGGATAAAAGTCCAGGGACTTCCCCTGCGGTCTACTGGTTAGGATTCTGCGCCTCCAAAGCAGGGGCACTGGCCTGGGAAGACCCCACATGCCACAGCGGCACTAAGCCCATGCACCACAACTACTGAGCCCACGTGCCCTCGAGCCGGTGCTTCACAACCTGGGAAGCCCACACGCTGCAACCCAGCACAGCCAAAACCAAATTCGTCAAAAAACTTTTAAGTCAAATTTACCTTTAAAAATAACAATAAAGGGCTTCCCTGGTGGTCCAGTGGGTAGAGAGTCCACCTTGCAGTGCAAGGGGCTCCGGTTTGATCTCTGGCCCAGGAGGATCTCACAGGCCACAGAGCGGCAGGACCGGTGAGTCCAATTAGAGCCAGTGCTCTGGAGCGCATGTGCCCAGAGCCAGTGCTCTGCAGCAAGAGAGGCCACTGCAAAGGGAGGCCCACACAGGCCAAAGAATAAAGATGAATAAAAATAAATAAATTAAAAAAAAAAACAAACAATAAAAGTGGCCAAAAGTAAAAAAAAAGAAACTTAAAAAAAAATCAGAATAATTAAATATTAAAAAAAGACTTCATTAAGATGGAGCATTTACTTCCTTGGAAAAAATAAATATTATAGTAAGTCCAATTGAACATGTTCTTAGCATCCCACGTCTTTATGAACAACAGTACTTACAGCTGCATCTTTGCTTTCCCAGAGCAGCCAGAGAACAGGGGAATGGCTGCCTCTGGGGTGGGGAGCCGGGGCTGGCACCCTAGGCCCTCCACTTACTCTGTCCTCATGATCTTCTCACTGTGTGCATGGGTTACACATGGGTTAGTCTGAAAAATCTTTCTTTTTTTAATTTTAAGTAAAAACATAAAGGATGATTTGGGGGGCGGGGGAGGGGACCAGTGGCACTAGCTTGGGAGAGAGGGTGGCGAGGCTCCAAGCAGGTCTGGGTTCAAGTCCTGCTCTGTCTCTTCCTGGCTGCACCCTCAGACTCTGTTTCCCCACCCACCTCGTGGTGCTGCTCAGTCACTCAGTCACGTCCAACTCTTTGTGACCCCGTGGACCGCAGTCCTCCGTTGCTTTGCCGTCACCTAGAGCCTGGGCACCAGGCCTCCCTGGCCCTCACCATCTCCTGGAGTCCACTCAAACTCACATCCATTGGCCCACTGAGGCCATCCAACCATCTCGTCGGCTGCTGCTCCCTTCTCCTCCTGCCCTCAGTCTTTCCCAGCATCAGGGTCTCTTCTAATGAGTTGGCTCTTCGCATCAGGGGGAAAAGTACTGGAGCTTCAGCATCATTTCCTCCAATGAATATTCAGTGTTGATTTCCTTTAGGATTGACTGGTTTGATCTCCTTGCCATCAAAGGGACTCTCAAGAGTCTTCTCCAACATCACGGTTTGAAGGCACTCAGACTTTTTTATTGTCCAGCTCTCACGTCCATACATGACCACTGGAAAAATCTCACTCAACAACGGAGCAGCAAAGGCTCAAGGGGCCGCTGGAGTGGGGAGGGGACACCTGGGCCTGTCCACCAGCCACGGTCCAGCCAAGGCAAGTACAGGACTAAGGCAGAGTGAGCTGGGACTCCTCCCGGGCGCACAGCCGGCATACACAGAGAAAGTGAGCAAGCGCCCACAGTCAGATGGGCCAGCCCAGACACGCTGCCCCACTGCCCCATATCCTCCCAAGTCAGACCCTGCTTTCTCTTCTGCCGGGGGCTCTGGGTGAGTGACGGCAAGGCTCTGTGATGAGGACAGGGCCAGGCAGGCAGGAGTCAGATGCTGGAGGGAACCTGGACCATGGTAGACACGGCCCGGCATCCCACAAGCGCTCAGTAGCGGAGCTTATACATGGCACTCGGGCTGGAGAAGGGTCTGCTCTTGGACAGGTCTTCCTCGCCCAGAGCCCTGCCTGCTGGGTGGAGGTGGTGGTGACCTCAGGAAGCCCCCTTGCAGTAGGGCTTCTCCAGCTCCTGTGGCCCAGTTTGAAGAAAAGTTCTAGAAAGAGATGCCTTCCCCTGCCCACCCCGGCCTGGTCACCCCGCCCTGGTCTGCCGTGGGGCACCTGCGCCCCAACAGCGCCAACTCTGAGAGGAACCTGGGCCGGCCGAGGCTGTGCCCGGAGCAGGGAGGAGCAGCCGAGCCCCTGCGGAGCCCTCGGAGCTCAGTCTTCCAGCTGAAGACATATGGAAGCTGCCAGAAAGCCTGATCAGCCAGGCGCCTGAGGAAGTTGACAATTTAGGGGACTCTCCACGGTTAACTATCGGGAGCGAGCGCACAGGGAGGCATCTTGGCTCCTGATGACCGCAGCGCCCTGGGCTGCCCTGTGCCCTGTGTCCCCACTCCCATGCTCAAAGCCAGCCTCTCCGTCACCGCCATCCCCCAGTCTCCTTCTGCCTCCACTCTGCAGTGGCTCTGTCCGTCGCTTGACGGGATCACAAGAAGCCCCCCGAAGTTCCGATGCATCAAGAAGTGTGTGCAGTGAGGACCATGGGCCGGGGGTCCCCAACACCTCTAGCATCACAAACACCAGGCGAGCCCCAGTGCCATCCTCCCTCAGAACCTACCGCGTCTGCCCACCTGACACTCAGAACCGCAGAGACAGTGGCAGGGACAAAGGCCCGGGTCTGTCTCCTCAGCACGTCCCCGCTGCCGCCAGCAAACCTGTACGCATCCTTCAAGACCCATGTTAGGGCTTCCCTCGTGGTTCAATGGGTAAGGACACCGCCTTGCAGTACAAGGGGCGCCGGTTCAATCCCTGGTCTGGGAAGATCCCATATGCCGGAGGGGCCAGACCGATGTGTCCAAGAGGCGTGCGCCCAGAGCTGGTGCTCTGCAACAACAGAGGCCACTGTGATGGGAGGCCCCACCCAAGAACAAAGATGGATGAAAATATATGAAATACCAATAGAAGTGGCCCAACAAGAAATTCCCGTCCCACAGCGCTCAGGGGCTTTCTGCCCCAGAAGGGTCTGCTCTTGGACAGGTCTTCCTCGCCCAGAGCCCTGCCTGCTGGGTGGAGGTGGTGGTGACCTCAGGAAGCCCCCTTGCAGTAGGGCTTCTCCAGCTCCTGTGGCCCAGTTTGAAGAAAAGTTCTAGAAAGAGATGCCTTCCCCTGCCCACCCCGGCCTGGTCACCCCGCCCTGGTCTGCCGTGGGGCACCTGCGCCCCAACAGCGCCAACTCTGAGAGGAACCTGGGCCGGCCGAGGCTGTGCCCGGAGCAGGGAGGAGCAGCCGAGCCCCTCGGAGCCCTCGGAGCTCAGTCTTCCAGCTGAAGACATATGGAAGCTGCCAGAAAGCCTGATCAGCCAGGCGCCTGAGGAAGTTGACAATTTAGGGGACTCTCCACGGTTAACTATCGGGAGCGAGCGCACAGGGAGGCATCTTGGCTCCTGATGACCGCAGCGCCCTGGGCTGCCCTGTGCCCTGTGTCCCCACTCCCATGCTCAAAGCCAGCCTCTCCGTCACCGCCATCCCCCAGTCTCCTTCTGCCTCCACTCTGCAGTGGCTCTGTCCGTCGCTTGACGGGATCACAAGAAGCCCCCCGAAGTTCCGATGCATCAAGAAGTGTGTGCAGTGAGGACCATGGGCCGGGGGTCCCCAACACCTCTAGCATCACAAACACCAGGCGAGCCCCAGTGCCATCCTCCCTCAGAACCTACCGCGTCTGCCCACCTGACACTCAGAACCGCAGAGACAGTGGCAGGGACAAAGGCCCGGGTCTGTCTCCTCAGCACGTCCCCGCTGCCGCCAGCAAACCTGTACGCATCCTTCAAGACCCATGTTAGGGCTTCCCTCGTGGTTCAATGGGTAAGGACACCGCCTTGCAGTACAAGGGGCGCCGGTTCAATCCCTGGTCTGGGAAGATCCCATATGCCGCGGAGGGGCCAGACCGATGTGTCCAAGAGAGAGCGTGCGCCCAGAGCTGGTGCTCTGCAACAACAGAGGCCACTGTGATGGGAGGCCCACACAGGCCAAAGAACAAAGATGGATGAAAATATATGAAATACCAATAGAAGTGGCCCACCTGCCCCCCTCCCTTCCCTGGACCCCCCCGCCAAAAAAGACCCATGTCAGTACCGCCTCTCAGAAACTGTTCCCAGCTCCCACAGGAAGTCAGCTCAGTCTCCTCTGGACATTGCACTCATCTCGCCTCACTCTGCTCACTCTATTATACATGTTTTTATCTGTTTCTGGCCTTCCACTGTGGCTCTCCATAGGCAACCTCCTGCTGGGGGCAGCAGAGGGTCCAGATGGTGAGAAGAGAGTCAGCACTGACCCACAAGCACCACGAGGAGACTGAGCGGGTGGAGCTGCTGGGCTTCAGGCCGGCAGGACGGACAGGGCACAGGCTTCTAAGGAGATGTGGGAGACTGGGAGGGGCCGGGCTCTAGACAGCAGGCCAGCAGAGAGCGTGAGCTCCCAAGTCCTCCCTGGACGGGGAAGGGTGCATCACTGGGGTGGTCGAGTGTCTGTGGAAGGGCAGGGGCATCTGGAGGTGGAGGTGTTGAGGCCATGAGGCCCTGAGCAAAGCAGTGGTAAGAGACGCCTGGCAGACCCCCATGCTGCCCACAGGGTCCTAGGGTGCAGATGCAGAGCACAGACAGGCCGGCAGCGGCCACTGGTCCCTGGACGGCATCCGGGTGGGCTGCCTGATGCCCGAATCGCCCAGGAACAGCACACGGCAGGTGGTAGCCAGCTGCAGGGTCAGGAAGGCCACCTGGAGCACAGATTGTGGGGAGATGCCAGACAGGTGGGGGTCTGGGTTTGGGTGAAGTTCAGAGAAGGGGGTCTGGTGGGGGCTCCCCTGAACCTTGAGGTCACCTGCGATGCCTGGTGTGGTAGCTGCTGCCACGCCCAGGTTCAAAGTGATTCAAAGAATGTGATCAGATCAAGAGGTTCCTGGGCACCAAGCGGGGGCTCCTAAAAATCAAAGTAAGCTAATGAAAGTAAGACAACACTTTTTCAGAAAGCCACCTGTGGACATGAGGGCCAGACCGATGTGTCCAAGAGAGCGTGCGCCCAGAGCTGGTGCTCTGCAACAACAGAGGCCACTGTGATGGGAGGCCCACACAGGCCAAAGAACAAAGATGGATGAAAATATATGAAATACCAATAGAAGTGGCCCACCTGCCCCCCTCCCTTCCCTGGACCCCCCCGCCAAAAAAGACCCATGTCAGTACCGCCTCTCAGAAACTGTTCCCAGCTCCCACAGGAAGTCAGCTCAGTCTCCTCTGGACATTGCACTCATCTCGCCTCACTCTGCTCACTCTATTATACATGTTTTTATCTGTTTCTGGCCTTCCACTGTGGCTCTCCATAGGCAACCTCCTGCTGGGGGCAGCAGAGGGTCCAGATGGTGAGAAGAGAGTCAGCACTGACCCACAAGCACCACGAGGAGACTGAGCGGGTGGAGCTGCTGGGCTTCAGGCCGGCAGGACGGACAGGGCACAGGCTTCTAAGGAGATGTGGGAGACTGGGAGGGGCCGGGCTCTAGACAGCAGGCCAGCAGAGAGCGTGAGCTCCCAAGTCCTCCCTGGACGGGGAAGGGTGCATCACTGGGGTGGTCGAGTGTCTGTGGAAGGGCAGGGGCATCTGGAGGTGGAGGTGTTGAGGCCATGAGGCCCTGAGCAAAGCAGTGGTAAGAGACGCCTGGCAGACCCCCATGCTGCCCACAGGGTCCTAGGGTGCAGATGCAGAGCACAGACAGGCCGGCAGCGGCCACTGGTCCCTGGACGGCATCCGGGTGGGCTGCCTGATGCCCGAATCGCCCAGGAACAGCACACGGCAGGTGGTAGCCAGCTGCAGGGTCAGGAAGGCCACCTGGAGCACAGATTGTGGGGAGATGCCAGACAGGTGGGGGTCTGGGTTTGGGTGAAGTTCAGAGAAGGGGGTCTGGTGGGGGCTCCCCTGAACCTTGAGGTCACCTGCGATGCCTGGTGTGGTAGCTGCTGCCACGCCCAGGTTCAAAGTGATTCAAAGAATGTGATCAGATCAAGAGGTTCCTGGGCACCAAGCGGGGGCTCCTAAAAATCAAAGTAAGCTAATGAAAGAAAGAAAACACTTTTTCAGAAAGCCACCTGTGGACAGTCTGCCATGGAACCACGACAGCAGAGGGGCCGGCCAGAGACGGGGGGAGCGAACCCTGGAGCTGCCTGGGGGCTGGCTGGCTGCAGGTGGTGCCCCGCTCTCCTTGGTGGCACTCGAGAGGTCCGTCTCTTGCCACGCCGGGCAGAAGCAGTGAGCCAGCGAGCGGCTCCTAGTCCCGTTTACTCTCTCATTTCTCCCCGTCCAACCTGAGGCTGTGCCTCTGACCCTACCTCTCACCTGAACACGGACGACCCACTGGCCCTCGGGGGCAGGATCTGGCCTGCTTTCCCCCTGCAGGGCTCTGAGCTGCCCCCGTGCCTGACCACCACCCTCTGTCACCTGGAACTTGTCCCTAACATGGACTCCCTGCAGCCCCGATGGAGCTTCCTCTCTGTGCCTGCTTTGGGGACCTGCCCCCTCCCTGCACTGCTGGCTGAGCCCAGCCGCCCAGCCCGCCCTCTGCTCGCTAGCTGAGCTGGTGTTGCTGGGAGAGGCTGAAGGGCAGGAGGGTCTGGCCTCACCCCGTCCCCACAGCAGGGGCCGCAGAACAGGGAAGCGCTGACCGTGGATGTCCTGGGCTTGGGGCTCCAGGTCTTCCTCACTCAGGACGTGCGGAGGCCTTGGCACAGAGTGGGCATCAGACTCATGTAACCCGGGAACCCCTGTTGCTCTTTCCAGCAGCCCCTCGGCCCTTCCACGGCCTCCCCCCTGGTGTACAGTCCAAGGGGGCCTCTCCACCGCTCCATCCCCGTGATCCATCGGAGGACGGGGCCCCTGCACCTCACTGCGGCTCTCTGCCCCACCCCAGCCTCGTAGGCACCGGCCTGGCTGCCACCAGGACTGCGAGCTGTCCGCATGGCCCAGCTGCAGACACACCTGGTGGCTGAACAACCCTGGAGATCCCTGTCCACACTCTGCTAATGCGGATGCTCAGGAGTGGGAATTCCTGACAACCACCCAGAGCCGAGGGCCCACACACACGTGGACCAGTCCATGGGCATCCTAAATTCTAGAGCCAAAAACAGCCAGGAGATCCAAGTAAAAGGACCAAACCCTTGCTCATCTGTTTTGGAAAGGCCCCCACACCGGTCAGACGTTGGGGTCTCCTCTCAGTGAAAATAGTCCTCTCAGCCCCTCCCACTCCCCAAGCAGATCTGTGCAAGATCTTTTTGGAACTGGCTGAGCAGGCAGCAGATGCTCTCCGTGGGTCCAACAGTTTTATTTCCCACATAAATTAACACATGGGTGTTCTGAAAGCAGCCTGAGGCCGAGTACATCCGTCCTGCCCAGCCTGGGCTGCCCCAGCGGGCTCAGCTCCGGAGGGTCTGGGCCAGGGCTCAGCGGGGAGGGCGGCCCGCAGACACGCTCACTCACCACACCACGCTCTCGGCTTGTTCGAATTGAAACTAAACCAAGCTGCTGCTTATGTGCGTGTTAGTGAAAAATAAAAGGTCTACCTTTGATTAAAATGATGGGGAGGTAACTTGTCCCTAACATGGACTCCCTGCAGCCCCGATGGAGCTTCCTCTCTGTGCCTGCTTTGGGGACCTGCCCCTCCCTGCACTGCTGGCTGAGCCCAGCCGCCCAGCCCGCCTCTGCTCGCTAGCTGAGCTGGTGTTGCTGGGAGAGGCTGAAGGGCAGGAGGGTCTGGCCTCACCCCGTCCCCACAGCAGGGGCCGCAGAACAGGGAAGCGCTGACCGTGGATGTCCTGGGCTTGGGGCTCCAGGTCTTCCTCACTCAGGACGTGCGGAGGCCTTGGCACAGAGTGGGCATCAGACTCATGTAACCCGGGAACCCCTGTTGCTCTTTCCAGCAGCCCCTCGGCCCTTCCACGGCCTCCCCCCTGGTGTACAGTCCAAGGGGGCCTCTCCACCGCTCCATCCCCGTGATCCATCGGAGGACGGGGCCCCTGCACCTCACTGCGGCTCTCTGCCCCACCCCAGCCTCGTAGGCACCGGCCTGGCTGCCACCAGGACTGCGAGCTGTCCGCATGGCCCAGCTGCAGACACACCTGGTGGCTGAACAACCCTGGAGATCCCTGTCCACACTCTGCTAATGCGGATGCTCAGGAGTGGGAATTCCTGACAACCACCCAGAGCCGAGGGCCCACACACACGTGGACCAGTCCATGGGCATCCTAAATTCTAGAGCCAAAAACAGCCAGGAGATCCAAGTAAAAGGACCAAACCCTTGCTCATCTGTTTTGGAAAGGCCCCCACACCGGTCAGACGTTGGGGTCTCCTCTCAGTGAAAATAGTCCTCTCAGCCCCTCCCACTCCCCAAGCAGATCTGTGCAAGATCTTTTTGGAACTGGCTGAGCAGGCAGCAGATGCTCTCCGTGGGTCCAACAGTTTTATTTCCCACATAAATTAACACATGGGTGTTCTGAAAGCAGCCTGAGGCCGAGTACATCCGTCCTGCCCAGCCTGGGCTGCCCCAGCGGGCTCAGCTCCGGAGGGTCTGGGCCAGGGCTCAGCGGGGAGGGGGGCGGCCCCGCAGACACGCTCACTCACCACACCACGCTCTCGGCTTGTTCGAATTGAAACTAAACCAAGCTGCTGCTTATGTGCGTGTTAGTGAAAAAATAAAAGGTCTACCTTTGATTAAAATGATGGGGGAGGTCCGTTTATATTTGTAATCTGGACCTAAGCGATTTGGTAGAAAATAGGGACTCGTACACGAGACTGTTGTTCGGTTTTTTTTCTTCCTGCTTATAATAATAATTTCAAAAGCAGAATCCATGCTCGCGGCAGAAAATGGAGTAAACAAGGCGGTTTCAATGGAGCGAGCTGAAGCCGCCTCCAGCCTCAGAGCCGGCTGCTGGAGTCCCACGACGCTCTGATGTGTCTCCCGTGAGGTCTGCCCCACCGAAGGCTTTCTTCCTCAACACGCAGGAGTTTCTCGCTGCTTCTATTTTGCTGCCTCCTCGTACGACTTCCTCACCCTGCAAACGACTCTTCCGCAGAACGACTTGATGGATGGAGGCCGTCTGGGGACCCCAGGAGGACATGTGGCCGTCCCCGGGTGCCCTGGCCTCGGGGTGGGAGCTGGTGAGGAGACCGTGCTGGCTGTCGGGATCCGGGCTCGGATGGGATTCTGATGGGCGTGCCACACTGGTCAAGAGCAGGAGGCCCGTACGGGAGTGACGTCCAGGGAAAAGGCCCACGAGGGCTGCCGAGCCTGGACAGCCCACGGAGCTCGAGAACCATGTCCCACACCCGCCCTGAACCCAGAACGTCCGGGGCTCCAGACACAGGGCCTGAAGTAGCCGAACCAGAGACGGACACCGAGTGAGTGAGTGAGTGAGTGTTGCTCAGTCATGTCTGACTCTTTGCGACCCCAGGGACTGTAGCCCGCCAGCCTCCACTGTCCATGGGATTCTCCAGGCAAGAACATGGGAGTGGGCTGCCATTTAGGCTAGACAACATTTAATTCTGCTTGTGAACACCCAGATCGCTGTGGTCTCTGCAGCATCCCGGCACGCCTTTTATCCGAGCATGGGCTCCAGCTTCGTATTTGGCCTTTTATATTTAACTTCGCTTCGCACGCAGTTCTCACTCTCTGACCTAGATCATATACTTTGCCATCTTCATAGGAGAGAACGTGCCTTCCATGGATAGCTGAGCGCTTCTCGATTAGCAGGCATTTGGGGTGTTTCCAATTTCCCTTCTCGTACATGCCTGCCGTAAACATCTCGGTTATTTCTGTAGAGTTTATGTCCAAAGGCACAATCACTGGGTGATTTACAACCACCCACACAAGCGATGAAAACGCCAGCCCTTGCCACTGCCCCGCTGTCCCACTCTGGCCTCGCCAAGGTCCTTCTACAGAATCCCAGCGGCTCCCCAGCCCCAACCTCTGAGCCAGGGCCAGAAACTCAAGTCATAAGTCATCCACGCGGTGCTAATGAGCTGGGGCCATCACAGCACAGTACGGCAGAGTGGGAAGGTGAGACCAGAGGTGATCTCACAGTTCTGAGACCAGAAGTCCAAGACCAAGGTGTGGCAGGGTCACTTCCTTCTGAGGCTGGGAGGGAGGCTGCTCCAGGCCTCACCAGCTTCTGGGGCTTTGCCAGCCACGCCTGGGGCTCCTGGGCTTGGAGAAGCATCGCCTCCTCGCCACCCCGGAACCTTCACGTTCACATGGCATCCTCCCTCTGTGTGTCTCTTCCCAAATTTCCCCTTTTTATAAGGATACACAAAAATAGGGGGATGTTCCTAGGGGCTCAGTGGTAAAGAATCTGCCTGCCAATGCAGGAGACACAGGTTTGATCCCTGATCCGGGAAGATCCCACATGCTGCAGAGCAACTGAGCTCAGCCGAGCCACTGAGCGCCACAACTGTTCAACCTGTGCTCTCGACCACGAGAACCGCAGCTCCTGAGCCCACGACGTGCTCTGTCTACTGAAGCCCGCACGCCCCAGAGCCCAGGCAGGCTCCACAATGAGAGAAGTCACAGCAATTAACAGCGCACGGCAACTAGACAATAGCCTGTGCAGCAACGAAGACCTAGCACAGCCAAAATAAATAAAAAATAAGGACACACTCATACTGAATGAGGGCCCATCGTCCACCTCATCTTAGCTAATTACATCTACAACCACCTTATTTCCAAATAAGGTCATATTCTGAGGTACTGGGGTTAGGGCTCAACGTCTGAATTTTAAGAAGACACAGTTCAACCCACAGCATAGGCTGATCCCCCATTCTGCCTTCCAGAGTCTGGGTACTGTGTGTATCAGGCAAACATTTCCCAAATTGCCATCCTCAAATAGTAATTCCACAGGATGCTCACAGATGTTAGGTAAAAAGGGGGTTCTGGGGCTTCCCTGGTGGTCCAGTGGGTAGAGAGTCTGCCTTGCAGTGCAAGGGGCACCTGTTCAATCCCTGGCCCAGGAAGATCCCACATGCGGTGGAGCAGCTGGGCTGGTGTGTGCAATTACAAGCCGGTGCTCTGGGGCACATGTGCCCAGAGCTGGTGCTCTGCGACGAGAGAGGCCGCTGCAGTGGGAGGCCCATACAGGCCAAACAGTGGAGATGGATGAAAATAAATGAACAACAACAACAACAAAAAAAAACAATAAAAGAGGCCAAAATTAATAAAAAGGAGGTTCTGTGGGCAAATAAGTTTGGAAACCAGTAAGTTAAACAGTGTCTTCCTCCCCTCCTTCTTTCCCTCCTTCCTTCCTCTGTTCCTTTTTTACCGAAGGACTTCTCAGGGCCTTTACCATGGTCATCTGTGCCATGAATTCCCACCAGTGAGTGTGAAGTGCAGCCCTTCCCTGACTTCTTTGAGCAGAGAAATCTTTACCCAAAGAAGGCTCGTGAGGGCCACGAGCAGGACACAGGGAGGTTTTCTAGTCTAAAGCCTTGGCATCGGATGCATACATCGACAAAGAGACCAGCAGTAAGGATAGGACAAAAATGCCATCTGAGGACACCTACCTACACACAGGAGTGCCAGCGCTGCCCGTGGAGTCCATGGGCACAGCTCAGATGGAGAAAACCCTGATGTCGTACCCTCTTCTCTCTGCCCCTCTGACCAGAGCACTCAGGCTAAGCGGCCACCCCTCCCATCGGACGCCCTTTCCCCAAACCCATGGGCATTAAGGTCCCCGCACCACCCTCCTCCCGCACATCCTGGGGAGTGAGGCTTCATGGGGCAGAGCCAAGAACGTCAATTCAGAGAGGATGTTTTCTTTACATTTCTAACAATGCTGAGAGCAGATGGAACACTCTGCGAGCAGAGTGGGGGCTGTGTCCTAACCACATAGGTCTATGACAAAATGCACCCTACATCCTAACGAGGTTTAGGTGTAAATGACCTCAAAGGGTAACCCCTTCCTGTCTCTCAGGCATAGCATCGTCATTGTTACACTACACAGTCACACCAAGTTTGCGAGCCCCACACACGAGAATAACCTGACCCTGACATGTGTCCATGACACTGCATTCTCTTCTTTTCTTCACAGCACGTCTCTTAAACCCTCAGGCCTCACACCTCACGCTGTCACCCCCAATACTACCCAGATCCAAAACCCCTCCCTGCCATCGCCAGGGTCCTCTGGGTCCTGCTTCCAATGGGTGAAGACGCCCTGGAGCTTCCAGGAGGACTCAAGGCAGCAACGTCAATGGGAACAAGAGGATGCACACCAGCCCAGGGGACACAGCGGGGTCCGAAGGAAGTGAGATGCACTGAGACTGCTGACTGGGTACAGAGCTACTGTTTAGGGTGATGAAAAAGTTCTGAAAATGGGTACTAGAGACAGTAATTCAACACCGTGAATGGACGCAATGTCACTGAATTTGTTGTTGAGTCAATAAGTTATGTCGGAACTCTTCTGTGACACCAGGGACTGTAGCCTGCCAGGCCCCTCTGTCCGTGGAATTTTCCAGGTACCAAGAAGGTACACAGATGGCAGATAATCATATAATAAGATGCTTCCTATCATATGTCATCCAAGGCAAATGAAAACAACCATGAGATACCACTACATATCTATCAGAATGTATAAAATCCAAAACAACCTGCCAACCCCCAATGCTGGTGAGGATGTAAAGCAACAGGAGCTCTCATTAACTGCTGGTGGGAACGCACAGTGGTGCAACCACTCTGGAAGACAGCCTGGCCGTTTCTAGCAAAACTAAACCTCCTCTCACCATAGGATCCAACAATCACGCTTCCTGGGTATATCTCCAAAGGAGCTGAAGTCTTCCGTCCAGACAAAAGCTGGCACACACATGGCTATAGTCACTATAACCGCCCAAACTTGAAGCCACCAAGATGTCCTTCAGTAGATGGAACAGATACACTGTGGCATGTCCTGACAATGAAGTATTATTAAGGAATCTTAAATGCCTATTCCTAACTGGAAGAAGCCAATCTGAAAAGGCTACGTAACATATGATTCCAACCACATGACATTCTGGAAAAGGCAACATTACAGAGACAGTCAACAGTGAGCGTCCGGGGCTCTGGGTGGAGGGGGTGGAGACGACCAGTGGAGCACCAAGGATCTGAAATACTGTAATGACAGGTGCATGACATCTTCCCTTGGTTAATCCTGGAGAACTGTGCTACAGAGCAAGCCCTATAGCAATGACGGACTTCAGTTAATATTAACAGAGCCAGACCGGTCACCAGTGTGTACCACGTCTGAATGGGAGACGGTTACAGGAAAGGGACCTGGAACTGGGCTGCGAGGTAAATACGGAAACTCTCTACTTTTCATACCGTATTTCCATAAACATACGACTGCTTTAAAAAATAGAGCCCATTAGGCTTTTTTTTAAGCATAAAGAGAAAAATGAAATATTTTTATAAAAGGACTGGGGGTTGGGGCATTTTTTAACCACATGTAGGAGAGCCTAAGGAAAAACCAGTGTATCAGTTACACTGAAACCTCCACACTACAGCCTGACTGAGGACCTGCACCATGTGAGGAGCGTGCTCTGGGTGTCCAGACGCTCCAGACCCTACAGCACCCGGGACTACCCTCTACACTTTCCAAAGTGTCTGTCCCCTGGTCCCTCAGGACCCTCGGGGACGATGGGAAGGTTGGGGGCACCAATGCCTTGCTGAACCATAGCACTACAGGTGGCAGAGGCGAGACCTAAATGGAGACCACTGCCTTCCTACACATTCACCTGCCAGGTGCCCTTTGTTGGCTCAAAAAGAATGGGGGTTGGGTAGGAATGGACGAAATACTCCATTAGGGCAGAGAAGGAGCAGGAGAAGCTGTGTCTGGGACCCTGACACAAGCGGAGGCCAGGCAGCACCCTCCCACATGGAGAGGAGGGCCTGGGGGCTTGTGTCCAGAGCCGAGGCTCAGCGGCCGCCCTGCCCGGCGGGATCTGGCTCACAGGCCAGCTCTGTCTGGCTACAGAAAACCCCATGTTCTGGTTGCTGTCATGCTAGTAGCTTGACGTGAGCCATGATGCAGAGATTCACACCACAGGAATGGGCAAGCACCCTGGATCAGGGACTCCTGGCCCAGCTGTTAACACGGACCAGGTACCACTAGAAAAGGGGTGACACCACTCCCCTCCGCCTCTGTGGGTGGGGTGGCGTGCGGGGAAGGGACAGGTGGATGAGCCCCTGACCAGGCCGGAGGGCAGATCATCCAGGCTGTCCCAGGACAAGAGAGACCCAAGGTGAGAGCTGGTCTCCGCTGAGGGCTCCTCTCAAGTCCAACCTGTTGTGTGCAGCCTCGGGAGGCACGTGCCATTCGTGGGCCTGCTGTGGGGGGTCAGGCTCGCCCTTCCATGCTCCTCGCTCTCGCCCACCCCGCCTCCCCACCTCTGTGTCGGAGTCTGTTTTCTCCTCCCACTTTCTCTCAAGTACGGTCTTCAGCAGCAACCTCCCCAGGTGACCTGAGCAGTGGGTATGCATGAAGCAAAGACCAAAACAAGGACAGAGGTGAGACCCAAGCGCAGGGAAGCCCTGGCACCACCCTGGACCCCTCGATGCCTGGTGCCCCCTCTTCCCACCAGGTCAGGGCACAGCTGTAGGCTGAGCCTGGCCCTGCAGGGACCCTCGGGGACGATGGGAAGGTTGGGGGCACCAATGCCTTGCTGAACCATAGCACTACAGGTGGCAGAGGCGAGACCTAAATGGAGACCACTGCCTTCCTACACATTCACCTGCCAGGTGCCCTTTGTTGGCTCAAAAAGAATGGGGGTTGGGTAGGAATGGACGAAATACTCCATTAGGGCAGAGAAGGAGCAGGAGAAGCTGTGTCTGGGACCCTGACACAAGCGGAGGCCAGGCAGCACCCTCCCACATGGAGAGGAGGGCCTGGGGGCTTGTGTCCAGAGCCGAGGCTCAGCGGCCGCCCTGCCCGGCGGGATCTGGCTCACAGGCCAGCTCTGTCTGGCTACAGAAAACCCCATGTTCTGGTTGCTGTCATGCTAGTAGCTTGACGTGAGCCATGATGCAGAGATTCACACCACAGGAATGGGCAAGCACCCTGGATCAGGGACTCCTGGCCCAGCTGTTAACACGGACCAGGTACCACTAGAAAAGGGGTGACACCACTCCCCTCCGCCTCTGTGGGTGGGGTGGCGTGCGGGGAAGGGACAGGTGGATGAGCCCCTGACCAGGCCGGAGGGCAGATCATCCAGGCTGTCCCAGGACAAGAGAGACCCAAGGTGAGAGCTGGTCTCCGCTGAGGGCTCCTCTCAAGTCCAACCTGTTGTGTGCAGCCTCGGGAGGCACGTGCCATTCGTGGGCCTGCTGTGGGGGGTCAGGCTCGCCCTTCCATGCTCCTCGCTCTCGCCCACCCCGCCTCCCCACCTCTGTGTCGGAGTCTGTCTCTCTCCTCCCACTTTCTCTCAAGTACGGTCTTCAGCAGCAACCTCCCCAGGTGACCTGAGCAGTGGGTATGCATGAAGCAAAGACCAAAACAAGGACAGAGGTGAGACCCAAGCGCAGGGAAGCCCTGGCACCACCCTGGACCCCTCGATGCCTGGTGCCCCCTCTTCCCACCAGGTCAGGGCACAGCTGTAGGCTGAGCCTGGCCGGCCCTGCAGGGACCTCTGCAAGGAGGCTGGGGAGAGGCAGATGACAGGAGCAGGAGGGCGCCACTTGGCCCCACCTGCTGAGAGGACAACAGGAGAAAGAGCAGGAGGAGGGCATGGGGAGCGCCTTCGGCATCTGTACAGCTCAGTCAGTATTGGAGGAGGCGGCGCCTGCATCTCTGGAATTCCTCTCCCGCCTACCCAGAGAGGCCTCAGCCCGGCCCAGCCCACCCACGGCCAGGGCCCCTGTTCATCAGCTTCAGGGGAGCTGAACCTGCAGACTGCCACAGCGGCCTCATCCACCCATGGACCGCCTGGAAGAACCATCTCATATCTGAAGCCCAGGGTGAACTCAGGGGCAAAAGGCAGTGGGTTTGGTTTAATTTTATTCTTCATGTTTTCACTGGCTGAAAGAACATCCATTTCATCTTCTGGGAATGGCCTGCTTACATCCTGCGTCCATACTTCAGTTGGAGTGTTGGCTCTTTTCTTATTGACCTGTAGGAGCTCTTTATATATGAAGGCAGCCCTTCTTCTCTGCATGCAACCCCTGTGGCCCACTTGCAAGGAGCAGGAGGCTTGTCATATGCTCAAGAGAGAGGCAGCAAGGCACATTTTTGGTTGGACCCTGAAATAAATTTGGATGCTTCAAGGGCAGTGCTTGGGTGTGCTCTTGTGGACCCCAGAATACTGATGGCACAGGACTCCAGCTTGTCAAGGGAACGAGGTGTCGAGGCGGGGTAGGGCAGCTGGCATCCTCTCAAGTCCAACCTGTTGTGTGCAGCCTCGGGAGGCACGTGCCATTCGTGGGCCTGCTGTGGGTGGTCAGGCTCGCCTTCCATGCTCCTCGCTCTCGCCCACCCCGCCTCCCCACCTCTGTGTCGGAGTCTGTCTCTCTCCTCCCACTTTCTCTCAAGTACGGTCTTCAGCAGCAACCTCCCCAGGTGACCTGAGCAGTGGGTATGCATGAAGCAAAGACCAAAACAAGGACAGAGGTGAGACCCAAGCGCAGGGAAGCCCTGGCACCACCCTGGACCCCTCGATGCCTGGTGCCCCCTCTTCCCACCAGGTCAGGGCACAGCTGTAGGCTGAGCCTGGCCGGCCCTGCAGGGACCTCTGCAAGGAGGCTGGGGAGAGGCAGATGACAGGAGCAGGAGGGCGCCACTTGGCCCCACCTGCTGAGAGGACAACAGGAGAAAGAGCAGGAGGAGGGCATGGGGAGCGCCTTCGGCATCTGTACAGCTCAGTCAGTATTGGAGGAGGCGGCGCCTGCATCTCTGGAATTCCTCTCCCGCCTACCCAGAGAGGCCTCAGCCCGGCCCAGCCCACCCACGGCCAGGGCCCCTGTTCATCAGCTTCAGGGGAGCTGAACCTGCAGACTGCCACAGCGGCCTCATCCACCCATGGACCGCCTGGAAGAACCATCTCATATCTGAAGCCCAGGGTGAACTCAGGGGCAAAAGGCAGTGGGTTTGGTTTAATTTTATTCTTCATGTTTTCACTGGCTGAAAGAACATCCATTTCATCTTCTGGGAATGGCCTGCTTACATCCTGCGTCCATACTTCAGTTGGAGTGTTGGCTCTTTTCTTATTGACCTGTAGGAGCTCTTTATATATGAAGGCAGCCCTTCTTCTCTGCATGCAACCCCTGTGGCCCACTTGCAAGGAGCAGGAGGCTTGTCATATGCTCAAGAGAGAGGCAGCAAGGCACATTTTTGGTTGGACCCTGAAATAAATTTGGATGCTTCAAGGGCAGTGCTTGGGTGTGCTCTTGTGGACCCCCAGAATACTGATGGCACAGGACTCCAGCTTGTCAAGGGAACGAGGTGTCGAGGCGGGGGGTAGGGCAGCTGGATGACACTGAGATGGGGCCTCCACCACCCTGTGTGCAGGCGGCACCCCACTCAAAGCCCTCATCCCGGATCTCTGCCCTCCTCTCCTTACTTCCAGCACCTCACCCCACCTAGCATGCCTGGATGACCCCCTCAAGTGCCCACCAAGCAGAAGTCAACTCACCCTGAATTTACAGGGACCAGGGACCACAGAGGTTCCCAGAACCATTACTGACTTTTCACCTGTTTTCCATCAGAAGAACCAGGTCAGAGAGAGGGCTCTGGCCCGACCCAGATGCCCATCCCCGCCCTGGTCCAGCCATCTGGACAGAGCCAGGGTATCACATCATGGGCCTCCCTTGTACTGACACTTGGACAGAGAGTGCCAAGCCATTTCACCACCAAATAACTGTAAACACTTCATTATTTTCACAAACATTGAACACACTATAGGAAAGAAGTTAAAATTCCCCTCAGTTATGATGATGACAGAACTGCTGCTTCTGCAAAGGGGTTCTGGGGCAGGGGTATGCATGGGAACCCTGCAGAGAGAAGCTCACGCCCTCAGGTTTCTGGTCCGAAAGGAGAATTGAAGTTGGAAGTGTCAGAGAGAGTCTCCAAGGCCAGAAGCCTAGGGCGTGCGTTCCCCAGGCATCTGTCCACCATCAGCGGCCCTCCACTGAGGGCCAGCCCAGGCGGGCCCAGGAAGGTCCAGCAGAGGCACTGAGGAGCTGGTACGGGAGTTTCTGACAAGGAGCAGCTCACTCCTGCTCACCTGGGGCCAAGTGCTGGGGTCCAGGTCAGCCCACCTGCCCACCTCAGGACGCCCGTCCTGATCTGGGGACACAGACATCCCTTCAAGGCCGCGGGGCTCTTTTGGTTTTCGGGGAGGATTGGGGAGGGAGGGGGCGGGCGGGCCACTTCTATTTGTCTTTCATTTCTCTATTTTCATTCATCTTTGTTCTTTGGCCCGTGTGGGCCTCCCATAGCAGCGGCCTCTGTTGTCGCAGAGCACCAGCTCTGGCATGCGCTCCAGAGCTCTGGCTCGGTAATTGGACACATCAGTCCAGCCGCTCCGTGCCACGTGGGATCTTCCCAGGCCAGGGATTGAACCGGCGCCTCTTGCACTGCAAGGCAGTGTCCTTACCCACTGGACCACAAGGGAAGCCCGGCCACAAGCAGGAGGCCCTCCAGAACCTGAGCCCAGGGCCCACTCCAGCCGTGCCCCACCCTGCCACTGTCACGCTCAGGGGCCACGCTGGATGGCCACTGAGCTCAGCCGGTGTCCCCACATATGGATGCACCAGGCACAACTGCAAGGGCCAGTGCAGTCCAGAAAGCAGCCCACGTGGCTGCTGTCCCAGTGTGACTGTGGACGGACCCGAGGGCCGATTCAGAAGCCCCAGGACCGCTGGAGGCACACAGCCGCAGCAGCCGAGACCGTGGTCCCCGCCTGGGTCTGTGAGCCAGCAGCCCACAGGGCAACCTTCAAAGGCAGCTCTTCAAAGCCGCGTCCGCCCCCCTCATCACAGCGCCAGGCAGTCACCGACAGGGTGAGTCAACCCCCCAGGGGCCTGAAATTACCTCCGAGGCCGCACAGCTCACAGAGGACAAGCAGGAGTAGACGGGGAGGAGGGACAGCGACTGGAAGGTTTGGTGGCCCTGGTGGGAGGCGGGACATCGGGGCAGGCATGGAGCAGTACCGCCTGCCTGAAGAGACGCTCTGAACATGGACGGCAGCTTGCCACCGGTGGTGGCCCCGACCCAAGGATCTGGAGCTTAGGAAGACGACCTCTGTAGCCATTTGATTCTTTTTTCCAAAATGCAAGGGGCAGTCATATCTATGACAACTCTAGGGAGTTTGTTTTTATGTTTCAGGTTGATTGGACTTTACCTTCCACATAAGTTTCATTCTCCTGGAATGCAAAATACCTCTGTGATCGGTCCACAGACACCTGAGCATCCGACAGGTGAGCTTTCTGGTAAGTCACAGAGGAAGGAAGTGGGATTTCCACAGAGCCAATTCCTAGAGACACAAGGGACCCCAGAAAGTCATTTGACTCACACCTCCTGGTGGCTCAGGCGGTAAAGAATCTGCCTGCAATGAAGAAGATCCAGGTTCAGTCCCGGGCTGGCAGAAGGGAATGGCTATCCACTCCAGTATTCTTACCTGGGGAATTCCATGCACAGAGAAGCCTGGCGGGCTACAGTCTGTGGACTTGCAAAGAAACGGACACGACTGAGTGACTAACACTCACTTTTTGCTTTCCTGGCTTATAGAGGGAGAAACTGAAGCCTGAGAAGTTACATGACAGCCCAAGCCACACAGGCCCGTGCTAAGAAGTCGTGGCCAGTGGGAGGAAACTACATATTATGTCCTTTAAAGCAGCCACAAGGCCCAGTGTCCATCGGCAGGTGAAGGGATAAGCAAAATACAGTCCATCCATACAATGAATATTCAGCCTCAAAAAAGAAGGAAATTTTGACACATCTACAACATGGATAAAACTTGAGGGCCATAGCGTGAAATCAGCCAGACACAGAGGGACAAATGCTGTGTGCTTCCACTTGCAAGGGGTGTTCAGAGTAGTCAATTCAGAGACAGAAGGCAGAGCAGTGGACTCCAGGGCTCAAGGGGAAAGTGAAAGGGAGTCTCAGTTTCACAAGGTAAAAGAAATTACCTCCGAGTGCGCAGAGCTCACAGAGGACAAGCAGGAGTAGACGGGGAGGAGGGACAGCGACTGGAAGGTTTGGTGGCCCTGGTGGGAGGCGGGACATCGGGGCAGGCATGGAGCAGTACCGCCTGCCTGAAGAGACGCTCTGAACATGGACGGCAGCTTGCCACGGTGGTGGCCCGACCCAAGGATCTGGAGCTTAGGAAGACGACCTCTGTAGCCATTTGATTCTTTTTTCCAAAATGCAAGGGGCAGTCATATCTATGACAACTCTAGGGAGTTTGTTTTTATGTTTCAGGTTGATTGGACTTTACCTTCCACATAAGTTTCATTCTCCTGGAATGCAAAATACCTCTGTGATCGGTCCACAGACACCTGAGCATCCGACAGGTGAGCTTTCTGGTAAGTCACAGAGGAAGGAAGTGGGATTTCCACAGAGCCAATTCCTAGAGACACAAGGGACCCCAGAAAGTCATTTGACTCACACCTCCTGGTGGCTCAGGCGGTAAAGAATCTGCCTGCAATGAAGAAGATCCAGGTTCAGTCCCGGGCTGGCAGAAGGGAATGGCTATCCACTCCAGTATTCTTACCTGGGGAATTCCATGCACAGAGAAGCCTGGCGGGCTACAGTCTGTGGACTTGCAAAGAAACGGACACGACTGAGTGACTAACACTCACTTTTTGCTTTCCTGGCTTATAGAGGGAGAAACTGAAGCCTGAGAAGTTACATGACAGCCCAAGCCACACAGGCCCGTGCTAAGAAGTCGTGGCCAGTGGGAGGAAACTACATATTATGTCCTTTAAAGCAGCCACAAGGCCCAGTGTCCATCGGCAGGTGAAGGGATAAGCAAAATACAGTCCATCCATACAATGAATATTCAGCCTCAAAAAAGAAGGAAATTTTGACACATCTACAACATGGATAAAACTTGAGGGCCATAGACGTGAAATCAGCCAGACACAGAGGGACAAATGCTGTGTGCTTCCACTTGCAAGGGGTGTTCAGAGTAGTCAATTCAGAGACAGAAGGCAGAGCAGTGGACTCCAGGGGCTCGGGAAAGGGGAAGGGGAATTAGTGTTTAACAGGGGCAGAGTCTCAGTTTCACAAGGTAAAAACGTTCAGGAGATGGGTGGTAACACCACAATGTGAATGTACCGAAAACCACTGGACACCACACTTGACCGTGGTTCAGACAGAGCATTTTATGTTATATGTATATTTTACCACAATAATAATAATAAAAAAAAGAAGGCAGCCACATCTCTAAGAAATCATTAAGGAAAAATGAAAGAGACTGGTACTTCTTATGCTGACTTTAAAGTCAGATTATCAAAAAGAGTGCTCTTAGGGCTTCCCTGGTGGTCCAGTGGATAAAGAGTCCACCTTGCAGTGCAAGGGGCACTGGTTCGATCCCTGGCCTGGGAAGATTCCACGTGCCATGGAGCAGCTGGACCGGCATGTCCAATTACGAGCCAGCGCTCTGAAGTGCATGCTCCCGGGGCCGGTGCTCTGTAATAAGAGAAGCCACTGCAATTGGAGGCCCACACATGCCAAGGAATAAAAAGACTGATGAAAATAAATATAAATAAAAAAGAGGCATGGGGCTTCCCCTGGTGGTCCAGTGGGTAAGGACACCGCTTTGCAGTGCAAGGGGCGCCGGTTCAATCCCTGGCCTGGGAAGATCCCATGTGCCGTGGAGTGGCTGGACCGATGTGTCCAATTACCGAGACGGAGCTCCAGAGCGCATGCCTCCAGAGCCGGCACTCTGCAACAACAGAGGCCACCGCGATGGGAGGCCCACAGGAGCCAAAGAACAAAGACGGATGAATGAAAGACCAATAGAAGTGGCCCACCGTTTTTTTGCTAAGAAGTCGTGGCCAGTGGGAGGAAACTACATATTATGTCCTTTAAAGCAGCCACAAG
This sequence comes from Tragulus kanchil, assembly GCA_022376925.1. Classification (NCBI taxonomy): domain Eukaryota; kingdom Metazoa; phylum Chordata; class Mammalia; order Artiodactyla; family Tragulidae; genus Tragulus; species Tragulus kanchil. Next base: position 51,004,322 of record JAIOJX010000030.1, read on the forward strand.
GCCCAGTGTCCATCGGCAGGTGAAGGGATAAGCAAAATACAGTCCATCCATACAATGAATATTCAGCCTCAAAAAAGAAGGAAATTTTGACACATCTACAACATGGATAAAACTTGAGGGCCATAGACGTGAAATCAGCCAGACACAGAGGGACAAATGCTGTGTGCTTCCACTTGCAAGGGGTGTTCAGAGTAGTCAATTCAGAGACAGAAGGCAGAGCAGTGGACTCCAGGGGCTCGGGAAAGGGGAAGGGGAATTAGTGTTTAACAGGGGCAGAGTCTCAGTTTCACAAGGTAAAAACGTTCAGGAGATGGGTGGTAACACCACAATGTGAATGTACCGAAAACCACTGGACACCACACTTGACCGTGGTTCAGACAGAGCATTTTATGTTATATGTATATTTTACCACAATAATAATAATAAAAAAAAGAAGGCAGCCACATCTCTAAGAAATCATTAAGGAAAAATGAAAGAGACTGGTACTTCTTATGCTGACTTTAAAGTCAGATTATCAAAAAGAGTGCTCTTAGGGCTTCCCTGGTGGTCCAGTGGATAAAGAGTCCACCTTGCAGTGCAAGGGGCACTGGTTCGATCCCTGGCCTGGGAAGATTCCACGTGCCATGGAGCAGCTGGACCGGCATGTCCAATTACGAGCCAGCGCTCTGAAGTGCATGCTCCCGGGGCCGGTGCTCTGTAATAAGAGAAGCCACTGCAATTGGAGGCCCACACATGCCAAGGAATAAAAAGACTGATGAAAATAAATATAAATAAAAAAGAGGCATGGGGCTTCCCCTGGTGGTCCAGTGGGTAAGGACACCGCTTTGCAGTGCAAGGGGCGCCGGTTCAATCCCTGGCCTGGGAAGATCCCATGTGCCGTGGAGTGGCTGGACCGATGTGTCCAATTACCGAGACGGAGCTCCAGAGCGCATGCCTCCAGAGCCGGCACTCTGCAACAACAGAGGCCACCGCGATGGGAGGCCCACAGGAGCCAAAGAACAAAGACGGATGAAAATAGGGAAATGAAAGACCAATAGAAGTGGCCCACCCGTCCCCCTCCCTCTCCACCCCACCCCCCAAAAGATAAATAAATTTAAAAAAAAAGAGGCATGATGGAGAAAAAGAAAAAAAAAATTTTTTAAAAAGAGTGCTTTTAGAACCACGTGACAGCTTAACCTCTGCTGACAAACAAGAAACATTAAGAAACAAAAAGCATAACAATCTCAGACAGAAACCATGAACTGAAAGAAGCAGCCGCGATGGGCTCAGTGCTGCCAGACCCAGGCAGGGCTACTTATCTGTGAGCCAGGCCAGGGAGGAGATGCTTGCCTTGCCCATGGGTGCCCTGCTCCACCCCACTCCTTGTTTGGGCACAGAAGAGTGGCTGGTCCACAGTGCCAACCACACCACACTGGTATCCTGGACAGTCCCCTCTTTGGTTCTGGGCTGTGTCCTCCTTACTGGTCACCCCGGGCCCCTCTTCCAAGCCCCAGGCCCCAGAGAGAGCACAGGGGAAGCCGAAGAAGCGCCAGAGGCCTCTGGATCCGGCCCAGGTTCTGCCCTCCTTGCCTTGCCCAAGGAGGGGCAGCCACGTGGCCAGCTTCCTGCACAGCGTGACAGGCCTCAGGATGACACACCCCCTTCACAGGTGAGGAGACATAGGCTCGAAGAGGTGACCCTTCCTCTTCCCAAGGGTGCCGCACTGACCCGCCATCCACAAGATGGCACACTCACGACTGTCCCTTCCTGCTGGTAAGGACCCACCACACCACACAGAGCCCAGGCCTCAGTGTCCACTCTCCTGGGAGCTCCAGGCTGACTGGGCCACAGCAGAGCCTGGAGCCCATGCAGGGGTTCCGTACGGGCTACAGTGGGGCCGGAGGCTGAAGACCCCATGCAACCCAAGAGGTGATGGAACAGAAGTCCCCAGTGAGACCAAGACTCAGATCCCCACCCAGAGCCCCTGCCAACCATCAGGGCTGGAGATGCAGGAGACGGGTAAGCAGAGGGGACTGGAGCTCAGAAATAGCTCGACCCAGGGGAGGAGCCTGAGGATGGGGAGGCCGGACAAGGTGATCCCAGGATGGCCTCAGGAGAGACCCCTTTGTCATTCAGTCGCTAAGTCATGCCTGACCCTTTGCAACCCCATAGACAACAGATGCCAGGCTTCCCTGTCCTTCACTACCTCCCAGAGTTTGCCCAAACTCATGTCCATTGAGTTGGTGATGCCCTCCAACCATCTCATCCTCTGTCGTCCCCTTCTGCTCCTGCCCTCAGTCTTTGCCAGCTCCTGGGTCTTTTCCAATGAGTCGTCTCTTCACATCTGGTGACCACAGTATTGGAGCTTGAGTTTCAGCATCAGTCCTCCCAATGAACATTCAGGGCTGATTTCGTTTAGAATTGACTGGTTCGATCTCCTTGTCGAAGTCTTCTCCAGCACCAGAGTTCAAAAGCATCACTTCCTTGGCACTTAGCCTTCTTTATGGAGAGACCCCTAAGCATTCTTTAAGCTAGGAAAGGAGAGGAGAAGGGAAACAGATGGACCAACCCACCCCCAGGCCCTGCTCCACAAGGTCCAGCCACCAAAATGGGGGGAATGCCCATCCGTCACCACACCGGGATGAGCCTATACACAGATGAAGAAGGAAGGAAAGAAAAGTCTAAACTTGAGGTGGAAAAGAGAGCTTAAATCCCACAAGACAGGTTGTCCTAAGCAGTACGTCCCTCGAGCAAACAGTCAAGATTAGCATTTGTTCATGGATCAGAAAATAAAAATGCAAGTGTACAAAGGCGCCTACTCTCAGGCCCCTGCGGAGCCATGAAAAGCACTGCCTCTCAGGCCCCACAGTCTGCACCCCGGAAGTCTCTCTGCTGCTCCACGATCCCACCCAGACTGGACGGCCCAGAGACCCCCAGGGAAGGAAAAGGCATGGATGAGGGGTCCCCAGGCCCACCCACACTGGAATGATGGGAATGCTGGGGCCCTGCCCTCAGCACCCAGTTTCCAGTCCAGGAGCCATGGATAGTACAGTTCCCAAGGGGGCCACTCAGGACAGAAGCAGGTGGAGCCCCAGCCCACCAGACACCACCAGGGCCCGAGCTCTGAAGCCAAGGCACCCACTGGTCCCTTGAAGTGGAACTCCAATCTGGAGGCATTACCGTGGGGTCCACCCCGTACAAGTCTTCATGAGGGGCGGGAGGACCCTCTCCCCGTGTGGCACCCGGCTGCTGGGTTCCCAGCTGGGCCCTGCTCCTAGGGGCTCCCAGGCTCCTGGACTTTTGGGGCCTTCCTCAGCCAGGAGCTGGGGATAAGGCTAGCAGGGGTCACAGCCCACTCTGGAAGTGCCCCAGGGAACAGAAGGCATGGGAAATATGGGAGCCTGGAGAAGGGGCCAAGCGAGAAGAGAAGGAGGTAAGGAAAGGAGGAGGGAGAGCCAAGAGAGGGATGGAGGGGTGCAGGGTAAATCCAGAGAGGAGGCAGATGTCTCAGCATCACAGAGCCTGGGTTTGGGCTCCACCCCCACTCCAGCCCTTCCCAACGTCACTGCCAATCGCGCTGACAGCCTGTCCTCCTCCTCCACCCTCTCCCGTCACCCCACCCACTGGGACCCACCCCTCCTGCTCCCAGAGGAGCCTCACCCTCCAGCACCCATCCTGGCACAGCTGCCCTCCCCCGGTCAGGGCCAGGTGAGAGGATGGGCCTTCAGGAAATGTGTCCAGGTGCACGGTCTGGCTCGGGTGATGGGGTGCAGCCTCATCATAGCCTTGTGCCCACGCTGAGACCACTCTGGACCCAAAGTCAGTCCGGGCCACAAGAAATGAAACACCAAGATCTGGAGGAGTAAGAGGCGAGGTCTCGGGGTCTCCCCTCCTGGCCTCTCATCCCCCGCTGTCTATCTGTGCCAGCCTCCAGCTCCCAGGTGGCCCTCGGTTGTTTCTGGACGTGGTTACAGGGGCTCCGGTGTGAGATGGAGCCAAGGCCGGGGTGGAGGGAGCAGGGGGATGGCTCACCGCGGCTTGGCCCCGGCATTACGGCCCCTGCCCTCAGCCACCACAAGTCGACTCATAATGTACTCCATTTCTTCGTATCCAGGAATAATTCTCAATTGTGTGAAAAGGACACATTTTCTTTATCCAATGGACATTTGGTTTGTTTCTACTCTTTGACCTCTGTGGATAATGCTGCTGTGAACAGGTTTTTGTGTGGATATACGCTTTTTTCCCACAAGATACTGAACATATTAGTAGTTCCCTGTGCCATACAGTAGGTCCTTGTTTATCTATTTGATACATAGGACTGTGTGTCTGCTAATCCCAAACTCCTAATTTATCCCTCTCCTCTCCTTTCCTTTTAGGTAACCATAAGTTTATATTCTATGTGAATTTATTTCTGTTTTGTAAATAGTTCATTTGCATCATTTTTTTAAGATTCCACATATTTCATGTAATATCATATGGTATTTGTCTTTGTCCGACTGACCTGACTCAGCAGGATCATCTCTAGGTCCATCCATGTCACTGCAAACGGCATTATCTCATTCTTTTTCAGGACTGAGTAGTCCATCCATGTCACTGCAAACGGCATTATCTCATTCTTTTTCAGGACTGAGTAGCATGTTGTTGTATATATGTCCATCTCTATCCATTTATGTCAATGGACACTCAGATTGCTCCCAAGTCTTTCCTATAGTAAACACTGCTGCTATGAACACTGGGGTGCATGTATCTTTTCTAATTAGAATTTTCATCTTTTGAGTTTCTATGGTAACTCTAGTTTCAGTTTTTTTAAGGAACCTCCCAACTGTTCTCCATAAATGCTGCACCAATGCATTCCCCCAACAGTGTAGGAAGGTTCCCTTTTCTCCATAATCTCTCTAGTATTTACTGTTATAGACATTTATTTTTTAATGATGGCCATTCTGGCCAGTGTGAGGCAATGCCTCATTGAGGTTTTTATTTCTTCGTAAGTTTTATGTATGTATTTATTTAGTTTTGGCTGTGCCGGGTCTCCCTTGTTGCTCAATGGCTTTCTCTAGTTGCAGTGAGCAGGGGCTACTCTTCTATGGCGATGTATGGGTTTCTTGTCTTAATGGTTTCTCTCTTATCGCGGAGCATGCGCTCTAGGGTGTACAGGCTTCAGTCGTTGTGGCACATGAGCTCAGTAGTTGCAGTTCTTGGGCTCTAGAGCTCAGGCTTCACTAGTTGTGGAACACGGGCTTAGTTGTGCCGTGGCATGTAGGATCTTCCTGGACCAGGATGGAACCACGCCCCCTGTGCACTGGCAGGCAGATTCTTAACTACTGGCCCATCAGGAAGTCCCGTTAGTTTTGATTTGTGTTTCCCTAATAATTAACAATGTCAAGCATCTTTCCCTGTGTCTATCGCCCATCTGTACTTTAGGCATATGTTTTCATATCTCTTGGGTACATACCTAGGAAGGGAACATTTTGAGAAACTGTTAAACTGTTTTCCACAGCAGCTGCACCATTTTCACATCACCACCTTTTTTTTTTATACCATAAGTTTATATTCTATGTGAATTTATTTCTGTTTTGTAAATAGTTCATTTGCATCATTTTTTTAAGATTCCACATATTTCATGTAATATCATATGGTATTTGTCTTTGTCCGACTGACCTGACTCAGCAGGATCATCTCTAGGTCCATCCATGTCACTGCAAACGGCATTATCTCATTCTTTTTCAGGACTGAGTAGTCCATCCATGTCACTGCAAACGGCATTATCTCATTCTTTTTCAGGACTGAGTAGCATGTTGTTGTATATATGTCCATCTCTATCCATTTATGTCAATGGACACTCAGATTGCTCCCAAGTCTTTCCTATAGTAAACACTGCTGCTATGAACACTGGGGTGCATGTATCTTTTCTAATTAGAATTTTCATCTTTTGAGTTTCTATGGTAACTCTAGTTTCAGTTTTTTTAAGGAACCTCCCAACTGTTCTCCATAAATGCTGCACCAATGCATTCCCCCAACAGTGTAGGAAGGTTCCCTTTTCTCCATAATCTCTCTAGTATTTACTGTTATAGACATTTATTTTTTAATGATGGCCATTCTGGCCAGTGTGAGGCAATGCCTCATTGAGGTTTTTATTTCTTCGTAAGTTTTATGTATGTATTTATTTAGTTTTGGCTGTGCCGGGTCTCCCTTGTTGCTCAATGGCTTTCTCTAGTTGCAGTGAGCAGGGGCTACTCTTCTATGGCGATGTATGGGTTTCTTGTCTTAATGGTTTCTCTCTTATCGCGGAGCATGCGCTCTAGGGTGTACAGGCTTCAGTCGTTGTGGCACATGAGCTCAGTAGTTGCAGTTCTTGGGCTCTAGAGCTCAGGCTTCACTAGTTGTGGAACACGGGCTTAGTTGTGCCGTGGCATGTAGGATCTTCCTGGACCAGGATGGAACCACGCCCCCTGTGCACTGGCAGGCAGATTCTTAACTACTGGCCCATCAGGGAAGTCCCGTTAGTTTTGATTTGTGTTTCCCTAATAATTAACAATGTCAAGCATCTTTCCCTGTGTCTATCGCCCATCTGTACTTTAGGCATATGTTTTCATATCTCTTGGGTACATACCTAGGAAGGGAACATTTTGAGAAACTGTTAAACTGTTTTCCACAGCAGCTGCACCATTTTCACATCACCACCAGTAACATATGAGGATTCCAACTCTGTATCCTCACCAAGACTTGGCATTGCCCTTTTTAAATTTTTTCTTTAAATTCTGGCCTCTTTTATTGGGTCCTTTATCGATTCATTTTCATCCATCTTTACTCTTTGGCCTGTGTGGGCCTCCCATTGCAGTGGCCTCTCTGCTGCAGAGCACCAGCCTTGGGCACATGCGCTCCAAAGTGCCGGCTTATAATTGGACACTTCGGTCCAGTTGCTCTGCAGCATGTGGGATCTTCCCAGGCCAGGGGTCGAACTGGCGCCCCTTGTTCTGCAAGGCAGACTCATTACCCACTGGACCACCAGGGAAGCCCTGTCTTTTTAATTCTACTCATTCTAGTGGAAATGAGATGGGATCTTGTTGTGATTTTGATTTGCATTTCCCAAACAACTGATGATGTTGAGCATCTTTTTGAGTGTTTATTGTCGACTAGTGTATCTTCTTTGGAGAAACATCTACTCAGGTCCTTGACCCGTTTTTTAATTAGGTAGTTTGTCTTTTTACTGTCTGGTAAAAAACATTTTACACAGGTTCCTTATCAGATATATGATCTGCAAATATTTTCTCCCTTTCTAAGAGTCTTTCCACTTTTGGGGTCATGTCCTTTAAAGCACAAAAGCTTTTTTTGCGTTCTTGTTGTCCAGTCACCCAGTTGTGTCCGCACTTTGTGACTCCGTGAACCTCAGCCCGCCAGGTCTCCCTGTCCCTCACCATCTCCTGAAGTCTGCCCGAGTTCACATCCACTGCATCAGTGATGCCATCCAGCCATCTCATCCTCTGACGCCTCTTCGGGCCTCAATCTTTCCCAGCATGCGCTCTAGGGTGTACAGGCTTCAGTCGTTGTGGCACATGAACTCAGTGAGTTGCAGTTCTTGGGCTCTAGAGCTCAGGCTTCACTAGTTGTGGAACACGGGCTTAGTTGTGCCGTGGCATGTAGGATCTTCCTGGACCAGGATGGAACCACGCCCCCTGTGCACTGGCAGGCAGATTCTTAACTACTGGCCCATCAGGAAGTCCCGTTAGTTTTGATTTGTGTTTCCCTAATAATTAACAATGTCAAGCATCTTTCCCTGTGTCTATCGCCCATCTGTACTTTAGGCATATGTTTTCATATCTCTTGGGTACATACCTAGGAAGGGAACATTTTGAGAAACTGTTAAACTGTTTTCCACAGCAGCTGCACCATTTTCACATCACCACCAGTAACATATGAGGATTCCAACTCTGTATCCTCACCAAGACTTGGCATTGCCCTTTTTAAATTTTTTCTTTAAATTCTGGCCTCTTTTATTGGGTCCTTTATCGATTCATTTTCATCCATCTTTACTCTTTGGCCTGTGTGGGCCTCCCATTGCAGTGGCCTCTCTGCTGCAGAGCACCAGCCTTGGGCACATGCGCTCCAAAGTGCCGGCTTATAATTGGACACTTCGGTCCAGTTGCTCTGCAGCATGTGGGATCTTCCCAGGCCAGGGGTCGAACTGGCGCCCCTTGTTCTGCAAGGCAGACTCATTACCCACTGGACCACCAGGGAAGCCCTGTCTTTTTAATTCTACTCATTCTAGTGGAAATGAGATGGGATCTTGTTGTGATTTTGATTTGCATTTCCCAAACAACTGATGATGTTGAGCATCTTTTTGAGTGTTTATTGTCGACTAGTGTATCTTCTTTGGAGAAACATCTACTCAGGTCCTTGACCCGTTTTTTAATTAGGTAGTTTGTCTTTTTACTGTCTGGTAAAAAACATTTTACACAGGTTCCTTATCAGATATATGATCTGCAAATATTTTCTCCCTTTCTAAGAGTCTTTCCACTTTTGGGGTCATGTCCTTTAAAGCACAAAAGCTTTTTTTGCGTTCTTGTTGTCCAGTCACCCAGTTGTGTCCGCACTTTGTGACTCCGTGAACCTCAGCCCGCCAGGTCTCCCTGTCCCTCACCATCTCCTGAAGTCTGCCCGAGTTCACATCCACTGCATCAGTGATGCCATCCAGCCATCTCATCCTCTGACGCCCTCTTCCCCTTCGGTCCTCAATCTTTCCCAGCATGAGCGACTTCTCCTGTGAGTCGGCTCTTCCCATCAAGTGACCAAAATACAGAGCTTCAGCTTCAGCATCAGTCCTTCTGATGAATACTCAGGGTTGATTTTCTTTAGGATTGAGTGGTTTGATCTCCTTGCTGTCCAATTTTCTTTCGTTGTTTGTGGTTTCTGGTGTTGGACCTAAAAGACCAGTGCCAAATCAAAGGTCACAAAGATTTTCCTAAGTTTCCTTCCATGAATATTTTGGTGTTAGCTTCTACAATGACCCTATGACCCATTTAGAGATAACTATGTTGAGCAACTTTTTGTGTGTTTTATCGACCACTAGTATATCTATTTTTTGGTTTTATTTATTGAATTATTTTTAAAATGTTTGTTTATTAACAATTTTTTTGGCTATGTTGCATCTTCATTGCTACAAGGGCTTTTTCCCTAGTTGTGGGGAGTGGAGGCTACTCGCTAGCTGCAGTATGTGGGCTTCTCACTGCGGTGGCTTCTCTTGTGGCGGAACACACGCTCTAGGTCGCCCAGGTTTCAGTAAGTGTGGTGGCAGGCTCAGCAGATGCAGCCTGTAGGCTCCAGAGCACAGGCTCAGTAGCTGGGGCGCATGGGTTTAGTTGCCCCATGGCATGTGGACTCTTCCCAGACTGGTGATTGAACGCACGTCCCCCTGCAGTGGCAGATAGATTCTTTCCCCTGGAGCACCAGGGAAGTCCTGTTTTGTAGCTGATGTTAGGTAAGCTTCCAACTTCATCCTTTTGCACATGGATGCCGACTTGTCCCTGGGTTGAATGGAGCCTTGTTCTTTTTCCATTGAACTGTTTTGCCATCCTTGTCAAAAAATCAACAGATCGCAGATATATGAGTTTATTCTAGACTCTCAATCTTACTCCACCTATTTATATGTCCATCCTTTAGTCACGCCATACCCACATTCATGCCAGACAATACTCACTCTGTCTTGCCTGCTATAACTGTATCTTTTTTTTTAACCTTTATTTGCCTTTTTTTTTTTTTTTTTGGCAGCATTTATTCCCAGGCCATACACTTTTGCTTCTTCAGTATCTTCTGTTTGACCTCCTCTTCTGGTTTAGGCACAATCTGTTCTTTTTCAGTAAAGATCCTCTTAATGTGGCAAGGAGAGTTCCCATAGGGGTTGATTCGACCATGAGCTCTATAAGTTCTGCCCTGTATCGTGGGGGCTTTGTTCACCTGGATGTGCTCAATGACCAGAAAATCTTCTAAGCCCTTAAGTTCAGCATTACTCTCTGCGTTTGTGAGCATGTGCAGTAAAAACTCAGCACTCTTTTTGGGCCACTGACCTTGCGTCCAGGCCCACGTTTGGCCTGTGCACACCTAGCAACTCCACTGTTACAATGATGGAAAGGCTCACACGGCTTCTTTAAAGTGACATCCTTCAGGTATCTGGTGGCTTTTCAGGTATGGATACCCTTTATGGCCTGGGCAGTTTCACAAGTGTTCTTAAAGTGAACATGAAGATTTGAACCTCCTGATTCATATGATTTTGTGGGGTTTTCTGGGTCAAAGGGATAATGTACCCTTTTTAGAGGTCACCTCAGGCCGCTTACCAGAGAAGTGTATAGTTAGTTTTGAAATCAGGAAGTATCAGTCCTCCAACTTTGTTCTTTTTCAAAACTGCTCTGACCCTTCTAGATCCCTTACATTACCCTATAAATTTATTTTTTTATTCTTTTTTTAAAGGCAGCTGGAATTCTGATAGGTATTGCATTGAATTTACAGATTTGGAGCATACTGCCATTTTAACAAGATGAAGTTTTCAGATCCAAGAACATAAAATGTCTCTCAACTTATCTGATCTTTAATGTTTTTTCCACTGTAGCTTGTGTAGCTTTCAATGTTCAACTCTTGCGTTACCTTTTATTAATGTTCTTATTATATATTTTATTCTTTTAAAATATGAACTTGTTTTTCCTAATTTTATTTTGGGATTGAACACTGGGAGTGTAATGAAACATAATGGATTTTTGTATCTTGAGCTTGTATACTACAATTTTGCTAAATTCATTTTTTTGGTTCTAATAGCTTTTTTTTATGGATCCCTAGGGATACTCTATATACGACCACAGACTATAAACAGAGGTAGTTATACCTATTCCTCTCCTATCTGGATGTCTTTTATTTCTTTTTCTTGCCTAAGCACCCTGGCTAGAACATCCTGTACAATATTGAATAGAACATCCATCGTTGTTCCTGGTCTTTGGGAGAAAGCATCTAGTTTTTCACCATTAAATATGTTAGCTGTGGGGTTTTCAAAGAGGCCTTTAATCAAGTTGAAGAAATGTATTTCTAATCCTAGTCTGTTGAGTGTTTCTAGCAAGAAAAAGTATTAGATTTTGCCAAATGCTTTGTGTCTGTATCTATGGAAATGATCACACCCTTTCTTTGTTTAATCTGCTAATAGGAGATATCACATTGATTGAGTTTTTTCCAACTTTTTATTCCTGGAATAAATCTTACTTGCTCATAATGAACCGTTTTTATATGCTGCTAGGTTTGTTTCACTTATGTTGAGGATGTTGCATCTATATCCATAAGGAATTCTGGTCTGTAGTTTTCTTATGATATCTTTGTCTGGTTTTGGTATCAGGGTAGTTACCGGCTAGGGAAGAATTCCTTCCTCTTCTGCTTTTTTGGAAAAGTTTGTGAAGGAACTGGTATTAATTCTACTTTATAGTTGTTATCGAATTTACCCACGACTTTATCTGGGCCTGAGGGACTTCTCTTTGGGAACATTTACTTTTTTAAATTTACCATTTATTATCTTTAATTGGTACAAGCCTATTTAGATTTTCTATTTCTTCTTGAGTCAGTTTCAGTCATTTGTGCCTTTCTAAGAATTTGTCCACTTCATCTAGGTTGTCTTTCACTTGGTTCACCGCCATTCATAGAACTCCCTTATTAGATTAGTTTTAATAAAAACTCCCTAGAAGATTAGTTTTAATATCCCCTTGTTGATTCCTGATTTTAGCAGTTTGAAGTTTCTCTCCTTTTGTCTTAGTCTGACCACCGTTTTTTATAACTACAAACTTCCTGCTAACTGGTACTCCTGAGTCTCCTTACTTATTCCCAGAGCAGAAGTATAAATCACCTTCTAATCCATCATAAAGCTTGTTAAGTGTTTATCACCTACTTCTCTCACCAGTAGAAGCGCCATGATGGCAGGCACCCTCAACTTTGTTCACTGTTTCCTAAGCACCTACAACATGCCTGGAAAATGGTAAGTGTGCAGCCCAACTTACTGAACGTGTGAAGGAGTCTGCAGTAAAGCAAAAGAAACCAGAAAAGTTGCAAACAGTAATAATAATAATAACAGGAATGATCGTGAAGCTCTAGACCTTGGCTGTCCAATACAGTAACTACTGCTGACGTGTAGCCCTGCTGACCTGAAATGTGGCTGGTCCACACTGAGATGTGCTATAAGTGTAAAACAGATAACAGATCTCAAAAACATTATGTCTTTAAAAATATAAAATAGCTGAGCAATGCCTTCTGTATTGATTACATGTTAAAATAATCTTTTAGAAAAGCTGGCTAAATACATATACTACTAAAGTTCTTTTCATCTGTTCCCTTTTAGTTCTTTTTAGGTACCAGAAAAATGGTGAAATACATACATGCCTGACATTTATGTCTCAAGTTTTGTTTCTTCTGGACAGCTCTGCTCCAGATGACTTGGATGGGGTCGAGGGGCAAGATCATTGAGTGTTTGGAAAAAGGAAGGCAAATTCCAAAAGCATGATCAGGTGAAGCTCTTCTAGAGCCCAGGGAGGAAGCGGCCCTTGCGTGCGGCCCTGGCACAGAGCCCTCTTGCAGGGTCTGAGTCTGTGCTGCCCACTGATTACCGCTGAGAGGCCACCATCCTCCTCGGGTCTGATTCAACAGGTCTGCGGTGGGGTCATCCCGGTGCAACTGGTGGGGCTAGCATGCAACACCCGATCGCCTTCTTCACAGGTGCTGCTCCTAACTAGATTAGGACTCTTCACCCAGAAAGCCCCTAAGAGATCGTCGGGATCGAAACAACAGCTTTCAAAATCAGGCTGCACTTCAATGTACAAAAACGAGCCACATGAAGAACTTCAGTAAGAGATGAGCAGAATGCTTCAACCCCGTGGCATCCAATTCTTGGATGGGACCCAACTCATGCTACTCTTCACCAGGTGACAAGAGAGGCGGCTGCTCAGGCCAGGCATCTGAGATCCCCAAGACCGTCAGCACCACCAGCACCATCTGCCCCCAGCCACTCAAAAGGGCCCATCTTTTAGCGGGTGAAATAAAGCCACTTGGTTGGGTACTGCTGTGTACCAGGCATGGTTCTAAGCCCTGGAATTCAGCATGGGCTGAGAGGGAGCCAGGTGCTGCCCCTCGGCTCCTCACTAGAAACGGGCACCAACCTGGATGTGCCCAACGCCATGGAGGGCATTGCATCCAACGACAGGCCATCCTCCCTGTTTGTGGAAATGGTCACAGCATCTCCTCCCCTCTGGGCTCACTGGCTGCTCATAAAGCAAGGAAAGGAGGTGGTTCTCAAATTAGGCCCCTAGAACAGCATGGATTTATGCATCCTCCAAAAAATGTTCTTAAATCTATGCCCAGCTATTGCCAATCTGTTCCTGAATTCAACAAAAGCTTGTATCGGGCTTAACAAAGCATCATAACTTTAGTTATTTTAGGATCATTATGTCAAGGCAAAAAGAACTTTGTCCACCACGAGTTTGGAGTTAGTGACCCTCTAACCTAGGAGACAAGGGCCACTCGAAAGTTAAGCACCTAGGAATGCCACTAGCTGCCAATAAGGATGTTTCCCTTTTAAACAGATTCAGATCTTTACATGAATAAAATATACATTTCTCCGTAACATGCCAATATGATAATTTTTGGAAAACTAAGTTGATACATAATGTATTTTTACATTTCTACACTAACAAAGTGACTTGCAGCTGTGAAAGATGCTTTAAAAATAACTAAATCAAATTCCATTTTGAGGCGGGGAGAGAGAGGGAATTGAAAATTTTGAAAATATATTTCAAATCTCCTGAAAGGCCACATTGCTTGCCTTGGACCAGGTGGCCTCAAAGAGCAGTAGGAGGGACAAGATGCTCCTTTACAGGAAGCAGACGCTGTTTGTGTCCCCTCCGTTCGGTCTTTTTTATTAAAGCACTTGGTAAATTCCAAGCAGCTCAATATGGACTCTCTAAGGGAACCATCTTCGATAGAATTTAGCTTTAAGTAGAAGAAAGAAAATCCAACATTGTATCTTTTGCCTCTAGGCTCTTGGGGGATCCCCTAAATTTGAAAAAAAAAAAAAAAAAGGGAAAGGAATACATTCTTGGCTTCTTTTTCAGCAAAACCCCTGTGCCTCACCCGAGGGCCCCACCAAGAAGTGTCCCTTCGTCCACTACAATCTTGTCCTCTGGATAACCGTGGGAGCCCCGATTTCAGACACAGCCCCCTTGCTTCCCTCTGTCATGCTGTTCGGAGAACAGGTCCCCATGTTTGGTTTTAAAAATAGGGCCACCACACACAATCCATCTCTGCTTCTAAGCGAACTGGCAGGCACTTAGCTGTGAAAGTCTCCCTGACATGAGGGATCATCATGAAAAAGTGTTAGTGGCGAACAAATTCCAGAATCACATATATGGTGATTCCATCCGTGTACTTAAACCATATACACGTATAACGTACACGCATGTCTACATATGTGTCTACATACACCACACATAGCCTTATACAGACATTAAAACAGACAGTCCGGGCTCCTCTGGGAAATGAGGAAAATTGTGTGTAAAGAAGTCACATTTACTGCACGTAGTTATGTATTGATTTTTCTTTTAAGATAGTATCCTTGTTGTCCGTTTAATCATTAAAATCAAATTTCAAGTCTTGCAGGCCCCAAATCAGGGTAGAGAGTTGGTTGTCACTGAGGGACAACCAAGGGAAATGACATTTTTATGAAAAAAAAAGTTGTAGGGCAATGCCTTGTGCTGGAAAAGCACAAAGAGAGCTCAGTGAGCAGCCTTGTAAGCACAAGCGAGGCCCTGAGGAGCCCAGGGTCAGAGTGGACCACAAGCAGGCCATGAGTCTGCCAGTGGAAGAGCTGTCTTTTAATAACACAGAATGGAGTAGGGTCATAAGCTTCTGAGAGTAACAGACAGCAGATTCTAGTCAACAGCCTGGACTCAAACCCTAGCCCTGTGCGGAGCTTCTCGGAATATCAGGGACCTCTTCTCCAAACTGGGAGCGATCACGCTACCTATTTCACAGATTAAGCACCTTAATGTAATCAGCACCATTTAATTGCTAGCGACTGCTACCAGGAGAGAAAGAGTGCAGGTAGCAAGCGCAAGATATATTCTTAGCTCTCGGCAAAGTAGGTTATGGTATAAAAATACCGTTCAATAGTAACTAAACCAGCCTCACCTTCATGTGCATCTCACAGCAGCCTCAGCATGTGCGACTTCTTCTTGAAATACCCTACATTAGGCATCTGGATGCCAACCTTGGGGCCAGGCCAGCAGGCAGGGTTCACGCCTCTCTCCTTAGTGTGCAGGAGACCCCACGGTGGGCAGGGCCAGACACCCATCCGCCTTTGCATCCGAGGGTGCCCAGTGACAGGAGAAAACAGAAGCGGGGAGAGGCTGGGTCGGGGAGGAGCAGGAAGTGGGCATGGGAACCTTGTCCAGCAGCTAGGGGGACGGGGGTCATCAGAGGAGGAGGGAACAGCACTGGCAAAGACCCTGAGGCAGGAAGCACGGATGTGTGGGAGGGCAGGAGAGAGCAAACAGGCTGATTCCTCCTCTACCCCAGTCCTCTCTTCCCTGGCAACCAGGCTTCAGAGCTCAGGAGGCTCACAACTGATTTGCTCTGAATTTCCTGAGTTTATCTATTAACCACCTAGCAAGCTGGTCGCTAGTGGAGAGGACGCTCAGAAAGCTCAGAAGGCGGATGGCGCTGATCCTCCGACGGAGGGGGGGTGTCACACCCCAGGACAAGACCTGCTCTCCCCCAACTGGGCACACTGGAACGAGTCAAGGACACACCAAGGTCAGCTCGGAGCCTGCCTGAGGTTTGGAGGAAGTTGGAAGGAGAGGGGTGCCCTGGCCTGGAAGCGGGGGCCTTCCTGGCTGCTGGGACACGTTGCCCACGCTCCTTGAGCTCCAGTTCTGTGTCTATAAAATGGAGAAGGGATCGTGGGGGGTTCCCAAGCACCTCGAATCAAATAAAATCAGATATTCAAAGTGATGTGCCCCTTAAAGGCTGTGATGATGGGGCTCACCTTCTCTCACGGGGAGGGGTTTACAAACCCGGGAATTATATCCAAAGCCACGTGAGAGCTACTCTCTCCTGGAGAAGGGGATCACTCATATTTCCAAGGGGATGTCTCCCCAGAGTCGAAGATTTGGGAGCCTGAATATGACATGCACAAAATTCCTACCCAACAAACAGCCAGACGAGTCAGGTCGACACCCAGCCCAGGAACGGAGCTGGGCGGCAGGGTCCAGGGGAGACACGAGAATTGCCCGAACACCCATTGGCACCACCCCTAGAGACAACCCTCTTCCCTGGGCACCAGCACACACACCGGCGGACTGGAAGAGAGAAACAATGGCGACCCAGAGACTACCACGAGGAGAGGAACGGCACGTACTATGATACTACGGCTACTACCCTGAGCAGCACTGAAAGGTCAGACAGGGTCCCCACGCCCAGACGCCCAGAAGACTCCGCGGAGGGAAAGCACAAGTTTCCATGTTTTTATGCAAAATTAAAAGAAAACAGCCCAGAGAATCCCGTATATTAGTTGTGGATCTATCTGTGTACAAATGAACCAAGAGTCTAAAAGGATAAATACAAACGCATCACAGTTGTTGGAGGAGAATGGTTACTTAATATTTCTTAGGAAGGCTTCATTTCTGATGACTTAAAAAGAATACCCCAGTCCTCTCTTCCCTGGCAACCAGGCTTCAGAGCTCAGGAGGCTCACAACTGATTTGCTCTGAATTTCCTGAGTTTATCTATTAACCACCTAGCAAGCTGGTCGCTAGTGGAGAGGACGCTCAGAAAGCTCAGAAGGCGGATGGCGCTGATCCTCCGACGGAGGGGGGGTGTCACACCCCAGGACAAGACCTGCTCTCCCCCAACTGGGCACACTGGAACGAGTCAAGGACACACCAAGGTCAGCTCGGAGCCTGCCTGAGGTTTGGAGGAAGTTGGAAGGAGAGGGGTGCCCTGGCCTGGAAGCGGGGGCCTTCCTGGCTGCTGGGACACGTTGCCCACGCTCCTTGAGCTCCAGTTCTGTGTCTATAAAATGGAGAAGGGATCGTGGGGGGTTCCCAAGCACCTCGAATCAAATAAAATCAGATATTCAAAGTGATGTGCCCCTTAAAGGCTGTGATGATGGGGCTCACCTTCTCTCACGGGGAGGGGTTTACAAACCCGGGAATTATATCCAAAGCCACGTGAGAGCTACTCTCTCCTGGAGAAGGGGATCACTCATATTTCCAAGGGGATGTCTCCCCAGAGTCGAAGATTTGGGAGCCTGAATATGACATGCACAAAATTCCTACCCAACAAACAGCCAGACGAGTCAGGTCGACACCCAGCCCAGGAACGGAGCTGGGCGGCAGGGTCCAGGGGAGACACGAGAATTGCCCGAACACCCATTGGCACCACCCCTAGAGACAACCCTCTTCCCTGGGCACCAGCACACACACCGGCGGACTGGAAGAGAGAAACAATGGCGACCCAGAGACTACCACGAGGAGAGGAACGGTACGTACTATGATACTACGGCTACTACCCTGAGCAGCACTGAAAGGTCAGACAGGGTCCCCACGCCCAGACGCCCAGAAGACTCCGCGGAGGGAAAGCACAAGTTTCCATGTTTTTATGCAAAATTAAAAGAAAACAGCCCAGAGAATCCCGTATATTAGTTGTGGATCTATCTGTGTACAAATGAACCAAGAGTCTAAAAGGATAAATACAAACGCATCACAGTTGTTGGAGGAGAATGGTTACTTAATATTTCTTAGGAAGGCTTCATTTCTGATGACTTAAAAAAAAGAACGCTAAAGCCAAAATGACAAAAGAGAACCAGTTTCCAAATCCATGTAGAAGAGATACAAGTGTTTATTTTATTCCTCCTGGAAGCTTTTTTCCATTTAAACAAATCTATCCAATATAAAATGTTTTTAAACCACATCGCTGACCAGTCGGTGCTGGGCTGAGAGTTTCACCACCCTGACCTACAATGGTTTGTAATTGAAAGCTAAAGTTAAGGCTCTTGATCTCCAGGCTGATGTTGGGGGGCTGTGCTCTGGCCAGCCAAGGAAGGGCAGAGCCTCAGAAAACAGCTTCTCCTGGCCCTAGGGCCCAGGCCGCCAAGGGCCAATCCCACTCAGAGGCAGCAGAAGGGTGGGGTGACGAGGTAGAGAAGAGACGGGGCAGGGAGGGGACAGTCCACTGGTCATGTCACGCGAGCAGCTGTGGGCCTGTGGCCCGGCCCTTCCCGGGCAGGGAGCTCAGTGTCGCCTGACTGGTGCCAGAGGCTGCAGCTTTAAATAAACTTGGACACATCCACCTGGGCCGGGATGCAACACCAACTGTGCCTCGAGCAGGCCAGGCACTGTCAACAATCGCAGGCATGGCCACTGCAGACCCCCGCCCTGGGCCAAGGCGGTGGTGGCCTGAGTGCCGGACCCTCCTCGCTGCAGCTCCGCCTGCTCGGGCCCCGCCTCCTCCCCACCCGTCAGGGCTAAGACAGGCCCCTAGGCATCCCTCCATGGGCCTGGCACCTGGAGGCTCTTTCAAGGGGTGCTGGGCCGGTCCACCCTATGGGGCGACTTCCCCTCCTCTCCTAGGTCCCTGGTCCCCATCGACAGCTATGCTTCCTCACCGACTCATGCCTCAGGCCCCCAGCTCCTTTCCACAAAGGCTCACTTTCCTGCTGATGGGCCAGGAGCCCGGCTTCTACTGAAGCTTCCGCCACCCTCTCCCCACCCCCCGAGGGCAGTCCCAAGGACCTCCACTCCCCAGTGTGGGTGTGGATCGCGGCTGCCAGAATAACCAGTTACAACCAGAAGCCTCGGGATGGGATAACCACCCTCACCGCCGGCTCCCCGCCTCGGAGAACCACCTGGCCCCATCTGAGGACCATCAGCCCACAGCCCTGGACTCATGGGCCTGGTCCCAGACGGGCCTTGGAAGCTTCCTCAGGGCCTCGTGGGTCACAGTCTTGTTGCTGAGCCCGTTCCTGCTTCTCTGCTCGGCTCTCCAGGTCCCCCTGCCCTGGGGACAGGCACCGAACCTGAGGGAAGGAAATTTCTGAGTCCCCAGGGCCCAGCCTTGCCCCTCTCCATCACGGGCTTTCTCCACTCCACCCCTGAGCTCCTCAGCTCCCTAGGCCTGACTAACATCCTCCCCCACGTGCAGGGGAATTGGGGAATTCACACGCCCCCACACTCCTCCCAGCTCGCACCCACAATTATCAATGATCAGCATCCCTCGCCAACACAAGGTATCACCACAGACGTTTCTTAATAAAGGGGATGTGTAAGAGGAAACCTCGCCAGCGCCCCACCACGCGGGAGGGATGGGGAGGACCGGAGAACTGGGCTCTGGCCGCGCCAGGCTGGAGCCGGAATTCAGGAGTTCTGGTGCCAGAGGCTGCAGCTTTAAATAAACTTGGACACATCCACCTGGGCCGGGATGCAACACCAACTGTGCCTCGAGCAGGCCAGGCACTGTCAACAATCGCAGGCATGGCCACTGCAGACCCCCGCCCTGGGCCAAGGCGGTGGTGGCCTGAGTGCCGGACCCTCCTCGCTGCAGCTCCGCCTGCTCGGGCCCCGCCTCCTCCCCACCCGTCAGGGCTAAGACAGGCCCCTAGGCATCCCTCCATGGGCCTGGCACCTGGAGGCTCTTTCAAGGGGTGCTGGGCCGGTCCACCCTATGGGGCGACTTCCCCTCCTCTCCTAGGTCCCTGGTCCCCATCGACAGCTATGCTTCCTCACCGACTCATGCCTCAGGCCCCCAGCTCCTTTCCACAAAGGCTCACTTTCCTGCTGATGGGCCAGGAGCCCGGCTTCTACTGAAGCTTCCGCCACCCTCTCCCCACCCTCCCCGAGGGCAGTCCCAAGGACCTCCACTCCCCAGTGTGGGTGTGGATCGCGGCTGCCAGAATAACCAGTTACAACCAGAAGCCTCGGGATGGGATAACCACCCTCACCGCCGGCTCCCCGCCTCGGAGAACCACCTGGCCCCATCTGAGGACCATCAGCCCACAGCCCTGGACTCATGGGCCTGGTCCCAGACGGGCCTTGGAAGCTTCCTCAGGGCCTCGGGGCACACAGTCTGGGTGCTGAACCCCTCCCTGCTTCTCTGCTCGGCTCTCCAGGTCCCCCTGCCCTGGGGACAGGCACCGAACCTGAGGGAAGGAAATTTCTGAGTCCCCAGGGCCCAGCCTTGCCCCTCTCCATCACGGGCTTTCTCCACTCCACCCCTGAGCTCCTCAGCTCCCTAGGCCTGACTAACATCCTCCCCCACGTGCAGGGGAATTGGGGAATTCACACGCCCCCACACTCCTCCCAGCTCGCACCCACAATTATCAATGATCAGCATCCCTCGCCAACACAAGGTATCACCACAGACGTTTCTTAATAAAGGGGATGTGTAAGAGGAAACCTCGCCAGCGCCCCCACCACGCGGGAGGGATGGGGGAGGACCGCGGAGAACTGGGCTCTGGCCGCGCCAGGCTGGAGCCGGGAATTCAGGAGTTCTGGAGCCAGACCTAGCGATGCCAGGAGCAGCCATCCTGATTCACAGAGTGGAGACCTCTCCAGGCCCGAGAGGAGTCCCCCGATCGGCTCCGGGGTCAAGCCCGGAGGCAGAGCCAGGTCTCGGGCCCCACAAGGCTCACACTGGTGAACAGAGCGCAGGAGCCACCTGTTCCCTCGGCGAGACCCTATCTGAAAGGAGGCTTCCAAGTCCCTCCCATCGCCTCCCCACAAATAACTCTACAGAACTGCGCCCCCACCTACCCCTACGACCCTGAAGCCCACCAGGCTCCCACTTCACCCCTCATCTTCACCCCAGTGACCTGATCCAAGCTCCCTGACCTCCGCCCCCAGTTCTCCAGACTCCTCTTTCCAGAAAGATCTGGGGGAAAATCCTCCAAGAACCCCGATTCCCCTGAGGACCCACAGCAGAGGCTGTTCCCACGCGGAGCGGAGCGCATCGGCCACCCCCCGGGCAGATGAAGCCATGCGGAGAAGCAGGCGCAGAGCCTGTCCCGCCGCCCCCGCGCCCGGCCGCCCGGTGGGGGGTGGGGACAACGTGGCCCGCGCCGGGGACGACACTCTGGGCCACCGCCGCCCCCTCCCCCGCGCTCTAGGCCCCGCGGCCGAAACCGCGCGCCGCTCCTCTCTGACCTCCCGCCGCCAAATGCGTCACGTCTGCCCGGCGCTCCGGGGACACCTGCTGCCGCCCCCGCTGCGCCGAGCCCAGCGCCTCGAGCCGGGGCCTCCCGCCGGGCGATCGTGCCGGACAGGGCCCGGCAGGGCCACGCGCGCCGAGGTCCGGCGGCCAGGCCCCGGGGGTCGGGGCCGCGCGGGGCCGTGCGCTCCGGGCCCCGAGCCGGGAGCAGCCGGGGGCGCGCGGGGCCGCAGTGCGCCCGGAGCCGGCGGCGCAGAGGGTCTGGGTCTCCAGGGTCCCCGCCCTCGGAGCGCAGCGCCCTTCGGGGTCCCCAGCCCGACCCGCACGCGCGGCGGCTCTTACTTGCCAATATCCTCGTAGAGCTGGTACTCGTCGGTGAAGCGGGTGCAAGTCACCGTGGTGGCCATGGCGGCGACGGACGGGCTCGGCGTGCGCTCTGCTGCGCTCGGGCGGCGGCGACTCCGGCTCCCGCTCGCGGGCACGGCGGCGACACGGGCGCGGGCGCGGGCGACACCTCGGCTCGCGGCGCCGAGCGGGGGCCGGGCTGGGCTGCGCCGGGCGGCGAGCGCACGCGAGATCTGCGCGCTCCGTCCCCGCCAGGAGCGCGCCGCACACCTACGCGCGGGGAGCGCGGGCGCAGCTTTCACCGCCGCCGCCGCCGCGCCCGCCCCGCCCGCCGCCCCCTGTACGCGCCCCGCGCCCGCACCCGCGCTCTGCACTCGCACCCGGACACGCACCTGAGCCCCGCACCTGCACCTGCACCCGCGCTCTGCACTCGCTTTCGCACGCACTCCCGCTCCCCGCATTCGCTCCCGCGCCCTCGCCGGGCACATGCTACGCTGGCACCCGCACCGTGCCCAGGCGCCTGGGGCCAAGCACTCGGTGACCCGCTGGCTCCCTGGGCCGGCTTCTCCTCTGCCTCATGGCAACTCCCCTGCACGCAGCGCACACACACAGGGGGCTGCACGCAATGAACCCTGCCCCCTTTCTCCTCTGAAGGCCTACTTCAACCTGGATCTCAAGAGGGAACTCAGGTGCATATGGCGGGGGGCGGGTAGGGAGCCCTGGGGGGTGGGAGCCCTCCCTCCACAGCGCAGGCGGGGGCTCCCGGCGGCCACGTCTGCCCGGCGCTCCGGGGACACCTGCTGCCGCCCCCGCTGCGCCGAGCCCAGCGCCTCGAGCCGGGGCCTCCCGCCGGGCGATCGTGCCGGACAGGGCCCGGCAGGGCCACGCGCGCCGAGGTCCGGCGGCCAGGCCCCGGGGGTCGGGGCCGCGCGGGGCCGTGCGCTCCGGGCCCCGAGCCGGGAGCAGCCGGGGGCGCGCGGGGCCGCAGTGCGCCCGGAGCCGGCGGCGCAGAGGGTCTGGGTCTCCAGGGTCCCCGCCCTCGGAGCGCAGCGCCCTTCGGGGTCCCCAGCCCGACCCGCACGCGCGGCGGCTCTTACTTGCCAATATCCTCGTAGAGCTGGTACTCGTCGGTGAAGCGGGTGCAAGTCACCGTGGTGGCCATGGCGGCGACGGACGGGCTCGGCGTGCGCTCTGCTGCGCTCGGGCGGCGGCGACTCCGGCTCCCGCTCGCGGGCACGGCGGCGACACGGGCGCGGGCGCGGGCGACACCTCGGCTCGCGGCGCCGAGCGGGGGCCGGGCTGGGCTGCGCCGGGCGGCGAGCGCACGCGAGATCTGCGCGCTCCGTCCCCGCCAGGAGCGCGCCGCACACCTACGCGCGGGGAGCGCGGGCGCAGCTTTCACCGCCGCCGCCGCCGCGCCCGCCCCGCCCGCCGCCCCCTGTACGCGCCCCGCGCCCGCACCCGCGCTCTGCACTCGCACCCGGACACGCACCTGAGCCCCGCACCTGCACCTGCACCCGCGCTCTGCACTCGCTTTCGCACGCACTCCCGCTCCCCGCATTCGCTCCCGCGCCCTCGCCGGGCACATGCTACGCTGGCACCCGCACCGTGCCCAGGCGCCTGGGGCCAAGCACTCGGTGACCCGCTGGCTCCCTGGGCCGGCTTCTCCTCTGCCTCATGGCAACTCCCCTGCACGCAGCGCACACACACAGGGGGCTGCACGCAATGAACCCTGCCCCCTTTCTCCTCTGAAGGCCTACTTCAACCTGGATCTCAAGAGGGAACTCAGGTGCATATGGCGGGGGGCGGGTAGGGAGCCCTGGGGGGTGGGAGCCCTCCCTCCACAGACTCATTCCTAACACCCTCAGGAGGAGATGCTACAAAACCCCTCCTGCCCGGGTCTCTACCGCTTCACTCACCGCAGGGTCCAGCCTCCCTGGCAGAGCCACCCTGGGGCCTCCCAGACCAAGTGTGTGCACTGGGGACACTGGGAGTGCTAGATGAAAAGATGGAGGCGTAGCCTCTGCCTCTTCCAGTGCAGGACGCCAGGGAGGGAGGTCTGGAACGGAAGTCCCAGGAACAGGTGTTTCGTATTCAGGCAGAGGTCCTTAAATCAAGGGAAGAGAGGCTGGTCCCTCAGCACCTGTGGTCCTGAGAGCTCACAGCCCCGCTGCCTAGGCAGGGACACACATTCCTCCTCTCCCAAGTGTAGTCCACCTCCCTACTCCCAGCTCTGGCCTGGAAGAAGACTGTCCACCTTGAGAGTGGCCCTGGAGAGGAGGAAGGGTGAAGGGGAGGGGCGGGAGAGGCTGGATTGACCCCATTTCCCACCGAGGAGCCTCTCCCAGGGCCGCACCAAGGCCGCCATCTAGAACCCAATTCAGCAAAGACAAACTGCTGGGCTCCACACCCCCACACTCCTCAGAGGCAAGGCCAGAGTGAGTCCTGGGCAGGCCCGGAGGAAATGAAGTTTCCAGCAGCCAGCCCTGGATTTGGATTGTTCTGCTGCCCTGCTAGGAGCCACCTACCGCACCGCGGGCTCCCCAGGAGTGGGATATGGGCCTGTCCTGCTCATCTCTCTCAGCTTGGTGTCCAGTCCACGGCTGGCCTCCGAACCCATCATGAATCTTCCCTGGATAAAAGATCTAATGTAGGGAGTTGGTGGGGGAAGGGAGGCAAGGTGGACCCAGGGCCTCCCTGGTCAGGACACCTTTGGCACACAGCTGTCAGGCAGGTGAGCAGGCCAGGTGGTGATCATTTCCCATCCTGGGTGGTTTGCAGACCCAGCTTGCAAAACAGCTGGAGGCCAAGAAGCTTAGGAAGAATTAGAGAGAGGGGCCCCGGGCTGGAACTTCAACCTGGATCTCAAGAGGGAACTCAGGTGCATATGGCGGGGCGGGTAGGGAGCCCTGGGGGTGGGCGCCCTCCCTCCACAGACTCATTCCTAACACCCTCAGGAGGAGATGCTACAAAACCCCTCCTGCCCGGGTCTCTACCGCTTCACTCACCGCAGGGTCCAGCCTCCCTGGCAGAGCCACCCTGGGGCCTCCCAGACCAAGTGTGTGCACTGGGGACACTGGGAGTGCTAGATGAAAAGATGGAGGCGTAGCCTCTGCCTCTTCCAGTGCAGGACGCCAGGGAGGGAGGTCTGGAACGGAAGTCCCAGGAACAGGTGTTTCGTATTCAGGCAGAGGTCCTTAAATCAAGGGAAGAGAGGCTGGTCCCTCAGCACCTGTGGTCCTGAGAGCTCACAGCCCCGCTGCCTAGGCAGGGACACACATTCCTCCTCTCCCAAGTGTAGTCCACCTCCCTACTCCCAGCTCTGGCCTGGAAGAAGACTGTCCACCTTGAGAGTGGCCCTGGAGAGGAGGAAGGGTGAAGGGGAGGGGCGGGAGAGGCTGGATTGACCCCATTTCCCACCGAGGAGCCTCTCCCAGGGCCGCACCAAGGCCGCCATCTAGAACCCAATTCAGCAAAGACAAACTGCTGGGCTCCACACCCCCACACTCCTCAGAGGCAAGGCCAGAGTGAGTCCTGGGCAGGCCCGGAGGAAATGAAGTTTCCAGCAGCCAGCCCTGGATTTGGATTGTTCTGCTGCCCTGCTAGGAGCCACCTACCGCACCGCGGGCTCCCCAGGAGTGGGATATGGGCCTGTCCTGCTCATCTCTCTCAGCTTGGTGTCCAGTCCACGGCTGGCCTCCGAACCCATCATGAATCTTCCCTGGATAAAAGATCTAATGTAGGGAGTTGGTGGGGGAAGGGAGGCAAGGTGGACCCAGGGCCTCCCTGGTCAGGACACCTTTGGCACACAGCTGTCAGGCAGGTGAGCAGGCCAGGTGGTGATCATTTCCCATCCTGGGTGGTTTTGCAGACCCAGCTTGCAGCCAAAGACAGCTGGAGGCCGAAGAACGCTTAAGGGAAGGGTGAGATTTAGACTCCGGGCAGAGAGGGCCCCCTGGAGGGCATGGCCTTGACCCCTGGAGGGCAGGGCAAGCGGGGAGACCGTCTCCATGGCTCCGGACTGGAACCAGAGCGGCCCAGGTGCCTCCTGATGAGTGGACGCCCACCTCCCCTGGGACAGCTGGGGGAAGACTGGAGGCCCATCGCAGACCAACAGAGACTTGCTCTTGGGGTGGTGTTTTGCCCCCCAGGAGCCTCTCCCTACACGTGCTGGGCCATCGGCACCATTTGGAGCTCAGAGCTCCGGAAAGAGAAGGAGGGAGTCCTACACAATAGAATACAATTAGCAAACAAACAAAAACAAAATTGCAGCCCTCAGTAAATCTCAGTAAATCTGGCTTTCTCCAGGCTACAAGCAGACCCTGTGTGTTGCCAAGGTCACATACCTTCTTCCAGTGAGAGTCCATGTGATGACAAAGTGGCATTAAAATCGTGAGGACAGCAAACATTGATTTGCACATAAGCATTCTACGCGTATTATCTCATTTAATGTTCAACCAGTCCTAGGAAGCAAATACTATGATGATCCCCATGTTACTAGATGGGACAGCAGAGAGACAGAGAGGTGAAGTAACTTGGCCAGGGTCACACAGCCAAGAGGTGCCTGACACAAATCTTACTCTCCCATTAAGGCTCTTCTTTATTTTCACACACACACACATGCAAACACACTCACACAATACATACATACAAACACACACACACATGCACGATGCCCTACCACACTGGGCGAGGACACCACAGCCCTCTGGGTGTTTGTTTTGAGGTCATTTTCCCTGGGGGGGAGGAGGCTGCCCAGGATCAAGTTTACACGAGCAGTCAGAGTCCCCATAAGGGTGTGATCTGAGACCCCTATCCCACTCCTGTGAGCACCTGAGGTCAACAGGGCAGCCCCTCCTCTGGGCTGGGATATTAAAGGCATGACACCGAGCGACCCTGAGCAGGGCAGGCAGGGCGGGGTGATCAGGGCATCCCAGTGGAGCACGACTGAGATACTAAAGGGACCTGGACTGATCCTGCCTGGGCACCCAACCCCTCAGCCCCACTCTCCACCTCCAAACCCAGAGGGCTCCTCCCCAGCAGACTGGAAAAGCTGGAAGGGCTGCCCGCAAAGAGGATTTCTGGAGTCCCAGACCCCAGGAGCCCTCTCCTCTGGCTTCGGCCTCCCACCCCTCCTGCAGGAAGGGCCCTCTTGCACCCGCACCCCCACGTCATCTCTACCTCCCACCGCATCCTCTCTAGCTGGCTTTCGTCAGTAAGGAGGGCTCTCCCTCCCAGGTGGCAGCTGGGGCGGGTGTGGGGAGGATCAGTTCTGGGAGGTTATTGTTAGGACGGTCACCATGGCAACAAGCCTCACATCTGCAGAGCCAAAAGTGCTGCACATGGGGCTCCTTCTCCCAGGAAAGCCACGGCCTTCCCTGTCCCCCTTGCTTCAAAGGGTTGCTGTCATGGGAGGGAGGCCACTGCTGCCCCTTCTCCCAGGCCCAACCATCTGCCTGGAAGAGCAGGAAGACCCTCGTTCATCAGTCTCCTGTCGTCTGGCCCTGGCATGGTAGCCCGTGCAGGGTATGTTGGCAGGCGTGTGGGGAGACGATGGAGGAGTGGCGGAGATGGTGATGGTGATGACGGTGGTGATCGGTGGCGGTGAGGGTGGTGATGGAGACAATGGCTGTTGTCCAATTGCTAAGTCCTGTCCGACTCTTTGTGACCCCATGGACTGCAGCACACCAGGCTTCCCTGTCCTTCACTATCTCCTGGAGTTTGCTCAAATTCATGTCCATGAGTCCATGCAGCCTTCCGACCATCTCATCCTCTGTCACCCCCTTTTCCTCTTGATCGCACTCTTTCCCAGCATCAAGGTCTTTTCCAATGAGTTAGCTCTTTAGGTGGCCAAAGTATTGGAGCTTCAGCTTCAGCATCTGTCCTCGCAGTGAATATGCAGGTTCAGTTTTCTTTTGGATTGACTGGTTTTCTCTCTTTGCTGTCCAAGGGACTCGCAAGAGTCTTCTGCAACACCACAGTTCAAAAGCATTAATTCTTCCGCATTCAGCCTTCTTTATGGTCCAACACTCACATTCATACATGACTGCTGAAAAAACCATAGCTTTGACCATCCTGCCTGGGCACCCAACCCCTCAGCCCCACTCTCCACCTCCAAACCCAGAGGGCTCCTCCCAGCAGACTGGAAAAGCTGGAAGGGCTGCCCAAAGAGGATTTCTGGAGTCCCAGACCCCAGGAGCCCTCTCCTCTGGCTTCGGCCTCCCACCCTCCTGCAGGAAGGGCCCTCTTGCACCCGCACCCCCACGTCATCTCTACCTCCCACCGCATCCTCTCTAGCTGGCTTTCGTCAGTAAGGAGGGCTCTCCCTCCCAGGTGGCAGCTGGGGCGGGTGTGGGGAGGATCAGTTCTGGGAGGTTATTGTTAGGACGGTCACCATGGCAACAAGCCTCACATCTGCAGAGCCAAAAGTGCTGCACATGGGGCTCCTTCTCCCAGGAAAGCCACGGCCTTCCCTGTCCCCCTTGCTTCAAAGGGTTGCTGTCATGGGAGGGAGGCCACTGCTGCCCCTTCTCCCAGGCCCAACCATCTGCCTGGAAGAGCAGGAAGACCCTCGTTCATCAGTCTCCTGTCGTCTGGCCCTGGCATGGTAGCCCGTGCAGGGTATGTTGGCAGGCGTGTGGGGAGACGATGGAGGAGTGGCGGAGATGGTGATGGTGATGACGGTGGTGATCGGTGGCGGTGAGGGTGGTGATGGAGACAATGGCTGTTGTCCAATTGCTAAGTCCTGTCCGACTCTTTGTGACCCCATGGACTGCAGCACACCAGGCTTCCCTGTCCTTCACTATCTCCTGGAGTTTGCTCAAATTCATGTCCATGAGTCCATGCAGCCTTCCGACCATCTCATCCTCTGTCACCCCCTTTTCCTCTTGATCGCACTCTTTCCCAGCATCAAGGTCTTTTCCAATGAGTTAGCTCTTTAGGTGGCCAAAGTATTGGAGCTTCAGCTTCAGCATCTGTCCTCGCAGTGAATATGCAGGTTCAGTTTTCTTTTGGATTGACTGGTTTTCTCTCTTTGCTGTCCAAGGGACTCGCAAGAGTCTTCTGCAACACCACAGTTCAAAAGCATTAATTCTTCCGCATTCAGCCTTCTTTATGGTCCAACACTCACATTCATACATGACTGCTGAAAAAACCATAGCTTTGACTATACAGACCCTTTGTCGACAAAGTGATGCCTCTGCTTTTTAATATGCTGTCTAGGTTTGTCATAGCTTTTCTTCCAAGGAGCAAGTGTCTTTTAATTTCGTGGCTGTAGTCACTGTCTGCAGTGACTTGGGAGCCCAAGGAAATGAGATCTGTCGCTGTTACCACTTTTTACCCATATCTCTGCCATGAAGTGATGGGACCAGAGGTCATGATCTTAGTTTTTTGAATGTTAAGTTTCAGTGATGGTGGTGATGGTGACCCTCACGATCATCACACCTCTGTAACTAGTGGCCAGATAGGAGAAAGGAGAATGGTTTGAGGGCCCTCATCAGTTTTTGGTCAAATGACCCGCCCTCTGATGACCCATTGGTCAGAATCCATCCATGACTTCATTTAGCTGCAAAGGATGCTGGGGAAAAGGTCTCAACCCAGCTAAAATGTGGAGCTCTGTCCCTGAAGCAGAGGGGAGAATACATCCTGGGCATAGGCAGTGTTCTCTGTAGCCTGGCCTGTGTACCTGGTCCACTGGTTCTCTGGGTATCAGTCCTAAGGAGTCAATGTCTGCAGAGCCCACTGCTATAGAAAGGGTGGGGGCCTAATCACTCACCCGCTCAGGGATCTAGTTCTCTTTCTTTTTTTTTTTTGCAGGGGGCCACTTATATTGGCCTTTTATCTATCTATTTTCATCCATCTTTGTTCTTTGACCCATGTGGGCGTCCCATCGCAGTGGCCTCTGTTGCTGCAGAGCACTGGCTCCAGGCGCATGTGCTCCAGAGCTCCGGCTCGGTAGTTGGACACATCAGTCCAGCTGCTTTGCAGCACGTGGGATCTTCCCAGGCCAGGGATCTAACTGGCGCCCCTTGCACTGCAAGGCGGTGTCCTTACCCACTGGACCACCAGGGAAGCCCTTCAGGGGTCTACTTCTAATCTCAACTGAGAGTCGCTGCTTTGTGACAGGAGCTAATATCAAATAACTGTTAGGATTTAGTGTTTTTTAAAACATTAATTCTTCCGCATTCAGCCTTCTTTATGGTCCAACACTCACATTCATACATGACTGCTGAAAAAACCATAGCTTTGACTATACAGACCCTTTGTCGACAAAGTGATGCCTCTGCTTTTTAATATGCTGTCTAGGTTTGTCATAGCTTTTCTTCCAAGGAGCAAGTGTCTTTTAATTTCGTGGCTGTAGTCACTGTCTGCAGTGACTTGGGAGCCCAAGGAAATGAGATCTGTCGCTGTTACCACTTTTTACCCATATCTCTGCCATGAAGTGATGGGACCAGAGGTCATGATCTTAGTTTTTTGAATGTTAAGTTTCAGTGATGGTGGTGATGGTGACCCTCACGATCATCACACCTCTGTAACTAGTGGCCAGATAGGAGAAAGGAGAATGGTTTGAGGGCCCTCATCAGTTTTTGGTCAAATGACCCGCCCTCTGATGACCCATTGGTCAGAATCCATCCATGACTTCATTTAGCTGCAAAGGATGCTGGGGAAAAGGTCTCAACCCAGCTAAAATGTGGAGCTCTGTCCCTGAAGCAGAGGGGAGAATACATCCTGGGCATAGGCAGTGTTCTCTGTAGCCTGGCCTGTGTACCTGGTCCACTGGTTCTCTGGGTATCAGTCCTAAGGAGTCAATGTCTGCAGAGCCCACTGCTATAGAAAGGGTGGGGGCCTAATCACTCACCCGCTCAGGGATCTAGTTCTCTTTCTTTTTTTTTTTTGCAGGGGGCCACTTATATTGGCCTTTTATCTATCTATTTTCATCCATCTTTGTTCTTTGACCCATGTGGGCGTCCCATCGCAGTGGCCTCTGTTGCTGCAGAGCACTGGCTCCAGGCGCATGTGCTCCAGAGCTCCGGCTCGGTAGTTGGACACATCAGTCCAGCTGCTTTGCAGCACGTGGGATCTTCCCAGGCCAGGGATCTAACTGGCGCCCCTTGCACTGCAAGGCGGTGTCCTTACCCACTGGACCACCAGGGAAGCCCTTCAGGGGTCTACTTCTAATCTCAACTGAGAGTCGCTGCTTTGTGACAGGAGCTAATATCAAATAACTGTTAGGATTTAGTGTTTTTAACAGATGCAAAATACTCTAAAAATAAAATGTACAGAATTAGGGACAGTCATTTTCAAGAACTGTTTGGCAGTTTCTTATAAAGCTAACCAAATACCTTCCCTATGACCCACTAATTCCTCTCTTAGGTATCTACCCAAAAGAAATAAAAATGTATAGCGAAAGGAAAAAAAAGACATTTGTACAACAATATTTATAGCGGTTCTATTCATAGCAGCTGAAACTGGAAGCAATGTTAATGTCCATACCCAGGAGAACAGGTAAACCCATAGGTATATGTGAATAAGAATCACTACTGATACACTTGACAACACGAGCAGATCTCTCAGAACTAAGGTTGAATAAAGGAAGGCAGATACCAGACACAAAGAACACATACTAACCTATGGTTATAGGAATCAGAAAAGCAGTTGTGCAGCAAAGGCTCAGGGAATGCTGGGATTGGCTCCCAGCGGACTGAGCGAAGTTTCTGGGGTGGTAGAAAGGGTTTATATTGCTTTGTGATTACTTACACAAGGATAGGCTTCCCAGGTGGCGCCAGTGGTAAAGAATCCACCTGCCAATGCAGGAGACACAAGTTCCATCCCTGGGTGGGAAAGATCTCCAGGAGAAAGAGATGCCAATCTGATAGGGACAGAGTAGAATAGGTAGGTGGTTGTAGAGTCCTAGTAGGGGATGGTAGGTAGAAGGGAGACACCTGAGAAAGGTTGGGAGGCCAGTGAGTTGACGATAACTCAGGAGAGCTGCTCCTTGTTCGGTAAAGCGGGCTTGACTAGGTATAAACAGCTGACGAAGGAGGAGCTGGCGAAGAAGTAACTAATGATGTATGTCCTGCGGCTGCATCTACTTGAGGGGGGGGGGTGGCCTTTTACCATCCTATATATATTGCTGCCCACTCAATTGAAGGAGAGCAGAGCAGAGCTTTCCTGCCTGCCCGCTTGCCCCTCTTACAAGTACCCGATCCTAATAAGTCTTCTTGCCTATCATTCTGCCTCTTGCTGAATTCCTTCTGCATTGAGGCACGAAGAACCTGAGCCTCAGTGGGTCCAGACGTTGGGTAAGTGCTGGATTAAGTCCCGGCCGCGTGGGTTCTAGTCCCAGATAGGGTTTTGGTCAGGATTGAGTCCTGACTACGCAGGTTCAAGTCCCAAGCAGGGTTTTGGCTGAGGTTAAACCTTAGCCACGTGGGTTCAAGTCCCAAACCAGGTTTTGGCTAGGTTCAAGCTCCAGCCATGTGGGTTCAAGTCCCAAACAGGGTTCAATCAGGTCTGGGCCCTGGGTTTAAGTCTCAAATCGAGTTAAAACCCTTTCAAATCTACTCCAGTACTATTGCCTGGAAAATCCCCTAGATGGAGGAGCCTGGAAGGCTGTGGTCCACAGGGTCAGAAAAGAGTTGGATGCGCCTTAGTCACTAAACAACACAAGGGTATACATTTGTCACAAACATATACTGTACGCAAACTATAGCCTTAAAACCAGTGCATTTTTATGTGAATGTAATTTACATGCCAGTGACATATCATTACATATGCAAATTATCTCTAACTTTAAAATTACACAAAATGTTGGCATCATCTGTGGAGAATGCATGTTCTTCTCAGTCACATGGAACAGTTTCAGTGCTCAGCCAAGTTATCAAAGACAAAGAGGGTCTAAAAAATTACACCAAAGCGGGCATCAGCAACAACCATGCAATCACATTAAAAATAAATAATTAACAGGAACCAAATAAATCCACTCGGTGGGAAACTTAGATTATAAGCTACGGAAACTACAAAAATGAAATACAAATGGACACAAGTGAAATCACCATGCCTTGTATGCTGTGGGATGTGGCCAAGCAGTGTTTAGAGGAGATAAGCTGGCTTGATCTACTAGAAAATGAGTGAGACTGAGAATAAACTAAGAATTACAACTGAAGATGCTGAGAAAGAATAACAGCCCTGAGAAAGGGAGGAGTTCAATAAAGCCCAACAGAAATTAGTGAAATAAAAAACAGCCAAGTTCAACAAACCAGTAGTACCAAAAAATCTGAAAAAGTTTCTCACGTTAACATAGACAAATTTTTGACAAGTTTGGTCAATAACAAAAATAAGTCCAAAAAAGGGTAAAATAGAGGACAAAAATGAAAGAAAGAGATAAAGAACTTCACAGCGTTTTACCAATAAATGGAAAAACAGACGAAATGGAAAATTTTCTAGGAAAATAAAAATGACTCATAGAGACTCAAAAATAAAGAGTAAAATACCATAGAAGAGAGGCAAAAGCTATGGTGAACTTCGCACAACAAGCATGTTTTCACATATTATATTTGCACTACAAAAAAAGTCAATGAAAACACAGAAAATAAAAGATAAGCAAACGAACTCAACAGCCCTGACCAGGGAAGGACGAGGGCCCATCGCACCTGATCTCCTCTGTCCAGGTGCAGATAGGAGTTGGTTGTCAGTGTAAAGGAATGAAACAGTAGGAAATACTGGGTACTCTTCCTTGACTTTTTGTTTGGTTTGTTTCTGCCCATGAACCTGGAAGAGGCTGTGTTCCTGCCCCTGCTGCCCTTCGGGCACTTGCCGGGCCATGGTCCGCAGCGAGGGTCTCAGCGGTGCAGGTGGGATGCACCAGGAAGCAAGGAGGGTTATAACAGAAGGATGTGCTCGCTGGGCACCAGTGTCTCGTGGGGCTCAGTTATTCAGGGTTTCGGAGGAAAGAAGGATTTGTAATAAAGACATGCACAGCGATGCTATTTATAACCCAGAAAACTGGAAACAGCCCAAATCGCCCCTCTCCGGGACTGGCCTGGCAGATCCGCGGAGGAGGGGATGGCGATGCCGGGCCACGTGACATGTGGGGAGGGAGAGCTCCGTGGAGACAAGAGCCGCGTGCGTGGGGGGAGCCAAATATAATGCAGTTTGCACACAGCCACCGTAATTATGGGACACTGCAGGCATACGCACCCTCACAGGTGTCAGGCCACGGCCGGGCAGGAAGCAGCCAGAGTAACTCGCGTGCTGGCCTAGCCGGAGCCTTCTGTTTGAGGACACGTGGTCACTGTTCTCCTAATGAGGCCAAAAGGCTCTGAGCTGTGAGGCGTATAGCGGTGGGGGCCCTGAGGGGTTGGGGGAAGGAGCGGTAGGGAAGCCCTCCCAAGGCCCGGGGGCAGGGGATTCAGCCAGTTGTGCAACGTCACTGAAAAGCAGGCCACTGACGGAATCAGAACTCCAAGATCACAGGTCCCGCTAATAGGCCTGGGTCTCAGGGACAAAAATGAAAGAAAGAGATAAAGAACTTCACAGCGTTTTACCAATAAATGGAAAAACAGACGAAATGGAAAATTTTCTAGGAAAATAAAAATGACTCATAGAGACTCAAAAATAAAGAGTAAAATACCATAGAAGAGAGGCAAAAGCTATGGTGAACTTCGCACAACAAGCATGTTTTCACATATTATATTTGCACTACAAAAAAAGTCAATGAAAACACAGAAAATAAAAGATAAGCAAACGAACTCAACAGCCCTGACCAGGGAAGGACGAGGGCCCATCGCACCTGATCTCCTCTGTCCAGGTGCAGATAGGAGTTGGTTGTCAGTGTAAAGGAATGAAACAGTAGGAAATACTGGGTACTCTTCCTTGACTTTTTGTTTGGTTTGTTTCTGCCCATGAACCTGGAAGAGGCTGTGTTCCTGCCCCTGCTGCCCTTCGGGCACTTGCCGGGCCATGGTCCGCAGCGAGGGTCTCAGCGGTGCAGGTGGGATGCACCAGGAAGCAAGGAGGGTTATAACAGAAGGATGTGCTCGCTGGGCACCAGTGTCTCGTGGGGCTCAGTTATTCAGGGTTTCGGAGGAAAGAAGGATTTGTAATAAAGACATGCACAGCGATGCTATTTATAACCCAGAAAACTGGAAACAGCCCAAATCGCCCCTCTCCGGGACTGGCCTGGCAGATCCGCGGAGGAGGGGATGGCGATGCCGGGCCACGTGACATGTGGGGAGGGAGAGCTCCGTGGAGACAAGAGCCGCGTGCGTGGGGGGAGCCAAATATAATGCAGTTTGCACACAGCCACCGTAATTATGGGACACTGCAGGCATACGCACCCTCACAGGTGTCAGGCCACGGCCGGGCAGGAAGCAGCCAGAGTAACTCGCGTGCTGGCCTAGCCGGAGCCTTCTGTTTGAGGACACGTGGTCACTGTTCTCCTAATGAGGCCAAAAGGCTCTGAGCTGTGAGGCGTATAGCGGTGGGGGCCCTGAGGGGTTGGGGGAAGGAGCGGTAGGGAAGCCCTCCCAAGGCCCGGGGGCAGGGGATTCAGCCAGTTGTGCAACGTCACTGAAAAGCAGGCCACTGACGGAATCAGAACTCCAAGATCACAGGGCTTAGCCGCAGGGATGCAAGGTCTACCTCTGAACTAGCCGGGTCCTCCCCGCTAAACCTGGGCAGGAGGCCTGGGTCTCAGGGAGCAGAGGGGAGGTAACAATATTTACTCTCCCTCAAGGGATGCATTCCCTTCTCCTGCCAGGACTCTCTGGGCCCTGTTCTGAGATGCCCGTGGGCAGGGTCTCCCCTGCTCGGGTAGTCATCCCAAGGGGGTCTCCCTGGTTTCTGGGTTCTCCTGTGCCCAGCGGTCCTTAGGGCAGGGGGTGGAAGTGAAGTGGTGGGTGGACGCTGAGGCCCCCAGAGTGGCGTGGCCTCGCTCTTGCCCGGGCCCCAGCCCGGCGTGGTTGACCTCTGCCAGCTCTCACCTGCAAGCTGGCCTTCCTGATGGGTCGGGAGAAGCTTCACACCATGGACACAGCCCTGCCGCCCCTCTCCCAAGTCCCTGACCCCCTGCACCATACCCCCACCTAGCAGACCAGGAGGGTTTGGGGGCGTTCATACAGGGCATTCATGGGCTTCCCTGGTGGTTCAGGCGGTAAAGAATCTGCCTGCAGTGCAGGAGACCCAGCTTCAGTCCCTGGGTTGGGAAGATCCCCTGGTGGAGGACATGGCAACCTGCTCCAGTATTCTCGCCTGGAGAATCCCATGGACAAAGGAGCCTGACGGGCTACAGCCTATGGGGTCGCAAAGAATTGGACACAACTGAGCGACACACACACACACACACACACACATTCACAGAGCAAGGGGCTCCCTCTCCCTCAGCGAGGTGACTACAGAAGCCATCTCCATAGAGCTGGAGGGCAAGACCTTGGTTGGGGTCTTGGCAGACTGGCCAGTGGACCTGCTGGGCAGCGGCTTGGGCAGGTTCTAAGGCAGCCTCCTGACTGCACCAGTCCCCAGGCTGGCTGGCCCTCACACCACCGCAGCTCTCTCCCATGATCGGGTCTCTGTCACAGGGACAGGTGCCCATGGCTGCCTAGGGCTCTGTAAGGGACCTGTAGATTCTCATCTTCCCCTGGGATCCAGGGTCTCCTGAACCCTTCTTGCCTTCCCCTCCACTCCCAAGGGACACGGTTGGGGGCCACACCCTGGGAATGGCACATCTCACCTTCTTCATGGTGTTAATAGTAACAATACTAATAATAACTACTGTCATTGGCAGGGGGTTAGAAGGTTCCCAGGTGACTCAGTGAGTAAAGAATCTGCCTGCCAATGCAGGAGATGCAGGAGACTCGGGTTCCATTCCTGGGTTGGGAATGTCCCTTGGAGGAGGACAAAGCAACCACTCCAGTATTCTTGCCCGGAGAATCCTCACCACTGCAATTGAGACATTGGGGGGAGAGAGAAGTGCTGCGTGACCACTCCTGCTGAGGGGGGCAGGGTCGGGAGAAGACATGAGAAAGGAGCGGGTTTAGGGGAGAGGTAATAAGTTTCGCTTTGCGATGTGGAGAGCCTCCTAGCACCACTACCTGCAGAGTCAATGGGTGAAGATGGGCCCTCAGGCCAGAGCAAAAGATAGAAACAGACCAAGGAACAGATTAGGAGGAGGATGGGAGCCACAGTGAATGTCACCAGCAAGAATGTAAAGGGCCAATTGTGGGTCTCCAGGGGAAGCTTGCAGGAAGAGGCTGGTGTGAGGATGGAGTACAGAAAGAGATCAAAGAGAGTAAGCCAAGGAGTTCCCTGGCTTAGAACTCGCCACTTTCAATGCTGGGACCTGGGTTCAATCCTCGGTAAGGGAACTAAGATCCCAGATCCTGCAAGCCATATGACATAGCCATAAAAATAAAAATAAGGATCAGGGGCTTCCCTTGTGGCTCAGTGGCTAAGAACCAGTCTGCCAATACAGGACACACAGGTTCGATCCCTGATCCGGGAAGATCCCACATACCACAGAGCAGCTAAACCCACACATCAACAAAGACCTAGCACAGCCAAAAAATAAACCTTTTTTAAAAATTAAAAAAAAAAAAAAAAAAGAATCAAACTGAGGGTGAGAGAACCAGAGAGGAGACATTCTGGAAGCCAGGACTGAGACGTGTCCAGGCAGAGAAGTGTCAGCGGTGGTGGGTCCAGTGGTTGGGGCACAAGGTCTCAAGGAGGGGGTGAGGGCAAGGGGTAGAGAGGAGCGTCACTCTCTCCATCAAGAAGTTTACTTGCAGGACTTTGCTGATGCCCCGGTGGTTGAGACTCTGAGCTCGTGATGCAGGGGTCCTGGGTTCAGCCCCTGGTTGGGGAGCTAAGACCCCACAGACTGCAACTAAGCCTGTTCCCTGCACCTACTGAGCCCACGCACTCAGGAATTCGTGAGCGGCAACTTGAGAGAAGTCTGCATGTGCACAGCATAAAGAAAATAAAAATAAAAATAATTTGAAAAAAAAAAAACAGGATACTTACTTGTGACTTCCATGTCATGGATGCACTGGAACTAGAGTAGCCTTTCCACAGATAACCATAAAACCAGACAAAATGTATGAGACAAGTGTTTTTAGGCTCTGGGTGACAGACCAGACTGGAATCCCAGAGAGAAGGAAAATGCACAATCTGCAAAATTTCCCACAATGGTTTCACCAAGTTACCTGCCCACAAACACAATAGAAGAGTCTGGGCTGCTGCATAGTCTAGGGAGTAAAAACTGGTACAATTTTGGGCCATTCAAGTGAGTAATATTACATCATGATCTTAACCTTCATGTCCCTGATAACTCGAGGGTAAGCACCTTCTCATATGTGTTTGGACCACTTGGATATCTCTTTTTGTGACATGCAGTTCCTGTTTTCCCTCATTTTTCTATCAGTTGCTTGTCCTTTTCTTATTGATTTGTAGAAGTTCTTTGTGTATTTTGGATCAGGATCCTTTGTCAGATACATACACTGGAAGTAGCCTTTGAAACTCTGTGGCTTGCCTTTTCACCTTCTTGAACATTATTTCTTATGAATTAATTTATTTTTGGCTGTGGTTGGTCTTTGATGCTGCATGAAAGCTTTCTCTAATTGTGGTACACGGGCTTCCTGATTGTGGTGACTTCTCTTGTTGCAGAGCCTTTGCTCTAGGACATCAGGCTTCAGTAGTTGCAGCTTGTGGGTTCCAGAGCACAGACTTAATAGTTGGGGTGCACAAGTTAGCTGTCCCACAGCACGTGGAATCTTCCCAGACCAGGGATCAAACTCATGTCCCCTGTATCGGCAGGTGGATTTTTATCCACTGGACAAGCAGGGAAGTCCTTGCACATTATTAATAGTGTATTTTCACAAGTCTAAGTTCTTAATTTCAATGTCATTAAATGTATCTATTTTCCCTCAATGGTACTGTGCTTTTTATATCTTGTTTATGAAATTATTGCCTATTCTCAAGGTCATAAAGATATTCTTCTATGCTTTTTATTCCTACAGCTTTATTATGTATCCCTCTGAATTACTTCTACAACCCTGATGAATTAGAGGTATGTGTACATGTGCACATGTGCACATGTGTGTGTGTGTGTGTAGTATAAAGTAAACATCAGAAATTTTTTTCCGTATGAGTATTCAATACACCCAGTACTCATTTTGAAAAAACCTCTTCTTCCCCAACGTGTAAGCAAGTGTTAACTTTGTCATCCATGCGTGGGCCTGCTTCTGGACTCGGTTCAGTTCCTTCAGTCTATTTGTCTATCCTTGACTAGGGCCACCCGGGTATTTGCCGTAACTGCAGTGAGTGACGCTGCTGTTGGTACAAGTCCTCCAGAGTCACTGCTGTGGTTCATCTGTTCCTCCTCCTTCGGTTCACCTGACGTGTTTGCGGTCCTTTGAAATTTCAGGTAGATTTTAAAACCAGTTGGTCAGTTTCATACACACACACACCTGGTGCAATTTGGGGGGAGTAATGGACTTAAACACATAGCTCAGATTGCAGAGAATTGAAATTATTTCAATATCATCTTCCAACCTGCCAATATGGTATATGTCCTTCCATTTATTTAGGTGTACTTTAATAAAATCTGTAATTTGCTGTGTAAAGGAAATGTGTAAAGGTTTTGCATGTCTTTTGTTGGTTTATTATCAAGGATTTGGTTTTTTAATTCTATCAAAATCATCATTCCTAAAGGCTGTGGTTGGTCTTTGATGCTATGTTGCAGGGCTTGTGGGTTCTTTTTAGACCCCACATCAGGCTTCAGTAGTTGCAGCTTGTGGGTTCCAGAGCACAGACTTAATAGTTGGGGTGCACAAGTTAGCTGTCCCACAGCACGTGGAATCTTCCCAGACCAGGGATCAAACTCATGTCCCCTGTATCGGCAGGTGGATTTTTATCCACTGGACAAGCAGGGAAGTCCTTGCACATTATTAATAGTGTATTTTCACAAGTCTAAGTTCTTAATTTCAATGTCATTAAATGTATCTATTTTCCCTCAATGGTACTGTGCTTTTTATATCTTGTTTATGAAATTATTGCCTATTCTCAAGGTCATAAAGATATTCTTCTATGCTTTTTATTCCTACAGCTTTATTATGTATCCCTCTGAATTACTTCTACAACCCTGATGAATTAGAGGTATGTGTACATGTGCACATGTGCACATGTGTGTGTGTGTGTGTAGTATAAAGTAAACATCAGAAATTTTTTTCCGTATGAGTATTCAATACACCCAGTACTCATTTTGAAAAAACCTCTTCTTCCCCAACGTGTAAGCAAGTGTTAACTTTGTCATCCATGCGTGGGCCTGCTTCTGGACTCGGTTCAGTTCCTTCAGTCTATTTGTCTATCCTTGACTAGGGCCACCCGGGTATTTGCCGTAACTGCAGTGAGTGACGCTGCTGTTGGTACAAGTCCTCCAGAGTCACTGCTGTGGTTCATCTGTTCCTCCTCCTTCGGTTCACCTGACGTGTTTGCGGTCCTTTGAAATTTCAGGTAGATTTTAAAACCAGTTGGTCAGTTTCATACACACACACACCTGGTGCAATTTGGGGGGAGTAATGGACTTAAACACATAGCTCAGATTGCAGAGAATTGAAATTATTTCAATATCATCTTCCAACCTGCCAATATGGTATATGTCCTTCCATTTATTTAGGTGTACTTTAATAAAATCTGTAATTTGCTGTGTAAAGGAAATGTGTAAAGGTTTTGCATGTCTTTTGTTGGTTTATTATCAAGGATTTGGTTTTTTAATTCTATCAAAAATCATCATTCCTAAAACATTTTAATTATTACGGGTACATGTAAATACGCATTTTTAAATATTGATATTATAGCCAGCAAACTTGCTAATCTTACCTATTAATTCTAATAAGTTCCCTGAAATTCTTTTGGACATTTTATTTATACAGTAATGTCATCTGTAAGTACTGATTATCTTATTTCTTCCTCTCCAGACTTTAGGTCTTTTCCATTTGCCTTTAGCACAGGATAAGCTCTTCAATATAATCCTGAACAGGAGGGTAATTATGGATATCCCATTTTATTCCCAGTCTTGGGAGGGGGGATAGTTTCCAATATTTTATCACTAAGAATGTTTTTATAGATACTTTTTAAAAAACAGAATACAAAAGTTACCAGCCACTCCTAAAACATGATCTGAATAACTTTAAGTCTTTTTAAAAAGTGTTGAAACTTATAGCTCAACCATATGATCAATGTTTGTAATGTTCCATATATATATCAAAGATGTCAAGTTTGTTAGTCATGTTATTCAGATCTTGTCCTTACTGAGATTTTTGTCTTCTTATTCTCTCATAAATTGAGGGAGGTGGGTTAAAGTTTTTACTATAACTGCCAACTTTTAAATTTCTCCTTTTAGTATTGTTCATTTTTACTTTATATTTTGAACTTATTAGGTTGATACAAAATTTCTAATTTTTGTGTATTTCTAGAAAGTACACTTATTAATTATTATCTGTTTATCTCCAGTTACCTTTATTTTCTTAGTGTTTATTTTATCTAATAATAGTACAATTACATTAGCTTTCTTTTGGTTAGTGCCTGTGTGGTACGGAGTAAATTCTTAACACACCAAACTTGGTGCCCAAATCTTGCATGTTCCCAGAAAGGACTGATCCTTGATTGGGGAATAACTTCTGAGTTCTTGGAATATCCTGGCTAAAAATCATGTTTTGATATTCCTGAAATCTTGGAATATCAAAGACTCTATCAGTTTGACCAGGGTTATGAACCTAACTGCATCCTCTACAAATCCAGATGTTGAAACTGTAGTCCTCAGTACTTCAGAATGTGACTACACTTGGAGAGAGGGCGATTAAAGATAAAGAAGTTAAAATGAGATCATTTGGGTGGGCGTTACAAGGAGATTAGGACACACAGAGATACATGGCAGATGCACAGAGAAAAAGTCATGGGCGGACCCAGAAGAAGGCAGTCCTCTGCAAACTGTGGAGAGAGTCCTCAGAGAAACTAACCCTGACACCTCAATGTTCCAGTCTCTAGAACTATGAGAAAATTAATTTCTGTTGTTTAAGCTACACAGTCTGTGAAATTTTGTTATGGCAGCCCTAGCTGACCTACGCAATCACAAAGCTATGCTAACAGGTATGGATACCTGTTTCTGTCTGCCTGATGCCCTGGGCTACGCTGTATTGGCTTTATCTCTGGGGGGTTTTATCTTTATCTCTGCAGATTGAATAGCTAAAGCCAGTCATTAGACAGTGCAGTCAATTCCCAATACAAACCCTTGACATCAAGGCTCCAGTGAATAACTTTAAGTCTTTTTAAAAAGTGTTGAAACTTATAGCTCAACCATATGATCAATGTTTGTAATGTTCCATATATATATCAAAGATGTCAAGTTTGTTAGTCATGTTATTCAGATCTTGTCCTTACTGAGATTTTTGTCTTCTTATTCTCTCATAAATTGAGGGAGGTGGGTTAAAGTTTTTACTATAACTGCCAACTTTTAAATTTCTCCTTTTAGTATTGTTCATTTTTACTTTATATTTTGAACTTATTAGGTTGATACAAAATTTCTAATTTTTGTGTATTTCTAGAAAGTACACTTATTAATTATTATCTGTTTATCTCCAGTTACCTTTATTTTCTTAGTGTTTATTTTATCTAATAATAGTACAATTACATTAGCTTTCTTTTGGTTAGTGCCTGTGTGGTACGGAGTAAATTCTTAACACACCAAACTTGGTGCCCAAATCTTGCATGTTCCCAGAAAGGACTGATCCTTGATTGGGGAATAACTTCTGAGTTCTTGGAATATCCTGGCTAAAAATCATGTTTTGATATTCCTGAAATCTTGGAATATCAAAGACTCTATCAGTTTGACCAGGGTTATGAACCTAACTGCATCCTCTACAAATCCAGATGTTGAAACTGTAGTCCTCAGTACTTCAGAATGTGACTACACTTGGAGAGAGGGCGATTAAAGATAAAGAAGTTAAAATGAGATCATTTGGGTGGGCGTTACAAGGAGATTAGGACACACAGAGATACATGGCAGATGCACAGAGAAAAAGTCATGGGCGGACCCAGAAGAAGGCAGTCCTCTGCAAACTGTGGAGAGAGTCCTCAGAGAAACTAACCCTGACACCTCAATGTTCCAGTCTCTAGAACTATGAGAAAATTAATTTCTGTTGTTTAAGCTACACAGTCTGTGAAATTTTGTTATGGCAGCCCTAGCTGACCTACGCAATCACAAAGCTATGCTAACAGGTATGGATACCTGTTTCTGTCTGCCTGATGCCCTGGGCTACGCTGTATTGGCTTTATCTCTGGGGGGTTTTATCTTTATCTCTGCAGATTGAATAGCTAAAGCCAGTCATTAGACAGTGCAGTCAATTCCCAATACAAACCCTTGACATCAAGGCTCCAGTGAATTCCTTCATCAGCAATGTCTCCTATTGTTATACTTCGTTATCAGGAGAGT
Source organism: Tragulus kanchil (assembly GCA_022376925.1). Lineage (NCBI taxonomy): Eukaryota > Metazoa > Chordata > Mammalia > Artiodactyla > Tragulidae > Tragulus > Tragulus kanchil. Next base: position 51,047,340 of record JAIOJX010000030.1, read on the forward strand.
TAAGCAGCTTCACTGAGGTAGTGGGTGGGGGTTCCCAGATGACCCTAGTGGTAAAGAACCCGCTTGCCGGTGCAGGAAGCAGAAGAGATGTAGGTTTGATCCCTGGATCAGAAAGATCCCCTCGAGGAGTGCATGGCAACCCACTCTAGTATTCTTGCCTGGAGAATCCTGTGGAGAGAGGAGCCTGGTGGGCTATGGTCCTTAGGGTCACAAAGAGTCAAACACAACAGAAGTGACTTAGAACACATACACGCACACATATTGGGAGGGGGACCACTGGAAGCTTACATTTACGATGTGCCTCTTGTAATAACATACAGTTTACTTTGATCCAGTCTACCTTAGTCTTTATCTTGGAACAATTAGTCCCTTTCCATTTACTGAACTTCCTGATATATTTGCATTTATACCTACTATGTGAATCCTTATTTTCTATTTATTCCACCTGTTTTATATTCTTTTAATCCTCAACTTCCTTGCCATTTTTTCAGATTAAGTGTATTTCTTTATTATTCCATCTCCCCATCTATTAGTCTGTTAATTATTCATCCTTTCACTTTAATCAAATTTTAAAAGAAGTATCGAGGTATAGTTATATACAATATTATATAAATTTCAAATCTACAACATAGTGCTCCTTCATATTTTCAAATGTTAGATTTCATTTAAAGTTATTATAAAATAATGGCTATGCTCCCTGTGCTGTAAGCATTCCTTGACTATTGTTTTACTACTTACTTTCTTATACTATTCTGTTAGTGGTTACCCTTGATGACAATGCTCATCCTTTACTAATTCTAACTAGGGTCTACCATAAATTAGTACTCATTTTTTTAGCATCTTTCCATGGGCTTCCCTGGTGGTCCAGTGGGTAAGGTCACTGCCTTGCAGTGCAAGGGGCATGAGTTCGATCCTTGACCTGGAAAGATCTCATGTGCTGTGGAGAGGCTGGACTGATGTGTCCAACTACCAGCCCAGAGCTCTGGAGCACATGTGCCCAGAGCCGGTGCTCTGTGATGAGAGAGGCCACTGCAATGGGAGGCTCACACAGGCCAAAAGAACAAAGATGGATGAAAATAGATAAATGAAAGATCAATAGAAGTGGCCCAAAAAAAAAAAATTTTATTTTTTAAATTTAACATCTTTCCACACCTTAAACTACTATAGTTCCATTTTCAACCTTCCAAATTGTTTTGTTTTTTGTTGTCATGCCTTTTATTTCTACATATTTATATAGTCTTTTTTTTTCCCTAAAATTTTGTTGCCGGGGCCATTTGCTGATTTACTCAGTGATATTCATTGCTTCATGGATAAGGCACTTATAGATGAGAACTAAGAACTATGAATGCATTACTACCTGAATTAACTTACAAACTTTTAGCTGAAGCAATATTATTGATTGGACTTCCATGGTAAGAGTCAAGTTTTGGAGGCAAGAACAGACTTCTTTTTCTTTTCTTTTTCCTTTTTTAGAGGAGTGCAAATTAACTCAGTAGATTAAGTAGGGAATCCAGCATGTGCAGAAAGGGAAGATCAACGATTTGTTAGTTTATAAGTGTATTTCTTTTATTATTTTCCCATTCCTTGCCATTTTTTCAGATTAAGTGTATTTCTTTATTATTCCATCTCCCCATCTATTAGTCTGTTAATTATTCATCCTTTCACTTTAATCAAATTTTAAAAGAAGTATCGAGGTATAGTTATATACAATATTATATAAATTTCAAATCTACAACATAGTGCTCCTTCATATTTTCAAATGTTAGATTTCATTTAAAGTTATTATAAAATAATGGCTATGCTCCCTGTGCTGTAAGCATTCCTTGACTATTGTTTTACTACTTACTTTCTTATACTATTCTGTTAGTGGTTACCCTTGATGACAATGCTCATCCTTTACTAATTCTAACTAGGGTCTACCATAAATTAGTACTCATTTTTTTAGCATCTTTCCATGGGCTTCCCTGGTGGTCCAGTGGGTAAGGTCACTGCCTTGCAGTGCAAGGGGCATGAGTTCGATCCTTGACCTGGAAAGATCTCATGTGCTGTGGAGAGGCTGGACTGATGTGTCCAACTACCAGCCCAGAGCTCTGGAGCACATGTGCCCAGAGCCGGTGCTCTGTGATGAGAGAGGCCACTGCAATGGGAGGCTCACACAGGCCAAAAGAACAAAGATGGATGAAAATAGATAAATGAAAGATCAATAGAAGTGGCCCAAAAAAAAAAAATTTTATTTTTTAAATTTAACATCTTTCCACACCTTAAACTACTATAGTTCCATTTTCAACCTTCCAAATTGTTTTGTTTTTTGTTGTCATGCCTTTTATTTCTACATATTTATATAGTCTTTTTTTTTCCCTAAAATTTTGTTGCCGGGGCCATTTGCTGATTTACTCAGTGATATTCATTGCTTCATGGATAAGGCACTTATAGATGAGAACTAAGAACTATGAATGCATTACTACCTGAATTAACTTACAAACTTTTAGCTGAAGCAATATTATTGATTGGACTTCCATGGTAAGAGTCAAGTTTTGGAGGCAAGAACAGACTTCTTTTTCTTTTCTTTTTCCTTTTTTAGAGGAGTGCAAATTAACTCAGTAGATTAAGTAGGGAATCCAGCATGTGCAGAAAGGGAAGATCAAATACAAAAGCAAAATTGATAGCAGAATGTGATCACATGAAAAAACCTAGATCAAGCTCCCTTTCTTGTCTTTGGCACAGTGCAAAGCAAGAACTCAAGGTGCACTCATTTCTTTTGCGTTTTTAAAATTTTCTGGCCATGCTGTACAGCCTGTGGGCTCTTAGCTTCCCAGCCAGGGATCAAATCCATGCCCCCTGCATGGAAGTGCAGCGTCTTAACCACTGGACCACTAGGTAAGACCCAAGGTATGCTTCTTTCTTTCTTTCTTTCTTTTTTAAATTTTCTTTCTTGTTTTTTTTTACCACTATCCATCATTTGTTTGCTGATTTGCCCACCCCAATATACTTTGTATAGTTGTATATAGTACTCTCATTAGTATGTATGTTTTAAACCTCAGAAGGCATGATCATTGTTATTTTATAGAGTCAGCATTCATCTAAATTTACCCTTTCCATCCATTGCTCTTTTTTATATATCACTTTAATTATTTATTTATTTATGGCTGTGCTGGGTCTTTGCAGCCAGGTCTCATGACGGTGCACAGGCTTCTCACTGAGGTGGCTTCTCTTGTTGCAGAACGTGAGCTCTGGGGCACATGGGCTCAGTAGGTGTGGCTCACAGGCTTAGTTGCTCTGCGGCATGTGGGGTCTTCCTGGATCAGAGACTGAACCCATGTCTCCTGTATTGGCAGGCGGATTCTTTACCACTAAGCCACCAGGGAAGCCCTCCCTCCATAATTCTTTAGTCCTTCCTGAATTTCCATCTTTCTTTCTAGGATTATCCTTTTGCTCAAAGAGCTCCTTGTACTTTTTATTTTTGAAATCCAGGTATTCTGTCAATGAAGATTCTAATTTTTAAGCTTTTTAAAAACATTTTCTTGAAATGTCCTCACTTTTGAAGAATATTTTTGATATCAAATTCTATGGTATTGTACGTTGGTGGTTATTTTTTCCAGCCCTTAAAAAATGCTGTTTTATTGCCTTCTGATTATTCATTCATGCTGAAAATTCTGCTATGTCTGGTTGCTACTCTTTTGAAGTTACATTGTAGTTACTTATTTTTAGTCTGGTTCCTTCTAAGATTATCTTTGTATTTATCCTGATTGTGGGTTCTTTGAATATCTTAAATCTGTGGACTAATGGCATTTGTTTATTTTTAAAATTATCAGCCAGTATGCCCACTAATATTTCTTTTGTTCCATTCTCTTTCTCTTCCTAGGACTCCAATGTACACATTCTAGAACTTTTCAATATGTTCCATAGTTTCTGTATTTTCCATCTTTGTGCATCAGCCCTGATACTTTCTACTGTCCTAGCTTCTATGAATCCTATCCATCAACTTACATTAGCTCTGTATTCTCTTGTGTCCCGTCATAAACCCACTGACTGTATTCTAAATATCAATTATTATGTTTTCAGCTCTAGAACATGTATATATATATTTCTCTAATGAAATTCTTTATCTTCTCATCTATCTTCTTTAAAATATTAATAACAGTTATTTTATGTGCTTTTTTCTTTTACGTTTTACTTTTATGGTGTTTTGTTGTTTACAGATATGTATAATCCCAGATTAACCGTATGTATATCTTTGGCCCCCATCCCTCCTCCATTCTCCTTCCAGTCCTCTCACCCACTGTCCCATCCCTCCAGGCCATCTCACAGTGCCCCTGGAGGATCCCCTATTCCCACAGAATAACAGTTATTTTAAAGTCTGTCTGACAACTCCAAAATGTGTGTCATCTGAGAGTCTCTTGGTATATCTCTAATTTATCACTGAGTGCTGGACACTGTCCATGACAATTGATTGAGGTTCTGGATTCTTTTATCCTTCTCTAGAGAGAGTTCATCTTACCTCTGGAGGCAACAAGAGTACGGGCAGACTACCTTAGTCCAAAGTAACAGGAGGCAGGATTTCGGTCCTTCTGTCTCCTCTCTCTTTGGTCCATGCCCATTCCTAGGGTATAACCCTCCCCAGGCCCCAACTCTGATCCAGTGTTGTCTCTACACAACCGTGAGATTACTGAAAATTCCAAGCCTAGTTTCTTAGCCTCTCACCATGTGTATTTAATATATAGGCAAATGCTTTAGGGGCCACATCTAAGTTTGGAGCGTCCAGTCTCTTGAGTCCTGGCTATTTTGTCAGCACTATAATTAAAAATTTCTACCCTTCTCTATGAATGTATAGGAAATTCTGCTGGCTTCTGTGCCTCCTATCAGTAGAAGCCCTATGCTCAGATTCATAGCCACGCTAAGCCAAGAATTGGTTCACACCTGGAGATGTGTACAGAATACTAGCTTGCATCTCTCATTTCTCTTTTCCTGGGAAACTTGGCTCCTCAGTTCATGGTTGTCTGCAGCTATTAGATGCCTTCAAACCAATTTTTTTTTCATCTGGATTTTCTAGTTGTTCCCAGTGAGGGCAGTGGTCTAGCCAAGTCCTCCACCAGAGCTAGAAGCAGAAACTCGAGGAGGGGGTGACATCAGACGGCACAGTTTTTCTCTCTCACACACAAACACACACAGTAAATAATGATGACAGCTCCTTTCGAAGGACCCTCATCATGTGCCAGACTTGATGCTAAGTACTTGCATGTGTTATGCTATTTGATTTGTACAGGATAGGCACTATGTCTTCATTTTACAAATGTGGAAACTGAAGCTTAGAGAGGTAAATTAACTTGTCCAGGAAACCAGTCTATCCTTTGGAACTGGAATACATAGAAAAAAATCTTAAGTTGTTTTTGATTATAGTTATATATATATGTGATATAGTTTTATATATATATATATATATATGTATGTATATATAAAACAAAAGTTGCCATTTTAAGTATAAGTTCAGGGATACGTAAGTACATTCACAGTCTTGTGTAACCGTCACTACCATTGTCTCTTTCCACACTTTCTCATCACTCCAAAGAGAAACTCAGTGGCCATTCAGTAATACCTCCCCATCCCACCACCCACCAGAGGCTGATAAACTCTAATCTATTTTCTGTCTCTGTGAATCTGCCTACTTTAAATATTTCAGATAAATGGAATCATTTGCACAACTTGTCATTGTTTACATCTGGCTTATTTCCCTTAGCACAACATTTGCAAGGTTTGTCCACAATGTAACCTGTACAGTGAGATTACTGAAAATTCCAAGCCTAGTTTCTTAGCCTCTCACCATGTGTATTTAATATATAGGCAAATGCTTTAGGGGCCACATCTAAGTTTGGAGCGTCCAGTCTCTTGAGTCCTGGCTATTTTGTCAGCACTATAATTAAAAATTTCTACCCTTCTCTATGAATGTATAGGAAATTCTGCTGGCTTCTGTGCCTCCTATCAGTAGAAGCCCTATGCTCAGATTCATAGCCACGCTAAGCCAAGAATTGGTTCACACCTGGAGATGTGTACAGAATACTAGCTTGCATCTCTCATTTCTCTTTTCCTGGGAAACTTGGCTCCTCAGTTCATGGTTGTCTGCAGCTATTAGATGCCTTCAAACCAATTTTTTTTTCATCTGGATTTTCTAGTTGTTCCCAGTGAGGGCAGTGGTCTAGCCAAGTCCTCCACCAGAGCTAGAAGCAGAAACTCGAGGAGGGGGTGACATCAGACGGCACAGTTTTTCTCTCTCACACACAAACACACACAGTAAATAATGATGACAGCTCCTTTCGAAGGACCCTCATCATGTGCCAGACTTGATGCTAAGTACTTGCATGTGTTATGCTATTTGATTTGTACAGGATAGGCACTATGTCTTCATTTTACAAATGTGGAAACTGAAGCTTAGAGAGGTAAATTAACTTGTCCAGGAAACCAGTCTATCCTTTGGAACTGGAATACATAGAAAAAAATCTTAAGTTGTTTTTGATTATAGTTATATATATATGTGATATAGTTTTATATATATATATATATATATGTATGTATATATAAAACAAAAGTTGCCATTTTAAGTATAAGTTCAGGGATACGTAAGTACATTCACAGTCTTGTGTAACCGTCACTACCATTGTCTCTTTCCACACTTTCTCATCACTCCAAAGAGAAACTCAGTGGCCATTCAGTAATACCTCCCCATCCCACCACCCACCAGAGGCTGATAAACTCTAATCTATTTTCTGTCTCTGTGAATCTGCCTACTTTAAATATTTCAGATAAATGGAATCATTTGCACAACTTGTCATTGTTTACATCTGGCTTATTTCCCTTAGCACAACATTTGCAAGGTTTGTCCACAATGTAACCTGTACAGTAATCCCTCCTCATCCACAAGGGAAACATTCCACCCTCCCTGCCCCTGCAATAGATGCCTCAAACTGCAGATAATATCGAACACTATGTATACTGTGTGTTTTCCTATGCAGACATACTGAGGATCAACTTTAATTGATAAGTTAGGCACATCAAGAGATTAGCAACCATAATAAAACAGAATAAATATAATAATGTGTGCCATGTGTGCTCAGTGGCTCAGTTGTATCTAGCTCTTTGTGAGGCTAGTGGACTGTAGCCCACCAGGCTCCTCTGTCCATGGGATTCTCTAGGTAAGAATACTGGAGTGGGTTGCCACTTCCTACTTCAGGGGATCTTCCTAACCCCGGGATCAAACCTGCATTGGCAGGTGATTTCTTTACCAATGAGTCACCTGGGGAGCCAATTATAATAATATATTGTAATATACGTGAATGTGGTCTCTCTCTAAGTATTTTATTGTACTGTAGTTACTCTCTTTGTGATGAAGGGGGATGACAAAATGCCCACGTGACAAGATGAAGTGAGGTGAACGAAGTAGGCATTGTGAGGGAGCGTCAGACTCTTACTGCCCTTCTGATGCCAAGTCAGAAGGAGGGTTATCTGCTTAGGGTGGTCCTGGAACATGGAGCTGTGATGTCAGGAGCTGACCAGGTCAGTGACCAGGGACCTCAGGCAGAATAGTGTGAGACTTCATCACACTACTCATAAGGGTAGAAGTATAAGACTTATGCATTGTCTATTTCTAAAATTTTCTATTTAGTACCTTTGGATCCCAGTCAACTCTGGGCAGCTGAAACCCTGGAAAGTGAAACCACGGGTAAGAGTTCACTACTATATCAGAAATCCACTCATTTTTATGGATGAATTATCTTTCACTATATGGATATAACATAGATACAGTTTTCTTATACATTCATCAGTGGATGGACATTTTTAGTTGTTTTGGCTTCTTGGCTATTATGAATAAATTCTGCGATGAACATTGGAGCACAAGTATCTGTTTGAATCCCTGTTTTCAGTTCATTTGGATATATATCTAGGACTGGACTTGATAAATCATATGGTAATTCAATGTTTAAAATTTTCAGGAATCACCAAACTATTTTCAATGGCAACTGTACCATTTTTCATTCCCGCCAGAAATATGCAAGGGTTCCAATTTCTCCACATCCTTACCGACACTTGTTTGCCTTTCTTAAAAAAAAGTATAACCAATCTAGTATGGGTGAAGTGTATCTCATTGCGGGTTTTGCATTTCTCTATTGACTAATGATATGGAGGAATTTCTCATCTGCTTATTGGTTATTTGTACATGTACTTTGAAGAAATGTCTGCTGAGATCCTTTCTCCATATTTTAATTGTTTTTTTATTATTGTTGTTGAGTTGTAGGAGTTCTTCCTACATTCTGGATATTAAGCACCTTTTTTCTTCCACTCTGTATGTTGTATTTTCACCTTCCTGACATGTCTTTTGATGTCCCCAAATCTTTAATTTTAATTAGGTCTATTTTATCTAGTTTTTCTCTGTTGCTGGAGTTTTTGATGTAATATTTAAGAAGCCAATATAAAATCTACAATTTCAAGATTTGTTTCCTTCTAAGAGTATTATGCTCTTTGCTCTTATATTTGATCCATTTTGAGTTAATTTCTGTGTACGGTGTGAGGTAGGGGTCCAACATCGTCTTATGAAACAGGCAAATTCATACAGACAAATCAGTGGTTGATTAGGCCTGGGGATGCGGGGTAGGCGGGATTAGGAGTGACTGCTAATGGGTATGAGGTTTCTTTTTGGGGTGATGAAAATATTCTACATTTAAACAGTGGGAATGGTTGCATAACTCTGTGAACACATTAACTAACAATCACTGAATTGTACACTTTAAAAGGGTGAATTTTATGCTATGTGAATTAGACCTCAATAAAGCTGTTATTAAAACAAACAAACAAAAAGAACAGCTGGTGGCCCGTAGGAGGGGTACAGGCCTGGCAGCCCCGCCTCCTGCTTCTCGGAGAGCAAACATGCTGCCCTCCTGTGGCCTCTGGTGGCCGCTGGCCGGACTCCTGCACTGCCAGGGCTGTGTTCTAAATCAAACATGTAGCCCAGACCCAGGATTCCTTCTCCTCTGCAATGTCACATTTTAGGAAGAAAGGGTTTTCTTTCACCAACTTTTCTCCACTTTGGTCCCAACCCCAAATGCCATTGCTGTGGGCTTTTAATGCTGGTCCATCAACGACAAGATGGAAAGAGCGCAGAGGCAGCAGCTCCCAGGCCCTCTCTCTCCCGGGGAGTGGATGAAGTGCAGAAGGAAAGGCAGGAGTGCTTTCAGTGGATCCGTGGGGGAGGCCAAGGACGAGCTCCGCCCCTAGTGCCTTCTGTGTGGGGAGGGTCTGTGACTCTACCTGTCCCCTGGCAAGGCATCTGGGGGTCTTCCTGCTGCGGGGCCAGCCTGGGTTCCACCTGGGATCTGAGCACTTAGATGCATGGACAGCCTCTTAGGAGTTCCAATTTGCACTGGCCCATTGCACAGGGTCTTTTTGTGGGCCTTTTTGTGGATTGGGGGATGGTTCTCTCATGGGGGTTGCAGGAACCCCACTGCCTCCCTGCCCTTGGAGGGGCCGGGGCTTGGGGCAGGGGTGTCAGCATCCACCCTAGAGAGGCGACCTTCCTAAGCAAAGGCTGTTGACAACCAGGCCAGAAAGGAGAAGGTGGCCGGCAAGGGGAGACTGTAGCTGACCAACTATGTCTGGGTCCCTGGGCTGCTCCCGGCCCCCTCAGTATGACCAAGACTCTAGGTTGGGAGGAGGGGGCAGTCTGGTTGGTACCACTTCTGTGTGGTCCCCAGTGGGCCTCTGCCTGGGAAGCTTGGGGATCCCCCACCAGGTCCCGGGGGCCCTGAGCCCTCTCTGACTTCCTGTCTCCCAATAGAGGAAGGGCCCAGGGAAATCAGAGTGTGGGACTCTGGGTGCAAAAGTAGGCTTGGGAAGAAGGCCCTCTGATTCTCTCTGCGAGTTCTCCAAGGGCGGGAAAGAAAAGGACCAGCGGGTGAGCTCCCAGGAGGGCATGGCCCTCCCCTCTCCCAGCTCAGAGGCCCGAGGGGCAAGGTTGGCCCGCTGCCCCTGGCGTCAGGCGCTTGTGACTCTACAGCCAGATCCAGCAACCACCTGGCCGCTCCAGAGCCGTCTTGGCATTTTAATTACAGTCATTAAGTTGCCTGCTTTCACTGTGGCCGTGTCAGGAGCTCCAGGTCTCTTTGTGGGGAGCGCCGTCTCCTGGGGCTTCTGGTCCCCTGATGCCACCTCCTCAGCTGGACAGGCAGGGTTTTAGGCAGCATTTCATGCACCCCCACTACCTCCACACTGGCCATCAGGTCAGGCCCTGAGCAGAGGCCCTGGTGACTAGCTGAGGGTGGAACCACCATCCCACAGAAGGGTCTTCAGTCATGTCCAGCCCCTAGTGCCTTCTGTGTGGGGAGGGTCTGTGACTCTACCTGTCCCCTGGCAAGGCATCTGGGGGTCTTCCTGCTGCGGGGCCAGCCTGGGTTCCACCTGGGATCTGAGCACTTAGATGCATGGACAGCCTCTTAGGAGTTCCAATTTGCACTGGCCCATTGCACAGGGTCTTTTTGTGGGCCTTTTTGTGGATTGGGGGATGGTTCTCTCATGGGGGTTGCAGGAACCCCACTGCCTCCCTGCCCTTGGAGGGGCCGGGGCTTGGGGCAGGGGTGTCAGCATCCACCCTAGAGAGGCGACCTTCCTAAGCAAAGGCTGTTGACAACCAGGCCAGAAAGGAGAAGGTGGCCGGCAAGGGGAGACTGTAGCTGACCAACTATGTCTGGGTCCCTGGGCTGCTCCCGGCCCCCTCAGTATGACCAAGACTCTAGGTTGGGAGGAGGGGGCAGTCTGGTTGGTACCACTTCTGTGTGGTCCCCAGTGGGCCTCTGCCTGGGAAGCTTGGGGATCCCCCACCAGGTCCCGGGGGCCCTGAGCCCTCTCTGACTTCCTGTCTCCCAATAGAGGAAGGGCCCAGGGAAATCAGAGTGTGGGACTCTGGGTGCAAAAGTAGGCTTGGGAAGAAGGCCCTCTGATTCTCTCTGCGAGTTCTCCAAGGGCGGGAAAGAAAAGGACCAGCGGGTGAGCTCCCAGGAGGGCATGGCCCTCCCCTCTCCCAGCTCAGAGGCCCGAGGGGCAAGGTTGGCCCGCTGCCCCTGGCGTCAGGCGCTTGTGACTCTACAGCCAGATCCAGCAACCACCTGGCCGCTCCAGAGCCGTCTTGGCATTTTAATTACAGTCATTAAGTTGCCTGCTTTCACTGTGGCCGTGTCAGGAGCTCCAGGTCTCTTTGTGGGGAGCGCCGTCTCCTGGGGCTTCTGGTCCCCTGATGCCACCTCCTCAGCTGGACAGGCAGGGTTTTAGGCAGCATTTCATGCACCCCCCCCCCACTACCTCCACACTGGCCATCAGGTCAGGCCCTGAGCAGAGGCCCTGGTGACTAGCTGAGGGTGGAACCACCATCCCACAGAAGGGTCTTCAGTCATGTCCAGCCCACTGTCTGTCTTGTCCCTCTGGCCTTGGGTCCTCTGCGCAAGGAAACTCACTGTGGTGTCCCCCGTCCCCAGCCCACCCAGCAAGCGCCCAGCCCCTCCCCACTGGGAGCCCCCGACCCCACTCCTGCCTCTGCACACACTCTCTGTGGCGGGGCGCCTCTTCCACAGGACCACCGGCCCTTCACAGCTCAAGTGTGACACACACTCTGTTTGTCTGTCTGTCTGTCCCCTCACAAGGCTATGAGCAAAGTACCTGTCTTCTTAACACCTCCTCTAAGACTTGGGCCTGAGTCTGAGAGTCTAATTCCCAGGAAAAGCTGTTCAGCCAAACTTAGCACAGAATGGCAATTCTGGGGTTGAACTCTACCTAGCAACAAGATTAGCAGCTGATTTTGTAAACTGGTATTTTTATCCCTGAGACTGAGAAAAAGTGGCCTCCTCCTGCACCACCTGGGAACCCCGCCTCCCCAGATGGGCGCCTTCCTGGCTCTGTCTTGCCATCTCACTTGCAAGGGTCCCGGGGCTCTGGGAGGTGAGGGGAGGATTGCAAGAGGCTCCAGAGAGCACGCTCCGTCCCCTGGCCTATGAGGAAATGCTGCATAGATGCTGAGGCCCCGGAAGCGACCTGCCCCCTCTCCTCCCTCACAGCCTCCCTTTTGCTCTTCCTTTTCGGCAGCCCTCTGTCTCCACGTCCCAGATCACGGACACGTGCTGTGCTGTGTGGCCCTTTGTGCCCCATCAGAGGGGACATCTGTGGGGCCGGGGTCACAGCGGGCTGGGCAACTGCAGGCTGCAAGGGACCACTTCCTCACCTCCCTCTCCCAGCTCCCCTCTGCCTGCCTTCTCTCTGCCCCCACCCCACAATGATCAGAACCTTCCGGCAGCCTAAAGCCCCAGCGCTGTTTGTGTGGGCTGCCATCTGCCAAGCTGTCATTGAGGAGTCATCATGGCTCCTTGTTTTAGAGAGAAAATATTGTGATAGTATAACCTCCCGGAACTGGACTTTCAGTTCCAGAGCAGGATGGATGATGTGGACTCCCTTTTCCAGCCCCTCCTGACTGGACATAATCCAGCAGACATCCATAAAAGGGCCCTGAAAGCCGGAAAGGAGAAGGCAGGCAGGTTGGGGCCACGGGACTTGAGAACAGCATGCTGCGTGTCCCTAGGTTTCTCTTGATTTCTCACATACCCAGGGCTGGGCACAGAGGCCTGCACCTGCCATCTGAAATGACACCAAGCATTGAGAAAACAGACTGACAACAGGAAAAGCTCCTCTTGGGCCAAAAGATGGGCGAGGGAGGCCCAACCAAGGTGGTATTCTGTGCTCCCCCACCAACTGCCAAGGCAGGCAGCATCATGGAGCCCTGGGTCTCCCCACATCCATCTAGTGCTGTGCTGAGCTCCAGGGCCAGTGGAAGTGTGACTGGCATCTCAGACTGTGCCACCATGCAAGAGCTCTGAAAGCTAAACACTGGAGCCACAGCCTTTATAAAAGTAAGCCTGCAAGTATACATTAAACCTGAAAAGGGTGACTACTTGCTAAAATAGAGGAATTAAATAAGATTGACTCATAGCATAATAACTAGAATATCTAAGTTATAATAAAAAGAAATCCTTCATCATACCCAGAACCAGGAAAACCACCATTTGAATAGGACAAGACCATCACCTGGCGCCAAGGCCAAGCTAGACTGGCAGTTAGAACTATCAGGGAAGAACTTGAGAACAGCCACCAAAGAAATGCTTCAATAAACAATCACACATTTTCTTGAAATAAAGAGATGGAATAATCTCAGCAAAGAAACTTTGTAAAAAATATTTTTTTATAAAAAATATTTCTATAAAGAAAAATATTTACTACAAAGTAAAATTTATACCCGTAATTGTTGAGTTTTTATCATAAATGGATGTTGAATCTTGTCAAATGGTTTTTCTGAATCTGTTGAGATGATCATGGTCTTTACTCTTGTTTTTGTTAATGTATTACAGGGGCCAATTTACAGATGTTGAACCATTCTTGCATCCCTGGAATAGATCCCACAGGACCAGAGTGTATGCTCCTTCTAATGAATTGTTGAATTCAGTTTGTTGATGCTTTGTTAAGGATTTTTGCATCTATGTTCATCGGGGATATTGGCTTGTATTTTGCTTTTCTTGTGGCTTTCCTGTCTGGTTCTGGTATCAGGATATTGCTCGCCTTATGAGCTTGGGAGAGTTCTCTCCTCTTCGGTTTTTCATAAGAGTTTTAGGAAGTTTGGTATCAATCCTTCTTTGAATACTTGGCAGAATTCACCAGTGAAACCATCCCATTCTGGACTTTTGTTTGTCAGGAGATGTTTTGTTTCGTTTTCCTTAAATTTTGACCTCTTTTATTGGTTTTTTTTTATTTATTTATTTTCATCCATCTTTACTCTTTGGCCTGTGTGGGCTTCCCATTGCAGTGGCCCTTCTGCCAAGGCAGGCAGCATCATGGAGCCCTGGGTCTCCCACATCCATCTAGTGCTGTGCTGAGCTCCAGGGCCAGTGGAAGTGTGACTGGCATCTCAGACTGTGCCACCATGCAAGAGCTCTGAAAGCTAAACACTGGAGCCACAGCCTTTATAAAAGTAAGCCTGCAAGTATACATTAAACCTGAAAAGGGTGACTACTTGCTAAAATAGAGGAATTAAATAAGATTGACTCATAGCATAATAACTAGAATATCTAAGTTATAATAAAAAGAAATCCTTCATCATACCCAGAACCAGGAAAACCACCATTTGAATAGGACAAGACCATCACCTGGCGCCAAGGCCAAGCTAGACTGGCAGTTAGAACTATCAGGGAAGAACTTGAGAACAGCCACCAAAGAAATGCTTCAATAAACAATCACACATTTTCTTGAAATAAAGAGATGGAATAATCTCAGCAAAGAAACTTTGTAAAAAATATTTTTTTATAAAAAATATTTCTATAAAGAAAAATATTTACTACAAAGTAAAATTTATACCCGTAATTGTTGAGTTTTTATCATAAATGGATGTTGAATCTTGTCAAATGGTTTTTCTGAATCTGTTGAGATGATCATGGTCTTTACTCTTGTTTTTGTTAATGTATTACAGGGGCCAATTTACAGATGTTGAACCATTCTTGCATCCCTGGAATAGATCCCACAGGACCAGAGTGTATGCTCCTTCTAATGAATTGTTGAATTCAGTTTGTTGATGCTTTGTTAAGGATTTTTGCATCTATGTTCATCGGGGATATTGGCTTGTATTTTGCTTTTCTTGTGGCTTTCCTGTCTGGTTCTGGTATCAGGATATTGCTCGCCTTATGAGCTTGGGAGAGTTCTCTCCTCTTCGGTTTTTCATAAGAGTTTTAGGAAGTTTGGTATCAATCCTTCTTTGAATACTTGGCAGAATTCACCAGTGAAACCATCCCATTCTGGACTTTTGTTTGTCAGGAGATGTTTTGTTTCGTTTTCCTTAAATTTTGACCTCTTTTATTGGTTTTTTTTTATTTATTTATTTTCATCCATCTTTACTCTTTGGCCTGTGTGGGCTTCCCATTGCAGTGGCCCTTCTTGCTGCAGAGCACCAGCTTCGGGCACTGGCTCTCAACTGGACACTCCAGTCCAGCTGCTCCATGGCATGTGGGATCTTCCCAGGCCAGGGATCATTCCAGTGCCCCTTGCACTGCAAGGCAGACTCTTTACCCACTGGACCACCAGGGAAGTCCGGGAGATGTTAGATTATGGATTCAATCCCCTTACTAGTAATCAGTCTGTTCAGATTTCCTAGTAATCCGTCTGTTCAGATTTCCTACTAACATTTCAGCATGATTAAGTCTTGGTTGGTTGTATGTTTCTAGGAATTTATCAATTTCTTCTGTGTTGTCCAATTTGTTGGTGTGTAATTTTTCATAGTAGTCTCTTATGGTTGTTTGTATTTCTGTGGTACTAGTTGTGATATCTCCTCTTTCACGAAATTCTGATTTTATTTATGTATTCTCTGTTCTTCTTGGCAAGTCTAGATAAAGGTTGGTAAATTTTATCTTCTCAAAGAACCAGATCTTAGTTTCATTGATCTTTTCCACTGTCTTTTAAGTCTCGACTTCACTTACATCTACTCTAAGCCTTGTTATATCCTTCATTCTACAAACTTCAGGCTTTGTTCTTTTTGTTGTTCCTTGCGGTGACAGAGGACAAGATGGCTAGATGGCATTACTGAGTCAATGGACATGAGTTTGAGCAAACTCCAGGAGATGGTGAAGGAGCATTGTGTGCTGCATTCCCTGGGGTCGCAAAGAGTAGGGCACAACTGAAGGACTGAACTGAACTGAACTGAGGTGTAAAGTTAGGTTGCTTGAGACTATTTTTTTTCCCTTGAGATAGACATTTATTGGTATAAACTTCCCTCCTGGCAATGCTCAGCTGACCATGGCCCTCCAGGGGTCGGCAGCCAGGATGGAGCAGTGGAAGAGGAAGTTCTCTCTGCGCCCCGATGAGATGGACTGGCTCAGAACAGGATCTGTCGAGCTGGAACAGCAGTGGAGTGAGATAAACAGAGAGGGAGAAGAACACTCAGCTGAAGAGTTGAGGATCTGGAGTCCAAGAAAGAGAGATGAAGTTGAGAGGCCTCCAAAACCAAAGTGAAATCATACCTCCACTCACGTCCGAGTGTGACTACAGCTCTGAGAAGTTACAGGCAGCAGAGAAAGACGATAGGAGCCTGGATGACATCGCGTGTTCTCTGAAGACAGACATCAGGACAGCGAGCACCAACAACGCCACCTGAAGGTGGAGCCGAAGAGCTTCTTGGAGGTGCTAGATGGGCAAATGCCCTGCACGACGTCCACCAGGGCCTCTCCGAGCTGCACCAGTGGCCAGGGCTGTTCCTGAGTCCCCACGGTGTGCGTGTGTGAGGGTGGAGCACGAAGGTGTCCTCTCATCTGCGTTGCTTCTGTGAATGCAGGTGCAGTGTGCAACGTTTCCAAAAAAGAGGTGCTGTCCGCTCTCCAGAACTCTCCCCTTGCTCCTCTGGCCCTGCGAGCTTGTAGGTCACACTGAACAACGCTGACTCGGGAATCCGAAACTGGGTTCACCCTGAACAGTTATGCTGTCACGGCAGGGATGTTGACATCTTTCTTAAGGGTTGTTGTGACTGAAAAAAGTATTTTCTAATCCAAACATGAACACCTTTTCTGCTTCCTTTTTTTTGAGTAGTGTTCAGAGTATTTGCATGTCCATCAGGCACCCGTGCGTGGGGTGTGGTGACAGCGACTTCCCTCTCAGTACACATTGAGATGCTTCACGACAACCACTTAGCAGAGATCTGTCCCCAGAAAGAAAACAAGTTTCTGGTGGGTGTGTTTTCTGGCACAAGAATCGCCTGGCATTCCCTCTGGCACTTCCACCCGCCCCTCGTTTGTAGGGTTGTGACAATTTTCCTTATCTTGGTTTCAGTTCTGAGCAGATTACCAGTCTGTCAGGACAGCACACAGAAAGGGTGCCTGACACGGTGCCTGGCACAGTGTAGATGCTTAATAAATAATTGTTCAATTAAACATATCAAAAAAAAACCCAACCTCTTAGAACTGCTTTTGCTGTATCCCCTTAATTTTGGCATGTTATCCATACATTTCTCTTTTGATTTGTCTCAAGATTATTGTTTCTATTTCTTCCACCCATTGGTTGTTCAGTAGCATGTTGTTTAATCGCCACATACTTAAGAGTTTTCCAGTTTTCTTCACGCAATTAATTTCTGGTTTCTTAGCATTGTGCTTAAAAAAGATGCTTGGTATGATTTCAACTCTCTTAAAATGATTAAGTCTTGTTTTGTACTCTAACATACAAGCTATCTTGGAAAATGTTCCATGTGCACTTCAGAAGAATGTGTATTCTGTTGCTTTTGGATGGATTGTTCTATAAATATCTGTTAAGTCCATCTGCTGAACATGTTGCTTAAAACCAGTGTTCCTTACTGATTTTGTCTGGATGTAAGTGAGGTATTAAAATCCTCTACTACTATTGTGTTGCTATATATTCCTCCTTTTAGGCTTGTTAATAATATTTACTTTACATATTTAGGTGCCCCTGTGTTCAGGGCATATGCAAATGTTAGACCCTTTTGTCAGCCTGACTCCTTTATCATTATATAGCACCCTTGTTTGTCTCTTATTACAGCCTTTGTTTTAATGTCTCTTTTGTCTGACAGAAGTATAGCTATTTCAGCTTTCTTTTGGTTTCCACTTGCACGGAATATCTTTTTTTACATCTCTTCATTTTCTGGGTGTCCTTACATTTAAAGGGAGTCTCTTGTAGGCAGCTGATAAATGGGTATACAACTGGTTGTTGCTATTGTTGCTTGCTTGTTTTTTATCCATTCAGCCACTATATGCCCTTGATTGGAGAATTTACCATATTTTCATTTAGGGTAATTACTGATAGGTATGTGCTTATTGCCATTTACATGCACCCCAGTGCTCACTGCAGCTCTGTTTATAATGGTCAAGACAAGGGAACAAGCTAAATGTTCATCAACAAGGAATGGATAAGGCCACTTGCAGCAACATGAATGGACCTAGACAGTGTCATACTGAGTGAAGAAAGTCAGACAGAGGAGAAATAACATATGACATTCCTTTCATGTAGATTCTAAAAAGAAATGACACAAATGAATTTATTTACAAAACAGAAGGAGACTCAGAAAGGGAACTCGTGGTTGCAGGGGAAGGGATAGTTAAGGACTTTGAGAAGGTCATGTACACATTGCTTTATTTAAAATGGATAACCAACAACAATCTATTATATAGCACATGGAACTCTGCTCCATGGTATGTGCTAGCCTGGATGGGAGTGGGGTTTGGGGAGAATGGATACATGTGTATGTGTGGACCAGTCCCTTTACCGTTCACCTGAAACTACCACAGCATTGTTAATTGGTTATACCCCAACACAAAATGTTTTTGGTGTTAAAAATAAATAAATAAAAAGAAAAAAGGAAAGAAAACAAAAAGATATATGTTCCCTCATGTTCACTGCAGCATTATTTACAGTAGCCAAGACATAGAAACACTAATGGATGAATAAAGAAATTGTGATAAATATATATTTGATGGAATATCACTCAGCTATAAAAAAGAATGAAATCTTGCAATTTGTTGACAACATGGATAAACCTCAAGAGCATTATGCTAACTAAGTGGCATCACTGAGTCAACGAACATGAGTTTGAGCAAACTCCGGGAGATAGGTGAAGTGGTTTGCAAACAAACTTATTACAGCCTTTGTTTTAATGTCTCTTTTGTCTGACAGAAGTATAGCTATTTCAGCTTTCTTTTGGTTTCCACTTGCACGGAATATCTTTTTTTACATCTCTTCATTTTCTGGGTGTCCTTACATTTAAAGGGAGTCTCTTGTAGGCAGCTGATAAATGGGTATACAACTGGTTGTTGCTATTGTTGCTTGCTTGTTTTTTATCCATTCAGCCACTATATGCCCTTGATTGGAGAATTTACCATATTTTCATTTAGGGTAATTACTGATAGGTATGTGCTTATTGCCATTTACATGCACCCCAGTGCTCACTGCAGCTCTGTTTATAATGGTCAAGACAAGGGAACAAGCTAAATGTTCATCAACAAGGAATGGATAAGGCCACTTGCAGCAACATGAATGGACCTAGACAGTGTCATACTGAGTGAAGAAAGTCAGACAGAGGAGAAATAACATATGACATTCCTTTCATGTAGATTCTAAAAAGAAATGACACAAATGAATTTATTTACAAAACAGAAGGAGACTCAGAAAGGGAACTCGTGGTTGCAGGGGAAGGGATAGTTAAGGACTTTGAGAAGGTCATGTACACATTGCTTTATTTAAAATGGATAACCAACAACAATCTATTATATAGCACATGGAACTCTGCTCCATGGTATGTGCTAGCCTGGATGGGAGTGGGGTTTGGGGAGAATGGATACATGTGTATGTGTGGACCAGTCCCTTTACCGTTCACCTGAAACTACCACAGCATTGTTAATTGGTTATACCCCAACACAAAATGTTTTTGGTGTTAAAAATAAATAAATAAAAAGAAAAAAGGAAAGAAAACAAAAAGATATATGTTCCCTCATGTTCACTGCAGCATTATTTACAGTAGCCAAGACATAGAAACACTAATGGATGAATAAAGAAATTGTGATAAATATATATTTGATGGAATATCACTCAGCTATAAAAAAGAATGAAATCTTGCAATTTGTTGACAACATGGATAAACCTCAAGAGCATTATGCTAACTAAGTGGCATCACTGAGTCAACGAACATGAGTTTGAGCAAACTCCGGGAGATGGTGAAGGTCAGGGAAGCCTGGTGTGCTGCAGCCCATGGGGTCGCAAAGACTCAGACACGACTGAGCAACTGAACAGAATTGAAACCTACATCTCACACTTCATACAAAAATGAACTCAAAATAGATCATGAACTTTAAAATGTAAAATATAAACTACAAAACTTCTAGAAAAAAAAAGAAAATCTTTGAAATCTGGGATTACATTAAGGGTTTTTTTTTGTTTTTTTTGTTTTTTTTTTGGCTCTAAGTCATCATTTTTATTTTTCATCCATCTTTATTCTTTGGCCTGTGTGGGCCTCCCATTGCAGTGGCCTCTCTCGTTGCAGAGCACTGGCTCTGAGTGCACGTGCTCCAGAGCACTGGCTCGTAATTGGACACACCAGTCCAACCGCTCTTCAGCATGTGGGATCTTTCTGGGCCAGGGATCGAATAGGTGCCCCTTGCACTACAAGGTGGACTCCTCACCCACTGGACCACCAGGGAAGTCCTACATTAAGATTTTTTTAGACTTGATTTTGAAAGAATGACTCATAAAACATTTTAATAAATTGGACATGATCAACATTAAAATTCTTATCGTCAATGCACTGCGGGACTAAAGGATCGTACATGGGGGTTATGCAACGGCCTGGAGGGATAGGATGGGGAGGCATGGGATATACATATGACTAATCTGGAATTATACATATCTGCAAACAACAAAACTCTGTAAAAGCAAAAAAGCAAAATGAAAAAAACTTGTGATTGCAAAAAAAAAAAAATTAAAATTTTTTGCTCTAAGAGAGACTATGCTAAAAGGATAAAAAGATTTAATCACAGATTGGGAGCAAATATTTGCCAATCACATATCCGACAAAGAATTTTACTTAGAATATAAGTGAAAAATTTAAAACTTAGCATTAAAAGAATCGGTCCAATTACGAAACAAGCAAAACACTTGGCAGGTATTTCACCAAAAAAGACATATAGATGGCAAAAGACACATGAAAAGATGTTCACCATAAAATTAGCCATTGGAAAGATACAAATTAAATCACAATGAGAAACTAGCACCCACCTATTAGACTGGTTAAAATACAAAACATTGACAGTGCCTATCACTCAGGCATGTTAATTTCTTACTGCTGCTTTAACAAATTGCCACAAATCTAGTAGTTTAAAAAAAGAACACACACATTTGGGACTTCCATGAGGGTCCAGTGATTAAGAATAACGCATGTCATTGCAGGGACCATGAACTAGGATGCCACATGCCATGGGGCAACTGAGCCCATGAGGCACGACGACCAAGTCTGCACACTCTAGAAACAGTGCTCTGAAATAAGATAAACCATCACAATAAGCCTATGCTCTGGAACTAGAGAATAGTCCCCACTCGCTGCAACTAGAGAAATGAACACAACATATAAATAACTTAAAAAAGAAAAAAGAAAAAAACCATAGCTACTTTCTCAGAGCACTGTTAAGTCAGACGCCCCAGATAGGTCTCACGGGACAAGAAGCAATGTTGAGAGGGCTGTGCTCTTTCCAAGACTCTGAGAGAGAATCCTTACCCTGGACTCTTCCAGCTTGGAGAGACCCCGCCTTGCATTCTTCAGCTCACGGACCCCCTCCGCATCCCTAGGAAGCAGTAGCTGGTCGATCTTCCCATCATTAGAGCCCTCCGACATGAACTCTCCTGCCCTCTACTTCCAAGGCCTGAGGAAGTGGACAGTGCGCAAGGGTGGAGCTCGTGGTAGCTGGCTCCGCCCCCCTGCTACAGCCACAGCTGCCCGGTGCCACCTGCCTGGGCTCCCAAGCTGTCAACAGAGCCCAGAACCTGAGACTTCCATAAAATCTCATTTCCAATAACCCGAAAGGAGTTTTAAAAAATTTAATGGATATGGAATTTCACTTTGGGAAGATGAAGAAGGTGTGGACATGGACCATAGTGATGACGGCATACCCATGTGAATGCACTTACCACCACTGAACTAACTACGGGTCAACATGGGCAAGACGCTGAATTCCGTGTTGTGCAGATTGTACCACGATAAAGATGTTCAAGGGTGTGGACCTCCTGCCAGCCTTGGCTACAGGGTCACCTTCCTGCCTTGAGGTCACAAGAGGAAGGGAGGTCTGAGGAAGTGGGGAGGGGAGGGGAGGGTGGAGAGAAAGGATGGGAACAGAGGAGAGATGAACGCAAGGGGAACAGAAGCAGAGGGAAGAGAAAACTGGAGGCGGAGCAGTGGGGAGGAGGAAGGGGGAGGAGGAAGGAGCAGAGGAGGGAGGGGAGCAGATCGTGGGGGGAGCAGAGAGGGGAGGTGGGAGCAGAGCGGGCCTGGCCAAGGGGTGTCCATTCAGTGCTGGGGGTCCTTGAGGGAAGGCAGGGTGTTGACCATTGGAAGGGTCTCTGAAAGCTGCCTGGTGAGGGGCCAGCTGAGGCCAGGGGAAGTGGCTAGATTTGCAGGTGCAGGGTGGGCAGGAGGGCTGGCTCCAGGAGGCCAGGGGTGGAAGGCGGTACTCCTCCTCTCTTCCGTGCTGACCCCCCATGGGATGGTATCCCCAGGGAGCTGCAGGCACCAGTGGCCCTTCCCAAGCATTGGTCATTCTATTCTACAGCTGAGAAATAGGAAGCACGAGAAGCCAGGCACCCTCCGCCTCCCAAGGAGTGGCCCCTGGCTCCACGCAAGGTTGGGGGGACCCGCAGGTGCACCCACCTCTCCAGGCGTGGAGGTGATGGTGAGGGCGGGGCAGGGCAGGGGGATACTCGGGGTGACGATGCCCCTGGAGGGGTCAACAGATGCCTTTTCAGGACCTGCCACCCTGCACACCTGGCACAAGCTTTCAAGACCTGGACTCGCTAGACCCTCACTCACCCATCCCTGGGCCCAAGGCCCAGGGGCATGTGGACTGCTCAGGCTCCACCTGGCTGCCAGGAGCATCCTCAGGCCTGCCTGCCCCACATCTCTGAACTTGGTGTAAGTCACAACCCCGAGAGCTGGGGGTTCCAGGGACCTTGTTGCTTGTATGAACTATAAACGCGGGACGTGCTGATTCAGTCACAGAGGGCGCGCAGGAGGTCCTGATGTGGTCCCATTCAACAGGAGGCAACGGAATTCTCCAAGACCACCATCTGCCTCCCCCTAACCAAGGATTTGAACACGAGAACCCTCTTCTGTCACTGGGATGACGCACTCAGAGACACAGCACAGGTGTCCCTGGCCCTAGGGGGAATCTGGGTGGGGCAGGCATCCCTAGAGGGAAGCTGGCACCCCAGGGGAGGCATGGCAGCAGGTAGAAGAGACCAGTGCAATCAGAGTTCCCATGGGGAGGGGTGAGCCCTGCCGCTCTCTACACCAGAAGCCTCTGGTAGTGTCCCGAGGAGGCCCGTACCCAGACTCTCTACAGGAAAGTGGTCCAGGGACTGGGGGTGCTGGAGGGGAGCCCACCTCCTTCCTTTCTCCTTCCTTCCGCCCTCTTGGACTCCGAGGGTCTTTAAACGAGATGGAAGGAGTCTGGAGCACAAGCACCACGAGCCCTCCTCCATGTGCCAGGTAGCCCAAGTCCACTGCTGACCTGATGGCTGGATCCAGGGTGCTCTGCCAGGGTGGGTGGACCAGTGCCACTCAGACTCTGGGAAGCGTCAAGATTCTCCCCCGAGTTTCTGGCCCTGAAGGTCACATCTTAGGTTCTCCCAAGTGCCAGTGCTGATGCTGATAAGAACCTCCAAAGTGTGTGCTCACACCCCCAAGGGAGTTAGCACAAACCTCGCACACAGCAGACTCGGAGTGGCGCTGGCTGATGCTGTGCCCCAGACACAGATGGGGCTGTTTACCTGAAGACGACTCAGCACGTGCGGGCCCGGCAGGGCCGTCCTCTCCCTCCTTCCTGCCCCTGCCTCCAGCACCCCCACTCATGGCTTATTTCCCTGACCCCCTGGAGGTCAACAGATGCCTTCAGGACCTGCCACCCTGCACACCTGGCACAAGCTTTCAAGACCTGGACTCGCTAGACCCTCACTCACCCATCCCTGGGCCCAAGGCCCAGGGGCATGTGGACTGCTCAGGCTCCACCTGGCTGCCAGGAGCATCCTCAGGCCTGCCTGCCCCACATCTCTGAACTTGGTGTAAGTCACAACCCCGAGAGCTGGGGGTTCCAGGGACCTTGTTGCTTGTATGAACTATAAACGCGGGACGTGCTGATTCAGTCACAGAGGGCGCGCAGGAGGTCCTGATGTGGTCCCATTCAACAGGAGGCAACGGAATTCTCCAAGACCACCATCTGCCTCCCCCTAACCAAGGATTTGAACACGAGAACCCTCTTCTGTCACTGGGATGACGCACTCAGAGACACAGCACAGGTGTCCCTGGCCCTAGGGGGAATCTGGGTGGGGCAGGCATCCCTAGAGGGAAGCTGGCACCCCAGGGGAGGCATGGCAGCAGGTAGAAGAGACCAGTGCAATCAGAGTTCCCATGGGGAGGGTGAGCCCTGCCGCTCTCTACACCAGAAGCCTCTGGTAGTGTCCCGAGGAGGCCCGTACCCAGACTCTCTACAGGAAAGTGGTCCAGGGACTGGGGGTGCTGGAGGGGAGCCCACCTCCTTCCTTTCTCCTTCCTTCCGCCCTCTTGGACTCCGAGGGTCTTTAAACGAGATGGAAGGAGTCTGGAGCACAAGCACCACGAGCCCTCCTCCATGTGCCAGGTAGCCCAAGTCCACTGCTGACCTGATGGCTGGATCCAGGGTGCTCTGCCAGGGTGGGTGGACCAGTGCCACTCAGACTCTGGGAAGCGTCAAGATTCTCCCCCGAGTTTCTGGCCCTGAAGGTCACATCTTAGGTTCTCCCAAGTGCCAGTGCTGATGCTGATAAGAACCTCCAAAGTGTGTGCTCACACCCCCAAGGGAGTTAGCACAAACCTCGCACACAGCAGACTCGGAGTGGCGCTGGCTGATGCTGTGCCCCAGACACAGATGGGGCTGTTTACCTGAAGACGACTCAGCACGTGCGGGGCCCGGCAGGGCCCGTCCTCTCCCTCCTTCCTGCCCCTGCCTCCACCGCCCTCTGCAGTCCTCTGCCCTCTCCGGGCACCTTGCACCCTGGCCTATGGTATCCTGCCCCTCGGTCCTCTGTACCAGCCCTGCCCTGCCAGGTGGTCACTGAGAATGCTGGCATCAGTTCCACCCGAGGCCCCTGCTCTGCAGCCCCTCTCTGGCCTGTTAACCCCAAAGCCTCTGGGGTGCTCTGCGGACCAGGCACACCATCTTTGGAGGCTGCGGACCCTCTGGGCCGCCGCTTCACAGCCCAGGCCCGCCAAGGGACACTAACCCTAAAACGATGCCCCGACCCTGGTCCATGCAGTCATAACTTGCAGTTTCTCTTAAGGAGCAGGCTCTCCATCCATGAGCGAGACCTCCGCCAGCCCCCACCTCACCATCCCTCCACAGTGGCCTCTGGAGTGTCCTCAGGGGCCTCTCTCGGAGTGTCTGGGAGGTCGGGGCTTCAGTAGGTGAACGGCGCAGGCAGCCTTTGCCTGCCTCTAGCGTCTATATACAGTCAGACCATCTCTGGGGCAATGCGAGAGCAGAGGCAGGGGGTCCCACTGGGAATGAGGGCAGGAGTGGGGCCTAGCTCACACCTCAGGGCTGACACTTCCCCGTGACCATCACACAGTGAGACTTTGAGCCACAGTGTCCCTAATGTCCCACCCAGTGCCGGCCAAAAGCCTGGAACCCCCCCCCACCCCCACCCAAGGAGGAACCAGGACAGAGGCGGTGGAAGGCCTGGCCCGAGTTCTCTGGAGAAGCCCTGACTCACTCTTGGGTCCGAACAGCTCTCTCACAAGGGCCTCTTCCAGAGAGGACAGGCCCAGGCCTGCCCTGTGGGAGGATGGTCACCCGAGGCCCACGCATGCCCTGTCCACAGCTGGTGGGACTCTGCTCCACCAGGCTGACCCCTCTCAGGACCACCGAGTCTGAGTAGCTACTCTCCCAGCAGGGGCTGGAGAGCGTGACCCCAGCCCTGCCCTCCCCACGCCACCAGCAGCAGATGCCAGATGCCACAGAGCGGGGCTGGGAGTGCAGAGTGGTGTCCAGCTCAGGGTTCCAGGGGAAGGCAGTCCTAAGGCCCCACTGACATCTGACAGGTCCTTTCTTTGAATTAGGCCGGGGACCCAACCTTCAGTTACCAAGAATAACACCAAACATGTAGACAGAGCAAATAAAGCCATGATCACGTGGAATGGCTGAGGGTTGAGCCGAGCCTGAAACCACAGAATATCACTTCTTCCTTGCCCCTGAAGCTGAGACAGGAACCTGAAGGAGAGGCCTCAGGATTCCTAACCACATCCAGGAGGCACCGGGGAGCTGAGCGACAGTGTGCCAGCCCGCTGTCCAGGAAAGGTGTGCCCGGCAGCAGCCGGGCTTGGACAACCTGACCTCCAGACCACGGGGGACCAGCCCCACGTGTGCACCCCTGTCCCGGAAGGAGCTCTGCTCCGGCGCCTGCCCTCTGACTGAGCGCGCGTCTCCCGAGGCCTGGCGCTTCCACGCCCACGCTTCACTCTTTATTCACGGAAACAACTTGTTTGCCCTGGCTTGAGCTTGCTGCCAGCTGGCCGCCTGGGGAGCAGATTGGAGGTGGGCTTGGGTCTGTTCCCCAGACTGTGTTCTGAGTGGTCAGGTCTTTGTAAAGCAGTTGCCATCTCCTGGACACATTTGGACACAAAATATTCCTGACTCTTCTCCCTCCTGCACACTTCGGAAGCAAACAGTTGAAAGATGGGGCTGTCCTTCCTGGCAGATGATGTCTGCCCTGCTTGGTAATTGCACTGCTGAGCTTTCTGCATTCTTCATTCACTCAAGAAATACCCACCAGGTTGTGTGCACGAGAGCCTGTGGTGTGACTGAGGAAGAGAGAAGCCATGTCAAATGCCTGTCACGCCTGAAGGGGGTGCAGGCACATTCACGAGCCCAGCACTCCCGGATCAGGTCAGGTAAACGGGGCCCATCAGCCAGGGACCCTCTGAAGCCTTCTGCATCCTGCTTGGAAATGGATGTGAGCTCTAGAGCTACAATCTTTTCTCTCCTGATCAAAAGCTTATTAGGTTTCTGAAGGCTGTGTGAAGTCTTGCTGGGACGCAGGGTGGATGACAAACAGCTTAGATGCCAGATGCCACAGAGCGGGGCTGGGAGTGCAGAGTGGTGTCCAGCTCAGGGTTCCAGGGGAAGGCAGTCCTAAGGCCCCACTGACATCTGACAGGTCCTTTCTTTGAATTAGGCCGGGGACCCAACCTTCAGTTACCAAGAATAACACCAAACATGTAGACAGAGCAAATAAAGCCATGATCACGTGGAATGGCTGAGGTTGAGCCGAGCCTCAAACCACAGAATATCACTTCTTCCTTGCCCCTGAAGCTGAGACAGGAACCTGAAGGAGAGGCCTCAGGATTCCTAACCACATCCAGGAGGCACCGGGGAGCTGAGCGACAGTGTGCCAGCCCGCTGTCCAGGAAAGGTGTGCCCGGCAGCAGCCGGGCTTGGACAACCTGACCTCCAGACCACGGGGGACCAGCCCCACGTGTGCACCCCTGTCCCGGAAGGAGCTCTGCTCCGGCGCCTGCCCTCTGACTGAGCGCGCGGCTCCCGAGGCCTGGCGCTTCCACGCCCACGCTTCACTCTTTATTCACGGAAACAACTTGTTTGCCCTGGCTTGAGCTTGCTGCCAGCTGGCCGCCTGGGGAGCAGATTGGAGGTGGGCTTGGGTCTGTTCCCCAGACTGTGTTCTGAGTGGTCAGGTCTTTGTAAAGCAGTTGCCATCTCCTGGACACATTTGGACACAAAATATTCCTGACTCTTCTCCCTCCTGCACACTTCGGAAGCAAACAGTTGAAAGATGGGGCTGTCCTTCCTGGCAGATGATGTCTGCCCTGCTTGGTAATTGCACTGCTGAGCTTTCTGCATTCTTCATTCACTCAAGAAATACCCACCAGGTTGTGTGCACGAGAGCCTGTGGTGTGACTGAGGAAGAGAGAAGCCATGTCAAATGCCTGTCACGCCTGAAGGGGGTGCAGGCACATTCACGAGCCCAGCACTCCCGGACCAGGTCAGGTAAACGGGGCCCATCAGCCAGGGACCCTCTGAAGCCTTCTGCATCCTGCTTGGAAATGGATGTGAGCTCTAGAGCTACAATCTTTTCTCTCCTGATCAAAAGCTTATTAGGTTTCTGAAGGCTGTGTGAAGTCTTGCTGGGACGCAGGGTGGATGAGAAACAGCTTTGGGAACTACTTAGGAATTCCCCATTTGGTGTTTGCTGTATACATGGGCCTCACGGCTAGAATTCAGATCATGACCACAGAGTGAAAACCGTCTTGGCAGAAAGTGTCACACACAGACCCCGAAGTGCTTAAATACAGATTTATTGCAAACCAACACAGGAGTCAGGGTGATTTCACAGGCGGGTACCCCGTTTTCCTTGAACCTCAGCTGATGGGAGTTCAGTGGTCAAACAGTGTGGCAGCCTGAAGTTTGCCACGTCTGAAGAGAGAAAACAGGCAGAGTGCACAGGCTCCAGGGCCCAGGCCAGCAGTGGAGGTGAAGGCTGCCCACGAGACAGCATGCCCCCAGCCCGCCCCTCCAGGAGGCTGGCCAGCGGCCAGTGCACCCGTGGGGTGGGGAGAAATGCAGACACGGAAAATAAAATTGGGCAAAAGGAAGACGACTGACCATGGTGTCCACAGCTCCCAACAGCTGAGGTGCAGGCACTACACCCCCCGCCCTCGTGATGGCAGAGGGCCCTGAAGGTGGCAAGGGGAGGAGACACAGGCCCGCGGAGAATGGACAGACACATGCCAGCGAGGCTTCTCACCACGTGGGACAGGTGAGATCCAGAGGACGCTGAGGCGCCCTCGGCAGCCCTGGGACCGACCTCCGTGATGACCGCCAGCAAGAGCGCTCTGTGCCCCACCAGCCACCAGGCGTCCACACCCACTGTGATGGCATCAGAGCAGATCAGTGCTTCCCAGGGGCCCAGGGATCAGTCCACAGGGTCCTAGGAGCCAGAAATCTGCCCCCACACGCTGTGATGAACCAGCTTCCACCCACGAAGCAGAGGAAGGAAGTTTCTAGGAGGAACACCCTCCCCACCCTGCCTCCTCCTTCCCTCAGCCCAACACACAGAACTCCTAAGGGCAGGCTCCAGGGTGCAGAGGCCTGTAATAACCGCCCCAAAGGGCAGCCCCATGGTCCTGGGAGCGCAGCGGGAACAGGGCCGCACGGCACCCTAGGCGGCGCAGGCTGGCTTCCGCCAAGACAGGACCCAGCGTTGAAGCGAGCAGGGACGCACCAGGGGGTCTCCTGACGTGTCTGACCATGCTCGCTTGGACAAGAACCAGACTCCCCGAGGGGGAAGTGGTAGCCAGGTGGGCACAGGCCAGGCCTGTCAGAAGACAAAGATCCTGCACCTGAGGCCACAAGAGACTCTTCCAGCTTCCAGAATGACGACCAGGACCCCAGTTTCCACGATTCCTCAGCAGGGCTGAGGCAGGCAGCGGGCACGTACAAGCGGACGGGCAAGACTGCACACGAACACACTCAGCAAGAGGGCAAGGCTGCCGTTTCCCCAAACTGGCCCCGAGCCTAGCATTCAGTCTGCACATCCTCGCCTGCGCTTCCACAGCTGAGAGGCACCCACGCCCGCCCCGAGCGCGAGGACAGCAAGCAGAGAGCGCAGAGCAGAGCAGCCAGCGGCGGGAGGACGGCCGGGAGCGAGCGGCTCGTGGTGCTGGTGAGGCCTGAAGCTGCGCTCGCTGAGACACCCCCTGCTCCCCCACACCCCTTGGCACTGGCCGCACAGCCCTGGCCCTGCTCCAGAACAGTCTCAAGAAGCAGGGCCAGGCTGGAGGCCAGGTTTACTCTCGAAAGAAAGGATGGCAAGGGTGAACTAGACAGCCAGTCCCGGGCAGGAGGGAGCGGAGGGCACGGCCGTGGCCCCGCCTCCCCGCGGGTGAGGGCTTCCACTCCTCCGGTCACTAAAACTGCACAGCCCCTGGGGAGATGTTGAACATGGCCGGGTCGAATCGCTGGCCTCGGAAGGGAGAGCCTTCAGCATCCCACCCCTTCTTCAGCATCTCATGGACTTTCTACAAACAGAAGATAGAGAGGTTAACTGTAGTCACCAGGCCCACGTGTCCCAGAGATCTCTGCTCTGCTTCCTCCAGAAGAGGACCTGCCAGGGTGACAGCAGACTCTCCGCAAGCCTGTGCACCCCACACTCGGGCTCCAGCCCGTCCTGTCCGCGGCGAAACACCAGCCACCTTCCTGATGCAGATGCGGTCCCTCCTCACCAGGAGAAATCCAAATGCCCAAACTCCCAACGGCCCGGAGGCCACCGCCCACAGAGCTGCCTGAAGGGGAAAGCCAGGGTCTCTACTCCCCTTCCCAGAACAAGGCTCATGGCCTCGAGGCCTGGACTCTCAAATGACCTGGAAATGACCCAGGTTGGGAATACAGGGAGGGACCTCGGGAGGGCTGGCTATGCACCCATCAGCCACCAACCCTGCAGCTATGGGGGTAAGGGTCAAAGCTGTGAGCAGAGCGGGGATCAGTCACCCCAGTCTGGACCACGAGCCTTCAGGGTGACAGCAGGAGGTTGTGCGGTGAGGGAGGGGACCATGCCACAGGCCCCTGACCCCCAGGTCTCCAGGTCTGCCCTCCGCGTCTTCCCTGTAGATGCACTGGGCTGGAAAACCTCTCCCCTTCCTTCTCACCAGAGAAACAAGAGAGACTCACGGTGGGGTCAGAAGGCCTGTTCACCTCTGACCTCTAGGCTGACAGCCTGAGCTCAGGGGAAAAGCCCTGCCGTCTGACGAGGCTGCAGGAGTCCTGAAAGGGGCCTTCTCTGCCCTGTTAGCACACCTCAGTGGTGCATCAGAACACGGCAAAGCCACACGGTATATACTAGGAACCGGCCGCTACATCACTCCCGTCTGTGGCACTGGCACAGACCACACATGCCAGGGATGCCGGGAAGAGAACTTGGCACAGCGGATTCTGCTGCCCGCAGGCTGCCCTTGGGAGAAGGGCCCGGAGAGGCCCAGGCCCCGCCCACTCGCGTGAGTCCGGGTGCCGGCAGTCACAGGGTGACCAGCAACACACTTCCTGGCCGTCTCGCCGGCTCAGGCCCCCTCCTGTACCCCGTCCCTCCTCCTCCAGCTCGCGCCACCGCCCCCTGAAAGCCCCCTCCTCAGTCTCTCACTCTGCGCTCCTCATCCTCCAGTGCGCTCCGACCTGAGCCACACCTTCTGAGCCCGACCCACGCGATGCCCCCTTGTCCCAGGTGGTCTGACGGGCCTCCCGCTCCAGCCCCACAGGGTCCTCAGCCCGCTCCCCGCGCCGGCCCTGCCCCAGGCCCCTCACCGCCACCGCCACCTCTCCCCAGCCGCCTCTCCTCCCCGCAGTCCCCACCCGAAGCCACCAAGGGTCCTGCCGACTCCCCAGCCCTGACTGCCTTCTCCTCCGGGGGACTCTTTCCTCGGGGACCACAGTGACTGCAGGGCGTCAACACCGCCGAGGCCAGCTGCCTCACCCCCAGGCCATACCAGCTCTGCCAGCTCCTCAGGCCTCCACGCGTTTCTCGGTCCCAAACCGGCACGTCCCTCAAGGCCCCAGGAGCCAAGGATGGTCCTGGTGGAGGCCGGGGCGGCCAGGCCCCGTTTGCAGAGGCTCCTTCCCGAATCCCGCAGAGCCCAGAGGTGGCCCAGATGGCAGAGCTGCTGTTCCTCCTCGCCCACTACAGCCCTGACGTGTCTGTCCTTTACCACCCCCGTGAGGATAGGGGGCTGGAGGCGTGGGGCCAGCCAGGAACTGATCAACCAGGGCGAGGGGTCACCCCTGAATCCTGCCGCCTGCACCAGCAGCCATGGGCTCCCATGATCCCCCGAGGGCCCCTGCAGGGCCCTGCACTCAGCCAGGCACTCAGCCACCACGGTCGGCTCTGCCCCACACATGGCAGGTCCTTCCAGAAGCACCTGCGACTCAAACCGTGGCCTTTTCATCAGACCCCAGTTTCTTCAGGGTTCTTCTTCAGATGCTTCTCATTGGCTGCCCCTCCCCCCGCCCCCCGTGAGCTCATCAACAGGGGCCGCCTGTTACTTGGGTCTCACAACCAAGGGCTTGCCCATTTGGGGGCAGGGACACCCACACTTTCGACAGCTTCTGAGTGCCCCTGCCCATGAGGCCGGTGTTCAGACTGCTCTTTCATCCAGGGGTCACAGGCACAAGCAGTGTTAACTGGATAAAGCTCCTGCCTAAGCTCGTGCAGGGCTGGCTGCGCTCCACGTCCTGTGCCAGGCAAGCTTGAGGACTACAGCCAGAGGCCACTTTCCAGCCAAGACCTCCAGACACGGGGGAGCAGTGGTCAACCGCAGCCCTGGCCTCTAGCCCTCCAGCCCCCTAAGCCCATGTAGGTCAGGAACCAGGTCGAGACACAATCAGAAACTCGGGGAGAAGGGATGAGAGACGAGCCTGGAACCTGCTCAGGGTTCAAGCCCACCCCTGCTGCCAGGCCAGCTGTGGGACCGTGAACGCGGGCTGTGACCTCTCCACCTCGACCTTCCTCTCAACTCCCTGTGCGGTTCACTTGGGGTACAGAAAAGGAGTCCTCCCTTCTCTGGACCGCCTCTCTGGGGAGTGCTCAAACAGGAGGAAGACAGCACACATCCGATCCTCCGCCCTGCCTTCCAGGCTCAGGACAGGCCTCCTCTTCAGTCACAAATGTCCTCCTGCAGCTCCCCAGCCACCAGCCACCCCCACTTCTCAGGCTTCTGACTCTGAAAGTGACTTGGAAGAATTTTCTTCCTACTGGTCCTTTGTGATCCAACCTGCACTGGCCCTGAGGTAGGGCAAGGCTGGACTGACCCTCCTGTGCGGAGGGTCTTGGAGGGGCTGAGGGGAAGGCTCTGTCTGGACGGCTCCAGCGTGTGAGCCACAAACACGTGGCCTTACCAGGACCCCCTGCACAGGCTCTCAGGCCTGCCACGTGGGCTCCCCGTCCAGTGTGGGACCAGTGCCCCACCAGGCAGTGGCCGGGCTACCGTGTAGGACCCAGGAGGCAGCCACATGTCCTGTCCACCCCAGCCCCAGGCAGGCGGGTGCCCGTACCAGCTCATGGCTCTGCGGCTTGCCCTGCAGCTTCTGGTGGTAGTCGAAGGTGAGCCTGTCCAGGACGGCGTGCTCCTCCTCGTCCACCGTGGCCATGGAGCGCTCCTTGTTGATCTTGTCGATGTCGATCTGCTCCTCGCCCTCCAGGATGGCGCTCCACCAGTACTCGCCCACCTTGTTCAGGTTCACCTGGCACGCGAGGGCAGAGACAGGGTGAGGGCTGGGAGGCGGCACTGGGGCTCCACTCTCCAGGGCTGGGACTGGGCGGTGCCTGCGGTCCGTGTCCCCAGGCCTCTCTGACGACAGTGACCCCACGGGCATCATCAACCCCACCTGCTCAGTCATCAGAACCCCCGACTACCCTGACCAGAGCGGACATTCCCAACTGCTCTGAGCCCCTAAGCCCATGTAGGTCAGGAACCAGGTCGAGACACAATCAGAAACTCGGGGAGAAGGGATGAGAGACGAGCCTGGAACCTGCTCAGGGTTCAAGCCCACCCCTGCTGCCAGGCCAGCTGTGGGACCGTGAACGCGGGCTGTGACCTCTCCACCTCGACCTTCCTCTCAACTCCCTGTGCGGTTCACTTGGGGTACAGAAAAGGAGTCCTCCCTTCTCTGGACCGCCTCTCTGGGGAGTGCTCAAACAGGAGGAAGACAGCACACATCCGATCCTCCGCCCTGCCTTCCAGGCTCAGGACAGGCCTCCTCTTCAGTCACAAATGTCCTCCTGCAGCTCCCCAGCCACCAGCCACCCCCACTTCTCAGGCTTCTGACTCTGAAAGTGACTTGGAAGAATTTTCTTCCTACTGGTCCTTTGTGATCCAACCTGCACTGGCCCTGAGGTAGGGCAAGGCTGGACTGACCCTCCTGTGCGGAGGGTCTTGGAGGGGCTGAGGGGAAGGCTCTGTCTGGACGGCTCCAGCGTGTGAGCCACAAACACGTGGCCTTACCAGGACCCCCTGCACAGGCTCTCAGGCCTGCCACGTGGGCTCCCCGTCCAGTGTGGGACCAGTGCCCCACCAGGCAGTGGCCGGGCTACCGTGTAGGACCCAGGAGGCAGCCACATGTCCTGTCCACCCCAGCCCCAGGCAGGCGGGTGCCCGTACCAGCTCATGGCTCTGCGGCTTGCCCTGCAGCTTCTGGTGGTAGTCGAAGGTGAGCCTGTCCAGGACGGCGTGCTCCTCCTCGTCCACCGTGGCCATGGAGCGCTCCTTGTTGATCTTGTCGATGTCGATCTGCTCCTCGCCCTCCAGGATGGCGCTCCACCAGTACTCGCCCACCTTGTTCAGGTTCACCTGGCACGCGAGGGCAGAGACAGGGTGAGGGCTGGGAGGCGGCACTGGGGCTCCACTCTCCAGGGCTGGGACTGGGCGGTGCCTGCGGTCCGTGTCCCCAGGCCTCTCTGACGACAGTGACCCCACGGGCATCATCAACCCCACCTGCTCAGTCATCAGAACCCCCGACTACCCTGACCAGAGCGGACATTCCCAACTGCTCTGAGCCAGCCCGCCCGTGGCGCCCATCCCAGCCTCTGGAGCTGTCAAGGGAGACGTGGGCCCAACAAGGAGCTTCTTTCCATGTCCACGTGTCAGGCTCCACCCCCAGCTCACGCCCCCTCTCCTGATGACCCTTCTTGCTTCCAACTGCAGCACCCAGTCTCCTGCCTGCTGAGGGGACTTGGAACCTGGGGCGCCAGGCACTCGGCCTGACAATGACATCCCCCCAACCAGAAGCCCAGGCATCTCTGTGCTACTGTCCTCCCTGGCCAGGTGACGGCAAGAGGGGCTCCCCAACCCTGCAACGACTGCCATGACTCACCTCCCGCCCAGCCTCACGGGGTAGCCCGGGGAGGGGCTGGGGGAGTCAGGGGGAACACAGGAACTCAGAGATGGAGATGGCGGAGCACCGGGGCGTGGCCTGAAGACGAAGCCAAGTCCACGCATCCCAGGGACCACACATGGAGGGCCAGGCCGCAACCCCTCCCCACGGTCACCAACTGGCCAAGAACTCACAGGTGAGCCCCCCTCCCTCCCTCACACTGTCCACTCTCAAGACGGGATGAAACCCTCAGTCAGGCCCAGACGGGCAGGCAGATGATCCTGTGAACGGCCTCTGCCCTGTCAACACCACAGTTTACATTCAAGGTGGAGCCTCCGTGTACAGATGCTCTGTCCAGCCAGCTTCTTGCCGACTGCACTCTCCTGCTCATGCGCTTGGACCCAGCCTGGCCCTGCGAGTCCCCAGGGCCGAGCTCTGAGCCCCGTCTTCACGGAGCCACAGGCCTGTGTGCCGTGAAAGCCCTCCCAAGGGGACAGCCATTCTCTTCCTCCTACTCCGGGAGAGCCTCCCGAGGACCCGTCAGCCCTCTGCATCCACAGGCTCTGCATCCACTGACTCAACCAACTTCAGATCAAAAATACTGAGAAAAAATTTCCAGGAAGTTCCAAAAAGCAAGACCTGAACTTGTCTCCTTTGGCACCAACTGTTTACCTAGTATTTACACTGTATTAGGTATATGATGTGACATATATGGGAGGATGTGTGTAGGCTATATGCAATGCAGTTTATATAAGAGACGAGAGCGTCCTTGGATGTGGATATCACCTCAGGGGGTCCTGGAACCAATCCCCTGAGACACGACTATACCTACAGAATATAAATCTCTGGAGAGAACAAATTTTTACTCGTATCTTTATTAGTCATTATCATTGCTGAGATCTCTCTCACCATGTATCATTAGTATTAAGATGGACTGTTCTCTCTAACTGGAAGTCAGCGCCTCACCTGGGTCATCCCACGCTACCGACAGAGCAGAGCTGCACTCAGGTCACCAGCCCACGAGGGTCATGGGAAGAGGCAGCCCAAACCCCACGCCGGGGCTCTGCTGCTGGTCTTTCTTACACAAACCACACATGTCCAGGCCTCACACAGCTCGGAGGCACCACGGGACTGACCCTGATGAGGAGCCTGACGAGCCTCACTGCATCCACACGACACGTCTGTGTGGGCACTCTGCACGCGACAACCATCAGGATGAGCCTAGCACCAACTTTAAGGCAAAAGTAACAGCAACATAAAATCAGCCATTTCAAGGTGAACAATTCAACGCATTTATGAGCACATTCCCAGAGGCTATGCTACTACCACTTCTGTCTAGTTCCAGAACATTCTAAGTCACCACAAAAGGAAGAACCCATGCCCATGAGCGGTCACTCCTCACTCTGTCCTGAGGTTTGCCCACCCCTGAGTCCTGGCAATAAATCATTTATGTGTCTGTTTTGGACACTTCCCAAAAATGGACCCACAGACTCTGTATCCTATGCCTGGCTTCTTGTACTCAGCGTGATGTCCTCACTGTCCATTCCTGTGCTGGGAGTCAGAACTTCGTTCCTTTTCCGGGCTGAACCATACAAAATCTAGCATGGAGAGGACGTGGGTAAAATCGTTTTGGAATGGGCAAGGACTCAGGTCTAAAATAACATTTTTCCCATGGACCATGGTTTTTTCAGTCTGTTCTATTTTAAAAAATTTCCAGGAAGTTCCAAAAAGCAAGACCTGAACTTGTCTCCTTTGGCACCAACTGTTTACCTAGTATTTACACTGTATTAGGTATATGATGTGACATATATGGGAGGATGTGTGTAGGCTATATGCAATGCAGTTTATATAAGAGACGAGAGCGTCCTTGGATGTGGATATCACCTCAGGGGGTCCTGGAACCAATCCCCTGAGACACGACTATACCTACAGAATATAAATCTCTGGAGAGAACAAATTTTTACTCGTATCTTTATTAGTCATTATCATTGCTGAGATCTCTCTCACCATGTATCATTAGTATTAAGATGGACTGTTCTCTCTAACTGGAAGTCAGCGCCTCACCTGGGTCATCCCACGCTACCGACAGAGCAGAGCTGCACTCAGGTCACCAGCCCACGAGGGTCATGGGAAGAGGCAGCCCAAACCCCACGCCGGGGCTCTGCTGCTGGTCTTTCTTACACAAACCACACATGTCCAGGCCTCACACAGCTCGGAGGCACCACGGGACTGACCCTGATGAGGAGCCTGACGAGCCTCACTGCATCCACACGACACGTCTGTGTGGGCACTCTGCACGCGACAACCATCAGGATGAGCCTAGCACCAACTTTAAGGCAAAAGTAACAGCAACATAAAATCAGCCATTTCAAGGTGAACAATTCAACGCATTTATGAGCACATTCCCAGAGGCTATGCTACTACCACTTCTGTCTAGTTCCAGAACATTCTAAGTCACCACAAAAGGAAGAACCCATGCCCATGAGCGGTCACTCCTCACTCTGTCCTGAGGTTTGCCCACCCCTGAGTCCTGGCAATAAATCATTTATGTGTCTGTTTTGGACACTTCCCAAAAATGGACCCACAGACTCTGTATCCTATGCCTGGCTTCTTGTACTCAGCGTGATGTCCTCACTGTCCATTCCTGTGCTGGGAGTCAGAACTTCGTTCCTTTTCCGGGCTGAACCATACAAAATCTAGCATGGAGAGGACGTGGGTAAAATCGTTTTGGAATGGAGCGCAAGGACTCAGGTCTAAAATAACATCTTCAATAAAGTAGTCTGATGGTTTACCATTTGGTTTTGATTTTTTAACAGTCTGTTCTATTTTTTAAAATCAGGTTTGTGGAGGCGTCAGCTGGCACATAGTAAAATTCACTTGTGAGAGTGCGTCCTTCCTATAGATTTTGACACATGCGGCCACAGAGCTACCACTTCCAAGCCACACCCCAAGGCTCCTGGTTCCCTCGGTTCGCGAGCTCCTCAGCCGGGCATGGGCTTTGCCGTCTCGCTGGTCTGGTCTGCTCAGCACAGCAGCCGGGCGTTCAGCCACTGTCACACATGGAAGGGCATCCCATGACACAGTGGACCGACACACCTGTGGGTGTCCAAGTGGGTATTTCCTGGGTTCGGGAGTCACCTACCCGGGCTCTGTGTGAACGGGTGGTCTCCCATCCCCCCGGTAGACATCCAGCAGTGGGGCAGCCGGGTCACATGGTAAGTGCACATGCAGCTGCATGGCCGTCCCACCCACGGTGGGGGGCCTCCAGGGCTCCAAGCTGCGGCCCGCACCTGCCACTGTCTGTTCTTTCAGGAGCCTATCACATAAGTGTGAAGTGACCTGTCGCTATGGTTT
Organism: Tragulus kanchil; assembly: GCA_022376925.1. Taxonomy (NCBI): domain Eukaryota; kingdom Metazoa; phylum Chordata; class Mammalia; order Artiodactyla; family Tragulidae; genus Tragulus; species Tragulus kanchil. The sequence goes on from JAIOJX010000030.1 coordinate 51,085,415, forward strand.
TAACTGGTATTTCCTTAATGACAACAATGCTGAGTATCTTTTCATGGGCTTATTTGCCATCTCATTTGCTAAAACATTTTATTTGGAATAATTTCAAACTTTCAAGTTACTAGAATTATTTCAGTACAAAGAATACCCACCCACCCTTTTCCTAGATTCACGCACCATTAACACACTACCCCTTATCTTTATCACATGCATGTGTCTGCACACACACTCTCCACATGTGTAGGTTCATATCTAATACATGGTAAAGTACATGACATTTTTTCGGACTCTTGGCCCTTTACCCCTGTATTTCAGTGAGTGTCTCTTCCTGAAGATATGAAAGTTCTTTACTATTGGGTTGGCCAAAAAAGATCCTTTGTATTTTTCCATAACATCTTCTGGAAAACCCTGAACTTTCTGAACAACCTAATACAGTAATTTCAGCTCACCTTCCCTCCAGCACAGGATTCTGTCCAGGGTCCTGACTACCTCTTACGGGCCTGCTCCCTCTCATCTGAACACACCACCGTCTCTGTGTTCCTCTCTTTATCTGGGGTTTGTCTGGTGTCTCCTCCTGAACAAACTCAGGGACATGCCCCAGCAGAATCCTGCAGAGCTGATGCTGCACCCCTCCTGGGATGTCCCCCTTGCAGACACAGACAGCATGTGGCCGCAGTCCCCAGGGGTCCCTCCTGACCCCATCTCCCCCACGATGACAGGGAGACCATGTGTCCAGCCCCAGCAGGTGTTGTGGGAGGCCAGGGCCTTCTCTGAGCACTGGCTCCTGGATGCCCTGCACCTCAGTGGTGCTCACCTGCTCCCAGTCCTGACTGTGCAGCACTCAGAGCACCCTGGCCTGCCTGGTCAAAGGCGGCTGCCGTGACCTGACAGCATTCTCGTTCCTCAGTCTTCCTCCAGGTTCCCTGTAGCAACCCAGTCCCAGATCCAGAGCCAGCTGCTCAGGGGAACCCCCAGAGTGCTGGCTGAACAGCATTCCCAAAATGTTCTCACAGAAACTTCCACGCAGACCAGCTTACCTCAGCACCCCAATCTGGGCTGATGACTCACCGACACTCAGCTCCCTCCCCTCCCTTCCTCACAGGACCCTGTTTCTATTCAGGGAGGCGGTGTGCCCGGCAAGGAGGATGGCTCCTCGCAGCTGCCCATTCGTGGGACCGAGTTAGGCCTGGGGATATATGCGAAAGTCGTGGGACGATGCTTCAGGGGGAGCACCCTGAAACCAGGACAGTGGACAGGCAGAGACAGAAGGGGGCCTGTTCAGCTCCAGGCATTCCTATGGGGAGGACGGATTCCCGGCCAGGCTGCTGACCACTCAGGGCGCTGCCAGAGCCAGCACTGTTGAGGGGAATCTCCTGGTCTTTGATGGCAACAATTTTTTAAGCATAAACATTAAAGTGCTCAGGACCAGACAGAAGTCGGCCAAGGTGTGGGTGTGGCTGGGAGGCAGTGACCATGTGGCACCGCGTGTCGTCTCCACTCTCCTCCCGCTGGGGATGGAGGGGATCCTGCCCTGTCGACCAGAGCGTGGTCTTCTGGTGCTGCTTGGCACATCCCTTCTGTTCACGGGGCGACTTCTCTAGAACACTGCCAGAACACGCTGCCTCAGGCCACCTACTTCGCAGCTCCTAGCCTCGGCTTTTCCCGGCCGGGACCCGGGATTGGTGATGATGCCAAAATTGTGACCAGCTTGAGAAACACGACAGGTCCTGGGAGCCATGAGCACTGAAAGCCAAGAACTTGCATTTCACTCCCTGGACTCATTTCCAGCCCTGGGCTTTTGCCACATACTAACATAAATAAACCTGCATTTTAAGCTAACAATGGCCCCTCAGGGTCAGGAAGCAGGCCAGTGGCCACCTGCGACAAGACAAAGATGGTGAACCAGTTCACAGAGAACACACACCCTCCCCTCAAAATGGAAAAGAACACATGGGAGAAAGGCAGACAAGTCAGCAAAGATCAGTTAAAATTAACAAGCCCAGCGCTGCAGCACAAAGGATCTGGTGACGTCACAGAAATCTGACATCCTTCTAGGGGGAGCCGTGGCGATAGCCAGGGACTACAGTCGGCCTGAAACTCCACTGTTAAGAACTGTGACTGAAAGAAATCATCTAAATATACAGTCTAAATACGGGGGTGCAGCCTGCCTAGAAACACTCACAGGCGCAGGCACCGGATACACAGCAGCCTGAGCTTAAGGCAGGTGGACAAAGGTCTGCAAACACGGTGGTGACTGCGCTGACTAAATGACTCGTGTGTGGGTCGTGTCAGCATGTGAACGGGTGTCGCTTCACAAGTGGTTACGAACTCCGGGACCACAGGGCACAGTGGGTACGAGGCCACACCTGCCGGTGCCCAGAGCCCGGCTGTCAGCCCCACCTGCGGGGAGAAACCAGGACAGCGAGCCCACGTGGGGTCTGGGACAGAACACGGCACGGGGGACCCTGGTTTTGTGTCTCCGTAATCAAGAAAGGAGCTCGCCTGAGAACCAAGCAGCCTCGCTGAACATTCCTGACTGTGGGAGGGAGGGAGGCAAGAGCCGTCAGCCGGTTTTAGCTGCCACCCATGCCTGCTCTGAAAGGGAGCCGGGCGGGTCTGACGTGGATCCCGGCTCAGGCAAAGCAGGAGCGGCGGCTGGGAACCAAGGGGCACGTCTGCATTGGCCAGCCTGGGAGGTGACAGGCACCCCTGGGGGGACCCCTCTTGTCCCCGTGGTCCCCACAGAAACCATGCCAGGTGAAGCCGGTGCTAGTGTCCTGGGGCAGCCAGAGCGAAGCCCCACGCACTGGGGGCTGCCAAGACATGTCTCCTCTGAGGCCGGCAGGCCCACATCAAGGTGCTGCAGCCCCGCACTCCCTCCAGAGCTGCAAGCGGACCTCGCCTTGCCGTCATGTCACTCTGTGTGCCTTTGTTTTTTCTTCTTATAAGAACACTTGGCACGGGATTTAGGCCCCACCTGGATAATCCAGGATCACCTTGTCATCACAAGACTTTATCATATCTGCAAGATCCTTCCTCCAATAAGGACCTATTTGCAGGTTCTGGGGCAGTACAGTCAAGAGCCTGAAACTCCACTGTTAAAATTAACAAGCCCAGCGCTGCAGCACAAAGGATCTGGTGACGTCACAGAAATCTGACATCCTTCTAGGGGGAGCCGTGGCGATAGCCAGGGACTACAGTCGGCCTGAAACTCCACTGTTAAGAACTGTGACTGAAAGAAATCATCTAAATATACAGTCTAAATACGGGGGTGCAGCCTGCCTAGAAACACTCACAGGCGCAGGCACCGGATACACAGCAGCCTGAGCTTAAGGCAGGTGGACAAAGGTCTGCAAACACGGTGGTGACTGCGCTGACTAAATGACTCGTGTGTGGGTCGTGTCAGCATGTGAACGGGTGTCGCTTCACAAGTGGTTACGAACTCCGGGACCACAGGGCACAGTGGGTACGAGGCCACACCTGCCGGTGCCCAGAGCCCGGCTGTCAGCCCCACCTGCGGGGAGAAACCAGGACAGCGAGCCCACGTGGGGTCTGGGACAGAACACGGCACGGGGGACCCTGGTTTTGTGTCTCCGTAATCAAGAAAGGAGCTCGCCTGAGAACCAAGCAGCCTCGCTGAACATTCCTGACTGTGGGAGGGAGGGAGGCAAGAGCCGTCAGCCGGTTTTAGCTGCCACCCATGCCTGCTCTGAAAGGGAGCCGGGCGGGTCTGACGTGGATCCCGGCTCAGGCAAAGCAGGAGCGGCGGCTGGGAACCAAGGGGCACGTCTGCATTGGCCAGCCTGGGAGGTGACAGGCACCCCTGGGGGGACCCCTCTTGTCCCCGTGGTCCCCACAGAAACCATGCCAGGTGAAGCCGGTGCTAGTGTCCTGGGGCAGCCAGAGCGAAGCCCCACGCACTGGGGGCTGCCAAGACATGTCTCCTCTGAGGCCGGCAGGCCCACATCAAGGTGCTGCAGCCCCGCACTCCCTCCAGAGCTGCAAGCGGACCTCGCCTTGCCGTCATGTCACTCTGTGTGCCTTTGTTTTTTCTTCTTATAAGAACACTTGGCACGGGATTTAGGCCCCACCTGGATAATCCAGGATCACCTTGTCATCACAAGACTTTATCATATCTGCAAGATCCTTCCTCCAATAAGGACCTATTTGCAGGTTCTGGGGCTTGGCAAGAAGATCTGGGGGTCCTTCCCAGTCCTCTCACTGGAAAGGTGGGCCGTTGACGACATTTCCCAGCATAGGGTCTGGCACTTAGCAATAAGCACACTCTAAGATCAAGGAACAAAGGTCCCGTAAGGCTCAGGTGGTTAGTGGGCCTAAGGCACAAAGCGGGCTTGGCGGCCGTGGCAGCCACGCTGTCCCCTTCAAAGGCTCGAGGAAGGGGCACACCGGACCAGACGCAGATCCACCAAGATCTTCCCAGGTCAAAGCAGCTTGCTCACTGCACTACCTCTTCATCTCAGACAAGTGCAGATCCACCAAGATCTTCCCAGGTCAAAGCAGCTTGCTCACTGCACTACCTCTTCATCTCAGACAAGTGGTCCTCAGCATCATTGATAAACAAAGAGCTACACTGAGAACACATGGAACCTTCAGCTCCACAAGTAACAATGTAACACACAGGCACTGTCTGCACCAACCCTCAGGAGGGAGGAGAAGACAGGCAGAGCCTGGCATCTCAGGAGAAGGTACAGCCAGATGTGTGAAGGGCTGTGCTGTGGACAAAGCTCCAGAGGAGGGTATGATGCTCTAGACAAGTGCCCTTCCTCTTCTCCAAGTGCAGCAGCATGGGAAGCATGACGCCATCCATGGATGACGAAAGCCAAGGGACCTGGGGAAAGAGGCAGTGCAGCACCTGCAATTCCCAGAGAGGTTTCCACGCGGACCCCACACTGAGGTGAGCAGAAGCAGAGCAGAGCCACGCTTACTGGCAGTGACAGGTGCCCTCAGCCTGCAACCAAAGCTGTAGGCGCTTGGCAAACACAAATGGGAAAACTATGAAAGGTGCCCAGGGCAAAGCCTCCTCCTGGACCAGAGAAGGACCTGGGGTGACCACGGGGCCCGGGCACGTGACCGGCTGCCAAGGTCACCTCGGCAAGGTCAGCAGAGATGTCGACGGCCCAGGCTCCCTGCTAGCCCAGTGTAGCTGCTCACAAACACCACCACGCTGCTACCAGCTCTCCTCCCTGCCTGTTTTGGATCACCTTGTCATCACAAGACTTTATCATATCTGCAAGATCCTTCCTCCAATAAGGACCTATTTGCAGGTTCTGGGGCTTGGCAAGAAGATCTGGGGGTCCTTCCCAGTCCTCTCACTGGAAAGGTGGGCCGTTGACGACATTTCCCAGCATAGGGTCTGGCACTTAGCAATAAGCACACTCTAAGATCAAGGAACAAAGGTCCCGTAAGGCTCAGGTGGTTAGTGGGCCTAAGGCACAAAGCGGGCTTGGCGGCCGTGGCAGCCACGCTGTCCCCTTCAAAGGCTCGAGGAAGGGGCACACCGGACCAGACGCAGATCCACCAAGATCTTCCCAGGTCAAAGCAGCTTGCTCACTGCACTACCTCTTCATCTCAGACAAGTGCAGATCCACCAAGATCTTCCCAGGTCAAAGCAGCTTGCTCACTGCACTACCTCTTCATCTCAGACAAGTGGTCCTCAGCATCATTGATAAACAAAGAGCTACACTGAGAACACATGGAACCTTCAGCTCCACAAGTAACAATGTAACACACAGGCACTGTCTGCACCAACCCTCAGGAGGGAGGAGAAGACAGGCAGAGCCTGGCATCTCAGGAGAAGGTACAGCCAGATGTGTGAAGGGCTGTGCTGTGGACAAAGCTCCAGAGGAGGGTATGATGCTCTAGACAAGTGCCCTTCCTCTTCTCCAAGTGCAGCAGCATGGGAAGCATGACGCCATCCATGGATGACGAAAGCCAAGGGACCTGGGGAAAGAGGCAGTGCAGCACCTGCAATTCCCAGAGAGGTTTCCACGCGGACCCCACACTGAGGTGAGCAGAAGCAGAGCAGAGCCACGCTTACTGGCAGTGACAGGTGCCCTCAGCCTGCAACCAAAGCTGTAGGCGCTTGGCAAACACAAATGGGAAAACTATGAAAGGTGCCCAGGGCAAAGCCTCCTCCTGGACCAGAGAAGGACCTGGGGTGACCACGGGGCCCGGGCACGTGACCGGCTGCCAAGGTCACCTCGGCAAGGTCAGCAGAGATGTCGACGGCCCAGGCTCCCTGCTAGCCCAGTGTAGCTGCTCACAAACACCACCACGCTGCTACCAGCTCTCCTCCCCTGCCTGTTTTCACCAGGGCACGTTCAGCTGAAAAGTCAGATAAGGCGGGAACGGGAGGCTTCTGGGTCTGGGGCCTGGCTCCACCCTGAGCAAGCTCTTCACTCTCTCTGAGTGTCAGCATCCTGGTTCATAAAACAAGCTCGTAGATATGAAAGAGCATTCCAAGGTCTCAGAGACCCAGCGCTTAGTGCCTGGGCTCAACAGACAGAGGCCCAAGTTACAAGGAGTTAATGCCCTGGCCATGAGCCACATCCACATTCAGACACAAGATGTACAGAACACACAAAATGACATGATTCTGGATCAGGCATGAAGACGTCTGTGTCGCCTCTTGTAACACACACCCTAAAGGTGAGCTACCTGGTAACACCCACATTTCCACAAAAGCATGTCAAGTAAAGGAAGGGAGTCCTCAGTACCCTGATTACAACCCCAACAGACCAGTGGGCTGTAAACCGTGGCTATAAACCTGCAGGGTCCAGTGACGAGATCAGTCTTTTGTCTTTCCGTCCCAGGCAGGGAATCAGGTTTGCAGGGTTGAGGGCAGCAGAAGCACCCCTCAGAGGGAGCACAGCTCAGCAGCTGCTGCTGGGACTGCTCTGGATGGTCCATCAACCCCACACAGGCCGTGTGAGGCCTGGCGCCCGTAGACAACAGGGCGCCCAGGACCTCAGGTCCCCACTTCTGGAACCACCTGAGCCATCCCAGCAGCACCTGGAGAGGGTGGCCTGTCAGCCCTTGGCTCCCACGGGCATGACCTCGGCAGGCAGGGGGATAATGAAACCCTGGCTTTCTACCTCCCCCAACCGTGTTAAGTGCGGGTGAGACCATGACCAGGGAGGCACTCTGCGAATGGAGAACTGGTGGCATGACCGTGGGCCACAGTCTGGGGGACGCTACTGCAGGTGGGAAGACACGGGGGTGCGGGGATGAAGGACTGAGCCCCAAGGTGATGTGGGGAAATCACAACTGTCACACGTGCGTGATGAGAAGGACAAACCTCGGGAGGGCAGGAGAGACGCAACAGAGCAAGGTTTAAACAGGACTCGGGCAGACCTGGCCGGCACTCTGCCTCCAGTGCCCCTGTCACACACAGGGGCCGCTGCTCCAGGGTCCCGGGCATGCCGAGACCTCCAGCCACCCCAGCTGGATGGAATCCTCTGTTCCATCTGGCATGTGTATCTGGGGGCTGAGAGCATTCCAAGGTCTCAGGGACCCAGCGCTTAGTGCCTGGGCTCAACAGACAGAGGCCGAAGTTACAAGGAGTTAATGCCCTGGCCATGAGCCACATCCACATTCAGACACAAGATGTACAGAACACACAAAATGACATGATTCTGGATCAGGCATGAAGACGTCTGTGTCGCCTCTTGTAACACACACCCTAAAGGTGAGCTACCTGGTAACACCCACATTTCCACAAAAGCATGTCAAGTAAAGGAAGGGAGTCCTCAGTACCCTGATTACAACCCCAACAGACCAGTGGGCTGTAAACCGTGGCTATAAACCTGCAGGGTCCAGTGACGAGATCAGTCTTTTGTCTTTCCGTCCCAGGCAGGGAATCAGGTTTGCAGGGTTGAGGGCAGCAGAAGCACCCCTCAGAGGGAGCACAGCTCAGCAGCTGCTGCTGGGACTGCTCTGGATGGTCCATCAACCCCACACAGGCCGTGTGAGGCCTGGCGCCCGTAGACAACAGGGCGCCCAGGACCTCAGGTCCCCACTTCTGGAACCACCTGAGCCATCCCAGCAGCACCTGGAGAGAGTGGCCTGTCAGCCCTTGGCTCCCACGGGCATGACCTCGGCAGGCAGGGGGATAATGAAACCCTGGCTTTCTACCTCCCCCAACCGTGTTAAGTGCGGGTGAGACCATGACCAGGGAGGCACTCTGCGAATGGAGAACTGGTGGCATGACCGTGGGCCACAGTCTGGGGGACGCTACTGCAGGTGGGAAGACACGGGGGTGCGGGGATGAAGGACTGAGCCCCAAGGTGATGTGGGGAAATCACAACTGTCACACGTGCGTGATGAGAAGGACAAACCTCGGGAGGGCAGGAGAGACGCAACAGAGCAAGGTTTAAACAGGACTCGGGCAGACCTGGCCGGCACTCTGCCTCCAGTGCCCCTGTCACACACAGGGGCCGCTGCTCCAGGGTCCCGGGCATGCCGAGACCTCCAGCCACCCCAGCTGGATGGAATCCTCTGTTCCATCTGGCATGTGTATCTGGGGGCTGAGAGCACTCCAACAGAAGCCCACTGGCCTTGTCGGTGAGGACCAAACGGACAGGCCCACAGGTACCTATTCCCAGAGGGGAGCAAATCTTGATGACACTGGAATGAACATTTCTTTCTTTCCTGCACACTTTGCACATAATGAACATTCCTATCTAAAATTCTGAGGCTTTTGGTCCAAAGACTTAGTATTTTCTTTCCATATCTGCCCCTTTCACCACGCCCTCGTTAAGCACCCCAGCAGGAGGGAAGAAGAAAGGAATGAACCCAAATACAGAGCCTCCCTTCTCTGGAGGAGGCTTCCCTCTGTGCTGCCCACTGACCAATGTAAGGCTCTTACGAGGGAAGAAACTAGTAACTGGAACATTAGTTTGCACCCCACAGCCTTAGTTAGTTTAGCCAGTTGAGACCCACTTTGTCAAATAAGGTTTACTAACTGCCTCCTCCAGACTGGCATTCATGAAAATGATCTGCCTTTTAGTTTCTAACTTACTTGGTTTTGCCTTTTAGAAGTAACTGAATCCCTGGAGAGAGGGGCCTCTATGAGCCCGAAAAGACACATCAGTGTGAGCTCAGCCGCGCTCTGGGAACAATGACCCGCCAGGACCTCCTCCGTGGTCACTGCGTGTGGTCTGTGTGTGGGCAGAAGGACAGACTGCACTCAAGTGCCCAAGTTTCTTACTGACAGGGCTCCCACAGGGCTTCCCTCGAGAAGCCCAGCAGTGGGACTCCCAGGGGCAGAGGCTATAGATGCAGTAGCGACGGTCAGCGGAGGCCCGCAAAGGTGCCTTGTGAGCTGCGTGGGAAACACTGAGGCAGGAATCAACAGCCGTGGGCACCACAGCCCACACTTACCAAGACACACTTCCCGGGTTCAAGGCTCCAGAGGGAGCTCTCTGTGTTGATCTTGTGGGTAAATTTCCCTTCCATGAGGACGCGCTCCCCGTTTTCCTCTAGTACAGCCACCCGGATGGAGCTGCTGCTGAGCATCACCGAGACCTGGAACAGAGCAAAAAAGAATCATCTTGAGCTCCCACACGGGAGAGGACAATGATTTCCAAGGTGCTTGACTACACATGGCAAGAGGACAAGATGGAAGACCATCCTGAGCATCACCAGGTCCTCTGAGCCAAGAAAACCATACCAACCAACTCACACGTGAAGGAGCCTCTGCATCACCATCTCCTTCAAGAGAATGAAGCAGAAGATGTTCTGATTGGCCTAACAGCGAAGTGCTTCGTGGGAACCACTGGCTTTCCACCAGAATCTCTGCTCCCAGACAGGAGGCAAGAGGGACCATGACAGCAGAGGCGTGTTCCCCACACCCACCTTGCTGTCTGGGCTCGGCAGCAACCCCGACCCGGAGGACACGCCCAGGGGCCAGAGCAGTCACATGTCAACTCCACTTCCCTCCCGCAGCTGCTGTGCCGCCCGTGGCCACAGCTCAGTTTCCACCCAGGAGGTGCGTCCAGGTCCTGTGGTGCTACAGCTTGTCGTTGTTCTCCCGTCTCCGCATCCACTGGGAACACCTTCCGTCCGTGCTCTCACACGTCTGCCTGGCCACCTGTGGGAGTTGCTGGACCAGGGGCTTTGCTTTCTAGCCAGACCCCGGCCAGCAGCATCCCAAGCATGTTCAGAAGATCAGTAAATGGTCCAGGAAAGAAAACAAAACTCCAGGGATTCCGGCCCTCAACACTTCTTTTAAATTCTAAATTCTGTGTTTTATAATGTAAAAGTCTTTTTATAATAGTATTCACACAAGGTATGCACTACACGAACACTGGCTGGAGGGGAGAACATAGGCCTTTCTCACAGGTGTGTGAGGTCAGTCAAGGGGACAAAATGGTTTGGAGGTACCCTCTCATGGCACTTGCTAAGTGCTTATTAAATGCTTATAAAGTACTTGAAAAGATACCCTCAGTGTTACAGAATTTTCAAACTGGAGTTTATACACATGTGGGTGGAATCTGATACTATGACCTATCTGAATTTTAAGTACTATAAATAAGCGATGGTAGGGCGAGAGCTGTCTGCTCACACCATGCCCACCCACCTGCAGGCCCCAGATCCACCTGCACTCAACTTCCGGAAGAATGTACCAGTTTCTCCACTGATTCTGCTAAGACATGGGCACAGATCACTTCCCTCCCAGCTGCCCAACAGCAGCCCAGCACACTCCTAGATGGATCCAGATAATCACTGGCTAAATCGCCTCCCTGACTGTAAACTCAGACGTGCAGAGCACATGTGACAGAGTGGGTCAAGGCTCCCTCAGTCCTGGCCTCCCAGGAGCAACCTCACTTTCACAAATAAAATTTTCCAGCCAGTTTTACATGACAGGATAGTACCCCAATCTGAGTGAGCTTCTACAACACTTATCTCTTGTACAAACAGGATGCATCCAAGCACCAAGGGGAAACCAGGCAGGCGATGCTCCCAAGAGCTCCAGTCCAAGATGTCACCCTGAGGACAGGTGGTCATCTTCTGACCTCCATGACTCAGAGAGACGACAGGAACAAAGCACAAGGAGAGAAACCCCAGACAACACCAGGGAAGAAGGGAGAGGCCAGGGCAGACACGCTTTTGACAGCTCTATGGAGAGGAAGGAGAGGCGTGGGAGACACCAGAGAGCAGGATCTAGTCCAGCCGCAGGGGGCCTCTGGCTGGCGGTCAGTGGGTATGGAGCGAGGAGGCAGAGCAGCTACGTCAGTCCACAGGGACTGTGCCTGTGAAGCCCCATCAGAAAGGACTGGAACCCACTGTGTGCTACCAAGCAACGGGGGCCCTGCTCCAGAAAATCTGGCCAGCAGTCGAGGGGACTGAGTGGACACTCGGTCCAACACACTATACGGCAAAGCCAACCAGCTGGGAGCAGCTGTGAGCAGCAACGGGAGGAGCAGGCCTCAGACACATAAAGGAGAACACCATCAACATCATCCCACACTCAAAAGAATGGAGAAGACGTGCTCTTTAAACAAAAAAAACTAGTAGGGAACCAAGGCTTGCATTCGATGAGAAAAAGCAGCAGCACCAAAGGACAGACTTGGGTTAAAAAAAAAAAAAAAAAGTAAAGATTATGGAGCTAATCAGGAAAAAAAGCAATTTAAAAATATGTCCAGTTTATATTCTAAGAGATCAGAGAAGATATTGCATCTACAGAAGCAGAATAAAATATGAAAACAGAACTAGACAAAACAAACAAAAATCACTTAGAAAAAACAGAGTGAAAATAAAATTTTCAACAGAAAGGCTGGAAGATAAAGTCACAGAAATCGAGGCAGAGAAAGAAACCATCCAGGCAGTCCATTTGGCATTCTAGAAACTATGACAAAAAAAATGACAATCTTCCAGAGCTTAAGAAAAATATGCCCTCAGTTTGAAAGAATCCACTGAGGGCTGAACAGAATGAATGAAAGATGACAATTCACATAGCTGAGTACTTAAAATAAGGTCCTAAAAGCTCTAAATAAGAGAAGAAAAAATTTACTCACAAAGAAGTACAATGGAAGAGATTACCAGAATCAGGAACAGTGGATGTAAGAAAAGAAGAGAACAATACTTTCACTCGGGCTGGGGAGCTGTGCTGTGTCTGGTTTTTTCTGCTGTACCACACAGCTTGCTGGATGCCAGTTCTCCGACCAGGGACTGAACCTGCACCACGGCAGCGAGAGCCCAGAATCCTAACACTGCTGGGCAACCAGGAAACTCCCAAGATAGTATTTTTAAAAGATTTCTATATAAATTCAAATCACCAAATAAGTAAAAAAAATTTAAATAATTGCATTTTAAGATATTCAGGAACACCGTACTTTTTTTTTTTTTCAAACACATCATCATTTTGAGGAAGCCACTTGAGGTTTTAACAGAATAAAATGAAGATGAAAACTAAAACAGAGGAAGATCCTGGGTGAGGGAAAGTCAAACAGCACAAACTTCCACTTATTGGGACAGTCACAACACTATACGGCAAAGCCAACCAGCTGGGAGCAGCTGTGAGCAGCAAGGGAGGAGCAGGCCTCAGACACATAAAGGAGAACACCATCAACATCATCCCACACTCAAAAGAATGGAGAAGACGTGCTCTTTAAACAAAAAAAACTAGTAGGGAACCAAGGCTTGCATTCGATGAGAAAAAGCAGCAGCACCAAAGGACAGACTTGGGTTAAAAAAAAAAAAAAAAAGTAAAGATTATGGAGCTAATCAGGAAAAAAAGCAATTTAAAAATATGTCCAGTTTATATTCTAAGAGATCAGAGAAGATATTGCATCTACAGAAGCAGAATAAAATATGAAAACAGAACTAGACAAAACAAACAAAAATCACTTAGAAAAAACAGAGTGAAAATAAAATTTTCAACAGAAAGGCTGGAAGATAAAGTCACAGAAATCGAGGCAGAGAAAGAAACCATCCAGGCAGTCCATTTGGCATTCTAGAAACTATGACAAAAAAAATGACAATCTTCCAGAGCTTAAGAAAAATATGCCCTCAGTTTGAAAGAATCCACTGAGGGCTGAACAGAATGAATGAAAGATGACAATTCACATAGCTGAGTACTTAAAATAAGGTCCTAAAAGCTCTAAATAAGAGAAGAAAAAATTTACTCACAAAGAAGTACAATGGAAGAGATTACCAGAATCAGGAACAGTGGATGTAAGAAAAGAAGAGAACAATACTTTCACTCGGGCTGGGGAGCTGTGCTGTGTCTGGTTTTTTCTGCTGTACCACACAGCTTGCTGGATGCCAGTTCTCCGACCAGGGACTGAACCTGCACCACGGCAGCGAGAGCCCAGAATCCTAACACTGCTGGGCAACCAGGAAACTCCCAAGATAGTATTTTTAAAAGATTTCTATATAAATTCAAATCACCAAATAAGTAAAAAAAATTTAAATAATTGCATTTTAAGATATTCAGGAACACCGTACTTTTTTTTTTTTTCAAACACATCATCATTTTGAGGAAGCCACTTGAGGTTTTAACAGAATAAAATGAAGATGAAAACTAAAACAGAGGAAGATCCTGGGTGAGGGAAAGTCAAACAGCACAAACTTCCACTTATGAGTAAGTTCTGGGAATCTAATGTACAGCATGGTGACTACACTTACATCTGAAAGTTGCTAAGAGAGAACTGAAAGTTCTCATCACAAGAAAAAAACTGACTCAGTGAGGTGGTGACTGTCAGCTAAACTTACAAGTTTATGCTAAACTTATGCTGGTAATCATTTTGCTCTGTATATATATATATCCCAAATAATTATTGTACACCTGAAACTAGTACAGCATTGTATGTCAATAATGTCTCAATAAAACTAGAAGGGGGAGAAAAAAAGGAGGAAGATCCAACAAGGATCTAAAACAGTGGATTTAATCTGGAAGTACAGTGAAAAGAAGTTCCAGGAAGCAAGGTATATAAAAGAACTAGGAAAGAGTAAGTCCAAATGGGAACCATAGGGTGGATTGAGGGTCTGCAGACAGCGATTTCTAGACAGAGTACCTGTAAGACTGGGTAATTCTGAGATTATGATGATAGTGTACTATTTTTGACAAGAAAAAAAGCCAGACAGCAAGAAATTCCAGTAAAACAAAAAAACATACAAGAAACTCCTGATCCAAAGGGATGTGGTCAAAGTGGAATAAGGACCTCCAAACAGCCTGACAGGAGTACACCAGAGCCTGGAGCCTGAGTGGAAGGGGCAATGAGCTCAGGGCACATACACTCTCAGGGTCCTGACAGCCAGAGCCAAGTGACAGGGGAAGCCCGGGGTCCCCTGAGACTTTCCTGGGCAGCCACCTGCTGGCTTACAGGCACAGCTGAGGTGCCAGGAGCAGGGCAGCAAACACAAGAGACCAGGGCTGCCCTGCCAGGCCTAATTCAGGGACTGTGTCATCTGCAGGGCCATATGGTATCAAGTCATATTTAACAATATATACTAGAAAACATCTGCCAGGACTTCCCTGATGGTCCAGTGGTGAAGATGTCCCTTTTCCAATGCAAAGGGTGCATATTCAGGAACACCGTACTTTTTTTTTTTTTCAAACACATCATCATTTTGAGGAAGCCACTTGAGGTTTTAACAGAATAAAATGAAGATGAAAACTAAAACAGAGGAAGATCCTGGGTGAGGGAAAGTCAAACAGCACAAACTTCCACTTATGAGTAAGTTCTGGGAATCTAATGTACAGCATGGTGACTACACTTACATCTGAAAGTTGCTAAGAGAGAACTGAAAGTTCTCATCACAAGAAAAAAACTGACTCAGTGAGGTGGTGACTGTCAGCTAAACTTACAAGTTTATGCTAAACTTATGCTGGTAATCATTTTGCTCTGTATATATATATATCCCAAATAATTATTGTACACCTGAAACTAGTACAGCATTGTATGTCAATAATGTCTCAATAAAACTAGAAGGGGGAGAAAAAAAGGAGGAAGATCCAACAAGGATCTAAAACAGTGGATTTAATCTGGAAGTACAGTGAAAAGAAGTTCCAGGAAGCAAGGTATATAAAAGAACTAGGAAAGAGTAAGTCCAAATGGGAACCATAGGGTGGATTGAGGGTCTGCAGACAGCGATTTCTAGACAGAGTACCTGTAAGACTGGGTAATTCTGAGATTATGATGATAGTGTACTATTTTTGACAAGAAAAAAAGCCAGACAGCAAGAAATTCCAGTAAAACAAAAAAACATACAAGAAACTCCTGATCCAAAGGGATGTGGTCAAAGTGGAATAAGGACCTCCAAACAGCCTGACAGGAGTACACCAGAGCCTGGAGCCTGAGTGGAAGGGGCAATGAGCTCAGGGCACATACACTCTCAGGGTCCTGACAGCCAGAGCCAAGTGACAGGGGAAGCCCGGGGTCCCCTGAGACTTTCCTGGGCAGCCACCTGCTGGCTTACAGGCACAGCTGAGGTGCCAGGAGCAGGGCAGCAAACACAAGAGACCAGGGCTGCCCTGCCAGGCCTAATTCAGGGACTGTGTCATCTGCAGGGCCATATGGTATCAAGTCATATTTAACAATATATACTAGAAAACATCTGCCAGGACTTCCCTGATGGTCCAGTGGTGAAGATGTCCCTTTTCCAATGCAAAGGGTGCAGATTCAATTCCTGGTCAGGGAGCTAAGACCCTACATGTCTTGTGGTCAAAAAAACCCAAAACATAAAAGCAGAAGCAATATTGTAATAGATTCAATAAAGATTTCTAAAATGGCCCACATCAAAAAAAGAAAGAAAGAAAACATCTGTCCAAAGATCCCAGAAACCAGTAACGTGATTTCTGAGGTTGGGGTGGGGCTGGAAAAGGGTAAAAGGACACAGGCAGGAGAGAAACTTAACTTTGCACATTTTTATCCTTTTGAACAGGTAAATGTCCTATGCATTCAAACAAAAAAGAAAAAATTTAACAGATAAATGCAATCTATTAGCCTTTTCCACTATGGAAGTTTTCTGTAATAAAAGTCTTCCTACATTTTTTCTAAACGCCTTGTAAGAAGGGAACATTGTGTTACAGAGCTTTTTAGCACAGATTCCAACAGCTGCCTTGAGCTCTGGGGCACAGCATCACTGTGCAAGACATGCCCGGGGCCTTGGTACTATTCTGGAAGGTTCCCATGGTAAGGCTAGAGATGGCATGCAACATGGCCGTGAGCCCACCAGCCCGCAGGACCTCATTAGTCAGTAAAGACCATGCACAATCTCTGAGAGGAAAGAGAAGACTGAAAAGGACATTAATTCACTTGTCACTCAATGTCATCCAGTCAGAACTGCGTGCAACAATATCATGGTATTTTCCACTGAAAAGATGACTGATCAGAGTTGAGGTGGATGCCAGGTCCTGCCCCCCAGCTCCACCACCATCTCCACAGTGTGGGGCCTTAGCAGTGTACATCTCCAGGGGAGTTTCTCATGTGCAAATGAGAGGTGAGACTAAAAACCTCTGGAGTTCAATTTTCCACATTAAAATCATATGATTCAATGAAATGCCAGGCTGACAACCAGCCCTCGC
Source organism: Tragulus kanchil (assembly GCA_022376925.1). Taxonomy (NCBI): domain Eukaryota; kingdom Metazoa; phylum Chordata; class Mammalia; order Artiodactyla; family Tragulidae; genus Tragulus; species Tragulus kanchil. The sequence continues at coordinate 51,101,955 of JAIOJX010000030.1, forward strand.
TGACTTTAGCAATCACACAAAGATCTTTCTCCTGATTGCAAAGTTCCTCTCCCAACTCCATGGTTACAGGCACAGCTGAGGTGCCAGGAGCAGGGCAGCAAACACAAGAGACCAGGGCTGCCCTGCCAGGCCTAATTCAGGGACTGTGTCATCTGCAGGGCCATATGGTATCAAGTCATATTTAACAATATATACTAGAAAACATCTGCCAGGACTTCCCTGATGGTCCAGTGGTGAAGATGTCCCTTTTCCAATGCAAAGGGTGCAGATTCAATTCCTGGTCAGGGAGCTAAGACCCTACATGTCTTGTGGTCAAAAAAACCCAAAACATAAAAGCAGAAGCAATATTGTAATAGATTCAATAAAGATTTCTAAAATGGCCCACATCAAAAAGAAAGAAAGAAAACATCTGTCCAAAGATCCCAGAAACCAGTAACGTGATTTCTGAGGTTGGGGTGGGGCTGGAAAAGGGTAAAAGGACACAGGCAGGAGAGAAACTTAACTTTGCACATTTTTATCCTTTTGAACAGGTAAATGTCCTATGCATTCAAACAAAAAAGAAAAAATTTAACAGATAAATGCAATCTATTAGCCTTTTCCACTATGGAAGTTTTCTGTAATAAAAGTCTTCCTACATTTTTTCTAAACGCCTTGTAAGAAGGGAACATTGTGTTACAGAGCTTTTTAGCACAGATTCCAACAGCTGCCTTGAGCTCTGGGGCACAGCATCACTGTGCAAGACATGCCCGGGGCCTTGGTACTATTCTGGAAGGTTCCCATGGTAAGGCTAGAGATGGCATGCAACATGGCCGTGAGCCCACCAGCCCGCAGGACCTCATTAGTCAGTAAAGACCATGCACAATCTCTGAGAGGAAAGAGAAGACTGAAAAGGACATTAATTCACTTGTCACTCAATGTCATCCAGTCAGAACTGCGTGCAACAATATCATGGTATTTTCCACTGAAAAGATGACTGATCAGAGTTGAGGTGGATGCCAGGTCCTGCCCCCCAGCTCCACCACCATCTCCACAGTGTGGGGCCTTAGCAGTGTACATCTCCAGGGGAGTTTCTCATGTGCAAATGAGAGGTGAGACTAAAAACCTCTGGAGTTCAATTTTCCACATTAAAATCATATGATTCAATGAAATGCCAGGCTGACAACCAGCCCTGGCTGACTTTAGCAATCACACAAAGATCTTTCTCCTGATTGCAAAGTTCCCTCTCCCAACTCCATGGCTACACTGAGCCGAGAATGGGGAACTCGGCTCCTTTTCCTGTGCAGGGCAGACAAAAGACCTAACTAGGCCTTCCCTGGTGGTCCAGTGGGTAAGGACACCGCCTTGCAGTGCAAGGGGCGCCGGTTCGATCCCTGGCCTAGGACAATCCCACGTGCCGTGGAGTGGCTGGACTGATGTGTCCAATTACCGAGTCAGAGCACTGGAGCGCATGCACCCAGAGCCGGTGCTCTGCGACAACAGAGGCCACCGTGATGGGAGGCCCATACAGGCCAAAGAACAAAGATGGATGAAAATAGAGAAATGAAAGACCAATAGAAGTAGCCTGCCTGTCCCCCTCCCTCTCCACCCCACCCCCCAATAAATAAATAAATAGATGGAAAAAAAGAAAGACCTAACTATACTTCATGAATGAATGAGTCCAAAGTTTCATTTTGAGAAGTTTTCCTTTAGATTCTCCAACCAAACAATAGAAATAACAGAAACAACCAAAAAAATGGTTGCATGTAAAATAAGAATGCTTGAACAAAAAGCATTCTTATCCCCATTCCTATCCACATGCCTTTATCCCCCACGACATTTGAGAGACAGAGCCATTTCTACAGGAAAAAGAAAAAAAAATCAACAAGGAGTAAAGGAGAGGCAATGTTCTGAGGACCACCAAGCTACAGCTGAAGAAGAGGCAGCCCGGGAGTCCCCTCCATTAACACTTGGTGCCTCCCACGTCTTCCCGTTACCCACCAATGCACCTGCCCCTCACACAGACCTACCTACAAACCCAGAACCACCATGACTTCACCAGCAGAGCTGCCACCATCACAGGCACCATGAGGATGGCATCTGATAGGCGGCACAGACAAAACCCAAAAGTAAACACTGCTGACAGGTAGCGGCGACAGGTACCGCAGGGGACAGCTGGAAAAGTGCCAGTCCAGAAAGAAAGAGGCAACTCAGGAAAAAACCCTTAGGCCAGCAAAAGCTGAGACAGAAAATAAATTCACTCCTAAGTTTTAAATGAGCCATGACTAAAACTCCAAGATCACTAAGAACTAGAGAGACCACAAATTTTTAAGAGAGACATGGAATTTGAAAGTTGCTGAAGAAAGTATCTAAAAATTGTCAGCATACACACACAAAGTGCTATATAGTATGGTAAGGATGTTAACCAGACTTATCGGGATGATCACTTCACAATATACACAGATATCTTACCAATATATTGTACACCTGAAACTAATATAACACCGTATACCAGTTACACATCCATTGTTTTCAATATCACGAAAACACTACTGAAAGCGAAAAAAAAATCCAACCACATAGTACATATCACAACATGCCAACATTAGATAAACAACTGCCCTACGCGGAATGCCCCACTTCCCTCCTGGCATCACAAGTGCTCAGGTGCATCCACACCCCTCCAAGTCAGGGGAGCAACAGCTTCAGAGGAGGCAAGCCTGGAGACCCTGACCCTCCCTGTGTTTCCTCCCATGAACCACAAAGCCTCAAAGGGCTACCAGGAAGAAGGGCCTGAGGGGTGCCCGGCTGCACCGCGCTGGTTTAACAAACAGCCTGTTCATGCTCCGCACAGCCTGGAATTGTGCCAGCGCACCTGCTGTCATTACCTGCGCCCCACACATGTCAGCTCCAGTGCAGCAATACTGTCCAGTCTCAGGCATCGCCACACGCTCAGTAAATGTCTAAGGCATAAACCCAGGGAGAAATGTCTAAGGAGAAAACCCAGGGCCATCCCACCCTCCGTGAAAGTAAGGCAAAAAAACCCCAGCCGGGAGTCCCTCCATTAACACTTGGTGCCTCACGTCTTCCCGTTACCCACCAATGCACCTGCCCCTCACACAGACCTACCTACAAACCCAGAACCACCATGACTTCACCAGCAGAGCTGCCACCATCACAGGCACCATGAGGATGGCATCTGATAGGCGGCACAGACAAAACCCAAAAGTAAACACTGCTGACAGGTAGCGGCGACAGGTACCGCAGGGGACAGCTGGAAAAGTGCCAGTCCAGAAAGAAAGAGGCAACTCAGGAAAAAACCCTTAGGCCAGCAAAAGCTGAGACAGAAAATAAATTCACTCCTAAGTTTTAAATGAGCCATGACTAAAACTCCAAGATCACTAAGAACTAGAGAGACCACAAATTTTTAAGAGAGACATGGAATTTGAAAGTTGCTGAAGAAAGTATCTAAAAATTGTCAGCATACACACACAAAGTGCTATATAGTATGGTAAGGATGTTAACCAGACTTATCGGGATGATCACTTCACAATATACACAGATATCTTACCAATATATTGTACACCTGAAACTAATATAACACCGTATACCAGTTACACATCCATTGTTTTCAATATCACGAAAACACTACTGAAAGCGAAAAAAAAATCCAACCACATAGTACATATCACAACATGCCAACATTAGATAAACAACTGCCCTACGCGGAATGCCCCACTTCCCTCCTGGCATCACAAGTGCTCAGGTGCATCCACACCCCTCCAAGTCAGGGGAGCAACAGCTTCAGAGGAGGCAAGCCTGGAGACCCTGACCCTCCCTGTGTTTCCTCCCATGAACCACAAAGCCTCAAAGGGCTACCAGGAAGAAGGGCCTGAGGGGTGCCCGGCTGCACCGCGCTGGTTTAACAAACAGCCTGTTCATGCTCCGCACAGCCTGGAATTGTGCCAGCGCACCTGCTGTCATTACCTGCGCCCCACACATGTCAGCTCCAGTGCAGCAATACTGTCCAGTCTCAGGCATCGCCACACGCTCAGTAAATGTCTAAGGCATAAACCCAGGGAGAAATGTCTAAGGAGAAAACCCAGGGCCATCCCACCCTCCGTGAAAGTAAGGCCATCTCATCCCAGAGGTCAAGACAAGTGACTGGATTTGAGAGGCCTGGATCTGACGGGGGCGTGACAGTCTGTCCCTTAGCTCGCTCACTGCCCAGAGCCTGGACCTGACATGTATCCAGATCAACAGGAGCCCCTTTACATGGTGGCCATTTCTTGAAAACCAACATGAAACTCAACTTCTGTTTCACATGCTCTGGGCCCTTCACGTTTAAAGAAGGCAGCAGTTATTTCTGTTCATAAGGACAGGGGCACAGAGAAAACAGTATATGCGTCAGAAGCAGACACACCTGAATCAACTCATGGCTGTACAGCGCACACATTCAGTCACCCACTCCTTCAAAACATTCAGACAGAGCTCCCTGTCCCTGGCACAGCAAGAGTGAAGAAGACCCACGGGGACGTCTCTGTGTCAACCTGGATAACTGAGTAACTTCTCCTGGCCTCAATGTCTCATCTATAAAACATGAAAGATACCACTTACTTTGCGGGTTGTAGTTTCTCATGACGAAGAAAATAAGGAAACAGTTTCTAGCACAGATCAGAGTTTTTTTATATTGTGGATTATAGTAACAATGTCCCATTTCATCTGAGAGTTTTTTTCTTTAAAGTGAGGCCTATCTACTTACAACGAGCTATAATCATGTTATCCTCAGCAAAGTCCCCAAGTAAACATCTCTCTCCCACTAAAAGATTAAATTTCTACTCACTCAACCTCTCCAAGATGGAGAAATCCACTCAAGGTGTAAATGTTACAGCTCCACTGAGCCCAGGACTGGAAGTCCACGTATCCCTGCAGAACCTGTGGTGCTCTGCCTTGATTCTCAGGACTCCACTTTCTCCAGTGTGAAATGGTATAACAACAACTGCCTGGCCTCCTCTGTAGTGCTTTTGCAGAGGCTAAAGGCAATAAATGATATGAGAATACAGTAATTAAAAAAAAAAAAAACAGTTCGTGTGCTATTCACATAGGATGCTAAGCTGGGTCTCATAACTGACGTGGTTAAAGAGGGTGGAGGTCTGGCGTGCTTGTGACTGAAGACAAGAAGCAGTTCTGTCTTGGTGGCTAAGCAGGGAGACCAGCTCCAGTGTAGCCCCCAGCCTTAAGTCTATGCCCCAGAAAAGAGGCCGAGCGGAGGAGCTGGAAAAACCCGGCGGTTACCTGCTTGCCCTTCACCACGTGCTTGGGCACCGGCACCTTGAGCTCGAGGTCAGTGTAGTCCTGGGACCAGGTGTAGTTCTCACGTACAGCACCATTGTAGCTGTCGGGGTTTCTCTGGAACTGCTCCTGTCTCCTGAGGAGGAACAAGACATGAGATGACAGCGGAGGCCCACAGGCAAGGCGGGAGGCCCACGGGGTGTCAGGAACACACTGCCTCCAGGTCCTGAGCATTTTCACCTAGCCCCACTTGGCTCTACATCTGAAACTCCCCTCCCTCTGGCTGACTTCCTTTCTAACCTCCCAACTTGGGCCTCCTAGGAAGTCGCAGGAACACAAGGAAAAACCAAGGAGAAGACTTCGGGTGAAGTACCCTCAAGGTTAGGAAAAATATCTGCCTCCACAGTCCATGGCACAGCGTGACCCTCCTCGTCTTCACAAAGCTTAGAAACCACGCCAGTGCACAAACCAAAGAGCCTCATTAACAACATCCTGGGGCTTGTGGGTGCCTGGTTTCCCATAAACTGCTGGCAGGGCCTATCTCTTTAAAAAAGAAAAAAAGGCAAAATCACTTCAGTTTGTACCTGTTCAACTTCAATTCTAATCCAAGTCCGGCCTCCATCTTCCCCTGGTAAGTAAATCAAAGCCAAGGCTCCACACTAAACTGTAGGCTTTCTTCAGATGCCTTCTTTTTTTTTTTTGCAAATGTCCTTTATTTTTTTTTTTAAACATTTATTTATTGATTTATTTTGCGGGGGGGGGGGGGCAGGTGGGCTGCTTCTATTGGTCTTTCATTTGTCTATTTTTCATCCATCTTTGTTCTTTGGCCCGTGTGGGCCTCCCATCGCGGTGGCCTCTGTTGTCGCAGAGCACCGGCTCTGGGCGCATGCGCTCCAGAGCTCTGGCTCGGTAATTGGGCACATCAGTCCAGCCGCTCCGCGGCACGTGGGATCTTCCCAGGCCAGGGATCGAACCGGCGCCCCTTGCACTGCAAGGCGGTGTCCTTACCCACTGGACTACCAGGGAAGCCCCCAGGTGCAAGTTTTAAGCCAAGAACACATGTACCTCCTGTGTGTAGGCCCTCCTCTGGGCCTCCATCACAGCCCAGGCTCTCTAGGCTGGTAAACTGGTGGCTGCTACAGGCTGAACTGTGTCCCCCGAAATGAATGTGTTAAAGTCCCAACCCTCAGCACCTCCTGTGGAGACAGGATCTACAGAAACGGAATCCAGTTAGGGTGAGGTCATTAGGGTAGGCTCTGATTCAGCGTGACCGTGCCCTTAAAGGTGGGGGGGTGCTCTGGACACAAAGACGCACACACAGAGGGACACCGTGAAGAGCCTCGGAGAGAAGACAGCCACGTGCAGAGGTGACGGCGATGTGGAGCTGGTGTTCGTGGCAAGGTGCTGGCCAGGCAGCATCTCAGGGTGGGCAGGTCAGCAGGCACGTGCCCCTGCCCCTCCAATCCTGTACGGACCTGCAGCCTTTTCCCAGCACAGGTCAGCAAGCTGCTGGGTGTGTTTAACACTCTAAATCCACATTCTCTTGAAATAAAGTTGATTATTTCCACTGTGCAAAAATAAGTCTCCTGTCATGTGCAGGTGCTCTGGGCCCCCGCCCTCACTCTGTCATCCCTGACCAGCCTGCGGCCGCACCCCTGCAGCTGCTGGACAGCACTGGGAGTGGGAGGGGGGCGGGGGAGCAGGAACAGGGCGAGGAGGAGCATGAGTCAGCAGCCAGGGTGCAGCCAGGGAGCAGGCCTCACTGCAGCGCCCACGCCTGATGAGCTGGATCAGCCCAGGTAACAGGGTTGTGACCATGTTCAAGGAAAAGCCAGGCCGGCGTCTCCAAGGGAAAGGCTCTGCTAGGGAGGCACCCACAGCCATCATCACCTGCACAGGTGGAAGAGGAACTCGGCCCACCTCTACCCTCCCTCCAAGCCCCTGCACCTCAGTGGTGGGAATTAGAACAGCCAGTGGCGAGTGCGAGAAGTGGTGGGTGGAGGGGGGTCACAGCCCCTAATAAAGGCTTTTACACCAGAGGCTGGAGCCCATAAAGGGGATGGGTTATAATTCAGGGAGCAGCTCTCAAGCCCCTTTCCAGGCTCCCAGGATTGGGGGTGTGTTCCCTGCTACTTGAAGACAGGTGCTGGCCAGTGCTCTCCAGGCTCCCGGAGCCAGAAAAGCACTGCTCCCACCAAGGACCGTCCTGCCTCCAGACACTCACACCTGCCCCTCGTGCCCTCAAGCAAAGACCACCTCTCCAGGGTCTTCAGCTCCCCATCCACCGGTAGATGTCACTGTCCCTGCAGCCCCGTGGGAGGGGCCAGGGCTTGTATGTGTACACGTGTGAGTGAGGACGCCCTGTGAGCATGTGTGCTGTACGCATGTGTGAGGTGTGTACATGTGGGCAGGTGCACAATGCATGCACATTTGCATGTGCATGTTTTCCCGTGTGTGGGGGTGTGATCTGAGCATGAGTTGTGAGCATGTTCATGGCATGTGTGTGTGTGCGTACATCTGGATGAGGGGTGTACACAGGGGTTAGCAGACAGTAGTTCATCCTCATCCTCTCCCTTCACAGGATTTGATTCACATTTTCCTGAATATTAATGTTAACTGCCCATATGCAACTCATTTCTGCAAAATTCCTGCCATGGTTTTTGTTTGTGCTTTCCCTGCTTTGAAGAAGTTCTCCATAAATTTTTGATGAGAATTCTTTGTTGGTTTCCTAGTTTACAAATGCCTTCTTCTGGCTGATAAGCTGTCTACTTCCTTCTGGATGTCTGATTAACTCAAGCACCATCACGACCATCCATCTCACGGCTCCTTTCCTCCCTCAAGTCTGAAGGGCATCACATCTACTTTCTAACAAGAATACGCTAATAGTTTAATCTCTGCTTTTTGGAGTTACCCCCTATGCGTTCAACCTGGCTTCCTTGTGTAGTCTTTTATTCTCTTGATCACTTGGACCAGGTGCTTGTCTAAATGGAGCCTAGCTGAGAGCACAGGGGCCAGGCAGAAACAGGACTGGGCCACGGTCACTGTGCACACCAGCCCAGCTTCTCTGGGACATCTTCCAGTCCTTAGTGCCCACTCACTGCCAAGACACGGCCAGGAAGGCTCAGTTTGATTAAAAAAAAAAAAAAACTTACAACAAGTATATTTTGAAAATGTGCTTTTAACATTTTAAAATTAATTCTGTAGCACAGTTAAAAATACAAGATGATTCTATATTTACCTAAAATAAATGAGGCAAGGTGTTCAGAGTCTCATGATACGCCCATGAATCACTTGACAGGTGTTAATGCAAATTCAGGGAGTGTCTTTAACAATCTGTATCAGATGGTCAGCCAACAAAAACACAATCAATATTTACTACGAACTCTTCTAATTAACTGAAGATATAAGTTGGTTATAGTGAGACATTTTCTTAAACCATGTTAATTACTTTAACAAGGGAAAAGAGGCATCCCAATTTTTTTACAAGTATATAAATGTGAACTATACATTTTAAAACAAAAAGCAGATAATCTACTCCATAAATATGCTGAATTCTTAGTCTTTAACCCGACTTTCTATTCCTAGTCATCTGAAATCAGGACATTATGACCAGCTTTACCATTCCAAGTCCCATAAGACTTCCCAACTGAGGGATACAAGAGAATCTCAGCGACATGGTGTGCTCTGCCCTAGACCACCACATACCCCAGTCAAGTGAGTCACAGAATATCCTGGTTCCCTAGTCCATACAGAAGTAACATGTAGTCTACCCTCTACCACACAACTATTCTGTGGTCTTCGAAGTGTGCAGCAACAATATGTCTAAAAAGATAATGTACATATTCTAATTAAAAATACTTTCTTGGACTTCTCTGGTGGTCCAGTGGGTGGAGAGTCCACCTTGCAGTGCGAGGGGCGCCGGTTCGATCTCTGGCACAGGAAGATCCCATATACCGCAGAGTGGCTGAACCAGTGTGTCCAATTATGAGCCAGTGCTCTGGAGCACATGTGCCCAGAGCCGGTGTTCTCTGGCAAGAGAGGCCACCGTGATGGGAGGCCCACATAGGCCAAAGAATTAAGATGGGTGAAAATAAATAAACGAAGTACCAACAAAAGAGGCAAAAAAATGCCTTTGCAAAAAAAAGAACTTTCTTGCTAAATAATGCTGACCATCATCTGAGCTCCTCAGTGAGTCATAATCTTTTCTTTGCTGGTGGAGAGTCTTGCCTTAATGTTGGTAGTGACGGGTAGATCAGAGTGGTACTGGTTGAAGCCTGGGGTGGCTTGTGGCAATTTCTCAAAATAAGGCAATAATGAAGTCTGCTGCACGGACGGACTCTTCCTTTCACAGAGCACTTCTCTAGCTGACAATGCTGTTCACCAGCACCTCACCTACAACAGATCAGATCTTCTTTCAAAATAAGAGTCAATCCTCTCGAATCCTGCTACTAAGTTGATGTAATATTCCAGGGCTCTGTTGTCATTTCAACACCCTTCAGAGCATCATCACCAGGAGATTTCATCTCAAGAAATCACTTTTTTGCACATCTGCAAGAAGCAAACCTTCATCCATTAAATATTTATAACATATATAATAATAACGAAAAGGCTGGAAATATTAGAATTACTAATATGTGACACAGAGACATGAAGGCAGCAAATGCTACTGGGAAATGGCACCAAGAGACCTGCTTGATGCAGGGTCACTGCAAAGCTTCGATCTGTACAAAACACGGTATCTGTGGAGCACAATGAAGCCAAGTGCAATAAAATGAGGTATGCTTCTAGTGACACCAGAGGAAAACAACACCCAAGCTTTCAGGAGCTGTATACTACAAGTGATGCAACCAGCAACACAGCCACACATCAGAAACGTCCACATCATTAGCACTGAGAAAGCTGATTTTTTTTTCCGAAGGTGAGTCTGTTAATGTAAAACTTTTATTTTGTTCCATCTTCAAAATGTTTTACTGAGACACTGTCTAAGATACTACAGGTCAGGGGGTTGGCAAATGACAGCCCAGTACCTGTTTGGTAAATAAAGTTTTATTGGAACAAGCTACAGTAATCCATTTACAAAGCATCTCTGGCTGCTTCTGGCTCCAAAATGCATAGCCTGCAAAGCCTGAAATATTTACCAGCTGGCCCTTTAAATTACCTTATGCAATTTTGGAATTTGGGCATTAGTTTTTAATCTGTTTGCTTGATTTTAGTTTTTCTGTTTTTGTTATTTTTGAAAAGCTATGTTTCAAAAAAAAACTTAAAAGGCAACGATTTTAATCAATAAGAAAGCACCTAAAATTAAAGGACTCTAATCGCTAGGCCATGTGGCTAGATCACTCGGGATGGGGCCTCTTCCATTCCCAGTGGCTCTGGCCCAGGAAGGGGCAGCGTGGACAGCAGATGGACCAGCAGTTCAGGATGATGAGCCAGACGGCTCACACCTGCTCCGGGCTGCAGGCTCTTCATCTCCTGTCACCTTCTAGGATTCTCAGGTGAGAATCACGAGAAAGCGCACGTACACGGTGCACCTAGCAACACACACGTTTTCTGTAATTTTATCTAGTGTTTCCCTCCCACAAGCCCTCCCAGCCCCACCCCGGCCCCAAGAAAGACAGCAAGTGCCCTTTCATTCTGGAAGCTGTCCGCTGTCCTCTTCTCTCAACACCTTCCTGATTGCCCCCTCGACTGGACAACCTCACCCACTGAGTGAGGCAGGCACGCTCAGGCTTTGGACTTTCATCTCTCCAGTCCAGACCTTAGAGATGAGGATGAGGTTCAGAATAAACAGAGGTAGGGGAATTAAAACAGAGAGCTGTCATATAAACTATGCAAAACACGGTATCTGTGGAGCACAATGAAGCCAAGTGCAATAAAATGAGGTATGCTTCTAGTGACACCAGAGGAAAACAACACCCAAGCTTTCAGGAGCTGTATACTACAAGTGATGCAACCAGCAACACAGCCACACATCAGAAACGTCCACATCATTAGCACTGAGAAAGCTGATTTTTTTCCGAAGGTGAGTCTGTTAATGTAAAACTTTTATTTTGTTCCATCTTCAAAATGTTTTACTGAGACACTGTCTAAGATACTACAGGTCAGGGGGTTGGCAAATGACAGCCCAGTACCTGTTTGGTAAATAAAGTTTTATTGGAACAAGCTACAGTAATCCATTTACAAAGCATCTCTGGCTGCTTCTGGCTCCAAAATGCATAGCCTGCAAAGCCTGAAATATTTACCAGCTGGCCCTTTAAATTACCTTATGCAATTTTGGAATTTGGGCATTAGTTTTTAATCTGTTTGCTTGATTTTAGTTTTTCTGTTTTTGTTATTTTTGAAAAGCTATGTTTCAAAAAAAAACTTAAAAGGCAACGATTTTAATCAATAAGAAAGCACCTAAAATTAAAGGACTCTAATCGCTAGGCCATGTGGCTAGATCACTCGGGATGGGGCCTCTTCCATTCCCAGTGGCTCTGGCCCAGGAAGGGGCAGCGTGGACAGCAGATGGACCAGCAGTTCAGGATGATGAGCCAGACGGCTCACACCTGCTCCGGGCTGCAGGCTCTTCATCTCCTGTCACCTTCTAGGATTCTCAGGTGAGAATCACGAGAAAGCGCACGTACACGGTGCACCTAGCAACACACACGTTTTCTGTAATTTTATCTAGTGTTTCCCTCCCACAAGCCCTCCCAGCCCCACCCCGGCCCCAAGAAAGACAGCAAGTGCCCTTTCATTCTGGAAGCTGTCCGCTGTCCTCTTCTCTCAACACCTTCCTGATTGCCCCCTCGACTGGACAACCTCACCCACTGAGTGAGGCAGGCACGCTCAGGCTTTGGACTTTCATCTCTCCAGTCCAGACCTTAGAGATGAGGATGAGGTTCAGAATAAACAGAGGTAGGGGAATTAAAACAGAGACCGAAAGCGATATCAAGAATCACCAAGATCGGCAAGCAGGGAGAGCACCCAGCTCTGACCCAGCGCCCCCACGTGGACTGAGTGAGGAAGAAGGGCTGCCAGACAGAAGGCGCCAATGCACAAAACTCAACCTCTAAGAGAAAAGCTACACTTTAAGCATTTTATAGGGCAATATTTTTATCATATAAAGGTAAAGAAGTATTAACAAGCAGCTTATATTGCAGAAGAAAAGATGTAAAGAAAATTTACATCTAATTAAACATAGTATTTCTGCATGAAAAGGCTCCATAAACACACAAAGTTAAGGACTTCCTTGGTGGTCCAGGGGTTAAGAATCTACTGGCCAGTGCATGGAACACAGGTTTGATCCCTGGTCCATGCCTCGGGGCAACTAAGCCCCTGCACAACTACTGAGTCTATAGCCTGTACCCCGCAACAAGAGAAGCCTGAGGGCTTCCCCTGGTGGTCCAGTGGGTAAGGACACCGCCTTGCAGTGCAAGGGGCGCCGGTTCGATCCCTGGCCTAGGACAATCCCACGTGCCGCGGAGCAGCTGGACTGATGTGTCCAACTACCAAGCCGGAGCTCTGGAGCACGTGCGCCCAGAGCCGGTGCTCTGCGATGACAGAGGCCACCGCGATGGGAGGCCCACAGGAGCCAGAGAATAAAGACAGATAAAGATAGAGAAATGAAAGACCAATAGAAATGGCCCGCCCACCCCCCTCCCTCCCCACCCCACCCACCAAAAGATAAATAAATAAAAAATTAAAAAAAAAAAAAAAGAGAAGACTGAGCACCCCAGCCAAGGGCAGCCCTGACTCACTACAACGAGAGAAAGTCTTCTCGCAGCAACCAAAAATAAATAAATATAAACATTTTAAAATGCAAAATATTAAAAGGTAGGCCACAGAGAGGAGATCTGTGATACACAACCAACAAAGAACTGGAATACATAAATAATTTTTACAAATTAATAACAAAAATAGGAAAATTGGCAAGGGCTACCAGAAGACATTCAGAGAGAAGGAACCTGAACTGCCACTGAGCACAGAAGTGTGTGGCCTGCGAGTAATCCCCATCATAACCAGAATGATGGACTCACCTACTGACTGACAAAAAGAAGGGTAAACCACTAGATCATCAACAAGCAGGGTGAGAGGAACGAAACCTTCCTTACACCACAGGGGGTGCACCCCCTAAACAGCACTGGTCAGAGGGTGGGTCATAAAATCTCGCTGCGGACCAGGACACAGCATGGGACAGACATGGCAAACTGAACTGCAGAGAAAGAGCCAGCACAGCTTCGGGGAGCCGCCCCCATCTGCACTGGGCCTTTGGGGGTGCATTCAAGAGAGTCTGCTCGCTGCTGCCCAAAAGGACCTATCACACACACAGGAAACGAGCTGCACCAGGGTCAGGAGGGCTCATGGAGTCTACGAGAGAGAGTGACAGGGCCAGGAGAGTCCTGCGATAGAGAGGGGATCACAGAGTAGGGAAGAGATCATATCAAAGATCTATCTATACTATCCAATGGGGACAAACAAATGATTGCAGGCTCAATCAGAGGTCCAGTGTATCAGGCTGCATAACTGGAAACAGAGTTTAAAGACAAAGGTGCCTGAGTGATGCTGGTGTTGGGGGAAGGACAGAGACAGATGTCTCTGTCTCATCACGAGACAGAGACAGAAGAAGCTGCGTGGCTCACAGTCAACCCATCAGTCCCAAAAGTGGGAACACCTCCTCCAGAACACATCCAAGCTGGGACATGAACTAGAAGGATTTGCTTCTTGCACGGCAGGTGTAGGTGACGGGAGCCACATGCTCACTCTCAGAGAAAAGCACAAAGGGTTTAATCAATCTCCAGAAAGACATACGAAAACAAAGAGATGAGCACAACCTTGACAGGGCCCAGTGGCAGGGGCACCCAGGAGCAGGGAGTTCATTCACAGCCACGCATGGTTTCTAAATACTGCCCTTAAAACAAAGCAGTCAGGCTCCTTGGAGAACAGGTGGGAGCGAAAATATGATGCAATGAGCTTGGAACGTGGAAGTGCCAGAAAGTAAGGAAGTATTCAAGAAAACCACAGGATGCAGAATGTCAAAAGGACAAGGAAGCCAACCAGAGAGCTCCCAATGGGCAGGGCAGGAAATGATGTGAGCGCTAAATATATAACACAGCGCTGGACCATAGTACAGAGAATAAAGTGATACCCGTGAGTCACTCCGATACAAATGACAGAATAAACAACTACTTAATAAACAGAAGGAACACGGGAAATACAAAATCACTGTTAATATCACAGTAATAATTGCTGTAAGCAAGATTCACTGATGATGCTAAAAATAGTGGGTGAGATTTTAAGGAGAAATGAGGTATTTGCATAACTTCACAGTATCTCTCCACAAACATTCATCAATTAATAAAGTGATTTTAATCTATGTTAAGAATTTCACAAATTCTCAGCAACTCCTCTACCCTCCTAGGAGGTGGAGATAGACTCAGTGGGGAAAAAAACAGAGATGAGGTTCACAAATTCTCAGCAACTCCTCTACCTCGGAGAGCAGAGTCCTGCGATGGGGTCACAGAGTAGGGAAGAGATCATATCTATCTATACTATCCAATGGGGACAAACAAATGATTGCAGGCTCAATCAGAGGTCCAGTGTATCAGGCTGCATAACTGGAAACAGAGTTTAAAGACAAAGGTGCCTGAGTGATGCTGGTGTTGGGGGAAGGACAGAGACAGATGTCTCTGTCTCATCACGAGACAGAGACAGAAGAAGCTGCGTGGCTCACAGTCAACCCATCAGTCCCAAAAGTGGGAACACCTCCTCCAGAACACATCCAAGCTGGGACATGAACTAGAAGGATTTGCTTCTTGCACGGCAGGTGTAGGTGACGGGAGCCACATGCTCACTCTCAGAGAAAAGCACAAAGGGTTTAATCAATCTCCAGAAAGACATACGAAAACAAAGAGATGAGCACAACCTTGACAGGGCCCAGTGGCAGGGGCACCCAGGAGCAGGGAGTTCATTCACAGCCACGCATGGTTTCTAAATACTGCCCTTAAAACAAAGCAGTCAGGCTCCTTGGAGAACAGGTGGGAGCGAAAATATGATGCAATGAGCTTGGAACGTGGAAGTGCCAGAAAGTAAGGAAGTATTCAAGAAAACCACAGGATGCAGAATGTCAAAAGGACAAGGAAGCCAACCAGAGAGCTCCCAATGGGCAGGGCAGGAAATGATGTGAGCGGCTAAATATATAACACAGCGCTGGACCATAGTACAGAGAATAAAGTGATACCCGTGAGTCACTCCGATACAAATGACAGAATAAACAACTACTTAATAAACAGAAGGAACACGGGAAATACAAAATCACTGTTAATATCACAGTAATAATTGCTGTAAGCAAGATTCACTGATGATGCTAAAAATAGTGGGTGAGATTTTAAGGAGAAATGAGGTATTTGCATAACTTCACAGTATCTCTCCACAAACATTCATCAATTAATAAAGTGATTTTAATCTATGTTAAGAATTTCACAAATTCTCAGCAACTCCTCTACCCTCCTAGGAGGTGGAGATAGACTCAGTGACCAGAGAACAGAAGAGGAACGGCAGAGGCATGAGGTTGAGGACACCTGCAGACTCATCCTCAACCCAGTGACCAAGCTAACATCACAGCCTCAAGTCGTGTTCTTATCACGGACACTCCTAGGATGTGATGGGAGGGGCACGTCACTTCTGCAGTCTTCATCCCAAAGCCACATCCCAACTGGATCATGAGAAAAGGCCAGACCAATCCACACTGAGAGTCTTCAATATGCCTGATAGCTTCAAAAGTGACAGTCACAAAAACAGAAGACTGAGAAACTGTCCCAGGCTGAAAGTGACTAAGCAACACGACAACAACACGCAAGGTGGCATTCTGTTCCTTTCTGGAGCAGAGAAGGGACATTAGCTAGTGGAGGGGTGAGGGTGGGGGGACCAAACACAGGGAAAAAAAACCCAAACGTGCCCCAGCTCATTTTAGGGGCAGAAGGGTGACTCCACTCTTAGGCTCACTCTGCAGCCATGAATTCCGGTCCTGAGATTCCAGCCAATGCAGACTTTGAATCCTGACCTTCACTGTGCTAGCGTGTTATCCCATCACATGTCTCAACCCCTTTAAAGCCTGGATTTCCTCACCTGCTCACTGACAGGGCTGCTGAAAGACTTACCTCAGACAATACTTACAAGACCTTACCCAACAGTCCAAGTGCAGCAGCTCTCTACGATGCGGGCTGGTTAATAATAGACACTCGTTAACATTTCCTGCCTGTGATGCTGAATTGAAGCATAGGCAGCAGGGCTTGGCACCATCTTCAATTCAAGATTACTGTATTTACTCTTTTCCCCCCTCCTTTTCCTCCCTATCTCCCATACTTCTCCAGTCCCACCAATTTTGAAAAGGAAATAAAAGGGTTTCCCTCTGCATAATTTCCCTGCCGGCTGCCATTGTTCATAGCACTTTATATAGCAAATTCTGGCAATGTTTTCCCATTTGCTTTATCTGGAGGGTGGTTATTTACTGCTCCTGTAAGCAAGATTCACTGATGATGCTAAAAATAGTGGGTGAGATTTTAAGGAGAAATGAGGTATTTGCATAACTTCACAGTATCTCTCCACAAACATTCATCAATTAATAAAGTGATTTTAATCTATGTTAAGAATTTCACAAATTCTCAGCAACTCCTCTACCCTCCTAGGAGGTGGAGATAGACTCAGTGACCAGAGAACAGAAGAGGAACGGCAGAGGCATGAGGTTGAGGACACCTGCAGACTCATCCTCAACCCAGTGACCAAGCTAACATCACAGCCTCAAGTCGTGTTCTTATCACGGACACTCCTAGGATGTGATGGGAGGGGCACGTCACTTCTGCAGTCTTCATCCCAAAGCCACATCCCAACTGGATCATGAGAAAAGGCCAGACCAATCCACACTGAGAGTCTTCAATATGCCTGATAGCTTCAAAAGTGACAGTCACAAAAACAGAAGACTGAGAAACTGTCCCAGGCTGAAAGTGACTAAGCAACACGACAACAACACGCAAGGTGGCATTCTGTTCCTTTCTGGAGCAGAGAAGGGACATTAGCTAGTGGAGGGGTGAGGGTGGGGGGACCAAACACAGGGAAAAAAAACCCAAACGTGCCCCAGCTCATTTTAGGGGCAGAAGGGTGACTCCACTCTTAGGCTCACTCTGCAGCCATGAATTCCGGTCCTGAGATTCCAGCCAATGCAGACTTTGAATCCTGACCTTCACTGTGCTAGCGTGTTATCCCATCACATGTCTCAACCCCTTTAAAGCCTGGATTTCCTCACCTGCTCACTGACAGGGCTGCTGAAAGACTTACCTCAGACAATACTTACAAGACCTTACCCAACAGTCCAAGTGCAGCAGCTCTCTACGATGCGGGCTGGTTAATAATAGACACTCGTTAACATTTCCTGCCTGTGATGCTGAATTGAAGCATAGGCAGCAGGGCTTGGCACCATCTTCAATTCAAGATTACTGTATTTACTCTTTTCCCCCCTCCTTTTCCTCCCTATCTCCCATACTTCTCCAGTCCCACCAATTTTGAAAAGGAAATAAAAGGGTTTTTTCCCTCTGCATAATTTCCCTGCCGGCTGCCATTGTTCATAGCACTTTATATAGCAAATTCTGGCAATGTTTTCCCATTTGCTTTATCTGGAGGGTGGTTATTTACTGCTCCTGCTGTTTTGGGGGGGCGACGATGCTAGTGATCTACCCAGAGGGCTTCCATAAAGAGCGAGGTGTGACGGCACAACAGTCAGTACGCAGAGGGCACCGCTGAGCTGGCTTCCTGACTTGAACACAGCCTGGCCACAATGGACTGAAGGGATTTTAGCCTGACTGACTCCAATGTGGACTCAGAAACACAGTCTTTTATTTTCTTGCATGCACCAGCATCTTGGAGGGCTTCCAGCAGAACAGCTATGCAATCTGCTGGGAAACAAGCCCCACACTGTCAGCACCAACCATCCCTGTCCCGAGTAAAAGGGTCACACATGTCAAATCACCCAAGTTCTCGGCACACCCTGCCTGAGCGCTGGGCCCACTGCTTGGTATCTGCCTGGCACTTGCCTCTCTATGCCGCCCATTCCTTAGGACCTCACATCCAGCTCCAACCAGGCCTGGCCACCAGCAGTGCCAACACCAAATCCCGTGACTGAGGCATCCACACACCTGCTGCTCAGGAAGCACTGGCTGAGCACCACTGTACCCACACAACTATGGGCGCTAGGGCCTGAGAGGGGACATCAAGGGGAACACCTGCTCGAGTGGGGCTCATGCCACAAGGGCCAGGGGAGCATCAAGTTAATAAGCATGACCAGAGACCTGCTAAGCCACAGGACAGGCTGCTGAGAGAGGTCACAGAGACACATCTCTGCTCAGGAGAGCCACTCAGAGGCTTGGCGGGCAGGGGGAGTGTGCCTATGACCCTGGTGAGCAGGGGAGGCAGGTGCCCAGCCCCAAGTCAGCTCTGCCAGTGACTTGCCATGTGGCCTGTAAAGCTTCTCCCTAGTAAAATGGTGACACTTTATACTACTCTCAGAGATGTGAGGATTCAACGAATCAAGAGATACAAAGTACTCAGAGCAGAGCCGGCCCAGAGTAAGGGTCACCATCGCCATCACTACTCATCTGAACCACCAGTCCTATAAACACCCTCTCTGTTCGGTTGAAGACAAGAAGCAGTCAGGCCAGGCAAGACCCGGGCTTTAAAACCAGGGTTCAGAATTTAATCAGAAAGTAATGGGGGCTTCCCTGGTGGTCCAGTGGGTAAAGACACCACCTTGCAGTGCTGGTTTGATCCCTGGCCTGGGAAGAGCCCACATGCCGCGGAACAGCTGGACTGATGTGTCCAACTACCGAGTCAGAGCTCTGGAGCACATGCACCCGGAGTCAATGCTCTGCAACGAGAGAGGCCCCTGCGATGGGAGGCCCACAAAGGCCAAAGAACAAAGATAAATAAATGAAAGACCAATATAAATGGCTGAAAAAGAAAAGAAAAGAAAGCTAGCTTTCTCAAAAAAAAAAAAAAAGGGGGGATGGGTGGTCACCATAGGACTGGAACTGGGCGTGTCATCATTTGATTGGTTTAAAAAGTCGCTGCAAGGCTGCCATGTGGATGCAATCAGATGGCAGGATGCCCACACAGTGGGAAAGGAGGCTGCTCAGTGCTGCTGGGAGTGCAGCAGGAATGGGAAGAGGAGTGGAGAGGGTGCTGGGGGCCCCGCCTGCAGGCGGCCCAGGAGCCTAAAGGGGCGGCAAGTTTGCAGGAGGGCGAGCACCTGGAGGGCCGGCAGAGCTAGATACTCGGAACCCAGGGGACTAAAATGCTAAGCCACAAGGGCCAGGGGAGCATCAAGTTAATAAGCATGACCAGAGACCTGCTAAGCCACAGGACAGGCTGCTGAGAGAGGTCACAGAGACACATCTCTGCTCAGGAGAGCCACTCAGAGGCTTGGCGGGCAGGGGGAGTGTGCCTATGACCCTGGTGAGCAGGGGAGGCAGGTGCCCAGCCCCAAGTCAGCTCTGCCAGTGACTTGCCATGTGGCCTGTAAAGCTTCTCCCTAGTAAAATGGTGACACTTTATACTACTCTCAGAGATGTGAGGATTCAACGAATCAAGAGATACAAAGTACTCAGAGCAGAGCCGGCCCAGAGTAAGGGTCACCATCGCCATCACTACTCATCTGAACCACCAGTCCTATAAACACCCTCTCTGTTCGGTTGAAGACAAGAAGCAGTCAGGCCAGGCAAGACCCGGGCTTTAAAACCAGGGTTCAGAATTTAATCAGAAAGTAATGGGGGCTTCCCTGGTGGTCCAGTGGGTAAAGACACCACCTTGCAGTGCTGGTTTGATCCCTGGCCTGGGAAGAGCCCACATGCCGCGGAACAGCTGGACTGATGTGTCCAACTACCGAGTCAGAGCTCTGGAGCACATGCACCCGGAGTCAATGCTCTGCAACGAGAGAGGCCCCTGCGATGGGAGGCCCACAAAGGCCAAAGAACAAAGATAAATAAATGAAAGACCAATATAAATGGCTGAAAAAGAAAAGAAAAGAAAGCTAGCTTTCTCAAAAAAAAAAAAAAAAGGGGGATGGGTGGTCACCATAGGACTGGAACTGGGCGTGTCATCATTTGATTGGTTTAAAAAGTCGCTGCAAGGCTGCCATGTGGATGCAATCAGATGGCAGGATGCCCACACAGTGGGAAAGGAGGCTGCTCAGTGCTGCTGGGAGTGCAGCAGGAATGGGAAGAGGAGTGGAGAGGGTGCTGGGGGCCCCGCCTGCAGGCGGCCCAGGAGCCTAAAGGGGCGGCAAGTTTGCAGGAGGGCGAGCACCTGGAGGGCCGGCAGAGCTAGATACTCGGAACCCAGGGGCTAAGGGTGGAAGACTGGGTGACCCTCCTCCAGTGGGTGCCTCACCTCACCCACCCGCTTTTCTCGGCCCATTCATCCAACCCTTTCCTCTTATCACCAAGCCTTCACCAGGACCCAGCTTCCTCCCTGATGATAAGAGGGGTGAATCTCCCCCTTGACACTCAACACCAGGACACAGACGAGCAGACACACACAGAGCAGGAACGGTGCTATCTGCTCGCCTTGCACTCACACTTGAGCAGTGAAATGCACAGCTGTCATGGCATCCCATGGGAGAGCACAATCTTCCCGAAGAAAAACCACACCTAACACACTGTCTGCTACACAGTTGGACAAGCTCTGAACAAACAAAACATAAACCACAGAACTTATAGAAACATTCATCCTAATCTTAAGGAAGGCATTCTCACCCTATTAGGTGCTTGGTCGTGTCCGACTCTACAGCCTGCCAGGCTCCTCTGCCCATGGCTTCCCCAGGCCAAGAATACTGGAGTGGGCTGTCATTTCCTTCTCCAGGGGATCTTCCCAACCCAGGGATCAAACCTGGGTCTCCCACACTGCAGGCAGATTCTTAACCGTCTGAACCACCAGGGAAGCAGATTCTCACCCTGTTTTCTTTAATTCCCTCCAAAAAGCTACAAAGATCTGAGCTTTGTTTTCAATCTGAGAACACCTTAGAACTCCAGGTAGAGATGCAGCCCATCTCCTCAGCTATGAAGGCCAGAGCCATCAGGGGTGGGGGCTGTCCACTGCAGCCCAAGGCCTAGCCTGAAATGGTCCTACTGCAGGTCAGCCGCACACACACCAGCTTCTTCTCGGTAAACTGCAGAATGCCTTTTCGGCAGGCAAAAATTCACACCTGGAATTCAAGAGCACAATCCACTAAATTCTGATAAGTGAAAATCGATTACAAACTGAAGGCCAATGACCTGGGACACGACCTGGCATAAGACTGGCTGGCCAGCACAGAGCTGCTACAGGCCTAGGCCATGTCCAGCGATTTCTATCCTTGGCTCTCAAGTTCCTGAGATAGAACCAGCCTGTCTCCTCCATCCCCACCTCAGGTTCCCAGTGCCTGGCTCTCACCCACCCACTGACTGTAAATCCAAACAGAGGAGGAAGTCAAGGCAGGGGAAGGAGTCCTCTTCTTTCCGAGTCAAATAGCACCTTCACCCCCTGTACCCCATCTCCACCCTCGTCCAGGTTAGGAGGAGGTGCATCAACCTGAAGACCTTCCCGCAGGTGTGGCACAATGTATCCATACGTCTGCAGAGAACATCTCCAATGAACTAAGGCACTAGTGAATGGACTCCGGGCGAACACTCTTGGCAAAGTGAAGTGTTACTTCGATACAGCAAAGGCCCACTCCTAACTGAACATTATGTAACAGAATTTCCAGGTGAACTAGAAATGCCCCACGGACCTGGGATGTGCTCTTGCTTCTTGCTGACAAGCTCTGAACAAACAAAACATAAACCACAGAACTTATAGAAACATTCATCCTAATCTTAAGGAAGGCATTCTCACCCTATTAGGTGCTTGGTCGTGTCCGACTCTACAGCCTGCCAGGCTCCTCTGCCCATGGCTTCCCCAGGCCAAGAATACTGGAGTGGGCTGTCATTTCCTTCTCCAGGGGATCTTCCCAACCCAGGGATCAAACCTGGGTCTCCCACACTGCAGGCAGATTCTTAACCGTCTGAACCACCAGGGAAGCAGATTCTCACCCTGTTTTCTTTAATTCCCTCCAAAAAGCTACAAAGATCTGAGCTTTGTTTTCAATCTGAGAACACCTTAGAACTCCAGGTAGAGATGCAGCCCATCTCCTCAGCTATGAAGGCCAGAGCCATCAGGGGTGGGGGCTGTCCACTGCAGCCCAAGGCCTAGCCTGAAATGGTCCTACTGCAGGTCAGCCGCACACACACCAGCTTCTTCTCGGTAAACTGCAGAATGCCTTTTCGGCAGGCAAAAATTCACACCTGGAATTCAAGAGCACAATCCACTAAATTCTGATAAGTGAAAATCGATTACAAACTGAAGGCCAATGACCTGGGACACGACCTGGCATAAGACTGGCTGGCCAGCACAGAGCTGCTACAGGCCTAGGCCATGTCCAGCGATTTCTATCCTTGGCTCTCAAGTTCCTGAGATAGAACCAGCCTGTCTCCTCCATCCCCACCTCAGGTTCCCAGTGCCTGGCTCTCACCCACCCACTGACTGTAAATCCAAACAGAGGAGGAAGTCAAGGCAGGGGAAGGAGTCCTCTTCTTTCCGAGTCAAATAGCACCTTCACCCCCTGTACCCCATCTCCACCCTCGTCCAGGTTAGGAGGAGGTGCATCAACCTGAAGACCTTCCCGCAGGTGTGGCACAATGTATCCATACGTCTGCAGAGAACATCTCCAATGAACTAAGGCACTAGTGAATGGACTCCGGGCGAACACTCTTGGCAAAGTGAAGTGTTACTTCGATACAGCAAAGGCCCACTCCTAACTGAACATTATGTAACAGAATTTCCAGGTGAACTAGAAATGCCCCACGGACCTGGGATGTGCTCTTGCTTCTTGCTGCCAAGGTCAACGCTGCCAGGCCCCTGGCCGGCTCCTGTCAACCCCTCCCATGGATGTCCTGTCTCACAGCCTCCAGCTTTTCTCATCCACTGTTCCCCACCACTCAGCAGACCTTAAAACCCAAAAAACAAGGTCTTCAAACCCCTGCTCCCAACCCGCCTTCCTTTCAGGAAGTCACTTTCTCTCTACCCCACCCTCCAGTGCACCCCACTGTGAAACTCTCAGGCAAGCCCAGTGACTTCAAGTGTCACAGCCAAGCTGGGCTTTTGTAGTTTCAGAATCTGCATCCCCCTACAATCTCTGCCCTAGACATGGCCCCCATTCTCTCTCCCACCATCACACCCACCACTGGCTGGTCTCCTTTGGCCAACCTCTCCTCTGCCCTGTCCTCTCCATAAGCTCCAAGGGTCACAGCACTGACCCTGCATCTTCTACAAACACCTCTGGAAACACTGCCAGTGAAGCATTTGCATTCCCGACTATCTCTGCTCCCTGTTCACTTTCAAATAAGCCACAGTACCAAACTCTTGAGTTCAAAACCACGGGCTATGCCACAAGACAGACCCACTTCTTCAGCACGACATTCAGGGTACTTCACCAGGTCATCCTAGCTCCTAGGTACCAGGACAAGCCCTCTCCTCTGACCTCCCACAGGACCACACAAACACCAACACACAGCACAGGAATTAACCCTAACAGGGCTGGCTGCCCTTCTCAACCTGCTGACCTCCCACACCATCTCCCTCACAGTCTGGCCATCTCCCCACTAACTGTTCCTGATGTTCTGTCTTGTTTTTGGAAGAGAGGAACACTATTGCTGTGCTCGTGTGTATGTGTTTGTACACACATGTGCACAGTAAAAGGTGCATTCCAGACCTGCACACAGCATAGATGGTACACACAGTGTGAGGACCAGAATCAGCTGCTCTGAGCTCATGTGACACTGAGAAGCAATGAGCACCTGACCATGGTGAGAACGTGTAAGACCAGACAAAGGGGTTCACGCGTCTGAAGCGCTTAAAGGAAGGGATACCTTCTAAGGAATTCAGATTTGAAAGGGAAAAAAAAGGTGGGGGGGGGGGGGGTTCCCTGGTGGTCCAGTGAGTAAAGAGTTTGCCTTGCAGTGCAAGGGGCACCAGTTTGATTCCTGGCCTGGGAAGATCCCACATGCCGTGGAGTGGCTGGACTGGTGAGTTCAATTATAAGCCAGTGCTCTGGAGCACGTGCACTCAGAGCTGTTGCTCTGCAATGAAAGAGGCCACTGCAATGGGAGGTCCACACAGGCTAAAGAATAAAGACGGATGAAAAACAAATAAATAAAAAATCAATAAAAAGAGGCCAAATTAAAAAAAAAGATGCAGAATAATTTAGTGCTCAAAGACTCTGGAGTCACAGTCCCTGCTGGACCACTGACCAGCGATGGAACCCTGGACGAGCTGGCCCAGCTCTCCAAGCCTCAGTGTGCTCACTGGTGCAACATGGCCGGGGGCGGGGGCGGTAACCCCTCACTGAGGAAACAGCATGGGCTTGTGAGCTAACAGACGGGCAGTGGCTGACACCCCCAGAACCCACCCACAAGCTGTGTTGGTCCAATCCTTATTTCCAGTTTACACACATCAGGCTGCACCATTCAGGTCCAGACACATCTCGCTGTGACCTCTGAGTGCCATCCACCTGCCCGCTCATACGACCCTGAGCCCTAAGTGCGTGGAGTCAGACTCCCACACTGACAGAAGGCACTTCTCCACACACGCCCAGGGTCTTGGTCAGAGTGTGGCTGTTTCCACCGCCTGAAAACACCTCAACTTGGAAGAGACGGCAGCCCGAGAGTACAGCCAAAGCGACAACATGCCATGGTAGCATGAACGCCTGCTGGATTTCAGTCTCTGCAAATAGTACTTTCCGTTCTCATTAGTTACAGGCTGCCAGGGAATTTTAGCTGTGAACAGAATGAAGACAGGCTGGAGAAACACTCCTACTATTTATAAAGTTCTGTGTCAGAGACTCCATCCTCCCTAACAGCCCCTCCCTGTGCATATATGAGCGGAGACCCGCCAGCCAGCGCTGCTCTGAGCGGGCGGGGCTGAGTGGATGGTTGGACAAGACCCTGGTCACAAGCTGGGCAGGTGCTCCTGCAGCCCCGGGGTCGTGAGCAGCAGTGCAATGCCACCCAGCCTCGACAAGCTATTTTGCTGTTTGGCTCCCACTGCCTGTCCCCACACAGCACGAACTGTTAATTTTATTGCCACCCGAAAAAAGGGCTTCGGAGGAGCCTCTTGAAACTATTGTATATATTTGCAACTCCCATACTTTTACCCTTTAAAGTAAATGAACTAGATACTCTATCAAACATAATTACCTCATTGGACTAACAATGCTGAGGAATGCAGCCCCGTTTCTGGCAATGCAGACTAGAGAGTCCTGTGTAGAAGCTTACAGATAAAGGTATTTCTTACTATAAGAGCCACAAACGAAACCACTGTCAGAAAGGCATCTGTGACTGGCAGCCTTTCAAACGCAGCGTGTCTGCTCAGGCTGGAAAACCACTAGTTCTGCCTTTAAAAAGGACCCTACCGGGGCTTCCCCTGGTAGTCCAGTGGGTAAGGACACCACCTTGCAGTGCAAGGGGCGCCAGTTCAAGCCCTGGCCTGGGAAGATCCCACGTGCCACAGAGCGGCTGGACCGATGTGTCCAATCAGCGAGCCGGAGCTCTGGAGCGCATGCGCCCAGAGCCGGCGCTCTGCAACGACAGACGCCACCGCGATGGGAGGCCCACAGGAGCCAAAAAACAAAGACGGATGAAAATAGAGAAATGAAAGACCAATAGAAGTGGCCCGCCCGCTCCCCTCCCTCCCCAACCCGACCCCCAACCAAAATAAATAAATAAATAAATCTTTGAAAAAAAAAAAAAAAAAAAAAAAGGACCCTACCCACAGCAGACACTGCCTTCCTCAGGGGTCAGGCCTTGGTGGAGGGCCGACGGTGCACAGGCCCTGGCCCTGACAAGGGAGCTGACGCTGACTCTATAGGCACACCCTTACCTCCCGAAGGCACGGAGGAGCCAGAGGACCATCCTCAGGACACTAGACCAGAGCTCCCAATGGGCATCTACCATCCTCAAGACCAGGCTCACAGGAGGACCACCGAGACAGGCCACCCCTGAGCACCGTCAGGCCACCTGCACACAGGCCCCACCACACCCCAGGCATGCCCAGAGCTGACACTGTTATGTCAATGTCCCATGTCTAGACGCTGGCCTCCAAAATCTGTCTTTAAACGTAAAGAATAAAGCTCTCTTGCGTTAAGAAATCCAAATCAAAACCACAGTGATATGACCTCACACCTGTCAGAATGGTTATTGTCGAAAAGAACACAAACAATAAACGTTGGCAAGTACATGAAGAAAAGAGAACCCTAGAAAAAAGGTTTAGGAGGAATGTAAAAGGTGCAGCCACTATGGAAAACAGTAGGGAAGCTCCTCAGGAAACTGAAACAGAGTTACTATATGATCCAACAATTCCATTCCTGGGTAAATATCCAAAGACAATGAAAACACTAATTAGAAAAGATACCTGTGCCCCAGTGCCCACAGCAGCATTGTTTACAATAGCCAAGATATGGAAGCAACCTAGATGTTCGTCAACAGATGAGTGGATAAAGATACGATAGAGATAGATACATACGTATATACACACACAGAATAGAATGAAATTTTGTCATTTGCAGTAACACAGATGGACCTGAGGGCACTATGCTTGGTGAAAACAAGTCAGGCAGAGAAAGGCAAATGCTGTATGTTATCATTTATATAGAGAATCTAAAAAATGAAACAAGTGAATATAACAACACAGAGAGGACTTCTCTGGTGGTCCAGTGGTTAAAAATCTGTCTTCCAACGCAGGAGATGTGGGTTTGATCTCTGATTAGGAAACTAAGATCCCACATGTCACAAGGCAACTAAGCCCTCACACCACAACTACTGAGTCCACACACTCTCTTTTGAGCCCACGCTCTGCAGCTAGAGAACCCACCCTCCCCACACCACGCAATGAAGACCTAGCAGAGACAAAAAAATACTCCACAAAAATATTCACAAATTTAGACACAAACTAATGATTATCACAGGGTCATGGCATGGGTAGGGGATTCAGAGGTACAAACTACTATGTATAAAATAAATAAAATGATACATTGTACAGTACAATATAGCCAATATTTTGCAATAATTTTAAATGGAATACCATCTATAAAAATACTGAAATCAGTATGTTGTACACCTGCAACTAACACAATATTGTAAGTCAAACACATTGTAATATAAATCAATCCTCTTCCATGTCAAAAGAGTATGCAAAGAGCACATGAACAGAGGGTCTGCTGATCCACCAAGTCCTGCCCTCCCAAATGTGGCCACATGGCTGAACAGGTGACTTCAACTCCTTGAACTCACTCTCAGTCCACTGAGACCCACCTCACCCTTCCCCCAACAGTTCTGCCCACTGTCTCAGCTCAGGTCAAGGAGACCTTTCCGGACCCTCTTGCTTTCAGTTGCACCTGCAGCCATCCTACTCCTCTCCACTGAATCCTCTTCCTTCAACCATCTCCAGAGCGTCAGAACCCTTTTCCCCAATCTCTCACTGCCCACAGCCCTCTCACTCCTTTCAGAGACAAAACTTCACTCCCACGGCCATAGCCACCACTTCCAAGATGATGAGTCTCACACTCGGCTCCAATTTTTACTTCTCTCCCTAAACTTCAGACTGACACATTTCTGTCAGCTAATGGCTTTCACTCACATGTCCCAGTCACCTCATACCTGAAACCAAATACGCACTCCTTGTACCACAGAACCCCGAAGGCCCTTGAGGTGGAACACAGTTCCTTTACAAAGCAGGGACGTGGGGCTAAATACTGAGACAGGATAATGAGTCTGTCTGGAAGCATTAGCTCATCCTCTTTTCCACGACACTGCAGGTTTGGGTCCAGACCACTGCAATGAACCAAGTGTCAAATAAAAGGAGCGATACAAACATTTCTGTCTCTTAGTGCATATAAAAGGTGCTCAGGGCTCCCCTGGTGGTCCAGTGGGTAAGGACACACAGCCTTGCAGTGCAAGGGGCGCCGGTTTGATCTCTGGCCTGGCAAGATCCCACGTGCCACGGAGCAGCTGGACTGATGTGTCCAACTAGAAGGCGGAGCTCTCTGCAGTGACAGACACCACTGTGATGGGAGGCCCATACAGGCCAAAGAACAAAGATGGATGAAAGCAGATAAATGAAGGACCAATAGAAGTGGCCAAAAAAAAAAGGTGCTCACACTCTATTAAGTGCACAACAGCATTATACATAAAAAAAAACTAATATATACACCTTAATTGAGTAATTCCTTAGCAGTAAAAAATCTTAACCCTCACCTGACAGTGAACGCAAGGTTGCCATAAGGCTTCAATTTGGTTGGGTTTTTTTTAATGTACTATCTGCTAAAAATTAATATGCCTGTGTATTCTGTCTGACTTTTTTCTGGGAAATTCATGCCAGGTCCTGGCCCCTCCCCAGCACACCTTCTTGGGAAGCATTTCATATGTCTAAGTGGGCTGTCTGACCTCTCCCTGACAATCTTCACAATGGACTACAGCTGTCTGTCCCCATTCCCACACCATGAGCCCGCGAGCACCTCCTGTCCCTCCGGCACCCACGGCAAGGCCTGGCACGGCACACAGGAGACACAACGCACATGCGGGATGAGAGGGCTGAAGGGCAAGCCAGTCAAGAGACGCCTCCTCTCACATCAAAGCATCAGAGCTGCCAGCGAAAGGAAGAAGCTTTTCAAACAACCCAAGCTCCCTATCACTGGACTGACTGATTCCACATTTGAGAGAAGAGTGAAAAGGCAGAGGTCGACCCGCCCCCACCGCTGAGGGTCAGAACTCCACAGTCACAGCTCTGAGTGAAAGCTGGGCCATGCTATGAACGGAGCGGGGCCATGCCTTCAGTCCCAGTGGCCAAAACAGAGGAAACTGAGGAAGAGGGGAGCCTGGGAGCCAGTCCCAGACAGGTGGGACAGGGCAGCCCCCAGGGGAACTGCCACCCTCCTCGGCAGCTGGCCCAAACTTATGATCACATGGAAGCTGTCCACACTTGCGATGAACAGGTGACGACAGGACAACTTCCACACAAACAACATCAGTGCTCAGACCAGTCAGCTGTGCAGGCAGATGTCCGTGACAGGTGGCCTCCCTAAGAGACTTCCTGGAGCACTGTAAAAATAAAGCCACACTGTACACACTCCCTGGGAGAAAGAGAAAGACAAAGAGAAATGTGTGCTACTTCTAGACCCTTGAGAATATTTCAAGTAACAAGGAGTTGGATACATTTGGCTTACAAACAACATTTCACAAATGGCCCTAAAATTTCAACAAAAACTAATTTCCAGGGGTTTAGTCACAGTTACTGAACTTTCAATGTGTTAACATGTCCATTATATAACAACCTATACTAAAGTAACACAAATGCAATTCACATGCCAAAATTCTCTAACGATCATGTCCCCAGGATGAGAATAAGCATAAAAAATTGATCAGTATATAAGTTTGGGACTTCCTTGGTGGTCCAGTGGTTAAGAATCTGCCTTGCAATGCAGGAAACTCCGGTTTGATCCCTGGTTGGGGAATTAAAATCCCACATGTCGCACAGCAACTAAGCCCACATGCTACAACTACTGAAGAGCCTGTGAGCGCTGGATCCCATGTGCCACATAGAAGATCTCTGCATGATGCAATGAAGATCCCAACTGCTGCAACTAAGGCCTGATGCCGCCAAATAAATAAATATTTTTTAAAAAAATTATATATATATATATATATATATGAGCTTAACTTCTTGTGGAATAAAGAAACCACAAAGCAAATCATTCCACCTGTTTCAATGTGCATGGAAGCAGGCAAGTCCTACTTGATCGGTAGCTCTCAAAGGGAGAGGTACAACAAGGTGCTGGAGGCCTGAAGGAAGCAGGTGATTCTGAACCTACACGTTGTCCTCTGCCCTACACACCACCAAACATCCCTCTAGACACCAGGCAGCCTATTAGAATTCATCTGAGCCTGAAACAGAGCTCAGTTTCAGATAAAAATCCTAACAATCTTTTGCCTGTCTCATGACCCTATGAATTTTCCAGGTGTACACTGGGTATGAACCTGTTTGACTCTGGGTTCTAGTGAAAGTCAGTCACCTTCTTGAAAACTGCTGTCCACACTTGGATACAGGAAAACCCTTCCACACAAACAACATCAGTGCTCAGACCAGTCAGCTGTGCAGGCAGATGTCCGTGACAGGTGGCCTCCCTAAGAGACTTCCTGGAGCACTGTAAAAATAAAGCCACACTGTACACACTCCCTGGGAGAAAGAGAAAGACAAAGAGAAATGTGTGCTTCTTCTAGACCCTTGAGAATATTTCAAGTAACAAAGAGTTGGATACATTTGGCTTACAAACAACATTTCACAAATGGCCCTAAAATTTCAACAAAAACTAATTTCCAGGGGTTTAGTCACAGTTACTGAACTTTCAATGTGTTAACATGTCCATTATATAACAACCTATACTAACGTAACACAAATGCAATTCACATGCCAAAATTCTCTAACGATCATGTCCCCAGGATGAGAATAAGCATGAAAAATTGATCAGTATATAAGTTTGGGACTTCCTTGGTGGTCCAGTGGTTAAGAATCTGCCTTGCAATGCAGGAAACTCCGGTTTGATCCCTGGTTGGGGAATTAAAATCCCACATGTCGCACAGCAACTAAGCCCACATGCTACAACTACTGAAGAGCCTGTGAGCGCTGGATCCCATGTGCCACATAGAAGATCTCTGCATGATGCAATGAAGATCCCAACTGCTGCAACTAAGGCCTGATGCTGCCAAATAAATAAATATTTTTTAAAAAAATTATATATATATATATATATATATATATATATATATAAGCTTAACTTCTTGTGGAATAAAGAAACCACAAAGCAAATCATTCCACCTGTTTCAATGTGCATGGAAGCAGGCAAGTCCTACTTGATCGGTAGCTCTCAAAGGGAGAGGTACAACAAGGTGCTGAAGGCCTGAAGGAAGCAGGTGATTCTGAACCTACACGTTGTCCTCTGCCCTACACACCACCAAACATCCCTCTAGACACCAGGCAGCCTATTAGAATTCATCTGAGCCTGAAACAGAGCTCAGTTTCAGATAAAAACCCTAACAATCTTTTGCCTGTCTCATGACCCTATGAATTTTCCAGGTGTACACTGGGTATGAACCTGTTTGACTCTGGGTTCTAGTGAAAGTCAGTCACCTTCTTGAAAACTGCTGTCCAGCACAGCACTTAAGCGACCTGCACTCGTAGACTTCACCTAGGAGAGTCAACTACAATGACAAAGTATTTCTTATAAAAATGGAGCATGGTCTGGCAAGGCTAAGAGGTTTAGAAGGAAACCTAGTTTTCACTTTTTAAATAAATGAACACTTAGCAACTCCTCAGAGAATCACCTCTTGATATAAACGTATGGGTCTGAAAAGCAAAACATGATCGAAAGCAGGGGTCCCCAGCCTCCAGGCCATCAACTTGTACCTCCTATCAGATCAGCAGAAGCATTAGATTAGAAATAAAGTGCACAATACATGTAATGTGCTTGAACCATCCTCACCAAGCCACAAAGTTTGTCTCCACAGACAAAGCCACCTGCCAGCCTCTGTGCCCACGACGAGCAGCATACACAGGGCTCGGGCCACGCACAGGTGACGCGGCGGCACCATGCAAGACAATGGCGCCGTGCAAATGCAGGACGGAGGGCTGAGGTCACCCAGCACCGACCCCTCCTTTGCCCAGGACAGAGCTGTGACCCATCCGCAGGCACAAGGCTGTGCTGCTGCCTCGTCTCCGACCCAGGGGCCAAGCCCGCTGAGACACTCCAGGGGAGGAAGGGCTGAAGCGGAGCCTCAGAGGCTCCCTGGAGGAGGGCTGGGAGGGCGCTCCTCCCCGGCAGGCGTGCTGCTCAGCAGGACACTCCAGGACACCGGGCGGCCCCTCAGGGTCACCTGTGACTCGGAGAGGCCACGGCTGAGTCACAGGATCCCACTTTGGGGGCTCAGATTTGTCCGAGTCCTCTTGGAAAACGTGGTCCCTGCAGTTTATCTGAGATGTCCTAAGGACACCTGAACAGACGTTTCAGAAATGGTAACGCTGGATCCACACAGACAAACAGAGCACGCGGATCAGAGGCATAAACATAAAACATGACACCACACAAGGGAGGTTTTCACACAACTATAAAAAAAACGCATACGTGTACTACAGGAAAATGGGTGATATCATTCCCAAACTCAGGACAGGAAAAGCATTCTGATTCAAAATCCAGAACTCTCTCCCTCAAAACTGATACATGTTCTAACACAAACATTTTGAATCTTAAAAAACACTTTTGCTTGGAGCAAAACCTAACATAACCAAAGTCAAGAGACAAACTGAAGGAAAATATTTATAATATATTACAGATAAAGGTCTAATTTCCCCAATATATAGAGCGAGCTCTCAAAAGTTGAGAAAAATAACAAACCCTAACAGAAAAATGAGCAAAACAGACTATTCTCAGAAAAAAACCACACACAATTAGCCTTAACCATGTGACACTATGTGTAACTTCACACATGATAAAAAAAAAATAAACATTACAATGTGAGTGTATCCCATCAGAAAAATCAGCGGGGAAGCATTTAGATTAGAAATAAAGTGCACAATACATGTAATGTGCTTGAACCATCCTCACCAAGCCACAAAGTTTGTCTCCACAGACAAAGCCACCTGCCAGCCTCTGTGCCCACGACGAGCAGCATACACAGGGCTCGGGCCACGCACAGGTGACGCGGCGGCACCATGCAAGACAATGGCGCCGTGCAAATGCAGGACGGAGGGCTGAGGTCACCCAGCACCGACCCCTCCTTTGCCCAGGACAGAGCTGTGACCCATCCGCAGGCACAAGGCTGTGCTGCTGCCTCGTCTCCGACCCAGGGGCCAAGCCCGCTGAGACACTCCAGGGGAGGAAGGGCTGAAGCGGAGCCTCAGAGGCTCCCTGGAGGAGGGCTGGGAGGGCGCTCCTCCCCGGCAGGCGTGCTGCTCAGCAGGACACTCCAGGACACCGGGCGGCCCCTCAGGGTCACCTGTGACTCGGAGAGGCCACGGCTGAGTCACAGGATCCCACTTTGGGGGCTCAGATTTGTCCGAGTCCTCTTGGAAAACGTGGTCCCTGCAGTTTATCTGAGATGTCCTAAGGACACCTGAACAGACGTTTCAGAAATGGTAACGCTGGATCCACACAGACAAACAGAGCACGCGGATCAGAGGCATAAACATAAAACATGACACCACACAAGGGAGGTTTTCACACAACTATAAAAAAAACGCATACGTGTACTACAGGAAAATGGGTGATATCATTCCCAAACTCAGGACAGGAAAAGCATTCTGATTCAAAATCCAGAACTCTCTCCCTCAAAACTGATACATGTTCTAACACAAACATTTTGAATCTTAAAAAACACTTTTGCTTGGAGCAAAACCTAACATAACCAAAGTCAAGAGACAAACTGAAGGAAAATATTTATAATATATTACAGATAAAGGTCTAATTTCCCCAATATATAGAGCGAGCTCTCAAAAGTTGAGAAAAATAACAAACCCTAACAGAAAAATGAGCAAAACAGACTATTCTCAGAAAAAAACCACACACAATTAGCCTTAACCATGTGACACTATGTGTAACTTCACACATGATAAAAAAAAAATAAACATTACAATGTGAGTGTATCCCATCTTTCAAAGAGCATAAATTCAAAAGTTCAGCACACACTCGTGGCCTAGCTGCGGGGACAGGCTCACACACACTTGTGGTAAAAATGCAGACAGCCCAGCCTTTCACAGGGGAATGTTCATGGCTGAGCTAACAAGGCCATAGACCCACACACGTAGCGGCTATAAGAAGCGGGGTGACACATGGAGGGAGCACATGGGGAAGTTTCCGGTTATTTCTCATCTGGGAATATCTTGTTCTGTGTGGTGATTCATGGCAATGCTCATCTATAAAAATACATCAGACTATACTGGAAAACTGCACCTAAAACAGATGCGTGTGGTATGTCACTCTGGCTAAGGGCGCCCATCTTCCTGGACTCCGTTCTTGCGTGGTTCTGAATTCGAGTCGGCCAGAAGGTGCCTGTGGATGGAAGTGAAAGCTTAAAGAGGGCAATAGCC
Organism: Tragulus kanchil; assembly: GCA_022376925.1. Classification (NCBI taxonomy): domain Eukaryota; kingdom Metazoa; phylum Chordata; class Mammalia; order Artiodactyla; family Tragulidae; genus Tragulus; species Tragulus kanchil. The sequence goes on from JAIOJX010000030.1 coordinate 51,136,452, forward strand.
CCAACTGTAAGACATGGGAGACATAGGCCAGGGTGTCTGATGGGCTCCAGCTCAACCTCGTTACTTTCAGCTAACTAGTTTTCCAGCTGGTGGTTGACCAGACCACCATCCGGCTGGCAAGACGCTCCAAGAACACTGGCGACAGAAACCTGCACCTTGAATGGCACCCAAATCTGCAAGTCAGCTTTCATTCTCTCTTTTCTGTGGACTAGAAGCCTTTTGAAAATGGGCAACTCCCACTCCTATGTTTCTGGACTGTCTGGTCTCTTCATTTTCCTCGATGAAAACGCACTGCTTCTGAAAACAGTTCGAGGACTTTCAGAATCTCAGTCTGTTTAGTCACTGTTCTCTAATTCTATGAGAAACAAGGCCAACAGAGCAGACAATCACTGAGCATGGTTCACATAGCAGAATACGCCGGGCAGACGCTCCAAAGCTGGTGAGGACACGTTTGTAAGATTCACTGCATGAAAAAAGCAAGGGCTGAGCCATGTACACAGCATGCCATCAGCCCTGCAGAAATTCAATCTGAAAGGCAGGATGGTAACGTGGCGGAGGCTGTGCATGTGGGAGCGAGGGTGCGTGGGAACTCTGCACTCTGCTCACTGTGCTATGAACTTAAAGCTCCTCTAAAAAATAAAGTCTGTTTTTTAAAAAGTAGGGGACAGGCGTAAACAAACATCCCCAATTGTCACAGACTTCCCCTGTGGTGACTGGCTCAAGCCTGGGCTGGAGGTGGGGGGCCGCCGCTGTGGAGAGAAGGGGAGGAGGCGGGGTTGCAGTGGGAGGATGAGTGATGCTCCACGACCCCCCTTCTGCTGCTGTGATTTCTTTGAATATCTGCATGCAGCATTTTTCAAAACATCAAGTGAGAAAAAAAGAATTTTAAGGAAAAAAGGGAAGTTCTAGGGCTAGAGGGGCAAAGGGAGGCAGGTCTAAGTAAACGCTGCAGCAGCAACATCAAACGGCCTGGGCCACCAAGTGGGGAAGAGACCAGCCCAAGGAGGCGGTCTGTACAGAAATGACCCCTGGACCCAGGCGCACAGCCTCTACCTGCAGCCGCCTGAAACTGCCAACCAGGTCGAGGGAGACTCCAAATCCCCGGGCCACCCTCGGCAGGGCTCTTTCAACATTCTTGTCATCAAACAGATCTGGCCTCAACCTACTGCTGTTAAAGTGAGAGCTACTCTGGACATGAAGAGGGCATTGCCAAGCTGCTGGAGGACAAGGACCACACCCACATCCGTGGACCCTCGCTGTGTAGCGACCGTGCCCCCTCCTTCCTGACCCTGAGCTCTGGGAGGTGCCCCCGTGTGTTCTGCTGCTTTGTTGTCTGGAGAGTTGGGGACTTGTTTTCCCTGGAATGGAGAACAGACCTCTTTCTGTTCTCTTATTCAGGACCCAACAGAGTGGGCTGGGGTAGGCGGTCCCACAACACAAGTTAGGAAACCAGCTGTCATTACACGGCTTTGTGCAGCACCCATCCAGGCCTGTGGGTCCAAGCGTCATGGAGCAGGCCTGTAGGCACTGGGGTCATGGGGTCACCTTGTAGGTACCAAGGTCACAGGGTCAGCCTGTAGGCAGCAAGGGTGCAGAGTCAGCAGCACTGCCTTCCAAAACAAGAGGCCAGAAAAGACCTGGAAGTTTGTTCTCCTGGGAGAACATGAGCATCTGAAATGCCATTCCTCCTATTTTATTGAGCTTTCCCCAGGGACGCCCAGAAAATGCTCAAGTGTTTTTAGGTCACAGCTAGTCCTACCTACCCACTTACTGCGACACTCAGGCAGCAGCAGAACAGAAAGCTCCCGAGGAGCCTGCCTGCCCGCCCGCCCAGGGACACGGGCGGGGGTGGAGAGGCTGCCCGAGGCACAGGGGTTTGCAGGGGGACCGGCACCTCCTGCTGATTCCCCCACAGAAAAGATTCTGTCCAAGCATCTGGGGGCTCGTGGAACCCAGAGGGGTGCTGGCTCCACCTCCCTCACCGGCCCCATGCTGCACTCAGTGTGAGTCACACCCCACCCGACCCCACCCCAGGGAAGAATCGGCCAAGAAAGGCAGAAAGGTTATGCCAGAGGGGAGAAGTTCCTTCCAACTCCACATATCACGGTGCCACCCACAGCCCAGCGTGGGGCTTGCTGTCGGAAGCAGAACGTACTGACAGAACCAGGACTGCTCATTTAGCTGGGGACAGCAAAGCGCCCACTCCTCCCTCCCTGCCACCCTCCAGCTGCAGAGCAACTTGGGAAGGAGATGGCGCCAGAGACGCTGCCCCTGCACCAGCCAGTCAGAGCCCTGCGGGCTGGCGCTGCTGAACCCCACATGCCCCAGGTCCTGACACAAACCTACATGTGTATTCATTCCATAAACACTTGGGAATGAAAGAACCCAGCTGAGCACTCAGCCTGAACTGAACATTCTCATTCTACTGTCTCATTTCACCCTCACAACAGCCCTTTTGGCTGAGAATCATCACCCTGACTCGACGGACAGGAAAACTAAGGCCCAAAGGCCAGACAGCTTAGCAATATCTGAGCTGGCATCTCAATGCAGCACTTCTGACTCAAAGATGCACACTCTTCATCTATACCATGAATTTTTCAAAAGGAGGGAAGAAAAGTGAAAAGAAGTGAAAAGTTGGGCAGGATAGTTTCAGAGGATAAAGAAATCAGGAAATGGCCATAAACCAGGTCTGGTAGAAAGGACACCACCAGTGACAACACACTTGGTGCCCAGATCCTAGATTTCGGATCATGCTCCAATCAAAACCCAAGACCCAGAACTTCCCTGGTGGTCCAGTGATTAACACTCCATGCTTCTAATGCAGGGAGAGCCAGTTTGATCCCTGATTGGGGAACTAATACCCCACATGCCGTATGGCCAAAAAAACACAAGAAACAAACCCCAAGGCCTCTTGGAGAAAAAGTCAACTTCACAGTAGGGATGAGTGGAACACCTTGTGGTGCAAGCACTGAGGAAAACGCTCAGAAAATGATGTGGACATGGCAAAAGGATAAGCCCATTCAAAGGGCACCCTGAGCAACAACACAGGACAAGGGGGTCATAAATAACTATGGAGTCAACATCCATAAAGATGCTCTGACATACACAGACAAGTGCATGAATAAATGAGTGACTGGAGGAGAAAGAAAAGCCATTCCGAGCAATCTAATCTCAATTAATAAATGTTGAAAGAAGGATATAAACGGGAAATTGCAATTTGGCAGACACCATAGCAATACTTGTTTCAGGCAAGAACAGGATTGGTTGCTAAGATTAGTGGGAAAAGTATGGGAAGAAACAAGATATTTACAGAGTCATCTCTTGCACAAGACACTTATTAATTACAAAGGGGAAATAGTAACTCTTTAGTGCAGAGAAAAAGGCAGTCACTGACACAGCCTTAGGTGGTCACAAGGAAACATCAGACAAAACCACACGGAGGGACATTTTACCAAGAAAAAAAAAAAGAAGTCAGTATTCTTTAACAGGGTCAAGGTCATGAGAGACAAGACTAAGAAACTGTGCCAGGCAGAGGACACTGAAAAGACATGCCCCTAATGCAGTGATGACGACAAAACGATGCTGGCCTGGGAGAAAGGGCCCTAGTGGAACAATGGGTGAAACAGGAACAAGGTCTTCAGATGTGCTCACAGCAGCCCCTGTGAGTTACCGGAGGTGCGAACATCTGGCATGCTGGGGGAAGGATCTATGGGATCCTTTCTTTGATTTTTGCAACTTTTTTTTTTGCAGACCTTAATCCTCTAAAAAGGAAAGCTTCCTTTAAATACCACAAAATAAAAAGACTTTGAGAGTTATATGCAAGAGCATGTGCTGGCCTTTGTTTAGTTTAAGAAAGGATTGGCCCAATTCTACCTCATCATCGAGGCCAGGACTTGACCCTCAAGAGAAACTCAGAATCCAAGCTCACAACCAACCAGACACACAAGGTTCAGAGCTGAGGCACCCGAGATGACCTATTCCAGGGCTTCTCGAAGCAAACTTGGAGGTGGAGCCCTATGTCAGCCAACTGCTGAGCCCCCACCTGTCGTACATAGCAGCCTTTCCAGAAGGATTCCTCTTACCCACAGGAGGACTGGTTCCCTGGCTCACATCCAGCTCCCTTGCAATACATCCTACAGAGCCCAAGGCCGGCTCAGACCAGGGCTCTGGACTCCCAGTCCCAGGCTCTGTCCTTCAAGGGTTCTTTGCCACCAGGGAAGTTGAGTGCTTGGCCTTTTCATACAGAGACAGGCAAACAATAGAGCCTCAGGGCTCTGTGATCACACAGGACTCAACCAGGGAGTTTACAGAACTCCGAGTTGCCATAAAAGACAGGGGTGAAGAGAATACAGACAGATGAGAAAGCCCTAACTCTATGAAAATTTAAGAAAACCTGAATGTTACTGGATAATAAAATTCATTCAGTTCAGTTCAGTCGCTCAGTCGTGTCTGACGCTTTGCAACCCCACGGACTGCAGCACACCAGGCTTCTCTGTCTTTCACCATCTCTCGGAGCTTGCTCAAACTCATGTCCATTGAGTCAGTGATGCCATCCAACCATCTTGTCCCTTGTCGTCCCCTTCTCCTTCTGCCTTCCATCTTTCCCAACATCAGAATCTTTTCCATTGAGTCATCTCTTCCCATCAGGTGGCCAAAGTATTGGAGCTTCAGCTTCAGCATCATTCCTTCCAATGAATATTCAAGGCTGATTTGCTTCCAGAGTAACTGCTTTGCAGTTCAAGGGATTCTCAAAAGTCTTCTCCACACCACAGTTCAAAGTCACCAATTCTTCAAGGCTCAAAATTCAAAAGTTTAACACTTCTGAGTATGACTTTTAATATGAATCACTCATGGTTACTAAGTGCCAGCTATGTGCCCGGGAGGCTGCAGGCACTGGACACACACTGGACAAGATAAACAGAGCCAAGGGGCACACACTAACAGGAAAGCTGGGCTCTGTCCTTCCATCACTTTCTGCTCAGAGATGTAACTAAAAGTCCACACAGCATATCATATATAATAGGGAAAGTATAGATAAATGAATATTAAAAATAGAAAGTTTATAAAACAGAAAAATGTTACATCTAGTGAGGTGGATGAACCTAGGGTCTGTTATACAGAGTTAAGTAAGTCAGAAAAACAAATACCAGGGGCTTCCCCTGGTGGTCCAGTGGGTAAGGACACCACCTTGCAGTGCAAGGGGCGCCGGTTCAACCCCTGGCCTAGGAAGATCCCATGTGCCGCAGAGCGGCTGGACCCATGTGTCCAATTACCGAGCCGGAGCTCTGGAGAGCGTGCGTCCAGAGCTGATGCTCTGCGACGACAGAGGCCACCGCGATGGGAGGCCCACAGGAGCCAAAGAACAAAGACGGATGAAAACAGAGAAACGAAAGACCAATAGAAGTGGCCCGCCCATCCCCCTCCCTCCCCATCCCACTCACCAAAAAGATAAATAAATAAAATTTAAAAAAAAAAAACCACGTATTAACACATATATACAAAATCTAGAAAAACAGTACTGATGAACCCACCTGCAGGGCAGCAGTAGAGACACAGACATAGAGAACAGACTTGTGGACACAGGGGGAAGGAGGGATGGGATGAACAGAGAGTAGTACTGAAACATAAATATTACCATATGTAAAACAGACAGCCAGTGGGAACTTGCTGCATGACTCAAGGAGCCCAACCCAGTGCTGTGGGACAACCTAGAGGGGTGGGACGGGGTGGGAGGTGGGAGGGAGGTTCAAGAGGCAGGGGACATGTGCTGATTCACGTTGATGTATGGCAGAAACCAACCACACTGTAAAGCAACTATCCTCCAATTAAAAATAAATATTTTTTTTTAAATTTTACCCAAGTATAGACTATGGCTGCTTTTAGAGAATTCATTTTCATTACACAGTCACATAACTTTCAGAAGTGTTCACCCTAAATCCAACTGCCGATTTACTATACCATATAACAGTCAGAGAGTGGGAAACTCAACATACCAACAACCTGATTTTTTTTTTTTTTTGGCCACTTCTGTTGGTCTTTCATTTATTTATTTTCATCCATCTTTGTTCTTTGACCTGTGTGGGCCTCCCATCGCAATGGCCTCTCGTCTCAGAGCACCGACTCTGGGCACATGTGCTCCAGAGCTCCAGCTTGGTAGTTGGACACATTGGTCCAGCCGCTCCATGGCACGAGGGATCTTCCCAGGGATCGAACTGGCAGCCCTTGCACTGCAAGACGGTGTTCTTACCCACTGGACCACCAGGGAAGCCCAACCTGATTTTTTCTTTTTAACAAATAAATTTTGAGAAAATAAAAGCAGAGGGTCAACTACAAGCAATGGGTGGTTGAAGCATTATTTACAGATTTAAATTTTTAACTCTGAGATTATGAAAAAACTAGAACTATAAACACTTGCTGAAAACATTTACAGATGAAATGATAAAGTAAAATTTGCTTCTAAATAACGCAGGACAGGAGGAAATGGCTGGGTGCCAGAGGTGGCCATGTGTACCCATGCATTTATTACCTTCTTCTGAAATAAATAAAATTAAAAAAAAAACCACGTATTAACACATATATACAAAATCTAGAAAAACAGTACTGATGAACCCACCTGCAGGGCAGCAGTAGAGACACAGACATAGAGAACAGACTTGTGGACACAGGGGGAAGGAGGGATGGGATGAACAGAGAGTAGTACTGAAACATAAATATTACCATATGTAAAACAGACAGCCAGTGGGAACTTGCTGCATGACTCAAGGAGCCCAACCCAGTGCTGTGGGACAACCTAGAGGGGTGGGACGGGGTGGGAGGTGGGAGGGAGGTTCAAGAGGCAGGGGACATGTGCTGATTCACGTTGATGTATGGCAGAAACCAACCACACTGTAAAGCAACTATCCTCCAATTAAAAATAAATATTTTTTTTTAAATTTTACCCAAGTATAGACTATGGCTGCTTTTAGAGAATTCATTTTCATTACACAGTCACATAACTTTCAGAAGTGTTCACCCTAAATCCAACTGCCGATTTACTATACCATATAACAGTCAGAGAGTGGGAAACTCAACATACCAACAACCTGATTTTTTTTTTTTTTTGGCCACTTCTGTTGGTCTTTCATTTATTTATTTTCATCCATCTTTGTTCTTTGACCTGTGTGGGCCTCCCATCGCAATGGCCTCTCGTCTCAGAGCACCGACTCTGGGCACATGTGCTCCAGAGCTCCAGCTTGGTAGTTGGACACATTGGTCCAGCCGCTCCATGGCACGAGGGATCTTCCCAGGGATCGAACTGGCAGCCCTTGCACTGCAAGACGGTGTTCTTACCCACTGGACCACCAGGGAAGCCCAACCTGATTTTTTCTTTTTAACAAATAAATTTTGAGAAAATAAAAGCAGAGGGTCAACTACAAGCAATGGGTGGTTGAAGCATTATTTACAGATTTAAATTTTTAACTCTGAGATTATGAAAAAACTAGAACTATAAACACTTGCTGAAAACATTTACAGATGAAATGATAAAGTAAAATTTGCTTCTAAATAACGCAGGACAGGAGGAAATGGCTGGGTGCCAGAGGTGGCCATGTGTACACATGGATTTATTACATTCTTCTGTCTACTCTCCTTTGTATCTAAATTCAGCTTAATATATTTTTCACGAAGTGCACATACTTCTCTTTCAACAGAAAAGAAAAAAGCTAGCATAGAAAGTCATACTTCTTTAGTGATATAGAAAAATCCTCAAGTACAAACTGTTCTGAGAAGTGTCTCTCAGATAGTCTGGCAATAGCTGTCTTTTTTTCTCAACACGAGAGGACATTCCCACGTCTGGGCCCCAAAGCACACTGGGTACTGCTTCAGTTCCCCACCTTGACCCTCCCTTTTAACTATGATCTCAAGCAAAGCACTTCACAACTGCTTCCTCCATTTCTCCATCCACAGAAAGGAAGCAGATCCGGCTCCGGCATCTGGATGTACTCCCTGGTGGAGTCTTACTCACCTCCTCCCCCCACCACACACGTACACATGTTCACTCCCACAGGCTAGGACAGCAGGTCATTTTTATGATACAGCGTCAGCACCCAATAAACTCAACTTAAGTCACTGCTGTATGACATACAAGCTAACCGCTTTTAAATGAAGCCTGTAAGCTAGAAATGAATTCCAAAGTGAAAACAGGAACACGGTGTTTCTAGAGGTAAAAAGAAAAAAAAAAAAACACCTCTATCAGGTTTTCCTAACTTGTAATTCAAATCACATTCTTGAGGCCTCTTACAGCTGAAGTTCCTTGGAGAAGGTGCAGTTTCAGGGTGAACTGCTGGGTGGAAGAGCAGCTTCTAATACCAGATGAGGCTGAAAACAGACCCTGACTGAAGCAGGCAGACGCAGCACCAGCCGGGGAGGTCTGAGAGCTGTGTCTACAGGGAAAGAGGGCAGACACCCATGGACCTCTGGCTTTCTGCTTACTCTTCTCTAAGTGCATGTTTACAGCCAACACCCTCATCTAAGCAAAAGAACCTCTTGGGCACATGATACTCAACAACATACAACATGAATTCAAAATCAGCAAAAGGGAAAACAGCAAAGGTTCAAACATTTACAGATGAAATGATAAAGTAAAATTTGCTTCTAAATAACGCAGGACAGGAGGAAATGGCTGGGTGCCAGAGGTGGCCATGTGTACACATGGATTTATTACATTCTTCTGTCTACTCTCCTTTGTATCTAAATTCAGCTTAATATATTTTTCACGAAGTGCACATACTTCTCTTTCAACAGAAAAGAAAAAAGCTAGCATAGAAAGTCATACTTCTTTAGTGATATAGAAAAATCCTCAAGTACAAACTGTTCTGAGAAGTGTCTCTCAGATAGTCTGGCAATAGCTGTCTTTTTTTCTCAACACGAGAGGACATTCCCACGTCTGGGCCCCAAAGCACACTGGGTACTGCTTCAGTTCCCCACCTTGACCCTCCCTTTTAACTATGATCTCAAGCAAAGCACTTCACAACTGCTTCCTCCATTTCTCCATCCACAGAAAGGAAGCAGATCCGGCTCCGGCATCTGGATGTACTCCCTGGTGGAGTCTTACTCACCTCCTCCCCCCACCACACACGTACACATGTTCACTCCCACAGGCTAGGACAGCAGGTCATTTTTATGATACAGCGTCAGCACCCAATAAACTCAACTTAAGTCACTGCTGTATGACATACAAGCTAACCGCTTTTAAATGAAGCCTGTAAGCTAGAAATGAATTCCAAAGTGAAAACAGGAACACGGTGTTTCTAGAGGTAAAAAGAAAAAAAAAAAAACACCTCTATCAGGTTTTCCTAACTTGTAATTCAAATCACATTCTTGAGGCCTCTTACAGCTGAAGTTCCTTGGAGAAGGTGCAGTTTCAGGGTGAACTGCTGGGTGGAAGAGCAGCTTCTAATACCAGATGAGGCTGAAAACAGACCCTGACTGAAGCAGGCAGACGCAGCACCAGCCGGGGAGGTCTGAGAGCTGTGTCTACAGGGAAAGAGGGCAGACACCCATGGACCTCTGGCTTTCTGCTTACTCTTCTCTAAGTGCATGTTTACAGCCAACACCCTCATCTAAGCAAAAGAACCTCTTGGGCACATGATACTCAACAACATACAACATGAATTCAAAATCAGCAAAAGGGATACAGCAAAGGTTCAACATACAGTGTTCAGCAAAACAGAAGTCAAAGTGTAAGACAAGTATAAGCATACCCAGAGTGTGTGTGTGTGTGTGTGCATGTGTATTCAAACACATGCACACGCACACACATTTATATGCATAGACAAAAACTGCAGAAATATCCCAGAAATTAATAGCAAATGGTAGGATGTTTTCTCTTCTTTATACCCTTATCTTTGTTATCCAAACAGTGTATAGTCTGTTCCTATTTAAGTAGTGAAAAGCAATACTGAGAACAGTACCTGCTTGGGGGCTCACTATATGCCAGGATTCTGCTCATCAGGTCTTACACACTGACCTCAGTCAACTCTTCACCATAAGCCGGCAGAGTGGGTACTTGGGGTGGCATTCCGGTACGTCCACATGACTCTATCAAAGGGCCTCCTGCAATGGGCACCTGAAAAGCAGGGACCAACAAAGGAAGGACCCTGTTTAGAGACAAACCCAGGAAGCCAGCTCAGGCGGCGTGACTGCACGCAGAGAGGATGCCCTGGCAGGATGCAGCTCCTTTCTCCTCTGTGACAGCCCAACCTAAGGACGTCTAAGGCACAGCTATCACGAGACATGGGCAAGCAGAACTGAAGGACAGGCACTAAGGAATGACATTCACCTAACACAGAGCTAGGAGCTGAGAGGGACTAAGGAAGTCTCTGTTCAATACTGAAAGATGTGAGAACTAGCCATAAACAAATGGTAAGATGAAACACATGCTCAGAGGAGACGTGGCTACCTGTGGCGGGCAGCAGAGGGACAGAAGTGCTGGAAGGCCTTGCTGAGTTGACAAAAGCCCTGAAGAACGTGAACAGTGCTGTGCCTGGGGTGGATGAACCAAGTGTCATGCAGGTGAAACATCTGTTGAGGATACTGTTAGAAATCTAAAACTTCTCTCCCCAACCACACTATCCCCTTCCCAAAAAGCCTCCGGATCCCTGTAACTGCTACCCTAAATAAGAGGAAGCACTGAGCAACTTTCTAACACACCCTTGTTCTGGCAGGACTTCCCCAGATGGGTCGACACATCAAGTTGTTCCCACTCCCCGGAGACTCTTCTGTCTGCTTCCCTGTGTAGGAAAAGGCGTAGCTCATGAGGGATTCAGGGTCCGTACCACCATTCAACCCTGACAGCGCAGGAACGGTTCCTCTGTATCCACAGTTCCACCTCCACAGGGTCAGCCAAAAACAGATTCTACAGTACTGCAATATTTGCTATTGAAAAAACAAATCCATGTATAGGTGGACCTGCTCAGTTCAAGGCTGGGTTATGTAAGGGCCAACTGTAATCTACTCTCAGTGGTTTCGTTATTTTCTCTTCTTTTTAAAAAAATTCTGTGCCTGATTTATAAAGGCAAAAGCCAGAGGTAGCGCTGCTTTCTGTATGTTTCTGCCAGCATTCCAGCGCCAGCAATGCAGTTATCATTGTCCTGCCTACAGTGACACCTGCAGACTGAGAGGGAAACTGCAGGACCTACAGTCACCGAAGTGGGACCAGAGATGGCACAGAAGAGCCAACCCCACCAGCAGCCAGTGCTGGGAGGTGCCTGATGTAGAGAGTAGGATGTTGGTGCTGCTGGGTTTGCATCCTTCTCTCCTTCCACAACCAAGAGTCATGTCATAGCATTTCTGACAGCTTCCCAGAGGGATCCCTAGAAGTCCTTTGAGCGCAGGTCACTGGGTCACGTACAATGTAAACACCGGGATGCTAAGCAGCCCTTTTTACAGGATCTTCACTACAGACAACTTATACACTGTGAAGCTCCTCTGCAGAACGTAAGCATGTTCTCAAAGCTATCTTGTACGAAAGAGAAGATCCCTGTGAGCCCAAATGCTCTCTTCTCTAAGGAACAAAACTGGGCACTTTAAGCACTGAGGTGGCATGTGGCTTTATGTGTAAAGATCTGTACATTATTTTATGTATAAGTGAAAATACCCATGGCAAGAAGTTTAACCCATGGCTGGCAGGGTCCAGGTTGGGGACAGGGAGTTGACTCCAAAGCGTGATTTGCCTGCAGACTGAGAGAAGCTGCCATCGCCACTACCCAATACTGGGCATAAACATCGGCAAACAGGTAGCCAGCAGGAATAATCAGAAATTAGTCATCTTACGCCAGTACTCAGATTCTAAATAGCTGGTGTTTGGACAGGGTGCGCAGCAAAGGCAGTGCTTCTGTGTGGTCACCTAAAGAGTAACTGATTTAGGCTATTTAATAAACAGAACCCCCAGATCTATAGTTCACTAAAGGAGTAGGGCCTGGGGACAAGGCTGGGTTATGTAAGGGCCAACTGTAATCTACTCTCAGTGGTTTCGTTATTTTCTCTTCTTTTTAAAAAAATTCTGTGCCTGATTTATAAAGGCAAAAGCCAGAGGTAGCGCTGCTTTCTGTATGTTTCTGCCAGCATTCCAGCGCCAGCAATGCAGTTATCATTGTCCTGCCTACAGTGACACCTGCAGACTGAGAGGGAAACTGCAGGACCTACAGTCACCGAAGTGGGACCAGAGATGGCACAGAAGAGCCAACCCCACCAGCAGCCAGTGCTGGGAGGTGCCTGATGTAGAGAGTAGGATGTTGGTGCTGCTGGGTTTGCATCCTTCTCTCCTTCCACAACCAAGAGTCATGTCATAGCATTTCTGACAGCTTCCCAGAGGGATCCCTAGAAGTCCTTTGAGCGCAGGTCACTGGGTCACGTACAATGTAAACACCGGGATGCTAAGCAGCCCTTTTTACAGGATCTTCACTACAGACAACTTATACACTGTGAAGCTCCTCTGCAGAACGTAAGCATGTTCTCAAAGCTATCTTGTACGAAAGAGAAGATCCCTGTGAGCCCAAATGCTCTCTTCTCTAAGGAACAAAACTGGGCACTTTAAGCACTGAGGTGGCATGTGGCTTTATGTGTAAAGATCTGTACATTATTTTATGTATAAGTGAAAATACCCATGGCAAGAAGTTTAACCCATGGCTGGCAGGGTCCAGGTTGGGGACAGGGAGTTGACTCCAAAGCGTGATTTGCCTGCAGACTGAGAGAAGCTGCCATCGCCACTACCCAATACTGGGCATAAACATCGGCAAACAGGTAGCCAGCAGGAATAATCAGAAATTAGTCATCTTACGCCAGTACTCAGATTCTAAATAGCTGGTGTTTGGACAGGGTGCGCAGCAAAGGCAGTGCTTCTGTGTGGTCACCTAAAGAGTAACTGATTTAGGCTATTTAATAAACAGAACCCCCAGATCTATAGTTCACAGGATAAGTGATTTTAGGTACTGATTGGAGGGACCTGGGGGACAAGGATGGCTTTCACATTCCACTGCATATCTGCCCAGCAATGCCTTTCAGATGGACAAGAGATGTGGACCACAATCTCTGATTTTGTTCACAGAAAATCAGTAAGTACTTGAAGGCCAAGAAGGTTCAGTCCCTGGAAGCACTGAGCCTGCAGTACCAGTCTAAGGTTTCCCGGAACACACCCAAGTCCTCAGTCTATACTTACACGAGGGTAGGACTCGCAGAACTAACACTGATACTGACCCAGAACACAACTCACTAGTCTAAGAATTAGAGTCAAAACTCAGAGGTGAAACCTCCACAAAGACAAGCAGATCTCAGGGGAAAGCATAACTCTATAAGCCCAGGGTTCTAACACTGGTTCCAGCTCTTAATTGGCTGTATGACTGTGGGCAGATCATTACAGTACCTGACTGAATCAGCTCACCTCTCAGCTTACACACTGTAAGGCAGTTTGCAAACAGAAAGAAATAACCAATTGCTGAGACAGTCACTGTGTTACCAAATAAGAACCACTTGGGGACAAACCCAACCACCAGATGTCAAGTAGGAAAAAAGCCGTCTGACATGAAACTAGTAAATGTTCTCTTAGGTCAGTCTCCCAAGGCAACAACAAAAAAAGCAAAAATAAACAGAGGCCCTAATCTAACTTGCAAGCTTTTGCACAGGAAAGGAGACCATAAACAAAATGAAAAGACAACCTACGGAATAGGAGAAAACATCTGCGAACAATGTGACCAGCAAGGGCTTAACTTCCAAAATACATAAATAGCTTACAACTCAACAACCAAAGCAAACAATCCAAATGAAAATGGGCAGAAGACCTAAACAGACATTTATTCAAAGGAGACATGCAGACAGCCAGTAAAAAAAAGCACATGAGATACAATCGGTTGACTCCAAAGCGTGATTTGCCTGCAGACTGAGAGAAGCTGCCATCGCCACTACCCAATACTGGGCATAAACATCGGCAAACAGGTAGCCAGCAGGAATAATCAGAAATTAGTCATCTTACGCCAGTACTCAGATTCTAAATAGCTGGTGTTTGGACAGGGTGCGCAGCAAAGGCAGTGCTTCTGTGTGGTCACCTAAAGAGTAACTGATTTAGGCTATTTAATAAACAGAACCCCCAGATCTATAGTTCACAGGATAAGTGATTTTAGGTACTGATTGGAGGGACCTGGGGGACAAGGATGGCTTTCACATTCCACTGCATATCTGCCCAGCAATGCCTTTCAGATGGACAAGAGATGTGGACCACAATCTCTGATTTTGTTCACAGAAAATCAGTAAGTACTTGAAGGCCAAGAAGGTTCAGTCCCTGGAAGCACTGAGCCTGCAGTACCAGTCTAAGGTTTCCCGGAACACACCCAAGTCCTCAGTCTATACTTACACGAGGGTAGGACTCGCAGAACTAACACTGATACTGACCCAGAACACGACTCACTAGTCTAAGAATTAGAGTCAAAACTCAGAGGTGAAACCTCCACAAAGACAAGCAGATCTCAGGGGAAAGCATAACTCTATAAGCCCAGGGTTCTAACACTGGTTCCAGCTCTTAATTGGCTGTATGACTGTGGGCAGATCATTACAGTACCTGACTGAATCAGCTCACCTCTCAGCTTACACACTGTAAGGCAGTTTGCAAACAGAAAGAAATAACCAATTGCTGAGACAGTCACTGTGTTACCAAATAAGAACCACTTGGGGACAAACCCAACCACCAGATGTCAAGTAGGAAAAAAGCCGTCTGACATGAAACTAGTAAATGTTCTCTTAGGTCAGTCTCCCAAGGCAACAACAAAAAAAGCAAAAATAAACAGAGGCCCTAATCTAACTTGCAAGCTTTTGCACAGGAAAGGAGACCATAAACAAAATGAAAAGACAACCTACGGAATAGGAGAAAACATCTGCGAACAATGTGACCAGCAAGGGCTTAACTTCCAAAATACATAAATAGCTTACAACTCAACAACCAAAGCAAACAATCCAAATGAAAAATGGGCAGAAGACCTAAACAGACATTTATTCAAAGGAGACATGCAGACAGCCAGTAGGCACATGAAAAAAGATATTCAAATCACTACTTACTAGACACATGCAAATCTACAATGAAGTATCACCTCACACTGGTCAGAATAGCCATCATTAAAAAACCTACAAATAACAAATGCTGAAGAGGGTGTGGAGAAAAGGTAGTCCTCCTGCACTGTTTGGGGGACTGTAAGTCAGTGCAGCCACTACAGGTAACAGCATGAAGATTCCTTAAAAAACTAAACATAGAGTTACCATAAGATCCAGCAATAATCTGGAGCAATAATATGTCCACCATTCCTAGACATATACCCAGGGAAAATTCTAAGCTAAAAAGATACATGCACCCCAATGTTCACAGCAGCTGTTTACAACAGCTGAGACATGAAAGCAATCTTAAGTGTCCACTGACAGATGGATAAAGATGATGTGATACACACACACACACACAATGGAATGCCTCTAGGGTTAAAAAAGAATGAAACAATGCCACCTGCAGCAACATGGACAGACCTAGAGATGATCATACCAAGTGAAGTAAGCAGACAGAGAAAGACAAGCATCCTACATGGTATCACTTTTACATGAAATTTAGGAAAAAAAAAAGATACAAATGAACTTATACACAAAATAGAAGCAGACCCACAGACATAAAAAACAAACTTACAGTTAACAAAGAGGAAAGGGGAGATAAGTTATGAGTTTTAGATTATCAGACACACATTACTATGTTAAAAACAGTTATGCAACAAGATCCTATTATATAGCACAGGGAACTATATTCAATATGCTGTAATTAACAACGATGCCGGGGGGAAGAAGCCGCAAAGTAGAAATTCTTACTTGGGAAGAGCTGATGATTCCTTGGTGACTTCAGCAGAGCCAGCACCTGCTCCTGGTGGCTCTGCCTCTCCAGAGTCAGGAGCCACTTGCTGCCCAGCGCCCTGTGGGCCTGGGGGCTCCTGAGGGCCGCCTGAGTCTGTGGTCGAGCCAACTTCCACCTCCTGAATTGGGGCTGGGACTGGCTCCTGCTCCGTTGTGGTAACTGCAGCCGCCACAGCCTCCTCCTCTTCCTTCCTCCTGATTTTATCCTCTAGCTCCTTTCTCCTCTTTTCATCATCCTGACGGGCCATGTGGTCAAAAGTTTTGAATACCTAAAATCAAACAGCAATTTGGCAATGAGTTCATCTGCCCAGTACTGGACCATACGTCTTGCTGAAATACAGCAGTATCTGGTAAATAATGAAAAAACTATAGACTAAGAAAATCCTGTTGGCAAAATGGAAACGCACTTCCACTTCACCAAAAGCCGCTATGAAAACAATCTTTACAGGGGAGTTCCAAAATCAACGAAAAAGTGAAACTTTGACAAGCCAAGGCTCACAATATTTACATGCCTAAGAGCCCAACTTTCAGGTCTAAAAGATATTTAACTAAATGGTCTCACCTGTCACCACTTTTACAACCCCAGAGAGTCTTGTTCAAAATGCAAAGAACCCACTGTCCTGGTACTGAGAGCTATAAAGGCACCAAAACCTCAGATACAAAAAGATGGGAATTAGTTGAATTTTAATCCACAAACTACAGGCCGGCTTGCTGGACCACTGCTATCTTCCTACCCTGCCTGGGCAGAGGAACAGTGCAGGTCTTACCCTGGGAATTCAACAGATATTCACAACGTGCCTAGAATGAGCCAGGAGCACCAAAAACCCAATGCCAGCTCCCACCCTTGAAGAACTCAATTTTCTGGTGTGAGGATCAGGCATTAATCTTCCCTGGGACACAGTCACACATAAAAAAAGCTGAGACTCTCCATCCAAACAATGCACAAGAAAGGAACACTTTGAAGGCCCTATTCAGTGTCACAGTGCCGAGAGGTGGGGTCATCAAGAAATGTCTCTTACGCTAGCTAGAGACAGGAAAGCCAGGAGTTCCACCTGGAAAAGCAGGTGGAAGGAGACCCTTACTCAACCCAACAACTGCACACCTTGGTATTTACCCAAGGAAGGTGAAAACATCTCCACACAAACACCTGTATATGGACTGTCTGTAGCAACTTGATTCATAATAGTCAAAACTTAGAAGCAACCAAGGTATCCTTCAGTAAGTAAATGGATAAACCAACTGGTACATCCAGACAATGAAATATTATTCCGTCATAAAAAGAAATGAGTTATCAGACATGAAAAGATATGGAGGAACCTTGAATGCATGTTAGTAAAAGAAGCCAATTTGAAAAGACTAAACAATGTATGATTCCAACCATATGAAACTGGACAAGGCAAAACTGTAGAGACAATAAGAGTGCCAGTGGTTGCCAGAGGTTGAGGGGAGAGAGAGATTAACAGGAGATTCTTTTTAGGGCAGTGAAAATACTCTGTGTGATACCACAATGAGAGATACATGACTTCGTACATTGGTCCAAATCTCATGAACAACACGAAGAGTGACCCCTCAAGCAAACTCTGGGTCTGGGTGATGATGTTACATCAGTGGAGGTCCATCTGGTGTAAGAAACGCACCACTCTGGCGGGGGGATACTGCGAACAGGGGAGGCTGCAGGGGCGGGGGTGGTAGGAGGTAAATGGGAAACCTCTGTACCGTCCCCTCAATGTTGCTCTGAACCTAAAACTGCTCTAAAAAATAGTCTTAACAAAACAAAAATGTTTTAAAGTATGTAGGAGTCAGTTTCCAAACGGTCAGAATGCAGACTGGGGCTAAATAACTGTTGCCTGCATGAGGCAGGAAGACAGAACAAAAGAAGTTGCCACATCAGTGTTTTTACATTCTCTCAAAGCCCTCGTGAAAATGCTGTTAGGAAGACAGCACCAGTATCTCAAAGATGAAGGAAAACTAAGCTCAGAGGGTGATCTGCCTGAGATAGTGCCAGTGAACGAAGAAACTAAAAACTTACCCAGGAAGCACACTAAACACTGAAAGGAGATGCAGGCAGAGGAAGACAAGTGAAATCCTAAGGTTAAAAACTGGAAGCGACACCTGGCTCTGCTTCTCCAGAGAACCCGAGCCCCTGACTCGCTCCTCTCAGGACACCAGCCCCGCTGGCCCCCAAGCCGTTCGTCCCCCTGATGCCACACACCTGCATCTCAACTCCAGACAAGAAGCAACAGCAAGGGCTCTCTCGGAACGCTGGGACCTCTCCCAGGCCCAGGACTCATACTCCCGACCCCACTGCGGACCTCACTGCGACCCCCACTGCCCCTGCTTGCTCCGCACTCCTGCTCGTCTAAGCTGGCGCCTGCTTCACCTCTCACATTGCTGCTGACCTCAGCACTCACTTCAGAGCCCTGGACCACATAGCTGGAAGACATGTTCCTGACTTCCAATCGACCTTTTCAACGGACAGAGAGGACAGTGATTCTCTCAAGACTGCCCAACAAGCCCAGGGAGGAACAGAGAAAGCCAGCTTTCCTGACTCTCATGGAGGGAACTTCTAAGCAGGCTTCCCAAACTGGACTCCAGAATAAAGACAGAGCATCAGCTGACATGATGAAATGTCACTCTAAATTACTGTTTTCTTAAAACATAGTGATAAATGAGTAGAACACAAGTTCCACATGTGTCTTTCTTGCTGAAGGTCCTTCAAGCTATACAGCCAGGCTGTGCAAGCCCTTGGAATTGGGAGGAAAAGCTTAAGATGGTTTAAAGCACACCAACAGCCCATACTCCAAAATATCAGGGGAAAACTTCTGAGTTGCAGAATGCAGCACAACACTCCCATCCAATTTCTCTTTGCCTGAGTTCTGAAGAGAACCCCAAGTCCCTCACTGCCAAATGGCTCTGTGACTAAGAGAAGAGCTCCCCAGGATTCACCCTGATCTACTCAACCAAAATACCCAGTGATATCTGCTCTTTTAAAGTTCCTCGGGCAATGCTGATGACTGAGAACCACTTTCAAAAATCATCACCCTCCTCTCTAACTCTCGGCTAGAAACTGTCCCTCTTGGCTTCCATGAAACTTACTGCCCTGACCACTTCCCCCATCCCCCTCCCGCTCCCACAGCCTCTTGCTTCTCCAATCCATTCTCTCGGGTCCTTTCCCAAAAAGGATCAGCCTCCACCTTCAGCCCCTCTCCTTCAAACCACTCAGATTACTCTACTTCCCATAAGATCCCACAATTCAACAGCCTATAGGCAGGGACTTCTGTCTCCAATCTCCAATTCCACTCGCCTAAAATGAATCTTCTTCCCCTAAACCCAGGTGATAGTTCACTGAATGCATTTTCACAATGACAGTGCCCAGGTCTGAAACCCTGGGTCACCTCTGGCCCGCCCTGCTCCCACCTTCACTGTATTAAACTGTTCACCAACCCTCAACCTTCAAGAGTGTCTGAAATATAGTAGGTGTCTTACATACTGTGTTAAAACCTGAGACCTCTCACATTGCTGCTGACCTCAGCACTCACTTCAGAGCCCTGGACCACATAGCTGGATTCCTGACTTCCAATCGACCTTTCAACGGACAGAGAGGACAGTGATTCTTCTGCCCAACAAGCCCAGGGAGGAACAGAGAAAGCCAGCTTTCCTGACTCTCATGGAGGGAACTTCTAAGCAGGCTTCCCAAACTGGACTCCAGAATAAAGACAGAGCATCAGCTGACATGATGAAATGTCACTCTAAATTACTGTTTTCTTAAAACATAGTGATAAATGAGTAGAACACAAGTTCCACATGTGTCTTTCTTGCTGAAGGTCCTTCAAGCTATACAGCCAGGCTGTGCAAGCCCTTGGAATTGGGAGGAAAAGCTTAAGATGGTTTAAAGCACACCAACAGCCCATACTCCAAAATATCAGGGGAAAACTTCTGAGTTGCAGAATGCAGCACAACACTCCCATCCAATTTCTCTTTGCCTGAGTTCTGAAGAGAACCCCAAGTCCCTCACTGCCAAATGGCTCTGTGACTAAGAGAAGAGCTCCCCAGGATTCACCCTGATCTACTCAACCAAAATACCCAGTGATATCTGCTCTTTTAAAGTTCCTCGGGCAATGCTGATGACTGAGAACCACTTTCAAAAATCATCACCCTCCTCTCTAACTCTCGGCTAGAAACTGTCCCTCTTGGCTTCCATGAAACTTACTGCCCTGACCACTTCCCCCATCCCCCTCCCGCTCCCACAGCCTCTTGCTTCTCCAATCCATTCTCTCGGGTCCTTTCCCAAAAAGGATCAGCCTCCACCTTCAGCCCCTCTCCTTCAAACCACTCAGATTACTCTACTTCCCATAAGATCCCACAATTCAACAGCCTATAGGCAGGGACTTCTGTCTCCAATCTCCAATTCCACTCGCCTAAAATGAATCTTCTTCCCCTAAACCCAGGTGATAGTTCACTGAATGCATTTTCACAATGACAGTGCCCAGGTCTGAAACCCTGGGTCACCTCTGGCCCGCCCTGCTCCCACCTTCACTGTATTAAACTGTTCACCAACCCTCAACCTTCAAGAGTGTCTGAAATATAGTAGGTGTCTTACATACTGTTACCCAGATCCATGAATCACCTCTGTCAGTTCACCTGTAACACAAGGGAAAAGACCAACCTTTTCAGGTTGTGTTATGGATAAATAACAACCGAGAATGTAAAATACATTAACATCTAGTACAAACTAGGTGCTCAGAAAATGTTCCTTTCTCTTTTCCGCAAAAGATCGTCCTAGACAAGTGTTCCCATTCTATAATGGATTGGTTAAATAACAGAACAGAAAGGTATGGAACCAGAAAGATGAAGTTTTCAGCTCCAGCTCCACAATGAGTTTGGTCAAATCACCTGACTGTGCTGAACTGGCATCTTTATCCGCCACATAAAATTCAACTTTACCTACTTCACAGGCTTCCATGAAAGGTGCCAAAGGGTCTGCTAAAAACTCTCTCTGACACACAGCTCTCTGATCACTCAGAAGATACTTAACCACTACAAGGAGAAGGAACTGCCTTAACTTCTGAAACTGAATACCAACCCCACTCCTCATGTGACCACATTATCTCTGGGGGACACTCAAACATTCTAAGCTTCTGTTTCTTCATGCAGGCACTGAGGAAAGGAATACCTGACCAATCTGCAGCAGGCAGCAAGACTTCAGGAGATGAACCTTTGAAATCACTTCACAAACTGTAAAATGCTAGACAACAGTGGGAGGTATTCTGGGAACATACATATCTGTAAACAA
The DNA here is from genome assembly GCA_022376925.1 of Tragulus kanchil. Lineage (NCBI taxonomy): Eukaryota > Metazoa > Chordata > Mammalia > Artiodactyla > Tragulidae > Tragulus > Tragulus kanchil. Next base: position 51,157,654 of record JAIOJX010000030.1, read on the forward strand.
CAAAACTCTGTAAAAGTTAAAAGTAAAATAGGGGGCTTCCCCTGGTGGTCCAGTGGATAGGGACACCGCCTTGCAGTGCAAGGGACGCGTTGGATCCCTGGCCTGGGAAGATCCCACGTGCCACGGAGCGGCTGGACCTCTTTTGGCTTTCCCAAAAAGGATCAGCCTCCACCTTCAGCCCCTCTCCTTCAAACCACTCAGATTACTCTACTTCCCATAAGATCCCACAATTCAACAGCCTATAGGCAGGGACTTCTGTCTCCAATCTCCAATTCCACTCGCCTAAAATGAATCTTCTTCCCCTAAACCCAGGTGATAGTTCACTGAATGCATTTTCACAATGACAGTGCCCAGGTCTGAAACCCTGGGTCACCTCTGGCCCGCCCTGCTCCCACCTTCACTGTATTAAACTGTTCACCAACCCTCAACCTTCAAGAGTGTCTGAAATATAGTAGGTGTCTTACATACTGTTACCCAGATCCATGAATCACCTCTGTCAGTTCACCTGTAACACAAGGGAAAAGACCAACCTTTTCAGGTTGTGTTATGGATAAATAACAACCGAGAATGTAAAATACATTAACATCTAGTACAAACTAGGTGCTCAGAAAATGTTCCTTTCTCTTTTCCGCAAAAGATCGTCCTAGACAAGTGTTCCCATTCTATAATGGATTGGTTAAATAACAGAACAGAAAGGTATGGAACCAGAAAGATGAAGTTTTCAGCTCCAGCTCCACAATGAGTTTGGTCAAATCACCTGACTGTGCTGAACTGGCATCTTTATCCGCCACATAAAATTCAACTTTACCTACTTCACAGGCTTCCATGAAAGGTGCCAAAGGGTCTGCTAAAAACTCTCTCTGACACACAGCTCTCTGATCACTCAGAAGATACTTAACCACTACAAGGAGAAGGAACTGCCTTAACTTCTGAAACTGAATACCAACCCCACTCCTCATGTGACCACATTATCTCTGGGGGACACTCAAACATTCTAAGCTTCTGTTTCTTCATGCAGGCACTGAGGAAAGGAATACCTGACCAATCTGCAGCAGGCAGCAAGACTTCAGGAGATGAACCTTTGAAATCACTTCACAAACTGTAAAATGCTAGACAACAGTGGGAGGTATTCTGGGAACATACATATCTGTAAACAACAAAACTCTGTAAAAGTTAAAAGTAAAATAGGGGGCTTCCCCTGGTGGTCCAGTGGATAGGGACACCGCCTTGCAGTGCAAGGGACGCCGGTTGGATCCCTGGCCTGGGAAGATCCCACGTGCCACGGAGCGGCTGGACTGATGTGTCCAATCACCGAGCTGGAGCTCTGGAGCGCACGTGCCCAGAGCCGGTGCTCTGCGACAACAGACGCCACCGCAATGGGAGGCCCGCAGGAGTCAAAGAACAAAGACGGATGAAAACAGAGAAATGAAAGACCAATGGAAGTGGCCCACCCACTCCACTCCCTCCCCCGGACCCCTGCCCCAAATAAATAAATAAAGTAAAATAGGGCTTCCCTGGTGGTCCAGTGGGTAAGGACACCACCGTGCAGTGCAAGGGGTGCCGGTTCGATCCCTGGCCTGGGAAGATCCCACGTGCCGCGGAGCGGCTGGACCCATGTGTTCAACTACCAAGCCGGAGCCCTGGAGCGCATGCGCCCAGAGCGGGTGCTCTTAACAGAGGCCACTGCGATGGGAGGCCCACATGGGCCAAAGAACAAAGATGGATGCAAATAGATAAATGAAAGACTAATAGAAGTGCCCCGCCCAGCCTCCTCCCTCCCAGCCAGCACCCCCCCAAAATAAATAAATATTCTTTTAAAAAAAAAAAAAGTAAAATAAAAGCTTAAAAAAAAAAAAAAAGTGGGAGGTATTGCCACATCTCTACCTTCTCAGAGATGCTACCTCAGTTCCTCGTTCCTGGCTTAGTACCTGACTGTCTTCTTTCCATTCTATCAAAGTCCCACCTTCTCTACAAAACTTGTCTTCACTTCCAAATGATCACTTCTACTCCCTTCCTTCCATTGGGCTCTGTCAGGGAATTCGTCTTACATAGTTTCCTGTTATGGTATTTCATCTCCTTTAATAGTGTCTGAGTGTCTTAAGGAGAGACACCATCATTTAACCATCCGCATTACTAGTACATCTCCAATGCCTGTAGCAGCTGAGACTATAAATACATTTAGTATATAAATTCTTGCTTAGTACATTCCAAATACCCATCAACACACATGAAACTTAACCTGGGATGCACAGAGATACGCTCAAATGTAAACTTATTAAGTACTATTATACTATGACTGTCTTTGACACGAAAAGTCGCATTTCAAACACGAGGCCCACACTCATAACACTGCCTCCCTCCATGGCCAGTAGTCGTAGTTCTGGGATGTGCAGGTGTCCGTGCTGCGGCCCCTTCCCCAGTCTAGCCTGCACTGTTTTCATTCCCTGGCCCGCCGGCCCTGGCACCTCGAAGGGTTACGCGCTGCGGGAACTAATCGGGACCCTGAGCGTCTGCTATCCAAATGCACCCAGTCGGAACAGGCTGCTCAAGAGCCAGCCCCTCTCATACAAGAGTAAACTGACCAGCATCTCAGCAGAAGCCGCGGCTCCAGGGGGCGGGTCCGGGGAAAAGCCAGAGAATGAACCGAGGTCGGCAGCGCAGAGGGCGCGCAGGAGCCTGGGCTCCCGAATGGCCGGGGACTACGGGAGCGGGCCCGCGGGGGTCGGGACTTCCAAGGTCTTCCCCCACCTCACCCCGAGCCGCCCGTCCGCCGCGCGTTACCTGCAGCACCAGCGCCTGCGCGGCCCCCGGGGGGAAGCCCATGCGATCCGACGGGTGGCGCAGCAGGCGGTAGAAGTCCGTTTTGCGGTAGAGGAAGCCGAAGAGCACGCGAAGAAAGTCCTGAACGTTGCCCACGTGCTGCAAGATGCCCAACAGGGCCTGATCGTACAATTCAGGGTGCCCGGGCTCCATGGCGTCGCCGGCTGGAGGGAAAGCTCACTCACTGCGGGCGCGGCCCGGACACCGGCCTACGGCCACTTCCTGTCCGCCGTAGTAACCGCCCCGGCCAATTCCGGTGCTCCGTGGTAACCGCCCCGGCCGCCAGAGCGCCCGGGAAATTCCCGGTCCGCGCTCGTCAGTCCCCGCGGTGGAATGGGATGGGCTGCTCTGGAACCGACGTGACGCGTGCCCGGCCGCCACTGCCCCCAGACTTTCCGGACGGTCTTGTTAGAAGGCCCGGGGTCGCAGAACTGAGGGCGCCTAGTGGACACGTTTGATACTGGCGGAAGAGGAGTAGCGCGGGCAACAGCTGTTACGTGAGCCACGCTGTTGTCACGTGGTCTCTGGGCTGTGTTCCTGACTGGGTGTCCCGAACCTAGGCGGGACTGCGAGAGTGTTTTGCTTGCGAGTCCGTAGAGGAAAATGCGAGTCCTGTGTTGTGAAACTTAACCTGGGATGCACAGAGATACGCTCAAATGTAAACTTATTAAGTACTATTATACTATGACTGTCTTTGACACGAAAAGTCGCATTTCAAACACGAGGCCCACACTCATAACACTGCCTCCTCCATGGCCAGTAGTCGTAGTTCTGGGATGTGCAGGTGTCCGTGCTGCGGCCCCTTCCCCAGTCTAGCCTGCACTGTTTTCATTCCCTGGCCCGCCGGCCTTGGCACCTCGAAGGGTTACGCGCTGCGGGAACTAATCGGGACCCTGAGCGTCTGCTATCCAAATGCACCCAGTCGGAACAGGCTGCTCAAGAGCCAGCCCCTCTCATACAAGAGTAAACTGACCAGCATCTCAGCAGAAGCCGCGGCTCCAGGGGGCGGGTCCGGGGAAAAGCCAGAGAATGAACCGAGGTCGGCAGCGCAGAGGGCGCGCAGGAGCCTGGGCTCCCGAATGGCCGGGGACTACGGGAGCGGGCCCGCGGGGGTCGGGACTTCCAAGGTCTTCCCCCACCTCACCCCGAGCCGCCCGTCCGCCGCGCGTTACCTGCAGCACCAGCGCCTGCGCGGCCCCCGGGGGGAAGCCCATGCGATCCGACGGGTGGCGCAGCAGGCGGTAGAAGTCCGTTTTGCGGTAGAGGAAGCCGAAGAGCACGCGAAGAAAGTCCTGAACGTTGCCCACGTGCTGCAAGATGCCCAACAGGGCCTGATCGTACAATTCGGCTGCCCCGGGCTCCATGGCGTCGCCGGCTGGAGGGAAAGCTCACTCACTGCGGGCGCGGCCCGGACACCGGCCTACGGCCACTTCCTGTCCGCCGTAGTAACCGCCCCGGCCAATTCCGGTGCTCCGTGGTAACCGCCCCGGCCGCCAGAGCGCCCGGGAAATTCCCGGTCCGCGCTCGTCAGTCCCCGCGGTGGAATGGGATGGGCTGCTCTGGAACCGACGTGACGCGTGCCCGGCCGCCACTGCCCCCAGACTTTCCGGACGGTCTTGTTAGAAGGCCCGGGGTCGCAGAACTGAGGGCGCCTAGTGGACACGTTTGATACTGGCGGAAGAGGAGTAGCGCGGGCAACAGCTGTTACGTGAGCCACGCTGTTGTCACGTGGTCTCTGGGCTGTGTTCCTGACTGGGTGTCCCGAACCTAGGCGGGACTGCGAGAGTGTTTTGCTTGCGAGTCCGTAGAGGAAAATGCGAGCTTTCGGTTGGTGTGTGTCCCGTTAGTAACGTAGTCTTGGGTGAAATGCAAGGAGGTGTGCGTAAATAAAGGAAGACAAGAATGTCGAGTGCATGCACCAGTACTAAAAGGAAAGAGCTAGATGCAGCAGAGAGAATCTGGTGTGCCATCCTGTAAACATACATACAAGTATGTATGTGGTGTGTAGTGCATGCATAGCATACACACACACAGCATGTCCTAAGGGTCTGTCAAAGCATAATCTGAAACAACGTTACACACAAATATGTAAAGAACATATGTCAAAGATGTATCTATTTTACTTAAAGTAACCAACGATGAAAAAGCTAGTTGAGAGAAGCTTTTCGAGAAACTATTTATAGATACTTCGAGAAAACAGTAAAATCGCTAGGTTGTATTCAAAGCTAACTGGTGTCCTACAAAATGACATAGATTATCTATTCTAGTGGGTAGAAATGATTTGCCTCTCTACTAGCCTCAAATCTACAAGTTCACATGTATCTTCATAGTATATGCACTTAATGAATTGTGAATAAAGTCAAACTCAGATGAATTGCCCTAGAGCCATGGTTCTGAAACTTTTGGGACATAGGACCCGTTTACAGGGAATTCCGTGACAGTCCAGTGATTAGGACTCTGCATTTCTGCATCAGAGTTCCTAGGTTCAATCCCTGGTCTGGAAACTAAGATACCACATGGCAAAAAAAAAAAAAAAGACCCATTTTCACTCTTAGAATTTATTGAAGACTCTTTGGAGTCTTCAGTAAATTTTATATGTATTATGCTTAGTAACAGTTACCATATTGAAAATTAAAACAAAAATTTAAATATGTATTTATGCATTTTAATAACCAAAAAAATGTTAACATATTTTTGAAAAGAATGTTCTTCATAGCAGTAAAATTGTATGAGAAGCATAGCATCCTTTTAAATTTTTGCAAATCTCTTTACTCTGTGGACACGTTTGATACTGGCGGAAGAGGAGTAGCGCGGGCAACAGCTGTTACGTGAGCCACGCTGTTGTCACGTGGTCTCTGGGCTGTGTTCCTGACTGGGTGTCCCGAACCTAGGCGGGACTGCGAGAGTGTTTTGCTTGCGAGTCCGTAGAGGAAAATGCGAGCTTTCGGTTGGTGTGTGTCCCGTTAGTAACGTAGTCTTGGGTGAAATGCAAGGAGGTGTGCGTAAATAAAGGAAGACAAGAATGTCGAGTGCATGCACCAGTACTAAAAGGAAAGAGCTAGATGCAGCAGAGAGAATCTGGTGTGCCATCCTGTAAACATACATACAAGTATGTATGTGCGTGTGTAGTGCATGCATAGCATACACACACACAGCATGTCCTAAGGGTCTGTCAAAGCATAATCTGAAACAACGTTACACACAAATATGTAAAGAACATATGTCAAAGATGTATCTATTTTACTTAAAGTAACCAACGATGAAAAAGCTAGTTGAGAGAAGCTTTTCGAGAAACTATTTATAGATACTTTGAGAAAACAGTAAAATCGCTAGGTTGTATTCAAAGCTAACTGGTGTCCTACAAAATGACATAGATTATCTATTCTAGTGGGTAGAAATGATTTGCCTCTCTACTAGCCTCAAATCTACAAGTTCACATGTATCTTCATAGTATATGCACTTAATGAATTGTGAATAAAGTCAAACTCAGATGAATTGCCCTAGAGCCATGGTTCTGAAACTTTTGGGACATAGGACCCGTTTACAGGGAATTCCGTGACAGTCCAGTGATTAGGACTCTGCATTTCTGCATCAGAGTTCCTAGGTTCAATCCCTGGTCTGGAAACTAAGATACCACATGGCAAAAAAAAAAAAAAAGACCCATTTTCACTCTTAGAATTTATTGAAGACTCTTTGGAGTCTTCAGTAAATTTTATATGTATTATGCTTAGTAACAGTTACCATATTGAAAATTAAAACAAAAATTTAAATATGTATTTATGCATTTTAATAACCAAAAAAATGTTAACATATTTTTGAAAAGAATGTTCTTCATAGCAGTAAAATTGTATGAGAAGCATAGCATCCTTTTAAATTTTTGCAAATCTCTTTACTCTCTAGCTTAATTGAAGACAATTGATTCTCACATCTGCTGCATTCACTGCATTGCTATATGGTATTTTGATTGAAGTATACGAAACCCAGTCTTCAGTAGTTTAATTGCCTTTTCAAATAAATGTGAGTATTATTCTTGGAAATTACACCAACATTTGATAAATTGTAGTTTCTCAACAGAGGAGGAGATGGTTGGATGGCATCACTGAGTCAACGGACATGAGTTTCAGCAACTCCAGGAGATGGTGAAGGACAGGGAAGTCTGGTATGCCTCAGTCCATGGAGTCGCAAAGAATCAGCCACAACTGAGCAACTGAACAGAACTGAACAAAGGTTAGTTGCTCTATGAAATCTGAAACCATATCAATAAATGTTTCCTAGTTTGTCACATTAAGACCCATTGGTCTATCCTAATACTTTGAATGGATATTTGTTCACAGTCTAGTCCCCATACATGCAGAGCAAGGAGAGACAGAAGAAAGAGGCAGACTATTTCAGATTGGTAGGTGGGAGGTTTAATAAGCAAGGAAAGTTACAAGGCTTGTCCTGGGCAGCCACAAGACCAGCAGACTTCCATATCCACTTTGCCAGAATCATAAAAGTTTATACAGACACCTTTACTGGGTTCAGCCACATACACTGTTGAGATGATCTCAGCAACACCTTCGTCTCTCAAGGCTGCATCCCTGAAAATAACTCCCACTGCAGGAATGGTAGGCAGAACACACATTACAAGGACAGAGGAAGGGGTGAGGAGTCTCCTATTGCCTGGATTCAGCCGGAGAGTCAACCAAGGATCATGTTCTCTTGAATACCCCCACCCCCAACAAACTTTTACATACATGATTTTGTAGTCTCAGAATGGAATAGAGAATGTGATACAAGAATCTAATCTTATGTGAAACGTATGAGGCCTTCCCTGATAGTTCAGTGGTTAAGAATCTGCCTGCCAATGCAGGAGAAACGAGTTCAATCCCTGGTCCGGGAAGATTCCACATGCCACAGAGCAAGTAAGCCCGTGCCCCACAACTACTGAAGCCACACACCTAGAGCCTGAGCTCCGCCACAAGAGAAGCCCATACGTCTCCGCTGAAAAGGAACCCCCAATCTCCAGAACTAGAAAGCATGCTCAGTAAATTGCCTTTTTCACTGCATTGCTATATGGTATTTTGATTGAAGTATCGAAACCCAGTCTTCAGTAGTTTAATTGCCTTTTCAAATAAATGTGAGTATTATTCTTGGAAATTACACCAACATTTGATAAATTGTAGTTTCTCAACAGAGGAGGAGATGGTTGGATGGCATCACTGAGTCAACGGACATGAGTTTCAGCAACTCCAGGAGATGGTGAAGGACAGGGAAGTCTGGTATGCCTCAGTCCATGGAGTCGCAAAGAATCAGCCACAACTGAGCAACTGAACAGAACTGAACAAAGGTTAGTTGCTCTATGAAATCTGAAACCATATCAATAAATGTTTCCTAGTTTGTCACATTAAGACCCATTGGTCTATCCTAATACTTTGAATGGATATTTGTTCACAGTCTAGTCCCCATACATGCAGAGCAAGGAGAGACAGAAGAAAGAGGCAGACTATTTCAGATTGGTAGGTGGGAGGTTTAATAAGCAAGGAAAGTTACAAGGCTTGTCCTGGGCAGCCACAAGACCAGCAGACTTCCATATCCACTTTGCCAGAATCATAAAAGTTTATACAGACACCTTTACTGGGTTCAGCCACATACACTGTTGAGATGATCTCAGCAACACCTTCGTCTCTCAAGGCTGCATCCCTGAAAATAACTCCCACTGCAGGAATGGTAGGCAGAACACACATTACAAGGACAGAGGAAGGGTGAGGAGTCTCCTATTGCCTGGATTCAGCCGGAGAGTCAACCAAGGATCATGTTCTCTTGAATACCCCCACCCCCAACAAACTTTTACATACATGATTTTGTAGTCTCAGAATGGAATAGAGAATGTGATACAAGAATCTAATCCTATGTGAAACGTATGAGGCCTTCCCTGATAGTTCAGTGGTTAAGAATCTGCCTGCCAATGCAGGAGAAACGAGTTCAATCCCTGGTCCGGGAAGATTCCACATGCCACAGAGCAAGTAAGCCCGTGCCCCACAACTACTGAAGCCACACACCTAGAGCCTGAGCTCCGCCACAAGAGAAGCCCATACGTCTCCGCTGAAAAGGAACCCCCAATCTCCAGAACTAGAGAAAGCCACGTGCAGAAACACAGAGCTAGCTTGGCCAAAAATAAATAAATAAATTATTTATTTAATGCAGGAAGCAGCTTCTCTGAAGGGGACGCTGACCCGATCTGAAAGATGCTAACTCTGGTAACTCTGGAAAGGAATGGTGTCTGGAAGACCACAGGCTTACAAAAAAACTGCCCATAGACACAGTATTCTAAAGTTGTTTTCCACAGGGATGTGGATTATCACATCTAAGACTACTACCCATGTATATAGGAAATCAACAAGTAAGTACATGGTGAGGGTGGTGGAACCAGGCTGGTTAGGATTGGCATGAGAGGCTACAGATAAGAAAGGAGTCTAGAATGATTCGTGGGGTATGGGTTAGAGCTGGAAGCATCAGCATAAACTCCTGTTTAGCTTAATGTAGATACAGATGGCTCTATATAGAAATATTTATAGAAATGTATATGTACACATATTTACATATATATGTCCTTGCTCTCTCAGCTGAGAGGACCCGGAAGCAACAATGCTCCAGCAGCAACACACGCTGAACACCCAGATCCTGGTTTCTAATCCCATCTCCAAAGAAGGGCTGGAACCCCTGGGAGAAATGGTAGACTCTAGAACTAGACAGAAATATACAAATTGAGCCTGTATGTATGTATATGTATGCGTTAGTCACTCAGTCGAGTCTGACTCTTTATGATTCCATGCACTGTAGGCTGCCAGGCTTCTCTGTCCATGGAATTCTCCAGGCAAGAATAATGGGTAAGGAAGGTCTCAAAAAGGGGGTAAAACCCACAATGAAGGGAGTATGACAAAGAGACCGAAAAGCGAACTAAAAGGACTCCTAATGGCCAAACACGGAACAAATAAAGTGGCTGTTGTAGTGGAACCCAAAGTACCAAATGAGCATCCATGAGTCCATACTGATATAGATACCATACCGAATAAATAATAAATGGAAGAGAATAGACAATTTTCCTGTTCAAAAGCGTTCCAAATAATTTATGTAAACACTCCACCCTTCAGGAAGTGGAGGATAGCCACCCTCCCTTAAGTGTGGGCTGTGCATAGCAACCTCCCTCCAAAGAGCCCAGCATGCAAACAGGTGCAAGATAAGGGTACAGAGGAGACGCCTGGCCGACGTGACCTCAGCCAGGTGGCCAGGGTCAGCATCACAATGACAAGTTATGGCGACGGCAGGCACCCTTGACACAATGTGCTGAGAATGGCTCTCTGCCTCATGACTTCCCTCGTCAAAACCCATCCTCCTCATTTAATCAGGCGAAACACTAGACAAACCCCATTTGAAGGACATTCTATAAAATGCCTGACCAGTCTTCCAACTGTCCAGGTCACCAAAAACAAAAGAAAAGGAGAGCCAGGCACACTGTCACAACCCAAAGAGTCTATGTAGACATAACAACTGAGTGTTATCGAGTGTCCTGGGCAGGATCTGGCTCAGAAAAAGGGCACTAGGTAAAAGCCATGAAAATCTAAACGAAATAGGGATTTTGATTAGTTATAATCCTCAGTACTGGTCCATTAACTGTACGCTGACAAGTGTATTATATTACATTAATGTGATACATTAGTAAACTGGGTGGAGGGCATACAGAAATTCTGTTTTGTCTTTGTAATTTTTCTGTGAGACTATTCTAAAATGAAAAAGTTTTCTTTAAAAAAAAAAAGTACTCTGGGCTTCCCTGGTGGTCCAGTGGGTAAGGACACCACCTTGCAGGGCAAGGGGCGCCAGTTCGATCCCTGGCCTGGGAAGATCCCACGTGCCGCGGAGCGGCTGGACGGATGTGTCCAATTACTGAGCCGGAGCTCTAGAGCGCATGCGCCCAGAGCCAGTGCTCTGCGACAACAGAGGCCATCGTGATGGGAGGCCCACACGGGCCAAAGAACAAAGATGGATGAAAAAATAGATAATGAAGGACCAATAGAAGTGGCCTGTCCACCCCCCTCCCTCCCCAACCCGCAGCCCCCCCCCCCCCAACCAAAAAAAAAAAAAAAAAGTACTCTTACAAAAGGGATAGCAGACCATCAGCCCACTCGCCTTCCTCCCAAAAGCAAATGGAGTGTTGTGTGGGTATTGGTGCGGGAGAGAGACGCTCTCACCCCCTGCTGGTGGAAGTGTGAGTAAGCCAACCTCCCCAGAAGGCATTTGTATCCATTCAGTGCCACAGCGATGGTAGCTCCCCACACATAGATAGGAGACATGTAAACACCTGCTCATCACACAGGTCCGTGGTTCCATACCAGAAATCCCATAGATGAGCTGAATTTCAGAATTTAGAACATGCTTTCGAAAGGTAATTTGATGCTTACAGTACCTTAGATATTAGACCCCATCAGGATCTGAGACAGCAACATGAAATGAAACTCACTAACATGCAAAAATATATGACAATTCATACCAAATTGGTTGAAAAATAAAAGTATCCTATTTATGAAAAAAAAGAAAAATGGAAGTGTTTGTCGCTCAGTCATGTGCAACTCTTTACGATCCATGGACTGTAGCTCACCAGACTCCTCTGTCCATTAAATTCTCCAGGCAGGAATACTGGAGTGGGTAGCCATTTCCTTCTCCAAGGCATCTTTCCAACCCAAGGGTAGAACCCAGGTCTCCTGCATTGCAGGCAAATTCATTACTGTGTGAGCCAACAGGGAAGCCTATTTATAAAGAGCATAAATAGATGCATCTTGTCTGATCAGTCTTTGCCACCAAATGAGTTTGTCCCAAACCTACAAAAGAAGAAGAGACAAACACACTAGGTTTCAGAGTTTTGGGGTGGTTCTGAAATTCCACATCAGTGACTGTGGACTTAACAGCAGAAAAATAATTGGAGATAATGTGGTTGCCCACTAGCAGGGGAATGGATATAAATACCATGTTCATTCACACAGTGGAAGGCTGTATGGCAGTTCAAATGACTGGACTAGATCTCCATGTACCAACATAAATAAGTTGGAAAAAAAGATGTGTTGCATAAAAAAAAACAAAACCTCACTGCAAAAGGATAGGTCAAATATGATATAAATTAAGACAAATTTTAAATGTGAACTAACATTATATGGGTTCACACGTATGGAACAAGTTTTAAAACTTGCAAGAGGAGGACGTATGCCAAATTCGAGAGATGGATCTAGACCAGACCACACTTATGCCATTGTCTGCCACCTGCATTACAATCAGGGGTCGTTATGGGTGAGATCTGGTGGCCAGAGGGTGACCTATCATGGTCAGGCCCTGAGGGAAGAATCGGTCAAGGGACCCCCACAGAGGAGACTTTGTGGCCCCTCAGGTCAGGGCCGCTAAGGTTAGACGGGACTCTGACCCCATCAGAACTTCTGCCTGTTCTGTGGCGAAAAGTCATTGCGGCCACCCGCGCTCTCAGCAGCATGTTCAAAGCCATAGTTGACATAGGCGTTGTCGTCAGTGCTCATCGGGGCAGGGTGCTTTGAGCAGGAGGTCGCCCTGGCAGCAGCCATCTCTTCCTCCTGCTTCTGCTGCTCCACCAGAGCTGGATTGATATCAGGCCCTGCGGGGGACAGATACAAAGGACCACGGTCAGGGAAGCAGGGTGCAAGTGTTTGTTGTGGCCTCAAATGGAAGTTCTAGAGAGGGTGAGCTAAGCCCTGAGTCCCCCACTTCCATCACTCCCCTTCACCCCAGCCCTCACTTCACTGTGGCTTCACCCTAAAAGCCAGTGACCAGCGGATGCCATCCAGGCGCAGCCCCTGGCCCCTCTGCCTTCCAGTGCAGGTGCCTACCATCTGAGGGTCTTCAGGGGAAGCCCCAGGCCACCCATAACCTGTGACTCCCTCCTCCTCCTCTCTTCTTGGACACCCTGTGCAAACATTCCTTGCCAAGAAAAACCATTCCTCACTGTCATCAGACTCTGGTCTGGGAGGGGCCCCGGGGCCCCTGTACCTACCACTCGCCTCTCCGTCAGAATCCCAGGCCACTCCCAGGCTCCTTCCTCACTCCCAGCCACTCGGAATCTCCAAGCGGTGGCCACAACCTGTGCCGGACCTACATTTGGAAGGCTGTATGGCAGTTCAAATGATGACTAGATCTCCATGTACCATAAAAAAAAACAAAAAACCTCACTGCAAAAGGATAGGTCAAATATGATATAAATTAAGACAAATTTTAAATGTGAACTAACATTATATGGGTTCACACGTATGGAACAAGTTTTAAAACTTGCAAGAGGAGGACGTATGCCAAATTCGAGAGATGGATCTAGACCAGACCACACTTATGCCATTGTCTGCCACCTGCATTACAATCAGGGGTCGTTATGGGTGAGATCTGGTGGCCAGAGGGTGACCTATCATGGTCAGGCCCTGAGGGAAGAATCGGTCAAGGGACCCCCACAGAGGAGACTTTGTGGCCCCTCAGGTCAGGGCCGCTAAGGTTAGACAGGACTCTGACCCCATCAGAACTTCTGCCTGTTCTGTGGCGAAAAGTCATTGCGGCCACCCGCGCTCTCAGCAGCATGTTCAAAGCCATAGTTGACATAGGCGTTGTCGTCAGTGCTCATCGGGGCAGGGTGCTTTGAGCAGGAGGTCGCCCTGGCAGCAGCCATCTCTTCCTCCTGCTTCTGCTGCTCCACCAGAGCTGGATTGATATCAGGCCCTGCGGGGGACAGATACAAAGGACCACGGTCAGGGAAGCAGGGTGCAAGTGTTTGTTGTGGCCTCAAATGGAAGTTCTAGAGAGGGTGAGCTAAGCCCTGAGTCCCCCACTTCCATCACTCCCCTTCACCCCAGCCCTCACTTCACTGTGGCTTCACCCTAAAAGCCAGTGACCAGCGGATGCCATCCAGGCGCAGCCCCTGGCCCCTCTGCCTTCCAGTGCAGGTGCCTACCATCTGAGGGTCTTCAGGGGAAGCCCCAGGCCACCCATAACCTGTGACTCCCTCCTCCTCCTCTCTTCTTGGACACCCTGTGCAAACATTCCTTGCCAAGAAAAACCATTCCTCACTGTCATCAGACTCTGGTCTGGGAGGGGCCCCGGGGCCCCTGTACCTACCACTCGCCTCTCCGTCAGAATCCCAGGCCACTCCCAGGCTCCTTCCTCACTCCCAGCCACTCGGAATCTCCAAGCGGTGGCCACAACCTGTGGGACCTGTGACTCCCCAGCCAGGTGGCCTCTGGGGCTGTATCCACAGCCATACTTTCCTCTCCTAAAGAGGGTCAGGAAGTTTCTACAAGACTCTGGTGCCTTGAGTAGGGTCGCTGGAGCTGTGTAGCCTCCAAATACATTGCATGTGACCAGCTCTGTTTCTAGGGTGGGCAGTCTCAGTTTCTCCATCTGTGAAATGGGATGAAAACATCACCTGCCTCCAGGGGTGATAAGAGGATTAATGCACACTTATTAGCACACAGACACGCCTGTTTATTAATATAAATGTTCACTCTAGTGTTCTTGGTGTAAGGGAACAGTGCAAAATTGAACTCCTCTCAGCTTGCCCACCCTAAAAGCAGAGGAGGCTTCCTCCTGGAGCCCAGTTTAAATCTCTGTGGAGAGACAGGATGTGTAACTAGCTGTGCTCAACAGGGACTCTCCTAGTGGTCCAGTGGTCGGGAGTCCGCCAGCCATTGCTGGGAACACAGGTTCAATCCCTGGTCCGGGAACTAAGATCCCACTTGTCTCAGGGCAGTTAAGCCCATGCCCCACAACTACTGAAGCCCGTGGATGCTAGAGCCCATGCTCTGCAACAGGAGAAGCCATCACCGTGAGAAAGAAGCCCACTTACCACACCTAGAGAGTAACCCCTGCCTGCTGCAACTAGAGAAACTCCACACAGCAACAAAAATGAAACAAATGTACGTGTTGCTGGTAGGAGTTTAAATGGTAGAATTTTTTGGAGTATGTTAACAGTTGGCACGAACCATTAGTATTCATGGACGGGCCTTTCTCTAGGAAGTGCTGGAGAATGAGGTCAGAGATTCAGTCACAAGGATGGTTATTGCAGCATTGGCACCAACATGCAAAATCAGAAACAGTCTAGGGACATCTTGGATTTCTCTGGTGGTTTAGCGGTTAAGACTGTGCTCCCAATACAGGGGGCGTGGCTTCTATCCTTCATCAGGGAACTAAGATTTCCACACGCCACACAGTCAAATAAATAAAGGTTAAAAAAAGAAGAAGAAGAAGAAGAAGAAAGAAACAGTCTAAGGTCCAGCAGCTGGGAGCTGGCTAAATGGATTGTGGCCAAACTATATAAAAGGATGTGTGTTTCAACTGCAAGTTGTCACCCATGAATGACTCATGAAATCAATTTCTCAAACAGCAGCAGCATTTTTTAAAAGTCAATGATAGACTAGAACAGAAAATGTCTGCGTCTTCTCAGACAGTGTTCCTTTGTGAAAGGCTTGTTCTGCTCTGCAAGTCATGTCCATGCCTGTACACATCACCTCTCAGTGTGAAAATACATCTCTTGCTGAAGGTCATGATCAAAAGTTCAACAGCACGCGGCAGAGAACCACATGGCCACTGGAAGTGTTTAAAACACACATCTGACCCAAAAAAAAAAGATGTTTTCACTTGTTAAATGACAAACTGTAGTTTCCAAACCAGGAAGAACTGTGTGCCCACAGTTTAGGGCAGAGGAAAGGGGCTGTGAGTGTTCCTGGCATTTTGCCTGTGGCTTGGAGGCATGCGGGAGGGGCCTGGCACTCACCCAGGTAACTGAGGATGACCGGCAGGAAGACCAGGCCGTGCAGCAGGCCCAGCACGGTAATGAGGAGGTTGAGACGGAAGAAGAAGATCTGGATGAGCTGTGCTTTGGCCAGGCCCAGGATGAGGATGCCAGGCAGGTTGGTCATGGCCACACCTGCAAACACCTGGGGGTCACAGGCGGGTGTCAGGCTGGGCCCAGGGTAGTCAGCCAAGGGCTATGCAAGGCAGCCCATCGACTCACCGCGCTGCCCATGAAGATGGTGGCCTCCTTGGCCCTCTCCAGCCGAGTGGGCTTGGTGCTGATGGCAAAGGAGCGGGTGATATGGGACACGAACTCCACAGAGATGCCCACCGCCTGTACCAGACATAGTTCATGGACGGGCCTTTCTCTAGGAAGTGCTGGAGAATGAGGTCAGAGATTCAGTCACAAGGATGGTTATTGCAGCATTGGCACCAACATGCAAAATCAGAAACAGTCTAGGGACATCTTGGATTTCTCTGGTGGTTTAGCGGTTAAGACTGTGCTCCCAATACAGGGGGCGTGGCTTCTATCCTTCATCAGGGAACTAAGATTTCCACACGCCACACAGTCAAATAAATAAAGGTTAAAAAAAGAAGAAGAAGAAGAAGAAAGAAACAGTCTAAGGTCCAGCAGCTGGGAGCTGGCTAAATGGATTGTGGCCAAACTATATAAAAGGATGTGTGTTTCAACTGCAAGTTGTCACCCATGAATGACTCATGAAATCAATTTCTCAAACAGCAGCAGCATTTTTTAAAAGTCAATGATAGACTAGAACAGAAAATGTCTGCGTCTTCTCAGACAGTGTTCCTTTGTGAAAGGCTTGTTCTGCTCTGCAAGTCATGTCCATGCCTGTACACATCACCTCTCAGTGTGAAAATACATCTCTTGCTGAAGGTCATGATCAAAAGTTCAACAGCACGCGGCAGAGAACCACATGGCCACTGGAAGTGTTTAAAACACACATCTGACCCAAAAAAAAAAGATGTTTTCACTTGTTAAATGACAAACTGTAGTTTCCAAACCAGGAAGAACTGTGTGCCCACAGTTTAGGGCAGAGGAAAGGGGCTGTGAGTGTTCCTGGCATTTTGCCTGTGGCTTGGAGGCATGCGGGAGGGGCCTGGCACTCACCCAGGTAACTGAGGATGACCGGCAGGAAGACCAGGCCGTGCAGCAGGCCCAGCACGGTAATGAGGAGGTTGAGACGGAAGAAGAAGATCTGGATGAGCTGTGCTTTGGCCAGGCCCAGGATGAGGATGCCAGGCAGGTTGGTCATGGCCACACCTGCAAACACCTGGGGGTCACAGGCGGGTGTCAGGCTGGGCCCAGGGTAGTCAGCCAAGGGCTATGCAAGGCAGCCCATCGACTCACCGCGCTGCCCATGAAGATGGTGGCCTCCTTGGCCCTCTCCAGCCGAGTGGGCTTGGTGCTGATGGCAAAGGAGCGGGTGATATGGGACACGAACTCCACAGAGATGCCCACCGCCTGTGGGGAAAGAGAGGGGCTTCAGCCACAAAAGGGCAGGGATAGGGATCTCCAC
Source organism: Tragulus kanchil (assembly GCA_022376925.1). Taxonomy (NCBI): domain Eukaryota; kingdom Metazoa; phylum Chordata; class Mammalia; order Artiodactyla; family Tragulidae; genus Tragulus; species Tragulus kanchil. The sequence goes on from JAIOJX010000030.1 coordinate 51,174,837, forward strand.
TCGGGCCAGCAGGAGGCACCTAGACTCTAGAAAGAACTGGAAGCTTCCCACAAAGCTAGTACCCCTCCAGCCCTGGAGCCGCGATACTGCAGCCGGCGGGTTACCGTGACCAGGTTGATGAGGGACACGGCATTGTAGCTGATGTCCCAGAGCGTCATGAAGCCCACAGTGTCCACCAGGATCATGATGATGGAGAAGAGGTTGAGCAGGCCTGAGCGCACGTCCATGCCCAGCAGGAAGCAGCAGACGACAAAGGTGGGCACCAGGCAGATGGTCAGCATGAAGAGCCCCTCGGGGACGATAGTCAGGTACTGCTCATAGAACACGTTGGTGACTCTGTGGGACGCAGAGCACAATCACTGCTTTGTTGCTTCCCACACCCACTTCAGGCTGAACACTCAGTGTGAGGACAGTGCAGGGGCACCCCCACTGGAGCCTCCTTGCTGGAGCCCACTCCCATCCCGGGGCCACCCTCGCCAGCCCACCACCCTCACCTGCATCCCCTTCCCTGTGTCCCAGTGCCCACAGACTCACGAGTAAGGGAAGACCTCAAAGTCTGGGTCGGTGCCTGGCACCTTCCGCAGGTCAGCGGTGATATTGGCTGCCAGCGCCCGAGTGGCCCGCAGAGCCTCAGTGAAGTCCTGCGAGTTCTTCAGTGGCTTGTTGTAGGCCATGAACCTCGAGGCTGCGAAAGCCAGAGCCTGTGCCAGGCACCCTCAGAACCCCTAAGAGGCAGCACCCAGCTGGATTCAGGGCTCTGCTGCCACCATTTGGGAACTCTCAATACATGCTGAGCCAAGTGAAAGTGTTAGTCGCTCAGTCATGTCCAACACTCCGCAGCCCCATGGACTGTAGCCCACCAGGATCCTCTTGTCTATGGGATTCTTCAGGCAAGAATACTGGGGTGGGTAGCCATTCCCTTCTCCAGGGGATCTCCCCAACCCAGGAATAGAACCCAGGTCTCTTGCACTGCAGGCAGATTCTTCAGCAATCTGAGCCACCAGCTGTCTTATGTTGAGCAAAAGGCCCTGCATGTTGTTTTTTTCCCCAGCCCTGAAAACTCTGTAGCTGGTCTTACCATGGTGCCCGACTCAAGGCCTGGCCCTGACTCTGATGGATGGAGCTTAAAGGGATCCCTGAGGGGCTTCCCTGGTGGTCTAGTGGCTAAGACTCCACGCTCCCAAGGCAGGGAGCTTGGGTTCTATCCCAAGTTAGGGAACAAGATCCCACTTGCCACTACTAAGAGCTCACATGCTGTTAACTAAGACCCAGTGCAGCCAAGTAAATAAATCAGTACATTTTAAAAAAAGGAGATCTCCTGAGTGAACCTAAACTCTGCTCTGTATGGTTTCAAAACATGCATTGGATTCTTAAAATTAAGTCCATTACTTTGCCAATGTACATATTCCTCTAAGAAAGGACCCGAAAGGGAGACAAAAAAATGGAAACAAGGCTTCCCTGGTGGTCCAGTGGGTAAGGACATTGCCTTGCAGTGCAAGGGATGCCGGTTCGATCCCTGGCCTGGGAAGATCCCACATGCCGCGGAGTGGCTGGACCAACGTGTCCAATTACCAAGCCACAGCTCTGGAGCGCATGTGCCCAGAGCCGGTGCTCTGCGACAACAGAGGCCACTGCGATGGGAGGCCCACACGGGCCAAAGAACAAAGATGGATGAAAATAGATAAATGAAAAACCAATAGTAATGGCCCCTCCCTCCCCAACCTGCCCCCTCCTCAAAAAGTAAAATGGAAACAGCTGACTTGACAGAGCTGTGCATTCGGGCACCTCCTGGGTAAGTATAGTAGTCAGTCATTGAACTTGCTGCCCACTGCCCCGATCTGGGTGTGACTTGTGCCTAAGAGGATGTAGGTGCCTCCCAACTGCAGCATGAGCCACTGAAAATTCCATGAATGTCACACTGATCGTGAATTTGGGTGTGGGGAGAAGGAAACAGGCAGACACAGGGTGAAGTCTGAGGTCATGGGGCTGGGTCACGTGACCTCTGAGGACAGGACCAGGACAGTTAGAAGTCCCCCATGATGGAGGAAGAAGGGAAGGTTCAAGATGAAGAAGCTGTTCCTTGGGACTCGAGAGGCCCCTGGAGCAGCTGATTCTAGTCTTCCCCTCCAGTTGAGCCCACGCTTACCTAAAATCTGGCCGTCTGAGCTTATATTCACTGACGTGGTATATGCTCCCAGGCCACTGCAGAGGGGGAGAGCAGAGCAGATTAGCCAAGGAGCTGCCCTCGCCGTGCACCTGGCCCATGGCCACCTCAAAGGCCTCACACTGCCTCCTGCCCCTGTGACCCCTGCCATGGGCACCCACACATCAGTCCCCCTTAGTGCGTACCCCCCGCCACCACCTACCCTTTGGGACAGTTGATGTTGGGCTCGTCATTCAGAAACAAGGGGAGATACTCATTGAACTGTTCCACTGATGGCCGGGCAGTGCCTGTTGTGGAGCTCACACAGGTCTTCAAGCAGGCCAGGGAGTCTGCAGACAGAGTGGGGGGCTCCAGGCAGTGGTCCCTCCAAGGCCAGGCAGCCCCCGCCCTGCTCCACCTTATGCTCCTTTTATTTATTAATTTATTTATTTTAATTTTTATTTTACTTTTTACTTTTATAGAGTTGTGTCGTTTACAGATATGTATGATCCCAGATTAGTCATATGTATATCCCCCTATCCCACCCCTCCAGGCCGTTTCCCGACCTTGTGCTCCTTTCCCCTCAGGCTCCCATGAACTCCCACTACTGCCTATAGGCATGGTTATTCTGGAGGGATCTGCATTTGTCTCTAACAATAGGAGGAGTGCCCCTCTCAGTTATCGAAACTGCTGGTACCTTTAAGCAGGGGAGGAAGGAAAGGTTGGGGCAGAGAAACAGCCTCCATGGGCCTCCCCACTCCAACTACCAGCACAGCTGCTGGAGGCAAGGCCACGCGCCAACCCCAGCTCTCATTCAGCTCCTGGGGCACGTGAGCACCAGCCTGCTGGGTGGAAGTGGGCACATCTCAGCAGGGACAAGAGGGTGTGGCTGCCTGGTGGGCCAGCTGGGCATCCACACATATGGGTGCAGTCCCTGCCACCTGTGCCCCCTGCCTGCCCCAACTGACCCCGCAGGAAGGTAAGAAGGCCTAAGAGATCCTCCACTAGTCCTCTCCTTTCTCTAACCTCAGTTTCCCCAAGTTGTGGTAGGCCCTGAGCCCCCAGAGGCCCCATACTCACTGACAGTCGAGGGGCAGAACTTGTCTTTGTCGGGACCAAATATATAAAAGCGGCAGCAGGAAGATGAAGATACCCAGTCAATGAAGTCATCCACCCAGGAGGAGGCAGGGATGGCCAGGTAAGACCTGAAGGTCAAGGGAAAGGAAGTCAGGGGACAGGATCAGACAGGCAGGCTGTGGTGGGTCCTTCTTATGGTCGAACCTCCACCCTGGGCCTCCCCAGGTACATGGCAGCAGGTGGGCAGCAGGGTGGGAGGGAGTGAGACACTGACCCAGAGGTGGGCTGGGACACTCACACGTCAGGGAACTCAGTGGCGTACTGGATCTTCTGGGTTAAGGAGAAATTTTTGCAGCCTGCACTGGAGCAGATGGCGTTCATACCTTCCTCAGTGGAGAAGTTGTAGCCCCCAGTGGTGACAAAATAGACCGGGGCCCCCACCTCAAAGTAGCGATTCATAAAGAGGAAATAGTCGATCAGGTACGAGTCCTGCAATGGAAGACAGTCAAAGAGGTCAGGGCCTTGGGAGCTTCCCCTGGTGGTCCAGTGGGTAAGGACACCGCCTTGCAGTGCAAGGGGCGCCTGTTCGACCCCTGGCCTGGGAAGATCCCACGTGCCGCGGAGCGGTTGGACAGATGTGTCCAATTACCGAGCCGGAGCTCTGGAGCGCATGTGCCCAGAGTCGGCGCTCTGCAACGACAGACGCCACTGTGATGGGACGCCCACAGGAGCCAAAGAACAAAGACGGATGAAAATAGGTAAATGAAAGGCCAACAGAAGTGGCCCACCCGCTCCCCTCCCTCCCCAACCCAACCACCGCCCAAAATAAATAAATAAATAAATCTTTTAAAAAAAAAAAGGAGGTCAGGGCCAGACGCACCTCCAGTGCCTGTACTAGAGGTACACACACAGCAATCCATGCACCCAAGTACGCACTCATAGAGGTACAGGCTCACAGAGTCACGTGTACAGTTCCATTACAGATGTACATGGTCAGAGGTATACCCAAGGAGGCACACATGCCGAGGGACACACATCCAGGTATGATCACAGGCACCTGCACAGAGCACACTCACAGAGGTACAAGCACAGAGCATCACATGCCGCCCTGTCTGAGCACACTGATGCACGCATAACGTTGCCCCCTCCGTCTGGCACAGCAAGCTAGCCTGTGACCACAGCTCACATGGACACACCCGTGTAAACACCCATGTGCACACCCTCAAGGCCATATGCCAGGGACCTTCATGGCCTGTTCCCTTCTCTTGGAGCACAAAACTTCAAAGTGACATCGGGAATGATGGTGGAGTAGGAAGTACCAGGATTCCACTTCCCTACCTAAACGACAACCGCACTGGCAAAATTTGCCTGATGTAACTATTTTGGAACATTGGGGTCCATTGAAGGCTTCAAGCTCTCCGAGAAAGGCCTGTATGATAAACTGGTACTTTGAGCAATTTCAGCTCTTAGAATGGTACTAGCTACTCATCCTTAATCCTCCCAGCCCTGTGGCAGGCAGCCATGAGTGATTCCAGGAACAGTTTGCACACAGCTTGCAGGCCCATCTCTTAAATATCAAGGACCTGTGTTCTGCTCACTCACTGCTGCTTCTAGCATCAGTAGAGCAGACACAGAGTCAGGTGGACTCAAACTGGACTAACTGCCAAGATATTTAAAGGGAAAGTGCCAAATTTGTCTTTCCCCTTCATATTTCCCTTTTTCTCCTTTTGAGAGCCAGACATTTAAGAAATGTGACGCTCAAAAGCAACCAAAAATACAGGGGGATGTAGACAGTCACTGCCCGTGATCAGGAAAGGAGTAGGCTCAGGAAAGAGACATTAGCAACCATTAAACTTTGTAAAATAAGTAAATAAATAAGCACACCCTGCGGGGAGGAGAGAATCTGACTTCTGGAGTACCTGCAGACTCAAATGTCCACTTTTCAGCAACAATAACAAAAATCAGAAAGCATCCAATGGCTCAGAGAGATATGGCCCATACCTTTTTGCACACCAGAAACAAAAATGCATCAACAGACACTGTCCCTGAGAAAGACCAGACAATGGATATATTAGACAGAGACTTTAAAATAATTATCTTAAAGATGCTCAAAGAGCCAAAATAGCATTGTTTTCTGGACAGTCAAGAAAACAATGTATGAGCAAAATGGAGAGATTTCTCTGGTGGTCCAGGGGTAAAGAATTTACCTTCCAACGCAGGGGTCACAGGTCCAATCTCTGGACAGGAAACTAAGATTCCGCATGCTTTGAGGCAACTAAGCCTGCACAGCGCAATGAAGACCCAGCACGGCCAAAACACACACACGCGCGCACACACACACACACATATGATAGAATGATCAATACAGAAAAAGCATAAAACGAAACTGAAAAGAAATTCTAGACCTGAAAAGTATAATCAATAAATAACTTGTTTTTCAATCACTAAATCGTATCGAGCTCTTTGCAACCCCAGTGACTGCAGCACACCAGGCCTTCCTGGCAGAGGAGGGAGAGGATTCAAAAGCATTTTCAGCAGTCAGAAGAAGAATGGCTAAACGTGAAGATAGGACAATTGAAATTATCAAGTGAAGAACAGAAAGAAAAAATAATAAAGGAAAATGAATAGACCCTAAGGCACCTGTGGGACATGACCAAACAGATCAATGTACACATCATAGAAATCTCAGAAAGAAAAGAGAGGAAAAAAGAGAGATTATTTGAAGAAATAAGGGCCAAATTTTCATAAATCTGATGAAAGATGTGAGTATAAAAATTCAAAGATTGGCAGCCAGTTAAGCCAAGTGTGCTCTTTTCCCCATGGGGACCAGTGTGCAATGCCGTTTGCAGCCTCTTTGGTTGTGTATGCAGCCTGTTGCCTGTACAGGCTGCCCTAAGGGACTCTGGAGACAACTCTGCAGCGGACATTCGTTACTGGCACGCTGTTTCCAATGCGAGGTACCTTTGGAAAGCCCCATGGCACAGGGGCCAGGGTCCACATTGGCCAAGTCATAATGTCTGTCCGCACCAAGTTGTAGAATAAGGAGCATGTGACTGAGGTCCTCCGCAGGGCCAAGTTCAAGTTCCCTGGCTGCCAGAAGATCCACATGTCTAAGAAGTGGGGATTTACTAAGTTTAATGCAGATGAATTTGAAAACATGGTGGCAGAAAAGCGGCTCATCCCAGATGGCTGTGGAGTCAAATACATCCCTAATCATGGTCCCCTGAACAAATGGCGGGCCCTGAACTCATGAGAGCCTTGGCGCTGTCCCCTCACTGATCATGTCTAACAATAAATTCTACTATTCTGTCCAAAAAAAATGTCTCAAAGAAGGTTAGCAAACTCCAAGTAGGAAAACTCAAAGAGACTCACAACTAAGGCACATTACAATTCAACTGTCTAAAGATAAAGACGAAAAGAATTTTGAAAGCAACAAGAGAAGAGGCCTGTTATATAAAAAGGGTCCACAACAAGATTATAAGCATAGTTCTTATCAGAAAACTTGGAGGCCAAAAGGCAGCGAGTTTGTATATTCAGAGTACTCAAGCAAAAAAAAAAAAAAAACACAACAACTGACAACCAGAAACCCTATTCCTGGAAAACCATTAGATCAAAAAGATGGCTAAACGTGAAGATAGGACAATTGAAATTATCAAGTGAAGAACAGAAAGAAAAAATAATAAAGGAAAATGAATAGACCCTAAGGCACCTGTGGGACATGACCAAACAGATCAATGTACACATCATAGAAATCTCAGAAAGAAAAGAGAGGAAAAAAGAGAGAATATTTGAAGAAATAAGGGCCAAATTTTCATAAATCTGATGAAAGATGTGAGTATAAAAATTCAAAGATTGGCAGCCAGTTAAGCCAAGTGTGCTCTTTTCCCCATGGGGACCAGTGTGCAATGCCGTTTGCAGCCTCTTTGGTTGTGTATGCAGCCTGTTGCCTGTACAGGCTGCCCTAAGGGACTCTGGAGACAACTCTGCAGCGGACATTCGTTACTGGCACGCTGTTTCCAATGCGAGGTACCTTTGGAAAGCCCCATGGCACAGGGGCCAGGGTCCACATTGGCCAAGTCATAATGTCTGTCCGCACCAAGTTGTAGAATAAGGAGCATGTGACTGAGGTCCTCCGCAGGGCCAAGTTCAAGTTCCCTGGCTGCCAGAAGATCCACATGTCTAAGAAGTGGGGATTTACTAAGTTTAATGCAGATGAATTTGAAAACATGGTGGCAGAAAAGCGGCTCATCCCAGATGGCTGTGGAGTCAAATACATCCCTAATCATGGTCCCCTGAACAAATGGCGGGCCCTGAACTCATGAGAGCCTTGGCGCTGTCCCCTCACTGATCATGTCTAACAATAAATTCTACTATTCTGTCCAAAAAAAATGTCTCAAAGAAGGTTAGCAAACTCCAAGTAGGAAAACTCAAAGAGACTCACAACTAAGGCACATTACAATTCAACTGTCTAAAGATAAAGACGAAAAGAATTTTGAAAGCAACAAGAGAAGAGGCCTGTTATATAAAAAGGGTCCACAACAAGATTATAAGCATAGTTCTTATCAGAAAACTTGGAGGCCAAAAGGCAGCGAGTTTGTATATTCAGAGTACTCAAGCAAAAAAAAAAAAAAAACACAACAACTGACAACCAGAAACCCTATTCTTGGCAAAAGTGTCCTTCAAAAATGAGGGAAAAAATTAAGGCATTCCCATATGAATAGCTACAGAGGAAATTTGTTGCCGCAAGACCTGTTCTGCAAGAAACTCTGAAGGGAGTCCTTCAAGCTAAAATATAACTCAAGCCATATAAAGAAATAAAGATCATTGATAAGTGTGGATACATGGAAAATTATAAAAGCTAGTTTTTTGTTTCTTTTTTTTTTGTAGGGGGGTGAGTTGGGAGGGGGGCGGGCGGGCCACTTCTATTGGTCTTTCATTTACCTATTTTCATCCATCTTGGTTCTTTGGCCCACGTGGGCCTCCCATCACAGTGGCCTCTTCCATTGCAGAGCACTGGCTCTGGGCGCATGTGTTCCAGACTTCCAGCTCCGTAGTTGGACACATCGGTCCAGCCGCTCTGCGGCACTTGGGATCTTCCCAGGCCAGGGATCGAACCTGAGCCCCTTGCACTGCAAGGCGGTGTCCTTACCCACTGGATCACCAGGGAAGCCCTAAAAGCTAGTTGTATTGTAACTTTGGTTTGTGATTCCATTTTTTAATTTTACATAACGTGAGAGACTAATACATAAAAATTATTATTCTATGTTTTTGGATACACAATGCATAAAGATGTAGTTTTGTGATAGCAAAAACTGAAAGGAAATGGAAATGAGCTGTATAGGAGCAGAGTTTTGTATGCAGTCCATGTTAAACAAGAATAAATTCAACAAATTTTAGGATATTTAATGTAATCTCCCTGATAACCACAAAGAAAATAGCCATATAATGATTCATGTTGATGTTTGGAAGAAAACAACAAAATTCTGTAAAGCAATTATTCTTCCATTTAAAACATTAACCAGTTAATTTAAAAAAAAAGAAAATAGTCATATAATATACACAAAAGAAAATGAAAAAAGAATTTAAACGTTTCACTATCAACTAAACACAAAAGACAATAGTAATACAAGAAATGAGAGACAAAAACTATAAAGTATATAGAAAACAAATAGCACAATGACATGTCTCTCCTTATCAGTTATTACTTTACATGTAAATAGGCTACTCTTTCCAATAAGAACAAAAAAAAAAATAGTCTACATATGAATAGCTACAGAGGAAATTTGTTGCCGCAAGACCTGTTCTGCAAGAAACTCTGAAGGGAGTCCTTCAAGCTAAAATATAACTCAAGCCATATAAAGAAATAAAGATCATTGATAAGTGTGGATACATGGAAAATTATAAAAGCTAGTTTTTTGTTTCTTTTTTTTTTGTAGGGGGGTGAGTTGGGAGGGAGGGGGGCGGGCGGGCCACTTCTATTGGTCTTTCATTTACCTATTTTCATCCATCTTGGTTCTTTGGCCCACGTGGGCCTCCCATCACAGTGGCCTCTTCCATTGCAGAGCACTGGCTCTGGGCGCATGTGTTCCAGACTTCCAGCTCCGTAGTTGGACACATCGGTCCAGCCGCTCTGCGGCACTTGGGATCTTCCCAGGCCAGGGATCGAACCTGAGCCCCTTGCACTGCAAGGCGGTGTCCTTACCCACTGGATCACCAGGGAAGCCCTAAAAGCTAGTTGTATTGTAACTTTGGTTTGTGATTCCATTTTTTAATTTTACATAACGTGAGAGACTAATACATAAAAATTATTATTCTATGTTTTTGGATACACAATGCATAAAGATGTAGTTTTGTGATAGCAAAAACTGAAAGGAAATGGAAATGAGCTGTATAGGAGCAGAGTTTTGTATGCAGTCCATGTTAAACAAGAATAAATTCAACAAATTTTAGGATATTTAATGTAATCTCCCTGATAACCACAAAGAAAATAGCCATATAATGATTCATGTTGATGTTTGGAAGAAAACAACAAAATTCTGTAAAGCAATTATTCTTCCATTTAAAACATTAACCAGTTAATTTAAAAAAAAAGAAAATAGTCATATAATATACACAAAAGAAAATGAAAAAAGAATTTAAACGTTTCACTATCAACTAAACACAAAAGACAATAGTAATACAAGAAATGAGAGACAAAAAACTATAAAGTATATAGAAAACAAATAGCACAATGACATGTCTCTCCTTATCAGTTATTACTTTACATGTAAATAGGCTACTCTTTCCAATAAGAAGTCAGAAGTTGATAGAGTGGATTAGAGAAATAGAATCCAACTATATGATGTCTGTAAGAAACACTTGAGATCCAAAGACACTCCACAGGTTGAAAGTGAAAATATAAAAAAAAAGATATTCCAGGGGTTTCCCTGGTGGCCCAGTGGGTAAGGACGCCACCTTGCAGTGCAAGGGGCGCAGGTTCGATCCCTGGCCTGGGAAGATCCCAAGTGCTGCAGAGCGGCTGGACCAATGTGTCCAACTACAGAACCGGAGGTCTGGAACACATGCGCCCAGAGCCAGTGCTCTGCGACAAGAAAGGCCACTGCGATGGGAGACCCACGCAGGCCAAAGAACAAAGATGGATGAAAACAAATAAATGAAAGACCAATAGAAGTGGCCAAAAAAAAAAAGAGTTCATGGGAGGAGCAGGTGCAGAAAGATTGACAGAGTTCATTAAAAAAAAAAAAAAAAGATATTCCATGCAAATAGTAGCAATTATGCAAAGATATTCCATGCAAAGATATTCCATGCAATAGTAGGCTATCCTACTACCAGATAAAATAGACTTTAAACCAAAAAAGTTTACAAAAGACAAAGAACATTATATATTAATAAAACAGTCAGGAAGAGTAAGTGTATATGAATAGTTACACACCTAAAGAATGACCATCAAAATCTATGAAGCAAAACTTGACAATAAGAATTCAATATTCCACTATCAATAATGGGTAGGACACCCAGAGAGAAGATAAGTAGGGAAATAGAGGACCTGAACAACACAATAAACCAGCTAAATCTAACAAACCTACACAGAAACCCTGCCCAGCAACAAAATACATATTCCTCTCAAATATACATGGAACATTCTCCAAGATGAACCATACGTTTGGTCACATATTCAATCTCAACTTTTAAAAAGATCGACAACAAATCATGTGCATTCCCTGACCACAACTGCATGAAGTTAAAATCAATAACAGAAAATGAAAAAAATTTAAAGTTTCACTATCAACTAAACACAAAAGACAATAGTAATACAAGAAATGAGAGACAAAAACTATAAAGTATATAGAAAACAAATAGCACAATGACATGTCTCTCCTTATCAGTTATTACTTTACATGTAAATAGGCTACTCTTTCCAATAAGAAGTCAGAAGTTGATAGAGTGGATTAGAGAAATAGAATCCAACTATATGATGTCTGTAAGAAACACTTGAGATCCAAAGACACTCCACAGGTTGAAAGTGAAAATATAAAAAAAAAGATATTCCAGGGGTTTCCCTGGTGGCCCAGTGGGTAAGGACGCCACCTTGCAGTGCAAGGGGCGCAGGTTCGATCCCTGGCCTGGGAAGATCCCAAGTGCTGCAGAGCGGCTGGACCAATGTGTCCAACTACAGAACCGGAGGTCTGGAACACATGCGCCCAGAGCCAGTGCTCTGCGACAAGAAAGGCCACTGCGATGGGAGACCCACGCAGGCCAAAGAACAAAGATGGATGAAAACAAATAAATGAAAGACCAATAGAAGTGGCCAAAAAAAAAAAGAGTTCATGGGAGGAGCAGGTGCAGAAAGATTGACAGAGTTCATTAAAAAAAAAAAAAAAGATATTCCATGCAAATAGTAGCAATTATGCAAAGATATTCCATGCAAAGATATTCCATGCAATAGTAGGCTATCCTACTACCAGATAAAATAGACTTTAAACCAAAAAAGTTTACAAAAGACAAAGAACATTATATATTAATAAAACAGTCAGGAAGAGTAAGTGTATATGAATAGTTACACACCTAAAGAATGACCATCAAAATCTATGAAGCAAAACTTGACAATAAGAATTCAATATTCCACTATCAATAATGGGTAGGACACCCAGAGAGAAGATAAGTAGGGAAATAGAGGACCTGAACAACACAATAAACCAGCTAAATCTAACAAACCTACACAGAAACCCTGCCCAGCAACAAAATACATATTCCTCTCAAATATACATGGAACATTCTCCAAGATGAACCATACGTTTGGTCACATATTCAATCTCAACTTTTAAAAAGATCGACAACAAATCATGTGCATTCCCTGACCACAACTGCATGAAGTTAAAAATCAATAACAGAAGGAAACTGAAAAATTAACAAAGTTGTAGAAATTATACATCCCAGCAAGGATTTATCTTGAATATGACAGAAAGTCACAGTTAAGGAAAATAAAATAGACAAACTGGACTTTATGAAAATTCAAAACTTTGGTGCATCAAAAGACACTACCAATAGAGTAAAAAAGCAACCAACAGAAATGAAGAAAATATTCACAAATCACATATCTGGTATTAATCAGATATTAATCCCACCTATCTGACAAGGAATTGATTATCCAAGATACCTAGAGAACTCTTAAAACTTAACAACAACGAAATCCAGCCCAATTCAAAAATAAACATTTGGGGCTTCCCTGATGGTCCAGTGGGTGGAGAGTCCACCTTGCACCGCAAGGGGCGCCAGTTCGGTCCCCGGCCCGGGAGGATCCCACGTGCTGCGGAGTGGCTGAACTGGTGTGTCCAGTTATGAGCCAGCACTCTGCACCCAGAACTGGTGCTCTGCAGCGAAAGAGGCCACTGCAATGGGAGGCCCACACAGGCCGAAGAATGAAGATGGATGAAAATTTAAACATTAATTTAAAAAAAAGGAAATATACAAATAAGTGTATGCTTAACATCAGTAATCATCAAGGAAATGCAAATCAAAACCACAACGAGATACCACCTCATATTCATTAGGATGGCTTGAGCCTTGGTCCATGCCACCCCAACCTCTCTGTCCTGCTGACATTCCTCACAGGTCTGGGGACCAAGGGAAGGGCAGAGAGGGCACCCACCAGTGGCCCCAGGGCCTCTCACCTTGGGCAGGGCCAGTTGCTGGTCCAACCCCACATTGATGACCATAACTATGAGAAAATGAATAACCCGGGCCCTAAGTAGGGAAATAGAGGACCTGAACAACACAATAAACCAGCTAAATCTAACAAACCTACACAGAAACCCTGCCCAGCAACAAAATACATATTCCTCTCAAATATACATGGAACATTCTCCAAGATGAACCATACGTTTGGTCACATATTCAATCTCAACTTTTAAAAAGATCGACAACAAATCATGTGCATTCCCTGACCACAACTGCATGAAGTTAAAAATCAATAACAGAAGGAAACTGAAAAATTAACAAAGTTGTAGAAATTATACATCCCAGCAAGGATTTATCTTGAATATGACAGAAAGTCACAGTTAAGGAAAATAAAATAGACAAACTGGACTTTATGAAAATTCAAAACTTTGGTGCATCAAAAGACACTACCAATAGAGTAAAAAAGCAACCAACAGAAATGAAGAAAATATTCACAAATCACATATCTGGTATTAATCAGATATTAATCCCACCTATCTGACAAGGAATTGATTATCCAAGATACCTAGAGAACTCTTAAAACTTAACAACAACGAAATCCAGCCCAATTCAAAAATAAACATTTGGGGCTTCCCTGATGGTCCAGTGGGTGGAGAGTCCACCTTGCACCGCAAGGGGCGCCAGTTCGGTCCCCGGCCCGGGAGGATCCCACGTGCTGCGGAGTGGCTGAACTGGTGTGTCCAGTTATGAGCCAGCACTCTGCACCCAGAACTGGTGCTCTGCAGCGAAAGAGGCCACTGCAATGGGAGGCCCACACAGGCCGAAGAATGAAGATGGATGAAAATTTAAACATTAATTTAAAAAAAAGGAAATATACAAATAAGTGTATGCTTAACATCAGTAATCATCAAGGAAATGCAAATCAAAACCACAACGAGATACCACCTCATATTCATTAGGATGGCTTGAGCCTTGGTCCATGCCACCCCAACCTCTCTGTCCTGCTGACATTCCTCACAGGTCTGGGGACCAAGGGAAGGGCAAAAGGGCACCACCAGTGGCCCCAGGGCCTCTCACCTTGGGCAGGGCCAGTTGCTGGTCCAACCCCACATTGATGTAGCACATGAAATAGAGACTCGCTCCAAACAGGGCCAGGAAGAGCACCACCTGAGGAGGGAAGCGCCGAGTGAAGGTCTCCAGCACAGCAGCTCCCCAGCCTGGGTCTGGGCGGGGTCTCGTGGGAACCCTTGTGGAGTTGGGCTGACCTGAATCTCAGCTGCCCCCTGGCTTCAGCCCTTGGACCTGGGCAAGCACCAGACCCCTCTGACGATCACAGGCAAGGGTCAAGGCTGAGGAGACCCTCCCGTTCTGGGCACTACCAGGCCCCCCAATCCCAGGTGGCATGAGGTCCCCTGCTGCCTCGCCTGCCACACTCACCACGACCACGCGGGTGAGCCAGTGCAGCAGGAACGGGGCGTAGAACTTGCGGAAAAATTTGAGCAGGAGCCCCTCATCCAGGCTTGGTGGAGGCAGCTTCCGGGCCTTCCTGCAGCAGCAAATGTCCAGCCGGGAGGCCTGGAAGGAGGAGGACACCCTAGGTGACCCCCAAACAGACTCTGGGGACCACTTCCCTCCCGTGGGGTGGGCAAATGACCTTCCACAGGTGGCCTATGCCAGCACCGCACGGTGGGGACGTACCAGTGTGCTGTTCTCTTTACCTTCACTTTTTGCTTTGATAAAATACCTTTGAACTTTGCACCATCACTGAAACAATAGCTCCCTTCCAGTTAGTTTCTCCTTTATATTTTATTTCATGACCTCAAGTACTTTAGCAGGTTTGATCATATTTCCCCAAGTTACCAAAAAACAAAATTAAAATTTTCCAAGAATGCAAGGAGGCCCACACAGGCCGAAGAATGAAGATGGATGAAAATTTAAACATTAATTTAAAAAAAAGGAAATATACAAATAAGTGTATGCTTAACATCAGTAATCATCAAGGAAATGCAAATCAAAACCACAACGAGATACCACCTCATATTCATTAGGATGGCTTGAGCCTTGGTCCATGCCACCCCAACCTCTCTGTCCTGCTGACATTCCTCACAGGTCTGGGGACCAAGGGAAGGGCAGAGAGGGCACCCACCAGTGGCCCCAGGGCCTCTCACCTTGGGCAGGGCCAGTTGCTGGTCCAACCCCACATTGATGTAGCACATGAAATAGAGACTCGCTCCAAACAGGGCCAGGAAGAGCACCACCTGAGGAGGGAAGCGCCGAGTGAAGGTCTCCAGCACAGCAGCTCCCCAGCCTGGGTCTGGGCGGGGTCTCGTGGGAACCCTTGTGGAGTTGGGCTGACCTGAATCTCAGCTGCCCCCTGGCTTCAGCCCTTGGACCTGGGCAAGCACCAGACCCCTCTGACGATCACAGGCAAGGGTCAAGGCTGAGGAGACCCTCCCGTTCTGGGCACTACCAGGCCCCCCAATCCCAGGTGGCATGAGGTCCCCTGCTGCCTCGCCTGCCACACTCACCACGACCACGCGGGTGAGCCAGTGCAGCAGGAACGGGGCGTAGAACTTGCGGAAAAATTTGAGCAGGAGCCCCTCATCCAGGCTTGGTGGAGGCAGCTTCCGGGCCTTCCTGCAGCAGCAAATGTCCAGCCGGGAGGCCTGGAAGGAGGAGGACACCCTAGGTGACCCCCAAACAGACTCTGGGGACCACTTCCCTCCCGTGGGGTGGGCAAATGACCTTCCACAGGTGGCCTATGCCAGCACCGCACGGTGGGGACGTACCAGTGTGCTGTTCTCTTTACCTTCACTTTTTGCTTTGATAAAATACCTTTGAACTTTGCACCATCACTGAAACAATAGCTCCCTTCCAGTTAGTTTCTCCTTTATATTTTATTTCATGACCTCAAGTACTTTAGCAGGTTTGATCATATTTCCCCAAGTTACCAAAACAAAATTAATTTTCCATGGAACAAGGAGAACTACGTGGCCCAAACATTCCAGCACACTGTTCCTGCACTTGGTCCCATGCTCTGAGCCTGCTATGCAGAGTAAAGCCACCCCTTCCCTGGCCAAGATAGGGACAAGAGTGAGTCTGGGTCTTGCCTCCGCCCCTACCTCTTGCCTCCTGCTGTCGAGGGAGAGCAGGGCCACAAAGGCCGACATCTGCAGCAGGAAGTCAAGAAGCACCGCAAAGCCGGAGGTCAGGGCAAAGGTCCGCACAGCTGGCATGGGAGTCAGGGCTCCTGAGGGGTGGGGAGCGGCCAAGGATGAATCTCAGGGCCTGGTACTTACTTAGACAGGAACCGAGGGCAAGGGGGCTGCCAGTCTCTGAGAACGCTCAGGGCCTGGTTAGGGAGGGACTGCCCAGGCTCACCTAAGAAGAAGCAGATGGCCTCAGAGAGGCTGCAGAGAAGCATGCTGGGGGCCACTCTGCCCAGGGCTCGGCCAATGTGGGCCTCCCGTGCCTCCCCAGGCCTCCGAGGCAGTCTCTGTGTGGGGAGGTCAGGAACAGGGTCAAAATCTGGCCAAGGGGTCTGTCCCTCACAGGACAGCAGGGAGCCAGCCAGTGCCCTCACTTTCCCAGGCGTGGACATCACCTGGTGACACAAGGAGGCCTGAGGAACAGCCCCCACCTCCCCCGTGGGAGCAGACCCTGCCAACGCGCTGCTCTAACCCATCTTCCACTTCTCAGGTCTGGCCTGGGCCTTGGCCTGTTTCAGGATGTCCACAGCATCCTCTCTCTGACCCGTGGGTGGAATCCCAGGTGTTCACGAACGAGAGAGGCTAAATCGACTCTAACATACCCTTCTGTGGAATGTCACCTAGCAAGCAGCACGAAGACAGAGCTAGCGCTAGCGGAGCAAAGAACGAGCCCGGCTCCATAGTGGACCTCTAACCTGAGTGCTCTGCTGCCTGTGCTGATTCACGTGAACTCTGGATCTTTTGTAAAAGCATGTTGCCTAGAGCCTGAAATATACAGGCTAGCCCATTGCCAAGGGTCTGACCTTTAAAGGTTTAACACTTTTTCATTCATATGGAGATTAAAAAGTTGCAGAATGGAGTCTAACACTGGCCTTGTTGGAGGCGTTTGGGACCTGCTTGGACAGCTCCAAGAGCAAAAGATTATGGCTCCAAAACATTTGCAACAACCAGCCACACCCCTTCCCATTTTTGTATAAAAAATGTCTAAATTCTAACTCAGAGAAGATGGTTCTTTAGGATACTAGTCTATCATCTTCTCAGTCTGCTGACTTTCCAAATAAAGTCACTATTCCTTGCCCTTACACCTCGTCTCTTGATTAATTGGCCTGCCAGGCAGTGAGTAGTATGAGCTTGGGCTCAGTGACATATGTGTTGTGCGACACTCTTCCCAGGCTGTACGTGACGCTAATGGAGGGAAAATCCAAGAGACACGCGAGGTATGAATGCATTAATGTGGACAATAAACACAAGCGCTGTTTTCTATGGGAATTTTACACACGGACATCAGTGCTTAGAAAGAGGCTGAAAGAAACCTAGCAAACCCGTGCAGGGCTATGCCTGGGTGTGTAGGCACAGCTGGGCATGTGCAGAGCTGCTGCTCTCTTACCTGGTACTCGAGAACGAAGATGAAGATGTTGTCAGCCCCCACGGCAAGCACCAAGAAGGGCACCACTTGAAGGATCACCAGCGACGACGGGACACCCAGGTAGGAGAAGAAGCCCATAGAAGCCACGACTGCTCCCAGCACCACGGCCACCCCGCCCAGGCCCAGTGTGGCCTTGGAGTCTACCTGCAATGGGACCAGGCTCAGCCTCCTGGCTGCAGCACTGCCTGATGTGCCCCCACCCCCAGTGACAGGAGGGCAGCATGCGCCGAGCTTCTGCATTTTGACGCCTTTGCACAGCCAAGGGCAGGTCCTGTGAGCGTGCCACTTCTTCCTCAGGCATGCATTGTATATGAATATGAGCTCTGAATATGAGCTCAAGGAGACTATGAGCTTTGCATTCGCACAAGTTGAGGAAGGGTCGTCAGGAGCAGAATGAAACCTGGCACGATCTTTTGAAACAGAACACTTAAGAAGCATCGCCCTTTGGAGGAGCTACTCCTGGTGAGTTTGCTGTTTTGAAGTGCTCTGGAAAGCACGTTGGGAAGGTCCCGGGCATCCTGACGGGCCCGCTCACCCTCGCTGTTCCCCTCTCCCTTCTCACCGGTACTCGACGCCAACTGGAGTAGCTGCCCAGGGCCAGGGAGATGTACAGGAAGATAACCAGATAGCTGACAGCAAAGATGGGCAGGTCCTCAGCTGTGGTGCTGTTGATCTCATCTTCCAGGGAGCGCTGTGGACACACACCCAGCCATCCCCACTGACCCAAGAGCTCAGCCAGCGGGCACCCTGTGTGTGAGCCCCTGTGAGCCCCGACACGCCTGCAAGGCCAACTGTCACATCGCCCCATCCTCCTGGGAAGGCAGCCACAAGTTAAGGGCCACTCAGAAGGGGTGAGGGCAGGAGGGGAACCCAGGACTCCACCCACAGCTGCCTGAACTGTTCCCCGAGAACCAGGAACCCTGAAGCCCCTACCTCCGCCATGAATGTGACCTGGAACACACCGGCCGTCCGACGCTGGAAGGCTCGCATCTCCTCCAAGAAGGCCTCCTCCCAGAGCTTAGCCTGGGCCAGCTTGGGATCCCCAGAAGGGTAGTTGTTGAGGGAGAAGGTTAGGACCAGGGCATCTGCCTCAGAATAGTCTTTTCCTGGAAGGAGAGATGCTCAGCTGCCTCCAACACACCTCTGCTTTCCTCCTCCGACTCCAGCCTCCCCTCTGTCTCCCCTCCCCGCTCTGGTCACATTCTTCCTCTCCACCCCAACGTTGTCATCTAAGCCGCTATCTAACCCCATTCCCCTCTCTCAACCAAAGGCAAAACCTGTGGATCCAGGCACAGAACCAGAGAATCTGAGCAGGGCTGGGAGAAGATACAGGAAGTGACAGAGAAAGGACGCAGCATGAGCACGTCTGCGGCCCCCACGAACCCCCCCCGACCAGCCAGGCCACCCTCAGCAGCAGGAAGCCCATGGCCACTCCCATCCTTCTGTGCGTGAGTCCTGCCTCATAGGTCCTCCCCCTGGCTCCTGGGGAGGTCAGAGCTTACCTTCATAGCCCCCCACGGCAAGGAAGGGGAAGATGGGCGCCCCGTAGTCAGCCATGCAGCTCAGGGCCAGGGCCGTGCCATCTTTATAGGTGAGGGGAGCACTGGTGGAAGAACAAAGGACCTTTCCTGACCCCATTCTGACCACCCTGGCCCTGGTGCCCCACCGCAGACCCCTAGCACCATTTCTGGACCCTCTGATTAGAACATTTCTTTTTTTTTTTTGGATTAGTCGGGCATACAATTGAGGCACAGTAGCCATACTTTTGTTAATAGCATTCCATTAGCACAAGTAAAAGTTTCCATGCAGTCAGTTATCATGACATGTTTTTGTGGTTGCTCAGTCATTAAGTCGTGTCCGGCTGTTTGTGACCCCCATGGACTCACCAGGCTCCTCTGTCCATGAGGTTTTCCAGGCAAGAATACGGAGTGATTAGAACACCTCTCGGCCCTGTCCAAGGTGAACCGGAGCTCCCTGACTGGGGTCTTGAGCTCTCTCTCTGCTCACACCAGCCTCACCCTCCTGCTCCACCGTCATCTCCTTCCAGATGCAGCAAGGGGGTGAGTGCTGCCCTGGGGTCGGGGTCAGAGTCTGGTACAAGCCCTTCCCTGAGTCCTAACCGGCAGCAGAGGCAGGCAGACCGCACACTGCCCTCGGAGTCCTCCTCCCACCGCCCCAGAGCCCTCCACGCGAGTAAGTGCATCCCTCAGTCACCAGCTGTCTGGGAGTGGCGGTGGCTGTGTGACCTTGAGCAGCTCACCGTACTCCTCTGGGCCTCAGTTTTCCTGTCTCTGAAATGGGTATAATCAGGCCACCCAAGAGTTGTTCTGCGCATCCAAAAGCAAAATAAAAGGGTGCTGTGTGATGGTTGGGAGCGGTAGGAAGGGGGGGATATATGACTAACATGGGAACATACATATCTGTAAACAACAAAACTCTGTAAAAGTTAAAAGCAAAATAAAGGTTAAAAAAAAAAGGCAAAATAAAGGTAACTCAAAGACTGGGAACCTGCAGTTAGAGCTTTCTCCCTGACCTGCCAGTTCTGAGAGCCAGCCCTGGGGCTGAGACACAGACTCTGGCAAGCACCCCAGACTCGGCTCACCTGAGGGGTAGGAGCCCTGGCTCTCTAATCCAGAGGTATTCAGGGTGACCCAGGGGCCTTGGGAGCCCTGGAGACCCTTTCCAAGGTCTACAAAGTCAAAACTATTTCCACAATAACACTGAGATGCTACTCGCTGTTTTTACCCTTCTTCGATCTCAAGTCTATGGCGTACAGTTTACTGACATGGCTTTAGTTTCCATATTGCAGCTAACGTTTAAGAAAAGATCACTTGCTGAGTTTTGATGAAGTATCAAAACACCCCACAATTTTCTGAAAAGGCTACGCCGACACGCCTCCCGCTGCTGGCTGCTGAGATGGGTGTGTGGCCACACATTCTCACTGTGCTTCAACCAACAGGCCAGACAGAACCAGATGCCAGAATCCAGCACCTTCTGCTAAGCAACACCCCGAAGAGAGTTTCAAAGATGCAAAAGAACGCTACTCTTTGCACTCCTGATATTTTCAGTACAGAAAACACGATTATTTTCCTAAAAATATGTTACGGGATTTCCCTGATGGTCCAGTGACTGGGAGTCTGCCTACTGGAGTGAGGGACACAGGTTCAATCCCTAGTCCAGGAGGATCCCGCACCCTGTGAGATGACTGGGCCCGTGCATGCACCGCGACTACTGAGCCCATGAACCGTGACAACTGAAGCCTTAGAGCCTGTGCTCCGGCACGAGAGAACCACCACAGTGAGAGGCCCGAAGAGCCTGTGCGCCACAACGAAGACGCAGCATAGCCAAAAAAATTAAAAATGTAATGCCTTCTTTTAAAAGTGTAAATAATTAAAATGGGTTATTTATATCAGCCTATGATAAGCCTATTATTTTTATTTTTAAAGAATTAATTAGGGGGCTTCCCTGCTAGCTCAGTGGTAAAGAGTCCGCCTGTCAGTGCAGGAAACACAGGTTCGATCCCTGATCCAAGAAGATTCCGCATGCTGCGGAGCAACGAAGCCCGTGAGCCACAACTATGGCTCTAGAGCCTCGGAGCCGCAACTATGGAGCTCACGTGCCGCAACTACTGAAGCCCGTGTGCCCTAGAGCCCGAGTTCCACAAGAGAAGTCACCGCAACAAGAAGCCTGCTCACCTCAACTAGAGAGGAGTCCCCACTGCCTGCAACTAGAGAAGAGCCTGTGGCTGCAGTGGAAAATGCAGAATAGCCAAAAATAAATAAAATGCTTAAAAAAAACAAAAAAGAACAGCCCCAACTCAGTGATCTGAACCACCTGTTCCACCCTGAAGTTGCCAGGATCACTCTATGCTTACATCATACGAGTGAAAAGGCCCCCAAGCCCCAACCTTTGGAGAAACAACCTGGGGCTTCTCTTCTACCCCTGCCAAAAAGAATTAATTAAATATTTTGTCATTTCTCAGGTTTGCTTTCTCCTGTGGTAAATGTCAGTGGCTGTAACCTCTCCCCACAGCCTGGTTCTCTGGGGTCTTCAGTCTCTTGTCAAGTGCGAAGGGACCCTGACTAGGCACTTGAAGACCTCTGCCCACTACAACCCCAAGGAGCCTCAGTGCGGCCAGCCTGCCTGCTCCTCTCCAGGCTTGGTAGCTCTCAAACCTCCACTCTTGGTCCCAAGGCCCACCAGCTTCACTGGCATCCTGTTTGCATCAGAGCCAAGTGCATGCAGCCTGGGACCAAATCTCAAACAGCATGAAGGCTCCACGTGGCTGCAGCCTGCACCAGGGCACCTGGCCCAGGTGAGCAGGATCTGAAACCAGCCCGGCCGCTGCCCAGGCCTGAGGCCCCTTATGGGCTGCCCATGGCCCTGCTGGCTTGCACTCAGGCCAGCACAGAACAAAAGGAAAACTAAAAGCACACCCGTGAACAGCGCCTCAGACTACCCTGTGACCCTTAAACCAAGAACACACAAGGACGTGTCCAGCTACATCAGGAGCACTACAGAAAGACCGCGTGGAAGCGAGAATGGTTCAGAGCAAATCAGTGACTGCGAACACGCGCTCCACTGAGGGGGAACCCGAGAAGGAACGAGGAGAGAAACAACATGTCACAGCCCCCGTGACCGAGACACAGAGCCACACGGTGCCCCTCAGGCCACAGTGTGTACCCGGCCTGGGCTCCAGGAGACCCCTGCCGACACCAGAACCTGCACCCTCGAGGACTCACTTGACGCAGTAGAGGAAGTGGTCCTCCAGTCCACCTGGGCGGTCTGCTCACCTCAACTAGAGAGGAGTCCCCACTGCCTGCAACTAGAGAAGAGCCTGTGGCTGCAGTGGAAAATGCAGAATAGCCAAAAATAAATAAAATGCTTAAAAAAAACAAAAAAGAACAGCCCCAACTCAGTGATCTGAACCACCTGTTCCACCCTGAAGTTGCCAGGATCACTCTATGCTTACATCATACGAGTGAAAAGGCCCCCAAGCCCCAACCTTTGGAGAAACAACCTGGGGCTTCTCTTCTACCCCTGCCAAAAAGAATTAATTAAATATTTTGTCATTTCTCAGGTTTGCTTTCTCCTGTGGTAAATGTCAGTGGCTGTAACCTCTCCCCACAGCCTGGTTCTCTGGGGTCTTCAGTCTCTTGTCAAGTGCGAAGGGACCCTGACTAGGCACTTGAAGACCTCTGCCCACTACAACCCCAAGGAGCCTCAGTGCGGCCAGCCTGCCTGCTCCTCTCCAGGCTTGGTAGCTCTCAAACCTCCACTCTTGGTCCCAAGGCCCACCAGCTTCACTGGCATCCTGTTTGCATCAGAGCCAAGTGCATGCAGCCTGGGACCAAATCTCAAACAGCATGAAGGCTCCACGTGGCTGCAGCCTGCACCAGGGCACCTGGCCCAGGTGAGCAGGATCTGAAACCAGCCCGGCCGCTGCCCAGGCCTGAGGCCCCTTATGGGCTGCCCATGGCCCTGCTGGCTTGCACTCAGGCCAGCACAGAACAAAAAGGAAAACTAAAAGCACACCCGTGAACAGCGCCTCAGACTACCCTGTGACCCTTAAACCAAGAACACACAAGGACGTGTCCAGCTACATCAGGAGCACTACAGAAAGACCGCGTGGAAGCGAGAATGGTTCAGAGCAAATCAGTGACTGCGAACACGCGCTCCACTGAGGGGGAACCCGAGAAGGAACGAGGAGAGAAACAACATGTCACAGCCCCCGTGACCGAGACACAGAGCCACACGGTGCCCCTCAGGCCACAGTGTGTACCCGGCCTGGGCTCCAGGAGACCCCTGCCGACACCAGAACCTGCACCCTCGAGGACTCACTTGACGCAGTAGAGGAAGTGGTCCCTCCAGTCCACCTGGGCGGTCTGCCCCGACAGCGTCTGGTTGGCCGTGAGCAGCAGCTGCGTGCGGTTGTTCTGGAAGTACTGCAGGAGGCTGTTGACGCAGCAGTCCGAGAGACTGGCATTGTGCGGGCTGAGCGGGGCGTAGCAGGTGTCCCGCAGGGAGACGTTGCGCTGCTCCTCCTGCGACCACACCTGCAAGTGCCGCAGCCTCTCCTGCAGCTCCAGCACCTCCAGCAGCAGGTCCAGCGACAGGATCCCGCTGAAGTTCTTGGGTCCCAGCAGCAGGGAGTCATACCTATAACTGGGCCGGTTAGGGGCCGTCAAGAACACCTGGTTGGTTCGGAAGAAGGGGCCGAAATACTTGTCGTGGAAGTCCTTCTCACGTCGGGCGAGGCTTTTGGGGGCCGACCACAGCTCCACAGGGTCCGTGGTCAGTTTTATAAAAGCCAGGCCCCCTGCCAAGACCACCACCACAACTATGGACACTGCCAGGATGGTCAGTGGCCACGAGGCCACCCATGTGCCCCAGCGCTCGAAGCACCTGCTGAGGACGGTGTGGGTGGAGAGGCTGAGCCTGTGGGCGAGGCTGACTGTCTCCTTGGGTTTGGGCGTCTTGCGCTTGCCCCGGCACCGCTCGGCCAGACGGGGCCGCAGGAGGAAGGCCGTGAGCGCGACGAAGAGAGAGCAGAGGATGATGATGAGGGCCTGGCTCCCCACCATCCGGCCCAGGCGGAAGGTGGCGTCCAGGGCCTTGGGCTGGGCAATGACGGGGCAGGAGGCGGCACAGTCCTGGCAGGAGCAGGCCGCCGTACCATCCGCCTGGGATTGGTTGCAGGGCACGACCTCATCGTTCAAAGGCTGCATCACGCTCCCTTCGGCCTGGCTAGGCTCCCACAGGTAGAAGGTGATGTCCAGGGGTGCCAGACCATTGCTCGTGTCCCCCTGGAAATTGAGCCAGCGCTGGGCGTTGCACAGGGCGGAGCCATAGACGCCACACATGGTGCCCACGGCCAGCGTGGCGGCCGCGGGGATGCGCACCCGGCTGCAGGAGTCGTAGGTCTGCTCGGCGAAGCTGCGCTGGTAGAAGGCCTCGTAAGCCACCACGGCCTGGGGCTGGTTGTTCCCCTGGCTGACCACCCGGGTCACGTTGATGAAGAGGCTCTGGTTGGGGCTGCACGTGTTGTGGCAATACAGGCTCACGAAGTTGTCTGCACAGGCGGGGCAGCGCGTGAGGAGGGCCTTGGTGATCCGCAGGCTCGTGTCCAGGGCCACCAGCTGCTTGGAGGAGCAGCAGGCGTAGGTGCTGGTGGGGCCGTTGTAGAGACGGGGACAGATGCTTTGCAGGAGGGCCAGGTGTTCACCCGTGATGTGGCGAGCGGGCGAGTTGTCCAGACAGGACACATTGGACAGCGATGCCAGGCTTCCAGACAGTTCCGGGTTCTTCCCACACTCGTCATAGAAGGCACAGTAGCCGGCCTTGTGTATGGGCGTGTACAGCTCACTCTGGGCCTGCAGAACAGGGCGGCATCACCACGGGCCCCAGTGCGGGCCAGCACCTCTGGGTAGCTGATGGGGCAGCGGGCAGCCAGGGAGGGCGTGGAGAATGAGGCCAAGCAGGGCGGGTGAGGGCGGACACCTGGCAGCTCCAGGATGCCAGGGGACCCTGGGGAGCACTGGGGGAGATGGGGTGTCCAAGCAGCACCTGGGACTCCTGGTAGTGTTTAAGAGTGGTGAGTGGATGGGGGAAGGCCTGACTGACTTTCAGTGAAAGAGTCCCTGAAGACAGAGGTGGCCTGGCATATCGGGAAAGAAGGGGGTTGCCTAGGAGACTCTTGGAGGCCGCTGGGTGGTCCTCCTGAGAAACAGTGGTCCCTGGAGCCGTCGAGGGGCTGCCTCCCAGCGGCCATGTGGATGCAGGCCCTCTGTGCCTCGGGCATCGTTGCCTTCGCAGTCAGCTGCCACGGCGCCCAAACTGTGGGCCACACCCCAGGCCAGGAGCCCTCATGGAGATTCTGAGCAGATCCTCCCCGGCCTGGCTAGGCTCCAGGGGGCCGGGGCGTGGCCCGGAAATTGAGCCAGCTGGGCGTTGCACAGGCGGAGCCATAGACGCCACACATGGTGCCCACGGCCAGCGTGGCGGCCGCGGATGCGCACCCGGCTGCAGGAGTCGGGTCTGCTCGGCGAAGCTGCGCTGGTAGAAGGCCTCGTAAGCCACCACGGCCTGGGGCTGGTTGTTCCCCTGGCTGACCACCCGGGTCACGTTGATGAAGAGGCTCTGGTTGGGGCTGCACGTGTTGTGGCAATACAGGCTCACGAAGTTGTCTGCACAGGCGGGGCAGCGCGTGAGGAGGGCCTTGGTGATCCGCAGGCTCGTGTCCAGGGCCACCAGCTGCTTGGAGGAGCAGCAGGCGTAGGTGCTGGTGGGGCCGTTGTAGAGACGGGGACAGATGCTTTGCAGGAGGGCCAGGTGTTCACCCGTGATGTGGCGAGCGGGCGAGTTGTCCAGACAGGACACATTGGACAGCGATGCCAGGCTTCCAGACAGTTCCGGGTTCTTCCCACACTCGTCATAGAAGGCACAGTAGCCGGCCTTGTGTATGGGCGTGTACAGCTCACTCTGGGCCTGCAGAACAGGGCGGCATCACCACGGGCCCCAGTGCGGGCCAGCACCTCTGGGTAGCTGATGGGGCAGCGGGCAGCCAGGGAGGGCGTGGAGAATGAGGCCAAGCAGGGCGGGTGAGGGCGGACACCTGGCAGCTCCAGGATGCCAGGGGACCCTGGGGAGCACTGGGGGAGATGGGGTGTCCAAGCAGCACCTGGGACTCCTGGTAGTGTTTAAGAGTGGTGAGTGGATGGGGGAAGGCCTGACTGACTTTCAGTGAAAGAGTCCCTGAAGACAGAGGTGGCCTGGCATATCGGGAAAGAAGGGGGTTGCCTAGGAGACTCTTGGAGGCCGCTGGGTGGTCCTCCTGAGAAACAGTGGTCCCTGGAGCCGTCGAGGGGCTGCCTCCCAGCGGCCATGTGGATGCAGGCCCTCTGTGCCTCGGGCATCGTTGCCTTCGCAGTCAGCTGCCACGGCGCCCAAACTGTGGGCCACACCCGCAGGCCAGGAGCCCTCATGGAGATTCTGAGCAGATCCTCCCCCGTCCTCACCTGCTCGGGGCTAAAAACCTTCACCTGCCTCCCCAGATGCGCCCATGAGCAGGAAACTTGAGAGGCAAGAAGCTCGGACCTCCTCCCCGGATGCCAAATCCTCAGTAGGCGATCCTCCCCTTGCACCCCCTCCATTGGCACCCAGCCCCTGCCTCTTCCTTCAACCTCCTGCCAGCCACCCTAGGCCAGGACAGCCACAGTGGGGCAGGGATGGGAGGTACTCGGTATACCCGATGCAGCGGCCCCTGCCCATTGCTTGTGTCCCTCAGACCCCGTGACCTGGAGACTTGAGCAGCCCAGGACCCCCAACCTGCACCCCTTCTCTGCGGAGCCTAGAATCCCTCCTCTATGTAAAAACTGCCCCCATCCGCAGACCCCCGGCACTCTCCCCCAGTTCTCTCTCACAGCCCTTGCCCAGACTGGACACAGGGACTGGAACTCACCGAGGGCAGGAGCAGGGCCCAGAGCAGCCAGGTCTTCAGGCCGGCCTCCACCATCCTAGCTCTGGGCAGGGGTCAGAGGGTAAGTGAGGCCAGGCCTTGGGGACAGCCAAGGGCCGGCTCCTGGCAACGCCAGAGCCCACTTCAGCCGTACATATACTAAAACTGGGGACAGGCTACCGGGCAGCTTCCCTACCAGGAACACCATCACCTGACTGGGTTAAGGACCAATGGGGCTGAGCCCGGTGCCTCCAGGGCTCCCAGCAGGTTAATGATCCACCTCACTGGCCCCTCCCACCTTTGGTCCTACCCTCTCAGATGAGCCTCCCGGGGTCTCCCCTTTACCCACTTCCCAAAGGGACCAAGGACAAAGGACTGAGCCTGCCAGCGACCCGCCGAGAGCTCCCCGTGCAGTCTCAGCTTCAGGCCATACCAGGCCCAGGAGAAGTGAGAGAGGCGCGTGGGCCTGGGTACCAGCCCTCTGAACCTCTATCGCCCCCCCACCTCCGGATTCCCAGCCTCAGACCCCCATTCTCCTCAGTGCCCTCTTGGGTCCAGGCCAGCTCTGGCTGGGACACACCCTTGCACTGTCATCCTTAGCAACTGTTGTTAATTAATATTAACAGCCTGATAACAGAGGGGCAGGTGTGGGTGGAATGACGCAGGACCGCAGACTCCTCCTCCGGGTGGAGGGGAAGGCCCAGCTCGCTGACTGCGCCCAGAGACCCCAGGTGTGAGCGCCTGAGTCTTCATCCCCAGCCCCCTCCCTTATGTCTCCTGTCCCACTCCTGTCCCCACCCACTGTGGAGGGGGTTGAGTGTCGCTGGGAGCCCCAGGTGCACAGCCCCACCCCCCATGGGCCCAGGTACAGTGCGTTCACCCTCTGCTCCCTCCAGATAGGGATCTCAGAAGCCTCCCTTGGGCTCTTCCTATCACCAGAATGGGCCAGACCTTGGCCGCCATGCCAAGGCTGAACTGATAAGGGTAGCCTGTGGGGAGTATCTGCAGTGTGGCCACCTGCCAGAGGCAGCTTCAGGAAGGAACCCGCTATCTCCCTGGTCTTGTTTCGTGGACCCTGGCCTGACTCAGAGGGAGCCATCCAGTACATACAGGGGAAGACAGACGCCAAGAAGTAGGCAACCAGACGCCAAGGGCAGATGCCAGGGCAGGTGCAGGCAGAGCTCCAAGCCCTGAATTAGCCAAGGTGGAGCAGAGCCAAGGCCCAGGGACTGCCTGTGTGCAATGACTTCCTTCCGGGGCCTCCCTGGCCCCAGCCCCACACACCACGATTGGCAGATGCTAAGGACTCCAGTCCACAGCAAGGGGCTCTGTCCCCTCTCCTAGATGTCTTCCCCGAGAAGTGGAGACTGAGACAGGGATTCCAGTGCGAATAGATGATTTGGAAGGTGATCTGGTAGAAGGCACCACCAGACAGCGGGGACGAGCCGGGGAATGGAAGGAATTGACCAGGGTGCATTGAGGAATGGGCTCCTGGGATTCCCCTGGTGGTCCCATTGTTAAGACTCTGTGCCTCTATTACAGGTGCACGGGTTCAGTCCCTAGTCAGGAAACTAAGATTCCGCAAGCCGCATTGCATAGCCAAAAATAAAAATAAAAAAGAGTGGCCTCCCGTGTGAGCATCTGCATACTCCTGGAGAACCTCTGGAAAGGAGCCAGCCTATCATTTTCTTTGCTCACTGGTGGAGGATGCTCCGTGCAGCCTCAGCCCCAGAGTCCCCTGCCACCTGTGGCGCCCCCAGGCACACCCTCTTAACATAGTGTGTCCCCAGGGGAGGCCCACGGAGACAGAGCCCAGATGTATGGTCTCTGGGGTCTTCTCTGAAATGCACACAGGGTGAGAGCAGCGCCATCCAGTTCTGAGTCCCAGAGGAAAACACACAGCCACAGTCTCGCCACCTGGAGTGTGGGGTCTCCAAGGCCACGCCCCGAGCACAGACCTCAGTCGTGGGCAGTTTCTCTACATTCCTGTTCCCACTTTATCTCCAGACTTTTCCTTTTTTCTTTTTTTTATCTCCAGACTTTTAACATAGACGCAACACTCCCTGCGCTCTCTGACTAGTGCGTGTGTCACCGGGCTGTGCCCCACAGAGTGATGGATCGTCTGCTTTCCTGGTGCCAAAGTTCAGGGTACTTCCAATAAATATGTTTTTGGTTACTATCTTCATGCCTAACTGTATTTCCTCTATTTCATATTTATCTTCCTTAATCCAGGATGCTAGAGATGAGATTGGAGCATAAAGGAGTTCTAGGTTTATAACCCTCAGTGCACACAGTTTATCAGCTCTCTCCTTGGGCTAATCTAATCCAGAATATACCGAGTAATTATCTTGATAATTGTTGATTGGTGGTGATTGGCATCTGGTGAAGGGTTCAGATGTTAGACACGCATGGATTCCCCAAGGGTTGTGACTTTTCTCTGACACCAGCAAAAACCCCAAATGCCAAATCACTGGCCTCACCTTCACTGTGAGTTCAATCTGTCATCAGACTTTACAAATTTAGTAACTGTGAAAAGATGCTTCATTTTCCATGTTCCTTTATTACTAATAGGATTGAATATGCCTGAGTAGTTGCAGAGATGGAACTGGAGCTGAACACAGTTACTAAAGTTCAAGAGGTGGCGAGGAGGGCCCAGCTGCCAACATAGGAGCTTCCAGTGGTCAGGGACGTCAGATAGACTCATCTCTGTTCACTGGCTGGCCACTCAGCACCCAGGAGTGTGCAGAGGGTCTGCAGTCTGAGAGCGCAGGTAAGACGGTGATGCTCTGCTGGTCACTGGTCCAGACCTGGCTAGGTGTGTGTACCATGCTAGGTGCAGGCATCCAGCAGGGGTATGAACAGTCTCTGGTCATTTCTGGCTCCTGAGGGTAACAGCTGGCAGATTAAGATTTCAAGCCTGGTCACTGAGTGGAGACTTCATCTTTGTCATCAGGCCAGATTCTATTTGACGAAGAACTATGTTTACAGTCCAGGCAAGAGATGCTGCTCCCTGCTCTCCCAGCCTCTTCTGCCGCCAACAGTGGCTCCTATTCTGCCCAAAGTGAAGACTTCTTTAAAAAAAACAAAAAGAATTTAATATTTGGGCAGTATTATGTTTACAGAAAAATTAAGGAAACATAACGTTGTACATCAACTGTACTTCAGTAAAAATACAATTTTTTAACTGAGTAGACGGTATAGAGCTCCCACATGCCTCTTCATCCCCTCAAAAATTTCATCTGTTATCAACATCTGGCATTAGTGTGTGGCACGTTTGTTGGCAATCAGTGAGCTAATATGGACACATTATTATTCAATTAAGTACATAATTCACATTAGAATTCCCTCTTGGTGCTGCATATTCTACGGGATTTGACAAGTGTATAATGACATGTATCCACCATCATAATATGTTACAGAATAGTGTCTTGGCTTAAAAATATCCTAGGTGTGCTTCACCTGTTCATCTTTTCCTCTCCCCAAGCACAAACTGCTGAAAACCACAGCTCTTTGTACATACATTTTTTTGGTGAAGCATAGTTGATTTGTAATATTGTGCCAATCTCCGCTGTACAGCAAAGTGACTCAGTTATGCATATATGTACTATTATATCTTCTTTGGAGGAACACTATTCAAGTCCTTTACCAATGTTATGTTTTAGTCCTTTACCGATTTTTTTTTTAAAGAAACATTCTTTTTTTATTATTATTTTTTTAACATTTATTTTATTTATTTATTTTTGGGGGGTGGGGTGGGGGGGGGGGGGGATGGGCGGTCCACTTCTATTGGTCTTTCATTTTTCTATTTTCATCCATCTTTGTTCTTTGGCTCCTGTGGGCCTCCCATCGCGGTGGCGTCTGTCGTCGCAGAGCGCTGGCTCTGGGTGCATGCGCTCCAGAGCTCCGGCTCGATAATTGAACACATCAGTCCAGCCGCTCCACGGCACGTGGGATCTTCCCAGGCCAGGGATCGAACCGGCGCCCCTTGCACTGCAAGGCGGTGTCCTTACCCACTGGACCACCAGGGAAGGCCTACCGATTTTTAAATGAGGTTATTTTTGTTGGTTTTGGTTTTGATGTGGAGTTTTAAGAGTTTTTTCTGTATTCCACATACTAATCCTGTGTCAGATACATGATTGGCCAATCCCTGCTCTCCCAGCCTCTTCTGCCGCCAACAGTGGCTCCTATTCTGCCCAAAGTGAAGACTTCTTTAAAAAAAACAAAAAGAATTTAATATTTGGGCAGTATTATGTTTACAGAAAAATTAAGGAAACATAACGTTGTACATCAACTGTACTTCAGTAAAAATACAATTTTTTAACTGAGTAGACGGTATAGAGCTCCCACATGCCTCTTCATCCCTCAAAATTTCATCTGTTATCAACATCTGGCATTAGTGTGTGGCACGTTTGTTGGCAATCAGTGAGCTAATATGGACACATTATTATTCAATTAAGTACATAATTCACATTAGAATTCCCTCTTGGTGCTGCATATTCTACGGGATTTGACAAGTGTATAATGACATGTATCCACCATCATAATATGTTACAGAATAGTGTCTTGGCTTAAAAATATCCTAGGTGTGCTTCACCTGTTCATCTTTTCCTCTCCCCAAGCACAAACTGCTGAAAACCACAGCTCTTTGTACATACATTTTTTTGGTGAAGCATAGTTGATTTGTAATATTGTGCCAATCTCCGCTGTACAGCAAAGTGACTCAGTTATGCATATATGTACTATTATATCTTCTTTGGAGGAACACTATTCAAGTCCTTTACCAATGTTATGTTTTAGTCCTTTACCGATTTTTTTTTTAAAGAAACATTCTTTTTTTATTATTATTTTTTTAACATTTATTTTATTTATTTATTTTTGGGGGCTGGGGTGGGGAGGGAGGGGGATGGGCGGTCCACTTCTATTGGTCTTTCATTTTTCTATTTTCATCCATCTTTGTTCTTTGGCTCCTGTGGGCCTCCCATCGCGGTGGCGTCTGTCGTCGCAGAGCGCTGGCTCTGGGTGCATGCGCTCCAGAGCTCCGGCTCGATAATTGAACACATCAGTCCAGCCGCTCCACGGCACGTGGGATCTTCCCAGGCCAGGGATCGAACCGGCGCCCCTTGCACTGCAAGGCGGTGTCCTTACCCACTGGACCACCAGGGAAGGCCTACCGATTTTTAAATGAGGTTATTTTTGTTGGTTTTGGTTTTGATGTGGAGTTTTAAGAGTTTTTTCTGTATTCCACATACTAATCCTGTGTCAGATACATGATTGGCCAATGTTTTCTCCCGCTCTGTAGGTTATCTTTTTACTATGTTTACAGTGATTTTGATGTAAAAAGTTAATTTTCCTGAGGTCAAATTTGTGTGTTTTTCCTTTGGCTAACTGTGCTTTTACTGTCATACTCAAGGAACCATTGTTAAATTCAATGTTGTAAAAACTTTGCCCTATATTTTCTTCTAAGAGTTTTGTAGTTTCAGCTTTTAAGTTTAGGTCTTTGATCCATTGTGTATATGGTATTCATATGGATCTGTTGAAAAGACTGTCCATTTCCCCAAAGAATGGTCTTGGTATCCTTATCAACAATCATTTGACCACACATGCAAGTGTTTATTTCTGAGCTTTCTATTCGAATCCATTGGTCTACCTCTCTGGCTTTATGCCAACACTACAGTTTTTTGCTTACGTACCCTTGTGATAATTTGTTGCTGTTGTTGTTGTTAGATTCTGATGCATTTATTTGAACACCGGTTTAATAACATTAGAATCATACTCCAAACTCTATTCCAAGAGAAAAACTACCCTTCTTAAAGCCAATCACTAGCAAAATTCCCAGGAGCAAAAGCCATACTCAGCCTGTTCAAGGAGAGGCTCTCCAGCAGAGTTAACTTCCCTATGACCATAGGTGATAGATTCTAGATCTTGTTGTTGGACAAGTCCATGGCCCTCAGATTGCTTGTCAGCTTCTGTAACTCTGAGGGGAACTCGGTCAGCCCACAGTTCCTAAGCTGACACCAGTTTTCTGCGCAGTTTCCACATGAGCGCAGAGGACACTGTTTCCCCTCCTAGCGCCATGGCTCGGGTCCCTCCTGCGGATCACAGGATCTTGAGGCCAGCTCAAGAGTGGCAAGAAAGAAAGGGAACACCAGGCCCCGCCGCTTTTGCAGCTGTTCCCAGGCAAGACGCTGCTAGGACCCTAGGGAGGATGAGGGATCCCCAAACTCCCTCCTGCCACTCAGTTCACAGCCATCTTGGCAGGGGAAGACCCAGGACCAGGCCTTGTGAGTCGATTTTAAATGAGGTTATTTTTGTTGGTTTTGGTTTTGATGTGGAGTTTTAAGAGTTTTTTCTGTATTCCACATACTAATCCTGTGTCAGATACATGATTGGCCAATGTTTTCTCCCGCTCTGTAGGTTATCTTTTTACTATGTTTACAGTGATTTTGATGTAAAAAGTTAATTTTCCTGAGGTCAAATTTGTGTGTTTTTCCTTTGGCTAACTGTGCTTTTACTGTCATACTCAAGGAACCATTGTTAAATTCAATGTTGTAAAAACTTTGCCCTATATTTTCTTCTAAGAGTTTTGTAGTTTCAGCTTTTAAGTTTAGGTCTTTGATCCATTGTGTATATGGTATTCATATGGATCTGTTGAAAAGACTGTCCATTTCCCCAAAGAATGGTCTTGGTATCCTTATCAACAATCATTTGACCACACATGCAAGTGTTTATTTCTGAGCTTTCTATTCGAATCCATTGGTCTACCTCTCTGGCTTTATGCCAACACTACAGTTTTTTGCTTACGTACCCTTGTGATAATTTGTTGCTGTTGTTGTTGTTAGATTCTGATGCATTTATTTGAACACCGGTTTAATAACATTAGAATCATACTCCAAACTCTATTCCAAGAGAAAAACTACCCTTCTTAAAGCCAATCACTAGCAAAATTCCCAGGAGCAAAAGCCATACTCAGCCTGTTCAAGGAGAGGCTCTCCAGCAGAGTTAACTTCCCTATGACCATAGGTGATAGATTCTAGATCTTGTTGTTGGACAAGTCCATGGCCCTCAGATTGCTTGTCAGCTTCTGTAACTCTGAGGGGAACTCGGTCAGCCCACAGTTCCTAAGCTGACACCAGTTTTCTGCGCAGTTTCCACATGAGCGCAGAGGACACTGTTTCCCCTCCTAGCGCCATGGCTCGGGTCCCTCCTGCGGATCACAGGATCTTGAGGCCAGCTCAAGAGTGGCAAGAAAGAAAGGGAACACCAGGCCCCGCCGCTTTTGCAGCTGTTCCCAGGCAAGACGCTGCTAGGACCCTAGGGAGGATGAGGGATCCCCAAACTCCCTCCTGCCACTCAGTTCACAGCCATCTTGGCAGGGGAAGACCCAGGACCAGGCCTTGTGAGTGCTCTATCTTTGTTCTTTGTCAAAATTGTTTTGGCTACTGAGATTCCAATATAAATTTTAGGGTATATTTTTCTGTTTCTACAAAAGCTGTCATAGAGCTTTTGATAAGAATTGTACTAAATCTGAAGAGCACTCTGGATAGTATCAACATCTTAACAATATTAACTCTTCTAACCCATGAACACTGGAAAATTTTCAATTTATTTATGTCATCTTTAATTTCTTTCAGTGATGTTTTGCTGTTTTCAGTGTGTAACTCTTCACCTCTTTTTTACTAAGAAAAGTATTTCCTTCGTATTTCATTCTTTCTGTGCTATTGTAGATGGAATTGTTTTCATAATCTCCTTTTCAGGTTGTTCACTGTTTGTACATAGGAATTGCGTGTATAGAGTTGTGTCATGTATGGAGATTGTGGGTTGTATACTGTAACTTTACTGAATTCATTTTTTAAGTTCTAACAAGTATTTCTATGGAATCTTTAGAGTTTTCTACATATAAAATCATATCATTTGCAAACAGTGATCATTTTACTTTTCAATTTGTATCCCTTTTATTTCTTTTTCTTACCCAATTTCTCTGACTAGAACTGCCAGAACTATGTTGAATAAAAGTGGTTAAAGTGGATATCTTTGCCATGTTTCTGATCTTAGAATAAAAGCTTTTAGTCTTTCACCATTGAGTATACTGCTGTTTGTATATTTTTCCATATATGACCTTTACTGTGTTGAAGTATTCCTTCTAGTCCTCACTTACTGAGTTTGTTTGGGTTTTTTTAAGTTTTTTTTTTTTTTAATCATGAAAACATGTTGAATTTTGTGAAATTCTTTCCTGCATCAAATGAGATGAGAGAGTAAGTTTAACTTACTTTAACTTACTTACTTACTAACTTACTTGAAATTTTTAAAGAAGAAAGTAGGTTTATTTTCCTTCATCTTGTGGATGTGGCATATTAAATTGATTGATTTTTTTGTATGTTGAACCATTCTTTCATTTTATAAATAACTCTCATTTGGTCGTGCTGTATAATTTCTTTTTACATGCTGCTGAATTCTGTTCATATTTTGTTGATGATTTTTTGCATCAATTTTCATGAAGGATATTGTTCTATAGTTTTATCTCATGTCTTTGTCTAGCTTTGGTGTCAGTGAAATGTTGGTCTCATAGAATGAGTTAGGAAGTGTTCCCTCCTCTGCAACTTTTTGGAAGAGTTTGAGGAGAATTAGTGTTCATTCTTAAAATGTCTGGCAGTATTCACCAGTAAAGCTGTCAAACCCAGGATTTTCTTCATTGGGATATTTTTCTTTCTACCTCAATCTGCTACTTTGATTTATATTTTGAGGAATTTTTCCATTTCATCTTTATCCAATTTGTAAGTATATAATTGTTCATAGTACTCTTATGTAATATTTTATCTCTGTAGAATTTGTAGTAATGTCCCCACTCCCATATTGTAGTAATTGGAGCCTTTTCTTTTTCTTAATCTATCTAATTAAAGGTTTGTCAATTCTGTTGACATTTTTAAATAGTCAACCTCTGGTTTCATTAGTTTTCTCTATATTTTTTCTATTCTTCATTTCATTTCTCTCTTCTCTAATGTTCATTATTTCCTTCCTGCTGCTAGTTTTGGGTTTAGTTTTTTCCTCTTTTTCTAATTCTTTTTTTCTAATTTCTATTTATTTATTTGGCTTCATCAGGTCTTAGTTGTGATGCACAGACTCTCTCATTATGGCATGTAGGCTTAATTTCTCCTTGGCACGTGGGATCCTCATTTCCTGATCAGGAATCAAACCTGCATCCCCTGCATTACAAGGTGGATTCTTAATCCCTCCAAATCTTTAACTTAAGATCTTTCCTGTGTTTTAACATTAGTGTTTACACCTATAAATATCTTCTTAGCACTGTTCTCACTGCATCACATGGGTTTTGGTATATTGTGTGTGTGTGTGTGTGTGTGTGTGTGTGTGCTTTAAGAGACTCTCCTTTGTATCACCTCAACTTCCAGTCAGCATGAAACTTCTCCCCTTAACTATGGGACTCTCTTTTGTTGTTGTTGTTAATATTTACTTTTTGTTTATTTGGCCACAGCAGGTCTTAGTTGCAAACTCTTACAGCATGTGAGATCTAGTTCCCTGATCAGGGATCGAACCAGGGCCCCCTGTAAAGAGTCTTAGCCACGGGGCTTCCCCTGGTGGTCCAGTGGGTAAGGACACCGCCTTGCAGTGAAAGGGGCGCCGGTTTCAGCCCTGGCTTGGGAAGACCCCACGTGCCGCGGAGCGGCTGGACCCATGTGTCCAATTACCGAGCCAGAGCTCTGGAGCGCATGCGCCCAGAGCCAGCACTATGCAACGACAGACGCCACCGCGATGGGAGGCCCACAGGAGCCAAAAAAACAAAGACGGATGAAAATAGAGAAATGAAAGACCAATAGAAGTGGCCCGCTCGCTCCCCTCCCTCCCCAACCCGACCCCCGCCCAATATAAATAAATAAATCTTTAAATATAAATAAATAAAGCTCTTAGCGTTTAAAAAAAAAAAGAGAGAGTCTTAGCCACTGGACCACCAGGAAATTCCTGGTATATTGTGTTTTCATTTCATTCATTCCTAATTATTTTTCTAATTGCCCTTGTGATTTGTTTTTTGAGTGGTTGATTTTTAAAGAGTTTAAGAATGTATAGTTTCCACAAGTTTGAAAAATTTCCAGTTCTCCTTCTGTTATTGATTTCTAAAATCATCCAGTTATGGTCAGAGGATATGCATTATATCATATATATCCTTTCAAATGTTAAGACTGAATTCGTGACCTAATTCCGTATATATTTGAAAATAATGGGTATTTTGTTGTTGTTGGCCAAATTGTTCTGTATTTGTCTGTTATAGCTAGCTGGTGTAATGTGTTATTGAAAGCCTCTATGTCCTTACTATATTAGAGTGAGATAATGAACTTTCTTGCTATTATTGTAGAACTTTCTGTCTCTCATTTCAATTATGTCAAGTTTTGCTTCATGTAATTTGATGGTCTGCTATTACATGTATTATTTTTCTTGTACTGAGTCTTTTATTAGGATATAAGATCCTTCTTTGTCTCTTGTAAATTTTTTGATTGGGGAATTCCCTGGGGATCCAGTAGTTAATATTCCATGCTCCCAATGCAGGGGCCTGGGTTTGCTATCTGGTCAGCACATGCCACAACTAAGAGTTTGCATGTCACAAGTAAGAGTTCAAATGTTGCAACTAAAGATTCTGCATGCTGCAAAGAAGATAAAGATCTAGTTCCCTGATCAGGGATCGAACCAGGGCCCCCTGTAAAGAGTCTTAGCCACGGGGCTTCCCCTGGTGGTCCAGTGGGTAAGGACACCGCCTTGCAGTGAAAGGGGCGCCGGTTTCAGCCCTGGCTTGGGAAGACCCCACGTGCCGCGGAGCGGCTGGACCCATGTGTCCAATTACCGAGCCAGAGCTCTGGAGCGCATGCGCCCAGAGCCAGCACTATGCAACGACAGACGCCACCGCGATGGGAGGCCCACAGGAGCCAAAAAAACAAAGACGGATGAAAATAGAGAAATGAAAGACCAATAGAAGTGGCCCGCTCGCTCCCCTCCCTCCCCAACCCGACCCCCGCCCAATATAAATAAATAAATCTTTAAATATAAATAAATAAAGCTCTTAGCGTTTAAAAAAAAAAAGAGAGAGTCTTAGCCACTGGACCACCAGGAAATTCCTGGTATATTGTGTTTTCATTTCATTCATTCCTAATTATTTTTCTAATTGCCCTTGTGATTTGTTTTTTGAGTGGTTGATTTTTAAAGAGTTTAAGAATGTATAGTTTCCACAAGTTTGAAAAATTTCCAGTTCTCCTTCTGTTATTGATTTCTAAAATCATCCAGTTATG
Source organism: Tragulus kanchil (assembly GCA_022376925.1). NCBI lineage: Eukaryota > Metazoa > Chordata > Mammalia > Artiodactyla > Tragulidae > Tragulus > Tragulus kanchil. The sequence goes on from JAIOJX010000030.1 coordinate 51,213,115, forward strand.
GTCAGAGGATATGCATTATATCATATATATCCTTTCAAATGTTAAGACTGAATTCGTGACCTAATTCCGTATATATTTGAAAATAATGGGTATTTTGTTGTTGTTGGCCAAATTGTTCTGTATTTGTCTGTTATAGCTAGCTGGTGTAATGTGTTATTGAAAGCCTCTATGTCCTTACTATATTAGAGTGAGATAATGAACTTTCTTGCTATTATTGTAGAACTTTCTGTCTCTCATTTCAATTATGTCAAGTTTTGCTTCATGTAATTTGATGGTCTGCTATTACATGTATTATTTTTCTTGTACTGAGTCTTTTATTAGGATATAAGATCCTTCTTTGTCTCTTGTAAATTTTTTGATTGGGGAATTCCCTGGGGATCCAGTAGTTAATATTCCATGCTCCCAATGCAGGGGCCTGGGTTTGCTATCTGGTCAGCACATGCCACAACTAAGAGTTTGCATGTCACAAGTAAGAGTTCAAATGTTGCAACTAAAGATTCTGCATGCTGCAAAGAAGATAAAGGATCCCATGTCCCACAACTAATACCCAGGACAGCCAAATAAACTTCTTTAATGTTTTAATTTTTTTTAAATGTACTCTAGAATGCAATGGGTCTAATGGTTAAGACTTTGTTCCCAATGCAGGGGCCCTGGGTTCAATCCCTGGTTAGGAAACTAGGTCCCACATGCCACAACCAGAGTAGCTAAATAAGTAAACAATAATAATGGGAAAATAAGACAATGTGAAAAAGGTACAAAGAACTAAAGGAAGTCAGAGAAAAGGTATTAACAAAATTATAATATCAGCCAAGAGACAGAAAATCTAATAAGAAACCAAAAGGAAATTCTGGCGCTTAAAGGTATAATAACTGAAATGAAAAAGCTACTAGAATGGTTCAACAGCAGATATGAGTAAGAAGAAATGACCAATGAACTTGAAGATAAAGCAGAAATTAAATAGCATGAAATAAAAATAAAAGAGACTATGAGACTTTAGGACACCATAGAGCAAAGCAACATACAAATTATGAGAGTCCAAGAAAGAGAATAGAGAAAAGGGCAGAAAGATTATTTGAAGAAATAATGGCCAAAACCTTCCCAGATATGCTGAAAGATAGAAATCATAAGTTTCAAGTAGAATAAACACAGAGGCCCACATCAAGGTACATTGTAATAAATTGTCAAAGGCCAAATATAAAGAGATAATCTTGAAAACAACAGGAGGTAAGTGACTCATCATGTATAGATTTGCTTCAATAAGATTATTAACAGATTTCTCATCAGAAACCCTCAAAGCCAGAGGCAGTAGGTATTATTTGTTTAAAGTAAAGTAATTAACACCACTGAAAGAAATCAATACCAATAATACTATATATATTGTAATTATCCTTCAAAAATAAGGAAGAAATTAAGAAATTCCCAAATTAACAAAAACTGAGAGAGTTTGTTATCACTAGATCTGCCCTACATGAAATACTAAAGGGAGTTATTCAGGTTGAAATGGAAGGACACAGGACAGAACTCAAAGATGTTTAAAGAAATAAAGATCTCTGGTAAAGTAAATATATGGGCAAATATGAAACCTAGTGTTATTGCAACTTTGGTTTGTAGCTCTGCTTTTTAATTTGCTACATGAGTTAAAAGATAAATTTACCAAAATTATAATTTGATTTTATTGATCAAACCCTGTAAAAGATGTTATTTGTGACATCAGTAATATAAAGGGAAGATGGAGTTGCACAGGGATAGAGTTCTGTATCCTTTGACATTAAGTTATTATCAATTCAGATTATATACTTATATTTTTTAATATTTAGTTTTATTTATTTGGTTGTGCCAGGTCTTAGTTGTGACATGCAGGATTTCTGATCTTCAGTTGAGGCATGCGGTATCTAATTCCCTGATCAGCTATTGAACCCAGGCACCCTGTATTGGGAGCATGGAATCTTAGCCACTGGGCCACCAGCGAAGTCCCTAGATAGTTATATTTTAAGACATTATATGTAATGTCCATGGTACCTACCAAAAAAGAACAGCTATACACTATAAACAAGAGAAAACAAGAACAGAATCAAAATGTGTCATTACAAGAGAATAAACACAGAGGCCCACATCAAGGTACATTGTAATAAATTGTCAAAGGCCAAATATAAAGAGATAATCTTGAAAACAACAGGAGGTAAGTGACTCATCATGTATAGATTTGCTTCAATAAGATTATTAACAGATTTCTCATCAGAAACCCTCAAAGCCAGAGGCAGTAGGTATTATTTGTTTAAAGTAAAGTAATTAACACCACTGAAAGAAATCAATACCAATAATACTATATATATTGTAATTATCCTTCAAAAATAAGGAAGAAATTAAGAAATTCCCAAATTAACAAAAACTGAGAGAGTTTGTTATCACTAGATCTGCCCTACATGAAATACTAAAGGGAGTTATTCAGGTTGAAATGGAAGGACACAGGACAGAACTCAAAGATGTTTAAAGAAATAAAGATCTCTGGTAAAGTAAATATATGGGCAAATATGAAACCTAGTGTTATTGCAACTTTGGTTTGTAGCTCTGCTTTTTAATTTGCTACATGAGTTAAAAGATAAATTTACCAAAATTATAATTTGATTTTATTGATCAAACCCTGTAAAAGATGTTATTTGTGACATCAGTAATATAAAGGGAAGATGGAGTTGCACAGGGATAGAGTTCTGTATCCTTTGACATTAAGTTATTATCAATTCAGATTATATACTTATATTTTTTAATATTTAGTTTTATTTATTTGGTTGTGCCAGGTCTTAGTTGTGACATGCAGGATTTCTGATCTTCAGTTGAGGCATGCAGTATCTAATTCCCTGATCAGCTATTGAACCCAGGCACCCTGTATTGGGAGCATGGAATCTTAGCCACTGGGCCACCAGCGAAGTCCCTAGATAGTTATATTTTAAGACATTATATGTAATGTCCATGGTACCTACCAAAAAAGAACAGCTATACACTATAAACAAGAGAAAACAAGAACAGAATCAAAATGTGTCATTACAAGAGAATAAACACAAAGAGAGCAGTAATGAAGAAGTATAAGATACAGAAAAACAACGAAATGCAGAAGTCCTTCCTTACTGGTAATGACTTTAAAGGTATATAGATCAAATTCTCCAATTAAAAGTCAGAGATTGGAAAGTGGATGGTAAAGCTATTCTTACTAGATGCTGTCAACAAGAGAATTACTTGAGATACAAAGTAAGAAAAGAAAGTAAAAAGTTGTAAAAAGATATTTCATGCAAATAGTAACAAAAAGAGAGCAGGAGTAACTATTTTAATATCAAACAAAATAAAATTTAAGTTGAAAACTATTATAAGAAAGATATCATGTATTAATTAAAGGGCCAATTCATCAAGAAATAATAATTACAAACATGTATACAGAAAACACCTGGGGCACCAGTGGTAAAGAACCTGCCTGCCAATGCAGTAGACATAAGAGACACTGGTTCAACCCCTGTGTTGGGAAGTTCCCCTGGAGAAGGAAATGGCAACCCACTCCAGTATTCTTGCCTGGAAAATCTCATGGACAGAGGAACATGGAAGGCTACAGTGCATAGGGTCTCAAAGAGTTGGACACCACTAAAGTGATTTAGCACACACAGAAAGAAAACAGAGTCCCAAACTATACAAAACTGAAGTGAGAAATAGACAATTTTATAATAGTAGATAGAGACATCAATATCCCACTTTCAATATGGATATAACACCCAAATGGAAGATCAATAAAAAAAAAAAAAAAAAAGATGGGGCTTCCCCTGGTGGTCCAGTGGGTAAGGACACCGCCTTGCAGTGCAAGGGGCGCCAGTTCGAGCCCTGGCCTGGGAAGATCCCACGTGCCGCGGAGCGGCTGGACCCATGTGTCCAATTACCGAGCCAGAGCTCTGGAGCGCATGCGCCCAGAGCCGGTGCTCTACAACGACAGACGCCACCGCGATGGGAGGCCCACAGGAGCCAAAGAACAAAGACGGATGAACATAGAGAAACGAAAGACCAATAGAAGTGGCCCACCTGCTCCCCTCCCTCCCTAACCCGACCCCTGCCCAAAATAAATAAATAAATAAATAAATCTTAAAAAAAAAAAAAAAAAGATGACTCAACACTATAAACTAATTAGAACTAACAGACACATATAGACAACTCTACCCAACATTAACAAAATATACATTTTTCTCAAGTGCACATGAAATATTCCCCAGGATAGACCATATATTAGACCACAAACAAGTCTTAATCATTTAAAATCATTGAAAGTCATCAAAGTATCTTTTTCAATCATAATGGAATCAAACTAGAAATCAAGAGCAAAAGGAAAACTGAAAAAATTCACGTATTTGCAAAAACTAAACAACACACTCTTAAACAACTAGTGGGTCAAAGAAGAAATCACAAGGAAAATTGAAAAGTACCTTGACACAAACAAAAATAAAGACACAATGTACCAAAACTTAGAAGATGTGGGTAAACCAGTGCTAAGCAGAAAACTTACAGCTATAAATGTACACATGAAATAGGAAGAAGGATGCCATTTGCAGCAACATAGACAGACCTCGCAATTGTTGGACTGAGTTAAGTAAGTCAGAGAAAGACAAGTATCATATCATATTGCTTATATATAGAATCTTTTTTAAAAAATGGTAAAAATGAACTTATTTACTGGACAGAGATAGAGTTACGGTTGTAGAGGGCAGGCTTGTGGTTGCCAGGGGGGCAAGGGGAAATAAACTTGGAGATTGGGATTGGCATATACAGGCTACATATACAAAATGTGTGTGTGTGTGTGTAAAATCACTTCAGTCGTGTCCGACTCTTTGTGACCATATGGACTGTAGCACAGGGCTCCTCTGTCCATGGGATTCTCCAGGCAAGAATACTGAAGTGGGTTGCCTGCCCGTCTCTAGGGGATCTTCCCGACCCAGTGATGGAACCCACGTCTCTTACATCTCTTGAATTGCAGGTGATTCTTTACCATTTGAGCCACCAGGGAAGCCTGATCCTATACATAGAAAATCCCAAAGAATGTTCAAGAAAGCTACTAGAGCTAATAAACAAATTCAGCAAAGTTGCAGGGTACAAAAACAGTGCAAATCAGTTGCACTTCTATACACTAACAACAGTCCGAAGCTTGGCCCACCTGCCCCCTCCTCCCTAACCCGACCCCTGCCCAAAATAAATAAATAAATAAATAAATCTTAAAAAAAAAAAAAAAAAGATGACTCAACACTATAAACTAATTAGAACTAACAGACACATATAGACAACTCTACCCAACATTAACAAAATATACATTTTTCTCAAGTGCACATGAAATATTCCCCAGGATAGACCATATATTAGACCACAAACAAGTCTTAATCATTTAAAATCATTGAAAGTCATCAAAGTATCTTTTTCAATCATAATGGAATCAAACTAGAAATCAAGAGCAAAAGGAAAACTGAAAAAATTCACGTATTTGCAAAAACTAAACAACACACTCTTAAACAACTAGTGGGTCAAAGAAGAAATCACAAGGAAAATTGAAAAGTACCTTGACACAAACAAAAATAAAGACACAATGTACCAAAACTTAGAAGATGTGGGTAAACCAGTGCTAAGCAGAAAACTTACAGCTATAAATGTACACATGAAATAGGAAGAAGGATGCCATTTGCAGCAACATAGACAGACCTCGCAATTGTTGGACTGAGTTAAGTAAGTCAGAGAAAGACAAGTATCATATCATATTGCTTATATATAGAATCTTTTTTAAAAAATGGTAAAAATGAACTTATTTACTGGACAGAGATAGAGTTACGGTTGTAGAGGGCAGGCTTGTGGTTGCCAGGGGGGCAAGGGGAAATAAACTTGGAGATTGGGATTGGCATATACAGGCTACATATACAAAATGTGTGTGTGTGTGTGTAAAATCACTTCAGTCGTGTCCGACTCTTTGTGACCATATGGACTGTAGCACAGGGCTCCTCTGTCCATGGGATTCTCCAGGCAAGAATACTGAAGTGGGTTGCCTGCCCGTCTCTAGGGGATCTTCCCGACCCAGTGATGGAACCCACGTCTCTTACATCTCTTGAATTGCAGGTGATTCTTTACCATTTGAGCCACCAGGGAAGCCTGATCCTATACATAGAAAATCCCAAAGAATGTTCAAGAAAGCTACTAGAGCTAATAAACAAATTCAGCAAAGTTGCAGGGTACAAAAACAGTGCAAATCAGTTGCACTTCTATACACTAACAACGAACAATCTGAAAAAAAAAAGAAAAGAATCCCATTTGCAATAGCATCAAAAGAATAAAACAGGGGCTTCCCTGGTAGTCCAGTGGGTAAAGAGTCCGCTTTGCAGTACAAGGGGTGCTGGTTCAATCCCTGGCCCAGGAAGATCCCACATGCTGCGGAGTGGTGGGACTGTTGTGTCCAATTAGGAGCCAGCGCTCTGGAGCACATGCACCCGGAGCCTTGCTCTGCAATGAGAGAGGCCACTGCAATGGGAGGCACACACACATCAACAAGTGAAGATGGACGAAAATAAATGGATAAAAAGCAATCAAAAAGGCCAAAAATATTTTTTAAAATGGAATAAAATACTCAGGAATAGATTCAACCAAGGAGATGAATGATCTGTACACTGAAAACTATAACATTGCTGAAAGTAATTGAAGAAATGGTGATCATTTTATAACGCATAAAAATATCAAATCACTATGTTATGCACCTAAAACTAATATAATATTGTAAGTCAACTATACGTCAATAAAAAAAAACTAACTCGAATATAATTAAACAATTAAAGAAGACACAAATAAATGGGAACACTTCTCACATTCATGGACAAGAAGACTTACTGTTAACATGTCAATACTACCCAAAGAGATCTATAGATTCAATGTAATTCCTATTAAAATCCCAAAGATCCTTTTTGCAGAAATTTGTGTGGAAACTCAAGGGTCCCTGCATAGCCAAAACAATCTCAACAAAAAAGAACAAACTTAGAAAACTCACATATTCTTTTTAAAATTAGTTACAAACTTAGAGTTAACAAAGCAGTGTAGTATTAGAATAAAGACAGATATTTACACCAGGAATAGTCTTTTCAACAAATGGTGTGGAAAAAACTGGATATCCACATGCAAAAGAATGAAGTTGGACCTTTACCTTGCATCATATACAAAAATTAACTCAAGAGAAAGAAGAGAATAAAAGATTAAAAAAAAAAAAAAAAGAAAGAAAGAAAGAAAGAAAAAATTAACTCAAAATGAGTGAAACTCTAAATGAGAGAGGTGAAACTCTAAAACTCTTTGAAGAAAACTTAGGTTGTCTGGTCCTTTGTCCCCATACCCACTGGGGAAGCCATCAGCATCTTGGGGTCCTGCTCCCCTAACCCACTGCTGAGGCAGAGAAGGCCTGCAGGTCCACAGAGAGGATGGACCAGGCCCACAGCCCAGTCTCTGCTTTGAGTCACAGAGGTGACTCGGAGGGAGTGTCCAGCCCTTGGCGTCAGGGGCAGAGTCCAGCCTGCTTGGCACATCCTCTCTTCCACTTTTAAATGGAAATAGTGCTCAACAGCCTCAGGCAAGAAAGAGGGCTGGGAAAATGAATGACCCCAAGGGACCAGGGACTCTCTCCAAGGAAGAGCTTTTATCAACACTGCTGAGTCCCAGTTGGGCCCGGGAACCCACTGGCAACTTGGCATGGTTCCTGCCTCCAAGAGCTCCCAGGCCAGGATGGAGGCCAAGGGCCAGAGACAAGCCTAATGAGGTCAAAGGCAGTGTTACTGACACTGAGAAAAAGATGCTCAGTCGAGGCCAGAGGTCCAAGAGTCTTCCTGGAGGAGGCCGTGGCCAGGCAAGAGAGGTTCCATACTGCAGGGCTGCTAAATTCAGTAACTACAGAGGAGGACGCCCAGAGAGATTTTCCCCCTACTTTGGCCAGGCCACGTGGCATGTGGGATTTTAGTTCCCTGACCAGGGATTGAACCCAGGCCCCCTGCATCCCTACATTGGAAATGTGGAGTCTTAACAACTCGACCCAAGGAAAGTCCCACCCAGTGAGATTTAAATTTCAAAGACGCAGTTAATTTTTTAGTTTGTCACAAATATTGCATGCGACATACTTAGACTAAAAAGTTACAGGCTTCATCACTGGACCTCACAGATAAAAGGCAGACTCAGAAAAGGGACAGGACAGGGCTGGGCCTTGGGTTCCAGAGTGGAGCCCACCCATCTGAGCACCCTCCTGCTCTGTCATGTAACTGGGTGGCACTAGGCTGCCTCCTTATTCTCTCTGAACCTCAGTTTTCCAGTCTGTAAAATAGGATGGGTTGTGGCCATTCAAACTTGCCTCTCAAGGATTGGTCTGGGGTCCCGCAGCATTAGGCTCCCTGAGGAGGGAGGCTGTTAGACATGCAGAGACTCTGGGCCTACCCCAGACCTGCTGGATGAAACCTGCCTTCCAAGAAGGAGCTTCTGTGATCCACGTGTGCAATCCAGTTTGAGGGTGCTGTGTGCAGAGTCACCCCAAAGGACTGAGGGGCCAGCGCAGAGTTAGGCACTGTGGGGTCGGGGAGAGCTCCCAGGCTGCCTGGCCCTCGTTGGCACATCCCACACACAGGGACACTCAGAGGGGGTACTTTTTACCTGCACTTACAGCTGAGACTCTGGAAGACAGCCAAGAAAAGCAAGGTGCCTCCCTGGAGGCCAGGCTGGCCCATCTCAGGCAGTTCTTGGGATTGGCTTGAAGATCTCCGATGCGCCCAGACTCTCCAACTCAGCCGTGCCGCATCAGTCTCACTGCTTCTCAGCAGCCTTGTGGATGGGCTTATGGACAAACAGGCTCTTGAGTTCCGAAGAGGTTCTGAGGCTGAGTGAGGTCGGGTCTGCCCAGCGAGGTGTCGGCACACCATGGGAGGCTGGCCAGAGGCACTTCTTCCTGCCCAGAAGGATCACTTCTTTTTTCACGCAAAAATCACTGTGGTGAACAAATGGGAAGTCACTCACAGCCCCACTGAAAGGCAGGACACCCCAGGGCTTTGTTCTGGGGGAAAGAGAATGGCATTTGGTGAGGGCACCTCCCTGCATGAATTCAACTTGCTTGACATTGCCTCCTGGAGAAACTGCCCCTAAAGACCAAAGTCCTGAGAACACCTAATTCCCCAAATGCTGAGTCACCGATCCTCACCAGATGGGGAAAGAGAATTAGCTGGAATAGGAAATGCACTTGAACTAATTTGTGCTCTGGGTCCAGAGGTTTCTAAGAACACTCTGTTCTCCCGTGTGTTATCACCATGGCTACTCAGCTATCTGATCACGGTGCTCTTGCTTCAAGTTCACCAACACCTTCTGAATATTTAATACGTGGCTGAATTGTCTTTTAAAAATAACTCAGGGACTTCCCTAGTAGTCTAGTGGCTAAGACTCCGTGCTTCTGATGCAGGGGATATGGACTCAATCCCTGCTCAGGAAACTGAGTGTCCATGTGATGCACAGCATGGCCAAAACACAAAAAAATTTTAAATAAATAAATCAGTTTGGTTTTTCAGTTTGCACCTATTTTGGGGACACCACTTTGGTTTTCTTTTTATCCTCAGATGTGCCTCCTCCCCGGAGCACTTTCACATCCTGTTCCCAACCCCCCTTCCAGTCTCACCTGACTGCTCCAATAGGTGAGACCCCAGGTAACCCTCCTGGCACCTGGGTGTCCCAGAAGGGTGATGATCTAGCCACAGGTGCGCTGGCTGGAGGGCACCGCCCGCTCCCTGCAACCCCTGGCCTAGCACCACCTGGCAACCCCAACAGAGGGAGTCTCCAGCTTGGGGGGAGTTTGGGATGCACTGAAAACTTGGTTCTCAACCCTCTAAAGCTCCTCGCACACAGGGACTGCGATCTTCCATCTCTCCTAGATCCCGGCACAGAGCCAGAAACACAGAGGCACCCATTCGAGCCTCCGCGCGGTGGGATTATGCCGGCCAGGGGTGTGCAAGGTCCCTGCACTCTGCTGACCGCTTTGCCATGAGCCCTGTGCGTCAGCTAGCCTGGAACCTGCTGGAAACCAGCTGAGCTTATCTACTGCTCAATGACCTCTCCTTTCCAAACCCAGGTCACACATCGCGTGCACACCCGTCCCAGGGCTTGTCCACTTCTGTTTTGGACGCACGTATCAGGTGCAGAGGTTTCAGTATCAGATAGACAAGTTCAGCCTCTGAGGGCCTGTTCCCCTGTGTGTAGAGGACAGCTAAGCCTCCGCCCAGGGCTGTGATGGTATGAGACATCAGCACACGTCTCCTCTGCAGATCCACGGAAGAGGAACACACCACTCTTTCGACCCCGCCCAGTTCATCGATCCCATGGAGCTGGGGGCGGCTGGGGTGGGGGCGTTCCTGCTGAGCGAGGGCTATATAAGCACAGCCCAGGGTTATGCAAGTGCCTCGGACAGCACCTACTCCCAAGCTGGTGAGAGCAAGCCGCTCCTTCAAGGGGGCAGACAGCAGGCCAACCTGAGACACCAGAGCAGGTCTGTGCTGACGTCCAAATCCTGTCCAGTCTTCACCCACCCTGTGACCTGGATGCCAGGTACGCTCTGAGCCTTAGTCAGGAGCAGCCTTGTGTTGTTAGGATGCTCAGCACAGTGCACAGCCTGCATCTGACACACACTCACCAGGCCCCAGCACTGTCCCCAGGTGGGAACGCAGCACACACCAGAGGCCTCTATGAGAAGGAACATCGCTGGAGAAACCCAAGGAACCCGATTCCCTGCATCCGCGCTGACTGTGGATATAAATTCATCGGCTGGGACGTCTGGAGGTGGTAGGGTCAGAGGAATAAGGAAGGTTATAGGTCCAAGTTGGCACACCATGTCAGGGCAGGCAGCCACCTCAGTGCCCTGGGCTCTTGTGTCCCCAGGGCCAGGACTGCCTCACACAGCAGGTCGGGAGGTCCAATAGGGGGCTGGAGCTCAGCAGGCTCCAAGCTGGCCCTCCCACAACGCGGTGAGATCCCGGCACAGAGCCAGAAACACAGAGGCACCCATTCGAGCCTCCGCGTGGGATTATGCCGGCCAGGGTGTGCAAGGTCCCTGCACTCTGCTGACCGCTTTGCCATGAGCCCTGTGCGTCAGCTAGCCTGGAACCTGCTGGAAACCAGCTGAGCTTATCTACTGCTCAATGACCTCTCCTTTCCAAACCCAGGTCACACATCGCGTGCACACCGTCCCAGGGCTTGTCCACTTCTGTTTTGGACGCACGTATCAGGTGCAGAGGTTTCAGTATCAGATAGACAAGTTCAGCCTCTGAGGGCCTGTTCCCCTGTGTGTAGAGGACAGCTAAGCCTCCGCCCAGGGCTGTGATGGTATGAGACATCAGCACACGCTCCTCTGCAGATCCACGGAAGAGGAACACACCACTCTTTCGACCCCGCCCAGTTCATCGATCCCATGGAGCTGGGGGCGGCTGGGGTGGGGGCGTTCCTGCTGAGCGAGGGCTATATAAGCACAGCCCAGGGTTATGCAAGTGCCTCGGACAGCACCTACTCCCAAGCTGGTGAGAGCAAGCCGCTCCTTCAAGGGGGCAGACAGCAGGCCAACCTGAGACACCAGAGCAGGTCTGTGCTGACGTCCAAATCCTGTCCAGTCTTCACCCACCCTGTGACCTGGATGCCAGGTACGCTCTGAGCCTTAGTCAGGAGCAGCCTTGTGTTGTTAGGATGCTCAGCACAGTGCACAGCCTGCATCTGACACACACTCACCAGGCCCCAGCACTGTCCCCAGGTGGGAACGCAGCACACACCAGAGGCCTCTATGAGAAGGAACATCGCTGGAGAAACCCAAGGAACCCGATTCCCTGCATCCGCGCTGACTGTGGATATAAATTCATCGGCTGGGACGTCTGGAGGTGGTAGGGTCAGAGGAATAAGGAAGGTTATAGGTCCAAGTTGGCACACCATGTCAGGGCAGGCAGCCACCTCAGTGCCCTGGGCTCTTGTGTCCCCAGGGCCAGGACTGCCTCACACAGCAGGTCGGGAGGTCCAATAGGGGGCTGGAGCCAGCAGCTAGGCAGGGGTGCGGTAAGGCCTCCAAGCCTGGCCCCTCCCACAACGCGGTGACACCCGCGAGCCTCTTGATGCAGTTCCGGGACTCTCAGTCATAAAGTCGCCATCTTTGTCCAGCTCCACTAACCAATCTCAAGGTGCCCAAGCCATGGCAGACTGCAGGAACCCTGGTGGCAATGTGCTGGCTGCCACTTCACTTACAGATAATCTCACCTGAGCAGCAACCTCACCACATACCTTGACTCCCCAGAAATCCTCAGGACAGCAGAAGTGTGGAGACCCCAAACCTGAGGTCCCATGAACCCCGAGTCCCACAACAGCCTAACTGCAGCCAAAGCCCCAGGCTCCTCCCGCCGTGCAGGCCAGCTTGTGCTGAGGCCACGCCTGGTTTTCTTTCAGAATGAATACTCAAGCACTTTCCACTTTCTTCCATTTTCTCCTAGCTCCCTTCAACCCCCCGACACTTAACTACGTATTCTCACCTGCTGGGCCTGTGAGGCCTGCTAAGTGGGGGATGGTCACACTGTGATAAATGGACACAATCAAGGGCACGGAGTTATGAGCAGCTCCCCACCGCCCCCTCCAGACAGCAGCTGGGAGGTCCAGGTGTGAACTGGGACCCTCTCCTGTCAGAGTCTCGCAGATGAGCTGAGAGCAAACGGACACGGGATCACCCTGCACTCATACATTTAAAACACACCCAGGGGCTTCCCTGGTCAGGGTCCAGTGAGTAAGGACACAATCTTGCAGTGCAAGGGGCGCCGCTTCGATCCCTGGCCTGGGAGGATCCCACGTGCTGTGAAGCGGATGGACCAATGTGTCCAACTACCGAGCCGGAGCTCTGAAGTGCATGTGCCCGAAGCTGGTGCTCTGCGACGAGAGAGGCCACTGTGATGGAGGCCCACACAGGCCAAAGAACAAAGGTAAATAAATGAAAGATCAACAGAAGTGGCCAAAAAAAAAAAAAAAACACATTCAGGTGGGACTCTTCTGAGGGTCTAGTGGCTAAGACTCCATGCTCCCAATACAGGCATCCCAGGCTTGATCAAGGTCCCACAAGCTGCAACTGAAAAACATTTTCGTATGTCACAACTAACACCCGTTGCAGCCAAATTAATTAATCAAACACATACACACACACACACACACACGCGCGCACTAAACAGAGCAGAGTGGCTCAGGAGCAGAGAGATCTGTCCCCAGCTGCCTGAGGGAGTAGAAAGCTGAATTTACAATGTGCCATGAAGAAAGAGGTGTCATCAGGCAGGTCCATTTTCCCAGGAGGCAAAAAGTCATTCCCAAGCTTCAGGGAAGGGAGACGTCAGCTTGATGCCAGATGGCAGGCCACAAGAGCAGTTGGCAGTGAGGCCAGAGACCCAGAGGGCGGGTATCACCCAGCCCAAAGGCCGCCAGGTGGCTGCGCTGCAAGGCTGACCTCTTCTGGCCAAGGAGGCACTGCACACAGCAGGCAGAGAGTCAGGCACTGCCTCCTGGAAGTGGCTTCTGATTTCCAAGGTTTCCAGGGATGGCCCCTTCCTGCAGGAGGCAGGAGGCACAAACCAGGGTAGCAAGAATCTTTATTCTGCTGTTACAGGCAAAGCACCTGGCCATACACCCGGAGGGCCACAGTTCTGCTTTCCCCGAATCCAGTCCATCCAGTCCGAGAAATAAGCCTCCCTCCAGACGGGGAGGCCTGCTCCACACTCCTATGCTCAGCCCGGAGAGGGGGGGAGGGCAGCCAAGGCTGCCTGGACGACCTCAGGAGGACGCTGCAGTGGGTCTGCATTTCTCTCTTCTGTGCTTGAAGCTGCGCAGTGGGTTCTGGGTCTTGGCCTTCTGCGGGGGCAAAGTTACAGGTCAACTGTAGGGTGCAGACGTCCGTCTGCACAGAATGCGACAGACTCTGAGAAAGCAGCTTGGCAGGTCCTATGGGCCAGGAGCCAAGGACAGGAGCTGCTTCCGGCACTCCAGGCGCCCACCTGCCTCCTCCTGCAGCTTAGAGGATGAGGAGGGTTGTAGGGACATAACAGCAGGTCCTCCTTTGCTCTGAAAGCTGCCTGTGGGTGGCCAACAAAGAGTCCCAGCAGCCGGGACTCTGGGGCCAGTTCTCAGGACTTCTCTCCTCCCTCCTGAGGACAGGGGCGAACACATCCTGGTGAGCAGGGAACCAGGTGGGGGCGAGCCTTGCAGCCATCACAAAGGCCCCAGGCCACATACCTTGAGCTTCTTAGAGACAAGGGGCTTCTTCCGCTTCTTGTGAGGGCGGACCAGGCCACGAAGAGCAGGAGGAACTGGAAGAGACAAGACATCCTCCGGCTCAGCAGCTGCCCCGCCCCGTGTGCCTGCCCCCACCCGCCTCCCTCCGGCTCAACCCTCCAGTGGCTCCCAGCACGCTCTGGGAGGCCCAGGGCCTGGCACTCTGATCCACACTTCACTCCTAAGAACACACAACTATCTAGCATCACACAGCTACTTCCAGGGCTGGGATTCTGGGGGCAGCCACCATCTAAAACACTTCTCTACACTATGTGTCATAGTTAAGTGTGTAACAGAAGAAGGAAAACTAAAGTTAGGAAAGAAAATCCTGCTAAAACAGAAAAGAAGCTTACGTGTAATTTTTTTCTATATGGCCCTTCCTCCCACACCCTTTGTCACCTATCAGGTGCCAATCATCACTGCTCGTGATGACCCCTGGCCTCTGCCCTCACGCCCATCCATCCAGGGCACAGCACAGAGTCCCATCTGACCAGGCCACACAGGTCCCGAAAGGCCTCTGAGCACCACACCAATGCACCCTCCCGCATCACCCTGACCCCTTTAGGCCAAAGGCTTTTGACAATGACTGTGTAACAGGGAGAATGGAATTCCCTCCTGGGGCAGGAGCTAGTCAGGCCCCGCGTTAAACATTTACAACCAGCCCTCAGTTCACACTTTGGAAATAAAAATAGTAACAGGAACAGTGTACGAGGCTGCACTTTGTCTTCTGTGGACACTTCAGGATACTGGGAACCGCAGTATCAGAAAGGGGCTAGTCCTGCTTAAGTAAAAGACAGGAGACCACCTATTTCTCACTCTTGGGGCCACAGAGACCTCCCAGACTAGGTACACACAAAAGGTTCCTCAAGGGAGGGAGCACTAGACAATAATAAGGTCTGCTCACCTCCCAAAAAGCCTTGCGCTGGAATCTACCTTGGCTAAAAGATGTAGTTGTACATCTTGGCGGGCCCTAAGTCAGACCAGATATGGACCTGACACCACATAAAGCAAGATGATTGGCCAGATGAAAACCAGAAAACTGCTACTACTTAAGTGATTTAAACCACCCCAAAAGGGACTTCCCTGGTAGTCCAGTGGTTAAGAATCTGCCTGCCAGACTTCCCTGTTGGTCCAGTGGGTAAGGACACCGCCGTGCAGTGCAGGGGGTGCTGGTTCAATTCCTGGCCTGGGAAGATCCCACATGCCGTGGAGCGGCTGGACCGATGTGTCCAATTGCTGAGCCAGAGCTCTGGAGCGCATGCGCCCGGAGCTGGTGCTCCAGAGAGGCCACTGCGATGGGAGGCCCACACAGGCCAAAGAACAAAGATAAATGAATGAAAGATCAATAGAAGCGGCAAAAAAAAAAAAAAGAAAATTAAACAACAAAAAAAAGAATCTGCCTGCCAGCCTGCCAATAAGGGGACACAGGTTCAATCCCCAGTCCAGAAAGATCCCATGTGCCACAGGGCAACTAAATCCATGTGCCACAACTACTGAAGCCCCTGGTGATCTGCAACAAGAGAAACTATGGCAATGAGAAGCCCACACACCAAAACGAAAAGAAGCCCTGACTCATCGCAACTAGAGAAAACCCAAGAAAAAGCAATGAAGACTCAGAGCAACCAAGAATAAATAAATTTAAAAAAAAAGGCTCATGGCTGTCTGTCTCTCTGTCTGCCCATACTTTACCCACCCCTCTCTTCTCTCCTAATAAACACTTCACTTGCCTATCTGTTTTTTTGTTTTTTTATCTTTTTCCAGAATTTCTCTTCAAACCAGACAAGAGCCAGGGCCCTGGTTCCAGCCACTAGTCTCTGGTGGTTAGGACACAGCGCTCTCACCGCTGCAAGCTGTATTCAATTCCCACTCAGGAAACTGAGATCTCACTTCAAGCTGCCACACAGACCACACAAAAGCCATCTAAGAAAACACCTACTTCTCGCCCTCTCCCTCCTCACTCCTCAGACCAGGACCTTGGTTGGTATCTCTTACAGCTCACTTCCTGGGGGAACCTGGCCCCATCTCTCTGGCATGTTCCCGTCTCTCCTTGATCCTTCCTGTCTCTCACTGGGGCTTCTCCTTGCCACACCTACCAACTTATGCTAATCTAGAGGGTATCGGGGAAAGGGGTCTCTACTAACCACTCTGCTTCCTTAATCCACTTTAAGCATCTTCTGTATAAAAGTCACACATACCTGTTACCAAAGTCACAAGTTACCAGGTGTAAAGGGAGCCAGATTCCTGAACACATCAGCTGGGCTTGGCCTCATCCACACCACAGAAACCACTCTTGGGGTCCTTTCTTTTTTTGGCTGCGCCGTGTAGCATGCGGCATGTGGGATCTTAGTTCCCTGACCAGGGACTGCACATCAAACCCATGCTCCCTCTGCAGAGTCTCAGCCACTGGACCACCAGGGAAGTCCCTCTCAGGGTCCATTCCTGACCTCACAACTGTGATCCTGACACCCCTAGTCATCACAAGGCTCAGGCAGGTCTGTTCTCTCTTTCCCAGCACCCTCTTCCCCAGCCAAATGTTCTAGACTCCAGATACCCAAGGCCAGCTTGGCCAGGTCATTCATCCCAAGTCTTCTTCGCACAAGCTGCACTGTCTCCTACCTGCACCCCCCCACACCACACCTGGTCATTCCCTTCCATGCACAGAAGGCTGCTTGGCAAGGTACTGGCTCGCTCTTTCATTGGATCAAGCTCTGGAGTAAGACCCTGGGTTTTTTTTTTTTTTTATTGGCCTTGTTTTAATCAACAAGACCTCGAAAAATTAGCCCATAAGATCCTCTTCTTTTTTCCTAGAAAATCCTAAATAGACCCTGGGTTTGAATGCTGAGAGCTGCCCTGGTTTCCCATCTCTCCAACAGAGACAGCAGCGCCCACCCTGGGGGACTGTGCGGAGTTGGCGTTTGAGAACGTGCTCACCGACCAGTCCCTACGGCCCTGGGCCAGCCCAGTGCACGGCAGCCCAGGGATGAATGCGCAGCCCACCCCCAGCCCCGCTCACCCAGGTAGTCAGGGACGTTGCTTAGGTGAGGTTTCACCACAGCGGGGTGCAAGGGCAGGTCGTGCCGCAGCAGCTGGAGGTCCCTGGGGTTGTCTTCAAAGTACGTCTAGCAGGGGAAAGAAGCAGGCACTGCATGGTCAGTCCTCTGTTTGTAATTTCACAAGGGAGTTTTTGAACAGTTAACCTGTATTCCAAATTGTTAAGCCCGCGGTCCCATCACCTTGTCACCAGGGCCCCCTCCCAGAGGCAGCTCTGGTTTCTCAACTCTACTAACCACTCTGCTTCCTTAATCCACTTTAAGCATCTTCTGTATAAAAGTCACACATACCTGTTACCAAAGTCACAAGTTACCAGGTGTAAAGGGAGCCAGATTCCTGAACACATCAGCTGGGCTTGGCCTCATCCACACCACAGAAACCACTCTTGGGGTCCTTTCTTTTTTTGGCTGCGCCGTGTAGCATGCGGCATGTGGGATCTTAGTTCCCTGACCAGGGACTGCACATCAAACCCATGCTCCCTCTGCAGAGTCTCAGCCACTGGACCACCAGGGAAGTCCCTCTCAGGGTCCATTCCTGACCTCACAACTGTGATCCTGACACCCCTAGTCATCACAAGGCTCAGGCAGGTCTGTTCTCTCTTTCCCAGCACCCTCTTCCCCAGCCAAATGTTCTAGACTCCAGATACCCAAGGCCAGCTTGGCCAGGTCATTCATCCCAAGTCTTCGCACAAGCTGCACTGTCTCCTACCTGCACCCCCCCACACCACACCTGGTCATTCCCTTCCATGCACAGAAGGCTGCTTGGCAAGGTACTGGCTCGCTCTTTCATTGGATCAAGCTCTGGAGTAAGACCCTGGGTTTTTTTTTTTATTGGCCTTGTTTTAATCAACAAGACCTCGAAAAATTAGCCCATAAGATCCTCTTCTTTTTTCCTAGAAAATCCTAAATAGACCCTGGGTTTGAATGCTGAGAGCTGCCCTGGTTTCCCATCTCTCCAACAGAGACAGCAGCGCCCACCCTGGGGGACTGTGCGGAGTTGGCGTTTGAGAACGTGCTCACCGACCAGTCCCTACGGCCCTGGGCCAGCCCAGTGCACGGCAGCCCAGGGATGAATGCGCAGCCCACCCCCAGCCCCGCTCACCCAGGTAGTCAGGGACGTTGCTTAGGTGAGGTTTCACCACAGCGGGGTGCAAGGGCAGGTCGTGCCGCAGCAGCTGGAGGTCCCTGGGGTTGTCTTCAAAGTACGTCTAGCAGGGGAAAGAAGCAGGCACTGCATGGTCAGTCCTCTGTTTGTAATTTCACAAGGGAGTTTTTGAACAGTTAACCTGTATTCCAAATTGTTAAGCCCGCGGTCCCATCACCTTGTCACCAGGGCCCCCTCCCAGAGGCAGCTCTGGTTTCTCATCTCCCTTCAGGTGCTCTGCACACACAGGAAGGCATCCCTATTTGGAGGGGGTGGGGTTAGGAGCACGCCACACCCTCCTACAGGGAGTCACTGCACGGCCATGCATTCTGCACAGACACACAAACAGCCACCGCCTCCTCTTCTGTGCAATGCAGGCTGCATGAACACATCTGACTTGGTTTACCATATCCCCAGGGTGGATGGTGGGGATCAGGACGGAAGGCAGGCACTGATGCAGTTGTGAGCTTGTACAACTCTCACAACTGCGTCAAGAGAATAAACTCCAGAAGCCGTGATTCTGATGGACACGGCCACTGTCCGCCTCAGAAAACAGGCCGATTCACCTCCCAGCAAGACAGCTGGCATCGCTGCTCACTCTTGACCCGTTTCCTCCCTGTGACCTGCTGAAGGGATGGTTTGCTGCCCAGTCCACGGGCTCTCATGCTTACAGCTCTGCCGTTCTCCAGGAAGGATGATGCCCTGGAGCCTCACGCCTTCCCCCCCACAGCTCCTACCTTGAGCTTCTCTGAGTGCAGGAGCTCCTCCTTGATCTCCTTCAGCCTCGCCTCCCGGATGGCTTGTTTCGTCACTGAGCGCATGGCATCCTGGAGGCAGCAGCAAAGGTCAAGATGGAAGGGCTGTCTGAGCTCCCCCTCCTGCCAGGGTGCTAAGCAGTAAGGGTTCTAGAGGAACCCCAAGGACGCCCTCCCCACGGGGCCCCACTCACCCTGCAGCGGTAGCGGAAACCCTCGATCTCCTCCATGTGGAACTGGTAGGGGAGCAGGACAGGGGCTCCGTTCTCTGTGGAGAAGACAACAGTGAGGGCCCCGCAGGCCGAGGGCTCTGGCAGCGCCTATGGAGGCCTTCTGCTCAGAGCCTCCCATGTCCACACCCAGGGAGAGGCAGCCAAGAATCCAGCCCACTCTTTCCCCACCGAAAAAAACCTGGGTCTCATGGACAGTTTATGACAGGTGATCCACCCTGCTTCGGCCAGAGAAGTTTCCTGTCCCCACATTCCATGTCCTATCACATCTCTCAGTCTCGGGACCTGCCCACCCATCCATGCTCCTCCTCCAAGGCCACTCTAGCCGCAAGGTCTGTGCAATGACAGCGCAAAGCACCAAGGAGCACCAGCCCCTGAGGTCTAGAGAGACACGGCAGAAGCCTGGCCCTGGCCAGGTCAGTGAGGGAGGGGCTCTTACCTCCACTGAGAAGCTCCTCGATCTTGCCCAGCTGAGACTGCTCCGTGGGCAGCACAAAGGTCAAGACGAGGCCGGGGTTGTTGGCACGCGCCGTCCTGCAAGGGGAAACAACGCAGGCCATTTCTGGCAGTGTGTCCCGCAGTGTGCCCACAGCCCAGGCGTCCTCCATGCCCCGGTTCTCCTACCTGCCAGCCCGATGTATGTAGGCCTCGGAGGTGGGGGGAAGATCAAAGTTGAGCACAGCACACACATGGTGGAAGTCTATGCCTCGGGCCACACCTGCCTCCGGATCAGAGGCCCTGTAAGACATCGCTGCTCACTCTTGACCCGTTTCCTCCCTGTGACCTGCTGAAGGGATGGTTTGCTGCCCAGTCCACGGGCTCTCATGCTTACAGCTCTGCCGTTCTCCAGGAAGGATGATGCCCTGGAGCCTCACGCCTTCCCCCCCACAGCTCCTACCTTGAGCTTCTCTGAGTGCAGGAGCTCCTCCTTGATCTCCTTCAGCCTCGCCTCCCGGATGGCTTGTTTCGTCACTGAGCGCATGGCATCCTGGAGGCAGCAGCAAAGGTCAAGATGGAAGGGCTGTCTGAGCTCCCCCTCCTGCCAGGGTGCTAAGCAGTAAGGGTTCTAGAGGAACCCCAAGGACGCCCTCCCCACGGGGCCCCACTCACCCTGCAGCGGTAGCGGAAACCCTCGATCTCCTCCATGTGGAACTGGTAGGGGAGCAGGACAGGGGCTCCGTTCTCTGTGGAGAAGACAACAGTGAGGGCCCCGCAGGCCGAGGGCTCTGGCAGCGCCTATGGAGGCCTTCTGCTCAGAGCCTCCCATGTCCACACCCAGGGAGAGGCAGCCAAGAATCCAGCCCACTCTTTCCCCACCGAAAAAAACCTGGGTCTCATGGACAGTTTATGACAGGTGATCCACCCTGCTTCGGCCAGAGAAGTTTCCTGTCCCCACATTCCATGTCCTATCACATCTCTCAGTCTCGGGACCTGCCCACCCATCCATGCTCCTCCTCCAAGGCCACTCTAGCCGCAAGGTCTGTGCAATGACAGCGCAAAGCACCAAGGAGCACCAGCCCCTGAGGTCTAGAGAGACACGGCAGAAGCCTGGCCCTGGCCAGGTCAGTGAGGGAGGGGCTCTTACCTCCACTGAGAAGCTCCTCGATCTTGCCCAGCTGAGACTGCTCCGTGGGCAGCACAAAGGTCAAGACGAGGCCGGGGTTGTTGGCACGCGCCGTCCTGCAAGGGGAAACAACGCAGGCCATTTCTGGCAGTGTGTCCCGCAGTGTGCCCACAGCCCAGGCGTCCTCCATGCCCCGGTTCTCCTACCTGCCAGCCCGATGTATGTAGGCCTCGGAGGTGGGGGGAAGATCAAAGTTGAGCACAGCACACACATGGTGGAAGTCTATGCCTCGGGCCACACCTGCCTCCGGATCAGAGGCCCTGTAAGAAAACAGGCCAACCTCAGACTGACCCCTCCTCTCCTCAGAGACCATGCTCTCACACTCATTCAATCAGCCAAATTTCTAAACAAAGCCTCGTATGGAAGTACAAGACCCTGCCATGCGTAAGATCCTTACGCAGATCCTCCATGTTCTAGGAGCTCGAGTAGCAGGGGCAGCCAAACCCTGCCCTGACTTCAGCTCTGGGCAACAGGGGACCTCACCGCCCACAGGGAAATCCGAGAACCACTTCCAGCCAGCACACCTGTGAGGCAAACAAGAAACTGGGGGCTCCCCTCCGCCCAAGTTACAGCCAGTGGAAGCCGGGCCACCTTCCTGACAGGATGATGACATGCCAACAAGCCACGTAGTACGGCCCTTCATGCTGCCCATGGAGCCCAGGCCTGTGCGTCCTTCACTGCCTGCCCTCACACTCTAGTTTCACAGTCTTCTGAAAGGTGGGTCTCCCTGGGGAGGGCAGAGAGGAGATAGAATGGACTCACTTGTCCCGCTTGGGTCCTTTGCCCCGATGTTTGCCCTTGACCGGGGGCCCCAGGACTTCAGCATCCGTGGCGATGACGCAGTCATAGAAGCCTTGGTTGAACTGTGAGATGATGTGGCACCTGTGGCCCAAGAGCAGACAGAAGTCAGACCCAAGCACTGGAGGGTCCTCTCCTGCCCGCTGCTCGATCACAACGGTCATGCTTTCTAACTCTGTCTTCAATTCTTCTCCAACTTAATCTTTATGCTCAGCCTCCTTAGGTGAAGATGGAATTACAGTTTGTACCACAGAGCTGTGAGAGATAAAGTCAAGCCCAGAGCCCTCACTCTACTAAGCACTTAAGAAACAGGAGAAGTGACTGTGTCTCCGTTTTCCCACCCCCGTCTTCAACAGTGACACGGGAGTCGGTGCACCTGGAGCGCAGTGGAAGCTCTCCATTGAGCACGCAGGTGGGGATGCTGAACTGCTCCAGGAAGAGGCGCAGCCGGTAGCTCCGCTCCAGAGTGTTGACAAAGAGCAAAGACTTTCCCCGAATCAACGACAGCTTGAGCAGGGCATACAACAACAGAAACTTGTCTTCTTCAGTCTCGCAGACCACCTGAAACTGCTGCAACTGGTCTGGCCCTGGCAGCTGGGACTCCTGTAACTTGAGGGTAACCTAAGGGAGGACAGGCCTGTGGTCAGGAAAAAAAGAAGAAGACAGAAATGCTACTGCAAGCCGCTGGCTCGCCAACTGGAGCACCAACATGTCACCGCAGAGTGCCCTGGGTCCCTTCCCACTGTGTAATATAAGAACTCAAAGTATACTAACTACTGTACTTTACAAAGGACGTAACACCACACACAATTGGCAGCCCAAAAGAAAAAGAAACACGCTATAAATGCCTATAGGAAGTAGAAAATCCCGACAGTAGCAACCTTTCTGAAGAGTAAAGTTCACGTAAAGTAAAAACTTTGGTCCTGCTACTCAAAGCAACCTCTCTGCGTTTTGGGGGTCCCTGCTCAGGCCTTTAAGCAAAGCATGGTTTGAACTCAGTGCACATCTGGGAATACATAATGATTTTAGGTTGGAAGATATGGGAGTGGTTTATGGTGGTGCCTCAGAACCAGGAATACTATTTCCCACCCCAAATAACAAAGGGTTCCTTTGAGGAGGGAGGAGCAAGTCCTTTGAGCATCATGTCAATGTCTTTATATGGTTCCATGGGGCCCTTACCGGGTTATGCAGCACCAGCTCCTTGAGGGCTTGTACATCCTCATTAAAAGTAGCCGACATCAGAAAAGCCTGGTAAATCCGGGGCAAGTGACTGAAATGAAACAGAGTCCCATCAGACTCCAATTCCAAGGCTGAAGGGGGCAGTTGAACTGGCCCCCTTGCTCCAGGTCATACTGTGTATTTACCACCCCTTTTCCTTACCAGAGAAGACTCTTAAGTTCCTCCTCAAAGCCAAAAGAGAAAAGAAGATCAGCCTCATCAACCACCAGCAGCTCCAAGGAGTCTCGGAGCTTCAAGTTGTCTTGCTGCAAGTGGTTTAATATGCGGGATGGGGTCCCCACCACCACATCAGGCTTCTCCATCAGCACAGCTCTGTAGATGGGCAGTATCTCAGGATGAAGGAGAGGGTAGCAGCTGGAACTTCACCCCAAATCAGCCCTCGTTCCTGCTGCACACAAACCCAACCCCACATCCCAGTGCAGATCCATTTCCCCCTGTGCTTTAACCCACCTCTGAGAGGCTGCGTCTTCAGCAGCTGAGACGTTGGCCACCCGGATGTCTCGAGCACAGTAGACAGCCAGCTGCTGAATCATGGATTGGGCCTGCCTTGCCAGTTCCTTAGTCGGCACAAGAACAAGGGCTCTCACAGCCTGCTCAACCGCAGGGCCCATCTGCAAGACACAAAGACTTTGGTCGGTCCGTTCATGTCATCGTGGCACTCATAGGAAAAAGTCAGAACAATCTCCGACAGCAGCCCAAAAGAAAAGAAACACGCTATAAATGCCTATAGGAAGTAGAAAATCCGACAGTAGCAACCTTTCTGAAGAGTAAAGTTCACGTAAAGTAAAAACTTTGGTCCTGCTACTCAAAGCAACCTCTCTGCGTTTTGGGGGTCCCTGCTCAGGCCTTTAAGCAAAGCATGGTTTGAACTCAGTGCACATCTGGGAATACATAATGATTTTAGGTTGGAAGATATGGGAGTGGTTTATGGTGGTGCCTCAGAACCAGGAATACTATTTCCCACCCCAAATAACAAAGGGTTCCTTTGAGGAGGGAGGAGCAAGTCCTTTGAGCATCATGTCAATGTCTTTATATGGTTCCATGGGGCCCTTACCGGGTTATGCAGCACCAGCTCCTTGAGGGCTTGTACATCCTCATTAAAAGTAGCCGACATCAGAAAAGCCTGGTAAATCCGGGGCAAGTGACTGAAATGAAACAGAGTCCCATCAGACTCCAATTCCAAGGCTGAAGGGGGCAGTTGAACTGGCCCCCTTGCTCCAGGTCATACTGTGTATTTACCACCCCTTTTCCTTACCAGAGAAGACTCTTAAGTTCCTCCTCAAAGCCAAAAGAGAAAAGAAGATCAGCCTCATCAACCACCAGCAGCTCCAAGGAGTCTCGGAGCTTCAAGTTGTCTTGCTGCAAGTGGTTTAATATGCGGGATGGGGTCCCCACCACCACATCAGGCTTCTCCATCAGCACAGCTCTGTAGATGGGCAGTATCTCAGGATGAAGGAGAGGGTAGCAGCTGGAACTTCACCCCAAATCAGCCCTCGTTCCTGCTGCACACAAACCCAACCCCACATCCCAGTGCAGATCCATTTCCCCCTGTGCTTTAACCCACCTCTGAGAGGCTGCGTCTTCAGCAGCTGAGACGTTGGCCACCCGGATGTCTCGAGCACAGTAGACAGCCAGCTGCTGAATCATGGATTGGGCCTGCCTTGCCAGTTCCTTAGTCGGCACAAGAACAAGGGCTCTCACAGCCTGCTCAACCGCAGGGCCCATCTGCAAGACACAAAGACTTTGGTCGGTCCGTTCATGTCATCGTGGCCACCGATGCTTTTCTCGACCTCTTTCAGGCACTTTGACCAAGTGTTGTGATTTCAACACAACAATCTAGCTGTGTTTTGATCAACCTTTCACTTATTTTATCTACCTCTGAATGTAGAAGGCTCTTTTCCCAGGCACTGAACTCCAAAAGGATAACTTGCTTTATAGTTATGATATTACTTAAAATGTGCCAAATAAGGGACTTCGCTGGTGGTCCATGCTCCCAATGCAGGGGGCCCAGGTTCAGTCTCTGGTCAGGGAACTAGATCGTGTATGCTGCAACTAATGGTTCACATGCCACAACTGAAGATCCCACATGCCACAAGCTCCCGCACAGTCAGATAAATATATATTTCTACATGTACCAGTTAGGACATAGGGTTTTCACAATAATTCTACAAGTGGAGGAAGATGGGTCTACTTTTTATAGTATAAAGAAGAGAAAGTGATTTACTCAAGATTACACAGACAATGATGATGGCAGGGCAGGGACTAGAACGCAAGTACTCTGTGAATTCAAGCCCAGAGCGTTTACAAGAAATTCATCAGGTTCTCTCAGATCAGCCTTCGCGCGTAAGAGATCCAAAGAAAATCCAGCTTCTTGGGAAAGACTTGGATGCGTAAGGGTGGCAGGCATAGCTTTCCAGTAGGGGACAAGGTAACTCAGACGCCAGCATTTTGCTCTCTTGGCCTTTGGGGGCCCTCCCCCGACTCACCGCCTTCCTGTATAGCAGCAACTGCAACATCGGGATGGCATAAGCGGCGGTCTTCCCTGAACCCGTGCGGGCGCGAGCCAGGAGATCCTTCCCCTCCAGGGCCAGCGGGATAGCCTTTTCCTGGATCAGCGTGGGTCGCGACCATCCCAGATCGGTGACGGCCTAGGAGAGACAAGGGACGGCTCAGGCGGCGTGCTGTCCTCCCGCCGCTCCCCTCCACCGTCAGCTGGGCTCCTGAGCCCTCCCCGGTACCTGTAGGAGCCGGTGGTCCAGGCCCATGTGTTCAAAGCCTAAGGACTCCGGATCCTCCATGCTGCTGCTGTGTAGTGACAGCGCGCAGGCGCGACGGGAAAAGCAAGTGAGGACGTCTGGGCCGGTCAAAGCAGCAGCCAATCAGCTTCAAAAGAGTTGGCACCTCCCGGAAGGCGTGGCTTCCGGTGCTCCGGCGGGCGTCGGGGGGCCTCGGCGGCTCTCAACGCTCAAGCTCTGCTCGTCAGGGTCTAGAGGTGGCGGGCGGCGAGCGGCGGGGAGCTCACGGGTCCTCGCCCGTCCCCTGACACTACCTCTAAATGGCATCTTAGGTTAGGGTTACCTGGGCAGAGGCGGGGCTGCAAGAAGGTGGGTGACGTCCCCTCTGTGCCCGCCTCCGCCAACCCACACCGGCCAGACAACCCGCACATTTGTCCACCAGGTTGCCTGTTTGTGGCTTTACCTTCATCTAACACTTGGTTAACAGCCTGGCCCTAGCGATTGTTAGTTATATTCACAAATACATCAATGTTTAGAATGCTCGTCTGTGTACTACCTAAGAAAAGGGATGCCTCGGGTGGTAGCTTACCACGCTTGAGAGCTACTGGTGAGTCCTGCGCCCTTTCCTATGATTAGCATCTGGGGGAATCTGTCAGGTTTATATACAAGCATTAATTGCTCTGCCACCCACTATGCTCAGGAAAAGTGCACCAGCATTATGTGTTCCAGGGTTGTCTGTCTGTAGCAGTGGTGGGGACATCGGAACCTGAAACGCTTCAGTGGCTTTAAGTAAAAGGCAAGTAACTTTAGCCTTCCTGGTAGGCATAGCTTTCCGGGGAAAAACTGCCAACCCCCCCCACCCGGGAATGGGGCATAAGCGGCGGTCTTCCCTGAACCCGTGCGGGCGCGAGCCAGGAGATCCTTCCCCTCCAGGGCCAGCGGGATAGCCTTTTCCTGGATCAGCGTGGGTCGCGACCATCCCAGATCGGTGACGGCCTAGGAGAGACAAGGGACGGCTCAGGCGGCGTGCTGTCCTCCCGCCGCTCCCCTCCACCGTCAGCTGGGCTCCTGAGCCCTCCCCGGTACCTGTAGGAGCCGGTGGTCCAGGCCCATGTGTTCAAAGCCTAAGGACTCCGGATCCTCCATGCTGCTGCTGTGTAGTGACAGCGCGCAGGCGCGACGGGAAAAGCAAGTGAGGACGTCTGGGCCGGTCAAAGCAGCAGCCAATCAGCTTCAAAAGAGTTGGCACCTCCCGGAAGGCGTGGCTTCCGGTGCTCCGGCGGGCGTCGGGGGGCCTCGGCGGCTCTCAACGCTCAAGCTCTGCTCGTCAGGGTCTAGAGGTGGCGGGCGGCGAGCGGCGGGGAGCTCACGGGTCCTCGCCCGTCCCCTGACACTACCTCTAAATGGCATCTTAGGTTAGGGTTACCTGGGCAGAGGCGGGGCTGCAAGAAGGTGGGTGACGTCCCCTCTGTGCCCGCCTCCGCCAACCCACACCGGCCAGACAACCCGCACATTTGTCCACCAGGTTGCCTGTTTGTGGCTTTACCTTCATCTAACACTTGGTTAACAGCCTGGCCCTAGCGATTGTTAGTTATATTCACAAATACATCAATGTTTAGAATGCTCGTCTGTGTACTACCTAAGAAAAGGGATGCCTCGGGTGGTAGCTTACCACGCTTGAGAGCTACTGGTGAGTCCTGCGCCCTTTCCTATGATTAGCATCTGGGGGAATCTGTCAGGTTTATATACAAGCATTAATTGCTCTGCCACCCACTATGCTCAGGAAAAGTGCACCAGCATTATGTGTTCCAGGGTTGTCTGTCTGTAGCAGTGGTGGGAACATCGGAACCTGAAACGCTTCAGTGGCTTTAGAAGTAAAAGGCAAGTAACACAAAGGTTTAGGGTCACAGGCAGTACAAGGACAGGCTATAGCAATGGCACTGTACTAAAATGAAGTTTGGAAAAATGAGTCGCATGAGAAAAAGGATGGTAGATTGCTCTGAGATTCCCAAACCTAGCTGCTGGTTCTGCCTGCACGGCTTGGTTAAAAATAAGAATTCTTAGGAGTTCCCTGCTGGCCTAGTGGTTAGAATTCCATGCTTTCACTGCTGTGGCCTGGGTTCAGTTCCTTTTAGGGGACTGAGATCCCATAAGCAGTGAAGCACAGCCAAAAGAAAAAGAAAAAAAGGACTTTTGGTCCCCACCTATGTTAGTTTGCTATTGCTGCTGTAACAAATTATCATAATTTTGTGGCTTAATACAAACTTACTAACTTATGGTTCCATAGATCATAAGTCTAATGAGGTCTTGATAGATTAAAATCACAGCATTGATGGGGCTGCATTCCCTTCTGGAGGTCCGAGAGGAGTAATTCCTTTTTCACCTTTTGCAGCTTGGCGTGTAGCCCCCTTCCTCTATCTTCAAAGCTGTTAATGGAGGGTTGAGTCCTTATGTCACATCATTACAACCTCCTTTTGCCTCCCTCTTTCATTTTTCAAGAACTTTTATGACATTGGGACCACCCAGATAATCCATGATAGTCTGTGTTTTAACAGATGACAGCAACTTTGATTCCTCTTTGCCATGTTTGGTAACACATTCACAGATTCCAGGAATTAGTACATCTAATTGGACGTCACTGGGAGGCTATTATTCTGTTCAACAGCCTGGCCCTAGCGATTGTTAGTTATATTCACAAATACATCAATGTTTAGAATGCTCGTCTGTGTACTACCTAAGAAAAGGGATGCCTCGGGTGGTAGCTTACCACGCTTGAGAGCTACTGGTGAGTCCTGCGCCCTTTCCTATGATTAGCATCTGGGGGAATCTGTCAGGTTTATATACAAGCATTAATTGCTCTGCCACCCACTATGCTCAGGAAAAGTGCACCAGCATTATGTGTTCCAGGGTTGTCTGTCTGTAGCAGTGGTGGGAACATCGGAACCTGAAACGCTTCAGTGGCTTTAGAAGTAAAAGGCAAGTAACACAAAGGTTTAGGGTCACAGGCAGTACAAGGACAGGCTATAGCAATGGCACTGTACTAAAATGAAGTTTGGAAAAATGAGTCGCATGAGAAAAAGGATGGTAGATTGCTCTGAGATTCCCAAACCTAGCTGCTGGTTCTGCCTGCACGGCTTGGTTAAAAATAAGAATTCTTAGGAGTTCCCTGCTGGCCTAGTGGTTAGAATTCCATGCTTTCACTGCTGTGGCCTGGGTTCAGTTCCTTTTAGGGGACTGAGATCCCATAAGCAGTGAAGCACAGCCAAAAGAAAAAGAAAAAAAGGACTTTTGGTCCCCACCTATGTTAGTTTGCTATTGCTGCTGTAACAAATTATCATAATTTTGTGGCTTAATACAAACTTACTAACTTATGGTTCCATAGATCATAAGTCTAATGAGGTCTTGATAGATTAAAATCACAGCATTGATGGGGCTGCATTCCCTTCTGGAGGTCCGAGAGGAGTAATTCCTTTTTCACCTTTTGCAGCTTGGCGTGTAGCCCCCTTCCTCTATCTTCAAAGCTGTTAATGGAGGGTTGAGTCCTTATGTCACATCATTACAACCTCCTTTTGCCTCCCTCTTTCATTTTTCAAGAACTTTTATGACATTGGGACCACCCAGATAATCCAGGATAGTCTGTGTTTTAAAGGCAGATGACAGCAACTTTGATTCCTCTTTGCCATGTTTGGTAACACATTCACAGATTCCAGGAATTAGTACATCTAATTGGACGTCACTGGGAGGCTATTATTCTGCCTACTGTGTGTGTTAAGGAGGATGCAGGATATCTGCCTCTTTGCGACCAAGGCTACCTGATTCTTCCCTGTGTTAATTCTAATAGGAAGAAAATTAAGATTTTTTAAATATCCAAAGAATTTTGGATGAGTCATTTATGGTATTTCACCTCACTGGACCATTAACATGGCCATACAAAGTTGAAATTTTTTAAAATATTTACAGAAATATTAAATGAAAAGGTCTGTAAAACTAAATTGCATGTATTTTTGTAAGAACAGGTACACATATAGACAGCATAAAACATAAAAGCAAGAAGGGAAGAAATCTGGTTTTGTATGTCAGAGATAAATAATGTATTTTAAATAAATAAATCCATGAAATAAAATGTCAAGAATGGGCGACCAGTGGTGTTAGGTTTTATAAAACAGAAAGGCAAGCGGGCAGTATACTAAGCTGTGTTTACATTTATGATTCCAAGGAGCTAAGAGACGGATACTTAACCTCCTCCCAGGACTCCTTGCTGACAGGCCTGCTTGGCTGATCTCTGGTGGACGGCTGCGCCTCCACCCTGTCCGTCCCCACACCCGAGCGCAAGCCCACGTGCTCAAGTCCCCTCCTGGTGAGCTGTGGAAACACCCAGGCCAAGAGCCTTTCTTCCATTTCCTTTAGTGCCTCCCCTCTGCCCGCCGCGGCCTCTTATTTCATTTCAAATACAGTTACTACAACACAATTTATTTCATTGGAAAAATCTGTATAAAGAACCCAATCTGGTTCCTGTAAGGAAAACATTTATCACAACTTAAATAAAGGTCAAGGGAAACGGGAGGGTGAGAGTGCCCTGCCTTGTGCGAGCTGTCACTGCCTCACTCTGGACTCAGGCCCTGCGGGAGAGAGAGCACAGGTGTCCCAGAGAAGCCTCCGCCTGGCCCTCTGCTTAGGCTTTGAGAGTAGCTGTGACATCTGCTCCTGGCCCTGAGAACTGAAATCCTGGGAGCTGCCGTGGGAGTTATCAAGATGCGTAGATAAACAATGCAGAAGGGTCTGCACCAATGTTTTCAGCTAGTCACACAAAGGCAGTAATACTTCAACTAGGAAGGAAAATATTTTTTAAATATCCAAAGAATTTTGGATGAGTCATTTATGGTATTTCACCTCACTGGACCATTAACATGGCCATACAAAGTTGAAATTTTTTAAAATATTTACAGAAATATTAAATGAAAAGGTCTGTAAAACTAAATTGCATGTATTTTTGTAAGAACAGGTACACATATAGACAGCATAAAACATAAAAGCAAGAAGGGAAGAAATCTGGTTTTGTATGTCAGAGATAAATAATGTATTTTAAATAAATAAATCCATGAAATAAAATGTCAAGAATGGGCGACCAGTGGTGTTAGGTTTTATAAAACAGAAAGGCAAGCGGGCAGTATACTAAGCTGTGTTTACATTTATGATTCCAAGGAGCTAAGAGACGGATACTTAACCTCCTCCCAGGACTCCTTGCTGACAGGCCTGCTTGGCTGATCTCTGGTGGACGGCTGCGCCTCCACCCTGTCCGTCCCCACACCCGAGCGCAAGCCCACGTGCTCAAGTCCCCTCCTGGTGAGCTGTGGAAACACCCAGGCCAAGAGCCTTTCTTCCATTTCCTTTAGTGCCTCCCCTCTGCCCGCCGCGGCCTCTTATTTCATTTCAAATACAGTTACTACAACACAATTTATTTCATTGGAAAAATCTGTATAAAGAACCCAATCTGGTTCCTGTAAGGAAAACATTTATCACAACTTAAATAAAGGTCAAGGGAAACGGGAGGGTGAGAGTGCCCTGCCTTGTGCGAGCTGTCACTGCCTCACTCTGGACTCAGGCCCTGCGGGAGAGAGAGCACAGGTGTCCCAGAGAAGCCTCCGCCTGGCCCTCTGCTTAGGCTTTGAGAGTAGCTGTGACATCTGCTCCCTGGCCCTGAGAACTGAAATCCTGGGAGCTGCCGTGGGAGTTATCAAGATGCGTAGATAAACAATGCAGAAGGGACTGCACTGGTGTTTTCAGCTAGTCACACAAAGGCAGTAACATTTCAACTAGGAAGGAAAATATATAATTTTTATCAAAAAATAGTTCTAATATATAGAAAAACTTTTCAATCCTCCGGGGCCTCTGCCCCTATTTACATTCACAAAGCTGCTGAGTGAACCCCAGGACTGACAGCAGAGCAGCGAGGCAGGCCTCCTCGGTGGGGCATTTCAGTCGCCTACTTCATACGCAGACGAAGAGAAAGGTCAGAGGAGCAGGAGGGACTTTTTCATTTGCTCGTTTTGTGAGAAGATAGAAGGGGAATCACTGGAGGCAAAGGAAGCAAGAACTTAGTCCTGGGTCAGCTCCAACTCGGCACAAACCCCAAGACAGATCTTTGAAAGCCTGGACCAATGTCCTATGTCCTTGAAAACCACTGCTAACAAGGGGCTGATCTGAATGCTTTGTTGCCATGGAACCAATGTGGCTTATATTCTTTTTTTTCACTTTTTTTTTTTTTCCCTCAAAATCCAGGTGGATAAGGTATTGGGTGGGGAAAGTACCAAATAACTGAGGTGACAGGAAAGGGTCATGTGGTGAGGACACTACACCAGTTTCTTGGCCTCAAAGAAGCTCTTGAGGTGGCGCATCTGCCAGATGCCAGTGAGGATGAGGATGACAGTCTGAGCGATAGACCACCACAGAACCCTCTGGTTGGTGCTCTCACTGATCAGACGGAAACGCTCTTCACGATACTGCATAAGACAATGGACACAGGATTAGATGTGCAGGAGAGAAAACCTCAGCTGTTGTAAGGTCCCCCCCTCCCCCGCCACCATGCTACTATTCAACTATGGGGCCAAACGCCTTTGAAATACTGCCTCTGGTTCCCCTGGGAGTGCCCCAAGGAAGTAACATGCTGCCCTCCACAAGCATCTCTATTAGGGCAGAAATCATGCTTTACCATTTCAAGCAAGATCCTAAGTAAGGGGCTTCCCTGGTGGTCCAGTGGGTAAAGAATCCGTCTTGCAGTGCAAAGGGCACTGGTTTGATCCCTAGCCCGGGAAGACCCCACAAGCCACAGAGCAGCTGGAGCAGTGTGTCCAATTACAAGCCAGCACTCTGGAGCACATGTGCCCAGAGCCAGTGCTCTGTAACGAGAGGGGCCACAGCAATGGGAGGCCCACACAGGCCGAAGAATAAAGATGGATGAAAAATAAATAAACAATAAAAGAGGCCAAAATTTAAAAATAAAATAATTGTTAAAAAAAAAAAGAGGGGGGATACTCGTCTATCCCCCTTCCAGTGTCTATGCTGTAAGTTTTTCCCTATCCTTTCTTACTTTAATAAACTTAAAAACGAAAGAAAGACCCCAAGTAAGGAAGCAGCAGATGGCTATTGCAAGAATGTGAATTGTCCTCTCTACGCTTCATTCAACGAGCTGAAAAACGGCTATCTGGACTGACAACTTCAGTTCCCAGTCTGAACAGTTTGCCTCCCAAGTAGGGAAAGTCCCAAGTAGAAAGTTCCAGTAGGTGTAATGGGCATAAAGGTCAACAGCCATGTCCAAGTACAGTGACACGCCCTTACCCTTTGGTAATCCTGCTCCTTCTGGATCTGGTAGGAAAACAAAGTAAGGTATTGGGTGGGGAAAGTACCAAATAACTGAGGTGACAGGAAAGGGTCATGTGGTGAGGACACTACACCAGTTTCTTGGCCTCAAAGAAGCTCTTGAGGTGGCGCATCTGCCAGATGCCAGTGAGGATGAGGATGACAGTCTGAGCGATAGACCACCACAGAACCCTCTGGTTGGTGCTCTCACTGATCAGACGGAAACGCTCTTCACGATACTGCATAAGACAATGGACACAGGATTAGATGTGCAGGAGAGAAAACCTCAGCTGTTGTAAGGTCCCCCCCTCCCCCGCCACCATGCTACTATTCAACTATGGGGCCAAACGCCTTTGAAATACTGCCTCTGGTTCCCCTGGGAGTGCCCCAAGGAAGTAACATGCTGCCCTCCACAAGCATCTCTATTAGGGCAGAAATCATGCTTTACCATTTCAAGCAAGATCCTAAGTAAGGGGCTTCCCTGGTGGTCCAGTGGGTAAAGAATCCGTCTTGCAGTGCAAAGGGCACTGGTTTGATCCCTAGCCCGGGAAGACCCCACAAGCCACAGAGCAGCTGGAGCAGTGTGTCCAATTACAAGCCAGCACTCTGGAGCACATGTGCCCAGAGCCAGTGCTCTGTAACGAGAGGGGCCACAGCAATGGGAGGCCCACACAGGCCGAAGAATAAAGATGGATGAAAAATAAATAAACAATAAAAGAGGCCAAAATTTAAAAATAAAATAATTGTTAAAAAAAAAAAGAGGGGGGATACTCGTCTATCCCCCTTCCAGTGTCTATGCTGTAAGTTTTTCCCTATCCTTTCTTACTTTAATAAACTTAAAAAAAAAAAAAAAAAAGACCCCAAGTAAGGAAGCAGCAGATGGCTATTGCAAGAATGTGAATTGTCCTCTCTACGCTTCATTCAACGAGCTGAAAAACGGCTATCTGGACTGACAACTTCAGTTCCCAGTCTGAACAGTTTGCCTCCCAAGTAGGGAAAGTCCCAAGTAGAAAGTTCCAGTAGGTGTAATGGGCATAAAGGTCAACAGCCATGTCCAAGTACAGTGACACGCCCTTACCCTTTGGTAATCCTGCTCCTTCTGGATCTGTTCCACCTGATCAAGCAACTGGCGGGCTCGGAGCTGCAGCTCCGTCAGCTTATCCTTGGCAGCAATCTCAGGATAGTTGTTGGCATGCTCCCCAACCTGGATGTCTAGGTGAACGCGCTAGGAAGAAACAGGGTTGAACCCCAAAGTCAGAGACCTTCTGAGGTCATAATATCTAAGTGATGCAACCTCTGATAGTCTGTTCCGGGCTATGGATGCTACTCTTGTCCCTGTGGTACAAGGGCAATATCTACTTTTTACTTGTGACTGTGCCACAAAGTGTTACAAATGGTAAGGGTAATATATCAAAACTTTGGAACCAAGTGAGAGTCTGAGCTATGGCCAAGAGAAAACTCTGTTACCAGTCTGCCGCCAGCAAAGATAGCCATCCTGGTGGAGTTGGAGTGCAGGCAGATCTGATGGTCACCAGGAGTGTGGGAAGTGAAGGTGAAGCGGCCCTCTGAGCCGTATTGCCGGGAGAGCACCACCTGCAACACAGCAGTCAGTGAAAGCCCACACCTCTACTCTCACCTCTGCAAGTGCAAGCTCCTGTCTTCTGAGCTCTGTCCACCCGCAGAGCTTTAGTGAAAGGTGGCCCTACCTTTCCTTCAGGGTCCTTCACCTCCACATGCATGCCCAGGCCGGGGGTCGAGGGCAGGAAGACCTCTTTCTGCTTATCCCACATTTGCGTGCGGTAGTTCCCTGCGGAGCAGACAGAGCAGTCACAACCCGCCTTTCCGTCCGTCCGTAAACATAAAAGAGGCAATTTACTTTAAGTCTATGCTGTAAGTTTTTCCCTATCCTTTCTTACTTTAATAAACTTAAAAAAAAAAAAAGACCCCAAGTAAGGAAGCAGCAGATGGCTATTGCAAGAATGTGAATTGTCCTCTCTACGCTTCATTCAACGAGCTGAAAAACGGCTATCTGGACTGACAACTTCAGTTCCCAGTCTGAACAGTTTGCCTCCCAAGTAGGGAAAGTCCCAAGTAGAAAGTTCCAGTAGGTGTAATGGGCATAAAGGTCAACAGCCATGTCCAAGTACAGTGACACGCCCTTACCCTTTGGTAATCCTGCTCCTTCTGGATCTGTTCCACCTGATCAAGCAACTGGCGGGCTCGGAGCTGCAGCTCCGTCAGCTTATCCTTGGCAGCAATCTCAGGATAGTTGTTGGCATGCTCCCCAACCTGGATGTCTAGGTGAACGCGCTAGGAAGAAACAGGGTTGAACCCCAAAGTCAGAGACCTTCTGAGGTCATAATATCTAAGTGATGCAACCTCTGATAGTCTGTTCCGGGCTATGGATGCTACTCTTGTCCCTGTGGTACAAGGGCAATATCTACTTTTTACTTGTGACTGTGCCACAAAGTGTTACAAATGGTAAGGGTAATATATCAAAACTTTGGAACCAAGTGAGAGTCTGAGCTATGGCCAAGAGAAAACTCTGTTACCAGTCTGCCGCCAGCAAAGATAGCCATCCTGGTGGAGTTGGAGTGCAGGCAGATCTGATGGTCACCAGGAGTGTGGGAAGTGAAGGTGAAGCGGCCCTCTGAGCCGTATTGCCGGGAGAGCACCACCTGCAACACAGCAGTCAGTGAAAGCCCACACCTCTACTCTCACCTCTGCAAGTGCAAGCTCCTGTCTTCTGAGCTCTGTCCACCCGCAGAGCTTTAGTGAAAGGTGGCCCTACCTTTCCTTCAGGGTCCTTCACCTCCACATGCATGCCCAGGCCGGGGGTCGAGGGCAGGAAGACCTCTTTCTGCTTATCCCACATTTGCGTGCGGTAGTTCCCTGCGGAGCAGACAGAGCAGTCACAACCCGCCTTTCCGTCCGGCTCCCACACTCCGAGGCTCCCGGGACGCCAGGCAGGGGGCACTGCTCGCCCAGTCACCGTCCGGCGTCCTCGGGGTGCCGCTAGGAGCGGAGAGCCCGACCGCGTCTTGAGGACACTAAGGGCCCAGTCCACCCTCGCCCCTCCTGACCGATGACCATGGTCTCGTCGGGGATTTCCTCGATGAAACACCGCTTTTCAGTCTCGCCGATGTGAAAATAGAGCCCCCGGGCGCCTGCCACGCACAGTGCCAGGAGCAGCAACGCCGGCAACCCCATTGCCCGCCAACGCCCAGCCCAGACACCTGCCAACCGCGCGCCCTCTACCCACTGCGCATGCGCGCACCTGCGCCCCGCTCCGTGACGACACCGCAAGACCAGGCACAGCACGCGCGTGCGCAGTGACTTCCGCTCTGCATCCGCCCCGCCCCGCCCGCGTCTTCCAGGCCGAGTTACCAGGCAGGGGAAGAAGCGCACACGCAGGACGCCCTGGAGACTGACTGGTCCCTCCCGCTCTGGGGGCGCGGTCTCCTGCCCACTAGCAGCTTCTGGCCAGTGTGCATGCGCGCGCATGCGCCATTCTCCCAGTAAGCGCGGCGCGGCAGAGCTTAGAGTACGAAACCGTTGATGCCGTCGCCAGGCCTGCGCCGAGGTTTGGGGCCCATATCTGGGCAATTGCGACGACACAGGCTGCTGGACTCGGATCAACCCGTGGAAAGGAAAGTCGGAGTCCAGGCACCAACGGACTCTTCCGAGACCCTGAGTGGGCCAGTGGTGAAGAGCCCTGTTGATGCCGGGGGGGTGACATGACCCTGGGGAAGGCCTAGTCTGCAACACAGCAGTCAGTGAAAGCCCACACCTCTACTCTCACCTCTGCAAGTGCAAGCTCCTGTCTTCTGAGCTCTGTCCACCCGCAGAGCTTTAGTGAAAGGTGGCCCTACCTTTCCTTCAGGGTCCTTCACCTCCACATGCATGCCCAGGCCGGGGGTCGAGGGCAGGAAGACCTCTTTCTGCTTATCCCACATTTGCGTGCGGTAGTTCCCTGCGGAGCAGACAGAGCAGTCACAACCCGCCTTTCCGTCCGGCTCCCACACTCCGAGGCTCCCGGGACGCCAGGCAGGGGGCACTGCTCGCCCAGTCACCGTCCGGCGTCCTCGGGGTGCCGCTAGGAGCGGAGAGCCCGACCGCGTCTTGAGGACACTAAGGGCCCAGTCCACCCTCGCCCCTCCTGACCGATGACCATGGTCTCGTCGGGGATTTCCTCGATGAAACACCGCTTTTCAGTCTCGCCGATGTGAAAATAGAGCCCCCGGGCGCCTGCCACGCACAGTGCCAGGAGCAGCAACGCCGGCAACCCCATTGCCCGCCAACGCCCAGCCCAGACACCTGCCAACCGCGCGCCCTCTACCCACTGCGCATGCGCGCACCTGCGCCCCGCTCCGTGACGACACCGCAAGACCAGGCACAGCACGCGCGTGCGCAGTGACTTCCGCTCTGCATCCGCCCCGCCCCGCCCGCGTCTTCCAGGCCGAGTTACCAGGCAGGGGAAGAAGCGCACACGCAGGACGCCCTGGAGACTGACTGGTCCCTCCCGCTCTGGGGGCGCGGTCTCCTGCCCACTAGCAGCTTCTGGCCAGTGTGCATGCGCGCGCATGCGCCATTCTCCCAGTAAGCGCGGCGCGGCAGAGCTTAGAGTACGAAACCGTTGATGCCGTCGCCAGGCCTGCGCCGAGGTTTGGGGCCCATATCTGGGCAATTGCGACGACACAGGCTGCTGGACTCGGGATCAACCCGTGGAAAGGAAAGTCGGAGTCCAGGCACCAACGGACTCTTCCCGAGACCCCGAGTGGGCCAGTGGTGATGTGAGAGCCCTTTTGGGGGTGCTGGAGCCTCAGGCACGTCCGGTACCCCCCTGGAGTAGCGGCCCACTGGGGCTTTGGAAACCATGACCCTGGGGAGAAGGCCTAGTCTGGATTGCGCTGCAAACCGGCCGACAGGAAACGACATTCCTAGCCAGTGGGGCTCCAGCAGGCTTAGATGTTCCTGATTTTAGGAGTCTGTCGGGTTTGTTGCTTGAGATGACGGTGTTGCAGTGATTATTTTCTGACATTCCCCTGCTAGGAGTATACACTTTAGTGTCCACAGATAAGTCACCCGAGGTGCTTACCAGGGAGAGGAGGTGGAGATTGGGCTCAAGGTGAGAGGGGTGTGGGAGGAGGGACGGGAGACGGTCCAGTAGTCACTAGGCTGCACCCAGAGGGTGAGGCTTGGCGGCGTCTCTAGGCACTCCAGCCTTCATTCTGTCTCAGCTTGTCCAGCTGCTCATTGTCCTCTCGGTGAGGATTTGGAACATGCAGTCCCTTGGGCTATGGGTCTGTTCCACTGTCCCAAAGTGATTAGGGCTCAGAGTGGAGAGACGTGAAGCGGAACAGAATCTGGCGTCGTGGCTCCAATGAGCCCCTGACAAGTGCAGCTGGTGCCCAGTGCTTCTGCTGACTCCCTTTTAAACCAAACCCTGTAAAAATCTTCCCTAGCGTGCTTAGTGTTCTATATGCAAATGCAAACAAACATCCTTGTGGCATTAAAGAAGTTTTACAACTCAACCCTTCCTGAGCAGCAGCAGTTCTGCCTTGAGGACAGAAAATAAGATCTCTTTTTAAGAAGCTGGACAATCAGGTTTTGATATGAAATCTGATTTTTAAATATTAGCATATGGCTCAACTTTTCTCTAATGGAATGAACAAGGCACACTGGCCACATTCAACTATCCTGTGAACAACTTGTGATCTCATCCAAATCCAGTAGGGGACAGTCTTCTGGTTTAAGTGATTTAAACCTGTTTTGCAGGCTCCTCCCTTCTCCAAGGTTCTCTGGTCCTTCTTGCTTTCTTTGGACAAACTGGTGCAACTGGAGAATGAATATCTGGGCTAAGAAAATTGAGGAAAACTCGGAAGGAGGAGGGCTATGAGACATTTACATCTAATGAGAGCATTCCTCTTGTGGGACAGGAAGGCAAAAAGCAAACCAGAAAGATTCTTACTGGATGTGGAATTAGAGCAAAAGAAGGCTGAAATTTTGTCTTAAAATTTTTTATTAAGAGAAACTCCAAACACATAGAATAGGTACAGTGAACTTTTACATACTATCAACCAGCATAAACAACAGTCAAAATTTTGCCTTTCTCATTTCATTTATCCATTTCTGCATTTTTTTTTCCTGAAGCTTGTTAAAGACTCCCTGGACATCATAAGATTTAACCTATAAATATTTCAGTATTTCTAGCAGATAAGGACTGTTAAAAATAACATTATTATACCCAAAACAATTTAAAATAATCCTTTAATAATTCTTATACTTGGTTTAGTTCCTCCCACCCCCATCTCAAAAAACTTTGGATTGTTTAATCAGATCCCAACAAGGTCTGCTTAATGCATTCATTTGATATATGGTAGCCCCACCTTATCTAATGGGGATACACTCCAAGACACACAGTGGAAGCCTAAAACCACAGATAGTGCCAAAGAATATTTTGTTGTACAAATTTAATGCCTTTTCCATCTTAGCTAAGCAGGAATCATGCATTGTGTTCATAACTTTTGTAGTTTGAAGTTCAAAAGCAAAACCAGCAAGAATTTCTTTTTCCTCTACGACTTCACCAAAGTTTCACCCTTAACACAGATCTTGGCAACTTGAGCATAAGATTTTCTTTTCTTACTAAGTTGAGAACTTTAACCTTAAAGGAAGCACTTTGAAGCTTCTCTTTGGCTTACCTGGATTGCCAGCATTACCACCCTTGCCCTTTGGGGTCATTATTAATTAAAGTAAGGGTTACTTAAACCCAAGCACTATGATACTGGCACAGCCAGTCTGATAACCAACAGGGCCACTTAACAGGCAGGATATGCCTGGACAAAGAGATGATTCATGTCCCAGGCAGGACAGAGCAAGATTTCATCACACTACTCAGAACAGTGAGCAATATAAGGTTTATGAATTGTTTACTTCTGGAATTTTCCATTTAATATTTTCCTGCTGTGGACCACAGGAAGCCAAATCTGTTTGGATAAGCAATTCCCCTTCCCTTTCTATTGATGATGATGGTGATGCCATCTGCTTATTGAACAACTGGACCATGTTTTCCAGTAGAATTTTCCACGTTCTGAATTTGTTGATTGGTTTCGAAGGCAAAAGCAAACCAGAAAGATTTCTGGATGTGGAATTAGAGCAAGAAGGTTTTGCAAATTTTATTAAGAGAAACTCCAAACACATAGAATAGGTACAGTGAACTTTTACATACTATCAACCAGCATAAACAGCAGTCAAAATTTTGCCTTTCTCATTTCATTTATCCATTTCTGCATTTTTTTTTCCTGAAGCTTGTTAAAGACTCCCTGGACATCATAAGATTTAACCTATAAATATTTCAGTATTTCTAGCAGATAAGGACTGTTAAAAATAACATTATTATACCCAAAACAATTTAAAATAATCCTTTAATAATTCTTATACTTGGTTTAGTTCCTCCCACCCCCATCTCAAAAAACTTTGGATTGTTTAATCAGATCCCAACAAGGTCTGCTTAATGCATTCATTTGATATATGGTAGCCCCACCTTATCTAATGGGGATACACTCCAAGACACACAGTGGAAGCCTAAAACCACAGATAGTGCCAAAGAATATTTTGTTGTACAAATTTAATGCCTTTTCCATCTTAGCTAAGCAGGAATCATGCATTGTGTTCATAACTTTTGTAGTTTGAAGTTCAAAAGCAAAACCAGCAAGAATTTCTTTTTCCTCTACGACTTCACCAAAGTTTCACCCTTAACACAGATCTTGGCAACTTGAGCATAAGATTTTCTTTTCTTACTAAGTTGAGAACTTTAACCTTAAAGGAAGCACTTTGAAGCTTCTCTTTGGCTTACCTGGATTGCCAGCATTACCACCCTTGCCCTTTGGGGTCATTATTAATTAAAGTAAGGGTTACTTAAACCCAAGCACTATGATACTGGCACAGCCAGTCTGATAACCAACAGGGCCACTTAACAGGCAGGATATGCCTGGACAAAGAGATGATTCATGTCCCAGGCAGGACAGAGCAAGATTTCATCACACTACTCAGAACAGTGAGCAATATAAGGTTTATGAATTGTTTACTTCTGGAATTTTCCATTTAATATTTTCCTGCTGTGGACCACAGGAAGCCAAATCTGTTTGGATAAGCAATTCCCCTTCCCTTTCTATTGATGATGATGGTGATGCCATCTGCTTATTGAAGCAACTGGACCATGTTTTCCAGTAGAATTTTCCACGTTCTGAATTTGGTTGATTGGTTTCTTCATGTGACATTTAACATGTTTCTCTGTTG
Organism: Tragulus kanchil; assembly: GCA_022376925.1. Taxonomy (NCBI): domain Eukaryota; kingdom Metazoa; phylum Chordata; class Mammalia; order Artiodactyla; family Tragulidae; genus Tragulus; species Tragulus kanchil. The sequence goes on from JAIOJX010000030.1 coordinate 51,254,681, forward strand.
GTAGATCCTTCACACAGCTAAATCTAGAGCCAGGGAAGCTTTACAGTAAAACAGTGTGCTTCAGTGCATTGAACCCATTACCCTTTTTAATGTTCAAATTCCCTCATAAAATATTGTTTTGCTATACCTTTTTTTTTGACACAATTCTAATAGTCTTTAGAGTCTTCCTTGTTTTCCATTTTGTACATTCCTGCCCTAGACACAAAATCAGCCATTTATCCAAGGAATTCTAATTCACTTCAGCAAGAAATTGTATCTGTATTTCTTTTCTTCTTAAAGAACCCTGGAATTTGTCCTAGTTGATGAGTAATCCTGACATTGGGAGTTCCCTGGTGGTCCAGTGACAGACTCCATGCTTCTGCTGCAAGAGGAAAAGAGATCAATCCCTAGTCAGGGAACTAAGATCCTGCATGCTGCATGGCACGGCCAAGAGAAAGACGGCTGCATTCCCCACAGGAAGAAACCTACCTTAGGTAATCTAATTCCCCAGATCCCTGACTTTACCCTGCAAAGGTGGGAGGGGGCACTTCTTGCCAGCATTTATCCAGGCTAGCTATCCATTCATTCATTTAACCAATACCTATTTTTTTTTATTCTTTATTTTAAAGATTTTACAGAGTTTTGTTGTTCACCAACATGTATGTTGCCAATACCTATTTTAAACCCTGGAAATACACTAGTGAACAAAATAGACAAAAATCTTATCCTTGAGAATTTATTTTTATTATCATCAATCAGTAAGATAAATAAATATATAGCATGTGAGATGGAGATAAGTAACAAGGAGGAAAATGGAGTATGAGTTGAATGGTCCCCTCCCCCCCCACAAAAAAGACATGTCAATGTTTGAATCCCTAGAACCTGTGAATGTTACTTTACTTGGAGAAAGGATCTTGCGAATGTAATTAAGGATCTTCATGAGATAATCCTGGATTATCTATGTGGGGCCTCAGTCTTTATGAGAGACACAAGTTGGGATGGCTACTATTAAAAAATAATAACAGGGCCTCCCTGGTGATTCAGTGGTAAAGAATCCACCTGAGCTTCCCAGGTGGTCCGTGGGTAAAGAGTCCACCTTGCAATGCAAGGGGCACTGGTTCCATCCCTGGCCCAGGAAGATCTCACATGCTGCAGAGTGGCTGGGCCAGTGCTCTGGAGTGCATGCGCCCAGAGCCAGTGCTCTGCAATGAGACAGGCCACTGCAATGGGAGGTCCACACAGGCCAAAGAATAAAGATGGATAAAAATTAAAAAAAAAAAAAAGAATCCTTCTGTCAATGCAGCAGACACAGGTTTGATCCCTGATCTGGGAAGATCCCACATGGCACAGAGCAGCTAAGGCCATGTGCCATAACTACTGAGCCTGTGTTGTGCAACAAGAGAAGCCACCACAATGAGAAGCTCACACACTGCAATGAAGAGTAGTCCCTGCTTGCCACAACTAGAGAAAAGCCCATGCAGCAATGAAGACCCAGCATAGCCAAAAATAAATAATATTTTAAATGTCCACTATTATAATAATAACAGAAAATTAAAAGTGTTGATGACTATGTGAAGAAACTGGAACTTTTAGAATTATTGGTGGTAATATAAAATGGTGTCATCACAGTGGAAAATTGTATTGAGATTCCTCAAAAAAATAAAAATAGAATTGCTATGTATGCTCAGTCACTTCAGTCATACCTGACTTTCTGACCCAGTGGATGGATCCTCCCTGTCCATTGTGTTCACTACTGTATTCCCAGCACCTAGAACCAAACCAGTAGAAATGAGTGAGTGCACAGGATGGTAATAGTAAAATGTGATTCATCTAGATTTTACAGAGTTTTGTTGTTCACCAACATGTATGTTGCCAATACCTATTTTAAACCCTGGAAATACACTAGTGAACAAAATAGACAAAAATCTTATCCTTGAGAATTTATTTTTATTATCATCAATCAGTAAGATAAATAAATATATAGCATGTGAGATGGAGATAAGTAACAAGGAGGAAAATGGAGTATGAGTTGAATGGTCCCCTCCCCCCCCACAAAAAAGACATGTCAATGTTTGAATCCCTAGAACCTGTGAATGTTACTTTACTTGGAGAAAGGATCTTGCGAATGTAATTAAGGATCTTCATGAGATAATCCTGGATTATCTATGTGGGGCCTCAGTCTTTATGAGAGACACAAGTTGGGATGGCTACTATTAAAAAATAATAACAGGGCCTCCCTGGTGATTCAGTGGTAAAGAATCCACCTGAGCTTCCCAGGTGGTCCGTGGGTAAAGAGTCCACCTTGCAATGCAAGGGGCACTGGTTCCATCCCTGGCCCAGGAAGATCTCACATGCTGCAGAGTGGCTGGGCCAGTGCTCTGGAGTGCATGCGCCCAGAGCCAGTGCTCTGCAATGAGACAGGCCACTGCAATGGGAGGTCCACACAGGCCAAAGAATAAAGATGGATAAAAATTAAAAAAAAAAAAAAGAATCCTTCTGTCAATGCAGCAGACACAGGTTTGATCCCTGATCTGGGAAGATCCCACATGGCACAGAGCAGCTAAGGCCATGTGCCATAACTACTGAGCCTGTGTTGTGCAACAAGAGAAGCCACCACAATGAGAAGCTCACACACTGCAATGAAGAGTAGTCCCTGCTTGCCACAACTAGAGAAAAGCCCATGCAGCAATGAAGACCCAGCATAGCCAAAAATAAATAATATTTTAAATGTCCACTATTATAATAATAACAGAAAATTAAAAGTGTTGATGACTATGTGAAGAAACTGGAACTTTTGCGAATTATTGGTGGTAATATAAAATGGTGTCATCACAGTGGAAAATTGTATTGAGATTCCTCAAAAAAATAAAAATAGAATTGCTATGTATGCTCAGTCACTTCAGTCATACCTGACTTTCTGACCCAGTGGATGGATCCTCCCTGTCCATTGTGTTCACTACTGTATTCCCAGCACCTAGAACCAAACCAGTAGAAATGAGTGAGTGCACAGGATGTGTATTTTTATGAAAAAGTCATAGTGAACAAAAGTCATGGGATGCAGTGAAGGCTGTGCTCAGAGGAAAATTTATAGTTATAAAAGTATACACTAAAAAAGAAGAAAGATATACATATGATTAATCTGGGAACATACATATCTGTAAACAACAAAACTCTGTAAAAGTTAAAATAAAAGTTTTTTTTTTTTAAAAGAGGGGCTTCCATGGTGGTCCAGTGGGTAAGGACACCGCCTTGCAGTGCAAGGGGCGCCGGTTTGATCCCTGGCCTGGGAAGATCCCACGTGCCGCGGAGCGGCTGGACCCATGTGTCAGATTACCAAGCCGGAGCTCTGGAGCGCATGTGCCCAGAGCCGGTGCTCTGCGACAACAGAGGCCACCGCGATGGGAGGCCCACACGGGCCAAATAACAAAGATGGATGAAACTAGACAAATGAAAGACCAGTGGAAGTGACCCACCCACCCCACTCCCTCCCCACCCCCGCCAAAATAAATAAAATAAAAATAAATAAATTTAAAAAAAAAAAAAAGAGGAAAGAGAATTCCCTGAGGGTCCAGTAGTTGAGACCATGTACTTCCACTGAAAGGGGCATGAATTTAATTCCTGGTAGAGATGGTCCATACCATGTGGCAAAAAAAAGAAAAAGAAAGAAATCAACCAATAACCTGACTTTACACTTTGATGAACTAAAAAAGAGAGAGAAAGATCAAACAAACTAAACTCAAAGCTAGTAGGAGGAAGGAAATAATATAGATTAGAGGTGATTGAGGAATTCCCTGGAAGTCCAATGGTTAGGATTCTTTGCTTTCACTAGCAAGAGTGTAGGTTCAAAGCCTCCCTGTGTAGGATTGAAAAAGAAAAGAAAAAATGGCAAATCATGCTATTTTAAAACTTATATTTAGGGCTTCCCTGGTGGTCCAGTGGGTAAGGACACCGCCTTGCAGTGCAAGGGGCGCCGGTTCGATCCCTGGCCTGGGAAGATCCCACGTGCCGCGGAGCAGCTGGACCCGTGTGTCCAATTACCAAGCCTGAGCTCTGGAGCGCATGCGCCCAGAGCCGGTGCTCTGCAACAACAGATGCCACTACGATGGGAGGCCCACACTGGCCAAAGAACAAAGATGGATGAAACTAGACAAGTGAAAGACCAGTTGAAGTGGCCCGCCTACTCCCCTCCCTCCCCACCTCTGCCAAAAAGAAAAAAAAACTTATATTTAGAAATGTAGAGGTATATATTTTTTTTAATGCAAAAAAAAGGAAAAAAGGAAAAGAAAAAAGAAATTTAGAGGTAAATAGAGCAGAATAGAAAAACAAATGAGTCAATCAAAAGTAAAAGTTGATTATTTGAAGATTAACAAGACCAGCAAGACTAACAAAAAAAGGGAAAAGACATAAATCACCCAAAAAATCAGAAATTAGAGTCATTAATACTGACCTAACAAATAAAAAAATAAGAGAATACTATGAAGAGTTGCACACCAACAAATAAGATAATTTAAATGAAACAGACAAATTCCTAGAAACACACAAATTACCTAAAGTGACTGAATTCCATCAAATATTTAAAGAAGAATTACAGCAATCTTACTTAAACTCTTCCAACAAATTGAAGAGAACACTTCCTAACTCATTCTATGAGGCCAGAATTACACTGATACTAAAGCCAAACAAAGATAGCACAAGAAAAGAAAATTTGACTAACATGTCTTATGAATATAGATGCAAAAAATCCTCAATTAAATACTAGCAAACCAAATCCAACAGTATATTAAGAAGATTAGACACCATGACCAAATAGAATTTATCACAGGAATGCAAGAGTGGGTCAATATAAGAAAATAAATGTAATGTATTACATTAATAGAACAAAGTGGGAAAAGACATATGATTACCTCAATTGATGCAGAAAAGGCACTTAACAAAATCCAACACTGTTTCATCACAAACATAAAGAAAAGACATTCAGAAAACTAGGAAAATAAAGTAATTTCCTTACCATGATACAGGACATCTCTGAATCCCATAACAAACATCATACTTAATGATGAAAGACTGAAAGTTTTTCCCCTAATATCAGGAGAAGGATGTCTATTTTCACCATTGCTATTCAAGAGTATATTGGATGTTCTAGCCCAGTCAATGAGACAAAAAAAAGAAACAAGGCATCCAAACTAGAAAGGAAGACAAGAAAGAAAGACACACTATCTCTGTTTACAGATAACACAATCCTAGATATGGAAAGAATCCAAAAGAAAGCTACTAGAGCTAATAAATGGATTCAGTGCAATTGCAGAACATAACGTTAATATACAAAAATCAATACACCAGTAATGAACCATTAGAAAAAATAAATGAAAAATAAGTAAATGAAAAGAACAATTCTACTTAACAGATGCATTCCTCCACAAATCTAAGAATAATTTAACCACATAAAAGACACAGTGAATACTAAAAACATTGTTGAAAGAAAGTAGACACACATAAATGGAAAGACATCCCATGTGCATGGACTGGAAGACTTACTATTGTTAAGATGATTTTACTGAACTAAACCAGGTTTATTTGCTGGACAAGCAGCCAGTCACACTCTGAGATTTGGAGGTTTGCCTCAGAGAAAGTGTTTTATTCACAATGCAGCCAGGTGAGGAGATGAGAGAATAAATCTCACATCCACCACTCCAAAGGAAAAAGGACTTGGGATAGTTATGGGATAAAGCTGAGGCACAGAGAGCATAAGGAAAGATGACTGGAAATAAGAAGGTGAGATAATTGTCCTTCTGCACAGGTGCAACCAAGCTATAGGCTTCAGAAAATGGCAGTGTTAGCATGCTGGGAGGGTGGAATATTGACCCACTGACATCAAGAGGTCATCAAGTGGACACTAGCTTGGTAATCTTTTTTTTTTTTCCTTTTAGCTTGGTAATCTTAACCATCTCAAACTGGACATAGTTGACTCCAAGTTCCTGAAAAGCAACTTGGACAAACATCTTACTGTTTAAGCTGCATGACACTTGGAGGCCGTGGAATTTTTTTATAGGAAGAATTAATGTGAGCTTGATCAGCGAAGGCAGGTTGCAAGTTTAAAGGATCTAACTGACTAATACCCTTGGTTTCAGTTTCAATTCTATCCAAAGAGATCTACAGATTCAATACAATTCCTATCAAAATTCTAAGTCTGTTTTGCAGTAACCTAAAAGCCAATCCTCAAACTTATGTGGCACTGTAAGGGGCCCCAAATAGCCAAAATAATCTTGAAAAAGAACAACAAAGCTGGAGAAATCACATTTCTGGATTTCAAAATTTACTACAAAAAAAAAAAAAAACCTACAAAGTTACAGTAATCAAAACAGTGTGGTACTGGCCTAAAGATAGCATATATTCTGAGTCATGTCCAAATTTTTGCAACCCTATGGACCATAACCTGCCAGGCTCCTGCATCCATGAAGTTTCCCAGCTAAGAATACTAGAGTGGGTTGCCATTTCCTACTCCAGGGGATCGTCCCAACACATGGATCCAAACCACATATCCTGCACTGGCAGACAGATTCTTAACCACTGTGTCACCTGGGAAGCCAAAAACAGCATATAGATCAATGGAACAAAATTGAGAATACAAAAGTGATCCCAATTTATATGGCCCATTGGTTTTTGATGGGATTCAGTGGGGAAAGAATCATCTCTTCAACAGACAGTATGGGGAAAACTGGAGTTCCAGGTGCAAAATGATGAAGTTGGACTGCTACTGCACATCATATACAGAAATTAATTCAAAAAGTATAAACAACCTGAGTATACAAACTAAAACCATAAAACTCTTGGAAGACTCATAAGGATAAATCTTCATCTCAGATTTAGCAATAGATTCTTGGTTATGACAGATAATGAACTATGCAACAATAATAACAAACATAGATAAAATGAACTTCAAAGTTTAAAAATATTATTCAGTAGAGAACATTATAAAGAAAGTAAAAAGACAACTTCGAAAATGGGAGAAAATATTCGCAAATCATATACCTGATAAGAGATTAATAAGGGCTTCCCTGGTGGTCCAGTGGGTAAGGACACCGCCTTGCAGTGCAAGGGGCGCCAGTTCGATCCCTGGCCTGGGAAGATCCCATGTGCTGTGGAGCGGCTGGACTGATGTGTCCAATCACCGAGCCGGAGCTCTGGAGCACATGCGCCCAGAGCCGGCACTCTGAGACGACAGAGGCCACCGCGATGGGAGGCCCACAAGAGCCAAAGAACAAAGACGGATGAAAATAGAAATGGCTAATTCCTAAAAATTCTAAGTTTTTTGTTTTGCAGTAACCTAAAAGCCAATCCTCAAACTTATGTGGCACTGTAAGGGGCCCCAAATAGCCAAAATAATCTTGAAAAAGAACAACAAAGCTGGAGAAATCACATTTCTGGATTTCAAAATTTACTACAAAAAAAAAAAAAAACCTACAAAGTTACAGTAATCAAAACAGTGTGGTACTGGCCTAAAGATAGCATATATTCTGAGTCATGTCCAAATTTTTGCAACCCTATGGACCATAACCTGCCAGGCTCCTGCATCCATGAAGTTTCCCAGCTAAGAATACTAGAGTGGGTTGCCATTTCCTACTCCAGGGGATCGTCCCAACACATGGATCCAAACCACATATCCTGCACTGGCAGACAGATTCTTAACCACTGTGTCACCTGGGAAGCCAAAAACAGCATATAGATCAATGGAACAAAATTGAGAATACAAAAGTGATCCCAATTTATATGGCCCATTGGTTTTTGATGGGATTCAGTGGGGAAAGAATCATCTCTTCAACAGACAGTATGGGGAAAACTGGAGTTCCAGGTGCAAAATGATGAAGTTGGACTGCTACTGCACATCATATACAGAAATTAATTCAAAAAGTATAAACAACCTGAGTATACAAACTAAAACCATAAAACTCTTGGAAGACTCATAAGGATAAATCTTCATCTCAGATTTAGCAATAGATTCTTGGTTATGACAGATAATGAACTATGCAACAATAATAACAAACATAGATAAAATGAACTTCAAAGTTTAAAAATATTATTCAGTAGAGAACATTATAAAGAAAGTAAAAAGACAACTTCGAAAATGGGAGAAAATATTCGCAAATCATATACCTGATAAGAGATTAATAAGGGCTTCCCTGGTGGTCCAGTGGGTAAGGACACCGCCTTGCAGTGCAAGGGGCGCCAGTTCGATCCCTGGCCTGGGAAGATCCCATGTGCTGTGGAGCGGCTGGACTGATGTGTCCAATCACCGAGCCGGAGCTCTGGAGCACATGCGCCCAGAGCCGGCACTCTGAGACGACAGAGGCCACCGCGATGGGAGGCCCACAAGAGCCAAAGAACAAAGACGGGTGAAAATAGAGAAATGAAAGACCAATAGAAGTGGCCCGCCCACCCCCTCCCTCCCCAACCCGCCCCCCAATAAATAAATAAATGTTTTAAAAAAGAGAGATTAATATATAAAAAACTGCTCCAACTCAACAATGAGAAAAAAATCCCACTTCAGGGCTTTCCTGGTGATCCAGTGGCTTAAGAGTCTGCCTTGCAGTGCAAGAGGCACCGGTTCAATCCCTGGCCTGGGAAGGTCCCACATGCTGCAGAGCAGCTGGACCAGTGTGTCCAATTATCAGCCGGCGCTCTGGAGCACATGTGCCCACAGCCAGTGCTCTGCAAGGAGAGAAGCCACTGCAGTGGGAGGCCCACACAGGCCAAAGAATAAAGATGGATGAGAATAAATAAATGAAGGACCAGTAAAAGAGGCCAAAAAAAAAAAAAAAGCCCAATTCAAAAGAGGACAAATGGCTTAAAACTGTTCTCCAAAGAAGACAAGTAAATGGCCAATAGCACAAAAAATTTTTTACATCATTAGTCATTAGGAAAATACACAACATGTCAACAATGCTATCACCTCACACATACTAAAATGGCTATAATAAAAATTTTTAAGACATTAATAAGTACTGAAGAGTGTGTGGAGGAATTGAAACCATCATGCACAGTTGGTGGGAATGTAAAATGGCGTGGCTCCTGTGGGAAACAGTTTAGCACTTGCTCAGAAAGCTAGCGATAGATACCATGACCAACCACTTACACGCCTAGGAAATACACAATAAAATTGTAAACAAGTACTTGACAAATACTTGTAAACCAAAGATCACTGTAGTGAAATCAAGCAGGACTCTCTGGGACCTTTCCAGGGGCAGACTCCAGTGTTCCCATCTCTTTTTTAAAATGATTTTACTTTCATTTACTTATTTTTGTCTGTGCTGGTTCTTTGTTGCTCTGCTGATCAGGGGCTACTCTCTAGTTGTAGTGCATGGACTCCCTTTTTTTTTTTTTGTATAATTTTTTCTTTTTTTTTTGGCCACTTCTATTAGTCTTTCATTTGTCTATTTTCATTCATCTTTTTTCTTTGGCCTTTGTGGGCCTCCCATCACAGTGGCCTCTGTTGCTGCAGAGCACCTGCTCCAGGCGCATGCACTCCAGAGCTCCAGCGCTCCAGCTCAGTAATTGGACACATCGGCCCAGCCGCTCTGCGGCACACACGGGATCTTCCCAGGCCAGGGATTGAACCGGCACCGCTTGCACGGCAAGGCAGCATCCTTACCCACTGGGCCACCAGGGAAGCCCTGCACGGACTTCTCATTTCAGTGGCTTCTGTTGTTGGGAGCATGGGCTGTAAGAGCATGTGGGTTCAGTAGTTGTGGCTGCCAGGCTCTGGAGCACATGCTTAGTAGTTGTGGCATATGGGCTTAGTTTCTCCATGGCATGCGGGATTTTCCTGGACCAAATCCTTGTCTTCTGCCTTGGCAGGCGGATTCTTTACCTCTGAGCCACCAGGGAAGCCCTCCCTTGTCTCTTGTTTGTAGAAAAGCTTCAGACCTTACACCATTTCAAAGAGCAAATTTAATCAGAAAAGTGAGAAAAAGCAGAAACAAAGGAAAACAGTCAAGCAAGACAAAATAATAATAGTTTAGCCATACAGCAAAGTCAAGGACCTTTAATTCCTTCTCAGGAGCTGTAGGTGCTATTCTGAACAATAGCCTTGAGTTGTTTTGCAAATACAAAAACCCCCACTAGGTGGAAGAAGTTAACTGCATGCTGAACAAGCATATAGACCCAGGGCCAGCGGGAAATAGCATGCAGGTTATTCCACCAACAATCAATCAAAAGAACATCCAAGAGCTTCCCTTGGTGGTCCAGTGGGTAAGGACACCGCCTCGCAGTGCAAGGGACGCTGGTTCGATCCCTGGCCTGGGAAGATCCCACGTGCGGCGGAGCGGCTGGACCCATTTGTCCAATTACCGAGCCAGAGCTCTGGAGCGCATACGCCCGGAGCCGGTGCTCGGCAACAACAGACACCACCGTGATGGGAGCCCCGCAGGAGCCAAAGAACAAAGACGGATGAAAATGGAGAAATGAAAGACCAAAAGAAGTGGCCCGCCTGCTCCCCTCCCTCCCCAACCCGACCCCCGCCCAAAATAAATAAATAAATAAATCTTTAAAAAAAAAAAAGAACATCCACTAAGTGATCAGGCACCCTGTGACCCTCTCCCCTAATGTTGCCTTTTAAAAATACTTCCCTGGGAATTCTCTGGCAGTCCAATGGTTAGGACTCTGTATTTTCACTACTGAGGGCATGGGTTCAATCCCTAGTCAGGGAACTAGGGTCCCACAAGCACATGATATAGCCAAAGATGAATTAAGAATAAAAAGTTTAAAAAAAAACTTTTCGTCAAAGCCATTGAGGGTTTCTGATGTTTTGAGCATAAGCTGCCCTATTTCCTTGTTTGGCCTTGCAATAAATCCTGTATTTTCTTTCCCCACAACCTGGTGTCAGTAGATTGGCTTTGCTGATGGACCCAAATTTAGTTCAGTAACAGTAGCAATATTTACAAAAGCTGAATGGTGGAAAGAAACCAAACATCCATGAACTGATGAATAGATAGACAAGGTGCAGTATATCTATAAAACAGAATATTACTCAGCCATAAAAAGAAAAGAAATTCTGACCCATGTTATAGTATGGATGAACCTAGAAAACATGCTAAGTGAAATAAGTAAGACATAAAAGGACAAATACTTTCTGTATGAGACATATACAGTACTTCATGTGGTACTGCGCATGAGGTAGGTGGAGTCATCAAGTTTAGAGAGACAAAGTATAACAGAGGTTACTAAGTGAAAAGGAAGGAGGGAGGGGGATGAGAAGTTATTCGTAAATGGTTAGTTTCTCTTTATTTTTGGTTTTCTTTTTCAATTGGAGTGTAATTGCTTTACTATGTTGTGTTTAGTTTCTGCCATACAATGATGTGAATCAGTTATATGTTTAAATATATCCCCTCCCTCTTGGACATCCCCCTACCTCCCACCCCCATCCCACCCATCTAGGTCATCACAGAGCACCAAGCTGAGCTTCCTGTGAGTTTCCCTTTGGAATGGTAAAATAGATATTGGTGATGGCTGCACATTATAAATTGATTAATGCCACTAAGTTGTCCTTTAAAAGGACAATTTTTTTCTTTTATATATTTTACCACAATTAAGAAAAAGAAAACAAAAACATACTGAAGTTTGTTCCTTGGTTCCTTTATTTTCTCCCAATCTTCAGATCCTTAGACCATGTAGCAGCCCACCTTTGTTCTCATAAGCACTTATGTGTGCGTGTGTGTGTGTTCAGTCACTCAGCTGTGTCCAACTCTTAGCGACCCTTCAGACTGTAGCCCACAAGCCTCCTCTGTCCATGGAATTTTTCAGGCAAGAATACTGGATTGGGTTGCCATTTCCTCCTCCAGGGAATCTTCCTGACCAGAGATAGAACCCTAATCCCCTGGATTCTTTACCATTGAGCCACCAGGGAAGCCCCTACTTCCTACTTTAAAAAGAAAGAAAAGCAAAACAAACAAATCTTTTAAAAAAACACCTCTACTTTGCCTTTCCCTTTTAGAAATTTAGAAATTGCTGTAAGTCTGTATCACACCTGCCAGCAGGTGGCAAGTTCTCAGTCTGAATTCCTACCCAGAGTCAGACACTTGTGTCCTCTATGGAGCTTTCAAGGTCAGACCCCTATGACCAGATGGCTGTCCTTTGTCACCTCTGTATCCCCAGCTATGACCATTGACACAGTCCTTGTCTTCAACTTTTGAGGAATAAATACCAAGGAACAATTCAAGACAGTGTGGAACAGTGTTTCCCTAATGTCTCATTTGGAGGCCACCTTCCCATATAATATCTAGTTAATATAATCTAAAATGGTCATTTTTATTACAAAACACTTTTATCATTACAGTAAATTAGAAAACCACTATCACTTGCCATAAATATCAAAGATAACCTGTCACAAACCAGGAAGACAAAGTAACTTCAACCTATATGACTATCCACCAAAAGTTCTGAGACTAAGGTCTTGGTCAGAAAAGGGAAAGAGGAAAAAGTGGAATTCCCTGGTGGATCAGTGGGTAAGGACACCGCCTTGCAGTGCAAGGGGCGCTGGTTTGATCCCTGGCCTGGGAAGATCCCATGTGCCGCAGAGCAGCTGGACCCATGTGTCCAATGACTGAGCAGGAGCTCTGGAGCGCATGCGCCCAGAGCGGGTGCTCTGCGACAAGAGGCCACTGCGATGGGAGGCCCACACGGGCCAAAGAACAAAGACGGATGAAAATTAAATGAGCATTAAATGAGGCTTTTTCCTTGTGAATAAAGCCTGAAGAACCGAAAGGACTTTCTCAATATGTGACTGACTACAATTTATATTTCAACCAATTTGAGGTTTTGTCCCCCACATTTTGAAATACTGCTGTATCCTACAACCAAAGGATCGGGATGTCCTAGCAATAGTCTTTTTGCTTTCCCAGTTTAAGTAAAATAACCTCTAAAGGCGGACGACCACTTGTATTCGAAGAAATAGCATAATACACCGTCCAAGCACCAACTGACGGCCCCCGCGAGCCCGCTGTCCACTTTCGGAAACCCTAGGGTCAGGGCCAGGACCTCTTGGTTCTCACTCCACCAATCACTACCTGCGGCACTGAGCGCACTGCTGATCAAGATATTTTTTCTGACAACACATTGAGCAGGTCAGTTCTCCATCAAAGGATTGCTGACAGCCCAATGCAGGAGATAGTACTTAGCAACGTGCACACCCCCTTTCCAGACCTTGTCACGTAAGCCAGACAGGACGGCACAGGCCAACAACAAACCACAACCTGGGGATCTGCACTGCTCTCCTAAGGACGCGCCACAAGAGACCTGGGCGCGACTCTGTGACGTCAAGACTCCACACGCGAGGTAGGGGCGGCCCTCTCCTCCCGGGCGGGGCGGCGTGCTGACGCCACACGCCGGGGCGGGGCTGAGAGTTTGGTGCCCCGGAGTGGGGTGTCGGCGCCTCATTCGGGTGGAGCTGAGCCGGAGACAGGTAGGCTCCCACTACCGCTGGGTCTGGCCAGATTTTAGAGGCTCTGCGCCGGTCAGGCAGGCGGCGAGGGTCTCTGCAGGGGGCAAAGCCACCGCGCCCTCGTTGTCGCTGGCGCCCCGGTGACAGGGAGTGAAGCGGGCTGGAGCAGAGCTGGCGGGGGGAGGTGGGTGGGACGGGGGTCATGATAGACGGACCTGGCAGCCAATGGGGCGGCGGGCGCCTTCTGGCGGGCGGAGATTGGCGAGTGCGGGCGTGCGCAGAGGTCGCGCGGGGCGCGGAGCGGCAAGCCATTGGCTGTAATGGGCAGGGGGGTGGGCCGCGCGGCGGATGTGAGGGAACGGGCGCCGCGGCCAGGGTGACCCCCAAGGTCGAGGAGGCGTCACGTGGGAGTCGTCCAGCAGTGTCCTCTCCCTGCCTGGACGGCTGGGAGGGTGGCGCGCCCTTGACGAAGCGGCTGAGAATTGTGGGCATTCCCTCTTCCCAGAGCGCAGAGACGCTGGTCGGCTTCTGTCCGAGCTGACCCTTGGTTCCTGGGCTGAATCCTTGAGGAACAGATGACTCCGCGGTACCCCCACTCTCTTCAGTACCCATAGTACTAATCCTCCCTGTGTTCCTTGGGGTAGCACCCTTGAGGAGCGGATTACTCCACAGTATCCTATGTATTCAGTACCCTCATACCCGTCCTTCCTGCGTTCTTCTGGGGTGAACCCACGAGTGGATTACCCTCCAGCACTTAGTACCGCCAATGTATTCGGCACACATCGTTTCCATGCTCTGTGCTCCTCAGGGTGACGCCCTTAGTGGATGGGTTACTCTGCCGCATCCGTGCTCAGTACCTATATATTCAGGATCTATGCATATCCAGTACCCGCAGTACCCATCCTCCCTGTGAACTCGTTGAGGGCGATAGCCTTATAGGTCCACTAGCCTGGTGTACGCTACTGTATTCAACACGCCTCTGTCTTCCAGGGATACAATAGCTCATGCTGAGTTGAAGCACATTTCGTCGAGGAACACACTAGTGTACCTTTTCCCTTTCGCAAAGCTACCTGAGGTCAGTGTGAGTTGTGTACCGAGGCTTAGTGGAAAACTGGTGGCGAGACAGTAGACAAGAACCTGCTCTCTCTGCCCCACACCCAGAACCACAGAGAGGTGACGCCCACCCGAGGCGTGGACTCTGTGAGGCGTGGACTCTGTTTTGTCTTGGAGTTTTTCTCCTTTGTTCTGCAGTCCTGTGCTTTGAAGCAGAGGCTTAAGGCCGACTTCCAACTATACTGCTCTGAGCAGCTTTAAGATGAATGGCCCAGATGAAATCTTGTTTGCTCTATGGCAAGTGGTGCAACAGTCAAACTGCAGTATTTTGTGCAAGACCTGCACGATATGAAAATGTATAAAACTATTCTGGCTTTGCAAATTAGCCAAGGAGTAGATCTTAGAAAGGGGAGAAAGATCAGAGTATCCTGATAAGTTTTTCAAGAGCGTTTCCCACATTCCAGTTGCTTTTTTCAGCGTTGTTGAGGTATAATTCATATATCATACAGTTCACTCATTCAAGTATACAGTTCAGTAGTTTGTGCTGTATTCACAGTATGCAACATCACCAAAATGTAGTTAATTATAATGACTAGCTTTAATTCAATAATATATGAATTTCTGTTGATTTCATTTATTTTGAACACAGCTTATTAAATATGAAATATTTACCATGTTATATGTATATGTTTCATATACAGCTGTGCATATCAGATCTGCTTTTAATCAGTCTTACTCCTCACTGCCCCATTTGAGGAAAGTATTGTACCGTCTCCTTTAAAAAATGTTTAGATAGGGGCTTCCCTGGTGGTCCAATCGGTCCACATCTGGACCGATGTGTCCAATTACCGAGTCGGAGCTCTGGAGCGCATGCGCCCAGAGCCGGTGCTCTGCGACAACAAGGCCACCGCGATGGGAGGCCCACACTGGCCAAACAAAGATGGATGAAAACAGATAAATGAAAGACCAATAGAAGTGGCCTGCCTGCCCCCCCCCCTCCCCAACCTCCCCCCCACCAAAATGTTTAGATAGTTTTATTTTGGAATAATTGTACAATTATTGAGAAGTTTATTTTAGGGTTGTGTAATTTTCAGAAGTTTTACATGCAAATCTATTGTGAGCTATTATAACGAATAGTACAGAGAGATCCCAGTGTCCCTTTACCAAATTTTCTCAAATGATAACATTTTTGCAAAAACTACAGTACCGTATCACAACCAGATGTTGACATTGATCAACAGTTAAGATAGAGAACCTTTCCATCACGAGAAGGGTCCCTTCTGTTACCATTTTATGGCCATACCCACCTCCAGCCTGTCTCCAATCCCTCAGCTCCTGGTAACCACTAATCTGTTTTCCATTTCTATAATTTTGGCATGTCACGAATGTTACATAAGGAGAATCATACAGTATGTAACCTTTAGGGTTGGCTTTTTTCACTAAGTGAAATTCTCTGAAAATGCCTGCAAGTTGTTGCTTTTATCAGTAGTTCAGTAGTTTGTTCCTTTGTATGCTTTCTTTTTTTAATTTTACTTTTTACTTATACAGAGTTTTATTGTTTACAGATATGTATGATCCCAGATTAGTCATGTGTATATCCCCCCCATCTTTGTATGCTTTTGATACTGTTGTGTGCCAGGCTGTTGGTATACCACAGCTGATTTAACTCTGCAGCCACTGAAGGACATCTGGGTCATTTCCATTCTTTGACTGTTCTAATCATTTACACACTGGTTTCTTTTTTTTTCCTCCAAATCCCTGGAAGGACTTTTTTATTTTGAGAGAAAAGGTCCCAAGCATCAGACTGTTCACAAAAATAACCCACAGTATCAACTTTAGAAAACAAGTTCTAAGACTGTTACACTTAAGTTATTTTTCTAGAGGATGCGTTTGACATGCCAACTCTCATTCCCAAAAGTACATTGTTGTTTTGTGTTGAGCAGCCCCACTATAGCGCTCTTAGGTGGGGTATGTATGCAGGTTTTTATGTGAACAGAAGTTTTCATTTCTCTGAGATAAATGCTCATAAGTGTAATCACTAGGTTATAGGGTGGTTTCATGGTTAGTTTTTTTTTAAAATAGACTTTTCTAGACTGACCCTACCATTTTACATTCCCACCAGTAATGTATTTGTGACCCAGTTTCTCCATATTCTTGCCAACATTTGGTACCATTTTTTAAATTCTAGCCATTCTAATAGATGTGTAGTGATTGTGGTTTTAATTTGCATTTCCCTGTCTTTTTATGTGTTTGTCTCTTCAATAAAATACCTGCTCATATTTTTTGCCCATTTTGTAACTGAATCATTTGACATTGATCAACAGTTAAGATAGAGAACCTTTCCATCACGAGAAGGGTCCCTTCTGTTACCATTTTATGGCCATACCCACCTCCAGCCTGTCTCCAATCCCTCAGCTCCTGGTAACCACTAATCTGTTTTCCATTTCTATAATTTTGGCATGTCACGAATGTTACATAAGGAGAATCATACAGTATGTAACCTTTAGGGTTGGCTTTTTTCACTAAGTGAAATTCTCTGAAAATGCCTGCAAGTTGTTGCTTTTATCAGTAGTTCAGTAGTTTGTTCCTTTGTATGCTTTCTTTTTTTAATTTTACTTTTTACTTATACAGAGTTTTATTGTTTACAGATATGTATGATCCCAGATTAGTCATGTGTATATCCCCCCCATCTTTGTATGCTTTTGATACTGTTGTGTGCCAGGCTGTTGGTATACCACAGCTGATTTAACTCTGCAGCCACTGAAGGACATCTGGGTCATTTCCATTCTTTGACTGTTCTAATCATTTACACACTGGTTTCTTTTTTTTTCCTCCAAATCCCTGGAAGGACTTTTTTATTTTGAGAGAAAAGGTCCCAAGCATCAGACTGTTCACAAAAATAACCCACAGTATCAACTTTAGAAAACAAGTTCTAAGACTGTTACACTTAAGTTATTTTTCTAGAGGATGCGTTTGACATGCCAACTCTCATTCCCAAAAGTACATTGTTGTTTTGTGTTGAGCAGCCCCACTATAGCGCTCTTAGGTGGGGTATGTATGCGGGTTTTTTATGTGAACAGAAGTTTTCATTTCTCTGAGATAAATGCTCATAAGTGTAATCACTAGGTTATAGGGTGGTTTCATGGTTAGTTTTTTTTTAAAATAGACTTTTCTAGACTGACCCTACCATTTTACATTCCCACCAGTAATGTATTTGTGACCCAGTTTCTCCATATTCTTGCCAACATTTGGTACCATTTTTTAAATTCTAGCCATTCTAATAGATGTGTAGTGATTGTGGTTTTAATTTGCATTTCCCTGTCTTTTTATGTGTTTGTCTCTTCAATAAAATACCTGCTCATATTTTTTGCCCATTTTGTAACTGAATCATTTGACATTAAAAAATGTTTCATCTAGAGAATTTCTTAAACATTCTAGTCCTTTGTTGGATATGTGGTTTGCAGTTACTTTTCTGTCTGTAGTTTGTCTTTTTCATCTTCTTAGCCAGATCTTTTAGAGAGCAAAATCTTTTAATTTTGGTCTAGTTCTGTTTATGAACTTTGTCTTTTCTGGGTGGTGCTTTTAGTGTCAAGTTAAAAACTCTTTGCCTAGCTTTAGTTTCTCTCTCTTTTTCTTTTAATATTTCGGTCTCTTTTTAATTGATTGTTTATTTACTTTTCATCCTTCTTTATTCTTTAACCTATGGGGGCCTCCCATTACAGTAACCTCTCCTTGCAGAGTACCAGCTCCAGGCGCATGCACTCCAGAGCGCTGGCTTGTAATTGGACACACCGGCCCAGCCGCTCCGCAGCACGTGAGATCTTCCCACGCCAGGGATCACACCGGTGCCTCTTGCATTGCAAGGCGGACTCTTTACCCACTGGGCTCCCAGGGAAGCCCTCTAGTTCCTCTTAGATACTTCTCTAAATTGTTTATAGTTTTGTGTTGTAAATTTAAATTCATAATCCATTTTGAGTTGATTTCTGTATAAGGTGTGAAGTCTAGTTTGAGTGATTTCTTTCTTATCTTTTCCTTTTATTCTTTCTTTTTCTTCTCCTAAAATATCCAACCAGCAGCATTTGTTGAAAAGTCTGTTCTTCCTCCATTGAATTGCTTTTGCATGTTTGTCATATGTGTCGGCTGTGATTGTGTGGGTCTGTTTTAGAGTTCTTTGTTGTAGTCCATCAGTCTTTTTGTCTGTCTCACCATCAGGATCATACAATATGATTATTGAAGCTACATAAGAAATTTTGAAATTAAGTAAATTGGTTCTTTGTTCCTTTAAAAATTGTTTCAGCTAATCTAATTCCTTTGCCTTCACATATAAATTCTATAGTAATCTTACCTCTTATCCACAAAAATTCTTACAAATTTCAAAAAAGAAATTTCAGTCCAGGACAGGTACTAGTTTGATTCTATTTGTAAGCTTACATTTTTTTTATGTGTTTGTCTCTTCAATAAAATACCTGCTCATATTTTTTGCCCATTTTGTAACTGAATCATTTGACATTAAAAAATGTTTCATCTAGAGAATTTCTTAAACATTCTAGTCCTTTGTTGGATATGTGGTTTGCAGTTACTTTTCTGTCTGTAGTTTGTCTTTTTCATCTTCTTAGCCAGATCTTTTAGAGAGCAAAATCTTTTAATTTTGGTCTAGTTCTGTTTATGAACTTTGTCTTTTCTGGGTGGTGCTTTTAGTGTCAAGTTAAAAACTCTTTGCCTAGCTTTAGTTTCTCTCTCTTTTTCTTTTAATATTTCGGTCTCTTTTTAATTGATTGTTTATTTACTTTTCATCCTTCTTTATTCTTTAACCTATGGGGGCCTCCCATTACAGTAACCTCTCCTTGCAGAGTACCAGCTCCAGGCGCATGCACTCCAGAGCGCTGGCTTGTAATTGGACACACCGGCCCAGCCGCTCCGCAGCACGTGAGATCTTCCCACGCCAGGGATCACACCGGTGCCTCTTGCATTGCAAGGCGGACTCTTTACCCACTGGGCTCCCAGGGAAGCCCTCTAGTTCCTCTTAGATACTTCTCTAAATTGTTTATAGTTTTGTGTTGTAAATTTAAATTCATAATCCATTTTGAGTTGATTTCTGTATAAGGTGTGAAGTCTAGTTTGAGTGATTTCTTTCTTATCTTTTCCTTTTATTCTTTCTTTTTCTTCTCCTAAAATATCCAACCAGCAGCATTTGTTGAAAAGTCTGTTCTTCCTCCATTGAATTGCTTTTGCATGTTTGTCATATGTGTCGGCTGTGATTGTGTGGGTCTGTTTTAGAGTTCTTTGTTGTAGTCCATCAGTCTTTTTGTCTGTCTCACCATCAGGATCATACAATATGATTATTGAAGCTACATAAGAAATTTTGAAATTAAGTAAATTGGTTCTTTGTTCCTTTAAAAATTGTTTCAGCTAATCTAATTCCTTTGCCTTCACATATAAATTCTATAGTAATCTTACCTCTTATCCACAAAAATTCTTACTGGGATTTTGATAGGAATTGTGCTAAAGTTGTATAATATTTTAGAGATAATCTTCCAGTCCAGGAACAAGGTATTTCTCTCATTTGTTTAGGTTTTTTACTTCTTCCGTTGGTATTTTGTAGTTTTTAGCATACAAACCTTGCACATGTTTTGTTAGGCTTATACTGTTTCCTTTTTAAAAATTATCTTTTTCATGTGTCCATTGATAGTTTGTAGAAATAGTTGGGTTTTGTATGTTTTGTATCCTGTAACCCTGCTGAATTCACTTATTAGTTCTATAAGTGTTTGGTAGACTCCTTGAGATTTTGTGCATAGGTAATCATGTCATCTGCAAATAGTAGTAGTTTTATATCTTACTCTCTAATCTGTATGTCTTTTAGTTCCTTTTCTTGTCTTATTTCTCTGGCTACAACTCTTAGTACTGTGTTGATTAGTAGGGATGAAAGTGGACATCCTTACATTGCTCCTAGTTTTAAAAAGATGCAGTCAGTTTTTCACCATTAGGTATTATGTGTTAGCTATAGACTTTTGTGGATGCCTTCTATCAAGTTAAAGGTTACCATTTATTCCTAGTTTTCTGAGAGGTTTTTTTAATCATGATGGCTGAATTTTGTCAAGGGCTTTATCTTCATCTGTTAATATGAGCATGTGGTTTTTCTTCTCTAGCCTGGCAGTATGGTAGATTACTGAGTTTTTAGTTTGTTTTTGGCCATGCCACATGACATGTGGGGGACTTGGTTCCCAACCAGGGATTAAACCTGTGCCCCCTGCAGTGGAAGTACAGAGTCCTGACCACTGGAATGTCAGGAAATACCCTGGAAAATACTTTCTCAGGAGCCTTTAAATTACAAATGAAGTCTCTTGAATAGCTATTTTAAATTGGGTCAGTTGTAGTAGTTCGTATATTTAAATTTCTCTGTATTCTTGCTGACCTCATATCTACCTCTCTCTCTCATTGAAAAGGGAGTTGAAGTGTCTAACTATAACTTTACTATGTCTTTTTCTCCTTTTACTTTTATTAGCTTGATTCACATGTTTTGCAGTTATATTATTTGGTACATATGTATTTAAGATTGTTACATTTTTTTGGTAGATTAATCTTTTGTAATTAATGTCTCTGGCAATTTTATTTGCTCTGATATCTGCTTTATTTGATAATAATACAGTCCTCCTGCTTTCAGAATTTGCTTAATATTTGCATGATATATAATTTTTCACCTTTTCACTTCCAGCCTTCCTGTATTGTTACTTTTGAAGTTTCTTATATCATTAGATCCTGTTGTTTTATCCATTCTGCCAATCTCTAACTGGTATATTTAGATCTTTTACATTTAGTGTAATAATTGATATGTCAGAAGTTATACCTGCCATTTTATTCTTTATTTTCCTTTTTCATTTTTTGTTCCTCTTCTTTCTTTTTCTTGATTTCGTGTGGGTTACTTGAACACATTTTTAAATTCCATTTTTAATTATATGCAGTGTCTTTTAGTGCAGCTGTGTAACTTTCTTAGTGGTTGTCCAGGTATCTCATTATATATACATAATTTATCCCAGTCTACTAGTGTTATCATTTTATTATTTTGAGTGAAGTGTGCAAATCATATCTGTTTATATCACTTTATCCTAATCCACTTAAAATTGTATTAAGTGTCTCCAGACACAGCATTAGACCCACATCAGATGTATTGTAATTTTTGCTTCATCCATCGCACATCATTTATAAGATTCTAGAGGAAAAGGAAATTAAATTTACCTATATATTATTTTTCTATCATTCATTCTTTCTTCATGATATTGCAAGATGCCTTTTATCATTTATTTTCTGTTTACAGTATTTCCTTTAGCCATTCATTTAAGATAGGTCCTCTGGCAGCAAATTTTTTTAGTTTTTCTTCATCTAAGATCTGTATTTCCTCCTTTTTCCTGAAGGATGTTTTTGCTGGATATAGGCCTCTGGATTAAGTTATTTTCCTCCAGCACTTGAAATGTGCTGTGCCACTTTCTCTTGGCCTCCATAGTTTCTAGTGAGAAGTAATGCTGTTTCAGTTGTTTGGAGTTTTCAAAACTTGTGATGTGACGTGGAGTGGATTTCTTTGGATTTATTTTGTTTGGGGTTCCCTCAGCTTCTTTTTTTTTTTTTTAAAGATTTATTTTATTATTTACTTTTGGGCGGGGGTTGGGTTGGGGAGGGAGGGGAGCGAGCGGGCCACTTCTATTGGTCCTTCATTTCTCTATTTTCATCCGTCTTTGTTTTTTTGGCTCCTGTGGGCCTCCCATCGCGGTGGCGTCTGTCGTTGCAGAGTGCTGGCTCTGGGTGCATGCGCTCCAGAGCTCTGGCTTGGTAATTGGACACATGGGTCCAGCCGCTCCGCGGCACGTGGGATCTTCCCAGACCAGGGATCAAACCGGCACGCCTTGCACTGCAAGGCAGTGTCCTTACCCACTGGACCACCAGGGGAAGCCCTCCCTCAGCTTCTTGAGTCTGTAGTTTTATGTCTTCTGCTAAATTTGGAAAGTTCTCAGCCATTTTTTTTTTTTTAATGCTTTTTCAGCCCCTTCCCCTTTCTGCTCCTCTTGAGATTCTGATAACAGTTATAATGCAGCATTACGTCTTTTACTATAGTCCCACATGTCCCTGAGGCCCTGTTTTTTTGTTTTTTCTATTTCTTCTTGTTCATAGTGGGAAATTCCTTTTGTTCCTGTTTGTTCGTGTTCACTGTTTCTTTTTTCTTTAGTTTAACCTACTTATCAAGTTTTTTATAATTTCCAGTTCCAAAATTTCCAGTTGGTTCTTCTCTGTGTTTTCTTTCTTTACTGAGGGCTTTCTGTTTCATTTGATTGAAGCACATTCATAGTGGTTTGTGGAATCTATCATTCATTCTTTCTTCATGATATTGCAAGATGCCTTTTATCATTTATTTTCTGTTTACAGTATTTCCTTTAGCCATTCATTTAAGATAGGTCCTCTGGCAGCAAATTTTTTTAGTTTTTCTTCATCTAAGATCTGTATTTCCTCCTTTTTCCTGAAGGATGTTTTTGCTGGATATAGGCCTCTGGATTAAGTTATTTTCCTCCAGCACTTGAAATGTGCTGTGCCACTTTCTCTTGGCCTCCATAGTTTCTAGTGAGAAGTAATGCTGTTTCAGTTGTTTGGAGTTTTCAAAACTTGTGATGTGACGTGGAGTGGATTTCTTTGGATTTATTTTGTTTGGGGTTCCCTCAGCTTCTTTTTTTTTTTTTTAAAGATTTATTTTATTATTTACTTTTGGGCGGGGGTTGGGTTGGGGAGGGAGGGGAGCGAGCGGGCCACTTCTATTGGTCCTTCATTTCTCTATTTTCATCCGTCTTTGTTTTTTTGGCTCCTGTGGGCCTCCCATCGCGGTGGCGTCTGTCGTTGCAGAGTGCTGGCTCTGGGTGCATGCGCTCCAGAGCTCTGGCTTGGTAATTGGACACATGGGTCCAGCCGCTCCGCGGCACGTGGGATCTTCCCAGACCAGGGATCAAACCGGCACGCCTTGCACTGCAAGGCAGTGTCCTTACCCACTGGACCACCAGGGGAAGCCCTCCCTCAGCTTCTTGAGTCTGTAGTTTTATGTCTTCTGCTAAATTTGGAAAGTTCTCAGCCATTTTTTTTTTTTTAATGCTTTTTCAGCCCCTTCCCCTTTCTGCTCCTCTTGAGATTCTGATAACAGTTATAATGCAGCATTACGTCTTTTACTATAGTCCCACATGTCCCTGAGGCCCTGTTTTTTTGTTTTTTCTATTTCTTCTTGTTCATAGTGGGAAATTCCTTTTGTTCCTGTTTGTTCGTGTTCACTGTTTCTTTTTTCTTTAGTTTAACCTACTTATCAAGTTTTTTATAATTTCCAGTTCCAAAATTTCCAGTTGGTTCTTCTCTGTGTTTTCTTTCTTTACTGAGGGCTTTCTGTTTCATTTGATTGAAGCACATTCATAGTGGTTTGTGGAAGCATTTTGATGCTGGCTCTTTTAAAATCTTTGCCACGTAAGTCTAACATATGTGTCATCTTGGTGTTGCTGAGTACAAGAGCATAGTCTTCCTCTGACACTGCTGAGGGGATAGGAGGTGCTGCCTGGTTATTACTGGGTGGAGGTGGAGGCTCCTCACCTGGCCTCATTGGAATCTGTGGGGAGGGCTTCCTTGTCACTGCTGTGTGGGTGTAATTTCCCAGTTAGATCTTTGTGATTCTGCCCTGCCTGGGAAGGGAGCTCCTACCCTGCCCTGTTACTGCTGGCCAGTGAAATCCAGGCTCTCTCCTGGCCTAAACGTAACATTGTTGGGCAGAGGAGTCATTGTCACTGGTGGGGATGAAAGTCCCTGATCTCCTCTGATGCTACCAGGTGGAGTGGGAGTAGCGACAGTGTTTACTGTGGGGTTGGTTGCAGTAGAGTGGTTATTGTCTAAAAGTCTTCTGTCCTGCTAGGTTGCCCCATTCTTGGTCCTCTGGCGAGAGAGGGCAGACGTGTGTTGCAGCCTTTTTTGAATCTAGATTAGTTGGTTTTTCTGAGTTGCCAACTTCTTGAGCCCCATCCTGGAATACATGAGGCCAAAAGAAAACCAAGTCTCAACAATGACTCTTTTGGGGCCCCAAGGTCCCTTCACAGTCTGTTTCCTCTCCACCTTTTAGAATCATTTTGTTTTGAAAGAAACATCTTATGTTTTTCTCTGCTAAATTTGGAAAGTTCTCAGCCATTTTTTTTTTTTTAATGCTTTTTCAGCCCCTTCCCCTTTCTGCTCCTCTTGAGATTCTGATAACAGTTATAATGCAGCATTACGTCTTTTACTATAGTCCCACATGTCCCTGAGGCCCTGTTGTTTTTTCTATTTCTTCTTGTTCATAGTGGGAAATTCCTTTTGTTCCTGTTTGTTCGTGTTCACTGTTTCTTTTTTCTTTAGTTTAACCTACTTATCAAGTTTTTTATAATTTCCAGTTCCAAAATTTCCAGTTGGTTCTTCTCTGTGTTTTCTTTCTTTACTGAGGGCTTTCTGTTTCATTTGATTGAAGCACATTCATAGTGGTTTGTGGAAGCATTTTGATGCTGGCTCTTTTAAAATCTTTGCCACGTAAGTCTAACATATGTGTCATCTTGGTGTTGCTGAGTACAAGAGCATAGTCTTCCTCTGACACTGCTGAGGGGATAGGAGGTGCTGCCTGGTTATTACTGGGTGGAGGTGGAGGCTCCTCACCTGGCCTCATTGGAATCTGTGGGGAGGGCTTCCTTGTCACTGCTGTGTGGGTGTAATTTCCCAGTTAGATCTTTGTGATTCTGCCCTGCCTGGGAAGGGAGCTCCTACCCTGCCCTGTTACTGCTGGCCAGTGAAATCCAGGCTCTCTCCTGGCCTAAACGTAACATTGTTGGGCAGAGGAGTCATTGTCACTGGTGGGGATGAAAGTCCCTGATCTCCTCTGATGCTACCAGGTGGAGTGGGAGTAGCGACAGTGTTTACTGTGGGGTTGGTTGCAGTAGAGTGGTTATTGTCTAAAAGTCTTCTGTCCTGCTAGGTTGCCCCATTCTTGGTCCTCTGGCGAGAGAGGGCAGACGTGTGTTGCAGCCTTTTTTGAATCTAGATTAGTTGGTTTTTCTGAGTTGCCAACTTCTTGAGCCCCATCCTGGAATACATGAGGCCAAAAGAAAACCAAGTCTCAACAATGACTCTTTTGGGGCCCCAAGGTCCCTTCACAGTCTGTTTCCTCTCCACCTTTTAGAATCATTTTGTTTTGAAAGAAACATCTTATGTTTTTTAGGAGGGGGGGTGGAAAGGGAGGGGGGCAGACGGGCCACTTCTATTGGTCTTTCATTTCTCTATTTTCATCCATCTTTGTTCTTTGGCCTGTGTGGGCCTCCCATCACTGTGGCCTCTGTCGTTGCAGAGCACCGGCTCTGGGCGCATGCACTCCAGAGCTCCGGCTTGGTAACTGGACACGTGGGTCCAGCCGCACTGTGGCATGTGGGATCTTCCCAGGCCAGGGATCAAACCAGCGCCCCTTGCACTGCAAGGTGGTGTCCTTACCCACTGGACCACCAGGGAAGCCCCACATCTTATGTTTTTAACTGCATGTAGTGGGAAACAGAAGTCCTGTATGTGCCTTTTAAATTTTTAATAAATGTTGACAAATGCCCTTTTCATAAAAATTTAGTAATTTCTACTTTAACCAAAAACCTTTTTAAAAAGTGCCATTTTACCTATACCATACACTAGGGCAGTCAGGGCACCTCTGGTAACAAAATGTCAGTCTGGGGAAGGACAGATTAGTCTTCAGACCTGTACACTGAAGCTTTTTTGGGGTTCCCAGTTCAGAGGTGGAAGTTCCTTCCAGCAATCTGGTCAGTTACCTACTCTAGGTTTACTTCTGTTCAGGTTTACTTTGGAAATTTCAGCTTTTTAAGAGATAGCATTAGTTGTGGGGTTGCTTTTCTTATTATTTCTTTTTGTTTGTTTATTTGGTTGGCTGGTTGGGTTTTTTTGTTTTTGTTTTTGTTTTTTTTTTGGTAAATTGTCCTTTAGTCATAAAAGTATTTTTAAAGTATGTAAAGTTCTTTCATGTTTGTATCACAATTACAAAAGACATCAAGAGAGTAGGAGCAATTGCTGCCTTCACTTTATGGCTGAAGAAACGGAGCACAGATCAAGTGATACATTTAAGGATCACCCAGCAAGGAAGAGTCATTCTGGTGTTTGCTCTGCAGGTTCAACTATCATTTTTGTCTAATAATGGCAAAATACCTTTGTAGCTGAAGAGTGACCTGCACTACCTCCCCATCTCTCAGTTTTATGTTTGATGAGGCATCACAGGTGAAAAATGTTGAATTCTGGGATCTTCAGCCAGGACGAGAGAATTGGTATTTGTGCTCTCTCTGTGCATAATATCTTTGTTATCAATGCTTAAACTAGAATAATGGAGTAACAGCCATGGGTATGTAGCAAGCATTGTTTTCTTGACTTGTCATGAGAATCTTAATGAATTTGAAACCAAAAAAAAAAAAAAACACCTTTCAAGATAAGTTGTTCTTTTAAAATGGTTCTTGGACAGCACACAATGGGAACAACCATTTAATGATGCATGTACTTTACCCTCAAAGATTCATGTCCTGAGAAACTGTCCAGGCTGTTTTTGCCTCTGTAATTACTCCTCTGCCTAGCCAGCATGACGATCATAGACATCAGAAGTCAGTTTATCTCCTCAGCCTGAATGGGGAGGTGGCTTTGGGTGAGGTGTGAGCTCCCTGACTGGGGGATGTCTAGGCACAGATAAAGTTCCGTTTTATTTTCCTAAGCGCAGAGCACTGAACCCTTAAAAACAAAATTCCCTTTGGGCAGTCAGGGCACCTCTGGTAACAAAATGTCAGTCTGGGGAAGGACAGATTAGTCTTCAGACCTGTACACTGAAGCTTTTTTGGGGTTCCCAGTTCAGAGGTGGAAGTTCCTTCCAGCAATCTGGTCAGTTACCTACTCTAGGTTTACTTCTGTTCAGGTTTACTTTGGAAATTTCAGCTTTTTAAGAGATAGCATTAGTTGTGGGGTTGCTTTTCTTATTATTTCTTTTTGTTTGTTTATTTGGTTGGCTGGTTGGGTTTTTTTTTTTGTTTTTTTTTTGGTAAATTGTCCTTTAGTCATAAAAGTATTTTTAAAGTATGTAAAGTTCTTTCATGTTTGTATCACAATTACAAAAGACATCAAGAGAGTAGGAGCAATTGCTGCCTTCACTTTATGGCTGAAGAAACGGAGCACAGATCAAGTGATACATTTAAGGATCACCCAGCAAGGAAGAGTCATTCTGGTGTTTGCTCTGCAGGTTCAACTATCATTTTTGTCTAATAATGGCAAAATACCTTTGTAGCTGAAGAGTGACCTGCACTACCTCCCCATCTCTCAGTTTTATGTTTGATGAGGCATCACAGGTGAAAAATGTTGAATTCTGGGATCTTCAGCCAGGACGAGAGAATTGGTATTTGTGCTCTCTCTGTGCATAATATCTTTGTTATCAATGCTTAAACTAGAATAATGGAGTAACAGCCATGGGTATGTAGCAAGCATTGTTTTCTTGACTTGTCATGAGAATCTTAATGAATTTGAAACCAAAAAAAAAAAAAAACACCTTTCAAGATAAGTTGTTCTTTTAAAATGGTTCTTGGACAGCACACAATGGGAACAACCATTTAATGATGCATGTACTTTACCCTCAAAGATTCATGTCCTGAGAAACTGTCCAGGCTGTTTTTGCCTCTGTAATTACTCCTCTGCCTAGCCAGCATGACGATCATAGACATCAGAAGTCAGTTTATCTCCTCAGCCTGAATGGGGAGGTGGCTTTGGGTGAGGTGTGAGCTCCCTGACTGGGGGATGTCTAGGCACAGATAAAGTTCCGTTTTATTTTCCTAAGCGCAGAGCACTGAACCCTTAAAAACAAAATTCCCTTTGGTTTTAGCTTTTTTTTTTTTTTAAATGTTCTAATGTCACAAAGAGTGTCACTTTGTATACTTTATTGATATTGACAGGTCCATGTTTCTTCTTAGACTTTTAAAAACAACTTTACTGAGGAACTTCCTTGGTGGTCCACCAGTTGGGACTCCACACTTCTGTTGCCGGGAGGTGGAGTGGGACACAGGTTCAATCCCTGGTTGAGGAACTAGGATCCTGCAGCTGCTCTGTGTAACCCCCCAAAATCAATAGATAATAAAGTTTAGGGTTGGAGATATCTGTTCACAAACATAAAAAAAATACTTTATACTTTATTAAAAAAAATACTTTATTAAAGTATAATTCATATACCCATGCAATTCACCCATTTACATTGTACAGTTTAATGTTTTACAGTGTATCAAAAGGTTGTGAAGCCAAAGTCATCAGCATAATCATAGTTTTAGAACATTTCCAATCACCTCCTCCCACCAAAAAAACATACACCCATTAGTAATTCTGTCTTGTCCTTGCTACCCCCAGCCCTGGGCTTTCTGTCTATATTGATTTGCTTCTTCTGAACATCTCATATAAATGAAGTCATAGAACATGTTGTATTTCTTTGTGTGAATGAGTGTTTTCACTTAACATTTTCGAAGGTCATCTGTGTTGCAGGATGTATTAACATCTGATTCCTTTTCATTGCCTAGTACTATTACATGGTATGGCTATACCACACATTGAGTTGTTTCCACTTTGGGGCTAGTATGAATAATGCTGTAGTGAACATCTGTGTACAGGGGCTTGTGTGGACACATGTTTTTATTTTTCTTGGTTTGTGACAGCACACAATGGGAACAACCATTTAATGATGCATGTACTTTACCCTCAAAGATTCATGTCCTGAGAAACTGTCCAGGCTGTTTTTGCCTCTGTAATTACTCCTCTGCCTAGCCAGCATGACGATCATAGACATCAGAAGTCAGTTTATCTCCTCAGCCTGAATGGGGAGGTGGCTTTGGGTGAGGTGTGAGCTCCCTGACTGGGGGATGTCTAGGCACAGATAAAGTTCCGTTTTATTTTCCTAAGCGCAGAGCACTGAACCCTTAAAAACAAAATTCCCTTTGGTTTTAGCTTTTTTTTTTTTTTAAATGTTCTAATGTCACAAAGAGTGTCACTTTGTATACTTTATTGATATTGACAGGTCCATGTTTCTTCTTAGACTTTTAAAAACAACTTTACTGAGGAACTTCCTTGGTGGTCCACCAGTTGGGACTCCACACTTCTGTTGCCGGGAGGTGGAGTGGGACACAGGTTCAATCCCTGGTTGAGGAACTAGGATCCTGCAGCTGCTCTGTGTAACCCCCCAAAATCAATAGATAATAAAGTTTAGGGTTGGAGATATCTGTTCACAAACATAAAAAAAATACTTTATACTTTATTAAAAAAAATACTTTATTAAAGTATAATTCATATACCCATGCAATTCACCCATTTACATTGTACAGTTTAATGTTTTACAGTGTATCAAAAGGTTGTGAAGCCAAAGTCATCAGCATAATCATAGTTTTAGAACATTTCCAATCACCTCCTCCCACCAAAAAAACATACACCCATTAGTAATTCTGTCTTGTCCTTGCTACCCCCAGCCCTGGGCTTTCTGTCTATATTGATTTGCTTCTTCTGAACATCTCATATAAATGAAGTCATAGAACATGTTGTATTTCTTTGTGTGAATGAGTGTTTTCACTTAACATTTTCGAAGGTCATCTGTGTTGCAGGATGTATTAACATCTGATTCCTTTTCATTGCCTAGTACTATTACATGGTATGGCTATACCACACATTGAGTTGTTTCCACTTTGGGGCTAGTATGAATAATGCTGTAGTGAACATCTGTGTACAGGGGCTTGTGTGGACACATGTTTTTATTTTTCTTGGTTGTGTACCTAGGAGTGGGGTTGCTGAGTCACATGGTAATTCTGTGTTTAATTTTTTGAGAAACTGCCAGACTGTTTTCCAGAGTGGCTGCACCAGTTTACACTCCCACCTGAATTGTACGAGGGCTCTAAATCTTCCTGTTCTCTCCACCACTTGCTTGTACTGATTGTATCCAGTCTAGTGGGCATGAAGGCCTATCTTGTTGTGATTTTGACTTGCATTTCTTTTTCTTTATGAGTAATGATGTTAGGTATCTTTTCAAGTTTTTATTGGTCATTTGTCTTCTTTGGGAAAATGTCTGCTTGTATCCTTTGGCAGTTTTTTGATTGAGTTATTTTTCTTTTCACTATAGAATTTATATTTATTTATATTTATATTGAGCTATGAGTTCTTTATATTCTATATGTATGTACCTTATTAGCTGTATAATTTGCAAGTGTTCTTTTTTATACTTTTCTCTTTTTTGATGGTGTCCTTTGAAGCACTAAAGTTTTTGTTTTGATGAAGTCCAGTTTGTTTTTGTTGTTGTTTGTACTTTTGGCATCCTAAGACACGTTGTTTGACTCGAGGCTATGAAAATTTGCTTCATTTTGACTTGGAAGTTATAAAACTCCGGCTCAGTAATTGAACACATCGGTCCAGCTACTCCAGCTGACGTGGGATCTTCCCAGGCCAGGGCTCGAACCGCGCCTTGCACTGCAAGGCGGTGTCCTTACCCACTGGACCACCAGGGAAGCCCTCATCTTTAATTTAAGGAGCACGTTCTTATCGTTCGTTTAGCTTTCCACCTCCTCCCACCAAAAAAACATACACCCATTAGTAATTCTGTCTTGTCCTTGCTACCCCCAGCCCTGGGCTTTCTGTCTATATTGATTTGCTTCTTCTGAACATCTCATATAAATGAAGTCATAGAACATGTTGTATTTCTTTGTGTGAATGAGTGTTTTCACTTAACATTTTCGAAGGTCATCTGTGTTGCAGGATGTATTAACATCTGATTCCTTTTCATTGCCTAGTACTATTACATGGTATGGCTATACCACACATTGAGTTGTTTCCACTTTGGGGCTAGTATGAATAATGCTGTAGTGAACATCTGTGTACAGGGGCTTGTGTGGACACATGTTTTTATTTTTCTTGGTTGTGTACCTAGGAGTGGGGTTGCTGAGTCACATGGTAATTCTGTGTTTAATTTTTTGAGAAACTGCCAGACTGTTTTCCAGAGTGGCTGCACCAGTTTACACTCCCACCTGAATTGTACGAGGGCTCTAAATCTTCCTGTTCTCTCCACCACTTGCTTGTACTGATTGTATCCAGTCTAGTGGGCATGAAGGCCTATCTTGTTGTGATTTTGACTTGCATTTCTTTTTCTTTATGAGTAATGATGTTAGGTATCTTTTCAAGTTTTTATTGGTCATTTGTCTTCTTTGGGAAAATGTCTGCTTGTATCCTTTGGCAGTTTTTTGATTGAGTTATTTTTCTTTTCACTATAGAATTTATATTTATTTATATTTATATTGAGCTATGAGTTCTTTATATTCTATATGTATGTACCTTATTAGCTGTATAATTTGCAAGTGTTCTTTTTTATACTTTTCTCTTTTTTGATGGTGTCCTTTGAAGCACTAAAGTTTTTGTTTTGATGAAGTCCAGTTTGTTTTTGTTGTTGTTTGTACTTTTGGCATCCTAAGACACGTTGTTTGACTCGAGGCTATGAAAATTTGCTTCATTTTGACTTGGAAGTTATAAAACTCCGGCTCAGTAATTGAACACATCGGTCCAGCTACTCCGCGGCACGTGGGATCTTCCCAGGCCAGGGCTCGAACCGGCGCCCCTTGCACTGCAAGGCGGTGTCCTTACCCACTGGACCACCAGGGAAGCCCTCATCTTTAATTTTTAAGGAGCAGTTTTTCGTTCGTTGTTTAGCTTTTAAATTCTGCTTTTACTGACCTGCCTTTTCCAAGCAGCCAAAGAGGCCAGTGTCCTTTATGCATACTCTGATCATATTTGGGTCAAGAAAAAGGGTTCTTATAAACAGTATAGAGGATCGTTTATGTAACACTTGTTTCTGGGTAATTCTCAGCCTGTCTCCAGGCTTGGATTTCCTTCAGGCAGGAGTGGAGGTGGGGTGTGATTCCAGGTTTGCAGCCAGGGCTCTTGCTCTGAGACCAACCATGTGTTAGGCCATCAGGCACCGCTTCCCAGGGCAGAGGGCTGTGGTGACCCTCACCCCTGCCCGAGGGCTCCCCTCCTCTTCCAGGCTCTTTTGCTATGACTGGAAGAGACGGCTGGGCAGCTGGGATTTTTACAGTAGAGGAGCAGCACGGTGTCCTTGTCCCTTTCCAGAGGCCTCTGAATGCTTACTCTTAATTGAAAGTGGTTCAGGACCCTCCAGGGACAGTCTACACTCTTTCGTGGTCTGGTGAGTGCATCAGCTTCTCTTGTAAAATGGCTAGAGTAGATAGAGTTATATATTAGATTTAGTAAAATACAACCCTCAAACTCAAGGGCCATTCAACCTTGGGAAGAACTTAAACTCAGAAAGGTGACCTATAAAGCAGGAGAGCTAGCACCTGCCTCAAGGGAGTCGGTGGGTTCGAAAGAGTCCTGACTGGTCAAACTGGTGACTGTAGAGTGTTGTGAGGTAGGTGGACTCTTCTGTGGTCACTGCTGTCCGTGCCTTTCTCTTGGAGATCTTCCTCCCTTGTTGACCCTCTCCTGGCTCCAGTCTTAGGAAACGTGGCATCAGGTCCCTTGGCTGTCCAGCTAGTCCACTCCTCCTACCGGACAAGACAGTTCTTGCTCTTCTCCTGTGTTCTTTACCTTTTCTGCCTCTCCTGTCTTTCTTTCTAGTGATTCTTACATTTAGAATGACTGCCTTCTCCGCCTCTTCAGAGCAAAGTCCTCCTTATCATCCACACCCTTCCCCAAGCTTTCCCAGCTGCTGGAAAAGAACACTTGAGAGAAGTGACTTTTCCCAGGGAGTCTTGTTGGTATTTTCTGTCTCTCTCAAGTGTTCAGTGCTTCCAGTATAATAATTATTTTTAATATATTGTTTCTGCTACTCAAAGATAAATTAGTTGAGGACTTTCCCAGTGTCTGTGTTGTCTAGAATACCATGAGTCCAGCAGAGTTCAGTAGTCTCTAGATAGATGAGAAAGAATTTCGCATTTTTCAATTAATACTCTAATCCTTAATTCATCCTTCAGGCAGGAGTGGAGGTGGGGTGTGATTCCAGGTTTGCAGCCAGGGCTCTTGCTCTGAGACCAACCATGTGTTAGGCCATCAGGCACCGCTTCCCAGGGCAGAGGGCTGTGGTGACCCTCACCCCTGCCCGAGGGCTCCCCTCCTCTTCCAGGCTCTTTTGCTATGACTGGAAGAGACGGCTGGGCAGCTGGGATTTTTACAGTAGAGGAGCAGCACGGTGTCCTTGTCCCTTTCCAGAGGCCTCTGAATGCTTACTCTTAATTGAAAGTGGTTCAGGACCCTCCAGGGACAGTCTACACTCTTTCGTGGTCTGGTGAGTGCATCAGCTTCTCTTGTAAAATGGCTAGAGTAGATAGAGTTATATATTAGATTTAGTAAAATACAACCCTCAAACTCAAGGGCCATTCAACCTTGGGAAGAACTTAAACTCAGAAAGGTGACCTATAAAGCAGGAGAGCTAGCACCTGCCTCAAGGGAGTCGGTGGGTTCGAAAGAGTCCTGACTGGTCAAACTGGTGACTGTAGAGTGTTGTGAGGTAGGTGGACTCTTCTGTGGTCACTGCTGTCCGTGCCTTTCTCTTGGAGATCTTCCTCCCTTGTTGACCCTCTCCTGGCTCCAGTCTTAGGAAACGTGGCATCAGGTCCCTTGGCTGTCCAGCTAGTCCACTCCTCCTACCGGACAAGACAGTTCTTGCTCTTCTCCTGTGTTCTTTACCTTTTCTGCCTCTCCTGTCTTTCTTTCTAGTGATTCTTACATTTAGAATGACTGCCTTCTCCGCCTCTTCAGAGCAAAGTCCTCCTTATCATCCACACCCTTCCCCAAGCTTTCCCAGCTGCTGGAAAAGAACACTTGAGAGAAGTGACTTTTCCCAGGGAGTCTTGTTGGTATTTTCTGTCTCTCTCAAGTGTTCAGTGCTTCCAGTATAATAATTATTTTTAATATATTGTTTCTGCTACTCAAAGATAAATTAGTTGAGGACTTTCCCAGTGTCTGTGTTGTCTAGAATACCATGAGTCCAGCAGAGTTCAGTAGTCTCTAGATAGATGAGAAAGAATTTCGCATTTTTCAATTAATACTCTAATCCTTAATTCATCCTTGTTGCCTTTTTCTATAATTGTCTTACATAACATATAAACTTACATGTGCTTAGTTGTGTCCAACTCTGCAACATCATGGACAGTAGCCCTCCAGGCTCCAGGCAAGAATACTAGAGTAGGTTGCTGTTTCCTTCTCCAGGGGATCTTCACAACCCAGGGATCAAACCCACATCTCCTGCATTACAGGTAGATTCTTCACTGCTGCGCCGTTGGGGAAGCCCGTATCATGATATATCATAGCCCTCAAACAAGATCAGAAGTTGCAAGTGAAGACTGTGACCTCCACAGCTGTGCTCTCACCTCCCTGTGTTGAGCATAGGCCATATATGTAGAAGGTTGGTCAGCTTGACTACCTCACTCTGCCATGCTCTTTGAAGGAGAAAACGTGGCCATAGTCTGTGAGGTTCCCCCGCCCCAGTAGCCTTGTCTGCTCAAATGCCCTTTCTAACTTCTCTTTCCTTTTTTGGTGCAGACGGTCGTGTGAGAGACTTCAGGACAAGGATGTTTCACTTAAGGACTTGTGCTGCTAAGTTGAGGCCGTTGACGGCTTCTCAGACTGTAAAGACATTTTCACAAAACAGACCAGCAGCAGCTAGGACGTTTGGGCAGATCCGGTGCTATACTGCCCCAGTTGCTGCGGAGCCTTTCCTCAGCGGGACTAGTTCGAACTATGTGGAGGAAATGTACTATGCTTGGTTGGAAAACCCCAAAAGTGTACACAAGGTAAGGCTCAGTGGAGCAGGTGTCTTCATGTGTTTGGAGTCTCAGCCAATAGTGGCTGGCTGTCCAGGTAAGTGCGTGTGTTCTGAGGACCCTCGAGAAGGAAGTCAGGCAGGCGGATAGAAGCCCCACCAACCCGAGTTCTCCGTGTCAGCCCAGCTCGGCCGTCAGCCCAGGCCCAACAGGAGCCACCTTCTCTGGAGAGGCATTTTCCTCTCCATGTGCAGCGCACTCAAGGCCTTGCTCCCTGGAACAGCCAGCGTGTTAAACCCCAACCATGTGGTGAAGCACTTGCACCGCTCCCAGGATGTCTCCAAGGCTGCTGAGGACAGCGATGCCACAGAAAGGAAGCGCCCAGAAGGAAGGAACCGGCAGGAAGCTCCTCCGTCCCACTGTCCTCGGTCCACCTGAAAACCACCCATGTGATTTCTTTATGAATGACATTTAGATCAGCGAGTTCATGTCCTTCTCCTCCGTTTGGAAAGTAAATTCTGTGAAGGCCTCCTTCCGGTTTCTCTATATGTTGACCTATGAGGCTGTTCCTTGGAACCTCTTCCCTCGCATGTTTACTTGATGCAGAGAACGCCTGGTGGCAGTACTTCTTCAGAGCATTTTGGCCAGTGATATTTATGAGTTTTGATAACTGTTTCTTGGCTTTAGGGTCAGGCAGCTGGCCCAGTGCAGAAGCTGGAGCGTGGGTCCCCAGGCTGCTCAGCTCCTTGTGCCCCTTTTGCAGGGTGTGGGGAGACTTAAGGAGATAGTGCTCAGGGGCTACACAGAGGAAGTGCCCAACAGAGGCTGGCTGCCATCACTGTTGATCTGGCCTCTTCCTTCCTTGTGAATTTTGGGGACTTGTCTTCAAAAAGCAGCCTGCTCTGTTAGGCCTTTGAACATAATCTGTACCCTTTTACTGTGCAGTGTTAGTGACATTTAAGAGTAGGGGTGTTTCTGTGACTGCAGGAACCCTGAGCCCTGTTTCATCAGGAATGCCACCTCTTGGTCTGAACCTCCTTGCCTAGCAAAGGAGGACATTTAGCCAGGTCTTTCCCTTCCCTTTTTCCATGACAACCTGGAAGCCACATTGCTGCGTGAGCAAGGTACACCTTGGGTTGTATCTCCCAAAACTACCAGCAAATGGAGTACCCAGAAAGAAGCGCTCTGTAAGCCCGGTGCTGCCTGTGATGTTGGGTATTCACAGTTTCTGAAGAGAGGTGCTGCAAGCTTCTCTCTCAACCTTAGCCCAGAGGTTTTGGAATCAAGACTTTCACCTCATGTCCAGGCTGCCTCTTGCCTTCCTTTACTCAGACATAACATCTTTGTAGAACCGAGCAAGTTTTCTTAAGCTGTATTTGGTTGCAGGTGGACTAGTACCTGAGCGAGCTCGTAGAAGGTCTGGGCTTGGGGCATCCGTGTATGGATGCCCTGTGTCACAGGAATGGGTGGCAGCGGCGAAGCACCGTGGCTTTGCCAGGCAGCGCTCCGGAAGGTGGGCCTAAAAGCATCACAGTGGCTATTACTGTTATCAGTATTTGTATTAATATCATTGTTGTCATTGCTTTAAAAACATTTTTTTTAAAGATTTACTCTTGAGAACAGTTTTAGGCTCACAGCAAAATTGAGAAATAGTTACAAAGATATTTCATTATACAGAGTATTTTCACTGCCCTAAAAATTCTCTGTTCTCCATTAATTCTCCCCTCACCCCACCCCCACCAGTTCTTGAAAAGTATTTTTACCACACAGTGTCAAGAAAGGTAGCCTGTGATGACTGGGAAGCACGTGGGGGTTCTCAGGCCGGGTAGGATCGTCGTGGGGTCCATCTGTCCCGAGAGTGAGGACAGCACAGTGAGAGGACACCTGATGGCACCGACACAGCCTGCTGAGGAAGAATCCAGGGTGAGGACTGGGGCCTTGGGTTCCCACAGGTCGGAGCAAGCACCTCTTTGAGAGACTGTGCAGCAGGGTGTGGGTACAGGATCTCAAAAGAGGACTGCACTTTAAGAAGAGAGTACATGCAGGCTGGTGTTTCTGGGCCAGATTTTACGTGCTGATTTCTGTTGTCAGGATTCTCCAGGGAACACCGCGTCTCCTGGAGGGAGAGGGGCAGGATGGTGTAGATCAGTGGACAGTTACAGGGGCCATGCCCCCATCAGCCTTCCAGCAAAGTGGACGTGATCACCACTTCAGCTTGAATTAGGCCCAGTACCTGATGTGTGCTCATTTTTTGAGGGACACGTTCCAGAGCTTTTATCAGACTTTTAGAGGCATCTGTGACCCACAAAAGACCTTGCAAATCATTGGTTTTGTTAAGAATGCTTTGTTTGTGCTCTTATGTTTGAAAAAAATAGTCTAGGGAGATATAAAGAAAATTAAGTTTTACGATTTGGATTGAACATCTTTCTGGTCTCTCATTTCAAGGCCAGATCAGGGACGCAGGCTCTGCCTGAGAGCTGGTTCTCTCACTGTTCCCCCTTTGCAGAGGACTCTGTATGGCTCTAGAAGTTTGGGCTTTTTGGATGCCCTGTCACAGGAATGGGTGGCAGGCGGCACCGTGGCTTTGCCAGGCAGCGCCGGAAGGTGGGCCTAAAAGCATCACAGTGGCTATTACTGTTATCAGTATTTGTATTAATATCATTGTTGTCATTGCTTTAAAAACATTTTTTTTAAAGATTTACTCTTGAGAACAGTTTTAGGCTCACAGCAAAATTGAGAAATAGTTACAAAGATATTTCATTATACAGAGTATTTTCACTGCCCTAAAAATTCTCTGTTCTCCATTAATTCTCCCCTCACCCCACCCCCACCAGTTCTTGAAAAGTATTTTTACCACACAGTGTCAAGAAAGGTAGCCTGTGATGACTGGGAAGCACGTGGGGGTTCTCAGGCCGGGTAGGATCGTCGTGGGGTCCATCTGTCCCGAGAGTGAGGACAGCACAGTGAGAGGACACCTGATGGCACCGACACAGCCTGCTGAGGAAGAATCCAGGGTGAGGACTGGGGCCTTGGGTTCCCACAGGTCGGAGCAAGCACCTCTTTGAGAGACTGTGCAGCAGGGTGTGGGTACAGGATCTCAAAAGAGGACTGCACTTTAAGAAGAGAGTACATGCAGGCTGGTGTTTCTGGGCCAGATTTTACGTGCTGATTTCTGTTGTCAGGATTCTCCAGGGAACACCGCGTCTCCTGGAGGGAGAGGGGCAGGATGGTGTAGATCAGTGGACAGTTACAGGGGCCATGCCCCCATCAGCCTTCCAGCAAAGTGGACGTGATCACCACTTCAGCTTGAATTAGGCCCAGTACCTGATGTGTGCTCATTTTTTGAGGGACACGTTCCAGAGCTTTTATCAGACTTTTAGAGGCATCTGTGACCCACAAAAGACCTTGCAAATCATTGGTTTTGTTAAGAATGCTTTGTTTGTGCTCTTATGTTTGAAAAAAATAGTCTAGGGAGATATAAAGAAAATTAAGTTTTACGATTTGGATTGAACATCTTTCTGGTCTCTCATTTCTGCGTCAGATCAGGGACGCAGGCTCCCTGCCTGAGAGCTGGTTCTCTCACTGTGCTCTTCCCTGCATTGGCAGAGGACTCACGAGAACCTCTAGGACTGGACTTTTTTGTGTCTAATAGGAACGGAACAAATTTAGCATCTCCCCTTCTTTGCTTTCCTGTTATTTCTTAAACTTTTTGTGACCTTTTCAAACATGAGGTAGGAGTGTCAACAAAGCACTTACCGTCTGCCTCTCCAAGGATCAAATTATGAGCCTCTGTAGCC
Organism: Tragulus kanchil; assembly: GCA_022376925.1. Classification (NCBI taxonomy): domain Eukaryota; kingdom Metazoa; phylum Chordata; class Mammalia; order Artiodactyla; family Tragulidae; genus Tragulus; species Tragulus kanchil. Next base: position 51,293,779 of record JAIOJX010000030.1, read on the forward strand.
GCTAACCTTCAACACCACTTAAAACTAAGTTCAGGGAGGAGGTCAGAAAGGAAGCACTCTGTGCTCTGGGAAGAACTGGCAGAACAGGTCTAAAGGTAGTTAGATATTTTCCAGGGAGGATTTTATGAGCTCAGTCTTTCATCTCCTCATATCTAGAAAAGCACTACATTCCTTCACAGTGACGTCTGCTGCTCGTGACTAGCAGTACCCTTTGCAAGAGTACCAACAACCTTCTGCAAAAAAATATGTACTCGATTGCATGTATTCTCCTTTCACCCAAATTACAAATATACTGACCTAACCCCCTACCTTTTTGGAGCAGTTTCTCAGAGCTGTCTGAAATACCATCTCCCTGGCTGTAGTCCCCATTTTGCCACAAATAAAACGTAACTCACAGCTCTCACAGGCTGCTTTTTTCCCCCAGTTAGGAGTGTAAATGAACCTCTTATCAGGAGACCCATCGCCCAGCTTCAGTAGCTCTCTACTGAAAAGTTTGCCAGTCTTTAAACATCTCTTCCTTCCCCACTTTTCTGTTGTTGGTTTGTTAGGGGTGGGGACCCACTGGAGTATTTTAAGGCAAATCTCAGACTGTTATCATTTCTGTCTAAATGTACGAGTGACTCTAACAAGGAAATGGTTTCATAACTCCACCTAACAGAATTAACAAAGTAGTTCTCTAATGCTGTAGTCTAATTCTCAGTCTATATTCAGCTATTTGTGATTATCTAAAAGCTGCCTTTTCACATTTGACTTTATAATTTGCTTTATAATTTTGTCATGTCCATATTATTAAAGAAAACTTTTATTTCTGAATGTTTCATTGTGAAAGTTAGGTTTATGGTAATCAAGCAGTTCAGGGGTGCTCATGCCTCTGTGCCCAGTTAGCTGGCTAGCCCTTGGTCTGCCTTTGCACTCTGTCTCACTGTCCCTTTGTCTGGTTCTCTCCTGGACAGCCATCTCTTCTCCATCATTTTCTCCAGTCTAGCCTCTAGCCTTCAATCTTAAACACCTCATCAGGTGCAGCTCACCACGTGACACCTTTAGGAGCCTTCAGCCGGGCTTAGTCTATCTGAAAAGCCCTCCCTCATTAAGGTCTTTGCCACGTTTGGGGCAAGTCAGATTGTGGCATCTTGTTTTGTTTTTGTGCTTCTAAAATACAGATTCAAAGCCGTGATGTCCACATTAGTATTTTAGACAGACGGGTAATTGAGAACTGCTGAGCCCTCAGGGGACCCCACTGGCGCAGTTGAGGCAGGAGCCCCAAGACACAGGCGTTGTGTCTTGTCAGCCTGGCCTAGGAGGCTTAGGGCCTGTGCCCTCTCCACCTTGCAGTGCCCTCCCTGCCCCTTCTCACAGGGGCTCCATGCTTTGTGTAATCTCGCTTCTCTTTCTGAGTGACCTCTGCCCACTTCCTCAAAGCCTGTCTTCCTCTTCTTGCTTACTGTGTCCATTTCCTCTTCTGCCTTTTGCCAGCCAGCTCCAAGTGTAATAACAGCTCTCTGGTCTGGTATGGTCAACAGAAGATCTCTGCCTCACTCAAGGTACGAATTCCAGACTCTCCACCCCACCTCTTTGAGCTGGGCCACGCTGCCCTTCAGGCCCGGGCTGTTCTGCTTCTTTCTTCCATGCTCACGAAACACAGTCCTGTTATTTTCTGTCATTGAACCAGACAAGCAGAGCAGAAACAGACAACATGTTGTCCCCAGTATGCGGTGACACCCGTTCCTTTTCACTCTGCAGCTTGAAAATGCCTTGGAAGCACATTAAAAGCTGAGCCACAGGTCACTCTAGTTCTGTGCTGGCCTTGAGGAATAATACACAGGTGCTGTGCTTAATGGGCTTTCAGTGAGCAAGGCTGGTCAATTGCACTTTGATGTTCCTCCATACTGAGAGCTTCCTACATCAGGAGGAATCTCAACCCTGGTGACTTTCTGTGTTAAATCAACTATACCAACTCAGAATATCTTCCCTAACTTCAGTACAGTGTTTTAAAGGATTTGTGTTTTGCAATCCAGGAGATAAGATCTACGCCTTTGAAAAGTGTATGAGTCCTGAAGCCAGCGCCTTCACTTTACATGTGTGGCAGTCTGCAGCTCATGACAGTTTTTTTGGAGGACTGAGTCACTGCCTGAAAGTGTGAGCATGCAAGGCCCTGCAGCTTGCAGCCTTGTAAAAATTTTTAGTGAGAACTTTGCTTGCCACGTTTGGGGCAAGTCAGATTGTGGCATCTTGTTTTGTTTTGTGCTTCTAAAATACAGATTCAAAGCCGTGATGTCCACATTAGTATTTTAGACAGACGGGTAATTGAGAACTGCTGAGCCCTCAGGGGACCCCACTGGCGCAGTTGAGGCAGGAGCCCCAAGACACAGGCGTTGTGTCTTGTCAGCCTGGCCTAGGAGGCTTAGGGCCTGTGCCCTCTCCACCTTGCAGTGCCCTCCCTGCCCCTTCTCACAGGGGCTCCATGCTTTGTGTAATCTCGCTTCTCTTTCTGAGTGACCTCTGCCCACTTCCTCAAAGCCTGTCTTCCTCTTCTTGCTTACTGTGTCCATTTCCTCTTCTGCCTTTTGCCAGCCAGCTCCAAGTGTAATAACAGCTCTCTGGTCTGGTATGGTCAACAGAAGATCTCTGCCTCACTCAAGGTACGAATTCCAGACTCTCCACCCCACCTCTTTGAGCTGGGCCACGCTGCCCTTCAGGCCCGGGCTGTTCTGCTTCTTTCTTCCATGCTCACGAAACACAGTCCTGTTATTTTCTGTCATTGAACCAGACAAGCAGAGCAGAAACAGACAACATGTTGTCCCCAGTATGCGGTGACACCCGTTCCTTTTCACTCTGCAGCTTGAAAATGCCTTGGAAGCACATTAAAAGCTGAGCCACAGGTCACTCTAGTTCTGTGCTGGCCTTGAGGAATAATACACAGGTGCTGTGCTTAATGGGCTTTCAGTGAGCAAGGCTGGTCAATTGCACTTTGATGTTCCTCCATACTGAGAGCTTCCTACATCAGGAGGAATCTCAACCCTGGTGACTTTCTGTGTTAAATCAACTATACCAACTCAGAATATCTTCCCTAACTTCAGTACAGTGTTTTAAAGGATTTGTGTTTTGCAATCCAGGAGATAAGATCTACGCCTTTGAAAAGTGTATGAGTCCTGAAGCCAGCGCCTTCACTTTACATGTGTGGCAGTCTGCAGCTCATGACAGTTTTTTTGGAGGACTGAGTCACTGCCTGAAAGTGTGAGCATGCAAGGCCCTGCAGCTTGCGAGCCCGTGAAAATTTGGTATGCAAAGCAGGTAGAATACAGAATAAACCCCAGTGGCTCCTGAAGGGAAGCGCCAGTTGTACTGAGCTTTGGAAGGGGTAAGAAAGGGGCCTGACCACGGACAGTGTGCCTGTACCCAGGAAAGGCACTTGTGAAGAGAAAGGGACAGGGAAATAGGGGGGCATTCGGTTCTGCGGGGCTTGGAGCCAAAGGCAGCAGGTGAAAACAGAAAGCTTGAGCTGCAACACATGATGAGGCCCTGGGGTCAAGGAGAAAGTCGTCCTCCGGCTGGGGCAGCTCTTGAGAAGGCCGCGGCGAGCTCCACCCTGGCCGTCCTCCCAGCTCCTCCTCTCTGAGGAAGGAAGGAGACATTGTCAGAGAGAGGGGTCCTTGGGGTCTTTCCTCTAGTGGAGCCACAGTGATTGCTGTGTCAGCTCAGAGCCACCAGGCCTCTGGCTCTCCTGCTCCACCTGTGCCAGGCCCCCTTGAGAGTCTAAGGGTCTGCCAGGCCCTCATGCCAGGTCCATGGGTGGGTTGTGAGTTTAGGGCCTTTTCTCTCTAAGTGCTCATGACTCACAGACCTAGAATTCTCTCTGAGCCCAAATTCTCTCCGAGCCCGTGGGCTGGGTCTTCCAGGTGGGGTGTCCACCATGCGTGGGGACAGGATGAATGCCCACTGTGGTCCTGCACACCGCCCTTGGGAGTTGCAGCTCTGAGTGGACAGCACGTATTGTTGGCTACAGACAGTCGGGGAGGGCCTGGGACTCGTGTCACGTGTCCTGAGAATTTCCAGGTCGGGGTGTCAGAAAAATCTGGTCAATTGCACTTTGATGTTCCTCCAAGGCTTCCTACATCAGGAGGAATCTCAACCCTGGTGACTTTCTGTGTTAAATCAACTATACCAACTCAGAATATCTTCCCTAACTTCAGTACAGTGTTTTAAAGGATTTGTGTTTTGCAATCCAGGAGATAAGATCTACGCCTTTGAAAAGTGTATGAGTCCTGAAGCCAGCGCCTTCACTTTACATGTGTGGCAGTCTGCAGCTCATGACAGTTTTTTTGGAGGACTGAGTCACTGCCTGAAAGTGTGAGCATGCAAGGCCCTGCAGCTTGCGAGCCCGTGAAAATTTGGTATGCAAAGCAGGTAGAATACAGAATAAACCCCAGTGGCTCCTAAAGGGGAAGCGCCAGTTGTACTGAGCTTTGGAAGGGGTAAGAAAGGGGCCTGACCACGGACAGTGTGCCTGTACCCAGGAAAGGCACTTGTGAAGAGAAAGGGACAGGGAAATAGGGGGGCATTCGGTTCTGCGGGGCTTGGAGCCAAAGGCAGCAGGTGAAAACAGAAAGCTTGAGCTGCAACACATGATGAGGCCCTGGGGTCAAGGAGAAAGTCGTCCTCCGGCTGGGGCAGCTCTTGAGAAGGCCCCGGCGAGCTCCACCCGGACCGTCCTCCCAGCTCCTCCTCTCTGAGGAAGGAAGGAGACATTGTCAGAGAGAGGGGTCCTTGGGGTCTTTCCTCTAGTGGAGCCACAGTGATTGCTGTGTCAGCTCAGAGCCACCAGGCCTCTGGCTCTCCTGCTCCACCTGTGCCAGGCCCCCTTGAGAGTCTAAGGGTCTGCCAGGCCCTCATGCCAGGTCCATGGGTGGGTTGTGAGTTTAGGGCCTTTTCTCTCTAAGTGCTCATGACTCACAGACCTAGAATTCTCTCTGAGCCCAAATTCTCTCCGAGCCCGTGGGCTGGGTCTTCCAGGTGGGGTGTCCACCATGCGTGGGGACAGGATGAATGCCCACTGTGGTCCTGCACACCGCCCTTGGGAGTTGCAGCTCTGAGTGGACAGCACGTATTGTTGGCTACAGACAGTCGGGGAGGGCCTGGGCTCTCACTTCCTGAGAAATGCCAGGAAGACTACTCACAAGAGTGGTCACAGATGTCCTGCATGTAATATTTTCCTGCAGTGAAAATCTGTTTTTTGTGAGTGTTCATGTAATAAATCGCTCCAAAACCTGGCAACTCATAACACTGTCAGTGAAGTCTTTCTCCTGTTGCCCAGCTCCCGTGTAGCTGTGCTTCAGCCGGGCTGCAGCCTCACAGAGGACCCCCTCACCTCTGCTGTTTGGTTCTCACCAGGCCCTGCCATCATCATCATCATCCAAGGACCAGAGCGACCCCTTCTCAAGGCTCAGCATAGCTCCAAAGGAGTAGAGAGGGGAGGAAAGCCCCTGCCCAGAATTTGCACACTGCCACTCCCACCCATGGCCGTGGTGAACGGAAGTCTCAGGCCAGACCCCAGGGACTTGCCTCAGGTGTAGGAGCCACATGACCACTGCATGGGGCCTTTGTGTGGACCTGGGAGGACATATGGCCACTGGTCAACCTACCATAGTCCTTTCTGTGACGATGTGTTGGGGCTTCCACCTTTAGGTTGGAAACTCAAAAAGCACCATTCCGCTGTCAGCTATTGGGCCGAGCTGAGGCAGCTTTTCTTTGCTGATCTTGTGTGTTTATTGACATTTTACCTGCACACAGATAGAGAAGATAAGAGAACATGTCTGGAGATATTCTCTCACTTGTACTACATTGTGCTTTTAAAAAGCACAGGCTTGGTCTAATCAAGCACAATTCACTTGGCTTCTATGATTGAGGAGTCCCCAAGCACAACCCCCAGTTTTAACTTCTTCCGGTAGAAATAGTTCTGTGGTGACAGGTCCGGCAGGCCCAGAGCCTGGTTCCTCCTAGACACGAGGGTGGGCAGTGAACTGGGCTGGGGCACGGCTCTGCCTGTCCTCAGCTTGGGATGGTTGAGCAAGGCCCTGCCTTGGTTGGAGGGGTCTGAAGCCCAGCACTGTGCATGTCTTTTGAGACTGCTTAGCTCTGAAGTACGAACCTTTCCAGAAGATTCTGTGGCACTCCACCAAGATCCTTATCTTCCCCTCCCCTTGAGCATCATCTCGTTGGGACGTTAGAACAATCACATGTGGTGTTTTCAGAAAAGGCGCGGAGCCCAGCAGTTCGCACAGATAGGGTACACCAGCAAGGTTGTAGACACTGCCCCGTGCAACCTTTTTATACACAGCAGAGATGTGAATCACTCGGCTCCCCACAGTAGCTGGGCTGGTGTGCACAGAAAGCTAGGTGCTTAGGAAGTAAATGTACACTTTCTGAACTGGAAGAACCGCAGTGTGGGATGACTAGGGAGACAGGCAGCCTCAGAGCAGTGCCAGCTCTCTCCAGGGCGCTGGGGTCCTTGAGGAGCAGCGCCTGCTGGCCAGTGAGTCATGGGTGACCGTCCTTGGCTCCAGGAGCCACCGCCTGTCCATTTATTTGACTGGATAAGCCTGAATCTGCCAAACCCTTGTTTGGCCTTGCGTGCATTTTCCTTGATCACTTGTTCCCCCGAACCTCATGTTTGTGGCACTTAAACAGCATCAGAACACAGTGATACGGTTGTTTGTGACAGCGCTGGGGTCTGATGTCCAGACCTGGCTGTCACTCGTTTATCAGCGGTGATGGACTTTGAGTTTGGGGTTTGATCCATCCAAGGAGTGGCCAGAGGCTCCTCCATCCACTCCGTGGGGTGGTTTTACGTCAGGGCTCTTGGCAGGGCGCTCGGCACAGGGTGGTGGTGGCTATCAGGTGACATCATGTTCTGGACCAGGGTGCATAATGTACATGGTTGAGGTTTGTTCCATAGCTAGGGTGGCGTGGCTGTAGGAGTGGCATCTGAAGGGGACTTTGGACAAAAGAAAATGGTTTGGTTGATCCAGAACCCAGAGTCATAGAATTGAGCAGCTAAAAGCAGCATTAATAACCCTCGGGTTTGGCTTTGATCATCAGCTTCTTGAACAAATACAGTTGTATCTGCAGTTGCTTTTTAAGGTGTAAAAAAGCTACACATATTACAGGGGTGTCCTCCCAAGTAGCCCGTGCTCCCTGCTTTTATAGGAAACAAATCAGGTGCAGACAGGTGAAGCTACTTAAACCCTCACCAGCCTACAGTGGGCAGGACCCCACCCCCCATGAGTGGATGGGCGGCAGACAGGCCCCCTCTGGTGGGCTCAGCATGCGCGAGGCCCTGTGAGATCACATACTCATGCTGGCCTGAGTATCCGACACACATTGAGGGCCTTTGAGACGAAGGAAGGGGCTCTTGGTAGTGTGTGTCCCCCACCAGACCCTTTGTTGTGACCTTCACAGTTAGGAACTTGGCCCTGAGACTCTTGCAATCTGCTAACAATCAACAGGGTAAAGTCTGCTTGCCTCACTGAACTGCTGACGCTGGTGTCCCCTGGCTAGTACTGCCACCCCCGCTGAGGTCAGCACCTTGTCGGAGATGAGGACTCTGGACACTCCACGTTCTTACAGCTGACACCATGCCCAGGTCAGCACCTTGTCGTGACCGGAGTCCCCAGACCCGCCTGTCCTTTATTTGACTGGATAAGCTTCTGAAACCGTTTGGCCTGCATTTTCCTTGATCACTTGTTCCCCCGAACCTCATGTTTGTGGCACTTAAACAGCATCAGAACACAGTGATACGGTTGTTTGTGACAGCGCTGGGGTCTGATGTCCAGACCTGGCTGTCACTCGTTTATCAGCGGTGATGGACTTTGAGTTTGGGGTTTGATCCATCCAAGGAGTGGCCAGAGGCTCCTCCATCCACTCCGTGGGGTGGTTTTACGTCAGGGCTCTTGGCAGGGCGCTCGGCACAGGGTGGTGGTGGCTATCAGGTGACATCATGTTCTGGACCAGGGTGCATAATGTACATGGTTGAGGTTTGTTCCATAGCTAGGGTGGCGTGGCTGTAGGAGTGGCATCTGAAGGGGACTTTGGACAAAAGAAAATGGTTTGGTTGATCCAGAACCCAGAGTCATAGAATTGAGCAGCTAAAAGCAGCATTAATAACCCTCGGGTTTGGCTTTGATCATCAGCTTCTTGAACAAATACAGTTGTATCTGCAGTTGCTTTTTAAGGTGTAAAAAAGCTACACATATTACAGGGGTGTCCTCCCAAGTAGCCCGTGCTCCCTGCTTTTATAGGAAACAAATCAGGTGCAGACAGGTGAAGCTACTTAAACCCTCACCAGCCTACAGTGGGCAGGACCCCACCCCCCATGAGTGGATGGGCGGCAGACAGGCCCCCTCTGGTGGGCTCAGCATGCGCGAGGCCCTGTGAGATCACATACTCATGCTGGCCTGAGTATCCGACACACATTGAGGGCCTTTGAGACGAAGGAAGGGGCTCTTGGTAGTGTGTGTCCCCCACCAGACCCTTTGTTGTGACCTTCACAGTTAGGAACTTGGCCCTGAGACTCTTGCAATCTGCTAACAATCAACAGGGTAAAGTCTGCTTGCCTCACTGAACTGCTGACGCTGGTGTCCCCTGGCTAGTACTGCCACCCCCGCTGAGGTCAGCACCTTGTCGGAGATGAGGACTCTGGACGCTCCACGTTCTTACAGCTGACACCATGCCCACCGCTGCACCTGACACCCTGCCAAGCACAGCACTCGGCATCATACCTGCTTCCATACCTAGTACCTCTCTAGGCAGTGCACCGGGCATCCCACGTAACACCAGGTCTGAAACTACCCCTAGCATCACGGCTGACACTCCAGCACCGCTTGTGATATCACACTGAGCACAGCACCCCGCATCACACCAGCCCTCCCAGTGCACCTGACGTCACACCTGTCAGGATGTGAAGGAGCCTGATCCTGTCTGAGCATAACTCAGCAGGTATATTGAGCACCTTCTACGTGCCAGGCACCTGAGCAGCTCCCTTAGACATTAGAGGAGAAGGGAGGTGTTTGCAGCTTTGAAGAGCTCGCTCTAATTGGGAAGAAGCAGACTGGTGACTTTAGGGAAAGACCACCAGGCCTTTGAGAAGTCTGGGAGGTTTTCAAGGGCAGCATAGGAGAAGTGAGGACTTTTGAAAAGAGAGCTTTTGTGTAGTACAGTTAAATGCTTTTAGCTATCTAAAAGCAAATGTAAGAATTCTGGTTTCATTTCAGCCAGAATGTTATACTTATTTGCAGTCGTAAAGTCAGTCATGTTTTTGTTTAAGTTGTTTCAGCAACAAGTTGATGGCTTTAAACCCACTCATCAGAGGTGGGTGGCCAGCCAGCACCTCCTCTGCGGGCGGGGACTGCTGGCCTCCGTGGCATCAAGACTGCGGAGCTCCAGGTGTAGGGGATATGAGAGGCCGCACAGGCACCCTCTCCTTGAAGCTTTGTCTTCGTGTGGAAGGGGGCTCCCACTAACCCGTCGCTTCAGCCTCGTGGTCACCTGTCCCTGCAGGAGGTCTGCAGACACTTAGTTCTGGCAGCAGGGAGGCCGCTGCCAGGGAGCGAGTCAGCAGTGGCAGCAGGTAGACACACAGGTGAGCCCATGTCAAGTGGAGATGTGAGCACATGAGGCTGCGATTATCCAAAGGAAGTCCTCTCCAGGTGGTGATACAGCCATGCGTCGCGTCTCAGGCCAGTGTATGGACAGGGGATGAGTGTCCCAGGCAGCAGGAATGGGTCGGGTGGGGTGGATGTGCAAACTGAATGAATGCAGAAGCCAGGTCAGGCGTCACGTGGGTGAAGGGACATCTTGGAGAACAGCGCTGAAGGGAGAGGAAGCTTGACTTAGAGTCTCTCGGGGCTGGTGAAACCTGCCAAGCCAAAAAAATGATTCACAGCCTTTTTTTTTTTTTTAATTGGAGTATAATTGCTTTACAGTATTTCACAGCCTTTTTAAAATCAGCTGTTTTTGAGATCTGACTTCTATTGACCTGTTTTAAGTTGCAGTGTGAAGGTTTTGCAAAGTGTGCAACCAAGAATCTTCTGTCACAAACGGACAGATCTGGTGAAGGGAGGCTTGCTGGTTGTTGGGGTGGGCTCCTTGGCTGGGTACTCAGCTGAGTGGAGGTGCCCACCCTTCCTGCATTAACCGCGTGGGGAGGGCCTGGCCCAGCTGGAGGGGAGCAGAGCTGCCCACCAGCTGCTGTGTACTGGTGGAGCATGCTGTGGGGGTGCATTACAGGAAAGGAGGAAGTTGCATTCCTGGCATATTCTTCCCCAGTGGTTCCCAGCGCCTGGCAGTACCGGTACGAACCAGTTTTTTCTGACAGCCTCCAGCTTGAGCAGAATTTCCTTCGTTGTCCTCAGCCAATTGAAAATCACCTGGAGTTTTATCCCAAGCACAAAAGAAGGTCAGAGAGAGGAGGCCCGATAACTGCGATTTCCCCTCCCCTCCCAGTCCTATAGCTTTTGTCTGCCTGGCCTGTGCCCTTGGGGTGTCAGACCTGGAAATCCCTTGATGTTATTGTTTTCTGGCTTAGACTGGGATAAGTCAAGGGTTGCCTTGCTGTGACTCACTTAACCCATCATTGTCCCTGCTTGTTGCTGCTTTGTGTCAGTCCTGCTTGCAACCCCTCCCAAAAGGGTGTGGTTGGCATTCAGGTGCTGGGAGCATCAGTGTGATAACTGCTGCACAGGAGCCCATGTCAAGTGGAGATGTGAGCACATGAGGCTGCGATTATCCAAAGGAAGTCCTCTCCAGGTGGTGATACAGCCATGCGCGTCTCAGGCCAGTGTATGGACAGGGGATGAGTGTCCCAGGCAGCAGGAATGGGTCGGGTGGGGTGGATGTGCAAACTGAATGAATGCAGAAGCCAGGTCAGGCGTCACGTGGGTGAAGGGACATCTTGGAGAACAGCGCTGAAGGGAGAGGAAGCTTGACTTAGAGTCTCTCGGGGCTGGTGAAACCTGCCAAGCCAAAAAAATGATTCACAGCCTTTTTTTTTTTTTTAATTGGAGTATAATTGCTTTACAGTATTTCACAGCCTTTTTAAAATCAGCTGTTTTTGAGATCTGACTTCTATTGACCTGTTTTAAGTTGCAGTGTGAAGGTTTTGCAAAGTGTGCAACCAAGAATCTTCTGTCACAAACGGACAGATCTGGTGAAGGGAGGCTTGCTGGTTGTTGGGGTGGGCTCCTTGGCTGGGTACTCAGCTGAGTGGAGGTGCCCACCCTTCCTGCATTAACCGCGTGGGGAGGGCCTGGCCCAGCTGGAGGGGAGCAGAGCTGCCCACCAGCTGCTGTGTACTGGTGGAGCATGCTGTGGGGGTGCATTACAGGAAAGGAGGAAGTTGCATTCCTGGCATATTCTTCCCCAGTGGTTCCCAGCGCCTGGCAGTACCGGTACGAACCAGTTTTTTCTGACAGCCTCCAGCTTGAGCAGAATTTCCTTCGTTGTCCTCAGCCAATTGAAAATCACCTGGAGTTTTATCCCAAGCACAAAAGAAGGTCAGAGAGAGGAGGCCCGATAACTGCGATTTCCCCTCCCCTCCCAGTCCTATAGCTTTTGTCTGCCTGGCCTGTGCCCTTGGGGTGTCAGACCTGGAAATCCCTTGATGTTATTGTTTTCTGGCTTAGACTGGGATAAGTCAAGGGTTGCCTTGCTGTGACTCACTTAACCCATCATTGTCCCTGCTTGTTGCTGCTTTGTGTCAGTCCTGCTTGCAACCCCTCCCAAAAGGGTGTGGTTGGCATTCAGGTGCTGGGAGCATCAGTGTGATAACTGCTGCCTCACCACTGTTCTGGTTATTCAGAGCTGATTTTCCTGAAGAGAGATGGACCTGTGGTTTTTGCTATGCCTTTTGGCTCTGAATTTATAACCCCATCAGGATGAGGGGTCAGCGTGCAGCCAGGGGACCCTCTCAATCCAAGGTCTTGTTCTTGGCCAACTACGAATGCATTTCAGACATGTTTTCGTGTGTTCTGTGAGGCAGAGGAGAGTGTTTGAGTCTTGAAGAAAGCACGGATCCTGTGTGCTGCTCTCTAGAGGCTCCTTGGTTTCAGAGTCAGGCCCTGCTGTCCAGGCCATGCCCCCTTACAGCCCCAGGGTGTGTGTTCAGAGCAGGACTTCATGGGAACACAGGTAATGGTGGGGACGGAGTGCCAGAGCCAGTTGGGGGCAAAGTAGAAGCTAGTTCAGGTTTTACAAGGCTGTTGGTTCTTGCCGTGCAAGGCTGGGCTGACTCCTGCCTTCCCCGCTGTGTCAGCAGGACTCCCTTCAGCCCAGGTCCTCCATTACTGGAGGCATGGGTTGGGGCCAGAGAGAGCCCTGGGCCAGGGCCACTCCCAGCATGTGTGGAGCGTGTATGGCCTGCTGTTCAAGCCCCACAAAGTCAGAAATGTTTGGGGGTGTCTGGCGTGTCTGCTTCTTAGGCCCTAGTAAGGAGCTAGGTGGATGCCAAGTTGGGGGCAGCTTTACCTTGCCCCAGGCTGCTGATCCTGAGGTGTCCGCTCATGTCAGGATTTAAAATTGTTACTGAGATAGAAATCACATAAAAAGTCTACAGTTCCGGTCTTTAGTGTATTTACCATGTCATATAATCATCTCTAATTAGTTTGATTTTTAAAAATTAATCTTTCTGAATACAAAAGGAATTTCTTGTTGTAGAACGATATGAACGTTCTGGAACGCTCCCCTCAGAAACACTTTTAGTGAGAGGCTGGGGTGCCCTGTGTGATATTCCAGGCCAGTGCGTGTTCCAGGGGGGCTTGTGACTGGTGGTAGCACGCAGCCATCTCTTGGACCAAGTTCTCTGTCTACACATCATAAAGAACTTGCCTGGAAAAGACAGAAGACCTCCCAGACCAGTCTCAAGGTTTCTGTCCAACCACGGATTCATTCAGTATCCCCGCCCAGGCCCCCCTCCTGGAAATGGACCTGTGGTTTTGCTATGCCTTTTGGCTCTGAATTTATAACCCGCTCAGGATGAGGGGTCAGCGTGCAGCCAGGGGACCCTCTCAATCCAAGGTCTTGTTCTTGGCCAACTACGAATGCATTTCAGACATGTTTTCGTGTGTTCTGTGAGGCAGAGGAGAGTGTTTGAGTCTTGAAGAAAGCACGGATCCTGTGTGCTGCTCTCTAGAGGCTCCTTGGTTTCAGAGTCAGGCCCTGCTGTCCAGGCCATGCCCCCTTACAGCCCCAGGGTGTGTGTTCAGAGCAGGACTTCATGGGAACACAGGTAATGGTGGGGACGGAGTGCCAGAGCCAGTTGGGGGCAAAGTAGAAGCTAGTTCAGGTTTTACAAGGCTGTTGGTTCTTGCCGTGCAAGGCTGGGCTGACTCCTGCCTTCCCCGCTGTGTCAGCAGGACTCCCTTCAGCCCAGGTCCTCCATTACTGGAGGCATGGGTTGGGGCCAGAGAGAGCCCTGGGCCAGGGCCACTCCCAGCATGTGTGGAGCGTGTATGGCCTGCTGTTCAAGCCCCACAAAGTCAGAAATGTTTGGGGGTGTCTGGCGTGTCTGCTTCTTAGGCCCTAGTAAGGAGCTAGGTGGATGCCAAGTTGGGGGCAGCTTTACCTTGCCCCAGGCTGCTGATCCTGAGGTGTCCGCTCATGTCAGGATTTAAAATTGTTACTGAGATAGAAATCACATAAAAAGTCTACAGTTCCGGTCTTTAGTGTATTTACCATGTCATATAATCATCTCTAATTAGTTTGATTTTTAAAAATTAATCTTTCTGAATACAAAAGGAATTTCTTGTTGTAGAACGATATGAACGTTCTGGAACGCTCCCCTCAGAAACACTTTTAGTGAGAGGCTGGGGTGCCCTGTGTGATATTCCAGGCCAGTGCGTGTTCCAGGGGGGCTTGTGACTGGTGGTAGCACGCAGCCATCTCTTGGACCAAGTTCTCTGTCTACACATCATAAAGAACTTGCCTGGAAAAGACAGAAGACCTCCCAGACCAGTCTCAAGGTTTCTGTCCAACCACGGATTCATTCAGTATCAGCCCAGGCTCCCAGAGGAGCCCCTCTGAACAACATCCTGGTAGCACCTACTGGAAAGGTTAACACAAATCTAGTGAAGTTTCTCCTCTCCGGATTTTTCGAAGAGTCTCTCCAGAGTTCATTGACAGAAGAATCTTAGAAACTGGAAAACTGCATGGCAGAGAAGAAAAACAATGTTTTCATGTTGCTAAACATTTTGAGTTTTAACTTTTTTGCAATGAAATTTTATTAAATCTTAGGTCTTTTTCTGACCTCAAAAATACATTTTTTTAAACCTCCCATTTTAGTATGAGATAAACTATTATAGTTTACAGTATCTGTGCAAATTTTAAATTGAATCAGGGAGTTCTCTGGCAGTTCAGTAGTTAGGACCCCAAACTTCTGCAGGGGGCACAGTTTTTGATCCCTGGTCAGAAACTAAGATCCCACAGGCCACACAGCAAAAATAAATAAAGGATCAAACACAAAATAGTCAAAAATAATAGGAAGAGGAGTTAGTTCACATTAGCACAAAGGAAATTGAAACCAGTAGTAATACCAATAATACCAATTGCCTGCCAGATGAATGAATGCCTTTAGTCTTTATTAAAAAAACAAAACCAAAAAAAAAAAAAAACTATGAAGAGTATAATTTTTTTGTTTTTTGTTTTTGTCCTCATCTTACAGATCTCAGAGGTCAGATTTACGGTTCTGACCCTGACCACACAGCCTGAGCCCTTAGCTCCCAAGCAGCCTCCTGAAGTACAGACAAGACTGTTTGTCTAGGGGTCAGTGAGGGAACACTTGAGGTTTCGCATCTCTGAACCCCAAACTGCCTCTCACATACGGGCCTTCATCCTGTTTCATGTTCGGGGAGTGAGCATGGGCAGGCAGGCCTAGACCAAGCCTGCACCAAGCCTCTGGGGTCTGGAAAGCAGCCCTAAATACGCTCCGTTTCCCTCAGGAGGTTCAGTTGGGGTTTGAGCGTCTGGGATGGCTGTCGCTCTTCGGGCAGGAGTGCCAAGAGCATTGGTCTTCCAATGAGCAGGCAGGGGACAGATGGGGCAGGAAGGTTCACCTGCCTCCTAGGCTACTGGCATGGAAGCAGTTGGCACACACAAGTGGGGCAGAGCTGCTTGGGTTTGGGGGTTCTGATGGGAGGGCATCTGTGTCATGGAGTTGGGAGTAAGGAGGCCCATCCTGAGGGAATAATGGAAGCAGGGGAGGGGCCCAGGCTCTGAAAGACCCACCCGCTGGGGTAGAAGCAAGCTATAGAGTAGGAAGACATTGACCCACCCAGCCTACTGGTAGATGGACACAATCAAGGCTTACCTGCCAAGAGCAGTTCTATTAAATCTTAGGTCTTTTCTGACCTCAAAAATACATTTTTTTAAACCTCCCATTTTAGTATGAGATAAACTATTATAGTTTACAGTATCTGTGCAAATTTTAAATTGAATCAGGGAGTTCTCTGGCAGTTCAGTAGTTAGGACCCCAAACTTCTGCAGGGGGCACAGTTTTTGATCCCTGGTCAGAAACTAAGATCCCACAGGCCACACAGCAAAAATAAATAAAGGATCAAACACAAAATAGTCAAAAATAATAGGAAGAGGAGTTAGTTCACATTAGCACAAAGGAAATTGAAACCAGTAGTAATACCAATAATACCAATTGCCTGCCAGATGAATGAATGCCTTTAGTCTTTATTAAAAAAACAAAACCAAAAAAAAAAAAAAACTATGAAGAGTATAATTTTTTTGTTTTTTGTTTTTGTCCTCATCTTACAGATCTCAGAGGTCAGATTTACGGTTCTGACCCTGACCACACAGCCTGAGCCCTTAGCTCCCAAGCAGCCTCCTGAAGTACAGACAAGACTGTTTGTCTAGGGGTCAGTGAGGGAACACTTGAGGTTTCGCATCTCTGAACCCCAAACTGCCTCTCACATACGGGCCTTCATCCTGTTTCATGTTCGGGGAGTGAGCATGGGCAGGCAGGCCTAGACCAAGCCTGCACCAAGCCTCTGGGGTCTGGAAAGCAGCCCTAAATACGCTCCGTTTCCCTCAGGAGGTTCAGTTGGGGTTTGAGCGTCTGGGATGGCTGTCGCTCTTCGGGCAGGAGTGCCAAGAGCATTGGTCTTCCAATGAGCAGGCAGGGGACAGATGGGGCAGGAAGGTTCACCTGCCTCCTAGGCTACTGGCATGGAAGCAGTTGGCACACACAAGTGGGGCAGAGCTGCTTGGGTTTGGGGGTTCTGATGGGAGGGCATCTGTGTCATGGAGTTGGGAGTAAGGAGGCCCATCCTGAGGGAATAATGGAAGCAGGGGAGGGGCCCAGGCTCTGAAAGACCCACCCGCTGGGGGTAGAAGCAAGCTATAGAGTAGGAAGACATTGACCCACCCAGCCTACTGGTAGATGGACACAATCAAGGCTTACCTGCCAAGAGCAGTTCTATTTTTGACTGAAAATGCATCCTAGCCCTTAGCGGAGCAGTGGAGTGACACATGAATTCTTTCTTTGTCTTCAGTCATGGGACATTTTTTTCCGAAACACCAATGCTGGGGCGCCCCCAGGCACCGCCTACCAAAGCCCGCTCCCCCTGAGCCCGGGCTCCCTGTCAGCTGTGGCCAGAGCGCGGCCCCTCGTGGAGGCCCAGCCCAACGTGGACAAGCTGGTGGAGGATCACCTGGCGGTGCAGTCTCTCATCAGGGCTTACCAGGTAAGGTTGCGGTGACTAGTCATCTGTGACCGCATCCCCGCTGACCCACTGAAGGTGGTTGTTTAACTTTCACCCCCACCAGACACTGGGTGCCCTCGCCCTGCTCTGGGGCGGAGGGAGGCAGCAATGAAACATGACAAGAGAAGTGGCGCCCGGACATCCTCGTGCTGTTTGAGCAGCGTGCCACCCAGAGCGCCTGCCCTTTCTTCTTTCCATGAGTTGGCACCAATGATTTGTGGGCAGGGAAGCTCACTCGGAGCCCGGGAGGGAGCAGTGACCCTGAGGGTGTGCTCTTCCCTCAGGTGCTACCCCTTCTCAGTTGCGAGCACCCAAAAACAGTAAGAGAAGGTGAACATTTGGGGACAGAAGCAGGGAGAGGCAGGGGAGGGGCCGCTGAGCCTACAGGGGGGCCATCTCTCCACAAGCATTCCCTTCGGAGGAGGGCTGTGCAGAACCAGCGGCTCCCACGGCCTTCCTCAGAGCCGGAAGCCCCTTCCAGGATATCTGCCTGATGTGGAGAAGGGCCTAGAATTCAGACCTTACCACGTGGTCTGTGAGTAGTTCTCAGGAGAAAAGTAGAAGCAATTGGGCCTGGAGTGGCCCTTCTGGGAACCCCCACTGCCTCTCCTAACAGGGAAGTTCTCATCCCTCCACGGTTCTCTTTCCTGGAAATGGCCCTCTGGACTGTTCTCTGCCCGCAGGGTCAGTTGCTGCAAGTATCAGGACAGGCAGCACGGGATGGGTCATCCTGCTGGGGGTGCTGGCAAGTCAGGCTTTCTGCCCAGCACAGGCGAGGAGAGGTGCAGAACTGTGTGAGCAGACAGTCGTGTGCTCACAGGTGCTCTCCACAGTGGGCGTTTCTACAGGAGAGGGGCGCAGCTGGTGTGTGCTGACCGCTGCCTGACTCACTTAGCCTCAGTCACGGCTGGGCTGCTGGTGACGTTCAGGGACTTCTCAGCAGCTGCTCCTCTTCCCAAATGGCTACCAAGAAACTGGATAAAATGTCCAAGACGTAAAGACACAGAATTGGAAGGAATTTTCCCTGTCCTCTTCTTTTTAAGTGGCTCCGAGCAGACTCTGCAGTCCCTGGGGCCGCTACCTGCTCTTGTGGTCACCATGCCCTGACCCGCACAGCAGCACAGCACCCACACCTTCCTAAGGATCTTCTTTTTCTAAGCTGAGTGAGCTTCACACTGGAGTTAAGGACTCCAGCATTTTCCATTTCTGTTTATCCAGGAAGACTGTGTCAGGATCCCAGGCAATGGGTCCTTTTAGACTGCCAGATTTATCATAACCTGGGAAGTTTATAAAGTGCATTTATGCCCAATGCATGCATGCTAGGTCACGTGACTCTTTGTGACTCCATGTACTGGAGCCCACCAGGCTCCTCTGTCCATGGGACTCTCCAAGCAAGAATATTGGAGTGGGGCTTCTCCTGGTGGTCCAGTGGGTAAGGACACCGCCTTGCAGTGCAAGGGGCGCCAGTTTGATCCCTAGCCTGGGAAGATCCCATGTGCCGCAGAGCGGCTAGACCCATGTGTCCAATTACCGAGCCAGAGCTCTGGGGCGCATGCGCCCAGAGCCGGTGCTCTGCGACAACAGAGGCCGCCGCGATGGGAGGCCCACACGGGCCAAAGAACAAAGACGGATGAAAATAGAGACATGAAAGACCAATAGAAGTGGCCCGCCCATCCCCCTCCCTCCCCACTCCACCCTCCAAAAGATAAATAAATAATTAAAAAAAAAAGAATATTGGAGTGGGCTGTCGTGCCCTCTTCCAAGAGATCTTCCTGACCCAGAGATCGAACCCATGTCTATTATGTCTGCTGCATTGGCAGGCGGGTTCTTTACCCCTGGCGCCACCTGGGAAGCCCTTTATGCCCAATAGTGTTTATTTAAAATAAACTATTCTAAGGCTTTTGGGGGGTTTATTAGAGCTCTCAGGGAAAGGTTTGAGCAAACGTAACTTTACAGCCCACAGGACCTGCTTAATGACTGCTTGTATTATTGCTTCCAGGTCAGGGGTCACCACATTGCAAAACTTGATCCTCTCGGAATTAGTTGTGTAAATTTTGATGATGCTCCGGTAACTGTTTCTTCAAACGTGGGTGAGAATGAATCTGTAAACACTAATTTTAATGTGATTTTACTTTTTTTTTTTACCCCTTCCCTCTTTTTTTCTCCTGTCCTTTTGTGTGTGTCCTTCCCTCTCCATCGCTGGCCCATTTGTAGATACGAGGGCACCATGTAGCACAGCTGGACCCCCTGGGAATTTTGGATGCTGATCTGGACCTCCGTGCCCGCTGATATTATCTCATCCACAGACAAACTTGGTGAGGGTCTGAGAGCGCCATTTTTTTAGGGGACCAGCTCGGGGACCTAATTGAACCTGGGAAGTTTATAAAGTGCATTTATGCCCAATGCATGCATGCTAGGTCACGTGACTCTTTGTGACTCCATGTACTGGAGCCCACCAGGCTCCTCTGTCCATGGGACTCTCCAAGCAAGAATATTGGAGTGGGGCTTCTCCTGGTGGTCCAGTGGGTAAGGACACCGCCTTGCAGTGCAAGGGGCGCCAGTTTGATCCCTAGCCTGGGAAGATCCCATGTGCCGCAGAGCGGCTAGACCCATGTGTCCAATTACCGAGCCAGAGCTCTGGGGCGCATGCGCCCAGAGCCGGTGCTCTGCGACAACAGAGGCCGCCGCGATGGGAGGCCCACACGGGCCAAAGAACAAAGACGGATGAAAATAGAGACATGAAAGACCAATAGAAGTGGCCCGCCCATCCCCCTCCCTCCCCACTCCACCCTCCAAAAGATAAATAAATAATTAAAAAAAAAAGAATATTGGAGTGGGCTGTCGTGCCCTCTTCCAAGAGATCTTCCTGACCCAGAGATCGAACCCATGTCTATTATGTCTGCTGCATTGGCAGGCGGGTTCTTTACCCCTGGCGCCACCTGGGAAGCCCTTTATGCCCAATAGTGTTTATTTAAAATAAACTATTCTAAGGCTTTTGGGGGGTTTATTAGAGCTCTCAGGGAAAGGTTTGAGCAAACGTAACTTTACAGCCCACAGGACCTGCTTAATGACTGCTTGTATTATTGCTTCCAGGTCAGGGGTCACCACATTGCAAAACTTGATCCTCTCGGAATTAGTTGTGTAAATTTTGATGATGCTCCGGTAACTGTTTCTTCAAACGTGGGTGAGAATGAATCTGTAAACACTAATTTTAATGTGATTTTACTTTTTTTTTTTACCCCTTCCCTCTTTTTTTCTCCTGTCCTTTTGTGTGTGTCCTTCCCTCTCCATCGCTGGCCCATTTGTAGATACGAGGGCACCATGTAGCACAGCTGGACCCCCTGGGAATTTTGGATGCTGATCTGGACTCCTCCGTGCCCGCTGATATTATCTCATCCACAGACAAACTTGGTGAGGGTCTGAGAGCGGCCATCGCTGCGCTGCTTGCCTCCTCTCTGTGGGTCCCAGCTCGTGGCAGCCAGGACATCCACAGGCGGAAGGGAAAGACTCTTAAGTTTCCTTTGTTCTGATCACTTGACATTTATCAGTCATGCAGCCTTAGTGTGTTTTGGGCAAGTTATTTTTATCTCAGCTTTTCAGCCAGATCGTTTGGGCTCAAATGTCTAAGCCTCAAAATTGGAACGTGAAATTTGGGGGCAGAGAAGGTTGGTGGCACAGAGAAAACATGACCCACCCAGGCCGATGGGTCTGAAGATAGTCCAGAGACTAGCTCGTCTGTCTTTGGTTTCCAAATCTCAGGGCAGTGCAGCCTCTGCCCTGATGGGACCTTGCTCAGAACCATTGTCACACGCTCTGAAGCACAGTGCAGCCTGCCTTTAATGGGGCAGGTTCCAAAGCAAGGGGTGCAGTGAGGGTGTCTCGATTCTCAAATGCCGGTGATCACACTGAGGAAACTTTGGAAGGCGTCCCACGTGCAGAGAGGCGCCTGTGGCACACAGGCCATTGTAGCCACACTCCCGCACCTGCTCTGTCCTGAGCACAGGGGCGGGGCGGGGTCACACCTGCGGTTGCTCTCTCAAGTTAACCTGCTCTAAGTCACTGTGCTGCTAACCTGTGCTGCAGAAATGATGACATGACTAATTTTTAAAAGGCCAGGTTGTTTACGAGAAACACCATGCATGCTAATAAAACTCATGATCACCTACCTGCTAACACTGCTCTGTGGGAGGGACAGAGTCTGCCTCCTAAGCACTGACTTTAAGTACTGGGGGGACGTGGGATGCAACTGACTCATTTGTTTTCTCCGGTAACTGTTTCTTCAAACGTGGGTGAGAATGAATCTGTAAACACTAATTTTAATGTGATTTTACTTTTTTTTTTTACCCCTTCCCTCTTTTTTTCTCCTGTCCTTTTGTGTGTGTCCTTCCCTCTCCATCGCTGGCCCATTTGTAGATACGAGGGCACCATGTAGCACAGCTGGACCCCCTGGGAATTTTGGATGCTGATCTGGACTCCTCCGTGCCCGCTGATATTATCTCATCCACAGACAAACTTGGTGAGGGTCTGAGAGCGGCCATCGCTGCGCTGCTTGCCTCCTCTCTGTGGGTCCCAGCTCGTGGCAGCCAGGACATCCACAGGCGGAAGGGAAAGACTCTTAAGTTTCCTTTGTTCTGATCACTTGACATTTATCAGTCATGCAGCCTTAGTGTGTTTTGGGCAAGTTATTTTTATCTCAGCTTTTCAGCCAGATCGTTTGGGCTCAAATGTCTAAGCCTCAAAATTGGAACGTGAAATTTGGGGGCAGAGAAGGTTGGTGGCACAGAGAAAACATGACCCACCCAGGCCGATGGGTCTGAAGATAGTCCAGAGACTAGCTCGTCTGTCTTTGGTTTCCAAATCTCAGGGCAGTGCAGCCTCTGCCCTGATGGGACCTTGCTCAGAACCATTGTCACACGCTCTGAAGCACAGTGCAGCCTGCCTTTAATGGGGCAGGTTCCAAAGCAAGGGGTGCAGTGAGGGTGTCTCGATTCTCAAATGCCGGTGATCACACTGAGGAAACTTTGGAAGGCGTCCCACGTGCAGAGAGGCGCCTGTGGCACACAGGCCATTGTAGCCACACTCCCGCACCTGCTCTGTCCTGAGCACAGGGGCGGGGCGGGGTCACACCTGCGGTTGCTCTCTCAAGTTAACCTGCTCTAAGTCACTGTGCTGCTAACCTGTGCTGCAGAAATGATGACATGACTAATTTTTAAAAGGCCAGGTTGTTTACGAGAAACACCATGCATGCTAATAAAACTCATGATCACCTACCTGCCTAACACTGCTCTGTGGGAGGGGACAGAGTCTGCCTCCTAAGAATGACAGTCTCTAGCGCCCCCCAGGGGCGTGTCCCAGCTGTAAGTTGAGAGGTCAGGCACTAGTCAGGTCAGGCTGGAGTTCAAGCAGCACTGGTCCCAGGGTTTCTGTTAGAGGTTTGTCTCTGCTCTGTCTTCGTTTCAGAGACACTCCTACGGAATACAGGGTTTCCTCTGCTTTGTACTTGCACAAAGCTTTTGGAAGAAAGATTAGAGCAACTCTCCTGAATATCATTGAATAGGGCCAGTTGGATTGTTGGCAGGATGTGCGTTGGATCCTGCTGCTTTATTGAGTGGTGACAACTTTGTGCTCCCAGAGGTGGGTGGCTTCTCTCTGCAGCATCCCCCAGGACACTTGGAACCTCTCTCCTCCTCCTCACCACGTAGCCCTCAAAGCACTCAGATCCCACCCAACCTGTGCTCACCTGTCCTGAAGTGTCCTCAGCATGGAGAGTTCCCCTCGGGTGCTTAGGACAGACCCTCCACCCCCACCCTGGGAGGCCTGGGAGGCCCCGAGCACCGGCTGCCTGAGGGCAAGCTCAAGGTCTGGCGCCCTGGGGCTGTCTCTCCAGAGAAGGACCCTGACTATGGGGCCAGGCAGGACATGGGCCACAGAGGCAGGTGTTCTGTGCACAGGCAAACATTTAAATAAGAAAGGCACAGAGAAGGGGGAGGGTGTCTCCTTGTCCTGTCCCTCATTGCATCTCCGCTGTCCCATGGTATCCAGTTGGACCTTTTCCATTGGTTCCTGACTCCGTGGAACTGCCTGGGGAGCCTAGAGCTCCTCTCTGTCCTGCACAAGGCCAGTCAGGGTGAGTCTGCGCCACAGCCAACACATCCTGCAAGGGTTTCTTGGAAGCCCCCGCACCTGTTGATGCTTCCCAACAGCAGGGCGAGTGGGGCTGATGTCTCTTCAGAATTTTTTAAGGAAGATGGAAAATGTAAAAAGTTTCTACTGAGTTCTTGCCCAGATACTCACAGCTCCTGCAGTGACAGGTGGAGAGAGAATTAACAAGTAGATGGCAGAGTTGGCTACCACACAGAATGCTGAGTGGTCCCGGCCTGTCAGGGTTACCATCAGATGGGCACACAGAACTTAATGTGAATGCCCAGAAATATAGTCGAGATGGTAGGGTCAGTGATTGTTTATGATTAAAATTTAAAAATTAGCATTAGAACAGTTTCTCTTTTTTTAATCTTTTTTTTTTTTTTTTTGGCCACTTTTATTGGTCTTTTGCTTACTTTTTTTCATCCATCTTTGTTCTTTGGCCTATGCGGGCCTCCCATTGCAGTGGTCTCTCCTGTAGCAGAGCACCAGCTCTGGGCACATGCAGTCCAGAGCGCTGGCTTGTAACTGGACACACCGGTTCAGCTACTCTGCGGCACGTGGCGTCTTCCTGGGCCAAGGATCGAACCAGTGCCCCTTGCAGTGCAAGGCAGACTCTTTACCCACTGGACCACCAGGGCGGCCCCAGAACAATTTCTTATTTAGGTGTGGGTTATGCTCAGAAATTGCGTGCAGTGACTGCTAGGAACAGTGGACCTTTTTCCAGGATCTGTTTTGTTGGGGGCCGGGTTCCAGGAGGCCCCCAGAAGTGCATCTTAATTTATGCCAGGCTGGGTCAACCATATGTCCAGTGGAGAGCTGGCAGTTCCAACCTGAAATGCCTTGGGGAATGATTCATGTTTCTCCCTAGGGAGGTGCTGGAACTCTCCAGGCCCCATCAGGTTTCCTAGCAAGGCCTCTACTGCTTGGCTCTTAAGGGTCAGAGTGTGGCTTTTGACAGGGGTCAGGGTTGCTGCCACCTTAAGTGGAAACCAAAAAACTGCTGGCAGTCTCTGCATTCACACCTCGAGACTGCAGTCCTGTGCTGGCATCCAGTCCTTGCTTCACTGGGGTGGGGGAAGGGGCACTGGGCAGTCTTGTCTCTGGGCTTAGCAGAGTTATCCTGGCCGAGGTGAGGACTCAGAGAAAATTCTTGTTAGCTCCCGTCCTTGGTTTCTTCTCTTCCAAGTGCACATTTGGGTTAGATTCAAGCTTTAAAATGCCACAAGTGGTTTCTGTATGAATTCTATAGTATAACTATTCACAGTGACAAAAAACAGATTGAAATTTAAACATAATTAAAGGAGAACTCAGAACAAATTCTGTAAGTGAAAGGGAGGAAGCCGTGAAACTTCTGTTTACCATTAGTTTTTGCAAATTGTCAATCTTAGGTAATGAACTTGAGTTAAATAGTTAAAAGGGCAATTGAGAAGTCCAAATATGGTAACATTTTCACTGCTTGAAGTGGATTAGTTCATCCCCAGCATAGCAAGACGTGAAGTCTCCACACCCTCTGACCGTCCACAGTGCTCTTTCTGGTTGAGTTTTGTCCCCCATGATGGCTGGGAAGAGTGAGCTAAAAATAGGGGTTGACTTTAGTTTACTTTCGCAATTTCAGAACAATTTACTTAGCATTTGTAGGTTGCTGTTTGCAGTGTTGGTGCTACCAGCCTTCCAAGTGAAGAGTTGGGATCAGCTTGCCCAAGCAACGCAGGCGAGCAGGCCAAGCTAAGGTCGTAGTGGGCATGTCCCCCTGCAGGGCAGTCCTCCTTCCTGGACACCCAGGAACTGGCAGACCAGGGCACACCCAGGCCTAGTGTCACATCCCTGCTTCTTGCCAATTCTGCTTCCCTTGGAAGCACCTCTGAATCCCAACCAGAGTATCTACTATTAACACTTTCCTTTGTGTCTTTTGTTCTCATTTTATTTTTAAAATACCCAAAAAGTGCAGATAAAACTAAAAGTATCCACATGCCCAGTACCCAGAGTGAACAGGCGTAAACATTTAGGTCATATAGCCTTTATATTTCTTTAACAAATGTGCTTTTGCAGTTCTCTTTGAGTTGTGTGGTGGTGGGGCATAGGCAGTGCTGGCGGCTGCTTGGAATAGTCCTGTGTCTTGATTCTGAGGATTAAAAGGAAAAAGGGAGAAGTCTTCGTCCTTGCCTTAACAAAGCATCCATGCTTTTGTGCAGAACCTGGATGTTCCATTTTCTTAAGAGCCACTGGCTCGAAGTCTTTGGTGGTCTTCCACTATCCTCGAGGGCGAGGAGAGCTTTACCCACTCAGAGCTGGTGTCCCTGTGTCCTGAGTCAGAGTTCTTGCCGTCAGTGTCCAGGGATGCATTGGCTGGCCTTCGGCTGGATCCCCAGGGCAGGGAGTAGCCATATTGCCAGTGACCATGCACTGACCCCTTGGTCATCAGGCCCATGTATCCAGGGAACCAGAGTCGGGAAGTGTTTTGTGTGTCCAGATCAGCATCTTGAGTTTTCACCAGTGCAGGCAAGCTTCCAGGTGTAGGCAGGTGTGTAGCTCTTGGCCCGCATTCTCAGCAGCCAAGTTCCTCCATCCTGGTTCTGCCTTCTCGAGAGGGGAGTCCAGGGACCCATCTTCCACTCTTTAGAGTCCAGAAGAGCTTGAGGTTTAGGGTCTAGTCGGCCACCTGAAGCTCCAGTTCTGAGGAATGGGATTTAAAAATTAGGCTTCTTCATTTTCTTTTCCCCAGTTTTTCATCTCGAACCAGTCCGGGTGGGTGGGTTGGATTTCTTAGGAAGGCTCTGTGTCAAGACACTTGCTCAGGATGGGAAAGTGAGGAGGTCCTGGCTACCGCCACCCACCGGCTTCTCAGTTCCAGGAAGCAGCTTTTCCCTGCTTCAGATTCACCTTATTCCGGCTGTTCATGAACCGTTTTCGTGTTTACCAAAGTAGCTTCATACCCACCCGCCCCCCTTGTTCTCCTTCAGTGTCTGTGTCTGTGTGACTGTTTGTACTACCTGTTGCTGCAGTGATGGTGTAGGGTTTGGGTGTTCGGGTTTTTTTTTTTAAACTAACTCTCACCTGTCTTTTTCCCCTCTGCGCTCACCCATGCTATCCCACTCTGCCTCTCAGATCTTGCAGTTTTCAAGGAACGACTTCGAATGCTAACAGTAGGAGGTATGAAAATAATGAGCCTTTGACTTTTCTGGAGCTGAGGACTTCATTTGAACAGGATGTGCAACCTTCCCCCGCATGCCATTTGGGGAAAGTTGGCACAACTCTGTCGAGTGTTTTGAAGTTTGTTAATTATTTTGAGATATGTTTTTCCTATCATTTATCCAACAGGTAGAGCTACTTAACCGTGTCATTTTTGCTTCTGTCCATTTGTGAAGAGCATTTTCACCTTCACGCGTGTCTCACCATCGCTTTGCTGAGCCTCCGTCTTTAGCGTAGGCTGTCTCTAGCTCCTGCTGTAGCCAGCGGGGACCCGAGGCCACACTACATTCTGCATGTTGGCACATCCTTTCCACCACGTTCTGCGCTGTGCCTTTGACTGGACTCTGGATTCTTTCAGATTCTGCTTCCTGGGTATTTTTGACACAATTTCCCTTTTGATCGTCCCATGTTTGAAGAACTGATAAAAAATTACTTCATGAAGTAAGGAATCCTTAAAGACCCTTGCTTCTGGGCAGAGCACCTTTGAAGAATCCAGAGTGGGGTGCCCAGGGTGCCCTCTGCCTGCTGTCACTCACCACAGTGGCCAGTCTTGCTTCCATGCCAGGCGTCACTCGGAAGTTCTCTTTTTTCCTCTGTCTTACTCATAATATTTGTGAGACTCCAGTTTTAAACTTTTCCTTTTGAGATTACTGTAGATTCATACACAGTTATGAAAAATAACAGACATTCCCACATGCCTTTCAGCCAGTTCCCCCAGTGGTCCCATCTTGGACCTCACACCGGGAGGCTGAAGCTGATGACAGCGACCAAGCCACAGATGTCCACATCACCCCGTGTAGCCACACTCTGTGGCCACACTCACTCCCCTTCCATCCCCTCTCCCCATGTTTGACCCCTGACAGCCACTGTTCTCATCTCCATTTCTGTTATTTTGTCACTTCAAGAATGTTTTACAAATCACAATACGTAACATTTTAGAAGTGGCATTTTTCAATCAGCATGATTTTCTTACACTAGTTTTCTTCTTTCTCACTTGCTGAGTAATATTCCTTGCCATAGGTGTCCCACACTTGTTTTAACCATGTACTCATTGAAGGACCTTTGTGTTGTTTCTGTTCTTGGGCTAATAGGGTCTTTCACAGAGCAAAAGTTTTAAACTCTGAAGTCCAGTGTATCAATTTTCCCTTTTAGTATCGTATTTTTGGTTTCAGTTTAAGAACTCCTTTCTTAGTTCTAGATTCTGAAGATTTTCTCCTCTGTATTTTTCTAAAGGTTCATAGTTTTGCATTTAAGATTTAAGTCTGTGATCCATTTTGAGTGAGATACGAAGTTTGTTTTTGGCCTGTGGGTGTCAATCACTCTAGCACCATTAACTGAAAAGTGTGTCGTTCTTATCACTGAATTGATTTCACACTTTTTTCAAAAATCAATTCGACTTCTTCTGTGAGTCTGTTTCTGGGTTCTTTATTTTTTCTCTTAATAAGTGTGTCTCCACAAATACCATATTGTCTTGATTACTGTAGCTAGTGAACTTTGCTTTCCTTTGTGCGACTCTGGATTCTTTCAGATTCTGCTTCCTGGGTATTTTTGACACAATTTCCCTTTTGATCGTCCCATGTTTGAAGAACTGATAAAAAATTACTTCATGAAGTAAGGAATCCTTAAAGACCCTTGCTTCTGGGCAGAGCACCTTTGAAGAATCCAGAGTGGGGTGCCCAGGGTGCCCTCTGCCTGCTGTCACTCACCACAGTGGCCAGTCTTGCTTCCATGCCAGGCGTCACTCGGAAGTTCTCTTTTTTCCTCTGTCTTACTCATAATATTTGTGAGACTCCAGTTTTAAACTTTTCCTTTTGAGATTACTGTAGATTCATACACAGTTATGAAAAATAACAGACATTCCCACATGCCTTTCAGCCAGTTCCCCCAGTGGTCCCATCTTGGACCTCACACCGGGAGGCTGAAGCTGATGACAGCGACCAAGCCACAGATGTCCACATCACCCCGTGTAGCCACACTCTGTGGCCACACTCACTCCCTTCCATCCCTCTCCCCATGTTTGACCCCTGACAGCCACTGTTCTCATCTCCATTTCTGTTATTTTGTCACTTCAAGAATGTTTTACAAATCACAATACGTAACATTTTAGAAGTGGCCTTTTTCAATCAGCATGATTTTCTTACACTAGTTTTCTTCTTTCTCACTTGCTGAGTAATATTCCTTGCCATAGGTGTCCCACACTTGTTTTAACCATGTACTCATTGAAGGACCTTTGTGTTGTTTCTGTTCTTGGGCTAATAGGGTCTTTCACAGAGCAAAAGTTTTAAACTCTGAAGTCCAGTGTATCAATTTTCCCTTTTAGTATCGTATTTTTGGTTTCAGTTTAAGAACTCCTTTCTTAGTTCTAGATTCTGAAGATTTTCTCCTCTGTATTTTTCTAAAGGTTCATAGTTTTGCATTTAAGATTTAAGTCTGTGATCCATTTTGAGTGAGATACGAAGTTTGTTTTTGGCCTGTGGGTGTCAATCACTCTAGCACCATTAACTGAAAAGTGTGTCGTTCTTATCACTGAATTGATTTCACACTTTTTTCAAAAATCAATTCGACTTCTTCTGTGAGTCTGTTTCTGGGTTCTTTATTTTTTCTCTTAATAAGTGTGTCTCTCCACAAATACCATATTGTCTTGATTACTGTAGCTAGTGAACTTTGCTTTCCTTTGTCAGACTTGCTTTGTATGTTCTCAGGCGCCTACTTTTCATGTAAATTTTAGAATGAGTTTGTGTTTACAAAAACTCTTGTTGACATCTTGGTAGGAAGTGTATTAAACCTATAGATCAATTTAGGGAGAAATTGACATCTTCACTATGTTGCCTTCCAATCCATGACATAGTATGTCTTACTTATTTATATCATCTTTAATTTCTTTCTTCAACTTTTTGTAGTTTTCAGTATGCAACATTCTGTACCTGCTTTGTTAGATTTACATGGAGGTTTTCCCGTTAAAAAAAAAACCAAAAAACTTTAATGTCCACCTATTTGTTATTGATACCTAGAAATACAGTTGATTGTGTTTATGTTGTATTCTGTGATCTTGCTGAGCTCACTTATTCTAGGACTTTTCTTTGTAGATTCTTTAGGATTTTCTAGACAATCATCTCGTTTTTATTTCCTTTTCTTGCCTAATTGCCCTGGTTGGACCTTCCAGTGCTGTGGGGAACAAGAGTCATGAGAATGGATATCTTTGCTTTTGTTCTTGATCAATGGTGGATTATACTGAATGTCTTTAATGTTGAGCCAAAATCTGCTGGAGTAAACCTCAGTTGGTCATGGTATATAATTCTTTCTGCCTAGCTGCACACACATACATATATGTATATGTACACATATATACATATGTGTATATACATACATATATAGAGACACATACATATATACACACATATACATATATGTGTATATACATACATATTTGGCATCTATATTCATAAGAATATTGGTCTGTAACTTTTTTTTTCTGATTGCCTTTGTCTGTTTTTGGTATTAGGATAATTCTAGCTTCATAAAAGAAGCTGAGACGTTTTCTTCCTACACTCTTTTCTGAAAGAAATTGTGTAGAATTGGTATGAATTCTTCTTTAAACATTCAGTAGAATTCCCCACCAAAACCATCTGGGTTTAGAGATTTTAAAAAGAAAGCTTTTTCAGAAGCTTTTTAATTTATGAATTCAATTTCTTTAATAGTTACAGAGCCATTCAGACTATCTGTTTCATGGTAGGTGGGTAACAGCAGTTTGTGTTGTTTTGAAGATGGTTTGTTTATATCTGAGTTGTCAAGTGTATGTTGTTCATAGTATTCCCTTTGTGTCCTTTCTGTATCTATAGGGTCTATATTGATATTCCAATTTTATTTCTTTTTTTAAAATATTTTATTTATATTTATTTGGCTGCACTGGGTCTCTGTTGTAGCATGTGAGCTCTAGTTCCCTGACGAGGGATTGAAACTGGGTTCCTTGCATTGGGAGCACAGAGTCTTAGCCACTGGACCACCAAGGAATTCCCCCTGTTTTATTTCTGACATTGATAATTTGTGTCTTCTCTTTGTTAGTCCTATTAGGAGCTTGTTGTCAATGTTACTGCTCTTTCCAAAGAACCAGACACCTGTTTCATTGATTTTCTGTTTTGCTGTTTTCAGTTTCATTGATTTCTGCTCTTAACTTTATTAGTTCCTTACTTCTGCTTTCTTCGTGTTGATTTTCTTTTTCTTTTTCCCTTCTTTCTCTAAGTTCTTAAGGTAAGACTTTATAGATTACTGGTTAAAGAGAAGTCATTTTCTTATAGACCCGCATGTAGTTGGATCCTGTTTTGTTAATCCACTCTGTCAGTTTCTGTCATCTAAGTAGTTTATTTAGATCATTGATACTTAACTATTGATATGTGAGGGTTAAGTCTGCCATTTTATGCTTCATTTTGTCCCTTTACATTTCTCTGTTGTCTTTTTCCTGACTTCCTCTGGATTTTTAAACCTATACTTTAAAATTCCATTTTTATTTGTGTATAGTCTTTTGGATCATATCTTTGTGTTTTTAGTGGCCTTTAGCCTTTTTAGTGGTTTTAGGTATAATATCATATACATAATTTGTCATAATCTAACGATGTCATCGTTTTACCAGTTCAAGTGAAGTGTGTACTTACCTGCCTTTACATTCTCACCACATAAAATATGAAATTGTCTTAAATACTTCCTCTACATATGTTTAGAACTGTGTCAGATAGTGTTAGAAATTTGGCTTCACACCTGTACCCCAATGTTCATTGCAGCTCTCTATACAATAGCTAGAACATGGAAGGAACCTAGATGCCCATCGACGAACGAATGGATCCAAAAGCTCTGGTACATATATGCAATGGAATACTACACAGCTGTAAAGAGAAATGCAGAAGAATCAACCCTAATGAGGTGGCTGGATCTAGAACGTATCCTAAAAAGTGAAGTCAGTCAGAAAGAGAAGGACAAATACAGTATATTAACACATGTATATGGAATCTAGTAGGATGGTGATGATGGCACATGCAGTGAAGCGACAGAAAGACAGACATGGACAGTGGACATATGGACATTGTGGGAAAGGAACAGTGGGTGAGAGGCGTAAAGGAAGTAGCATGAAGGCCTGTACTATCATAAGTGAAGAAAATAGCTATAGTCATTGCTCTGTGAGAAAAGGGGATCCTTCAGGGCTGCTGTGTGATGGTCGGGAGGGGAGGTTCCTGTTTTATTTCTGACATTGATAATTTGTGTCTTCTCTTTGTTAGTCCTATTAGGAGCTTGTTGTCAATGTTACTGCTCTTTCCAAAGAACCAGACACCTGTTTCATTGATTTTCTGTTTTGCTGTTTTCAGTTTCATTGATTTCTGCTCTTAACTTTATTAGTTCCTTACTTCTGCTTTCTTCGTGTTGATTTTCTTTTTCTTTTTCCCTTCTTTCTCTAAGTTCTTAAGGTAAGACTTTATAGATTACTGGTTAAAGAGAAGTCATTTTCTTATAGACCCGCATGTAGTTGGATCCTGTTTTGTTAATCCACTCTGTCAGTTTCTGTCATCTAAGTAGTTTATTTAGATCATTGATACTTAACTATTGATATGTGAGGGTTAAGTCTGCCATTTTATGCTTCATTTTGTCCCTTTACATTTCTCTGTTGTCTTTTTCCTGACTTCCTCTGGATTTTTAAACCTATACTTTAAAATTCCATTTTTATTTGTGTATAGTCTTTTGGATCATATCTTTGTGTTTTTAGTGGCCTTTAGCCTTTTTAGTGGTTTTAGGTATAATATCATATACATAATTTGTCATAATCTAACGATGTCATCGTTTTACCAGTTCAAGTGAAGTGTGTACTTACCTGCCTTTACATTCTCACCACATAAAATATGAAATTGTCTTAAATACTTCCTCTACATATGTTTAGAACTGTGTCAGATAGTGTTAGAAATTTGGCTTCACACCTGTACCCCAATGTTCATTGCAGCTCTCTATACAATAGCTAGAACATGGAAGGAACCTAGATGCCCATCGACGAACGAATGGATCCAAAAGCTCTGGTACATATATGCAATGGAATACTACACAGCTGTAAAGAGAAATGCAGAAGAATCAACCCTAATGAGGTGGCTGGATCTAGAACGTATCCTAAAAAGTGAAGTCAGTCAGAAAGAGAAGGACAAATACAGTATATTAACACATGTATATGGAATCTAGTAGGATGGTGATGATGGCACATGCAGTGAAGCGACAGAAAGACAGACATGGACAGTGGACATATGGACATTGTGGGAAAGGAACAGTGGGTGAGAGGCGTAAAGGAAGTAGCATGAAGGCCTGTACTATCATAAGTGAAGAAAATAGCTATAGTCATTGCTCTGTGAGAAAAGGGGATCCTTCAGGGCTGCTGTGTGATGGTCGGGAGAGGAGGAAAGGTGGGGATATACATATGACTAATCTGAGAACATACATATCTGTAAACAACAAAACTCTGTAAAAGTTAAAAGTAAAATAAAGGTTTAAAAAAAAAAAAAGAAAAGAAATTTGGCTTCAATCATCAAACATACTTTAGAAGATCCAAGAGGAGAAGGGAAGCCTGTTTTATTTACCTGTATTTTTTTAGTTCCATATTCTTTCTTCCTTCCTCTTGTCTCATTCTTCTGATAATCCTTTCCTTTCTGTTTACAACTTCTTTTATTCATCCATTTAAGAAGACAGATTCTAGGGCTTCCCTGGTGGTCCAGTGGGTAAGGACATCGCCTTGCAGTGCAAGGGGTGCCAGTTCGATCCCTGGCCTTGGAAGATCCCACGTGCCGCAGAGCGGCTGGACCCATGTGTCCAATTAACAAGCCAGAGCTCTGGAGCTCATGCGCCCAGAGCCGGTGCTCTGCGACAACAGAGGCCACTGCGATGGGAGGCCCACACGAGCCAAAAGAACAAAGATGGATGAAAATAGAGACATGAAAGACCAATAGAAGTGGCCTGCCCACCCTCTTCGCTCCCCAAACCGCCCTCCCGCAAAATAATAATAATAAAAAAATATATTAAAAGAAGACAGATTCTCTTAGTTTTCATTATCTGAAAATATTTTGATTTCTCCTTCATTTCCATAGGGTATTATCACTGTATATAGGATTCTGGGAAGCCAGTTCTTTTTTTCAGCTCTTGGTAAACATGGTGCCACTTCCTTCTGGCTTCCATGGCTTCTGTGGAGAAATCCACTGTTATTTGAGTAGTTTTGTCCTCTAGGTGAAGTGTCATTATATTCTGTGAACGATAAAAATGTAAAAGAAACAGAAAACATGGAATCTAGTAGGATGGTGATGATGGCACATGCAGTGAAGCGACAGAAAGACAGACATGGACAGTGGACATATGGACATTGTGGGAAAGGAACAGTGGGTGAGAGGCGTAAAGGAAGTAGCATGAAGGCCTGTACTATCATAAGTGAAGAAAATAGCTATAGTCATTGCTCTGTGAGAAAAGGGGATCCTTCAGGGCTGCTGTGTGATGGTCGGGAGAGGAGGAAAGGTGGGGATATACATATGACTAATCTGAGAACATACATATCTGTAAACAACAAAACTCTGTAAAAGTTAAAAGTAAAAAAAAGGTTTAAAAAAAAAAAAAGAAAAGAAATTTGGCTTCAATCATCAAACATACTTTAGAAGATCCAAGAGGAGAAGGGAAGCCTGTTTTATTTACCTGTATTTTTTTAGTTCCATATTCTTTCTTCCTTCCTCTTGTCTCATTCTTCTGATAATCCTTTCCTTTCTGTTTACAACTTCTTTTATTCATCCATTTAAGAAGACAGATTCTAGGGCTTCCCTGGTGGTCCAGTGGGTAAGGACATCGCCTTGCAGTGCAAGGGGTGCCAGTTCGATCCCTGGCCTTGGAAGATCCCACGTGCCGCAGAGCGGCTGGACCCATGTGTCCAATTAACAAGCCAGAGCTCTGGAGCTCATGCGCCCAGAGCCGGTGCTCTGCGACAACAGAGGCCACTGCGATGGGAGGCCCACACGAGCCAAAAGAACAAAGATGGATGAAAATAGAGACATGAAAGACCAATAGAAGTGGCCTGCCCACCCTCTTCGCTCCCCAAACCGCCCTCCCGCAAAATAATAATAATAAAAAAATATATTAAAAGAAGACAGATTCTCTTAGTTTTCATTATCTGAAAATATTTTGATTTCTCCTTCATTTCCATAGGGTATTATCACTGTATATAGGATTCTGGGAAGCCAGTTCTTTTTTTCAGCTCTTGGTAAACATGGTGCCACTTCCTTCTGGCTTCCATGGCTTCTGTGGAGAAATCCACTGTTATTTGAGTAGTTTTGTCCTCTAGGTGAAGTGTCATTATATTCTGGCTGCTTTGAAGATTTTTTCTGTCTCTAAATTCGGAGGTTTAATTGTAACATTTCAGCATGGATTTTGTTGGCTTTATTCTGTGAGTTCACTGAGCTTCTTGAGTCTGTGGGTTAAGTCTTCTGCCATATTTGGAAAGTTTTCAGCGTCCCTCTTATTCTCTTTCCGGGATTCATCAGCACAACTGTGACATCTTGTCACAGCGTCACATGTCCCAGGACTTTGTTCACTTTTTCCCCCCTTGTCTCTATTCTCTATGTTCTTCAGATTGGTCCATTTCTATTTTTCTGCCTTTAAGTTCACTGATCCTTTGTCCCCTGATAATGCCATACTGAGTTTTCATTAAGTTATTGTATCTTGCAATTTAGAATTTTTCCATTTGGTCCTTCTTTGTAGCTTCAGTGTTTGCAGAGACTTTGTTTCTTTGCTGAGAAGTAGTTTTTCTCATGGATCTGTCCTGTTTGAATTGCTCCCTGAAATCATTTGAGAGTGTTTCCTTGAGATGGAGATAATTCTAATTAGTCAGATAATTCTAACATCTCTTGTCATTTTGGGGTTAGTGTCTGTTGATTACCTTTTCTCATTCAATCTGACATATTCCTGGTTCTTATTATAAATGGTTTTTTAAATTTTATTTATTATTTTTGACTGTTCTGGGTCTTCATTACTGCTGGGGCTTTTCTCTAGTTTTGGTAAACAGGGGCTACTCTTCATTGCAGCGCATGGGCTTCTCATTGCTGTGGCTTCTCTTTTTGTGGAGCACAGGCTCTAGAGCACTCGAGCTTCAGTAGCTGCAGCACGTGGGCTCAGTAGTTGTGGCTCTCAGGCCCTCGAGCATGGTCTCAATAGCTGTGGCACATGGGTTTAGTTGCTCCATGGCATGTGGGATCTTCCCAGATCAGGGATCAAACTCATGTCTCCTGCATTGGCAGGTAGGTTCTTTACCACTGAGCCACCAGGGAAGCCCAAGTGTTTTTTAAATATTAAAACCAGGACATTTGGGGTATTATGACACTTAGGATCTTGTTTAAATCTTTGTTATAGCAGGGCTCCTCTGCACATTGCTGTGATAGGGAGGGGCCCATCTAGTTACTGCCCAGTGGAAATGGGTTTTGTTTTTTTAAATTCGGAGGTTTAATTGTAACATTTCAGCATGGATTTTGTTGGCTTTATTCTGTGAGTTCACTGAGCTTCTTGAGTCTGTGGGTTAAGTCTTCTGCCATATTTGGAAAGTTTTCAGCGTCCCTCTTATTCTCTTTCCGGGATTCATCAGCACAACTGTGACATCTTGTCACAGCGTCACATGTCCCAGGACTTTGTTCACTTTTTCCCCCCTTGTCTCTATTCTCTATGTTCTTCAGATTGGTCCATTTCTATTTTTCTGCCTTTAAGTTCACTGATCCTTTGTCCCCTGATAATGCCATACTGAGTTTTCATTAAGTTATTGTATCTTGCAATTTAGAATTTTTCCATTTGGTCCTTCTTTGTAGCTTCAGTGTTTGCAGAGACTTTGTTTCTTTGCTGAGAAGTAGTTTTTCTCATGGATCTGTCCTGTTTGAATTGCTCCCTGAAATCATTTGAGAGTGTTTCCTTGAGATGGAGATAATTCTAATTAGTCAGATAATTCTAACATCTCTTGTCATTTTGGGGTTAGTGTCTGTTGATTACCTTTTCTCATTCAATCTGACATATTCCTGGTTCTTATTATAAATGGTTTTTTAAATTTTATTTATTATTTTTGACTGTTCTGGGTCTTCATTACTGCTGGGGCTTTTCTCTAGTTTTGGTAAACAGGGGCTACTCTTCATTGCAGCGCATGGGCTTCTCATTGCTGTGGCTTCTCTTTTTGTGGAGCACAGGCTCTAGAGCACTCGAGCTTCAGTAGCTGCAGCACGTGGGCTCAGTAGTTGTGGCTCTCAGGCCCTCGAGCATGGTCTCAATAGCTGTGGCACATGGGTTTAGTTGCTCCATGGCATGTGGGATCTTCCCAGATCAGGGATCAAACTCATGTCTCCTGCATCGGCAGGTAGGTTCTTTACCACTGAGCCACCAGGGAAGCCCAAGTGTTTTTTAAATATTAAAACCAGGACATTTGGGGTATTATGACACTTAGGATCTTGTTTAAATCTTTGTTATAGCAGGGCTCCTCTGCACATTGCTGTGATAGGGAGGGGCCCATCTAGTTACTGCCCAGTGGAAATGGGTGTTCTGGGCCCCAAAGTCTCTGTTGTTATTAGGGTTGGGGAGTGGGCTCGCAGAGGGAATGAAAATTTGGGCTTCCTCTTGGGCCTTCTCTGAAACCTTTGAGTAGAGGTCCGACAGAGTGTATTATGGCTTGGCATGGGTGTTGATGGGGCTGCAGTGTGTTCTATATGTTTGGTTGGGATAGGGTGGTTACGGTCTAGAAGTTTCCTGTTCTGCTAGGCTGCTCTTCTTCTGGTTCTATAAAGAGAGCAGCTTTTGTTGTTGTTTTTTTTGTTTGTTTTTTTTTTGTTTGTTTTAATCTACACCCATAGAAGTTTCCGCATTCTTTGCTCCAGGTCTGGGATGTGGGAGTCCAAAAGAAAACCCAAGGAACCCCTTGGCTGGTTGGCCTTTTACTCATTTGGCATCATCTTATGTTTGTTTTGTATGTGAAATCTGCGGTTTTTAGTTGCACTTTGTGGGGGAATGGGTAGGAATATATATGTACTACTTTCCCAGAAGCAAACGTCCATAGATTTAAGTTCTCAAATGAATGAGGAACTCAGAAGCAGGACCAGAAGTTTTGAAGTTCAGTAATAGCATCCAGCAGTGATCAGGTCAGGGTGGAAGAAGTGAAGCGTCACACATGTAGTGCAGCTGAGGGCTTCTTGTGCTAGAAGGTCACAACCAGGCCACGTACTCCTCTGAGACATACAGGTCACTCATTAACTCCACAGTCAAAGTGTTCCCAACAGTGTGCATTCTTTGGACACTCTGGTTTCCTGAGCCCCGACTGGTGAGTGTTTCCACCAGCTAGGAAGAGTATCCCCCAAATAGCTTTGCTTTTCCTCCTAAACACTGAGAGCTGGGTTGTGAATGGCCAGAGCCATGCTTTATCAGGCCCATGTGATGGCCCAACCTCTTTCTTGATAGAATAACAGCAGGAAACACAGACTGTGGCACATGGGCTTTAGTCGAGCATGGTCTCAATAGCTGTGGCACATGGGTTTAGTTGCTCCATGGCATGTGGGATCTTCCCAGATCAGGGATCAAACTCATGTCTCCTGCATTGGCAGGTAGGTTCTTTACCACTGAGCCACCAGGGAAGCCCAAGTGTTTTTTAAATATTAAAACCAGGACATTTGGGGTATTATGACACTTAGGATCTTGTTTAAATCTTTGTTATAGCAGGGCTCCTCTGCACATTGCTGTGATAGGGAGGGGCCCATCTAGTTACTGCCCAGTGGAAATGGGTGTTCTGGGCCCCAAAGTCTCTGTTGTTATTAGGGTTGGGGAGTGGGCTCGCAGAGGGAATGAAAATTTGGGCTTCCTCTTGGGCCTTCTCTGAAACCTTTGAGTAGAGGTCCAACAGAGTGTATTATGGCTTGGCATGGGTGTTGATGGGGCTGCAGTGTGTTCTATATGTTTGGTTGGGATAGGGTGGTTACGGTCTAGAAGTTTCCTGTTCTGCTAGGCTGCTCTTCTTCTGGTTCTATAAAGAGAGCAGCTTTTGTTGTTGTTTTTTTTGTTTGTTTTTTTTTTGTTTGTTTTAATCTACACCCATAGAAGTTTCCGCATTCTTTGCTCCAGGTCTGGGATGTGGGAGTCCAAAAGAAAACCCAAGGAACCCCTTGGCTGGTTGGCCTTTTACTCATTTGGCATCATCTTATGTTTGTTTTGTATGTGAAATCTGCGGTTTTTAGTTGCACTTTGTGGGGGAATGGGTAGGAATATATATGTACTACTTTCCCAGAAGCAAACGTCCATAGATTTAAGTTCTCAAATGAATGAGGAACTCAGAAGCAGGACCAGAAGTTTTGAAGTTCAGTAATAGCATCCAGCAGTGATCAGGTCAGGGTGGAAGAAGTGAAGCGTCACACATGTAGTGCAGCTGAGGGCTTCTTGTGCTAGAAGGTCACAACCAGGCCACGTACTCCTCTGAGACATACAGGTCACTCATTAACTCCACAGTCAAAGTGTTCCCAACAGTGTGCATTCTTTGGACACTCTGGTTTCCTGAGCCCCCACTGGTGAGTGTTTCCACCAGCTAGGAAGAGTATCCCCCAAATAGCTTTGCTTTTCCTCCTAAACACTGAGAGCTGGGTTGTGAATGGCCAGAGCCATGCTTTATCAGGCCCATGTGATGGCCCAACCTCTTTCTTGATAGAATAACAGCAGGAAACAGGTGCATAGCGTGAGCAAGCCACTCAGCCATCACTACCACCACCCCAAAGTGAAAAGGTCAGTGTGCTTTTGTTTTAATTTAAAAAAGCAAAAGCATCCTAGAACATTAGATGAATAAAGGTGGTTGTTCTCAAGCCAGCTTTGAAAGGGGAGCTTCCCAGCCTACCAGTTGAGTCAGGGTTTGGCTTTGGAACCTGGAAATGTGCATTTTTATGACTCTTCCCAGATTCCCCAGAGATTCAGGTAATGCAGCTGTGTTTGCAAGCGACTCCTTGAGTCCCTTACTGAGCTCTGTGTCTTATTTGCCCTTAACTAGGTCAGGAAATGGGAGAATATCTGGTCTTGCACAGTCAGGTGTTGGAGACTGTGAGTGCTCGGTTAGAGTTTCATGTTTCACAGCATCTGGGAGTGTGAACTGCAGCTTTCCCCACTCCAGCCAGAGTTTTGGGGTGGGCGCCTACCCTGCTGTGTCACCTGACGGTTTTCCTCCAGGTCTCTTCCCCTTTGATAACTACTGCAACCTGAAACAAGCATGTGATGCCTGAGAAGGAGCCCTCCACATGTTTATCAGTTTGAAATAGGCTCTCAGATGGGGAGGCACCTTGCCCATGGTGCTCTGTAGACAGCAGTGATTAGTGTCAGTGACACTCAGTGATGTGGTAAGTTCCTTAGCACTTAGTCAGTGTGTGTCAGCATTGGACTGGGAGAGCGAGCATCAGATCTGAATGCCAAGTGCTGTTTGGAGGATAGGTCTCCCGAGTGCCGTTGGGAGTTCTTCCAAGAAAAGGGGCCATCCTTCATCAGAGGGCTGTGGGAACCTCTGCCCGCTGCCCAGCAACTCTCCTGCAGGCCACTTAGCTTCTTGGTGACTGTCCTTCACTTCTCAGTCTCCTAGCTTCCTGTCACTCACCACAAACAAATGTTGTCACCGTTAAGACTGATATGACCTAGTCTAATCCAGTTCCTCACCTTCTACTTGAATTTTCTCCTTAACTTTTTTTTTTTTCATTTGCTTTCTGATTGACTTAACCCAATGCCTTTTCAAATTGAAACTACCTTGTCTCTTTTAGACCTTGAAATACACTTGTTTTCTAAATATTGCATAATTGCTTTTCCTGTGACTAACCATATGCCCCCCCCTTTCATGAGAAGTGCCATCACTACCACCCCAAAGTGAAAGTCAGTGTGCTTTTGTTTTAAAGCGCATAGAACATTAGATGAATAAAGGTGGTTGTTCTCAAGCCAGCTTTGAAAGGGAGCCCCAGCCTACCAGTTGAGTCAGGGTTTGGCTTTGGAACCTGGAAATGTGCATTTTTATGACTCTTCCCAGATTCCCCAGAGATTCAGGTAATGCAGCTGTGTTTGCAAGCGACTCCTTGAGTCCCTTACTGAGCTCTGTGTCTTATTTGCCCTTAACTAGGTCAGGAAATGGGAGAATATCTGGTCTTGCACAGTCAGGTGTTGGAGACTGTGAGTGCTCGGTTAGAGTTTCATGTTTCACAGCATCTGGGAGTGTGAACTGCAGCTTTCCCCACTCCAGCCAGAGTTTTGGGGTGGGCGCCTACCCTGCTGTGTCACCTGACGGTTTTCCTCCAGGTCTCTTCCCCTTTGATAACTACTGCAACCTGAAACAAGCATGTGATGCCTGAGAAGGAGCCCTCCACATGTTTATCAGTTTGAAATAGGCTCTCAGATGGGGAGGCACCTTGCCCATGGTGCTCTGTAGACAGCAGTGATTAGTGTCAGTGACACTCAGTGATGTGGTAAGTTCCTTAGCACTTAGTCAGTGTGTGTCAGCATTGGACTGGGAGAGCGAGCATCAGATCTGAATGCCAAGTGCTGTTTGGAGGATAGGTCTCCCGAGTGCCGTTGGGAGTTCTTCCAAGAGAAGGGGCCATCCTTCATCAGAGGGCTGTGGGAACCTCTGCCCGCTGCCCAGCAACTCTCCTGCAGGCCACTTAGCTTCTTGGTGACTGTCCTTCACTTCTCAGTCTCCTAGCTTCCTGTCACTCACCACAAACAAATGTTGTCACCGTTAAGACTGATATGACCTAGTCTAATCCAGTTCCTCACCTTCTACTTGAATTTTCTCCTTAACTTTTTTTTTTTTCATTTGCTTTCTGATTGACTTAACCCAATGCCTTTTCAAATTGAAACTACCTTGTCTCTTTGAGACCTTGAAATACATTTTTCTCTAAATTGTGAATAATTGGTGCACTGGACTAATATATGCATAATATGAATTTTATTCTCATTTTCCTGTGATATCGGTGATATACTCAGCTTCTGTTTGTTGCTAAAGTTTGCATTTCTGGCTATAATATAGTATTTTTTTTTTCGTATGTAACAGAGGTTTTATGATTTCTCTCTTCTCTTTTCTCTCCTCTGGGGAGTCCCTTCCCCTTTTCCTAACCTGTGGCCCCCGTGTGGTTGTGCCCATCTCTCCTCACCCCCACAGGGTTCTATGGCCTGGATGAGTCTGACCTGGACAAGGTCTTCCACCTGCCCACCACCACGTTCATCGGAGGGCAGGAGTCGGCCCTGCCTCTGCGAGAGATCATCCGACGCCTGGAGGTAAGAATGTACAAGGTGTTTCCAGATAACTCCAGTGGACTTGCTAAAATCTTGTGTTGGCAGGAGGCCTCCAGACTAGGTTATTTTGTTGTTGTTGCTGTTTTTTCCCCTTGATCCGGTATATTTTTTAATGTAAAGGGAAGGGAACTTAGTTTTGGCTGTTTTATTTATGAAAATCCACAATTTTTGTATCTCTACAATCAGCCATAAAAAACTATATATAGGGAATTCCCTGGTGGTCCAGTGGCTAAGACTCTGTGCTCCCAATGCAGGGGGCCCGGGTTTGATCCCTGGTCAGGGAACTAGAGCCCACATGCTACAACTGAGACCCAGTGCAGCCAAATAAATATAAATAAAATATTAAAAAAAAAAAACTATATATAGGGGCTTCCCTGGTGGTCCAGTGGGCAAAGAGTCCGCCTTGCAGTGCAAGGGGCACTGGTTCGATCCCTGGCCTGGGAAGATCCCACATGCTGCAGAGTGGCTGGACCGGTGTGTCCAATTACAAGCCAAAGAATAAAGATAGATGAAAATAAATAAAAAGACAATAAAAGAGGCCAAAATTTTAAAAAAAAAAAATTAAAAAAAAACTATATATAAAAATAAGTATATATTTATATATATATATATAGAATTTGCTTCTAAGACTTAAAAACATGTGTCCTAAAAGCATTAAAGACTGTTGTTCCCAAGTCAGCTTGAATAGGAACACCTGGGGAGATCCCTGGCCCACCCATGACCAGTTGAGTCAGTTCCGGTTTTGGAGCCTGGAACCGTACATTTTTGCAACTCTTCCAGAGATTGGGGTACGCAGCTATATTTGCAGGCAACTGCCTTAGTCCAGGTTGTCCTGATCCCAGTATTTGAAGGGAGCAGAGAGCCCTGCACGGCTCTCATTTCAGCCAGTACCAGAGCCCAGGAGTTGGTCTTTTGTGGGAGAGCTGGGCCTGGACTCCCAGAGTCCCAGCCATAGCCCCTGTCCCCAGAGGGCTCCAAGTCCATAGCTCTTATAAGAGAGCCTCCCGCTCTGAGTTGTCCCAGCTTGGAATAGCTCATTCTCGTGATTCCTAGATACTGTGTAAAGTTCCCCATGATGGTGGGTTAGGTATGTTTACACATGATATGCACGTGCACTGCTGCTATGTGACCTGACACAACTTAAGTGTTCTTGGTCCCGTGACATAAGAATCAGCTTGCAGCTCTTTGAAAATTTAGAATGAGTGCAACTTCTTGTCTTCCTAACCTAGAGAGAGAAGCTAAGAATCTGAACATGAAACTCTCTGCCCTTCTGTCCTGGGGACTAAGCCAACAAGACAGAAAAAAAATAAAACGACATGATCCAGGCATCCAGTAACTATGTGTTCCAAGTTAATAGCCAAATTC
Source organism: Tragulus kanchil (assembly GCA_022376925.1). NCBI lineage: Eukaryota > Metazoa > Chordata > Mammalia > Artiodactyla > Tragulidae > Tragulus > Tragulus kanchil. The sequence goes on from JAIOJX010000030.1 coordinate 51,336,549, forward strand.
ATGTTGATAATGATGGAGACATACAGTTTTTGTCCTAATAGTTTCCTTTGAGCTTTTAATTGTTCAGTAATGGAAATACTGCCCGGTCACGGGTAAGTCAGGCATAAAGAACATGGCCAGAGTTCTCCTCCCTCACTGTGTAAAGACAAGGAGGGAGCCCCCACCCCTCCCCCTCCCGCATCAGTGCCCTCCCCTTTTCCCTTCCTTCTCTCTCTGTTCCCCTCACCTCCCTTCTCCCCCAGCCCCTTCCTTCCTCCTCTGCTACACTTGCAATTCAGACTTGGGTCCCAAGGAAGACTTGTTTATCCATTTTAAGCTCATGGAGGAAGGTTCCAGATTCATGTTTACAGATGCCGTGGCTGGGGCACGTTTTCTCGAGTATATTTGTGCAGAAATACGCCATCTTCTCCAGCTCAGTAGATCAAGGAGTTGTACAGCTCAGGTGGAGGTGGTGACTCTCGCTGGCTCTGAAGTCAAAAAAGGCGGGCCCGCACGCCTCAGCCCTGAGCTTCTTGTACATCCAACTTAGAAGTTCCCAGTTTACCACCTGACTGTGTCATCAGGAAAATAGGGTTTGGGGCTAATGAAAATACCTTAAACACCAAGGTCTTTCCCAGCTCCATTTCCTCTTTTCGTCTCTAGGCAAGATTTCCTCCTCTAGGCTGGGGTGATAGTGAGAGTGTTGTGGTTGGGCTTTATTTGAGTTCAGGCAAATGTCCCTGTTTCATTATCACAGAGCAAACATGCAGAGGTGCTCAGCCCGGTCCTGGAAGGTGGGACTAAGGGAACAGGGATCTGGTGTCAGATCTCGGCCCACCACTGGGATCCCGGGCATGTCTTTGCCCTACACCATGCCGGCCGGTTTCCATGTCTGTTGTGAAAACCAGAGAGGGTCCCAGACAGCACCACCAAGCGTGAACAAACAGAACCCAGCTCGCTTGGTCAGCATGGCTGCTGCAAAGGCATTTAAAGGCATTTGTGAGCTCTAAAGTTTATTGTTGGGCGTCCCCTGGTGGCTTAGTGGTTAGGATTTGGCACGGTCACTGCCGTGGCCAGGATTTGATCCCTGATTAGGGAACTGAGATCCCACAAGCTGCAAGGCACAGCCAAAATATTAATGAAAATTTATTGGGACACCAGGGCATATCATCTTTAATTCTAGCCCTGACTGGGGTTTGCTGTTGGCCCTTCATTCTGACCCCAGAACAGCCAGCAGGTTGGGGAGGGAGAGAAGTGCTGACTGCTTGGCTCAGTGAGACTGTGGGGGCTCCTCCAGCAGGCGACCCGGCAGGCGCTTCTGTCCGGTCAGCATCAGGAGAGATGAGAGAGGGCCCCACTGCAGCGCAGTACCCTGCCAGAGCCTGCTCAGCATAGTCCCCAAGAGGGGTTTCCAGAGAGCTGCCTCTCTGCCAGCTGCCTCTCCCATGTCTTTCCTGTTTTCTCTCATTCTGATTTCCCAGCATGCACACTGTCCAGATCGCCCTAGTCGACAGGACGCACGGCCTCCTTCCCAGCTGTGATGTGTGAGTGGTGTCACGAAGCGCCTGCTCTGTTCAGGACCCTCTCTTCTGTATATGTGCAGTCATCCTTCCCTAGAACCAGATGTTTCCCAGAGAAGTCAATTGTTGAAAGAAGAATGTAAAATCTGAAAGTGCAAACATCAGTGGCTGTTGAACTGTAATATCTGCCAGCAGCACAGGGCCTTTTTCTCATGGGGCTGGGCACAGTCTGACCTTGACGTCAGAGAAGCTGCTTTCTTCCTGTCCCCAGGCTGGTGATTGTGTCCTCCCGCCATGAAGGGAGTGTGCCTTGGCCCAGGTTGTGGTTGGGCTTTATTTGAGTTCAGGCAAATGTCCCTGTTTCATTATCACAGAGCAAACATGCAGAGGTGCTCAGCCCGGTCCTGGAAGGTGGGACTAAGGGAACAGGGATCTGGTGTCAGATCTCGGCCCACCACTGGGATCCCGGGCATGTCTTTGCCCTACACCATGCCGGCCGGTTTCCATGTCTGTTGTGAAAACCAGAGAGGGTCCCAGACAGCACCACCAAGCGTGAACAAACAGAACCCAGCTCGCTTGGTCAGCATGGCTGCTGCAAAGGCATTTAAAGGCATTTGTGAGCTCTAAAGTTTATTGTTGGGCGCCCCTGGTGGCTTAGTGGTTAGGATTTGGCACGGTCACTGCCGTGGCCAGGATTTGATCCCTGATTAGGGAACTGAGATCCCACAAGCTGCAAGGCACAGCCAAAATATTAATGAAAATTTATTGGGACACCAGGGCATATCATCTTTAATTCTAGCCCTGACTGGGGTTTGCTGTTGGCCCTTCATTCTGACCCCAGAACAGCCAGCAGGTTGGGGAGGGAGAGAAGTGCTGACTGCTTGGCTCAGTGAGACTGTGGGGGCTCCTCCAGCAGGCGACCCGGCAGGCGCTTCTGTCCGGTCAGCATCAGGAGAGATGAGAGAGGGCCCCACTGCAGCGCAGTACCCTGCCAGAGCCTGCTCAGCATAGTCCCCAAGAGGGGTTTCCAGAGAGCTGCCTCTCTGCCAGCTGCCTCTCCCATGTCTTTCCTGTTTTCTCTCATTCTGATTTCCCAGCATGCACACTGTCCAGATCGCCCTAGTCGACAGGACGCACGGCCTCCTTCCCAGCTGTGATGTGTGAGTGGTGTCACGAAGCGCCTGCTCTGTTCAGGACCCTCTCTTCTGTATATGTGCAGTCATCCTTCCCTAGAACCAGATGTTTCCCAGAGAAGTCAATTGTTGAAAGAAGAATGTAAAATCTGAAAGTGCGAAACATCAGTGGCTGTTGAACTGTAATATCTGCCAGCAGCACAGGGCCTTTTTTTCTCATGGGGCTGGGCACAGTCTGACCTTGACGTCAGAGAAGCTGCTTTCTTCCCTGTCCCCAGGCTGGTGATTGTGTCCTCCCGCCATGAAGGGAGTGTGCCTTGGCCCAGTGGTTCTCACTGTCCCCTCCCTGCCCTCTGGGCTCTGTGCTGCGTGAAGGAAGCATTTCATGGCCAGGTTCAGAGTGAGAGGAGATCTCGGGCCTAGGCCTGGTGCCCCAGGTCACATCTCCGTCTGAAAGGGAAGCCACCTGTTCCTCCCAGCCTTCTGGCTGAGTGAGCAGTCAGCATACCTTGGTGAACATCCCCTTGATTGTGTGTCTGTGTGTGTGCATTAAAACTAGATGGCCTACTGCCAGCACATCGGGGTGGAGTTCATGTTCATCAACGACCTGGAGCAGTGCCAGTGGATCCGGCAGAAGTTTGAGACACCCGGGATCATGCAGTTCACTAACGAGGAGAAGCGGACCCTGCTAGCCCGGCTCGTGCGCTCCACCAGGTAGAGGGCTGCACTGGCCCCATCCTGTGGTGCAGTCTGTTGACTGGGTTGGGTGGGTTTGAGGTGTGGCCGCAGCTCAGTGAGAGCAAGGTTGGCCCTGCCGACGTGGCTCTTCAGGGTGGCTTAGTTTCTGTCCAGGTTTGAGGAGTTCCTGCAGCGGAAGTGGTCATCTGAGAAGCGTTTTGGTCTGGAAGGCTGTGAGGTGCTGATTCCCGCCCTCAAGACCATCATTGACAAGTCCAGTGAGAATGGAGTGGACTACGTGATCATGGGAATGCCGCACAGGTACCTGGCTGCCCTGCACACATCAGAGCACGGGGGTGGGCGCTGGGCAAGCCTGGCCCGCACTAACCCTAACCCGGACAGCCATCATCACAGCACCCCCCTCACTGGGCAGTCACTGTCCCACCGAGCCGTAGGTGGTTGTAGACAGACGTCTTGGCCTCGTGCCCGGGATCACAGCTGAGGGAGAGTAACCTAGAGGGAAGGTGGCCTGGTGACATGAAGTGGAGACCTCAGCTTGAGGAGGCAGAGGAAGCCGAGGGTGGCGCATTCAGTGCAGGCCTGCAGTGTTCTCTATTTTCTACCTTTCTTCCTCCCACCTCACCATGGCCTTGGATGCCTGGCACGTAGAGGCTGACGGTCCCCCATCAGCTCTGGTCGGCTCCTCTTGGGCTGCAGAACGAGGCACTGCCTGCCTCTCGGGGGAGGAAGGGGATAAGGCAGCATTGCCAGCCTCTGGGGGCCCAACTTTGGCTCTTCTCACTCCTGTGTGTCCCAGAGGAAGGCTGAATGTGCTTGCGAACGTCATCAGGAAGGAGCTGGAGCAGATTTTCTGTCAGTTCGACTCAAAGCTGGAGGCAGCTGATGAGGTGAGGCATCTAATTTCTTTTAGAAACTAGCGTGACTCCAACCCAGGCCAGACGCTGGCTCCACTTGTTTCTTCAGAAGGACTTAATGGGGGGCTTCCCTGGTGGTCCAATGGGTAAGGACACCGCCTTGCAGTGCAAGGGGCGCCAGTTCAGATCGGAGCGGCTGGACACATGTGTCCAGTTACTGGAAGATCCCAACGTACACGGAGGAGAGCGGACCCTGCTAGCCCGGCTCGCGCCCACCAGGTAGAGGGCTGCATGGCCCCATCCTGTGGTGCAGTCTGTTGACTGGTTGGGGGGAGGTGTCCAGCTCAGTGAGAGCAAGGTTGGCCTGCCGACGTGGCTCTTCAGGGTGGCTTAGTTTCTGTCCAGGTTTGAGGAGTTCCTGCAGCGGAAGTGGTCATCTGAGAAGCGTTTTGGTCTGGAAGGCTGTGAGGTGCTGATTCCCGCCCTCAAGACCATCATTGACAAGTCCAGTGAGAATGGAGTGGACTACGTGATCATGGGAATGCCGCACAGGTACCTGGCTGCCCTGCACACATCAGAGCACGGGGGTGGGCGCTGGGCAAGCCTGGCCCGCACTAACCCTAACCCGGACAGCCATCATCACAGCACCCCCCTCACTGGGCAGTCACTGTCCCACCGAGCCGTAGGTGGTTGTAGACAGACGTCTTGGCCTCGTGCCCGGGATCACAGCTGAGGGAGAGTAACCTAGAGGGAAGGTGGCCTGGTGACATGAAGTGGAGACCTCAGCTTGAGGAGGCAGAGGAAGCCGAGGGTGGCGCATTCAGTGCAGGCCTGCAGTGTTCTCTATTTTCTACCTTTCTTCCTCCCACCTCACCATGGCCTTGGATGCCTGGCACGTAGAGGCTGACGGTCCCCCATCAGCTCTGGTCGGCTCCTCTTGGGCTGCAGAACGAGGCACTGCCTGCCTCTCGGGGGAGGAAGGGGATAAGGCAGCATTGCCAGCCTCTGGGGGCCCAACTTTGGCTCTTCTCACTCCTGTGTGTCCCAGAGGAAGGCTGAATGTGCTTGCGAACGTCATCAGGAAGGAGCTGGAGCAGATTTTCTGTCAGTTCGACTCAAAGCTGGAGGCAGCTGATGAGGTGAGGCATCTAATTTCTTTTAGAAACTAGCGTGACTCCAACCCAGGCCAGACGCTGGCTCCACTTGTTTCTTCAGAAGGACTTAATGGGGGGCTTCCCTGGTGGTCCAATGGGTAAGGACACCGCCTTGCAGTGCAAGGGGCGCCAGTTCGATCCCTGGCCTGGGAAGATCCCACGTGCCACGGAGCGGCTGGACACATGTGTCCAGTTACTGAGCCGAAGCTCTGGAGCGCATGAGCCCAGAGCCAGTGCTCTGCGACAACAGAGGCCGCCGCGATGGGAGGCCCACACGAGCCAAAGAACAAAGATGGATGAAAATAGATAAATAAAAAGACCGATAGAAGTGGCCCCCCCGCCCCCTCCCTCCCCAGCCCCGCCCCCCCAAAAAAGGGAGAGTAGCCCCCAAGTACCCCAACTAGAGAGAAGCCCCCAATCACCGAAATTAGAGAATAGCCGGTACAGCAACAAAGACCCAGCACAGCCAAAAAAAAATAAAGGACTTAATGGGAGTCCAGGATCCTCCATACCACTCACACAGAAGGAAGTGGCCAGTGGCTGACCTCCCAGAGAAGAGAGAGATGAGAGGCCTGGCGGCCCCCACAGTCCTCCTTACCGGGGGTGGGGAGGGGCCTTCTCCATGTGCACCAGCTGGAGCCATTCTGGAGAAGGCCTCCATCCTTCCAGGCATGGGGCCTCTGGGAGTAGAAATAACACAGGACAGGGCTGTCGTGAAGAGTAAGCACTCTTCACGGTAGGAAACAGACTCTCTGTTTGTGGCGTCAGGGTTCTGGAGATGTAAAGTATCACCTGGGCATGTACCACCGGCGGATCAACCGTGTGACTGACAGGAACATCACCCTGTCGCTGGTGGCGAACCCTTCCCACCTGGAGGCTGCCGACCCCGTGGTGATGGGCAAAACCAAAGCTGAGCAGTTCTACTGCGGGGACACCGAGGGGAAGAAGGTAAGACCACGGGGGCTGGCCGGGGACGGGCCTGAGGCCAGACAGCCCAGGACGAGCTCACTGCCCCCGGCGCGCCCCAGACCACATGCTCCCAGGATTTAACAGAATGGTCCGAATGGACTTTCAAAGAGTAGCAATAGTGAACTAGTCCCAGTTAGATATGGTTCCGCCCAAGTTGTGACCGCCAGAGCCAGGTGGGGAGTGGTTTGTGTCCATTGTCACCACACCTGAGGAGAAGCTGGCTTGCAGAATGTCGTGATGGTCAAGAGGGTTTGTCACTGAATAGGGGCCAGTCTTAAGGAAAAGGTGTGGTGAGGCTGCAGGAGGAGCTGTAAAGCTGACAGGCGGCAGGAGAGACGCAAAGTCGGTGTCAAGGTGGCACTGTTGAGGGCAGAGAACAGCTCGAGGTCCAGGCGGGCCTCGTACCTGCCCTTTCCAGGTACTGGAAAGTGTGGTGGTGAATGCTTACTGTTGATTGGCCAGCCTGCTGGCGTATGGAGATCCTCAGTGAACTGTTAACTATTTGTCCTTGTTTGATCTCAAAGTGTGAGTCTGTCTGTAGCAGCTGTGTAGTTCTTATTAATGACAACCTCAAAGCCAAGCAGTCAGGAAAATGAAGTGGTGTCTGTGTGAGCATCCTGGGGCGTGTTCCGAGCGTGACCACCCTGCTCTCAGGCATCGTCTTCCTGGAAAGAGGGTCGCACGTGAGGAAGGTAATAGAACATGGACAGTGTGATGGAAAGCTGCAGGTTAACAACTTCAGAGCAGAATCTGTGGTATGGAAGGAACTGGAATGAACGGCAGTCAAACCCTCTCATCGACAGAGCAGAGAGTTGTCATGAAGAAACAGCAGAACTTAGAAGGGAAGAAAAGAATGTTCCCTGGAGATGAAACATGGACAAAGATGGTGTGGGCAGAGCGGGGACGAGATGGGTGGGGGACACAGCCTGGCCTAGGGATACCCTAGAGTGCCTCAGATTTTTTAGAGGGAGCCAATGATTAGTTTACTAGGTGCTGTAATTCAAAACACTAAGTTTCTTCATACTGTGTGTGAATGGTTAGAGGGTAATAGGGTCCCGGCTGGAGGTGGCCCAGGGAACAGGAAGTGGTTCCCACACCACAGAGAAAGCGTGTGGCCCGTCGGGAGGATGCTGGGACATGAAGAGTTGCTTCCCTGGGCTTGAGGGCCTGGACAGTGACACAGAAGCTCCAGACAGGCAGGAAGTGGCTTCCTGTGCAGTCCCCGAGGCCACCGGTGACACAGAGGCCAGGGAGGGGTGGGCGGAGAGCAGCGTTGGTGACTGCTACCTCCAGCACTTCCACTTCGGTGGCTAGGACACTTGTCCAGGCATTTGGGGCCAGGAAGGGGAACAAGAATGCAGAAAACATCAAGTGACATTCACAATCATAGGTTTCAGTCACAAAGCCACTCAGGCGTCACTTGCTCAGAATGCTAGAAACATCCTGAAAAGAATGAAATAACTAAAGAAAAGCAGTAGAGGATGTTTAACATGCTTCAGATGATCACAGCAATTGATCCTGGGAGGCCAGGAGAGACTGGTTGGCCCCATGTTGTCGCCAGGTTCTTGCCTGAGGGAATGTCCGGTCCACGGGTATGCCCTGTCCAGCGTGGATGGCCCGTGCCTGCAGGCCCTCAGCCCCTCCCTTCTATCTGAGCCCAGCCTTGCCCTGCTCAATGGCTAGGTCTGGACCCCACCAGTCCTTCATACCTGCTCTCCTTGCTACTCATCCCAAACCCCTGGGCAATTACCTGATCTAGGGAGCTGGAGTATTTGTTCCATAACCTTCAGGATTTGAGGAAAACTGTGTGATTTCTATAAATGTGGCTAAGGTGGTTCTGTAGCCTGGTGCAAGACTGAGCCTGACCCAACTTTTGTGCAGGTTAACAACTTCAGAGCAGAATCTGGTAAAAGGGGGATACGGCAGTCAAACCCTCTCATCGACAGAGCAGAGAGTTGTCATGAAGAAACAGCAGAACTTAGAAGGGAAGAAAAGAATGTTCCCTGGAGATGAAACATGGACAAAGATGGTGTGGGCAGAGCGGGGACGAGATGGGTGGGGGACACAGCCTGGCCTAGGGATACCCTAGAGTGCCTCAGATTTTTTAGAGGGAGCCAATGATTAGTTTACTAGGTGCTGTAATTCAAAACACTAAGTTTCTTCATACTGTGTGTGAATGGTTAGAGGGTAATAGGGTCCCGGCTGGAGGTGGCCCAGGGAACAGGAAGTGGTTCCCACACCACAGAGAAAGCGTGTGGCCCGTCGGGAGGATGCTGGGACATGAAGAGTTGCTTCCCTGGGCTTGAGGGCCTGGACAGTGACACAGAAGCTCCAGACAGGCAGGAAGTGGCTTCCTGTGCAGTCCCCGAGGCCACCGGTGACACAGAGGCCAGGGAGGGGTGGGCGGAGAGCAGCGTTGGTGACTGCTACCTCCAGCACTTCCACTTCGGTGGCTAGGACACTTGTCCAGGCATTTGGGGCCAGGAAGGGGAACAAGAATGCAGAAAACATCAAGTGACATTCACAATCATAGGTTTCAGTCACAAAGCCACTCAGGCGTCACTTGCTCAGAATGCTAGAAACATCCTGAAAAGAATGAAATAACTAAAGAAAAGCAGTAGAGGATGTTTAACATGCTTCAGATGATCACAGCAATTGATCCTGGGAGGCCAGGAGAGACTGGTTGGCCCCATGTTGTCGCCAGGTTCTTGCCTGAGGGAATGTCCGGTCCACGGGTATGCCCTGTCCAGCGTGGATGGCCCGTGCCTGCAGGCCCTCAGCCCCTCCCTTCTATCTGAGCCCAGCCTTGCCCTGCTCAATGGCTAGGTCTGGACCCCACCAGTCCTTCATACCTGCTCTCCTTGCTACTCATCCCAAACCCCTGGGCAATTACCTGATCTAGGGAGCTGGAGTATTTGTTCCATAACCTTCAGGATTTGAGGAAAACTGTGTGATTTCTATAAATGTGGCTAAGGTGGTTCTGTAGCCTGGTGCAAGACTGAGCCTGACCCAACTTGTCTCAGGGCTGGCCCTTGAGAGGTTCATGTGGGAAAACAGGTCCCCAGTGCCGCAGGCAGAGACCTACTCCTACCAGGAGTACATAGGAGTATGATTTCAGCAGCCAGAGGTGGAGCAGCCACAAGCCAATGCATGTAGCCTGGCGAGGGGCCCAGTACAGCTTCACCAGAAGATCAAGAGAAATAGCTCGACGAGAGGGGAGGCTAGCCTGAAGTGCTGCAAGGCAAGAGGCCAAGGCTGTACAGAGAAGGCTCTACAGACAAGAACCGTGCATCTTGACAGTCAGGAAGAGGCACTGTGTCCCCGGATAGTTTGGGACCTGGCAAAGCTTCCCTCTTCTGAAGAGGTTGCTGCACAAATCCAACACTCGTGTCTGCTTCCAGCTGTCTTAGAGAGCGCTGCTGTATCCGCCAGGGCAGGACACATGGGGTTCTGCTGAAAAGGAACCTAGATTTTGTCCCCGAAGAGCACGTGGGCCTTCCCTTCCTGGTGCTGAGGACCAGGAAGAGGACAGGAGCTGAGCACACAGAGCAGGCGGTCCTCAAGGAGTAGAGGTGGCAGGGCTGTGGGGTGCCAAGCCAACAGGTGACATATCAGGGACAGGGGGAGTAGGTCTCACAGCACCGGAGGTGTTTATAAATGTGGAAGGGAGAAGGCCCAGGAAAAGCATTGGAACCGGAGGCGTTGTAGTTGCACAGTGTATAAATTTAGAGGATGTTTAACATGCTTCAGATGATCACAGCAATTGATCCTGGGAGGCCAGGAGAGACTGGTTGGCCCCATGTTGTCGCCAGGTTCTTGCCTGAGGGAATGTCCGGTCCACGGGTATGCCCTGTCCAGCGTGGATGGCCCGTGCCTGCAGGCCCTCAGCCCCTCCCTTCTATCTGAGCCCAGCCTTGCCCTGCTCAATGGCTAGGTCTGGACCCCACCAGTCCTTCATACCTGCTCTCCTTGCTACTCATCCCAAACCCCTGGGCAATTACCTGATCTAGGGAGCTGGAGTATTTGTTCCATAACCTTCAGGATTTGAGGAAAACTGTGTGATTTCTATAAATGTGGCTAAGGTGGTTCTGTAGCCTGGTGCAAGACTGAGCCTGACCCAACTTGTCTCAGGGCTGGCCCTTGAGAGGTTCATGTGGGAAAACAGGTCCCCAGTGCCGCAGGCAGAGACCTACTCCTACCAGGAGTACATAGGAGTATGATTTCAGCAGCCAGAGGTGGAGCAGCCACAAGCCAATGCATGTAGCCTGGCGAGGGGCCCAGTACAGCTTCACCAGAAGATCAAGAGAAATAGCTCGACGAGAGGGGAGGCTAGCCTGAAGTGCTGCAAGGCAAGAGGCCAAGGCTGTACAGAGAAGGCTCTACAGACAAGAACCGTGCATCTTGACAGTCAGGAAGAGGCACTGTGTCCCCGGATAGTTTGGGACCTGGCAAAGCTTCCCTCTTCTGAAGAGGTTGCTGCACAAATCCAACACTCGTGTCTGCTTCCAGCTGTCTTAGAGAGCGCTGCTGTATCCGCCAGGGCAGGACACATGGGGTTCTGCTGAAAAGGAACCTAGATTTTGTCCCCGAAGAGCACGTGGGCCTTCCCTTCCTGGTGCTGAGGACCAGGAAGAGGACAGGAGCTGAGCACACAGAGCAGGCGGTCCTCAAGGAGTAGAGGTGGCAGGGCTGTGGGGTGCCAAGCCAACAGGTGACATATCAGGGACAGGGGGAGTAGGTCTCACAGCACCGGAGGTGTTTATAAATGTGGAAGGGAGAAGGCCCAGGAAAAGCATTGGAACCGGAGGCGTTGTAGTTGCACAGTGTATAAATTTAGAAACCTCTGTGTGCATGAGCTTATGCATCTGTGTTTTGACTCTGTGCTCGAAGAGCCTAGAAGTGATGATGTTCTAGTAGTGATGAGCACACAAGTGATTACAGTCTTCAGTGCGATCCTCCACTGAAGGAGGCTCCTTAGAGAAATGTCCGATTCCAGGGCGGGGCAGGAAGCTGAGAGCTCTTGTGCCAGAAAGCAGGGAGGCCCTCCATGAACCCCAGGGCCTGTCCAGACGACACAGGGCTCCCACGCCAAGTCTGGGACAAGGTGAGCATCAAAGTAACTACTGATACTAACCAGTTAGAGCCTGTTGAATATAGTATGTACTCATTAATATGTTGAGTACATATTAATACAAAGAAAGAAAAGTCGAGAAGTTAACGCTGTTACAGAACACCAATGCATAAAAGTAGGGGTGACCCCTGGCAGCATCCGGGAGGTGCTGCTGAGGCTGCTGGGTAGGTCAGGGTGTGGTGAGGAGCAGGATGTAAGGGTTCTCCTCAGTGTGCTCTGTACCAAGGAGAAATGGTAAGTTTAAAGGGAGAAACGGAGACAGCTACTGTCTGCATTCATATGAGGCAGGCCGGGTCGGGCTTCCCATGATAGAGCATGCAGCATTCTGTGTCTGGTCACAAAGGACCATTGGAGCCCAAGGCCTATTTGGGAGGTGGAGACGGGAGAAACATGGGGCTGCTCCAGGTCAGAGAAGTTGAAGAGGCATGGTGGCCCTAGGAACACATCCTCCTGGGGTCTGGGGGGGATGGGCTCTGGGCCAGCATTGCTTTCCTGGTGACAGAGTCCTCCGTGGCAGGCTCAGGGGTGGTGGGCGTTGGCTCTGCAGCAGGTAGTGGTGGTGGGAGCGGGTGGTCAGACATGGAGCACACCCACCTGGAACACATCCTAGGGGAACAGAGCCAGGAGGGGCCCAGGCGCCTTTGCACTTTCCTGCCATGTTCTTCTAAGTTTGAAATGATCTCAAAATACATCATTTTGGGGCTTCCTTGGTGGCTCAGTGGTGAAGAATCCACCTGCCAATACAGAAGACCTGGGTTTGATCCCTGGTCCGGGAAGATCTCACATGGTTTGGAGCAACTAAGCCCATGTGCTAGAGCTGTTGAGCCTGTGCTCTAGAGCCCCAGAGCTGCAACTACTGAGCCCACATGCCTAGAGCCTGTGCTCCACAACAAGAGAAACCACAGCCATGAGACACCCGTGAACCACAACTAGAGAGTAACCCTACTCTGCAACTAGAGAAAAGCCTGCCCCAAAGAACCAGCACAACCAAAAATAAATAACATCATTTTTTTAGAAAGTGGATCGTGGCATACTTTCCAGCGTGTGATGTTACCATGGTGGTCAGGATCGTGTCAGATTTGGGCTCTCCTCTGCCTGTCTGTAGGTCATGTCCATCCTTCTGCATGGGGATGCCGCATTTGCTGGCCAGGGCATTGTTTATGAGACCTTCCACCTGAGCGACCTGCCATCCTACACAACTCACGGCACTGTCCACGTGGTCGTCAACAACCAGGTAACCTGGGTGGCTCTGGGGTCTTGGCACAGAGAAAGGGAGGCCACAGCAGCGCTGGGACTTTGCCCTGAGCCTTCTTTGCTCACGTCAGTCTTAACTTAGGATGACATGTTCTTATCATCTAGTCCATTCGTTGTTTTCTGATTAATCAACTTGGACAAACAGGATACTTTCTTTAAAGTGGAGAGATTTTAATTTTGCTGTTTAAGATAATGTTATTTTAGAATATTTCCTTCTAGACCCACAAGCATGTAGATGACTTTTCCTCCATCCCCTTCTTATTTACCACAGTATTTTTTCATGTCATTACACATTCTTAAAATATTAGTTTTGACGGAAATATCCATATAGGTTGTTTCATAAAATAGATATTTGCTATGTTGTTAGACTTTTCAGATTCTCATTTTTAACTGTTTTCAATAGCACTTGAAAAAAATTTTTGTAAGTAAATATATCTGCCCAACTCTGAAGCATATTCCTGTTATACCTGGTCCTTCCTGTACCATGTATCCAAGAGTTTGCCTCACCAACTTCTATGAACTTTCAGATAATGGATATTTGAGTGTCTTTAAGTACCAGCACCGTGCCAGCTACCAAGCTGAGAAGGGGCATGTTCCCCATCATCATGGAGCTTACAGTTCAGTTGAGGGTGGGCACAGGAGTGCCTACCAGGTATTGGGTTAGCCTGCAGGTGTTTCTCTGAGGATCTGACCTTTAGGTGGAAATGCAAGGTCAGCTAGGCAAATGTTAGGTGGCAGCAGAGCGAGTCAGGAAGGGCCCTCTGTCCAAGGGAGGTGTGAGGGCATCAAACCTAAAATTTGGAGGGGTTTTTTGAAGAGAAAACACCCATCATCCAGCTTCTGCATGGCCTCCAGAAAAAAACAGTTCTACTCCACATGTGTTGGGAGGCCGTCAGAGGGACCGAAGCAAGGAAGTAACAAGAGGCCATTTGATCTATGAAAATGGTTTGTTGCTACACGTGGAATCGGTTAGATGAAGATCAGCAGTCCCATCAAGAATGAGAGAGGAAGAAGAGAAATTGTATGTAGTAAATGCCCAGGAACTGAGTGTACCCTATCAAATACAGAAGAGCTGAGGAACATTGAGGATGATGTTAGTCACGGCACTGTCCACGTGGTCGTCAACAACCAGGTAACCTGGGTGGCTCTGGGGTCTTGGCACAGAGAAAGGGAGGCCACAGCAGCGCTGGGACTTTGCCCTGAGCCTTCTTTGCTCACGTCAGTCTTAACTTAGGATGACATGTTCTTATCATCTAGTCCATTCGTTGTTTTCTGATTAATCAACTTGGACAAACAGGATACTTTCTTTAAAGTGGAGAGATTTTAATTTTGCTGTTTAAGATAATGTTATTTTAGAATATTTCCTTCTAGACCCACAAGCATGTAGATGACTTTTCCTCCATCCCCTTCTTATTTACCACAGTATTTTTTCATGTCATTACACATTCTTAAAATATTAGTTTTGACGGAAATATCCATATAGGTTGTTTCATAAAATAGATATTTGCTATGTTGTTAGACTTTTCAGATTCTCATTTTTAACTGTTTTCAATAGCACTTGAAAAAAATTTTTGTAAGTAAATATATCTGCCCAACTCTGAAGCATATTCCTGTTATACCTGGTCCTTCCTGTACCATGTATCCAAGAGTTTGCCTCACCAACTTCTATGAACTTTCAGATAATGGATATTTGAGTGTCTTTAAGTACCAGCACCGTGCCAGCTACCAAGCTGAGAAGGGGCATGTTCCCCATCATCATGGAGCTTACAGTTCAGTTGAGGGTGGGCACAGGAGTGCCTACCAGGTATTGGGTTAGCCTGCAGGTGTTTCTCTGAGGATCTGACCTTTAGGTGGAAATGCAAGGTCAGCTAGGCAAATGTTAGGTGGCAGCAGAGCGAGTCAGGGAAGGGGCCCCTCTGTCCAAGGGAGGGTGTGAGGGCATCAAACCTAAAATTTGGAGGGGTTTTTTGAAGAGAAAACACCCATCATCCAGCTTCTGCATGGCCTCCAGAAAAAAACAGTTCTACTCCACATGTGTTGGGAGGCCGTCAGAGGGACCGAAGCAAGGAAGTAACAAGAGGCCATTTGATCTATGAAAATGGTTTGTTGCTACACGTGGAATCGGTTAGATGAAGATCAGCAGTCCCATCAAGAATGAGAGAGGAAGAAGAGAAAATTGTATGTAGTAAATGCCCAGGAACTGAGTGTACCCTATCAAATACAGAAGAGCTGAGGAACATTGAGGATGATGTTAGCACACAATAGCTGCCACTTACTGAGTGCCTGTTGCATGCCAGACACTAAGTTAGCGATTCACATCCATTAACTTAATGCATACCTTTGTTATCTGTGTAGTGGGCCCTGTCATTCCCATTTTTACACAGGAGAAGATTGAGCAGGGAGTGAGCTTCTTGAGGGTTGATATTTGAATTGCTTTCTTTCTAAGAACAGTATTAAGAATGTGTGAAAGAAAGAGAAAGGTCTAAAAAACAGTGTATCACTAAACTGTTTTATATAGATGACCACGCAGACTGTCTTTTCTTGGGGCGGGGGGCACTTCTATTGGTCTTTCATTTATCTATTTGCATCCGTCTTTGTTCTCTGGACCCCGTGGGCCTCCCATCGCAGTGGCCTCTGTCGCTGCAGAGCACCAGCTCTGGGCGCATGCGCTCCAGAGCTCCAGCTCGGTAGTCGGACACATCTGTCCGTTTGCTTCGCGGTATGTGGGATCCTCCCAGGCCGGGGATCGAACCGGCGCCCCTTGCACTGTGAAGCCGGGGTGTCCTTACCCACTAGACCACCAGGGAAGCCGGCACAGACTGTCCTTACTGCTGTTTGGGTAAGGGCTGAGTTGTTAACAGAATGATCTTCAGTCTGAGAAGAGCGCAGTGAAGAACATTCAGAGGGATTGGAATCCCAGGACACAGGGAGTTTGTTTTGTTTTCGTTTTTCTTTTGAGAGAAAAGTTTTTCCATGAGTAGTCTCCAGAATCAGGTGAATTTCATCCCAGATTTTCTCTTTTTTTTTTTTGATTATTTATTCTTATGGCAGAAACTACTTGATATTCTCTTATAGATCCTGGCAAGTAGGAGAGGTGCCAAAAGACTTAAAATTCTGTTAGGAGGGCTTCCCTGGTGGTCCAGTGGGTAAGGACACCACCTTGGAGTGCAAGGAGCACCGGTTCGATCCCTGGCCTGGGAGGATCCCACGTGCCGCAGGGCAGCTGGACGGATGTGTCCAACTAGCGGGCCGGAGCTCTGGAGCGCATGCGCCCAGAGCCAGTGCTCTGCAGCAACAGAGGCCGCTGCAATGGGAGGCCCACACAGACCAAAGAACAAAGATAAATAAATGAAAGATCAATGGGAGTGGCCAAAAAAAAAAAAAAGAATTTTTTTTGTTTAGAAAACCTCCCTGGCAGTCCAGTGTTAAAACTCCATGATTCCACTCCAGAGGTCATGAGTTCAACCCCTGGTCAGGGAACTCAGATCCTGTAAGCCACACAGTTCAGCCATAAAAACAAAACAAGACAAAAATATACGTATATAATTGCTGCACAATATCTCAATGAAACTGGAAGAAATAAATAAATACATAAAACTGAAATAATCATATGGAGGGGCATTGTGAGGAAGCTGTCACCACTGCAGCAAGACTGGAAACCAAAATTAGTACCACTGCATCAGTGGGGAACTATTAAGTAATGCATGATATATCCATAAGTGTGTTATAAAGCTTGAATGAATTAACACATATAAATCAATATACATAAAGTGCACAGAGTAGAGCCTGGTAGTGCTAGTAGTAAAGAATCCTCCTGCCAGTGCAAGAGACATAAGAAACACAGGTTTGATCCTTAGGTGGGAAAGATCCCCAGAGGAGGGCATGGTAACCCACTTGCCTGGAGAATCCCATGGACAGAGGAGCCTGGCAGGCTGCAGTCCATAGGGTCACAAAGAGTCAGGCAAGACTGAAACAACTTAGCATGCACGCATAAGTAAGCACTAATATAAGTTAATGGCAACCACAGTGTAATAAAGCCATATGAAAGAATGGATCTGTGTATACTGTTGAAATGGCCTATAAGAGAACATTAAATTGGATAAAGAGTACAGAGCAGAATGTGGAGTGCCGCTCTGTTGCAGTGTGTGAAGGGGTACAGGTGTGCCCACCACGTGTGCTTAAAGATACAGAAGTCGGTAGCAGTGGCAGATGTTGGGGAGGGCAGCTGGCCGACTGAGATCTCAGAACTTACAAGCAGTTCACTTTGTGTGAGGTTCTGGCTGTACTGGACACGTTATGATCCCTGTCTTACCTGGTCCCTACCCTCAGCCCCCTATGGCGAGACGCAGATAGACCATGGGATTGTGCAAGGAGTCTGTCAGAGTTCATCAGAATTCTCCATGGTATCTCATTTTTTAATGTTCTCATCAATGTCTGATAAGTTATAATCTTTTCTTTAGTCATAAATCTTTTAAATCTTTTCTTTGATGATAAAGGAGTTTATGTAAAAGCAGTTCATCATAAATAACTAAAGAACTCTCAGACTTCTGTAAGAACTACAGTTTTGCTAATGCTTTCTTCGGTCTTTCTGGTACCATCATTCATGATGTAGGGTCAGTAAGATCTGTAGCAGGAAAAGAAGGGCCTGCTTGGCTGAGGTTCTCATTCCACTAAGAACACACCTAGGACCTCCCCTTCTTCATTTTTCTCCTAAGGAAGACACCAGATGCAAAGTATTTTTGTTCATCAAAACCAAAGAATCTTTGGATAATTTTGGCAAAACTAAAGGAAGCAGTGGTATATAATCATTAGAATATTTAATATCCTAGTAAGACAGTCACAGTATGGCGAGTGGAAGTGCAGAGCACCCGTGCTGGCTACCCACTCCAGTGTTCTTGCCCGGAGAATGCCATGGACAGAGGAGCCTGGTGGGCTACAGTCCATGGGATTGCAAAAGAGTCTGACACAACTCAACAGGAACAGCAGGCCTAAGAGGATACTGTATTTTGTTCATGGACGTATGGAATACATCTAGCAACATGTGGAAACTATCCTCTACTTTCAGGGTCATGTATTAGCGCACTTTCTGTATGTTTGAAGTAGTTCATAAAATACATTTTAAGTGCAGGCTGCAAAATTACGACTATATGACAAACTTTTGTGTATCTTAGTGATGAGGCCTTTACATTTTCTACTCAAAGAGAACATTAAATTGGATAAAGAGTACAGAGCAGAATGTGGAGTGCCGCCTGTTGCAGTGTGTGAAGGGTACAGGTGTGCCCACCACGTGCTTAAAGGTACAGAAGTCGGTAGCAGTGGCAGATGTTGGGGAGGGCAGCTGGCCGACTGAGATCTCAGAACTTACAAGCAGTTCACTTTGTGTGAGGTTCTGGCTGTACTGGACACGTTATGATCCCTGTCTTACCTGGTCCCTACCCTCAGCCCCCTATGGCGAGACGCAGATAGACCATGGGATTGTGCAAGGAGTCTGTCAGAGTTCATCAGAATTCTCCATGGTATCTCATTTTTTAATGTTCTCATCAATGTCTGATAAGTTATAATCTTTTCTTTAGTCATAAATCTTTTAAATCTTTTCTTTGATGATAAAGGAGTTTATGTAAAAGCAGTTCATCATAAATAACTAAAGAACTCTCAGACTTCTGTAAGAACTACAGTTTTGCTAATGCTTTCTTCGGTCTTTCTGGTACCATCATTCATGATGTAGGGTCAGTAAGATCTGTAGCAGGAAAAGAAGGGCCTGCTTGGCTGAGGTTCTCATTCCACTAAGAACACACCTAGGACCTCCCCTTCTTCATTTTTCTCCTAAGGAAGACACCAGATGCAAAGTATTTTTGTTCATCAAAACCAAAGAATCTTTGGATAATTTTTGGCAAAACTAAAGGAAGCAGTGGTATATAATCATTAGAATATTTAATATCCTAGTAAGACAGTCACAGTATGGCGAGTGGAAGTGCAGAGCACCCGTGCTGGCTACCCACTCCAGTGTTCTTGCCCGGAGAATGCCATGGACAGAGGAGCCTGGTGGGCTACAGTCCATGGGATTGCAAAAGAGTCTGACACAACTCAACAGGAACAGCAGGCCTAAGAGGATACTGTATTTTGTTCATGGACGTATGGAATACATCTAGCAACATGTGGAAACTATCCTCTACTTTCAGGGTCATGTATTAGCGCACTTTCTGTATGTTTGAAGTAGTTCATAAAAATACATTTTAAGTGCAGGCTGCAAAATTACGACTATATGACAAACTTTTTGTGTATCTTAGTGATGAGGCCTTTACATTTTCTACTCAAAGAGAAAATGTTCTTTTTAAGTAAACAAAGTGCAAAATTAGAGAAAAAATAGGATCTGAAATTTTATATTTAAATTATATATGTATGCATGCAAAGAAGATTATCTAGAAAGGAAAGCATCAAAATATTTATAATGAACCTGGTAGAATATCAGTGATATTGTTTAATTTTTCATACTGTCTTCCAAACTCTCTTTAACATGTATGAATTTTGTTACCACATAGGAAAAAAAAGAAAGAAAACAACCCTTTGGGAAATGTCTTAGAGTAGACCACGTATAGCCAAGTGACCACCAGCAGGTGGCCTTCGGCTCTACCCTGCCTACCCTCAGCCCCGTCCTCACCCTCAGACATATCTGCTCTTGCTCCAGCCCTGCCCCAACCCTTCCGCTGGCTAGCGGGGTAGGCTTGCCCTGGCCCACCCCACCTCTGCCCTGCTGGTGCTTAGTGTGCCCGAGCTCCCTAGCCAAAATGCCTGTCCCTTGCAGATTGGCTTCACCACGGACCCGCGCATGGCCCGCTCCTCACCCTACCCCACCGATGTGGCCCGAGTGGTGAATGCCCCTATCTTCCACGTGAACTCCGATGACCCAGAGGCAGTCATGTATGTGTGCAAGGTTGCAGCTGAGTGGAGGAGCACCTTCCATAAGGATGTGGTGGTGGACCTGGTGAGTAACCTTAGCCTGTATCCTGGAGAGAGGGGATAGGGCTCCCTTAGGTACTGGAGCCACCTCACTGCTCCTTCCAAGAGCTCCAGTGTCTGGCTTCACCAGCTTGGGGAAGAAGATAATTGGGAGCCTGTCCCGAGATAGTCCCAGGTCACTCTTGTTTCATCTTGGGTGACAGTCAGAGCAAGTCTAATGTGAGTAGGAGAGGGAGATAGGACCCCGATTCTAGAGGAAGTCAACTAAGGTGTCACCTAGGAGAGATGGGACAGGCCCTCATGGGTCCTGGATCCCAGCTGACATGGTCCCTGATTCTGGGGTCTCCCGGCTGTGCACAGGTGTGTTACCGCCGCAACGGCCACAACGAGATGGACGAGCCCATGTTCACCCAGCCGCTGATGTACAAGCAGATCCGCAAGCAGAAGCCCGTGCTGCAGAAGTACGCCGAGTTGCTGGTGTCGCAGGGCGTGGTCAACCAGCCTGAGTACGAGGTGCGTCCCTGGCTCTGTTCCCAGTGGGCCTTTCCAGAGCCGAGGAGGGCTGGAGAAGGCCCGCCACAGGGCCAGTGCTCACTTTTAGAGCACTTGGGATCCAAGTGAGAACGCGTGAGGTGTTGACAAGTACAGCATTTTAGCACATAAATGGTAGAGGTGGAGGGTCCGGGCTACTGAAGAGTTAGTTCTGTGAGGGAGGTGGGACCTGAGAGAACTTCACTGTGGCCTCTGACAGCCACAGAGCCCAGTGCCCTGGGGTGGCTGGGTGAGAGATTGGTGAGGGACCCAGCTCAGTAGGCCTGCTGCCACCTGATCTTTCTGACTGGTCATGAGAGACAAGGCCATGCGGGGTGATGAAGAGAGACGAGCAGTGCGGGTTATGAGCAAGCAGAGACAGAGGCCTGGGAACGGGGGTGGTGCCAGGATCGGAGGCAATGCTGGGAATGGCACTCGGCTCCAGTCTTCCTGTCGCCGCGCTTGGACCTGCAAAGCCTGGACCCGTTCATCAGAGACTGTGGAGGGAGGGTGAGCGGGGACAGGACTCCAGTGGGACCAGGATCCACAGCCAGCCGTGGAGAAGAAGCCAGTGGGATGAAAATGTTAAAATGTAGGCTTCCCACAGATGTCACAAAGCCGACGCCTATTGGGAGGAGAAAGCTGGGGGCCCGTGGAGTCTGAGGCACTCTGCCCCAGGGAAGTGCCGGCGCGCTGCTGTGCGCCCGGCGTGCCCCGTGCAGAGCAGCCCTGACGGCTGTGTTGTGCCTGACCCTCCAGGAGGAGATCTCCAAGTATGACAAGATCTGTGAAGAGGCCTTCGCCAGATCCAAAGACGAGAAGATCTTGCACATCAAGCACTGGCTGGACTCCCCCTGGCCTGGTGAGTGAGGAGGGGTCCCAGACTCAGTGCCCCGACTGGCACTCTCGAGAGGAGTGAGATCCCAGCTGCCTCTCGCAGGAGCTTGTGTGTCCGCGATCCCTGTGTCAGCCTGCCCCTCTGTCCCAGGCTTCTTCACCCTGGACGGGCAGCCCAGGAGCATGACTTGCCCCTCCACGGGCCTGACGGAGGATATTCTCACCCACATTGGGAACGTGGCCAGCTCCGTGCCGGTGGAGAACTTCACCATTCACGGAGGTAAGCGTGCCATCCCAGCCTTGGGAAGGGTTGGACCAGGTCTGGTGCCGACTCCTCTCTGGCCTGAGGCTGGTCCCCACCCTGCTCAAGTCCTGCCCCGGCGTGGTCCTCAGCCAGCGTAGCAGTGGAGGAAGGGCTGGGATGTCACAGCCTTTCTGGTCAGGTCGCTGTTCTTGCAATTCCGGACTCCCAGAAGCTGGGGCCACGGGAAGCTCGGCTCTTTTCCGAGAGGGTGTGCAGGGCAGCTGGTGAGCCCTCTGTCTCTGCAGGGCTGAGCCGGATCCTGAAGACACGTGGGGAGCTGGTGAAGAACAGGACCGTGGACTGGGCTCTGGCAGAGTACATGGCTTTTGGCTCCCTCCTGAAGGAGGGCATCCATATCCGACTGAGCGGCCAGGATGTGGAGCGGGGCACGTTTAGGTAAAGGTCTCGGTGTGCTTGTGGGCTCTTGAAAGCGTAGGAAGAGCAGAGGAAGGGCTCTGGTGTTTCTCTTCCAGAAGAAAATCACGGCCAGGAAGCAGTGATTAGATCCCATTGTCTCAGGCCCAGAAGCACCCTTTCCTGCTCTGGTTAGAGGCTTCTGTTAAGAACGAGGCTCCGGGCTCCCAGCGGCGGCTGTGCGTGGGGCCTCTGAGCAGCGGGCAGGGCTGGCTCCTGCCTGCTAACCTGTGCTGTTCTGCCTCAGCCATCGCCACCACGTGCTGCACGACCAGAACGTGGACAAGAGAACCTGCATCCCCATGAACCACCTCTGGCCCAACCAGGCCCCCTACACCGTGTGCAACAGCTCGCTGTCCGAGTACGGGGTCCTGGGTGAGCGCCGGGGCCCGCCAGGCCCTCCTCCCCGCCCTTGCCAGCCGGCCTCTCCCCGCTGCTTCCACTGCCACCCCCTTCCCTCTCACCCCTCCTCCTCTCCCCACGCACCAGCTGACCGCTGTCTGGTCTTCTCCCTTCCTCCTGCTCTGCAGGCTTTGAGTTGGGTTTTGCCATGGCCAGTCCGAACGCCCTGGTCCTCTGGGAGGCCCAGTTTGGTGACTTCCACAACACGGCCCAGTGCATCATCGACCAGTTCATCTGCCCAGGACAAGCCAAGTGGGTGCGGCAGAACGGCATCGTGCTGCTGCTGCCCCACGGCATGGAGGGCATGGTGAGCCCGCCCCTTCCCTGGCACACCTAGGAAGGGCCTGCCTGGGACCCTGGCACAGTGCGGTGCTCCCTTGGAGCACCATCTCCCTGGGAGCCAAGAGGCAGGTCCTGCTTGTTTTGGATGAGAGGTTGGGGTGTGGCGAGGTCCTCTCGGGTTCAGACAGTCCCTGCTCTCTTCCTCCTCCCCAGGCCCCGTAGCGGCCTTTCCTAGGACTCCGGTCTGGAAGCCACGAGGAGCCAGAAGTGCTAGGCCCTGACCTGCTGTGGTGCTCCCCTCCCCTCCATAGGCAGGAGGACGAGGAGTCAAAGTGTCAGCAGGAAAGAGCTGGTTCGGTGTTTTCCAGACCAGAAATGAGCAAGTTGGTTAAGGAAGAGAAGTCCAGAGTACAGCTATCAGCATGGGGGCAGCTCCTGATCTGTAACTTGTGTGTCTGGTTCCAGGGCCCAGAACATTCCTCCGCCAGGCCAGAGCGGTTCCTGCAGATGTGCAATGATGACCCAGACGTCCTGCCGGTGAGTAGCCACCACCTGGGTGTCTGTGGGCGCCTCAGAAGGCACCACTGCTGTGTCCCTCCCAGGAGTCTCAGGTGGGCCCCAGGCACCCAGGTGGGTGACGTCCTGGAAAAGAGAGGCCCCCTCAGAGCACAGAGGACAGTACCAGGCTGCCTCTTGCAGCAATGCTCTCTGGGCTTTGATTCAGGCAAACTGTTTATTGCAGCTTTCAGGACTTTAGTTCTCTGACCGGGGATTGGACCCTCGCCCTCGGGAGTGACAGCTGAGAGTCTTAGCCACTGAACCGCCAGGGAATTCCCTCGGCGAACATTTTAGGACATTTAGCACTCTGGGGTGATTGTAGTGAAACCTTCAGAGCTGGGACAAAATTATTGGGAGTCAGCTTCTCAGGAAAACCTGTATTGGTTTTAGGTAAAACCTGTGTCTGGTGTCGCGAAGAGTCAGGCGTGACTGAGCGACTGAACTAACTGAATGAACTGTCTGTCCCGGGCAGGCGGTAGCTTTCGGAGAAAGAGGGACTCCACGGGACTGAGAATCCCATTCAGAGCCTGGGGCTGCCTGGCCGAGCTCTCGTCAGTGTCCCCTGCGTCTGCGGCTCTGGGGGCGGCGCCTGAGGCTGGGACCCAGTGCCTCCCACAGTGGGGTGCTGACTCATCTGGCCTCTGGCCCTTTCCCTCTTTGCTGCAGGACCTCAAGGAAGCCAACTTTGACATAAATCAGCTATACGACTGCAACTGGGTCGTCGTCAACTGCTCCACCCCGGGCAACTTCTTCCATGTGCTGCGACGCCAGATTCTCCTGCCCTTCCGGAAGCCGGTCAGTGGGGGTGTCCCGGCTCAGAGAGGCCTGACCTGAGGACTCCAGGCCCCCAGCCCCAAGGGATGATGGACATGTGAGCGGGTGGTTGTAGGTGATGTGGTGAGCTTGAAGGAGAGGTGAGCCCCTCAGGGGCTGAGGGAATGGAGGGTCCCCAGGAAGGAGCCTCTTGGGCGGAGTGTTGAAGGGTGAGTAGGAGTGTGTGTGAAGGGTCCAGGGGGAGAAAGCCTCTTGCTGCTGCTGGTCACGGTGCAGGGCCAGACACGCCTATGGAAGAGGACACCCCTGGCCGCGGGCAGGGACGCCCAGGAAAGGCTCAGGTGTCTTTCCCAGGTATAGGGTAGGGGTTGCCAAGAGCAGGCTGGGGTGGGTGCTGGAGGAGAGGGTGTCCAGCTGAGCAGAGCCCAGTGTCTCAGGGAGGAGGAAGACAGCATCATCCTGTTTTCCTCCTTCTCCTCTGCCGTGCGGCTCTTCCTGACTGTGGAGCCAGGAGGCAGCCCCGGGGCCTGCTCTGAAGGTGGGCCTGGGCAGCGCCTTGCAGCCCTCTTCCTGTGCTCCTCCTTACAGTGCCTCCTTCAGATGCTGAGAACCTGGTCCATCATGAGTCTGTGCTTCTGTGTTTCAGTTAATCATCTTTACCCCCAAATCCCTGCTGCGGCACCCTGAGGCCAGATCCAGCTTTGATGAGATGCTTCCAGGTAGGCGGGAAGGGACTGGGCACCCTATGCAGAGGGCTTGTCCGTCTCACTGTGGTCCTTGCCACATTCTTGGTTAATGGGTGAAGGCCACTGAACACTGCAGCCAGGACGCCAGAGCTTGCATGCAGATTGGTCGGACAGCACGTTTCATGTCACCCCAGGGGACACAGCCTCTGCTGTGGACTCTTGCAGCCTAGGACTCTTGCAGAGGCAGTGAAAACGAGTGAAACGAGTCTGAGGTTAGAGTTCACCCTGCTGCCCGGGTACTGCTCCTGGGGACTGACGGCAGCCAGGGCCAGCGGAACAGCAGCGCAGGTTGAGTAGGGCCTGCAACATACCAGACAGCACACAGCCCTACTTGCTCCCAGCCCCTTTTAGTCTCCCATCCAGGTACAGCCTTTCTTTGCCTCTTTTTGTTGTTAAATTGAAATATATGTTCTATAAAATATACCATCTTTGCCACTTTTAAAAAATTTTTATTTTGCTTTTTACTTTTACAGAGTTTTGTTGTTTACAGATACATATGATCCCAGATTGGTCATATGTATACCCTCCCATCTTTTTATTAAACATTTTTATTTTTTATTTATTTATTTTCATCGATCTTTATTCTTTGGCCTGTGTGGGCCTCCCATTGCAGCAGCCTCGCTATTGCAGAGCACCCACTCTGAGCACAAGCGCTCCAGAGTGCTGGCTCATAATTGGACACACCCGCCCAGCCACTCTGGGGCACGTGGAATTTTCGTGAGCCAGGGATCAAACCGGTGTCCCTTGCACTGCAAGGCAGACTCTTTACCCACTGGACCACCAGGGAAGCCCTTGGCCACTCTTAAGTGTACAGTTCAGGCGTATTCATAAACACGCTCACAGGATTTCCTTGGCAATCCAGTGCTTAAGATGCTGCGCTTCCAGGAGAGAGGGGACATATGTATCCCTATGACTGATTCATGTTAATATTTGACAGAAAACAACAAAATTCTGTAAAGCTATTATCCTTCAAGTGAAAAAGAGAGAGAGAGAGATGAGGCACTTCCACTGCAGGGGGCACGGACTTGATCTCTAGTTGAGGAAAAACAACTCCCCATCTCCCCTTCTCCCCCAGCCCCTGGCACACCATCCTATTTTCTGTCTGAGTTTGACTCCTCTAGGAACTGCATCTAAGTGGAATTGTGTAGTATTTGTCTTTATGTGGCTGGCTTATGTTCTCAGGGTTCATCCACGTGGTGGCCTGGGTCAGCATTTCCTTCCTCAGGCTGACTAGTGCTCCACTGTACGTGTGCACCCTTTGTGTTTAGTCACCTGTCAGTTGGGTCACCTCCACATTTGTGCTTTGGGAAATAATGCTGCTATGAACATGGGTGTGCACATCTCTCTTCAAGACCTTCCTTTCCATTCCTTTGCTTTTATTTCTTTTTTTTTTTTTTCCTGTGCTTTGGATTTTTACAATTTCCATTCTTTGTAAATCTCTTTAAATTTCTTAAATTCTTCCTGTGTTCAAGATACTGTGAAAATTGCCTTTTGTGTCTTTCCATTCCTTTGGGTATAAACCAAGAAGCAGAATTGCCGGGTCATACGGTCATTCTTAGAGCATACCATACTGTTTTCCACAGTGGTTCCCAACAGTGCACAAGGGCTCCGGTTTCTCCACCTGGCTTTCCAACACTGCTGTTTTCTGTTTCTGTCTTTTTTTTTTTTGTCATGGCCATCCCCATGACCGTGAAGTAGGACCTCATTGCAGTTTTGGTTTTCATTTCTCTAATGATTAGGGACGTTGAACGTCTTTTCATGTGCTCACTGGCCATGTGTGTGTTGTGTCTGAAGAAAGGTCTCAGTCCTTGTCCATTTTTAAATTGAGCTGCTTATTGTTGAGTTATAAGATTTCTTTCTGTTTATTGCATATCAGTGCCTTATCAGATACATGACTTGCAGCTGTTTTCTTCCATCTGTGTTGTCTTCTGATGCACAAAATTTTTTAGTTTTTATAAAGTCCACTTTTTCTTTTTTTTTTTTCTTAAGTTGCCCGTGCTTCTGGAGTCACATATAAGAAATCCCTGTCAAATTCAGTGTTTAGGTTTTACAATTTCAACTTGTGTATCTGCCTCTTTTTTTTTTAAGTTTTATTTTGTTTTTTACTTTTACAGAGTTTTGTTGTTTACAGATATGTGTGATCCCAGATTAGTTATATGTATATCCTCCCCTTCCCACCCCTCCAGGCCATCACACAGCACCCTTGCAGGATCCCCTTTTCTCACAGTGCAATGACAATAGCTATTTTTTTCACATATGATAGTATAGGTTTTCATGCTACTTCCTTTACGCCTCCCACCCACTGTCCATATGTCTGCTGTCCATGTCTGTTTTTCCATCGTTTCACTGTGTGTGTTATTACCATCCTACTAGATTCCATTTATGTATTAGTATATTGTACTTGTCCTTCTGTTTTTGACTTACTTCACTTTTTATAATAGGTTCTAGATCAAGCCACCTCATTAGGACTGATTCTTCTGCATTTCTTTTGACAGCTGTATAGTGTTCCATTGTATATATGTACCAGAGCTTTTGTATCCATTCATTCGTTGATGGGCATCTAGGTTGCTTCCATGTTCTAGCTATTGTATAGAGAGCTGCAATGAACATTGGAATACAGGTGCTTCTTTCAGTTTTGATTTCATCAGGGTATAAGCCTAAGAGTGAGATTGCTGGGTCGTATGGTGCTTCTATTTTTAGTTGTGAGTCTGCCTTTTGAGTCAGTGTTTTTTTCTGGTGTGAGAGCCTAGCTTCATTTGCATATGGATATCCAGTTTTCCCAGCACCTTTTGAAGAGACTGTCCTTCCCCCGTTGCCCCTGGTATTTGGTTTCACATATCGTCTTTTCATGTGCTCACTGGCCATGTGTGTGTTGTGTCTGAAGAAAGGTCTCAGTCCTTGTCCATTTTTAAATTGAGCTGCTTATTGTTGAGTTATAAGATTTCTTTCTGTTTATTGCATATCAGTGCCTTATCAGATACATGACTTGCAGCTGTTTTCTTCCATCTGTGTTGTCTTCTGATGCACAAAATTTTTTAGTTTTTATAAAGTCCACTTTTTCTTTTTTTTTTTTCTTAAGTTGCCCGTGCTTCTGGAGTCACATATAAGAAATCCCTGTCAAATTCAGTGTTTAGGTTTTACAATTTCAACTTGTGTATCTGCCTCTTTTTTTTTTAAGTTTTATTTTGTTTTTTACTTTTACAGAGTTTTGTTGTTTACAGATATGTGTGATCCCAGATTAGTTATATGTATATCCTCCCCTTCCCACCCCTCCAGGCCATCACACAGCACCCTTGCAGGATCCCCTTTTCTCACAGTGCAATGACAATAGCTATTTTTTTCACATATGATAGTATAGGTTTTCATGCTACTTCCTTTACGCCTCCCACCCACTGTCCATATGTCTGCTGTCCATGTCTGTTTTTCCATCGTTTCACTGTGTGTGTTATTACCATCCTACTAGATTCCATTTATGTATTAGTATATTGTACTTGTCCTTCTGTTTTTGACTTACTTCACTTTTTATAATAGGTTCTAGATCAAGCCACCTCATTAGGACTGATTCTTCTGCATTTCTTTTGACAGCTGTATAGTGTTCCATTGTATATATGTACCAGAGCTTTTGTATCCATTCATTCGTTGATGGGCATCTAGGTTGCTTCCATGTTCTAGCTATTGTATAGAGAGCTGCAATGAACATTGGAATACAGGTGCTTCTTTCAGTTTTGATTTCATCAGGGTATAAGCCTAAGAGTGAGATTGCTGGGTCGTATGGTGCTTCTATTTTTAGTTGTGAGTCTGCCTTTTGAGTCAGTGTTTTTTTCTGGTGTGAGAGCCTAGCTTCATTTGCATATGGATATCCAGTTTTCCCAGCACCTTTTGAAGAGACTGTCCTTCCCCCTTTGCATGGTATTGGTTTCCATTTGACCACATACATGAAGGTTCATTTCTCGGCTCTGTTCTCTTCCATTGGTCTATATATCTGTCTTTATGCCGGTACCACACTCTGATATTGTGACTTTGTAATAAATTTTGAAATCGGGAGACATTAGTCCTCCAGCTTTGTTTTCCTTTTTTAGGATAGTTTTGACTATTCAGGGTCCCTTGGGATTCCATGAATTTTAGGATGGATTTTTATTTCTGCCAAAAAACATCATTGGGATTTTGATAAGGATTGCGTTGAATCCATAGATTGCTTTGGTAGTATGAGCATCATGACAGTGGTAGGTCTCCCAGTCTACGAACACAGATGGCGTTCCACTTACTGGCATCTTCTTTCACCTCTTTCAGTGATGTTCTCTAGTGTTCAGTGTATACATTTTTCATTTTCTTGGTTAAGTTTATTCCTAAGTGATTTTATTTATTTGATGCTGTTTTAAATGGGATCTGTTTTCCTTAACTTTCAGATTGTTCATAGAAATACAACTCAATTCTAAGTGTTGATTTTCCATCCTGTAACTTTGCTGAATTCATTTATTAGTTCTAATAGGATTTTTGTGTGTACATGGACTCCTCAGGGGTTTCTACATATAAAACAAACATAATTTTACTTCTTTCTTTCCAATTTAGATACCTTTTATTTCTTTTTTCTGGCCTAATTGCCCTGGCTAGTGTTACGTTGAATAGCAGTGATGACAATGGACATCCTTGCCTTATGTATGATCTTAGAGTAAATGTTTTCAGTCTTTCACCATTGAGTCAGAGGTTCTCGGTGGGTGTCTCGTATCTGGCCTTTCTTTTTGGTGTGAAGGTAGTTTCTTTCTAGTCTGAGCATTTGCGTGTGCAGCATGAGTGTGAGCATGTCGTGTGTTGCTTACATGTCTCTCAGTGAGCCCATCGTCTTGAAGACAGCTTCCTGAAATCAGCCCTTTTCCCAGGGGAGTGATCCAGGCTGTGCATCTCTGAGTGTTTGCTCCAGTTTCCAGTATGGAAAGTTTCTGTGTTTGTAAGCCCAGGAGGAGTCCGAGCAGAGTGCTCACAGTGGGATCTGCTAGGCCTAGTTGTCCCTGAAGCCTGAGACAAGTCACTCTGAAGAATGAACCGAGGTCACTTGCTCTCCGTAGCTGGCCTTGCCTACCATGCCTGTTAGGCAGGCTGTCTCGGTAGAGATTAATTCAGGGACATTACAGACCGGTGGCAGGGGAAGCACTCTGACCCCCAGAAACTGGGGGTTCTTGTGTTGGCCATGGTACAGCCCCATCTCATGGAGGAAGGACACCCTCTGCCAAGTACTGAGCAGACCCCCGGCCGTGGGGATTCTCTCATAGGAACCCACTTCCAGCGGGTGATCCCAGAAGATGGCCCTGCCGCACAGAACCCAGGAAGCGTCAAGAGACTTCTCTTCTGTACCGGCAAAGTGTACTACGACCTCACCCGAGAGCGCAGAGCACGGGACATGGTGGAGCAGGTGGCCATCACCAGGATCGAGCAGGTGAGGTGGTGCTGGCGGTCTTCCTCCAGGTGTCCAGGCCGCGAGCTTTCCTGGAGCTTCTAGAATATCCTCTAGGGGTCACTGAGCTCCCTGCCGGGGACCCCAGCCTCGCCCATCGCTCTGAGCATCTTCTGACGGTAGCTCCTCTCTCTCCCCCAGCTGTCGCCCTTCCCCTTCGACCTCCTGCTGCAGGAGGTCCAGAAGTACCCCAATGCCGAGCTGGCCTGGTGCCAGGAGGAGCACAAGAACCAAGGCTACTACGACTACGTCAAGCCCAGGCTTCGGACCACCATCAGCCGCGCCAAGCCCGTGTGGTAAGGGTGCGGGCAGTCAGCCGGGGCTGGGGCGGGGGAGGGAGCCCGGGCCCCTCAGCGGCCTCCACCATCAGCGCTCACGGCGGCCACCCTCAGGTACGCTGGCCGGGACCCGGCGGCAGCGCCAGCCACCGGCAACAAGAAGACCCACCTCACGGAGCTGCAGCGCCTCCTGGACACAGCCTTCGACCTGGACGCCTTCAAGAACTTCTCATAGATGCTGCCTGGGCTGCTTGGGCCTCCCTCCGCCTCACGACTGCCCCTTGCTTCCAACTAAAGCCTAGCGCCTCCGCGCCACCCGCACCTCTGCCCGTCTGAACCGCACACGCCCCGCGCTCACTTAGAACTAGGCTGCTGCCCCCTCCTGCGCTTGGCTGCCCCCCCAAGCCAGATGCTCCCCGGGCTCTACAACTTCTGTCCAGTTGAGCAGCCTTCACGGAGATAGTGGGGAGTCGGAGGGGGCGGGGAGCTCCCGCGGGCGTCCTGGGAGGGTCCGTCTGCCCCCACCCCCCAGCTCACCCTGCAGGGCCGGCTTCACGCAGCCTCCGCCTGTGCCGGCGGGCCTCGCCACCCGGCGCGGGGCTTGTGCGCATGGACGAGGGTGGCTTCCTCTCCCTGGGCTGAGCCCCAGCCCCCTCGCAGGCGTCAGCCCTGTCCAAGGGTTTGTGGGTGGCTGGGTTCTGGCAGGACCCTCGCCGTGAGGCGGGCTGAGGGCACTGCTGCGGGGCGGCTGCTGCGGAATGGCCCGAGACTGACCTGGCACAGAGGGGGCGGGTCCACTCTCTGCAGCGTCCACTCCCACCCCTCGAGAGGGTCCCGGCCGCGTGCGGGACCATGTACACTCCACCCACCTGGAGCCGGTGTGGCCCGGAAGGGCCGCTCGGGCCTTCAGGGCCGGGGCGCAGGCTGCTTGTCTGGGTCCTGTTCTCCCTTCACCTCCAACTCCATCTCCTTTCCTGTTTCCCTTAAACGCGATGGAGACTCCGAAGCATACTTCTCTCTGCTGTGCCAAAGCTGGTCAGAGGGGAGAGGAGGGCAGACGTGAGGGGCAGCAGGCGGCCAAGGGGCCAGCTCCCCGACCCGTCCCAGGGACAAATCTGATTTATTTATTTTGGTTAAAAAGAAGAATAACAAGAAAACTTTGCGTTGCATTTGGCTTGACCCATAAACTGAGTTCTCCTTGAGCCTGTGTGTGGTGTCTTTCTTTGTCTGCTTCACCGTCTTCCCCGAGGAAAAGAGGCCACCCCAGTCTCTGCCCTGCCTGGGACGTGGTCCCACTCGCCGCCGGATTGTGGTGTGGGCCACACCGAGCAGCCAGGCCACCGTCCTCCCTCTTGCCTGGCCTCTCCATCCTTATTGTGACAGACTGTCTGATACACCCTGGTTTCTGAGTCTCCCCTACGCCCAGGTCCCCCAACACACTCCGCCTAAAGAAGTCCTCTGCAGTCTGGGCTTGAGCCAGCATGCATGGTGGGTTCACCCAGGACTGTTAGCACTCTCCGGGAGCCCACAGCACTCACCGGGCCTTTGGAGGGGAGCCGTCCCCTCTTGACAAGAGCCCCACTGCCTTGAGCCCACAGCACACGAGCTTTGGTTTCCCCGGAGGGTGGACAGGTCCCAGCACTGAAGCAGGGCTCAGGGAAAGCCCAGGTATGGACATTGGGGAACCTTCTGGCATGGGGACCCCCTGATGTTCACCCATTCTCTGGCCGCACCAGGGTCCCTTGTCCCTGAAGCGTTTTCAGAACATCTTCGTTTTGTCGTGGGGCTGCCCAAGGGTCCTCTGGACCTGCCCTTGCCTCAGGCAGGTAGGAGGGACAACAGCCCCTGTGGGTTCAGAGCCAGCATCCCATCCCCATGTCTGATGTGGTCAGCTCTGCAGGTGAGAGCTAAAATAGACAAAAAGATGAGTCTGGGGCCCCTTTCCTTTTCTGGAGAGACTCCCATCTCTTGGAGTGGGTAGCTATCCTGTACCCTGGGGAGTTAGGGTCCACTCTCACCCCAGTCCAGAGCACATAGGGCCAAGACACAAGATGGAAGCTGGGCCCTTGCTGCTTCCAATCTGGTCAGGGTGTGCAGGGTAGGCAAGAGCCCAAGGGGGTCTGGTCACTTCCGGGGTGGGGCAGCTGAGGGAGCCACCCCATGGGCCTGTCTGTTGGGGCTTGGCACCACAGGAATGGGGCAAGAGACTCAGCAGGCCTCTCTGCTCCCGCAGCCCTGTGGGGTTCTGCAGCCCTGCCCACATCCAGGGAGACCAGGCCTGAAGCCTGGAAAGATGAGCCTCAGAACAGACTGGGCTGCACGCCAGACAGACCCTTCTCTGGTGAGTTCTGTTCTGCTTCAGTCATCGATCTTTCTAGAATCAGAGAAGAGCAATGCTAGGAAGGAAGTAGCCTCAGAGTCTAGGAGAGCAGTCTGTGGCCTTAGGGACCTGGCCCAGGGTGCAAGATCAGGTATGGGCATGCACATCCATGTGTGTGCATGTGTGTACATGCCTCTGTGTGTGTGTGCATGTGTGCCCAAGAGTGTGCCTGGCTACTTGACACAGATTCCTGGCCTTTCTGGATATAAAGGCCCATCTCACACCTGCACCTGTGAAAGGAGCAGAAGAGGGTCAGCATGGCAGGAGGGGCTGCCCCTGGGAGGCCTGAGCCAAGGAGGAACCATGTGGGTTAGTGTCCCAGTCTTTTTGTTTGTTTCAAGAATTTTCCCTTTATTTTTATTTTTTTGGTGGGGAGGCGGGTGGACGGGCCACTACTGTTGGTCTTTCATTTATCTATTTTTCATCCATCTGTTCTTCAGCCCATGTGGGCCTCCCATCGCAGCGGCCTCTGTTGTCACAGAGCACCGGCTCTGGGCGCATGCGCTCCAGAGCTCCGGCTCGGTAATTGGACACATGGGTCCAGCCGCTCCGCGGCACGTGGGATCTTCCCAGGCCGGGGATCGAACCAGCACCCGTTGCACTGCAAGGCGGTGTCCTTACCCACTGGACCAACAGGAGGCAAAGGGGCAGGGCGCAACTTTTGAAAGAATGACACGGCCCAAGGTCACAACATAATGAGTCCAACATGGCAGACTAGATCTTGATCCTCCATCAGCAAGCTAAATGACACACCCAGAGGCACCAGGACAGTTCTGCCCCTTTCCGAAAATAGTTGGAATAATCCTCCCACTCATTAGCCTGTGAAGTTACCCAGCCCATAAAAGCTAAGCAGGTCGCACTTTCAAGGCTGCCACACTTGCCCTCTGCCATGGCCCACACTCTGTCTGTGGAGCATGCTTATCTCTGACCCTGAATAAATCCACTCCTTACTTATCCCTTTGTCTCTCCCTGAATTCTTTTCTGCAATGAGACATCAAGAACCTGAGCTCCATTGGGTCCTGAAACCAGGTATGGTGAGTTTTGGCTGGGTTCAAGTCCTGGCCACGCAGATTCAAATCCCAAACTGGGTTTTGGGTCAAAGTCCCAATCCGAGGGAAATGATTTCAATTTGAAGTAAACAGTTTCTGCAGGAGGTGCTGATAGACCTTTCGGGAACTAGCAGCACACTACAGGAGCATCTGAGATTCCAGCGGCTCAAGCCATCTCCCTCTCTGTCTGGAGACCCGTGTCTGAAAGCAAGGTGACGGCAGGGCTGGGCTCCCTCTGGAGGCTCCGAGACAGGATCCTCCTCTGCACGTCCAGCCTCCCAGGCTGGTGGTCTCCTGTCTCCTGTCTCAGCTCTCTGGTCACATCGCTGTCTGAGTCTCGGTCTTTAAAACCTCCCCTAGCCTCTGTCGGGTATTTTCAAAAGGGCCCAACTGAAGAATGTGGGATAAACTCCTCCCACAACTCACACCTTTTGCCATATGAGTGTCAACTACAAATTGGCATTTACCAGTTACATTGCCAATGACTGAACAACAAGGGCACTTGCCATCTGCCTCTGCAGAGACTGAACACTGCTACTGGAAGCTGCTGACCTTCAACATGCCCTGGGGTAGTTCAGGGAGAAGTGAGACACTCTGTGCTCTAGAGAATCTGGTGGTGCAGGCCCTTAGATAGGTGGATGTTTTTAGGAACAGAGTTTTCTTATCCCAATCTTTGCATATCCTCATATTTAGAAAAGCACCAAATCCCTTCATGGTGACATGAGACCCTCCTGACTAACCGCAAACCCTCTGTAAAATGACTGTTTACTGATAGGTTCCTCCCCCTTCCTCAAAACCTTATATATTGATTTTCCTCCTGCTGTCTCTTTGGAGTAGTCACTCAGCTATTCGAGGTGCTGCCTCCTGGGCTGAAGTCCTCATTATGCCCCAAATAAAACTTAACCCACAACTCTCAAGTTGTTCATCTTTTTTTAGTCAACATGAGGTTATATTCATAGGGACTAGGGTATGGACATGGTTTGGGGGGCTACCATTTTGCTCACTGCATAAACCTACATCCAAGAATAAGGAGAGCTACTGTCGGCAAAATAAGATAAGGGGTCCCTGGAGAAAATGAACCAGGCACGGATTTCTTGACATAAGAAGCTATTTTTGCAACCCACTCCAGTATTGCCTGGAGAATCCCAGGGACAGAGGAGTCTCGAGGGCTACAGTCCATGGGGTCGCAAAGAGTTGGACACAAGTGAACTACGAACATTTCACTTTTCAGAGCAATAAAATACTAAAAAAAAGAAAAAATGCACTAAGGCAGTTAAAAGTAGAAGACAAATCACTTCATAGAAAGTATTAAAACTTTCAGCTGATATGATTGTGTTGGCCGAACATTGTTGGAACACAAAACATAGAAGATTTTAGAGTTGGCCAAATTTATATTTGTGCACCATGGTCCTCATTGTATAATCCTGGGCAAGTCATTTAATTTCTAAGGTTTAACAGGCTCATCCATGAACTCATATAGTAATTATGTTGTAGAGTGTTGTGAGAATTATGTAAAATGAAACAACTTGCCTTCTGGACAATACTTAATAAATCTATTTCTTTTCTCTTAACCTGTCAATGAAGGCACAGAGGGAGACAGAAAAAAAGAAAAGAGAGAAGACATTTTTGTTTGTTTTTTAATTCTCTTTGGCTGCATCACATCTTAGTTGTGGCACACAGGGTCTTTTAGTAGCAGCATGCTCTCTTGGTTCCAAAATGTGGGATCTAGTTTCCTGACAAAGAATCAAACTCAGGCACCCTGCATTGGGAGAGTGGAATTTGTGCCACTGGACTGAAAGTGTTCTACCTCATTTTGAGACTTAAACCCCAGGCCCAGACCTAATCAAACCCTGTTTGGGACTTGAACCCACGTGGCCAGGACTCAAACCCAGCCAAAACCCTAGTGATTAAAATCACTCACCCAACGTCTGGACCCACTGAGGCTCAGGTTCTTCATGTCTCTTTGCAGACAAGAATTCAGTGAGAGACAAAGTGATAGGTAAAGAAAAAGATTTATTCAGATTCAGAGAAAGCACACTCCACAGACAGCAAATCCAGTGGCCCCCAAAGCATGGCTTTCTTGGCTTTTATGGGCTGGGTAATTCCGTATGCTAATGAGTGGGAGGATTATTCCAGCTATTTTAGGGTAGGGGCGGGACTGTCCTGGTGCCTCTGGGTGTGTCATTTAGCTTGCTGACTGAGGATCAAGGTCTGGTCTGCCATCTTGGACCCATTTGATTCTAATGGGTTTATGCTGTGCCCTTGAGTTATGTCATTCTTTTCAAAAATTTTGCCCTGTCCCTTTCCCTAGCTTATATTTCCACCAGAGGAATCCCTAAGAGAAGCCATTTTTCTCTTTAGCCATACTGTGATGTAAGCTTGGCTTGCCCTTGAACCTTTCTCAGTAATAATGATCTTAAGAGGAAAAAACATCAAAATGTTACCAAAGAGAAGTAACAAAAGCAAAGATAACAGGTCACTTTTTTAACAGGACTCCCCAGTTCTATTTCTTTGGTAAAGACTCTCCTAAAGCATTTTCCTGAGCTGTTTAGCAAAAGTTAAGCCCCCCTCAGGCACTCAACCACTAGATCAAGTGGAACCTAAATTGGATGATGATGATGGTGATAAAGTTGACCTTTTCTGACCCCATGCCTTCTATCAAGTAAGGCTTGGACTCTGCTGCCCAGGCCCCTTTATGAACATGCACTTTGTTTGTTTTTAATTCTCTTTGGCTGCATCACATCTTAGTTGTGGCACACAGGGTCTTTTAGTAGCAGCATGCTCTCTTGGTTCCAAAATGTGGGATCTAGTTTCCTGACAAAGAATCAAACTCAGGCACCCTGCATTGGGAGAGTGGAATTTGTGCCACTGGACTGAAAGTGTTCTACCTCATTTTGAGACTTAAACCCCAGGCCCAGACCTAATCAAACCCTGTTTGGGACTTGAACCCACGTGGCCAGGACTCAAACCCAGCCAAAACCCTAGTGATTAAAATCACTCACCCAACGTCTGGACCCACTGAGGCTCAGGTTCTTCATGTCTCTTTGCAGACAAGAATTCAGTGAGAGACAAAGTGATAGGTAAAGAAAAAGATTTATTCAGATTCAGAGAAAGCACACTCCACAGACAGCAAATCCAGTGGCCCCCAAAGCATGGCTTTCTTGGCTTTTATGGGCTGGGTAATTCCGTATGCTAATGAGTGGGAGGATTATTCCAGCTATTTTAGGGTAGGGGCGGGACTGTCCTGGTGCCTCTGGGTGTGTCATTTAGCTTGCTGACTGAGGATCAAGGTCTGGTCTGCCATCTTGGACCCATTTGATTCTAATGGGTTTATGCTGTGCCCTTGAGTTATGTCATTCTTTTCAAAAATTTTGCCCTGTCCCTTTCCCTAGCTTATATTTCCACCAGAGGAATCCCTAAGAGAAGCCATTTTTCTCTTTAGCCATACTGTGATGTAAGCTTGGCTTGCCCTTGAACCTTTCTCAGTAATAATGATCTTAAGAGGAAAAAACATCAAAATGTTACCAAAGAGAAGTAACAAAAGCAAAGATAACAGGTCACTTTTTTAACAGGACTCCCCAGTTCTATTTCTTTGGTAAAGACTCTCCTAAAGCATTTTCCTGAGCTGTTTAGCAAAAGTTAAGCCCCCCTCAGGCACTCAACCACTAGATCAAGTGGAACCTAAATTGGATGATGATGATGGTGATAAAGTTGACCTTTTCTGACCCCCATGCCTTCTATCAAGTAAGGCTTGGACTCTGCTGCTGCCCAGGCCCCTTTATGAACATGCATGTATTCTTAGTTTAAATCTTCTCCAATTTTGATGTTCAAGGAGATACTGTATATATTCAGGTCACTCAGAATGGTTGTTCTCTTGCTTTCTATACATCCCCTGTTTGACCAATGTCTGCTTCCCCTAACGCTGCTTTCCTATTCAGGAAAGTGACCTTCCTTGTACTTGCCCCAGGCCCACAGCTAAAGATAGTTCCTACCAAAGGGACAGTGAGGGGCGTGCCCCTCTGCTGGTTTCCGTGGTAACTGATGAGCCAATCTGACTCATCAATTTCCCGTATAACTGGCAACACCCCCACTCCCCATCTCCAGAGCAAACACTTCGGCCACATCCTGCACACATGGTGGGGAGTCACTCCAGGACCTTGTTTCAGAGGTATAAGCCTCCCCTGTCCATTATACTCCTGATGTCTGTGTGGCCAACTCCAGGCTCTTTCTTCTGTCTTGTTCAGTCCTTCAGTCATGTCTGACTCATTGCAGTCCCATGAACTGCAGCATGCCAGGCTTCCCTATCCTTCACTAGCACCTGGAATTTGTTCAAACTTGGATCTATTGTGTCTGTGATGTGTTGGCTAAAAAAGATAAACAGATTGAGAGTTGTGGGTTAAGCTGTATTGGGGGCACAATGAGGACTGCAGCCGGGGAGGCAGTGTCTCAGATAGCTCTGAGAGACTGCTCCAAAGAGGCAGCAGGAGGAAAATCAATACATAAGGATTTTGAGAAAGGGGGAGCTTAATACCAATAATAAAAGCTTTTTGATTAGCCATACTGTGATGTAAGCTTGGCTTGCCTAAAGGATCTTAAGAGGAAAAAACATCAAAATGTTACCAAAGAGAAGTAACAAAAGCAAAGATAACAGGTCACTTTTTTAACAGGACTCCCCAGTTCTATTTCTTTGGTAAAGACTCTCCTAAAGCATTTTCCTGAGCTGTTTAGCAAAAGTTAAGCCCCCCTCAGGCACTCAACCACTAGATCAAGTGGAACCTAAATTGGATGATGATGATGGTGATAAAGTTGACCTTTTCTGACCCCCATGCCTTCTATCAAGTAAGGCTTGGACTCTGCTGCTGCCCAGGCCCCTTTATGAACATGCATGTATTCTTAGTTTAAATCTTCTCCAATTTTGATGTTCAAGGAGATACTGTATATATTCAGGTCACTCAGAATGGTTGTTCTCTTGCTTTCTATACATCCCCTGTTTGACCAATGTCTGCTTCCCCTAACGCTGCTTTCCTATTCAGGAAAGTGACCTTCCTTGTACTTGCCCCAGGCCCACAGCTAAAGATAGTTCCTACCAAAGGGACAGTGAGGGGCGTGCCCCTCTGCTGGTTTCCGTGGTAACTGATGAGCCAATCTGACTCATCAATTTCCCGTATAACTGGCAACACCCCCACTCCCCATCTCCAGAGCAAACACTTCGGCCACATCCTGCACACATGGTGGGGAGTCACTCCAGGACCTTGTTTCAGAGGTATAAGCCTCCCCTGTCCATTATACTCCTGATGTCTGTGTGGCCAACTCCAGGCTCTTTCTTCTGTCTTGTTCAGTCCTTCAGTCATGTCTGACTCATTGCAGTCCCATGAACTGCAGCATGCCAGGCTTCCCTATCCTTCACTAGCACCTGGAATTTGTTCAAACTTGGATCTATTGTGTCTGTGATGTGTTGGCTAAAAAAGATAAACAGATTGAGAGTTGTGGGTTAAGCTGTATTGGGGGCACAATGAGGACTGCAGCCGGGGAGGCAGTGTCTCAGATAGCTCTGAGAGACTGCTCCAAAGAGGCAGCAGGAGGAAAATCAATACATAAGGATTTTGAGAAAGGGGGAGCTTAATACCAATAATAAAAGCTTTTTGATTAGTCACAAGGATCTGTTGTCGCCATGAAGGGATTTGGTGCTTTTCTAAATATGAGGAGAAGCAGGGATTGAGATAAGAAAAACCTGTTCCTAAAAACATCCACCTGTCTAAAGATCTGCCCCACTAGATTCCCTGGAGCACAGAGCGCCTCACTCCACACTGAACGATCTCATGGGATGTTGAAGGTCAGCAGCTGTCACAGCACAGGGTCAGTCTCCACAGAGGCAGGTGGCAAATGCCTTTGTTCAGTCATTGGCAATATAATTGGTAAATGCCAATTGTAGTTGACAGATGCCCTCTAACCATCTCATCCTCTGTTGCCCCCTCCTCCTCCTGCCCTCAGTCTTTCCTAGCATCGGGGTCTTTTCCAGTGAATTGAGTCTTCACATCAGGTAGCCAAAGTATTGGAGCTTCAGCTTCAGCATCATCTTTCAATGAATATTCAAGATTGATTTCCTTTAGAATTAACTGGTTTGATCCCCCGGCTGTCCAAGGGACTCTCGAGAGTCTTCTCCAGCACTATGGACCTTTGTCAGCAAAGTAGTGTCTCTGCTTTTTAATACACTGTCTAGGTTTGTCATGGCTTTTCTTCCAAGGGACAAGCGTCTTTTAATTTCATGGCTGCAGTCACCATTAGCAGTGATTTTGGAGCCCAAGAAAATAAAGTCTGTCACTGTTTCCATTGTTTGCCCATCTATTTGCCATGAAGTGATAGGAGGGATCAGATGCTGTGATTTTAGGTTTTTTGAATGTTGAGTTTTAGGGCAGCTTTTTCACTCTCCTCTTTCAACCTTTATCAAGAGGCTCTTTAGTTCCTCTTTGCTTTCAGTCTAAAAGCTGAGCAACCACAAGCCTTGCAGGCTTTCAGGGTGCAGTCTAACACATATACTCCTGGAGAAGCTAGGACTTTGTTTTATCACTGAACACAGTAGCTCCCTGTCACCCAGTGAGTCAAAACTCTCAAAACACTATACCAGTGTTCCACCCTGCGTTCTATTCCTAGAGGGAAAATCATACATAAGGATTTTGAGAAAGGGGAGCTTAATACCAATAATAAAAGCTTTTGATTAGTCACAAGGATCTGTTGTCGCCATGAAGGATTTGGTGCTTTTCTAAATATGAGGAGAAGCAGGGATTGAGATAAGAAAAACCTGTTCCTAAAAACATCCACCTGTCTAAAGATCTGCCCCACTAGATTCCCTGGAGCACAGAGCGCCTCACTCCACACTGAACGATCTCATGGGATGTTGAAGGTCAGCAGCTGTCACAGCACAGGGTCAGTCTCCACAGAGGCAGGTGGCAAATGCCTTTGTTCAGTCATTGGCAATATAATTGGTAAATGCCAATTGTAGTTGACAGATGCCCTCTAACCATCTCATCCTCTGTTGCCCCCTCCTCCTCCTGCCCTCAGTCTTTCCTAGCATCGGGGTCTTTTCCAGTGAATTGAGTCTTCACATCAGGTAGCCAAAGTATTGGAGCTTCAGCTTCAGCATCATCTTTCAATGAATATTCAAGATTGATTTCCTTTAGAATTAACTGGTTTGATCCCCCGGCTGTCCAAGGGACTCTCGAGAGTCTTCTCCAGCACTATGGACCTTTGTCAGCAAAGTAGTGTCTCTGCTTTTTAATACACTGTCTAGGTTTGTCATGGCTTTTCTTCCAAGGGACAAGCGTCTTTTAATTTCATGGCTGCAGTCACCATTAGCAGTGATTTTGGAGCCCAAGAAAATAAAGTCTGTCACTGTTTCCATTGTTTGCCCATCTATTTGCCATGAAGTGATAGGAGGGATCAGATGCTGTGATTTTAGGTTTTTTGAATGTTGAGTTTTAGGGCAGCTTTTTCACTCTCCTCTTTCAACCTTTATCAAGAGGCTCTTTAGTTCCTCTTTGCTTTCAGTCTAAAAGCTGAGCAACCACAAGCCTTGCAGGCTTTCAGGGTGCAGTCTAACACATATACTCCTGGAGAAGCTAGGACTTTGTTTTATCACTGAACACAGTAGCTCCCTGTCACCCAGTGAGTCAAAACTCTCAAAACACTATACCAGTGTTCCACCCTGTTTCAGTTTCCTATTGCCTAGAGGGAAAATCATAATTATAAAATAGTCATCAGTGGGTTTCTTTGGTGACTCGTTGGTGAAGAATCTGTCTGCCAATGCAGGAGACATGGGTTCAATCCCTGATCTGGGAAGATTCCACATGCCACGGAGCAACTAAGCTCATGTGCCACACTATTGAGCCTGTGCTCTGGAGCCTGTGAGCTGCAGCTCATGAGCCTGCACCCCCTGGAGCCCATGGTCCACAACAAGGGAAACCACTGCAATGGGAAATCCATGCACCACAACTAGAGACTAGCCTCAGCTCACCACACCTAGAGAAGGCCCACACAGCAATAAAGACCCAGTGCAGCCAAAAGTAAATAAATAAAATAAATTTAAAAAAAAAATAGTCATCAAGAGTATTTAAGGCCTTCCCTGGTAGTCCAGTGGTTAAAGACTTCACGCTTTTGCTGAGGAGGTATGCGTTCAATCCCTGGTCAGGGAACTAAGAGCCCACGTGTCACTTGGTGTGACTAAAAATTGAAAACATAAAGGTAAAAAATAGAGTATTTTTAAAAAATGTAAATAGATTTTACAATCTATAAAGAATGCACGCATCCTTATTCACACTTGGTACATTCCTTCCCATCACTTTTGACATTTATTTGGCTGCATCTGGTCTTTGGAGAAGGAAATGGCAACCCACTCCAGTATTCTTGCCTGGAGAATTCCATGAACAGAGGAGCCTGACAGGTTGCAGTTCATGGGGTCTCAAAGAGTCAGACAAGACTGAGTGACTTCTGGGGACTTCCCTGGTGGTCCAGTGGTTAAGACTCTGTGCTTCTGGGCTTCCCCTGGTGGTCCAGTGGATAAGGACACCGCCTTGCAGTGCAAGGGGCGTCGGTTCGATCCCTGGCCTGGGAAGATCCCTGCGGCTGGACTGATGTGTCCAATCACGGAGCCAGAGCTCTGGAGCGCATGCGCCCAGAGCTCGCTCTCTGCAACAACAGACGCCACCGCGATGGGAGGCCCATAGGAGCCGGGGAACAGAGACGGAATGAAAAATGGAGAGGTGGAAGACCAATGGAAGTGGCCCGCCAGCTCCCCTCCCTCCCCAACCTGACCCCCGCCCAAAATAAAAAAAATAAAAAAAAAGACTCTGCGCTTCTGTTGCAGGGGGCCCGAGTTTGATCCCTAGTCAGGGAACTAGATCCCACATGCCACAATTAAGACCCAGTGCAGCCAAATTAAGATAAATAAAGCAATAATTAAAAAAAAAAAAAAGACTGAGTGATTTCTGTGTGATCTGGTCTTAGTTGTGGCGCACAAGATCTTTATTGTGTCTTGTGGCACTCAGACTCTCTATTTGTGGCACATGGGCACCAGAGTGCACAGTCTTCAGTAGTTGTGGGATGTGCTCTAAGTTGCTCCATAGCAGGTGGAGCCTTGGTTCCCCAGCCAGGGATTGAGCCCAGATCCCTTGCATTGTAAGGCAAATTCTTAACCACCAGACCATCAGGGAAGTCCCATTCCCATCGACTTTAAAAATACTTTTCCAGATTTCCCAACACTTCAGTTCTATCTGCATACACATTTCTTTATTCCATACACTTAGTTGTTTTGGTTTAATCACATTAGCTTTAGTTGCTGAACTCATGACACTTCACCTTAAATACTTCTCCTTGAAAATCTCCTAAGAACAAGGGCATTTTCCCAAGCTCACCATGCAGCTGCCACACTCAGGAAATTTCCCATCCACTCAAGGCTATTATGTCATCTCTGGCCCCCAAGTGTCCCAATAATGTCTTTCCTACATCCAGTCCAATCAAGAATCACAGCATTGCATTTTCTTCTTGTTCTTTCCGGTCTCCTTGAAATAGGGCAGGACGCTGTGGGGCCCTCTCATGTATAAAAGCCTTTGTGTGTCTCCCGCTTCTTATTTGTAGAAAAAAGGCTTCAGTCTCCTAGACCTTCCTTGAGTTCCAAAGGGCAGATTCAAACAGTTACTAATTAGGGAAGTGAGGGAACATAGAAACAAAGGAAAGGCAGTCCAAGAAAAACTAGCATGGCCATAGGGCAGGGTCCTGGCTCCTCCTCGGGAGACGTCTCTGAGTTCTGTAGGAGCTGGAGCCCCACCTTCATCGAGAATGGTAACTTCTAGGTGACCACCAGTACGGTGGAGCCCAGACTAACTGGAACCAGAAGACTGATGTTTCAGATTCCTGGAACACCACCCTGCTACCTCATCATGTCTTTCAGTTGCTTAGTCATGTCCAGCTCTTTGCAACCCCACAGTCTGTAGCACACCAGGCTTCCTTGTTCTTCACCACCTCCTGGAGCTTACTCACACTCATGTCCATTGAGTCAATGATGCCATCCAACCATTTCATCCTCTGTTGCCCCTTCTTCTCCTGCCATTTCCATCTCAGAGTCCACTCTCTATTTGTGGCACATGGGCACCAGAGTGCACAGTCTTCAGTAGTTGTGGGATGTGCTCTAAGTTGCTCCATAGCAGGTGGAGCCTTGGTTCCCCAGCCAGGGATTGAGCCCAGATCCCTTGCATTGTAAGGCAAATTCTTAACCACCAGACCATCAGGGAAGTCCCATTCCCATCGACTTTAAAAATACTTTTCCAGATTTCCCAACACTTCAGTTCTATCTGCATACACATTTCTTTATTCCATACACTTAGTTGTTTTGGTTTAATCACATTAGCTTTAGTTGCTGAACTCATGACACTTCACCTTAAAT
This sequence comes from Tragulus kanchil, assembly GCA_022376925.1. Taxonomy (NCBI): domain Eukaryota; kingdom Metazoa; phylum Chordata; class Mammalia; order Artiodactyla; family Tragulidae; genus Tragulus; species Tragulus kanchil. Next base: position 51,380,638 of record JAIOJX010000030.1, read on the forward strand.
ACTTCTCCTTGAAAATCTCCTAAGAACAAGGGCATTTTCCCAAGCTCACCATGCAGCTGCCACACTCAGGAAATTTCCCATCCACTCAAGGCTATTATGTCATCTCTGGCCCCCAAGTGTCCCAATAATGTCTTTCCTACATCCAGTCCAATCAAGAATCACAGCATTGCATTTTCTTCTTGTTCTTTCCGGTCTCCTTGAAATAGGGCAGGACGCTGTGGGGCCCTCTCATGTATAAAAGCCTTTGTGTGTCTCCCGCTTCTTATTTGTAGAAAAAAGGCTTCAGTCTCCTAGACCTTCCTTGAGTTCCAAAGGGCAGATTCAAACAGTTACTAATTAGGGAAGTGAGGGAACATAGAAACAAAGGAAAGGCAGTCCAAGAAAAACTAGCATGGCCATAGGGCAGGGTCCTGGCTCCTCCTCGGGAGACGTCTCTGAGTTCTGTAGGAGCTGGAGCCCCACCTTCATCGAGAATGGTAACTTCTAGGTGACCACCAGTACGGTGGAGCCCAGACTAACTGGAACCAGAAGACTGATGTTTCAGATTCCTGGAACACCACCCTGCTACCTCATCATGTCTTTCAGTTGCTTAGTCATGTCCAGCTCTTTGCAACCCCACAGTCTGTAGCACACCAGGCTTCCTTGTTCTTCACCACCTCCTGGAGCTTACTCACACTCATGTCCATTGAGTCAATGATGCCATCCAACCATTTCATCCTCTGTTGCCCCTTCTTCTCCTGCCCTCAGTCTTCTTTCCCATCATCAGAGTCCACTGCCTCACCACTAATCAATCAGAAGAAACTCACACATCCTGTAGCCCTCCCCTCAAATTCTGCCTATAGAGACTCTCCTTAATAGAGGTCCAGCCAGTGAGGAGGGGCTGTGTCAGGGGGATCTCATCACGCAGGTCAACAGGGAGCCTGTGCAGGGGCTGGTGCACACAGAGGTGGTGGAGCGGGTCCTCAAGAGTGGAAACAAGGTGTCTATTTCAATAACTTCTTTGGAAAACTTGCCATTAAGGTGAGGCCTACTTAGAAGGGCAGCCACAAGACCAAGATGGCCCAGAAGAACAAGTGGAACAAGAAACCAGAAAAAGGAGCCCCCCGTTCCAGAAGATCACCAAGCAGACACCCTGCTCCACACCAACCACAGCCTTTCCTCCCTTAACCACTCTCTGTCATCCGGAGTGAGCAGGCCAGGCTCGCCCACATACAGCCACGTCCGTTCTTCCTGGTCTCCCCAGCGGGGCTACCAGGTGACCCCTGGAGCTGTGCACTCAGACTGGCAACTCTCACAGCCCACGGGTGCAGAGCCGCCCAGCTCACCACTACTTAAGACGGTACGGTGGACTGAGAAACTGGCGGTGCGCTGGCTACTTCCAAGAAGATTCTCGAAGACAGAGCCTTGATCTGCTCCACCCCCAGCTAAAGAAGAACGCATTGCCCAGGGAAGTCAGCCCTCTGGAGGTAGCTGTGATCAGGAGTGTGCTGTCTGGAAAGGGGGCGCTGCCAGGGAAAGGGGTGTTGCAGGCTGCTCCCTCATGGACTCTAGTGATCCTCTGCCAGAACCGGGCTGAATGGCAAGAGTCACTGCGGAAGCAGGAAGCCGTCCAGGAGGTGGACTCTTCAGAAAGTGACACTGAGGAGGGGCCTGAGAACAGCCAAGAGGTACAGGAGCCAAGTTTGGTATCCAACCCAGAAGGGGGCCAAAGTCCACCCTTCAGAGGAGCAGGCGAAGGTGATGAAGAGGAGGAGGACTTCTCGATCAGGGAGCCCAGGAGTCAGAACCCTGACAGGGTCACACGAGAATCTCCCTGAACGGAAGCCCTAGGGTCCCCCAGAAGAAGCTTGGGATCATCCAGGCCTCTGAAGAGGCTGCCAGCTCCTCATCATCAACCCCCAACCCAGGGAGGCCCAGCCCCACAGACCCCATCCCCAGTGAAGGCTGCAAGAAGGCCAGCCCCTCCACACCCAGGCACCACCAGCACTTTGTCCGAGTTCTTCAGGACTCATCCCCACCAGGTGCTCCCCTGCCTCCACCCCTGGGGAACTGGGCCCATGGTCCTGAAAATGCCTCCTCAAGGGCCCTCCCAGGGCATCCCCGACCAGAAAGGCAGCAATGGAAGACAGGCTGGCCAGCTCCTAGGATTTAGAACCTACAACTTCTAGCCACCCTGCAAATCTGTCTCCCAGAAAGGAAGGGAAGTCATGGCCAGCCAGTGCCCCCGGGCTGGCACCCTTGAGCTGGCCCATCCACCTTGTGAGGCTCCCAGCCAGAGCTGGCTATACGAGTGCGCACACAGAGAAAACAAGGATCCAGCCCTGGGCATCAGCAAAGTGCCTGACGCCTCGGGTGGCAGGAGGCAAGATGCTCCACACGAGAGCAGCCACCTCACCCCAGCGCTGGGCCCAGCCTGCTCCATTAGGGCCGAGGCCCAGGAGCCCTCCGAAGCATCAGCACTTGGCATTGCCACCCAGTGAGCTTTTAAAGCAAACATAGAAGTTGTCTGTCATTCCTTGTACTCAGTCCCGTGTAATACATGCTCTTGGAAACACAACAAAAACTTTCCTTGGATGCTTTTTTTTTTTTTTTTAATTTATTTTGGGCGGGGTCTGGTTGGGGAGGGAGGGGAGTGGGCAGGCCACTTCTATTGGTCTTTCATTTCTCTGTTTTCATCCGTCTTTGTTCTTTGGCTCCCATGGGCCTTCCATCGCGGTGGCGTCTGTTGTTGCAGAGCGCCGGCTCTGGGCACATGTGCTCCAGAGCTCCAGCTCGGTCATTGGACACACTGATCCAGTCGCTCGGCGGGAGCGGCACGTGGGATCTTCCCAGGCCAGGGATCAAACCGGCGCCCCTTGCACTGCAAGGCGGTGTCCTTACCCACTGGACCACCAGGGGAAGCCCCCTTGGATGCTTTTAACAAACCTTTCTCTACTCCATACTGATGTTTCAGTTTGTTCCTCACTGTGCATTTGGCACAAGAACTTGGGTTCAACAGCATGCTCTGATCAAGAACCTTTCTACAGACCTGACACTTCCTAAGAGTCCAGGTCAGTTCTGGAGGATGACCCCAGTGGACCTGATCAGTGATTTTCAGTTCAGGTTGAACCCTTCGGGCTGGAACTTCCGCGTGGAGTTTTCTGTGCCTTTTCATCGCTGAGCACTACAGCAATTCACATAGGACATTGGCTGGTCCCACACTTGATGATGCTGACTTGGTCATTTGGCAAAGGTGATATCTGACTCACATCTTTTTCCAAAAGGTATCTTTCTCTACTCTTACTGAAAAGTGGCCTGTAAAAGGCAATCTGCTCCATAATTTCTTTTATCCACTAGCAACACACAACTTTGTGTACTATTTCTCACTTCCCAAAATGTGACTGTATTCTTATATCTTTAAATATTCTTCAGAAAGGTGGTTTTGAGCGCTGCATAAATTCTAGACTATGGAGTGTTCTAATAAACCATTGTCTAAAAGATGTGAACTATGATGGCATTTTTGTCTCTTTTACTTGTTTCTATATTTCCAGCCCTGAGAACAGCATCTGGCAAATCACGGAAGATCAGCAAAACTGAAATGAATGAATACAGCTTGTGTCTAATTTTTCAATATTATAGATTATGCCACAGCAAACATCCTTGTATATAAATGTTCGCAGTGTTTATGAGGATCACAGATAATGCTAATAAGGGAAATGTTTATGTTAATAGAGTGAAAAAATAAGGATGCAAAATCGAATAAAGACTATAATCTCTAAACCATGAAGATAGGCAGAGAGAACCACCAGAGAGAAAAAAGACCAAAATAACAGGAGTTCTCTCTCAACATTTGGACAGTGGAAAAGTTTGATTTATCACAAGCATTCCTCTGTATTTTCTACATGGAGACTATGTTGAAAAAGAAGTAGCAGATTTTAAAATTTTATGTATTGAATTTAAATTTTATTTATAAATACCTGTTAATTTATTTACTCATGGCTGCGTGGAGCCTTCGGTGCTGCGGCACACAAGCTTAGCTGCCCCTCCCCTCCACAGTTGGATTGTGTGAGCCTAACCACCATTCATAATAACAAAAGGTCCTGATTTAAAAACCAAATTCAGACTTAGGCCACATTAACTGTGGGAGATGGTAGGCTCACAGAAGTCCCTGACGTGTGTCACATTTAGAAGCTTGTGTTCTCTTCTTGGTGTCCCATCTTTTTAAAAGAAGTGTGTCTAACTGCCATGCATCTGAAGGAGAATGGCCAGTGGGTATGGGATCTGGAAATCATGTGACTGTTAACACTTAAAGAACTGGGTATGGGATGTCCTGGTGGTTCAGTGGCTAAGAATCTATGCTCCCAATGCAGGAGGAGCTAGTCAAGAAACTAGATTCCACGCACCACAACTAAGAGTTCAAATGCCCCAAGTAAAGATCCTGCCTCCCACAATGAAAACAGAAGATCCCTTGTGCCTAAGGCAGAGCACAGTCAAATAGATACATAAATAAATATTTTAAAACGTGAAAAACAGGGCATGTTTGTTGTCCAACAGTAGATTTCAAGGGAGCAAGTGTCTTCTAACACCCAAAGAACTGTCAAATACCAAAATGAAGATTCTCATTTTATACAGTTGTAGAAGGAAGACTTTAGGGAGGCAGGAGTTTTCCAGTAAAGAAGGGAAACTTTTCTGACAATCCTTATAGTCAAAGAGGAAAACACTATTCAGAAGGGAGCAGGCATCAAACAGCATCTCCAAGGGCTGTCACCCTGGGGAGCTAACAGAGCTGCTTGCAGAGTTCAAATTCAGGGCCCTTGTGTGGCCACTACTTTTCCAGGAACACACCTGCGACTCTCCAAGACGCACAGCCTCCTGGAGGCAGAAGAAAGTCATGTGCCTGCCTCCCTCTCCACGTGGGTCGCTTCTCGGCCAGCTCCTCTGAGCATCCTCCGCCTCTTCACCTGTTTCTTAGTATTCCCCATCCTCCTGTCTTGGACAGTGGAAAAGTTTGATTTATCACAAGCATTCCTCTGTATTTTCTACATGGAGACTATGTTGAAAAGAAGTAGCAGATTTTAAAATTTTATGTATTGAATTTAAATTTTATTTATAAATACCTGTTAATTTATTTACTCATGGCTGCGTGGAGCCTTCGGTGCTCGCACACAAGCTTAGCTGCCCTCCCTCCACAGTTGGATTGTGTGAGCCTAACCACCATTCATAATAACAAAAGGTCCTGATTTAAAAACCAAATTCAGACTTAGGCCACATTAACTGTGGGAGATGGTAGGCTCACAGAAGTCCCTGACGTGTGTCACATTTAGAAGCTTGTGTTCTCTTCTTGGTGTCCCATCTTTTTAAAAGAAGTGTGTCTAACTGCCATGCATCTGAAGGAGAATGGCCAGTGGGTATGGGATCTGGAAATCATGTGACTGTTAACACTTAAAGAACTGGGTATGGGATGTCCTGGTGGTTCAGTGGCTAAGAATCTATGCTCCCAATGCAGGAGGAGCTAGTCAAGAAACTAGATTCCACGCACCACAACTAAGAGTTCAAATGCCCCAAGTAAAGATCCTGCCTCCCACAATGAAAACAGAAGATCCCTTGTGCCTAAGGCAGAGCACAGTCAAATAGATACATAAATAAATATTTTAAAACGTGAAAAACAGGGCATGTTTGTTGTCCAACAGTAGATTTCAAGGGAGCAAGTGTCTTCTAACACCCAAAGAACTGTCAAATACCAAAATGAAGATTCTCATTTTATACAGTTGTAGAAGGAAGACTTTAGGGAGGCAGGAGTTTTCCAGTAAAGAAGGGAAACTTTTCTGACAATCCTTATAGTCAAAGAGGAAAACACTATTCAGAAGGGAGCAGGCATCAAACAGCATCTCCAAGGGCTGTCACCCTGGGGAGCTAACAGAGCTGCTTGCAGAGTTCAAATTCAGGGCCCTTGTGTGGCCACTACTTTTCCAGGAACACACCTGCGACTCTCCAAGACGCACAGCCTCCTGGAGGCAGAAGAAAGTCATGTGCCTGCCTCCCTCTCCACGTGGGTCGCTTCTCGGCCAGCTCCTCTGAGCATCCTCCGCCCTCTTCACCTGTTTCTTAGTATTCCCCATCCTCCTGTCTTGCTTTGTTTTTCCTCCTAACCCTAGTACTGGTGGATACATTGTTACCTGGCGAGTCACTTCCTTCTTTTTGTCCCTTTGAATGGGGGCAGAGAGGACTTACTATTGCAGTCACTGTGGTGCCCAGCCCAGACCAGAGCATGGCACACAGCAGGCCCACCATATTTGTTAGTGAACTAAAGGTTCTCCAAAGATATAGAGCATAGAGTTCAGATAGCCTTGAGGGGGAAAAAAATTTAGCAATAGTAAGAAGTTCATTATGAGGCATCAATCAAAAGAGAAATGGATAAACAAAATGTGATATACACACAATGAAATATTAGCCTTTAAAAGGGCAGAAATTATGCAAGCTGCAATGTGGATGAACCTTCAAGACATAAGACAGTCACAAATAGACAAATACTGTATGATTCCTCTTCTAGCAGCTCCCTGTGCTGTGCTGTGCTACGTCACTTCAGTCTCGTCCAACTCTGTGCGACCCCATGGACTGTAGCTCACCAGGCTCCTCAGTCCATGGGATTCTCCAGGCAAGGATACTGGAGTGCATGTCATTCCCTTCTCCAGGGCACCTTCCCAACCTGGGGACTGAACCCGCATCTCTAAAGTATCCTGCATTGTCAGGCAGGTTCTTTACCACTAGCACAGCCTCATCAATCAATTCCAACAGTAGATTTCAAGGGAGCAAGTGTTTTTGTCAAATACCAAGATGAAGATTCTCATTTTATACAGTTGTAGAAGGAAGACTTTAGGGAGGCAGGAGTTTTCCAGTAAAGAAGGGAAACTTTTCTGACAATCCTTATAGTCAAAGAGGAAAACACTATTCAGAAGGGAGCAGGCATCAAACAGCATCTCCAAGGGCTGTCACCCTGGGGAGCTAACAGAGCTGCTTGCAGAGTTCAAATTCAGGGCCCTTGTGTGGCCACTACTTTTCCAGGAACACACCTGCGACTCTCCAAGACGCACAGCCTCCTGGAGGCAGAAGAAAGTCATGTGCCTGCCTCCCTCTCCACGTGGGTCGCTTCTCGGCCAGCTCCTCTGAGCATCCTCCGCCCTCTTCACCTGTTTCTTAGTATTCCCCATCCTCCTGTCTTGCTTTGTTTTTCCTCCTAACCCTAGTACTGGTGGATACATTGTTACCTGGCGAGTCACTTCCTTCTTTTTGTCCCTTTGAATGGGGGCAGAGAGGACTTACTATTGCAGTCACTGTGGTGCCCAGCCCAGACCAGAGCATGGCACACAGCAGGCCCACCATATTTGTTAGTGAACTAAAGGTTCTCCAAAGATATAGAGCATAGAGTTCAGATAGCCTTGAGGGGAAAAAATTTAGCAATAGTAAGAAGTTCATTATGAGGCATCAATCAAAAGAGAAATGGATAAACAAAATGTGATATACACACAATGAAATATTAGCCTTTAAAAGGGCAGAAATTATGCAAGCTGCAATGTGGATGAACCTTCAAGACATAAGACAGTCACAAATAGACAAATACTGTATGATTCCTCTTCTAGCAGCTCCCTGTGCTGTGCTGTGCTACGTCACTTCAGTCTCGTCCAACTCTGTGCGACCCCATGGACTGTAGCTCACCAGGCTCCTCAGTCCATGGGATTCTCCAGGCAAGGATACTGGAGTGCATGTCATTCCCTTCTCCAGGGCACCTTCCCAACCTGGGGACTGAACCCGCATCTCTAAAGTATCCTGCATTGTCAGGCAGGTTCTTTACCACTAGCACAGCCTCATCAATCAATTCTAAAGGAAATGAACCCTGAATATTCATTGCAAGGACTGATGCTGAACCTGAAGCTCCAAAAACTTGGCCGCCTGATGAGAAGTGACAACTCTTTGGAAAAGGTCCTGATGCTGGGAAAGACTGAGGGCAAAAGCAGAGAATGAGATGGTACTGACTCAATAGACCTAAGTCTGAGCCAGCTCTGAGAGATGGTGAAGGACAGGGAAGCCTGGTGTGGTACTGTCCATGGGGCTGCAAAGAGCTGGACATGACTGAGCGACTGAACAACCACCACCAGCTAGGAGACAGAAAGTGGAATGGTGAGTGGGAGGAGGATGGGGAATTTTTGTTTGATGGACACGAAGTGTCACTTTAAGGAGTGAGAAAGCTGTGAAGATGGATAATGGTGATAGGTACGTGATAGTGGGGAATGTACTGAAAGCCACTGTACACTTCAAACTGGTTAAGACGGTAGGCTTGGCTATTGTATTTTGCTACAGTAAAAAAAACAAAAGGGTAATCGGGAGAATGTGGTCTTCCTAAAGGAAGGGTGGATAATAGTTGAGAATAACTCTCGGCTGATGGAGGTTGCTACATCTGGGTAGAACTCGAGTGACTTTAATGTTTCACTAGGCCGCCCTCTGGGAAGAGCGAAGAACGGTGAGGAGAGTGACTCAATTGGTTCCGCGTGTTTTTTTCCTACAAGACCCCTCCCAGAAGCGGCCCACTGACACCAGGTCACCTCCGCAGGGCCCGGGCCCGCCCTCTTCCAGGCCCCGCCTCCCGCCCTCCCGGTTCCACCCCTCCTCCTGGACCCGCCCTCTTCGAGGCCCCGCCTCCACCGCTCCGCCCCGGCAGAGAGCGGAGAGCCAGCGCGGGTGACTCCGCAGACGCTGCGTTTGGAAAGGTGTGGAAGGGGCGGGGATCGCAGGTTCTCCTCAACCCAGCCTCCCTCCCCGCCCCGCTCTGGGCCCGCCAGCTTTCCTGGCCTGCGCAGGCTCGCGACCACCCGCGCCTGAACGTCTGCTCGGGGCTCCACTGCTTTGGCCTGGGGGCGGGGCCGGCGCGCGGCGTCATGCATATGCATGAGCGGCTCAGCGGCTCCATTGTGCCCTCGGAGCGGGCGGCGGCGCGATGGCGCGGGCGGCGGTGGCCCCGAGGCGGCGGGCGGCGCTGAGGGCGGGCTGAGCGCATGGAGCGGCGCGGACCGGGGGCCGCGACGGCGAGGGGCCGGGCCGGGCCGCGCGGAGGTGAGCGGACCGGGCGAGCAGGTGCGGGCGGCGGGGGCGGCAGGTGCGGCAGGTGCGGGAGGCGGCAGGTGCGGCGTCCCCGGGCCCCGGGGCTGCAGCGCGTCGTCGGGGCCCCGGCAGGGCTGGAGCCGGCCTTGCCGCCCACCTGCCGCACCTGCCGCGCGTGCGTTGTGGTCCTGGGCCGACTGGCCCCGTGCGCGCCGAGGCGACCCCTCACCTGAGCCTTTGTTGGGGCTGGCCGAAATCCGGCCGAGCGCTCGAGGGGGTCTGGGCGGGAGGCTCACACGACCTCGCCCAAGTTGGTCCTCCTGGGCCGACGGCCTCGGTAACTGAAAGCCACTGTACACTTCAAACTGGTTAAGACGGTAGGCTTGGCTATTGTATTTTGCTACAGAAAAAAAACAAAAGGGTAATCGAGAATGTGGTCTTCCTAAAGGAAGGGTGGATAATAGTTGAGAATAACTCTCGGCTGATGGAGGTTGCTACATCTGGGTAGAACTCGAGTGACTTTAATGTTTCACTAGGCCGCCCTCTGGGAAGAGCGAAGAACGGTGAGGAGAGTGACTCAATTGGTTCCGCGTGTTTTTTTCCTACAAGACCCCTCCCAGAAGCGGCCCACTGACACCAGGTCCCCTCCGCACGGCCTGGGCCTGCCCTCTTCCAGGCCCCGCCTCCCGCCCTCCCGGTTCCACCCCTCCTCCTGGACCCGCCCTCTTCGAGGCCCCGCCTCCACCGCTCCGCCCCGGCAGAGAGCGGAGAGCCAGCGCGGGTGACTCCGCAGACGCTGCGTTTGGAAAGGTGTGGAAGGGGCGGGGATCGCAGGTTCTCCTCAACCCAGCCTCCCTCCCCGCCCCGCTCTGGGCCCGCCAGCTTTCCTGGCCTGCGCAGGCTCGCGACCACCCGCGCCTGAACGTCTGCTCGGGGCTCCACTGCTTTGGCCTGGGGGCGGGGCCGGCGCGCGGCGTCATGCATATGCATGAGCGGCTCAGCGGCTCCATTGTGCCCTCGGAGCGGGCGGCGGCGCGATGGCGCGGGCGGCGGTGGCCCCGAGGCGGCGGGCGGCGCTGAGGGCGGGCTGAGCGCATGGAGCGGCGCGGACCGGGGGCCGCGACGGCGAGGGGCCGGGCCGGGCCGCGCGGAGGTGAGCGGACCGGGCGAGCAGGTGCGGGCGGCGGGGGCGGCAGGTGCGGCAGGTGCGGGAGGCGGCAGGTGCGGCGTCCCCGGGCCCGGCGCTGCAGCTCCTCGTCGGGGCCCCGGCAGGGCTGGAGCCGGCCTTGCCGCCCACCTGCCGCACCTGCCGCGCGTGCGTTGTGGTCCTGGGCCGACTGGCCCCGTGCGCGCCGAGGCGACCCCTCACCTGAGCCTTTGTTGGGGCTGGCCGAAATCCGGCCGAGCGCTCGAGGGGGTCTGGGCGGGAGGCTCACACGACCCTCGCCCAAGTTGGTCCCTCTCCCTTCTCTCCGCGCTGTGGCCTGAAGGCTCACCTTTCGGGCTCCTCCAGGCCGTGCCTGCCGCTGGCACGCGGACGTGAGACCCACGGAAGATTGCTCTGGGGCTTGGCGACCCTGACCTTTCAGCCCCCAGCCGAGCTTTTGGTAGAAATACCGTTTTCCCAACAGGACATACTGAAGCTCAGGCGGAAAGGTATCCTGCCTCCCCCTCCCCGGGGTGTCTTACCCTAGCCTCCTCATCTGCACCCCGCTGCCCTGTCCCCCACCCCGCCACCTTGTCCTTCTTTGCCTCCCCCAGACCTGCTCCCGTACATCATGCGCCCCATACTCTCTTGCCCATAGCTGCACAATATCCTTGGTGATGTCTTTAAGTCATTTGTATTATCAGAAGATTTCACAGGGAAATACACCGAACATGTGACTCGATCTATAAGGCAGATGATAGGGCAAACACAGACTCACTCACCAGATCCTGTCATACTAGAACCAGAGGGCTTCCCTTGAAGAAGCTAGAAAGAGGTAACTGGATACGTGAAGGAATCTTAACCTCACCCAGTGAGTACCGGCCTTGGGGACTGGTCACACCCAGAGGGTGGCTCCTGACTGGGAAGAGAAAGGTGGGATAATGACGGACAGTCAGGAGGACTGGTCAGATATGCCTGAGGAGGATTCCTGATCCTTGGATTGATCTCCAGGGGCAACCAGGCCTCCCTGCGGAGTGTTCACAATTCCTTTGGCCCAGGATGGGAGCCAGGGCTGATGACTTAAAGGTGGTCATGTGTCCTCCCCTCTCCTGGTCCTAGAGTGGCCACTGCATACCCATTTTACAACTTGTAAACTGAGGCCCGGGGCAGTGCAACCCTGTTCACCAAAAGGTCCTACACCTGGGCCAGTAAGAAATACTCCTTTCAGGGCCTCTTGTGAACACTTAAACCAGTTAGTGTGTGGCCTCCCAAGTCGAGGGGCAGGACTTCAGCCACTGGAGCACATGAGCCCCCACCTCTGTGTCCTCCTGTAATGCTCGATCTGTGAATCTCCCGTCTCTGAGTCCTTTTGACTCTGGTATTTCCTCTGATGGGGGCCGTCCCTGGGAACTGTGGATTCCTCATGCTGAGGGAGGCAGCGAGTCCCTGTTCTGTGATTGGATTGGTGCTGCCCTCCTAGGGTCTGGTGTGGCTCCTGGGCGCTTAGGCAGGGGGCATGGAGTAGGGACAGAGAGGGCTTACCTGTGTTAATGTTGACATCTGTCTTTGGAGGCAGCGACTGAGGTCCTGGGGAAGGGGAGCCTGGGGCGTAAGTTGTCTGTAGCTCTTTTGCTGGAGGAAGATGTGATCTGACCCCCAGAAAGCCATGTGGCCTTCTAGACTGACCTCACAGCCAGGGCTTTCTGCCAAGGTCCTGGCTTCCAGTGAGAGTTGACATATAGGGAGAGCCCCCTGCCAGCAGGAAGCCAGCTGGAGGCTGGCACTGGCCCTGCACATGCCCAGGCTCCTTCTTAACTCTGCCTCAGGGACAGGAGGTGGGAGGAGGGTCTGCACTCATTGCACGTCTCTCCCTTCATCAGAAGCAGAAGGTCCCAACCTGGAGAGTTTGTCAGGGAGGAGAGCAGACTTGGTTCAGGAGCTTGGCAGGAAGGCAGGAAGTCACTGCCCCCGCTCAGTAAGCTCACGGGGGGAACTGGAAATATCTGTGGTCTTGTCCACAGCAGAGAAGTCATAGGGGTGGAATTCCCCAGCCTCACGTGATGTAGGAAGCTGCGATGCGCCCCAGACCAGCAGCTTCCACAGCGGCCCCCGCCCTGCACCTGCCATGCCTCTGCCCTTCCCCAACTCTGGGACTTTCAAAGTGTGGTACAAGCAGCAGCACCTGCAAGCTTACTAGAAATGCAAATCTTGGCCCCACTCCACCCTCTAAAATCAGCGTAGGGTTCCGGTGAGCTGCAGTGGTGACCAATACTGCCTGCCTGGGCTGGAGAGCCTGTCTTCCTCTTAAGTTATAAGAAATAATACAGAGAGCTCTGTGTCCTTTACTGGGTTTCCCTAGTGGTAACATCTTGTAAAACTAGCGCAACATCACAGGAGAGAACAAACTCCATCCATACAGTGGAGATACAGCTCTTCCATGCCCACCTTCTCTGTTCCCACTGGCGTGGCTTCCCTCCTCCCCATGTTTAACCCCTGGCCGTCCCCAGTGTGCTCTCCGTTTGTGTAATTTCGTCCTTTCAAGGATGTTATGTGCAGGGAATCATACAATGTGGAACCTTTGGGAACTGGCTTTTTTCCCCACAGCCTGATTCTCTGGAGATTCCTGCAGGTCGGTGCCTATATCAGTAGCCCTTCCTTTTTATGCCTCCACGCTCACAGCTGGTTAACTCTTCACTACTGAAGATCCCTGTGTTTCCATTCTTTGGCCCTAAAGCTGCTATAAATATTCACATACAGATTTTTATGTGAACCTAAGTTTACATTTCTCCGAGATAAATGTCCAGGAGTGCATTTGCTGGGTGGTATAGTAGCTGCCTGCTTAGTTTTATAAGAAACTAGCGAATCATTTTTCAGAGCGGCTGTACCGTTTTATATTCCCACCAGCCGTTCATGCGAGGAGGGTCTGCACTCATTGCACGTCTCTCCCTTCATCAGAAGCAGAAGGTCCCAACCTGGAGAGTTTGTCAGGGAGGAGAGCAGACTTGGTTCAGGAGCTTGGCAGGAAGGCAGGAAGTCACTGCCCCCGCTCAGTAAGCTCACGGGGGGAACTGGAAATATCTGTGGTCTTGTCCACAGCAGAGAAGTCATAGGGGTGGAATTCCCCAGCCTCACGTGATGTAGGAAGCTGCGATGCGCCCCAGACCAGCAGCTTCCACAGCGGCCCCCGCCCTGCACCTGCCATGCCTCTGCCCTTCCCCAACTCTGGGACTTTCAAAGTGTGGTACAAGCAGCAGCACCTGCAAACTTACTAGAAATGCAAATCTTTGGCCCCACTCCACCCTCTGAACTCAGAGTAGGGTTCCGGTGAGCTGCAGTGGTGAACAATACTGCCTGCCTGGGCTGGAGAGCCTGTCTTCCTCTTAAGTTATAAGAAATAATACAGAGAGCTCTGTGTCCTTTACTGGGTTTCCCTAGTGGTAACATCTTGTAAAACTAGCGCAACATCACAGGAGAGAACAAACTCCATCCATACAGTGGAGATACAGCTCTTCCATGCCCACCTTCTCTGTTCCCACTGGCGTGGCTTCCCTCCTCCCCATGTTTAACCCCTGGCCGTCCCCAGTGTGCTCTCCGTTTGTGTAATTTCGTCCTTTCAAGGATGTTATGTGCAGGGAATCATACAATGTGGAACCTTTGGGAACTGGCTTTTTCCACACAGCCTGATTCTCTGGAGATTCCTGCAGGTCGGTGCCTATATCAGTAGCCCTTCCTTTTTATGCCTCCACGCTCACAGCTGGTTAACTCTTCACTACTGAAGATCCCTGTGTTTCCATTCTTTGGCCCTAAAGCTGCTATAAATATTCACATACAGATTTTTATGTGAACCTAAGTTTACATTTCTCCGAGATAAATGTCCAGGAGTGCATTTGCTGGGTGGTATAGTAGCTGCCTGCTTAGTTTTATAAGAAACTAGCGAATCATTTTTCAGAGCGGCTGTACCGTTTTATATTCCCACCAGCCGTTCATGAGAGACCCAATTTCTCCTAACCAGCATTTAGTGATATCACTTTTTTCTTTTTTTTTTTTTTGATTTGGCTGTGCCAGGTCTTAGTCGTGGCATGGGGGGTTTCTCCAGCAGGTGGGATCAGTCCCCTGACCAGGGATCCAGCTCAGGGGAATCCCACAATTTTTTATTTTCGCCGTCATGATAGGTGTGTAGTGATAGCTCGGTGTGGTTTTAGTTTACATCTCTCAGATGGCCAGTGATGTTGAACATCTTTTCAGATGTTCGTTTGTGGTGTGAACGTCCTCTTTGGTGAAATGTCTCCTTGTCTTTTCTCTGTTTTCTAAGCTTTTTTTTTTTTTTCTGTTAATTTTGCGTTTTGAGAATTCTTTATATGTTCTAGATACTTGGCCTTTGTCCGATGTGTGGTTTGTAGATGTCTCTTCTAGTTTGTGGCTTGGCTTTTCATCCTCTTAGTGGGATTTTTCACAGAACAACAAAAGTTTTCAGTTTCTTCTTTCATGAATCATGCTTCTAAGAAAGTTCTTGTGATTTTGTGCTATACATTATTCTAAAATATAATAATTGTTATGATTTATTTTATTTATTTTATTTTTGGCTACTCTGGGTTTTCACTGCTGCCGCAGGCTCTTCTCTAGTTGCAGGGAGTGGGGGCTGCTCTCGAGTTCAGGTGAGCAGGCTTCTTGTTGCAGTGACTTCCCTTGTTGTGGAACTCGAGCTCTAGGGCACACGGGCTTCCGTAGTTGCTGCTTTGTGGTTGTCACATGGTCCGGAGCCAGACTGCTCTGGGGAGGGGCATCGGGAAGGGAGCAGGGCCAAGTGTGAGGCAGACAAGCCCACCAGCTGTCTCCCTCCTCTGCTTGTCTGATGGGGTGCCTCCCCTCCCAACCCCGGCTCTCCTGCAATTCTGGGACCCCTCTAGCAAGCACATACCCCAGTGTTCTACGGGAGCCCTTTGGCCCAAGTCGCAGTCCCCACTGTCTCCCTGACCTGCTCTGGGGTCCTGTGGAAGCACTCGCCCCCGTTCTGCATGCCTTCAGTACTGTGTGTGTAGAGGATGCAGTGGTAACCCTGCCCCTCTGGGGCCGCCCTGTCCAGGAGGCCCTGGTGGAGTGTGAGTTCTTTTTTTTTGGAGTGTGAGTTCTGTGCTGGAGTGAGTACCAGGGCTGCCCTCGCGCTCCTGAGCCAGAGGGAGGCACTGTGAGTGCTGAGGAGGCAAGGCTGAACCTCCGCAAGCTAGCTTCCTCGGGAGGGGTGTCTATGTGAGAGGGCCCACAGCCTCTGGGATGGAGCCTTGACACGGGGAGAGTGGGGCTGCCACCGGGACCCTGTGGGAACCGTGGCCAGCGTGCCTCTGCGGCGAGGCTGGGTGGAGATGTGTGGGGGAAGTGGCTTTGGGGGAGCCAGCACTGCCCCCGGCCTGGTTGGTGAAGGGTTTGCTCGTGGGGGTGTCGGGAGGTGTCGGCAGTCTGGGGGAGCAGCCCTTGCTGCCTCGCTGGCTGTCTGAGGTGCTAAGTGGAGAGCTGGCCCTGCGTGGCAGGGGGAAGCACGCCCCATCCGGCACTGGCACACAGGTCTGTGAGTGGCCCTGGGCCCCCGGTGCTGCGTCCCCACGGAGTCCCCACTAGCCCTCTGCCCACTGTGCTGTGTGTGTCCCTGCCTTGTCGCCCCATCACCCTGGGTGTCAGGCGACCTGTGGAGTTAGGTCTGCCCCAGAAGGAGGGAGTGGACACCCATTGCCCTTCTGCTGCCCTGGGGTCGGGGGCTGCCAGCCCTGGATGGGCTGCTGGCGTGACACCCATCCCAGCAGGTGTCCCCCACACCCCACCCCCATCAGGCTGGAGGACAGGAGGGTAGCTGACCCTGGGGGCCCTGACATCCGGGTGATGCTGCTTGGTGGCCTCGAGGAGCAGGGCCAAGTGTGAGGCAGACAAGCCCACCAGCTGTCTCCCTCCTCTGCTTGTCTGATGGGGTGCCTCCCCTCCCAACCCCGGCTCTCCTGCAATTCTGGGACCCCTCTAGCAAGCACATACCCCAGTGTTCTACGGGAGCCCTTTGGCCCAAGTCGCAGTCCCCACTGTCTCCCTGACCTGCTCTGGGGTCCTGTGGAAGCACTCGCCCCCGTTCTGCATGCCTTCAGTACTGTGTGTGTAGAGGATGCAGTGGTAACCCTGCCCCTCTGGGGCCGCCCTGT
Organism: Tragulus kanchil; assembly: GCA_022376925.1. NCBI lineage: Eukaryota > Metazoa > Chordata > Mammalia > Artiodactyla > Tragulidae > Tragulus > Tragulus kanchil. The sequence goes on from JAIOJX010000030.1 coordinate 51,397,036, forward strand.
CCAGGAGGCCCTGGTGGAGTGTGAGTTCTTTTTTTTTGGAGTGTGAGTTCTGTGCTGGAGTGAGTACCAGGGCTGCCCTCGCGCTCCTGAGCCAGAGGGAGGCACTGTGAGTGCTGAGGAGGCAAGGCTGAACCTCCGCAAGCTAGCTTCCTCGGGAGGGGTGTCTATGTGAGAGGGCCCACAGCCTCTGGGATGGAGCCTTGACACGGGTAGAGTGGGGCTGCCACCGGGACCCTGTGGGAACCGTGGCCAGCGTGCCTCTGCGGCGAGGCTGGGTGGAGATGTGTGGGGGAAGTGGCTTTGGGGGAGCCAGCACTGCCCCCGGCCTGGTTGGTGAAGGGTTTGCTCGTGGGGGTGTCGGGAGGTGTCGGCAGTCTGGGGGAGCAGCCCTTGCTGCCTCGCTGGCTGTCTGAGGTGCTAAGTGGAGAGAGCTGGCCCTGCGTGGCAGGGGGAAGCACGCCCCATCCGGCACTGGCACACAGGTCTGTGAGTGGCCCTGGGCCCCCGGTGCTGCGTCCCCACGGAGTCCCCACTAGCCCTCTGCCCACTGTGCTGTGTGTGTCCCTGCCTTGTCGCCCCATCACCCTGGGTGTCAGGCGACCTGTGGAGTTAGGTCTGCCCCAGAAGGAGGGAGTGGACACCCATTGCCCTTCTGCTGCCCTGGGGTCGGGGGCTGCCAGCCCTGGATGGGCTGCTGGCGTGACACCCATCCCAGCAGGTGTCCCCCACACCCCACCCCCATCAGGCTGGAGGACAGGAGGGTAGCTGACCCTGGGGGCCCTGACATCCGGGTGATGCTGCTTGGTGGCCCTCTGTCTGCTTCCAGCCCAGGGCCTGTGTCTGATTTCAAGGATGGTGGATTCTGACAGTCAGGCCCTGTGTGTCCCTGGATTTCATGGGTGTCCAGGCCTTCACGTAGGGAGGGGGACTATGGAAAGTTTTGGGGATCAGAAAGCCTTCCTCCATCTTCCAAGCTGTTCTAGGGGCTCTGGATGGCCAGAAAAGACTGATGCTGGCTTCCGGGCTAGGTGTGGGCGGGTGGGTAGGGCAGAAGCTTGCCGGGGGGCAGTGTAGGGTAGGGCCAGTGCCAGGGTGGCTGGATCCACCCCCACCACCGAGTGAGTCCCCAGGTACCCTTTCACCCTCCCTGCTCATCAGCGGGAGCAGAGGCAGGACGGGGCTCAGTTCTCCCAGCTGCGTCTCCACTCACTCCCGTCCCTCCTGTCCCAGCAGCCAGAGCAGCCGAGTCTCCCGTGAGCACCGGCGAGGGCCGCTTCCTGCCACCTGCAGACCTGGCCTTCAGGCTATTCCCACGCCAATGAACCCCATGAACCCCATGAAACCTGCCTTGCCCCCTGTGCCACACAGGTGAGTGTGGGCTCCGGCCCCCCTCGCCTCTCGGGCCCCAGGACACGGGTGGGGGGCGTGGAGCGGGACCCCACTGCTCCCAGCCTTCAGTTCTTCCCAGTCGGGGTCCTCGGCACCTGTGGCCCCTGACCCAGGCCCCCCACCTGCGCCTTCCTGTTCAGTGATGGTCCATTTGCGTATGAGGCGGTGCCTTGGCAACAGAGTGCCCCTCAGCCGGCAGGATCGCTGTCCGTGGTCACAACTGTGTGGGGAGTCGGCAACGCGGCACCGAGCCAGGTGAGCCCACGCCTGGGCCCCACGCGGAGAGGCATCGGAGCCCACCTCAGGTCTTGGAGAAGGGGGGTCTCCCACGTCCTCAGAGAGTAGCTCTTCCATGAGTGGCCTGGGATTTTCTCCTCCTGTGTTCACCTGACCTCCCCGCTGGGCAGCTCCCCACCCGCATGCCCACCGATGGACCACCCTTCCCTCTGTCCCCACTCCCACCTCCTCACCTGCCAGGCCTCTCCTTTCCAGCACTTGAGAACCCCTGGGTGGTCTCCTTTAGTGATTCTCGGTTCCTTTTAGGTTTTGGGGAACCCCATGGGCCCCGCAGGGAGCCCCCCTGGCAGCTCTGTGATGCCCGGCATGGCAGGCAGCGGCGCCGCCCTGAGCTCCCCGCCGTGCCTCGGACAGCAGGCGTTTGGCGAAGGTGGCGCCAGCAAGGGCTACGTGCCGCAAGGGGTGTATGGCCGCGGGGGCTATGCCGGGGGCCCCGGCTTCACTACCGGGTAAGCAGGACCCCCTCCCTGGCAGGTGCGCTAGGAGCTCTCTGAGGGCAATGCTGCTAACTTGGTGGGCGCCGGGGGACTCAGGGATTGGGGTTTATTTTGACTGTTGCTCCCGCTGGCTCCCGCGCTCATGATGGGGTGTCTGAGAAAGAATGGGGCTCCCCATAGGTGCCGTGTGCCCCCTAGGGGAGGCAGGGAAGTGCCTCTGAACCAAGCCTTCTGTCTCTCTCAGGTATGCGGGTGGCCCGGGGGGGCCAGGCGGCCTGGGGCTCCCTTCACATGCCGCGCGGCCCTCCACCGACTTCACGCAAGCGGCGGCGGCGGCGGCTGTGGCGGCTGCTGCCGCCACGGCCACGGCCACCGCCACGGCCACCGTGGCCGCCCTGCAGGAGAAGCAGAGCCAGGAGCTGAGCCAGTACGGAGCGGTGAGGCCCCGCGGCTCCTCCTGTGGGGCCCGTGTGTGCCGGTCCAGAAGGCGGGGACTGTCAGGGTTAGGGCGGAAGACTTGGGGACATGCAGGCCGTGTACCGGGGCTGATGAAGAGGAGCCAGGAAGCAAGTGGGGAGCCGAGGGGAGGGGACCCGGGCTGGGGACAGTCTGCTCACAAGGAATGGGCGTGGGGTTGGCACCCACACTGGTGGGGAAGGCCTGGACGGGTCTTGTCTTCTCTTGCCAGATGGGAGCCGGGCAGTCTTTGAACAGCCAGTTCCTGCAGCATGGCGGTCCCCGGGGGCCCAGCGTCCCCAGCAGCGTGAACCCAGCCAGCGTGGGAGGGCTGACGGGCCCCCCCAGCATGAGTCCCGTGGGCATGAACCCCACTCGGGTAGCAGGCATGCCGCCCCTCTATGCAGGGCAGCGCCTGCCCCAACATGGGTACGCGGGGCCCCCCCAGGCCCAGCCGCTGCCCCGACAAGGCATCAAGAGAGCCTACTCGAGTGAGGTGAGTGGCCGGGCTTCCCTCCCCACGAGGGCCATCGGAGCCGTCCTGTGCGAGAGAGCGGCCATGCCTGAGGGGTGGGCACCACCGTCCCTTGATGGGAGCTGGCTTCCCGACCCTGCTTCTCCTGGGCATTTTGCCTCTTTCCCCCTTCAGGTGTATCCCGGGCAGCAGTACCTGCCAGGAGGCCAGTACACGCCTGGTGCCACCCAGTACACGCCTGGCCCTGGGCAGCCCCCTGCCCCCTCCTCCTACCCCGGGCACAGGCTGCCCCTGCAGCAGGGCGCGGGCCAGTCCCTGTCCACCTCCAGCCCTGCGGGACTACACTACAAGGTAGAGCCGGCACCCCCGGGTCCCTGAGGTCCTTGCTGTCCCCACTCCAGGCACTGCCAGATGCAAACAGGCCTTGGGACAGCTCGTGCTGGCTGGGGAGTGGGCCCCGGTATGCTCAGGTGACCAGACAACCGGGAGCTTCACGGGGTCCTGACCAGTGTAGAGCAGCTCCTAGGGCGGGGGTTGGAAGGACCCCTTGAGTTTGGTGTAGTGAGTAACAGGCAGACACCCGAGTCCCTGGGTGTCGTTTAGGAAAGAGTGTCCCCCTTCCCTCTGCTTGCTGCTGAGAAGCCCAGCAAGGGGACAGGCCACGAGGGGCTTAAATGATAGGGGTGTTGCTAGAGGAAGGTGAAGAGGTGTGTGTCCCTATGTCCTTTCAGCCTCTGTGGTATCCCCCGAAACCTCTCTGATGTGTGGGGTCAGCTGTTTTTATGTGGTGGTAATTCTTCCAATTTTGAAGTCTGTGTGTGCTCCCTGTGAATTGTTTGGAAAACCCACCAAGTGTATAAAGAAGGAAAAGGCCAACACCTGTGGGTGTGGTGGGTTCTCTGCCCCTAGCCCTCCCCTGGGGTCCGTTCCAGGGCTCTGGTGTAGGGGCAGGCAGCAGCCCCAGGCCCAGGCGGTTTTCTCTCCTGCAGCCCGCGGACCAGTTCAACGGGCAGGGTGCCAGCTTCAACGGGGCCAGCGTTGGCTACAGCCAGCCCAACCTGAGTGGGGTATGGATCGACGGGCAAGTGGGCAGGAGGCTCACAGGGTGGGTGCAGGGAGAGAGGGCGCTTGGGCAGGAGGAAGCATGGAGGCCCAGCCGAGCACCCCTGGGAATGCCCCTTGCCCGTTCCTGATCTGACTGTTCCCAGTTGGTGCTCCAGGAACAAGCTCCACCCCTCACCGGTCCACCTTCACTGTTTGCTCCACCCCACAGCCCGCTCGCTCCACCCCTGGCTACCCCAGCTCCCCGCTGCCCGGGAGCCCCACGCCGCCCATGACCCCTGGCAGCAGCATTCCCTACATGAACACCAGCCAGGAGGTCAAGTCTCCCTTCCTGCCCGACCTCAAGCCCAGCGTGAGCACCTTGCACCCGTCACCCCCTGGTGAGTGAGGTCTGCTCTCTGGACAAGTAGGTGGGGCTCCGGAGAGTCCCGCAGGGAACTTGGAGTTTGGCGGGGAAGGGCTTCACCTTTATTTTCTATTAATGGAACCCATTGCAAATCTATCTGAAGTGTAGATCACCTCTCTAGAAAAATAGCCTTGTGCCCAAAATGTTGTGTATGGTTTCAGGATATGTATGGGCCCCAAGAAGCCCACTCCTAGTTAAGAACCCCTGATTTCTGGGAGACCACTGTAGCAGCAACTGGTTTCTTAAAACCCTACCTTGAGCCCTGAGGTGATGGCAGGTGGCCCTCCTACCCCCTCTGAAAGCACCCCTCTGAAAGCAGCACCATGTTTTGGGGTTGGGAGCTGTTCTCCAGTCATGATGCAGGGGTCACTGGGCCAGGCAACTGAGGCAGGAAGGAACGACAGGACGCCAAGACCCTGTTTCCATTGGAGGTGATGGCCGAGCCCGGCATCCCAGGGGAGATGCTGCCCCAAGCCCCAGCCCCATGGGCCGGGAGCAGGGGCCACACTCCCCTCAGCCACGGGCCCCACGATGGGGATGGGGGCTGGCCGCCTGCCCTGGTGGCCGTCCTGTGCAGGTGGGCTGCTCACACCTGCATGGCCTGCTTCCAGGCAGCGGCCCCTGTGACGAGCTTCGGCTGACCTTCCCCGTGCGAGACGGGGTGGTCCTGGAGCCCTTCCGCCTGCAGCACAACCTGGCCGTGAGCAACCACGCCTTCCAGCTCCGAGACTCCGTCTACAAGACCCTGATGCTGAGGTGAGTGGGCGCCTGCCCCCAGCGCGCGGCCCCCCCCACCGCCCCCTCGCTCTCAGCGTCCATCCTCCCCTTGCAGGCCCGACCTGGAGCTGCAGTTCAAGTGCTACCACCACGAGGACCGGCAGATGAACACCAACTGGCCGGCCTCGGTGCAGGTCAGCGTCAACGCCACCCCGCTCACCATCGAGCGCGGGGACAACAAGACCTCCCACAAGCCCCTCTACCTGAAGCACGTGTGCCAGCCGGGCCGCAACACCATCCAGATCACCGTCACCGCCTGCTGCTGCGTGAGTGCCCTCAGCGGGCCGGGGTGGGGCCGTCATCACTGAAGAAGAAGGCACTGGCTATCCTCCTTCCCATCCTGGACTTTAAGAAAAGGGGCTTAGTCAAAAATGCCCTGACTGGGGCTTCCCTGGTGGTCCAGTGGGTAAGGACACCGCCTTGTAGTGCAAGGGGTGCCAGTTCGATCCCTGGCCTGGGAAGATCCCATGGGCCACAGAGCGACTGGACCAAGGTATCCAGCTACTGACCCGGAGCTCTGGAGAGCATGCGCCCAGAGCTGGTGCTCTGCAGCGACAAAGGCCACTGCGATGGGAGACCCAAACAGGCCAAAGAACAAAGATGGATGAAAATAAATAAATGAAAGACCAATAGAAGTGGCCAAAAGAAAAGAAAAAAAAAAAAAATGCCCTGGCTGCTCTCCAGTTAGCTCCAATAACTAGATTTGATGCTCCTGTTAATTATGTAAGAGAAGCAAGCTAAGCGCTTCTCTTTCCTGGAGGAAGCTCACGAAGTCCCGAGTCCCCGCTGACCCTGAGTCCTTGTTAAGGAGTTATCCGGGTTCCGGCAGCTCCGGATCCAGCACTGACCGAGGCTCTGACAGGCACAGCTCTGATTAGGTTGGGTGGGAAGGTGCCGGGGTGGGACGGCCCTGCTGCAGCACTGTGGGCCTATCCAGCACTGTGGGCTTTCATGTGAACCCAGCAAAGGATAACGTGGATGCTGCGGGCAGAATGTACTCGGGGGCCTCTGGAATAATCGTGTTCGACAGAGGCTGCGGTTGGGCACTGGTGTAGACACACAGTGAGCTTCACAGATAGGTGTGGGGCTGAGCCCCTGGCTCCCCGCGGAGGCGTGGCCCCAGCCTGCCTGTGCACTAGCCGTCAGAGGAGAACGGGCCCGCGCAGAGGCTCCCCGGCCGCATCCCACTGATCATGCCCTCCCCTTGCAGTCGCACCTCTTCGTGCTGCAGCTGGTGCACCGGCCGTCCGTCCGCTCGGTGCTGCAGGGGCTCCTCAAGAAGCGCCTCCTGCCCGCTGAGCACTGCATCACCAAGAGTAAGTGGCCCTTGAACCCCTCGGCCCGGGGCAGCCGGCCTGTGCCTCGGCCGGGGGCTGCGGCTGCACCTGGCCCGTCCCCGCGTCAGACCAGGCTGTCGCCTCTGGGTCAGGGGCTCCACGCAGAGGGCAGCGGTCGGCCCCGGGATGGCCCTCAGAGGTGCTGAGCTAGCGGCAGCCCCGGCCCGCCAGGCAGCCCTCCCTCACGTCCTGCTCTCCTCTCTTGTCGGGGTCAGTAAAGCGGAATTTCAGCAGCGGCACCATCCCCGGCACCCCTGGGCCCAACGGAGAGGATGGGGTGGAGCAGACGGCCATCAAGGTGTCCCTCAAGTGCCCCATCACCTTCCGCCGGATCCAGCTCCCTGCCCGAGGCCACGACTGTCGCCACATCCAGGTGGGGGGGTCACTGCAGAGCTTCGCCAAAACTGCTGCTGCCATCGTTAGTGGACATGGCCACTGAGCCCCTCTGCTGGTGGTGACAGGACTGGCCGGCCAGCGGGCAGGTGGTCGGGCTCCCCTGCCCTCTCCCCTCAGGCTGCGCTCGTGGCTTCTAGTATTATTCTGAGTATCACAGCATCGGGATGCAGGGCACAGGCTTCTCCCTGCCGAGCCCCCAGGAGCAGCGCGGTAGGTTCTGCCTCTGCAGAAACACTCTGTGTGGACAAGTACACGCACACCCCCCCACCCCACACCTTTTGGTTACATAAGCTGTGTGCATCGCTTGACGGTGTGATTTTCATCCACACCATGTGCTGGAGGGAGTTCCCTGGGGCACACTTGCCCAGTTCTTCTTTAGCCACACCTCATTCCCATGAGGGCTGTGCAGGCTTCCCATCTCTTACATTCTTAGGATGGTGCTACGGGGAAAACCTAGCACACACGCCTTCTCAAACCTGTAGTAAATGAGCCCCCACCTTCCTGGAACCACAGGGCTGGCTCGCAGGGAATGGCCGGGTTGCCCCCGGCCTCTATGAGAAACCGTCTCCACCTTCTCTGCAGTGCTTCGACCTGGAGTCCTATTTACAGCTGAACTGTGAGCGAGGGACCTGGAGGTGCCCCGTGTGCAAGTGAGTGTGCCAAAGACAGTCCCCCTGGCTCTGGGGGTGGGCGGCACTTCTCAGGGGCTGTTCCTTTCATCCCCACCAAGAAGTGCCCATGCCAAGGTGTGGGGCTCACAACACAGACTTGGAAGGATGGTGACGCTGAGGGGCAGAGACCTCACTCCGGGTCACCTCACATGGGGGCAGAGACATGACAGGGCCCACGCCCAGGGTGAGGTCAGGCCAGCCACCTGAGCTGTGCCCCCTTGGTTTTCTACAGCAAGACAGCATTGCTGGAGGGCCTGGAGGTGGACCAGTACATGCTGGGCATCCTCATTTACATTCAGAAGTAAGTCTCCTTTCCGGCAGCCACAGAGGGCAGACCTGGGACAGGTTGGGGGACACCCCGTGCGGACTCCAGGCCATGGTCGGGATCCACATCTGGCCCGGACCTGCGTGTCACAGGCACGTGGAGCGTGCTGCGTGGCCACGAGCATTTGAGTGGAAGGTTGGCCTAAGAATGGCGCAGGGCCAGGAGAGGCAGCAGGGCAGGCGAGGTGGTGACCAGCCCCGCGTGTCCCACGCCCGCCCCAGCTCTGACTACGAGGAGATCACCATCGACCCCACGTGCAGCTGGAAGCCGGTGCCAGTGAAGCCTGACGTGCACGTCAAGGAAGAGCCGGACGGGCCGGTGCTGAAGCGCTGCCGCACCGTGAGCCCCGCGCACGTGCTCATGCCCAGCGTGATGGAGATGATCGCAGCACTGGGCCCCGCGGCCGCGCCCTTCGCCCCCCTACAGCCCCCCTCCGCCCCGGCCCCCGGCGACTACCCCAGCCAGGGTGAGTACATGGGGTTCACTCTGAAAACCCGTGGCCCTGGGCAGCGATCCACCCTCTCCCGCCAGTCTGCTGCCTGTGAGCACATCGCTCTGAGGGCCACGAGCCTGGAGGCCTGGCTGGGGACACGGCGGTGCAGGCGCGGCCTCGGCCCAGCCGGGTGGAGGGGTGGGCCGCAAGGCCTCAGCTATGGCTGCGCCCACCTCCCCAGTGGTTGGAACAGAGTCCGTGCTGGCACACTTCCACAGACCAGCCCCGTCCAGCCCTGGTGAGGGAGTGTCTGGGTGCGCTGGGTCCCATTCCTGTCCCCTCACAGCCTCGTGGCAGTGTCATGAGCCACTTCCCCCAGCAGCAATGAGAGGAAATGCCCTTTTCCAAGTAGCAACCTCCATAAAGGCCGACCTCATCTAGGCGAGCGCAGTGAGTCCCGCCCACGCTGTGGCCAGCCTCTCCTCCTGGCTCGGCCAGCGTGAGCCCCCTGCCCTCACCTGGACCTGGCTCTCCTCTCTCAGGTTCCAGCTTTCTGGGACCCGGGACCTTCCCTGACTCCTTCCCACCCACCACGCCCGGCACCCCAACCCTGACTGAGTTCACCCCTGGGCCACCACCTGTCTCCTATCAGTCTGATCTTCCCAGCAACCTCCTGACGCCGGAGAAGCCCGCCCCCTGCCTCCCAGGCCAGGTCAGTACCGAGTCGAGGGACTGGGGACCTGTCCCCAGCCAGGGAGCCCTTGAGCCGTTTTACCAGCTGCTTCTCTCCTTCCTCAGATGGCACCAGCAGGTCACCTGGACCCAGCCCATAACCCCGGTCCCCCGGGGCTGCACGCCCCCAGCCTTGGAGGCCCCCCAGGGCCCCAGCTACATCATCCAAACCCTCCCCCAGCCTCCCGGCCACCCCTGGGCCCGGTGAACTCGGGGCCTCTCGGCGAGCTGGCCTTCAGTGCTGCCACTGGCATGATGGGGCCCCCCGTGTCTGGGGCAGGGGAGGCCCCAGAACCGGCCCTGGATGTGAGTAGTGGGCCCTGTGCTGGGGAGCACTCGGAGCCGGGAATGGGGGTGGCTTCTCTGTTGTCCCCAGGGTCCATGACGTCCAGACTTGCAGAGAGCTGGTTGGGTGATGTCGGCATTTTTGTATAGTTGTGGGAGCTTGTGTCCAAGCACCTGGTTCTGGGGACTTGGGCACCACCGTGGCACATGCAGAGTCCCCGAGAAGACTTGGCCTGTAGCCGAGGACACTGGCCTCAGGGTCTGACTTGCCTTGTCTGACTCACAGGTGGTGTGCAAGCCAGAATCAGTGCATAACAGACAGGTGATTGTCTCTCCGCCCTGATAAATGACTGGAGTGCAACGTGAAAAAAAGTATAGAAAGCACAGCTCCAAGCAAAAAATGCCACCTTCTGCACTCGCCCTGTTCACATTAGGGACCCCTCCCAGGCCTGGGTGCCTCGTGTTGTCCTTGGACACCTTATCACACGTGATTCCTGGTCACAGAGCAGTCTTGGGCCAGAAGAGCCCTTGTGCGGAGCAGACTAAGGGGTGTGGTGCTAGCCTGTGTTGGAGGCGGGGGTGCCCCGAATCCCTGCTGGGCCTGGGAACCAGGTTGGGAGACCGTGGCAGGGCGGCCACTCAGGGCTGTGGCGGGTCTGAGGCCAGAGCTGCTGGCGGGTTTGCTTTGTCCCCAGCTGCTCCCAGAACTGACGAACCCCGACGAGCTGCTGTCCTACCTGGGCCCGCCCGACCTCCCCACAAACAACAACGACGACCTGCTCTCTCTCTTTGAGAACAACTGACTCCGTCTTTGGACCACCCGGCTGGCGGGGACTTGCCCACGAGATGTCACGCACCCTTCTCTCCAGCCCAGCCCCACCTCACACCAGCGGCCCTTCCCACGTGCTTGCCTGGAGCTGGGACTGGCCCGATGCCTGGCTGCTGGAGGCCGCCCGCGCGGGCGGGGAGGGGAGCCCTGGGGCACGGCGCTCCCCGGCCCAGTGTGCAGTGGCAAAACTTTTTGACGGGATGCCCAGCCCCGCCCCCATCCACACCGGCCCCTGCTTGTCCAGCCCTGCCTGGTTCATGCACACCTGCCACCCCACCTCCCAGCCTCACCCGGGCCCCCAGCTCTGCCTGCTCCCACCAGCCTGCATCTTGTCCAGCATTGACCTTTCCGTTTCAATGACCCATTGGCTCTGGGCCGGCAAGGAGCAGGGCTGCTCTGTCCTGGGGCAGAGGGCCGGGTTAGGAGAGCCCCTCTTCCCACTTGAGGCTGCAGGCTGAGGCTGGCAGGGGGAGGGGACTCTAAAGCACAACAGTGTACATAGTGTAGAAACACTACCAGACGTAGGGTGGCTGGTCCTTCTGGGCAGCGTGGGTCTGTGGGCTCCTGCCCTCAGCCCTGTGCACACCGGGACGGGGTGAGGGGGCAGCAAGCTTCCTCCTGCTGGCAGTAGGGCTCAGACTTGGCTCCGTGTACAGATTCTCCAGCAGCCTGCTCCCCCAAGTTCCCCTTTTCTGTGAAAGTGATGAATTGGTCCCACTGTGTTTTTTAAAACCGCCTCTCCTCCCCACGTGCGCCCTGGGGCCACGCCAGGTGGGGGAGGAGGGGCCACCGCACTCGAGGTGCAGGGCCGAGTCGTGTCCCCCGTCCGCCCGTCTCTATTAAAGGACTCCCTCACGGTGGGTCTGGCAAGTCCCTCCTTCCTGCTCCACCTGCGTACCCCACACGGGCGGGGCTCCCTGCTCCAGCCAAGGCCCGGCTACTTGCAACCCGTGGTAAATTTCCTTGTCCCTGGAATTTTCCAAGTTGGCTCTGGCTGGAGAGCTATTTGCGAAGTGTCACCGGGGCTAGGAGACACATCTGCCATCGCGTCACTGCGTGGGCTTGCCTCAGGCAGGGAGCCTGCTGTGAGGCCAAGGGGCCGGTTCAGAGCGCCTGACCTGGGGACACTGGTTCATCTGTGTGCTCACTGCCCAAGGAGCCCCGCTTTATGGCCCCCAGGGCCTTCCAGTCCAGCAGAAAAGGCTTATGAGCCCTGTCGGGGAGGGAGGAGCCCACCGGTGACCTGTCCCACTGGACGTGGAGGGGAGTGTCTGGGGAAGCCGGCTCAGCGTTGCCCACTGACATTTTGAAACCCCAGGTGAGGGCCTTCCTGTTCCTCTGCAGCGTCGTTTTTGGCTGTGATGACAAGTGGAAACGGGCTTCGGGAGGAATAGGGCCCCCAGGGCTGCAGGGAGCAAAGAGGCAGGCCCCAGGGTTTGCCCCCAGGACAGGTGGGCAGCAGGATCAGGGACAGCCCAGCCCTAGGGAGTGAGGGGGGCTCCTCCATCTGTTCTGGGGGGCGTTAGGCACTGCCAGGAGTGTGGTCTCACTGGGTCTCTGCACCCTTGACCTGTAACATACTGGATGCTGGGTGGAGAGTGGATGGGCCAAAATAGCTACAAGCCACTCAGATCCCTCCCATGGGGCAGGGGAGAGGTCTGAGGAGCAAATGCACCCCATCAGGGCTCCCAGCCCGATGTCACTGCAGCCTCTTCTTGAACAGTGCAGGGTGAAATCAAGGCATGGGCGTTCACATGATGAGATGCTGTTCTTATAAAACATGACACCAAATATATACATTTCAGGGATTCACGCATGTGTGGCAGTGATGAGAGGAAGCAAGGTTCTCAAGGGGGTGGCCACAGTGCTCCCTGTTGGGACAGCATGGTTGCATCCAGGGAGGCGGGTGTCCTGACCCTCGAGGAGAGCAGTGGTTTCATGAGTCTGCACATGCTTCGTATATTGTATATCCTTGTGTACATACCAGTAAGTCCGCAGTGGCTCAGCAGGTAAAGAATGTGCCTGCAATGTAGGAGACAGAAGATGCAGGTTCAATTCCTGGGTCAGGAAGATCCCCTGGAGGAGGAAAATGGCTGCCCACTCCAGTATTCTTGCCTGGAAAATCCCATGGGCAGAGCAGCCTGGAGGGCTACAGTCCATGGGGTCACCAAGAGGTGGACACGACTAAGTGACTGAGCACATACCAAATACACAACTTTAAAAAAAAAAGGCAACTAGGCCTAACACACAACACTCCAGCCAACAACAGCGGAACACATGTTCTTTTGTAAGTGCATGCGGGACCTTCTCCAGGAGAAACCACGTGAGGCTGTAAAACAAGTCTCAATTTAAAAAGGTTGAAACCATACAAAGTGTATAGTCTAACCACAGTGGAACGTAGATAACAGAAGACTCTGTTATCTCCTGAAAAACTCACAAGTATGTGGAAATGGACACTTCAATAGCTAAAGGGTTAAAAGAGAAATCAAGAATTACAAGATAGAACACTACAGACCAAAAATTTTTTTCTTTGGTTTTATTTGTTCTGGGCTGTGCTGGGTCCTCATTGGTGCGCGGGCTTTTCTCTAGTTGTGGCGGGCGGGGGCTACTTTCTCTTGCAGGGTGCTGGCTTTTTACTGTGACGGTCTCATGTTACATGTAGCACAGGCTCTAGGGTGCTCAGCCTTCAGCAGGTGCAGCATGTGGGCTCAATGGTTGTGGCACATGGGCCTAGTCGCTCTGCACCACATGGGATCTTTCCCAACCAAAGATCTAACTTGTCTCCTGCATGGTCAGATTCTTTACCTCTGAGCCACCAGGAAAGCCTCACACGCCAAAATTTAAGATACAATTAAAGCAGTTTAAAGAAGAAAATACATAGCTGTAAACCTCTACAGTTAGAAAACTCAGCTAACCTAACTCCACAACTGAAGGCAGTACAAAAAGAACAAAGTCAAAAAAAAAATCCAGAGCTCGAAGAAGGAAGGAAATAACTATTATAACAGAGTGACTAGGAAAACAATAGCAAACCATTGTCAGCAAAAGTTGTTTCTTTGAAAAGCAACAGAATGAAAAAATCTTTAGACTGACTGACTAAAGGAAAAGAAACAAATGACTAAATCTGAAATGAAACTCAGAAATTACTAACGAATTTAGGAGGAGAAGAGAATACTATAATCATGTGCCAAAAAATCACATAATTTAGGTGAAGTGGTCTAATTTCTGGGAAACACGTTACCAAAACTGATACAAGAACCAGAAAAGATGAACAGACCTATGCGTACAGAGATTGAAACCATAAACCTCCTTCAACTCAGAAAAGTTCCAGGGCACAGGGCTCACAGGGTGAATCCTACCATGGGAAGGATTACGCCAACCTTGCTCAAATTCTTGTCAACACTGACGAGGAGGAAGTAGTTTCTGACTGTTTCTTAGAGGTGGCTCCCTGCCCCCGCTGCCACGTTGCCTCCCTTATTTCCCTCTAGGCTTGGTGGCCTGTGCTCTCTCCCTGCAGCGAGGGGCTACCACCTCGTCCCTCTTGACTCCACCCACTGCGGCCCTGTCGTCACCGCCCTTCCAGGTTGGGCTGATCACAGAGCCTGTCCTCCTTGCCTGCCACAGGCTCAGCGAGAGAAGGCAGAGACTGCAGGGCAGTGGTTGAGGGGAGAAGTCTAGACAGGATCAAGGAAGTGTCTCATCTGCCCAGAGACTGTTGAACCCTCTATCATTTTTTTTTTTTTTACTGTTTACCTTTTGTGTTGAAAGTCATTGGCCTCATCCATTTGTTTAACTTGACAGAACTGAGTTCTCTAAGGTCATACACCTGTGGATCTGCTGTCCCGGGGAAAACAGTCTTTTCCGCCCCTCCCCCACCCCCTCAGCTACTGCTGTTCTGGCCTCTTTCCCCAGAGATTAATTCAGCTTGCTCTTGAGCCTGATACAAGTGACTCATCCCTTGGTTAACTAACCCTTACTTAAAGCTCCTGTTTTTATTTTTCACGTACTGTTTCTTCCTTCTTAGCTATGATGGGCAGTGACTGAACTGCTCCCCAGCCTGAGACGCCCAGCTCTTTCCGGCCAGGGTGCCCCTCTACTCAAACCTTCTCCATGGAGTGTTAGCGGGTGACTGGGATCCACTCAGAACCAGCTTGGGAAAGAAGGCTTCAAAACTACCATCCTCCAAGGGCCACCAAGGACCTTGGGGATGAGACAGGCTGGGCCCCTGGGCCCTTTGCTGCAATGCTGGCACCCGGACAGATGTCTCTTTGAGCAACAAAATACAAAGAAAATATATAGGACTAAAAGCAACTGGGTACATGTGCATTTGGAGCAAATTATAGAGGAAAAGATACAAAGAGCCCCCAAGACCCTACGGCCACTTCTGAAGAGCTGGTAGAAAAAAACGATGTTGGGAGCAAAAGCAAGGTACTACGTATGGCCCGTGCACTCAACACCATCAAAGAGGTAGGCAAACCGCCTAAGCCACCCCTTCAGCTCAACCCTCGGACATACTCCTACCCTCACTCCATATAAGGAACCAACTCACCCTTCAAAACACTTCATCTCTACTCCAGGATGCACCCTGGAAAAATAAGAATGTTCTCTTCTATAAATACATTTATCATTATCACACCTAAGAAAATGAACAGTAATTCCGTAGCCTCACCTATTATATTCAAAGGTCCCATTTGTCCTAAAATGCCCCCACCCCCGTTTTTTGGTTGCACTGGGTCTTTGTTGTGGCTTACAGGTTTTCTCTAGCTGCAGTGCATTGGGGCTTCTCTTGTTATGGAGCACGGGCATATAGGCTCAGTAGTTGTGGTGTGTGGGCTTAGCTACAGCACAGTTTGTAGGATCTTAGTTCCCCAGTCAGGGATCGAGCCTGCATCTCCTGCATTGGAAGGCAGAGTCTCAACCACTGGACCACCAGGGAAATCTAAAATGCCTTTTATCACTTTTCTTTCATTCTGGATTTCAATCAAGGTCCACTTTTGAAACTGGTTATTGTATCTCCTTAGTCTCTAATCTAGACCAGTCTTTGGCCTTCTTTCCCCCTTACATTTGGAGTAGGAAATGGCAACTCACTCCAGTATCCTTGCCTGAAAAATCCCATGGACAGAGGAGCCCTGTGGGCTACGGTCCATGGGGTCTCAAAGAGTCAGACATGACTGAGTGAGTGATCACACACACACACACCCTTACACTGAATATATTTTTAACAGTTCAGGTAAGTCACATTATAGAATGTCTCACATTCCCCTGGCTGTTCCCTCCTGGTATTGTTCAGTTTTCTCCTTTCTCTCCTCTGTGTTCTTTAGAAGCAAAGTCTAGAGTTGAGTAAACAGTCTTGAGCAGAGGAGATCATAATTTTTATCTATTTTCCCCCAAGAAACTGTGAACTCCGTGAGAGCAGGCACCAGATCTCTCCTGTGTCCTGACTTATTCCAATGTCCAAAACATTTGTCGAAGAGATTAAGGCAGGAACAAATCAGGTGGATGCAAACCTGTCTTTGGGAGGTGCCTGTGGTCAGGCCCATGCTCCCCAAGGGTCGTCACATCTGCCCACAGCTAAGCACGTCACAAACACAATGAGCTCCTGCTGTCATCTTCTCCATTCTGCCTGTGACTGTCACCTGCTAGGGACAGTGCCCTGCAGGGCACCCTGAGACACTCAGCAGGTGTCCAAGGAGCCTTTGTAGGTTTGATCGAGGAAGACTTCTGCCTTCTGCTTTGATGCTTGGTGGCAGAGCGAGACCTGGGCACGGTGACCTTGCTGTTTAGCTGGACCCTGCCCTCCCCTGGAGAAGCAGCTTTCTTCCCTGCTCCTCGGCAGCTCCTGGTGGCCCCTCCAGGTACTGAGACTCTGGCTGACTTTGAGGGGGTGCCTCCTCTGTGCTGCTCTTCCCTCCTGCTGCTGGATGTGGATGGGGCATTGGAACTGGACCAGGAGGTGGAGGAGGGTGGAGTGACCCTGCCGACTGGCCTGGCCTGGCCTGGCCCACCGACCCTGCTGATGTCAAAAGAGAAGACCACATGGCCTGAACCTGAGCTGTGTCGTGTGTCCGGTCTGTAGTCAAAACTCCTGACTGAGACCAAGTAGGACCACAGAGCCGGAGGTCTGCAGAGATTGGGATCTGCCCTTTCTCCCACTCTGTCCCCAGGAGCCCAAGTAAGAGTCCACAGTGGGGCTGCCGCCACCTCCCAACAGTGTCACCGTTTGCTGGACTTCCTTGCAACAAGAGCAGGAAACACTGCTTTTGTATAGTAAATACACACTCATGATAAAAGAATAAAATACCAAGGCAACGGGAACCCTCATTCATTGCTGGTGCAAATCCAAAATAGTGCATCCACATTGGAAAACTTCCTTGGCACATCATCCTCCTCTGTGTTTTTTTTTTTTTTAGAAGCAAAGTCTAGAGTTGAGTAAACAGTCTTGAGCAGAGGAGATCATAATTTTTATCTATTTTCCCCCAAGAAACTGTGAACTCCGTGAGAGCAGGCACCAGATCTCTCCTGTGTCCTGACTTATTCCAATGTCCAAAACATTTGTCGAAGAGATTAAGGCAGGAACAAATCAGGTGGATGCAAACCTGTCTTTGGGAGGTGCCTGTGGTCAGGCCCATGCTCCCCAAGGGTCGTCACATCTGCCCACAGCTAAGCACGTCACAAACACAATGAGCTCCTGCTGTCATCTTCTCCATTCTGCCTGTGACTGTCACCTGCTAGGGACAGTGCCCTGCAGGGCACCCTGAGACACTCAGCAGGTGTCCAAGGAGCCTTTGTAGGTTTGATCGAGGAAGACTTCTGCCTTCTGCTTTGATGCTTGGTGGCAGAGCGAGACCTGGGCACGGTGACCTTGCTGTTTAGCTGGACCCTGCCCTCCCCTGGAGAAGCAGCTTTCTTCCCTGCTCCTCGGCAGCTCCTGGTGGCCCCTCCAGGTACTGAGACTCTGGCTGACTTTGAGGGGGTGCCTCCTCTGTGCTGCTCTTCCCTCCTGCTGCTGGATGTGGATGGGGCATTGGAACTGGACCAGGAGGTGGAGGAGGGTGGAGTGACCCTGCCGACTGGCCTGGCCTGGCCTGGCCCACCGACCCTGCTGATGTCAAAGAGAAGACCACATGGCCTGAACCTGAGCTGTGTCGTGTGTCCGGTCTGTAGTCAAAACTCCTGACTGAGACCAAGTAGGACCACAGAGCCGGAGGTCTGCAGAGATTGGGATCTGCCCTTTCTCCCACTCTGTCCCCAGGAGCCCAAGTAAGAGTCCACAGTGGGGCTGCCGCCACCTCCCAACAGTGTCACCGTTTGCTGGACTTCCTTGCAACAAGAGCAGGAAACACTGCTTTTGTATAGTAAATACACACTCATGATAAAAGAATAAAATACCAAGGCAACGGGAACCCTCATTCATTGCTGGTGCAAATCCAAAATAGTGCATCCACATTGGAAAACAGTTCGGTGGTCTCTTGGAAAAGTCAACATGGTCTTACTATACAACCCAGCAGTCAGGCTCTGGTATTTACGCAAAGGAGTGGAACACTTATGTCCACAGAGAAACCTGCACACAGATGTTTATAGCAGCTTTACTGATAATTGCCAGAAAATCTGGAAGCCACCAAGATGCTCTTTCATAGGTGAAAGGATACATCAACTGTGGAACAATCAGACAATGGAGTAGTATTCAGCACTAAAAAATGAGTCATCTGTTGTACCCCTGTAACTTTTATAGTATTACCCAATTACTCATCAATAAAAAATTTTTTAAAAGGAAGGAGCAGTTGAGCTACATAGAGGAACCTTAAATGCTTATTACTAAGTGAAAGAGCCAACCTGAAAAAAATATATACTGTATGATTTGAACTATATGACATTCTGGAAAAGAGAAAACTCTGGAGACAGTAAGAAGATCAGTGGCTGGCAGGAGTTGGGACAGAGAGATGAACAGGTACAGCACAGAGGATTTTTCGGTGTGATTCTGTAGTTGTGGACACACGTATTTATATGTCTGTCAGAACCCACAGAATGGAACTTCCCTGGGGCCCCTATGATTAAGACTCTGTACTCCCAATGCAGAGGGAACAGGTGGTTCCATCCTTGATCAAGGAACAAAGATCCCACGTGATACCAGAATGTACACCACCAAGAGAAAACCCTAAAATAAACCGAATGTTCAACTATAACATGTCAAAGGTAGTTCCATCAATTGTAACAAATGCACCACTCCCCTGAGGGATGTTAATAATCGGGGAGGCAGGCAGGGCAAGGGGTGGTTTGTGGGAACTGGGAATATACAGGAAATGGCTGTACTTATCCTCAATTTTGCTGTGAGCCTAAAACTGCTTTTTAAAAAGTTTCTTTTTAAAACTCTATTAGAAAAGTGGCATCTTACATATTACTTGTAAATACAATTCTTAGTTATTATTACTGACTTTCAAAACCACAAAAAAGTGTCACCGTTGCTGGACTTCCAAAAAATTTGTATAGTAAATACACACTCATGATAAAAGAATAAAATACCAAGGCAACGGGAACCCTCATTCATTGCTGGTGCAAATCCAAAATAGTGCATCCACATTGGAAAACAGTTCGGTGGTCTCTTGGAAAAGTCAACATGGTCTTACTATACAACCCAGCAGTCAGGCTCTGGTATTTACGCAAAGGAGTGGAACACTTATGTCCACAGAGAAACCTGCACACAGATGTTTATAGCAGCTTTACTGATAATTGCCAGAAAATCTGGAAGCCACCAAGATGCTCTTTCATAGGTGAAAGGATACATCAACTGTGGAACAATCAGACAATGGAGTAGTATTCAGCACTAAAAAATGAGTCATCTGTTGTACCCCTGTAACTTTTATAGTATTACCCAATTACTCATCAATAAAAAATTTTTTAAAAAGGAAGGAGCAGTTGAGCTACATAGAGGAACCTTAAATGCTTATTACTAAGTGAAAGAGCCAACCTGAAAAAAATATATACTGTATGATTTGAACTATATGACATTCTGGAAAAGAGAAAACTCTGGAGACAGTAAGAAGATCAGTGGCTGGCAGGAGTTGGGACAGAGAGATGAACAGGTACAGCACAGAGGATTTTTCGGTGTGATTCTGTAGTTGTGGACACACGTATTTATATGTCTGTCAGAACCCACAGAATGGAACTTCCCTGGGGCCCCTATGATTAAGACTCTGTACTCCCAATGCAGAGGGAACAGGTGGTTCCATCCTTGATCAAGGAACAAAGATCCCACGTGATACCAGAATGTACACCACCAAGAGAAAACCCTAAAATAAACCGAATGTTCAACTATAACATGTCAAAGGTAGTTCCATCAATTGTAACAAATGCACCACTCCCCTGAGGGATGTTAATAATCGGGGAGGCAGGCAGGGCAAGGGGTGGGTGTGTGGGAACTGGGAATATACAGGAAATGGCTGTACTTATCCCTCAATTTTGCTGTGAGCCTAAAACTGCTTTTTTAAAAAAGTTTCTTTTTAAAAACTCTATTAGAAAAGTGGCATCTTACATATTACTTGTAAATACAATTCTTAGTTATTATTACTGACTTTCAAAAACAAAACAGGGGCTTCCCTGATGTTCCAGTGGTTGAAAATTCTGGTCTGGGAATATCCCACATGCCCCAGGGCCACTAAGCTGTGCACCACAACTACTGAAGCCCGTGCACCCTAGAGCCTGGGCTCGGCAACAAGAGAAGCCACCGCCATGAAAAGCCAGAGCAGTGCAACTAGGGAATAGCCCTTGCTCACCTCAACTAGAGAACGCTGTACAGCAACGAAGACCCAGCACGGTCAAAAAACAAAACAAAACAAAACAAAACAAGGACTTCCCTGGTGGTCCAGTGGCTAAGACTCCAATGCAGGAGTCCTGGGTTCAGTCCCTAGTCACAGAACCAGATCTCATAAGACTGCCACTGAGACCCGGAGTAGCCAAATAAATACATAAATATCTTGAAAACTAAATAAATCTATCTCTGCCTTATAACCAGGCCATCAGTGGGTCTGGGTCTGTTGATTGTTGTCTTTCTGGATGATGAGTTACTTTACCCTTTTTTTTTTTTCCCCTCTTCTTTTTTTGGTGCCTATATTTAGTCAGAGTTCTCCAGAGAAACAGAACCAACAGGAGGTATATGTATTTGTTGGTTTATTATGAGGAATTAGCTCACATGCTTACAGAGGCTGACTAGTCCCAAGACCTGCGGGGTGACTTAGCCAGCTAGCGATCCAGGAAAACCACAGTGTGAGTGCCAGTCCAATGGCAGCAGAAAGTTAGTGCCCCACTTCAAAGGCCGCCAGACAGGCGGGATTCATTGCTGAGTTCCAGGCACAGCGTGTAAAGAACAGCAGCGACAGAAGTGGTCGGAAACCCAGGAGAAGGCATATCCTTGCGTGTCAGCTGTGGGGCTGGGCTCCACCCGTCTGACCTGCGGGGGAGCTTTGTTGCTGCATTAGATCAACTTGCCACGGGCAGCAGGATCAGACCTTCCTTTAGTGGGGCTGACGTCTGAGTGTGTGACGGTCTCTCGCATCAGGTCCTGTGCCCCTGCAGCTTGATCGGGAATCTCACTCTGCTCTTTCACCTCCTCAGTGGTAGATGGCCTCTTCCTGGCGGTCAGTGTGGCCTGGGAACACCTGTAGTGTTTCTCTTGATGACCCTGCTCTCAGGCCATCGAGGCCCCCCATGCCTTGTCCTTTTGGAGGTCTTGGCTCTCCTGCCACATCCCCACGTGGCACGTGGTGTCAGGCCTGGCCTGGCTATTCTCAGGCTCCAGGAGTCCCATGGGGCTGAGTCAAAGGCCCGGGTCTCACGCATGGTCCCCTCAGGGGCAGACAGTCCCTTCTGGGTGCTTACTGGAAAGGTCCTGTCCTCGGAGGGGCTCTCAGGCCCCTGTTCCTCCGTCAGAGTCTCAGGTAGTCTTCTCCATCTCCTGGACCAGCCGCTAGTCTTCCTCATGAGCACTCGGTGATGGCTTTTGGGAAACAGTCCAGATGCATGTATAAAATCCCCTGTGCCCAGGGCTCCCAGGGACCTGACGGTTTGGTTTGTCACCAAAGGCAGTGGCAGGGCTGGCATCAGGGACTGCCTGTGACCCCTGCACTGCCCCTCGCACTTAGTTTAATGCTGTACTGTTTCTATCTTGGAACCCTTGCCAATTCTTTTTTTTTTTTTTTTAAAGATTTATTTATTTATTTGAAGGGGGTGGGGTGGGGAGGAGGGGAGCAGGTGGGCTACTTCTATTGGTCTTTCATTTATCCATTTTCATCCAACTTTGTTCTTTGGCCCATGTGGGCCTCCCATCGCGGTGGCCTCTGTTGTCGCAGAGCGCCGGCTCTGGGTGCATGCGCTCCAGAGCTCCAGCTCGGTAATTGGACACATGGGTCCAGCCGCTCCGCGGCACGTGGGATCTTCCCAGGCCAGGGATCGAGCCAGCGTCCCTTGCACTGCAAGGCGGTGTCCTTACCCACTGGACCACCAGGGAAGCCCACCAATTCTTGAACAAGGGACCTCACATGTCATTTTGCCCTGGACTCTGTGCCTGATGCAGTTGCTCCTGGGCAGAGGGCTAAGTGGTCTCTGCCTCAGTTTCCTCTCCTGGTTCTGTCTTCACCTGCTGCAGTTCTGCCTTCAACATTGGAGGATGAGGCCAGGATGGTCCCCACAGGCACGTTGCTGAAACCACCCCAGGAACTTGGAGAACTGGGGTTTGTGGGCAAAGTGACCTTCCTTTGGTAGCAGGACTCATATATATACCAAAACTGAGTGTGCCTTAGCAGCCAAAAATGAGATCAAGACAATGGTTACAACCTGTGCACTCAGAAAAACTCATCCTATCAACAGAATGAAAAAGCAACCTACAGAACGGGAGAACATATTTGTAAATCATATATACGGTAAGGGATTCATATCCAGAATATGTAAAGTATTCCTAAAACTCAACAACAAAAAGCCAGACAACCCACTTCAAGAATAGATTAGACTTGAACAGATGTTTCTCTATTCAAAGAAGACCGACAAATGCCAAAACGCACAGGAAAAGATGCTCAACAGCGTTAATCATTAGGGAAACACAAGTCAAAACCACAATGAGACACCGCCTCACACCCATTAGGAAGACTATCATAAAAACAAGCAAAGAGAAAATAATATACGTTGGTAAGGATGTGGAGAAACTGGAACCACTGTGCATGATTGGGATGAATGTAAAATGATGAGGCCATGAAAAAAATGTATGGCAGCTCCTCCAAATATGAAAGCAGTATTACTGTCAGATTCAGCAATTCTACTCCATAGAATATGCACAAAAAGATTGAAAGAAAGGA
Organism: Tragulus kanchil; assembly: GCA_022376925.1. NCBI lineage: Eukaryota > Metazoa > Chordata > Mammalia > Artiodactyla > Tragulidae > Tragulus > Tragulus kanchil. The sequence continues at coordinate 51,419,681 of JAIOJX010000030.1, forward strand.
CTCATCAGTCTTCATAGCAGCATTATTCATGATACACAAAAGATGAAGCAACCCAAGGGTCCATGGATAGAAGGATGGATAAACAACAGAATATTACTCAGCTACGAAAAGGAAGGGAATTCTGACACATGCTACAACAGGAATAGACCTTGAGGACATTATGCGAAGTGAAATAAGCCGATCACAAAAGGACAAACACTGTATGACTCCACGTATGTGAGTCATAGACACAGAAAGCAGATTGCCGGGTGGCAGGAGCTGGGAGTGTGGGGTGGGGAATGCGAGTCTCATGGGGACAGAGTTTCACTTTGGGAAGATGAGAAAGTTCTGGACACGGATGGTGGTGGTGCCTGCATAGGAATAGGAATGCACTTCATGCCTATGAACTGTACACTTAAGAGTTAAAATGGTAAACTTTACGCTGCACATGTTTAACATAACTTTTAAAAATTTCAGGACATGGCATGATGGTAGGAAGCACGAGACCCAGGAGAACTGGGGTTTGTGGGCAAAGTGACCTTCCTTTGGTAGCAGGACTCATATATATACCAAAACTGAGTGTGCCTTAGCAGCCAAAAATGAGATCAAGACAATGGTTACAACCTGTGCACTCAGAAAAACTCATCCTATCAACAGAATGAAAAAGCAACCTACAGAACGGAGAACATATTTGTAAATCATATATACGGTAAGGGATTCATATCCAGAATATGTAAAGTATTCCTAAAACTCAACAACAAAAAGCCAGACAACCCACTTCAAGAATAGATTAGACTTGAACAGATGTTTCTCTATTCAAAGAAGACCGACAAATGCCAAAACGCACAGGAAAAGATGCTCAACAGCGTTAATCATTAGGGAAACACAAGTCAAAACCACAATGAGACACCGCCTCACACCCATTAGGAAGACTATCATAAAAACAAGCAAAGAGAAAATAATATACGTTGGTAAGGATGTGGAGAAACTGGAACCACTGTGCATGATTGGGATGAATGTAAAATGATGAGGCCATGAAAAAAATGTATGGCAGCTCCTCCAAATATGAAAGCAGTATTACTGTCAGATTCAGCAATTCTACTCCATAGAATATGCACAAAAAGATTGAAAGAAAGGACTCATCAGTCTTCATAGCAGCATTATTCATGATACACAAAAGATGAAGCAACCCAAGGGTCCATGGATAGAAGGATGGATAAACAACAGAATATTACTCAGCTACGAAAAGGAAGGGAATTCTGACACATGCTACAACAGGAATAGACCTTGAGGACATTATGCGAAGTGAAATAAGCCGATCACAAAAGGACAAACACTGTATGACTCCACGTATGTGAGTCATAGACACAGAAAGCAGATTGCCGGGTGGCAGGAGCTGGGAGTGTGGGGTGGGGAATGCGAGTCTCATGGGGACAGAGTTTCACTTTGGGAAGATGAGAAAGTTCTGGACACGGATGGTGGTGGTGCCTGCATAGGAATAGGAATGCACTTCATGCCTATGAACTGTACACTTAAGAGTTAAAATGGTAAACTTTACGCTGCACATGTTTAACATAACTTTTAAAAATTTCAGGACATGGCATGATGGTAGGAAGCACGAGACCCGGAGCCAGGAAGAATGGGCGTCGATCTGGCTCTTCCTCCTTGATGAAGTTACTCAACTTCTCTGAGCTTTGAGGTAATAGTACTTACCTCAAAGGACAGCTGCAAGATTTAAATAATGATCTCAGTAATCCCAGTAATGCCTCCTGGAATTCTGATTTAACTAATCTAAGCCTCATTTCCCCTTTTTTGGTTACAGTGCCCCTTTCTGTGCTAGAGCAATTCCCCACCTCAGGAGAGGGGACTATGGGGGAACACCAGACACCAGCTTTCCTGTGATCTGGCGGGATCAGGGGATCGGAATAATCTGGGCACCACGAAGCAGATGCACCCCCCACTCTGCCATCAAATCCAACATTTCTTGTTTGGGGGGTGATCCTCCCCCCAAGCCAGGCTGAGTTGGGCTTCTCACCGTGCTCTGTTGGGCAGGTTTGCTAAGGGCTGAGAACTCCCGGTCCCTCCCAGTCCATCCCTTTTCTGCTGGCTCACAATAGTTGGGGCCTCCGATGCTGCCTGTTATCTCCCAAAGCATCCATCTTGCCTTCCTTCTTCCTAAACAGAAGCTGGGTGGCTCCGTTGGCAACGTGCCCAGATCAAAATATTCGTCTTCCTGGATTCCTGCAGCCAAGGGTGAAAGCCACTGGGTGGGGCTCCTTGGAAAGCTCAGTCAATAGGACTGGGGAGGTGTAATTCTCAAACCATCTTCCCTTTTCCTTCTCACCCCCTTCCTTCGTCTCTGCAGCAACCAGACAATCTTGAATGTGGACTTGGGGATGGATGCAGGAGTGGTGGGGAGGGGTGATGGTAGCATCTGGAACTGTGATGTGACCAGCCTGACGACAGAAAAGCAAAGTTCCCCCAGGGCCCCTGAGGTGAGAATTGGAGCCCTGCAGCTTCTTCTGTATGCAGAAAGGCTACTCAGTGGTTGTTTTGTTATATTTTATTTTATATTTGTTTTATTACATTGTTATATTTTCACAACTGACAGTTTATTAAGCCGCTGTTTTAAAATCTAGTTCTTTAGCTTGTACATCATATTAGTATCTTTGTAAATATGGTACATTTGGATTCTTTCACTACATCTTCCAACATTTAAACTGCATTTATAGATGTAACACATTTGGTTTCTTTCTGAAGAACTTAATTGTCCAAATTAGCAAAGGAAAAAACCTCCCTGAGCATTAAATTATTCGGAGAGACTTTAAATATGTTGAACCTAAAGTTCTCCTAAATATTAAAACATAATATAAAAACTTTACAGTATTTCCCTTTAAAACCACAAGTCAATCACTTTTTAACTACAGAATTTATCTATTTTCATCCTTCTTTGTTCTTTGGCTCCTGTGGGCCTCCCATCTCAGTGGCCTCTGTTGTCGCAGAGCACTGGCTCTGGGCACATGCGCTCCAGAGCTCCGGCTCGGTAATTGGACACATGGGTCCAGCCGCTCCGCAGCACGTGGGATCTTCCCAGGCCAGGGATCGAACCGGCGCCCCTTGCACTGCAAGGTGGTGTCCTTACCCATTGGACCAACACGGAAACCCTTAACTACAGAATTTTAAAATCAGTTATTGGGTGGAAATAAGGAGTTACTAAAAATGGGCACAAGGTACTTTTGGGGGTGAAGGAAATGTTCTAAAATTAGATTGTGGGTATATTTACACTGCTCTAAACTTGCTAAAAATTTACTGAATTGTATGCTTAAAACAAGTGAATTTCATGGTATGTAAACTACGTCTTAATAAAGCTTACACACCATGAAATGTACTTGGTAAAAACTGTTAAAAAAGAAAATACAAGGACTACCCTGGCAAATCAGAAGTTAAGACTCTGTGCTCCCAATGCAGGGGGCCTGGGTATGATCCCTGGTAAGGGAACTAGATCCCCCATGCTGTAACTAAAAGATCCCACCTGTTACAACTAAGACCTGGCACAGTCAAATAATTTTTTTTTTAGTCAAATAAATAAGAAAAAAAAAGAAAGAAAATGCAGGAATTCCCTGTCAGTCTGGCAGTTAGGGCTCTGAGAGTTCACCATGGAGGTCAAGGGTTGGGGAACTAAGATCCCTGCATGCTGGGCAGTGCTGCAAGAAAAGAAATTAAGCCGCTGTTTTAAAACCTAGTTCTTTATCTTGTACATCATATTAGTATCTTTGTAAATATGGTACATTTGGATTCTTTCACTACATCTTCCAACATTTAAACTGCATTTATAGATGTAACACATTTGGTTTCTTTCTGAAGAACTTAATTGTCCAAATTAGCAAAGGAAAAAACCTCCCTGAGCATTAAATTATTCGGAGAGACTTTAAATATGTTGAACCTAAAGTTCTCCTAAATATTAAAACATAATATAAAAACTTTACAGTATTTCCCTTTAAAACCACAAGTCAATCACTTTTTAACTACAGAATTTATCTATTTTCATCCTTCTTTGTTCTTTGGCTCCTGTGGGCCTCCCATCTCAGTGGCCTCTGTTGTCGCAGAGCACTGGCTCTGGGCACATGCGCTCCAGAGCTCCGGCTCGGTAATTGGACACATGGGTCCAGCCGCTCCGCAGCACGTGGGATCTTCCCAGGCCAGGGATCGAACCGGCGCCCCTTGCACTGCAAGGTGGTGTCCTTACCCATTGGACCAACACGGAAACCCTTAACTACAGAATTTTAAAATCAGTTATTGGGTGGAAATAAGGAGTTACTAAAAATGGGCACAAGGTACTTTTGGGGGTGAAGGAAATGTTCTAAAATTAGATTGTGGGTATATTTACACTGCTCTAAACTTGCTAAAAATTTACTGAATTGTATGCTTAAAACAAGTGAATTTCATGGTATGTAAACTACGTCTTAATAAAGCTTACACACCATGAAATGTACTTGGTAAAAACTGTTAAAAAAGAAAATACAAGGACTACCCTGGCAAATCAGAAGTTAAGACTCTGTGCTCCCAATGCAGGGGGCCTGGGTATGATCCCTGGTAAGGGAACTAGATCCCCCATGCTGTAACTAAAAGATCCCACCTGTTACAACTAAGACCTGGCACAGTCAAATAATTTTTTTTTTAGTCAAATAAATAAGAAAAAAAAAGAAAGAAAATGCAGGGAATTCCCTGTCAGTCTGGCAGTTAGGGCTCTGAGAGTTCACCATGGAGGTCAAGGGTTGGGGAACTAAGATCCCTGCATGCTGGGCAGTGCTGCAAGAAAAAGAAATGCATACATAAGTCAAAGAGAGAGAAACCTACTGTACATTTTAACACCTGACTCAGGTCACTAATGGTGAGGTTGACCTGGTACAGACTGGATCCTTCTGGCCTGTGGCAGAGGCTGGATCTTTGTCTCACACAACACACAGCCTGGTGTCCCCTCAAGCCCTCACAGCCCTCTGGTTTTTCAGTAGAACATATCTTTTGCTTATTCCTCCAAACATCTTTAAACCTGGCGGAGTCCTCAGCTACATAGACATCTTTTCTGTCCACATCTGATCATCTATGTGTCTGATCACATCTGATCATCTGTGTATCTATCCTGTATAGAATTCCCAGGTCCACCTCACTCTCAGGGGTGGGAAAGTGGTCCAGCTGGAATTCCAATCATTTCACAAGGCTTTCCTGACCTCTAACCACAGCTCAATAAGCCCATCTCCTCTGAGCCCCTTCGATCAGCACTCTGCCCTGGGTTTCTATTGTTGAAACCCGTTTCAGGTTTCTCCCGCTGGCTCCTGAATACATTCCGAATGGCAGGGTGGGTACCTGGGGCTGAGAGCTGAGGAACTGTGGATGATGGGGTCAAATGCCAGCAGTCATAAAGCAAATGAATCTGTCAGGTTTGTAAATTAGAGGTCCTCAGGGGCCTTGGCTAGGGCAGCTTGGGGGTCAGGGTGGGAGCAGGAATTTGACCACGTGTGTGAAGGAGGGAGTGACTGAACAGGACACAGAAGTGTGGACTACTCTCATGAATGAGGTAAGGGTGAAGAGGAGGGTGGCAAGGATGTGTTCTCCAGGGACTGGTGCCTAGGGAGCAACCGGGCAGCCAGAAGAGCCGCAGGAAGCTGCTGAAATAAAGGGGAAAGGAAGAGCAGCCACAGGGCAAGGCCACCAGTAGGATGGGCCTGGTTAGATGTGGACAGGAGCAGGCATGGGACAGGCAAGGAATGAAGGTGTGGGTAGACCACCTCTGCAAATGTTCAGATGGCCCGGAGGGGCTGAAGAGAACGTCCTCACACCCGAATGATGATGTTCAGTGAGGAGGTGCTTGTCAAGTGGCCGGACGGTTACTGATGCCGGAGTGGGATGCAGCGCTACTGGGCCTGGGCCGTGTGTGCAAATTAATTAACAAACCCACTGGGTATCCCTGGTGGCTCAGACGGTAAAGAATCTGCCTGTAATGTGGGAGACTGGGGTTCGATCCCTGGGTTGGGAAGATCCCCTGGAAGAGGGCATGGCAACCCACTCCAGTATTGTTGCCTGGAGAATCCGCATGCTCAGAGGAGCCTGGCAGGCTGTAGTCTGTGGAGTCGTAGAGTTGGACACGACTGAGCCACTAAGCACACAGCACTGGGAAATCACCCTCCAGGGTCTGGTTTTGGCAGTGTGGCATGCAAGATCTTGATTTGCCAACCAGGGTATCGAATGCTTGCCCCCTGCTGTGGAAGCCCAGAGGACCGCCGGGAGACCCCAGGGCCAGGTTTTGGTTGGCCCTTTCATCATGCATTCATTCAACGCATGTCTACTGACTTTCATGTTGCAGACTAGACCCAGTGCCTTTGGGAGAACTAAGGAAGACTTCTATGGAGACCACAGGGTGAGTTTTGCTGGTGGAGAAGCAGGAGGCACCCACAGGCCACAGGCAAAGGAGGAGTCCTAGAGAGGCAGGGTGGGGGTGGTATTGAGACACTCAATGTGGCAGGAACAATGTGGCAGGAGACTGAAAAGCAAGTTAGGACAAGGCCGTGAAGAGTTTACCTGGTCACTGTGGGTACATAGGAGGTTATATAGCTTGGGAGTTACAAAACCAGATGATTCTGTGAATGACCATTCTAGAAATACCCAGAAACACCTGGGCCAAGTAACCAGTTAGGAGGCTGCTGCAAAAAGGCAAGCCAGAGTTGTTGATGTGGACAGGAGCAGGCATGGGACAGGCAAGGAATGAAGGTGTGGGTAGACCACCTCTGCAAATGTTCAGATGGCCCGGAGGGGCTGAAGAGAACGTCCTCACACCCGAATGATGATGTTCAGTGAGGAGGTGCTTGTCAAGTGGCCGGACGGTTACTGATGCCGGAGTGGGATGCAGCGCTACTGGGCCTGGGCCGTGTGTGCAAATTAATTAACAAACCCACTGGGTATCCCTGGTGGCTCAGACGGTAAAGAATCTGCCTGTAATGTGGGAGACTGGGGTTCGATCCCTGGGTTGGGAAGATCCCCTGGAAGAGGGCATGGCAACCCACTCCAGTATTGTTGCCTGGAGAATCCGCATGCTCAGAGGAGCCTGGCAGGCTGTAGTCTGTGGAGTCGTAGAGTTGGACACGACTGAGCCACTAAGCACACAGCACTGGGAAATCACCCTCCAGGGTCTGGTTTTGGCAGTGTGGCATGCAAGATCTTGATTTGCCAACCAGGGTATCGAATGCTTGCCCCCTGCTGTGGAAGCCCAGAGGACCGCCGGGAGACCCCAGGGCCAGGTTTTGGTTGGCCCTTTCATCATGCATTCATTCAACGCATGTCTACTGACTTTTCATGTTGCAGACTAGACCCAGTGCCTTTGGGAGAACTAAGGAAGACTTCTATGGAGACCACAGGGTGAGTTTTGCTGGTGGAGAAGCAGGAGGCACCCACAGGCCACAGGCAAAGGAGGAGTCCTAGAGAGGCAGGGTGGGGGTGGTATTGAGACACTCAATGTGGCAGGAACAATGTGGCAGGAGACTGAAAAGCAAGTTAGGACAAGGCCGTGAAGAGTTTACCTGGTCACTGTGGGTACATAGGAGGTTATATAGCTTGGGAGTTACAAAACCAGATGATTCTGTGAATGACCATTCTAGAAATACCCAGAAACACCTGGGCCAAGTAACCAGTTAGGAGGCTGCTGCAAAAAGGCAAGCCAGAGTTGTTGCTGTGGGGAGGGAGAGCAGGCCTGGGGAAGGGGGCAAACGGCAGAACTCTGTCTGAGGGTTTATCCCTGAGGAGAGACCCAGTGGGCAGGGAAGAGCCACCTGGAGCTCAGGAGTACGCTTGGGCCTGGAGCTTGCTTTAGAAGTTACCTGAGGATCTGAGCCATGAGAGTGGATGAGGCTGTCCACAGTGGATGTGTAAGGAACAAAATAAGATCAAATGTGTGACTCTGACATGACAAATCTGTGGAAGAGTGCAAGGGGAATGGGGAGGGTTGGAGAAATGGGAGAGAAAAGTCCATCACAGAAGCTGCAGTAGTGGGAGGTATCACATCAGAAAACACGTGGCCTGGAGAAAACCGTGGGTATGTGGGTTGTAAAGTCACTGTGGATCTTGGCAGAAGACACATGGCAGAGGCACGACTGAGACTGGGCAAGAAGGACACATGAGACAAGTCACCATCTTGCAAAGTAGGCTATTTTTATAATTTTGAATAACCTGACATTCCCCCTGTTACATTCTCTCTAGAGACATTTTAGGGGTAAGTATTTGTTTATACTTATGGACAAAGTCACAGACTTCTCTGCTTGTGGGTTGGTATAGTACACCTCCAGCTAACCAGATTAAGGCTCTGTTGAATTCAGTTGGATTTGCTTTTGGTCTGAATCATCCAAATAAGGCATGGACAGTCTCAGATTCCTGAGGTTCTGTGTCGGCTGACATTTAAGAGATAATGCTAAAAAAGGATCCCCTACAACACTGGCTCCTTCTTTAACAAACAGAAGATGTGTGCACATTTATTTTCTTGAGTGTATATATGGTATACCTGTGTGAAGTGAGAGGATTATGATGATAGTAAAGAGAAGGCTAAACTTTGAATAACAATGCGAAGGAAGTCATAAGTGATGATCTTTTTTTTTTTTTTAAAGATTTATTTATTTATTTATTTTGGGCAGGGGTCGGGTTGGGGAGGGAGGGGAGCAGGCGGGCCACTTCTATTGGTCTTTCATTTCTCTATTGTCATCCATCTTTGTTCTTTGGCTCCTGTGGGCCTCCCATCGCGGTGGCGTCTGTTGTCGCAGAGCACCGGTTCTGGGCGCATGCGCTCCAGAGCTCCGGCTCGGTAATTGGACACATGGGTCCAGCCGCTCCGCGGCACGTGGGATCTTCCCAGGTCAGGGCTCGAACCGGCGTCCCTTGCACTGCAAGGCGGTGTCCTTACCCACTGGACCACCAGGGAAGCCCGATGATCTTCTTATTCATCCATTTATTTCTTAGAATGGTTTCCTACCTAGTTTAACGTTCAGAGTGGAGGAGAGAGAAGTTGAGGGAGTTTATACCTGAGGGTCTTGGGTTCTTCTTATTATCATTTTTTACCCGTGTCAGATAAGGAGAAGCAGCTTCCTCAAGGTCACAAAGCACCAGGTGATGTGGCATGAGAAAAAAAAGGGCAGTTTCCAGTTATGGCTTTGCTAATACTCCTAAAGTTACTCTGAGCAAGCTGTTTAACATGGAGGATGCTCACTTTCCACATTTGTAAATGGGGATTATGCGGTGACAATGAGAACAAAACCACACTCTATAAATTCTGAGCACATGTAAGCTCACAATGCCATTATTAATAATGATGGCATGATGCCAGACACTGGATTCCATCAGTCATAAACTCTCATTTGCTTCTCAGAACCCCAGCCTAGGTTTGCAGATGAACAACTGAGTTTTACAGGTACTAAATAACATTCTGAACGTTGCAACTGACTGTTGGAGATACACAAATTTTCTTTTCAAGGTTTTCTTAACAAAAGACCAGGGTCACATAAGACCATTTAGTACTAGTAATAAAAGCATTATTAATATTTCCCTAAGGGAATTCACTTTAAAATTTTGCTTTGTCTTTCACCCAGAAGTCAGAATTCAATTCTGCCACTGAAAGAGAAGGTGCAAGGGTAGAGAATGTAAAAGATTTAAAAAGTAAAAAGAAGAGAAAAGTGCGCAGTGTGTCATTATAGGTAAGAGCTGCCAGCCTCTTGCTTTAATGTCTTCCTCCTGGAGAAAATTCAAGCAGAGTGTGCAAGATATTTTCGGAAAGTAGGACATTTTGGAAACATTTCATAACCTCTCAGACTAGAGGGGGAGGCAGAGAGGGAGGCGACTGCGCCTTAACCGCATCTGCAGTGAGAAAATGATGATGCCCAAGGCCACCTGGCCTCCCAGACAGGCGCGCTCTCTGGACCCCACGCGACCTTGACGGGCGCCGCGACCTTGAGGCCTGCGTTTGCCTCAGTTGCTCCCTCTGTGCAATGGGCAGACATCCGGGTAGGGAGACTGGGCAGGTGCATGGACTTCCAGCTCCCACCAGCTCACCCAGGCGGTCGCCACGCCCGGACCGCGGACCCAGCGCACTCGCTCACGCGCGACCCCACGCCCCAGCGGGGACTGCTGCATCCAGCGCACGCGTCTTTTACCTGAGATAAGGAGAAGGCAGCTTCCTCAAGGCCACAAAGCACCAGGTGATGTGGCATGAGAAAAAAAAGGGCAGTTTCCAGTTATGGCTTTGCTAATACTCCTAAAGTTACTCTGAGCAAGCTGTTTAACATGGAGGATGCTCACTTTCCACATTTGTAAATGGGGATTATGCGGTGACAATGAGAACAAAACCACACTCTATAAATTCTGAGCACATGTAAGCTCACAATGCCATTATTAATAATGATGGCATGATGCCAGACACTGGATTCCATCAGTCATAAACTCTCATTTGCTTCTCAGAACCCCAGCCTAGGTTTGCAGATGAACAACTGAGTTTTACAGGTACTAAATAACATTCTGAACGTTGCAACTGACTGTTGGAGATACACAAATTTTCTTTTCAAGGTTTTCTTAACAAAAGACCAGGGTCACATAAGACCATTTAGTACTAGTAATAAAAGCATTATTAATATTTCCCTAAGGGAATTCACTTTAAAATTTTGCTTTGTCTTTCACCCAGAAGTCAGAATTCAATTCTGCCACTGAAAGAGAAGGTGCAAGGGTAGAGAATGTAAAAGATTTAAAAAGTAAAAAGAAGAGAAAAGTGCGCAGTGTGTCATTATAGGTAAGAGCTGCCAGCCTCTTGCTTTAATGTCTTCCTCCTGGAGAAAATTCAAGCAGAGTGTGCAAGATATTTTCGGAAAGTAGGACATTTTGGAAACATTTCATAACCTCTCAGACTAGAGGGGGAGGCAGAGAGGGAGGCGACTGCGCCTTAACCGCATCTGCAGTGAGAAAATGATGATGCCCAAGGCCACCTGGCCTCCCAGACAGGCGCGCTCTCTGGACCCCACGCGACCTTGACGGGCGCCGCGACCTTGAGGCCTGCGTTTGCCTCAGTTGCTCCCTCTGTGCAATGGGCAGACATCCGGGTAGGGAGACTGGGCAGGTGCATGGACTTCCAGCTCCCACCAGCTCACCCAGGCGGTCGCCACGCCCGGACCGCGGACCCAGCGCACTCGCTCACGCGCGACCCCACGCCCCAGCGCGGAGATTGAGCCCTCGGGCGGGAACCTGCCTGCATCCACCAGCACGCACGCGCGTCTCGAGTCCTGCCTCTCGGGCGCCATCTCCACTCATAGGCCAACCATGCCGTCACTTCGACTGACCCGTGTTCGCGATTGGCCAAAGACGAGGCGCGCGACCTGCCGTAGGCGGGGCTTGAACTGGCTATAAAAGAGGCGGGCGGCGGAGCTCGTGCTGCCTTGCAGACGCCGCTACTCCGGAGCGTTTCTCGCGGTCCAGCCATGGTCAACCCCACCGTGTTCTTCGACATTGCCGTCGACGGCGAGCCCTTGGGCCGCGTCTCCTTCGAGGTTGGGGCGGGTGGCGACGCGCCGGGTGGTCCCGGGCGGGCGGCGGGGGGAGAGGCCGAGGATCTGGGTGCGGGCACTCTGGTTGAGGAACGCGGACGGCGCGGCGCCATTTCCTGACGAGGGGCCATTTTGGGAGGCCGGGGGCGGCGGGCAGACAAAGGCGGGGCGGGCGGGGGAGGGGCGGCCGCGCCCTTCCGGCCGTGCACGTGCTCGGGGCGCTCGCCGTTGGTCGCCACGCGGGCCCGCGGGCCCTGGAGGGTGGCCAACGCCTGAAACGGAAGGCGGGCGCCGGCCCTAGGCCGCTGCGACCCTCCCGCGGCCCCTCGAGGGCCGCCCTGGCACTAGGCGCCGACCGCGCCTGAAAGCTGCCGTTCCCGCCCCGGCCTCTCCAAGGCCGGTGAGGATAGCAGCCTAGCCGGGGTCCCGGAGGACGCCTGGTCGTTCGAGGTTGGGTTACACCGGGTGCGGGATCGGCCGACGCGAGGGTTTCCCCGGCTGTTTGGAAAAATCGCGAGGCAGATGTAGAACGAGGCCCCTCCCCGCCACCACCCCGGGCGGAAATGTGCAGGCGGCCTTCCCTGCGCTGGCGCCGAGGCCCGCCTTCCGCTGCGGTAACGGTGGGTGGGAGGCGCCCGGGCCCCTCCCGGTCTCCGTCTTGCAAAAAATGGGCTCGTCGAGACAGGGGCAGCACGGCAGCGCTTCTGCGATGGTTTCCTAAGGAGTTACGGAGGTCAGGGAGTACTTAGTACTATCAGTGTGTGATCGCAGCAAGGTAGCTAAGTATTTCGGCGTGCTCTTGAAACGTTTAATTCGATTGCGTTCTAGTTGACCTAGCATGGTAGTTCTTTGGAGTGTCCAGTGGCTAAATCGTGTCCAACGCAGATCGCGTGGACTGCAGTACGCCAGGCTCCCCTGTCGTCCTCACGGTGTAGCCCAAAGTGGGCTTTTTTTTTTTAATGCTGTTTAATGACCTCTCAAAAGCTGCCGATAATGAGGATTTAGGATCTCATCCAAAGGATGGATAGGCCCCCACGCAGATCCTGAGGGTAGAGGGTTTCCTATCATGATAGTCTGTCCACGTTGGAGGCACATAAAAGACACCTAAATCCTTGTAAGAGAAAACACGAAGTCCTATTTAATCTACGCCCCTGGTACTGTCGTCAGAGCTTAGAATTGATAAAGGCCCATGTGGAAACTTGCCCGGAGGTTTGGAGAAATATTACATCGTATTGATCTACACCTCACATTTATCTGTAGTCAGCTGGTAATTGGTCAGGGGCCACGTGGAAACTTGGCTGGAGCCTAATGCTTTGTAGCTAGTGTGTCTCGGTTAGCCAGAGGGCTTAATGGAAATGAGATAGGAGCTCTTGGCCTGTCCCTTGGTGAGAATAGAGATGGAACTGCCAGTATAGGCTTTTAACTTTAATGATGGTCTAAAAGGTAAGCTAGGGAATACAAGGGCTTGAGAAATAATATTTAGAAGAGACCATATAGAAGCTAAATAAGTAGATCTTCTAAGAAACATCCAGAATTTCAATAGATGATTTAGTCGCAGATCTCTGGAATAGTTCACAAAATACTTTAAAGGGCTTGCGTTTTCTATGGTGTTTTAAGCGTCTGGGGCCAAAATGTTTAATATATGCAGGAAAGGTTTGAAGCAGTTGTACTAGAAACCAATCTTTATTTTTTACCCCACTACTAGGTAAGGGACCTGGAAACCAAGAAGTGACTGCTCATCCAATCCATAAAGCTATGTTAACAGATTGGAGGTAGTGGCATTTTCATTATCAGTGACTAAAATTGCAGTTATTCACTCCCTGATGATGCAGGAGTACTTGCTGTTCCTAAAAATTTGCCCTTAGGTTCAGGCTGAAGTGGGGGGAGGTGATGTACATTTGAGAAGCCATATATATCTGTTTAAGTAGGTGTGATACACATAAAAGTTTTAAGTCACTTTTTAGAAGCCTCACACTATTTGAGTCATTGCTGGTTCTGGATTTTTGGCACGTCTTTGGGTCTCATGTTGCTAACCCAACACCACAGGAACTCAAGGCTGTCAAGAGCAGTTCTTATTTGGGATTCAGAGTAATTACTTAAGAAGCATTCTCTTCTAGTGAGAAAATGAACTTATGATTCAGAAGCCCCTAAAGACAAGGGTACTAAGCAACAAAATATGCAAACAGATGTTGTTAATTAACTGTCATTTTTTTCTTTACAGCTGTTTGCAGACAAAGTTCCAAAGACAGCAGGTTAGTGTTATTTATGTTTAATGTTTAACAAAGGTATTCTGATTTTAACTGTTGGTGTGTCTATATACATATATACTTCATTTTAACAGAAAACTTTCGTGCTCTGAGCACTGGGGAGAAAGGATTTGGCATCGTATTGATCTACACCTCACATTTATCTGTAGTCAGCTGGTAATTGGTCAGGGGCCACGTGGAAACTTGGCTGGAGCCTAATGCTTTGTAGCTAGTGTGTCTCGGTTAGCCAGAGGGCTTAATGGAAATGAGATAGGAGCTCTTGGCCTGTCCCTTGGTGAGAATAGAGATGGAACTGCCAGTATAGGCTTTTAACTTTAATGATGGTCTAAAAGGTAAGCTAGGGAATACAAGGGCTTGAGAAATAATATTTAGAAGAGACCATATAGAAGCTAAATAAGTAGATCTTCTAAGAAACATCCAGAATTTCAATAGATGATTTAGTCGCAGATCTCTGGAATAGTTCACAAAATACTTTAAAGGGCTTGCGTTTTCTATGGTGTTTTAAGCGTCTGGGGCCAAAATGTTTAATATATGCAGGAAAGGTTTGAAGCAGTTGTACTAGAAACCAATCTTTATTTTTTACCCCACTACTAGGTAAGGGACCTGGAAACCAAGAAGTGACTGCTCATCCAATCCATAAAGCTATGTTAACAGATTGGAGGTAGTGGCATTTTCATTATCAGTGACTAAAATTGCAGTTATTCACTCCCTGATGATGCAGGAGTACTTGCTGTTCCTAAAAATTTGCCCTTAGGTTCAGGCTGAAGTGGGGGGAGGTGATGTACATTTGAGAAGCCATATATATCTGTTTAAGTAGGTGTGATACACATAAAAGTTTTAAGTCACTTTTTAGAAGCCTCACACTATTTGAGTCATTGCTGGTTCTGGATTTTTGGCACGTCTTTGGGTCTCATGTTGCTAACCCAACACCACAGGAACTCAAGGCTGTCAAGAGCAGTTCTTATTTGGGATTCAGAGTAATTACTTAAGAAGCATTCTCTTCTAGTGAGAAAATGAACTTATGATTCAGAAGCCCCTAAAGACAAGGGTACTAAGCAACAAAATATGCAAACAGATGTTGTTAATTAACTGTCATTTTTCTCTTTACAGCTGTTTGCAGACAAAGTTCCAAAGACAGCAGGTTAGTGTTATTTATGTTTAATGTTTAACAAAGGTATTCTGATTTTAACTGTTGGTGTGTCTATATACATATATACTTCATTTTAACAGAAAACTTTCGTGCTCTGAGCACTGGGGAGAAAGGATTTGGTTATAAAGGTTCCTGCTTTCACAGAATAATTCCAGGATTTATGTGCCAGGTATGAAATTTACTGTTACAGACTTGGGTTTCTCTTTTTTTTTTTTTTAATTTTGGGCAGGGGTCGGGTTGGGAAGGGAATGGGCAGGCCACTTCCATTTGTCTTTCATTTCTCTATTTTCATCCATCTTTGTTCTTTGGCTCCTGTGGACCTCCCATCGCGGTGGCCTCTGTTGTCGCAGAGCACCGACTCTGGGCGCATGTGCTCTAGAGCTCCGGCTCTAATTGGACACATGGGTCCAGCCACTCCGCAGCACGTGGGATCTTCCCAGGCCAGGGATCGAACCGGCGCCCCTTGCACTGCAAGGCGGTGTCCTTACCCACTGGACCACCAGGGGAAGCCCGACTTGGGTTGTTTTAATTCAGGATTGAGCTAGAATACTCCAGAATGTGTATATATGGTTTATTTACGCTGGTGCTAGTCTGCTGTTAACACTTCCCTGGTACATTTATCCACTTGGCTTTGCACTGATACTGTGCCATCTAAATTGCTGTAGTTCTGTAATAAAACGTTAGTTTTTAACGTGCATATGTAAAATGCTGTTTTGGGACTTGCCTCGTGGTCCAGTGGCTAAGACATTGTGCTCCCAGTGAAGGGAGCTTGCCTTCGTGGTCCAGTGGCACACTATTTGAGTCATTGCTGGTTCTGGATTTTTGGCACGTCTTTGGGTCTCATGTTGCTAACCCAACACCACAGGAACTCAAGGCTGTCAAGAGCAGTTCTTATTTGGGATTCAGAGTAATTACTTAAGAAGCATTCTCTTCTAGTGAGAAAATGAACTTATGATTCAGAAGCCCCTAAAGACAAGGGTACTAAGCAACAAAATATGCAAACAGATGTTGTTAATTAACTGTCTTTTTTCTCTTTACAGCTGTTTGCAGACAAAGTTCCAAAGACAGCAGGTTAGTGTTATTTATGTTTAATGTTTAACAAAGGTATTCTGATTTTAACTGTTGGTGTGTCTATATACATATATACTTCATTTTAACAGAAAACTTTCGTGCTCTGAGCACTGGGGAGAAAGGATTTGGTTATAAAGGTTCCTGCTTTCACAGAATAATTCCAGGATTTATGTGCCAGGTATGAAATTTACTGTTACAGACTTGGGTTTCTCTTTTTTTTTTTTTTAATTTTGGGCAGGGGTCGGGTTGGGAAGGGAATGGGCAGGCCACTTCCATTTGTCTTTCATTTCTCTATTTTCATCCATCTTTGTTCTTTGGCTCCTGTGGACCTCCCATCGCGGTGGCCTCTGTTGTCGCAGAGCACCGACTCTGGGCGCATGTGCTCTAGAGCTCCGGCTCTAATTGGACACATGGGTCCAGCCACTCCGCAGCACGTGGGATCTTCCCAGGCCAGGGATCGAACCGGCGCCCCTTGCACTGCAAGGCGGTGTCCTTACCCACTGGACCACCAGGGGAAGCCCGACTTGGGTTGTTTTAATTCAGGATTGAGCTAGAATACTCCAGAATGTGTATATATGGTTTATTTACGCTGGTGCTAGTCTGCTGTTAACACTTCCCTGGTACATTTATCCACTTGGCTTTGCACTGATACTGTGCCATCTAAATTGCTGTAGTTCTGTAATAAAACGTTAGTTTTTAACGTGCATATGTAAAATGCTGTTTTGGGACTTGCCTCGTGGTCCAGTGGCTAAGACATTGTGCTCCCAGTGAAGGGAGCTTGGATTCAACCTGTGGTCAGGGAACTAGATCCCACATGCATCAACTAAAGATCCCATGTGGCACAACTAAGACCTGGGGCAGCCAGGTTTTTTTTTTCTTTTTTTTTTAAGATCTAGTTCCCCGACAAAAGATCGAACCTGGGCAGCCTGCATTGGGAGCACAGTCTTAGCCACTGGACCACTTGAATTTTAAAGTTTGAGCCTAACAGATTTGGCATGTTTTCGTACTATGTTGCCAGAAGTGACAGGTTTCTCTTTACCTTCACAGGGTGGTGACTTCACGCGCCATAATGGCACTGGTGGCAAGTCCATCTATGGTGAGAAATTTGATGATGAGAATTTCATCCTGAAGCATACAGGTCCTGGCATCTTGTCCATGGCAAACGCTGGCCCTAACACAAACGGTTCCCAGTTTTTCATCTGCACTGCCAAGACTGAATGGTAAGAGCAGAACATGGCAAAGATACCTTTTCCCTGTTGTGGCTCTAAGAGTGGAAAGGCATGAACCATTAAAAAATTTCTATAGTGTGCTTATAGAAAGTGAGATACTCTGTTAGCAAAACAGGGCACTCAGATTAGTAGTTTTAATAACACAGAAAGAAACTTTTAAATTTGGCCTCATTGATTTTTTTATCAGTTTATTTTTCATCAGTCTGTATTCTGTGGCCTATGTGGGCCTCCCATTGCAGTGGCCTCTCTTGGTGTAGAGTACCGACTCTGGGTGCATGCACTCCAGAGTGCTGGCTTGTAATTGGACACACTAGTTCCATGGCACATGGGATCTTCCATGTGTGCCCCTTGCACTGCAAGACGGATTGTCTACCCACTAAACCACTGGGGAAGCCCAGGTCAGTAATTTAATAAGAGTAGTAGTTTCATTGAATTTGCTTGTGATTTGTTGGCTCTTTTTTTAAGGGCTCCATTTTAAAATGAGGCTTCTTAACAGTGGAGACTTGTTGGAGACAAACATTTTCAGACTGGCCTAAAGTAGTCTATTAGTGTTGCCAACTTGTTTTTAGGTAGAAGAATAAAATGTTTCCAGTATTTAACCAGTCATCACCTCTGGTCACAGGTAGTAATGTTTATTCCTCTGTTTCCAGGTTGGGTGGCAAGCATGTGGTCTTTGGCAAGGTGAAAGGGGGCATGAATATTGTGGAAGCCATGGAGCGCTTTGGGTTCAGGAATGGCAAGACCAGCAAGAAGATCACCATTGCTGACTGTGGACAAATCTAATAAATTTGACTTGTCTTTTACTTAACCACCAGACCATTCCTTCTGTAGCTCAGGAGAGCACCCCTTCACCCCAACCTGCTCGAAATATCCTATAATCTTTGTGCTCTCACTACAGTTATTTGGGTTCCAGACTTTCCTTAAGTTTAGGTGGATTGCAAAGTTAAATTTATGGTTATGAAATAAAAACTAAACAACAATTGTCTGTCCTTGTTTGTGTTACAGAGTTTGATTTAGGTCATTTTAAGCAGTAATAGGTTACTTATGACAGTTGGTGTGTTTATTTAAAATTTCAGAGTGTTTCGTTTTTTCCTTCCCTGACCGAAGAATGAAATGTTGGTGATCCCAAGAACAGCCAAGTGGAATACTTAAGATGTAGGCTGAGGCAGGGGAAAGAACAAGCTGGAACTTGAAGACTGAAGATTGTGACCAGGTTAGACCAGAAAATTCTTGGCACATTAATGGGTATCCACCAAAACTATTGTGACAATTTGGAAATCATAGCTGGTTTGACATACTTTTTTAAAGTATGTCAAACTAGGTTCTTAGGGGCAGGTTCTTTGGATGGTGCTCCTGGTATGTTTGACATGCATAATAGGTTTGTAATGGCATAANTGANGTTCTTGACAAAGTNCAATCNGGTGGACAAGCAGNCCCGTTGTNGTACAGTCTCCTTACAAAGGGCACCTGGTTCTTGTTAACAACACTGGAGCTAAAAAGTTCATTGAATTTGCTTGTGATTTGTTGGCTCTTTTTTTAAGGGCTCCATTTTAAAATGAGGCTTCTTAACAGTGGAGACTTGTTGGAGACAAACATTTTCAGACTGGCCTAAAGTAGTCTATTAGTGTTGCCAACTTGTTTTTAGGTAGAAGAATAAAATGTTTCCAGTATTTAACCAGTCATCACCTCTGGTCACAGGTAGTAATGTTTATTCCTCTGTTTCCAGGTTGGATGGTAAGCATGTGGTCTTCGGCAAGGTGAAAGAGGGCATGAACATTGTGGAAGCCATGGAGCGCTTTGGGTTCAGGAATGGCAAGACCAGCAAGAAGATCACCATTGCTGATTGTGGACAAATCTAATAAATTTGACTTGTCTTTTACTTAACTATCAGACTATTCCTTCTGTAGCTCAGGAGACCACCCCTTCGACTTGAAATATCCTATAATCTTTGTGCTCTCACTACAGTTCTTTGGGTTCCAGACTTTCCTTAAGTTTAGGTGGATTGCAAAGTTAAATTTATGATTATGAAATAAAAGACTAAAGAACAATTGTCTGTCCTTGTTTGTGTTACAGAGTTTGATTTAGGTCATTTTAAGCAGTAATAGGTTACTTATGACAGTTGGTGTGTTTATTTAAAATTTCAGAGTGTTTCGTTTTTTCCTTCCCTGACCGAAGAATGAAATGTTGGTGATCCCAAGAACAGCCAAGTGGAATACTTAAGATGTAGGCTGAGGCAGGGGAAAGAACAAGCTGGAACTTGAAGACTGAAGATTGTGACCAGGTTAGACCAGAAAATTCTTGGCACATTAATGGGTATCCACCAAAACTATTGTGACAATTTGGAAATCATAGCTGGTTTGACATACTTTTTTAAAGTATGTCAAACTAGGTTCTTAGGGGCAGGTTCTTTGGATGGTGCTCCTGGTATGTTTGACATGCATAATAGGTTTGTAATGGCATAATTGAAGTTCTTGACAAAGTTCAATCTGGTGGAGAAGCAGGCCTGTTGTGGTACAGTCTCCTTACAAAGGGCACCTGGTTCTGCCAACTGGCGACTGGTTACTTACCTAGATTGGGAGTCTCTACCTGGCTGCAAAGGTCATGGTCATTTGAAGTCTCGAACTCTGTAATGCAGACCTAATGGTCTTGAACCCGATCTCTGGTCCAGATGAGCCCCTTCACAAGCATGACTTCCTTTAAAATGAAGGACTCCTTCCTGGTTGTGTGTTCAATATTCCCTCACTAGTGTGGCTTAAAGCTTCCTGGAAAGGACAAGAACCATTTCTAGGGAAGTCATGCAACCCTAGGAGATAGGGTGGGCTCAATCCCTTTAGTACATTTCAGGAAATAACTAAAATCCATGGTATCCCATGTTTGGATTTAGCCCTATTAGAGATGTTTTTAGAATCAGCTTTTGTTTAGTTGCTAAGTTGACTCTCAGGCCCCATGGATTATAACTTGCCAGCTCCCTTTGTGTGATTTCACAGGCAAGAATACTGCGAGCATGTTACCATTTCCTCCTACAGGGGTCTTCCTGACCCAGGGATCAAACCTGTGTGTCTCCTGTAGGTGGATTTTCTATCAGCCGCCAGGGAAGCCCCAAAATTGGTTTCATTAAGGTACAGTTTATATACAGTGTCTTTTTAATAATGGTCTTGTCTCCACAGTCCATCCCCCACCCTGCCACGATCTAATGGTTAGGTTTACACATTGTTATGTGAAAGTTGCTCAGTCATGTTTTTATACTACAGTTTTCTAATTCTTCCAATGGATCTATGTCTTCCCTGACCGAAGAATGAAATGGTGGTGATCCCAAGAACAGCCAAGTGGAATACTTAAGATGTAGGCTGAGGCAGGGGAAAGAACAAGCTGGAACTTGAAGACTGAAGATTGTGACCAGGTTAGACCAGAAAATTCTTGGCACATTAATGGGTATCCACCAAAACTATTGTGACAATTTGGAAATCATAGCTGGTTTGACATACTTTTTTAAAGTATGTCAAACTAGGTTCTTAGGGGCAGGTTCTTTGGATGGTGCTCCTGGTATGTTTGACATGCATAATAGGTTTGTAATGGCATAATTGAAGTTCTTGACAAAGTTCAATCTGGTGGAGAAGCAGGCCTGTTGTGGTACAGTCTCCTTACAAAGGGCACCTGGTTCTGCCAACTGGCGACTGGTTACTTACCTAGATTGGGAGTCTCTACCTGGCTGCAAAGGTCATGGTCATTTGAAGTCTCGAACTCTGTAATGCAGACCTAATGGTCTTGAACCCGATCTCTGGTCCAGATGAGCCCCTTCACAAGCATGACTTCCTTTAAAATGAAGGACTCCTTCCTGGTTGTGTGTTCAATATTCCCTCACTAGTGTGGCTTAAAGCTTCCTGGAAAGGACAAGAACCATTTCTAGGGAAGTCATGCAACCCTAGGAGATAGGGTGGGCTCAATCCCTTTAGTACATTTCAGGAAATAACTAAAATCCATGGTATCCCATGTTTGGATTTAGCCCTATTAGAGATGTTTTTAGAATCAGCTTTTGTTTAGTTGCTAAGTTGACTCTCAGGCCCCATGGATTATAACTTGCCAGCTCCCTTTGTGTGATTTCACAGGCAAGAATACTGCGAGCATGTTACCATTTCCTCCTACAGGGGTCTTCCTGACCCAGGGATCAAACCTGTGTGTCTCCTGTAGGTGGATTTTCTATCAGCCGCCAGGGAAGCCCCAAAATTGGTTTCATTAAGGTACAGTTTATATACAGTGTCTTTTTAATAATGGTCTTGTCTCCACAGTCCATCCCCCACCCTGCCACGATCTAATGGTTAGGTTTACACATTGTTATGTGAAAGTTGCTCAGTCATGTTTAACTCTGCAACTCCATGGACAGTAGACTTACACAGGCTCCTCTGTCCGTGAGATTCTTCAGGCAAGGTAGTCATTCCCTTTTCCAGGCGATCTTCCCTACTCAGGGCTCTAATCAAGGTTTCTTGCATTGAAGGAAGCTTATTTGCCATCTAAGCCAGCAAGACAGTCCCAGTTGTGTGTTCAGTTCCTCAGTAGAGTCTGACTCTTTGCAGCCCCATAGACTGACTGTAGCTTGCCATTTCCCACTCCAGGGAATCTTAACGACACAGGGATCAAATCTGCATCTCTATTGATAGTCGGTGGATTCTTTTATCACTAGCACTACCTGGGAAGCCTATTAGGTGTTTTTTTTAATCTGGAAGTCCTACTTTCTAACGTTATCTATTAACATTCAGAAAACATTGATGATATTATAGTGTATATACCATATAATTCACCCATTTTAAGAATACAATAATGAATTTGCTGAGTCATGCAACCATCCCTGTAAAGCACCACACTAGGAAGACCGCGTGCCCATTTGGTTGGGAGTCCCTCTGGCTTTCACTCCCAGTGCCTGGTTACTGAGTCAAGTCTAGATTTGGCTTTTCTGGATGTTGCATGTTAAGTTGAATCCTACACTATGGTCTTTGGCTGCCTGGCTAAAAATCAATGACATAACGAGGTAAGATCTAGCTGTTAAAAGAACAAGGTAGTGCATCTCTAGCCTCAGCTACACTTTTAGGTTAAAAAAAAAAAAGGCAGTAGAATGCACTATAATGTACACTATTGTTAGGCTGTCATGTTGGACTCTTGTATAACAGCAGGGACTGTAGCCCATCGAACTATCCATGGGATTCCCCAGGCAAGGATACTGGAGTGAGTTGCAATTTCCTCCAGGGTATCTTCCTGACCCAGGGATCAAACCTGAATCTCCTTCATTGGGCAGGTGGATTCTTAACGACTGAACTACCAGGGAAGCACTGTAACATATGCTAGTTTTTGTAAAAAAGCAGAATGAAGTGTATCTTTGTGCTTGTATATACCCTTGGGAGAATACAGAAAAATGTTTCCCAGTGTGTGGAGAGAGGTAAAAAAGTCTGTGGGCAGAGAGGGCTCTGTCATCATCACACATCCCTTTTACCTGTATTAAATAAACTTTCAAAAACATTCATTTTAAAATCGGTAGTACAGTTAGTTGGTCCTCTGTATCCACAGGTTCTATGTTCAGATTCAACCAACCACGAATCAAAAATTGGGGAGGGAACTTCTCTGGTAATCTAGTAGTTAAGAATTCACCTATAAACAAAAAAACTCTGTGAAAGTAAAAATTACAAAATTCGCCTGGTTTAGGAGTTGTTGAGGGATAACTAAGCTTGTGCACCAAAACCACTGAAGTCTGCAAACACCAGAGACTGTTCTCTGCAACAAGAAAAGCCACAAGAAGCAGCCCATGGACAACTAGAGAAAGTGCCCTCAGTAAGCAAGACCTAGCACAACTGAAAAAACACACGATGTATGCTCAAACAAACAAAAATTGGAGAGGGATTTCCCTGGTGGTGCAGCATTTAGCAGCAAGCTCCACCCTGGTCAGAGAACTACATGCCACAACTAAGACCTGGGACAGCCAAAAAAATGTCAGGAAATCCCAGAAAGCAAAACTTGACTTTGCCATGCATTGGCAACTACACATCATCTACATTATACTACACTACACACACACACACACACACCCTCACCCTCTAGCTACCTGTGAAGGTACTATAGCTGAAATACGGTGGCTGAGACAGGCACTTTACAACAGCTCGTGGAAGGAAATGGAGTACAGACAAAGCAAGATGGACCAAACACTGAGGCTGAGGCCTAGAGCACGTGGCCCAGTTGCTCTACTTCTCTTCCATTAGAAAACAAAAATACAACCCTGGGAAACCAGTACATAGCAAATAATTATACTACAAAATCTGAAGCAATTCTCTAGAGAATTCTAGTAAAAGATCCTATTCTCTGGTAGATTACTTTGCCTTCTACTGTTACTTTCGTTTCTAGAAACTACTAATCTTCGCACATGGATAATCACAGATCTCAATATAGAAGCTTCTTCAAAATATGTGCCAAGATTCAGTAAAATCCTGAGACTATCCTATAGAACTGTTTCTTCAAAAACTACATTTTAAGGAAAAAGAAACCTATAGATTTTTTAAAAAGCTTAAAACTATTAGTAAAATATAAGACATAGTGTATGGCTCCTGATTGAAACAAATAAATTGTAAAATTATGAAACAGTCAAGGAAACTTGAATACTGACTGGATATTTGTTATTATATAATGTCTTAGCTGTCTTCAAACAATGGTATTGTGGTTATGGTTTAAAAAGTACCCCTTCTTTAGTAACACACACTTAAGTAAAAACAATTTTCACCTATAAACAAAAACTCTGTGAAAGTAAAATTACAAAATTCGCCTGGTTTAGGAGTTGTTGAGGGATAACTAAGCTTGTGCACCAAAACCACTGAAGTCTGCAAACACCAGAGACTGTTCTCTGCAACAAGAAAAGCCACAAGAAGCAGCCCATGGACAACTAGAGAAAGTGCCCTCAGTAAGCAAGACCTAGCACAACTGAAAAAACACACGATGTATGCTCAAACAAACAAAAATTGGAGAGGGATTTCCCTGGTGGTGCAGCATTTAGCAGCAAGCTCCACCCTGGTCAGAGAACTACATGCCACAACTAAGACCTGGGACAGCCAAAAAAATGTCAGGAAATCCCAGAAAGCAAAACTTGACTTTGCCATGCATTGGCAACTACACATCATCTACATTATACTACACTACACACACACACACACACACCCTCACCCTCTAGCTACCTGTGAAGGTACTATAGCTGAAATACGGTGGCTGAGACAGGCACTTTACAACAGCTCGTGGAAGGAAATGGAGTACAGACAAAGCAAGATGGACCAAACACTGAGGCTGAGGCCTAGAGCACGTGGCCCAGTTGCTCTACTTCTCTTCCATTAGAAAACAAAAATACAACCCTGGGAAACCAGTACATAGCAAATAATTATACTACAAAATCTGAAGCAATTCTCTAGAGAATTCTAGTAAAAGATCCTATTCTCTGGTAGATTACTTTGCCTTCTACTGTTACTTTCGTTTCTAGAAACTACTAATCTTCGCACATGGATAATCACAGATCTCAATATAGAAGCTTCTTCAAAATATGTGCCAAGATTCAGTAAAATCCTGAGACTATCCTATAGAACTGTTTCTTCAAAAACTACATTTTAAGGAAAAAGAAACCTATAGATTTTTTAAAAAGCTTAAAACTATTAGTAAAATATAAGACATAGTGTATGGCTCCTGATTGAAACAAATAAATTGTAAAATTATGAAACAGTCAAGGAAACTTGAATACTGACTGGATATTTGTTATTATATAATGTCTTAGCTGTCTTCAAACAATGGTATTGTGGTTATGGTTTAAAAAGTACCCCTTCTTTAGTAACACACACTTAAGTACACAGACATGAAAATAAATCATGTCTGGAATGAGATTCAAACCAATCAACTGAGATGAGGGCTCAAGAAGCATATAGGTAAAATAAACTTAACCACAGGATAACTGCTGAAGTTGGAGGATGAGTACACGGGGATTCATGATACTATTCTCTTTATTTTTGAAAATTTCCATAGTAAAATAAGTTTTTAAAAATGAGAGTTTTGATTGATACTGTTGTATTATAAAACATTAAAGAATTTCCATTGTTATGAAGACTTCCAGGCAGAAAAATATACTTTCCTGATTGACCGTTAAATGGTACATTAACTTAAATCTTACAACAGTTACTTAGAAACTGACAAAAATAATTTTAAAAATACTGTACAAATTACTGAATGTTACTGTACCAATAAGCAGATCACTAAAAGCTGGAATTTTAAGCCAAAAGCAGACAACTTGGATAACCTTCACTTGATTGTAGGTTTAAGGGTGTGGGCTCTGAAGTCAGTCAAATCTCTGTATCCTAGTTCTGCCTTTTCTACCTACTAGATAAATGTTTTTTGGCAAGCCATTTACCTTCTGTAAGCCTCAGGTTCCATACCATTAATAGTATGGGGATAATAAAATTTCATCACTAAAGCACTTAGCACAGAACTCGCCACATAGTTAAGTGCTCATTAAATAACTCTACTATCCTATTTCACCAACTCTAAATGCATGTTTTCAAATTCTAACATCTCTGAAACTAGGATGCCAAAAGGCACATCATGGTTTAATCAGAAGTTATGCCTTCTACTGTTACTTTCGTTTCTAGAAACTACTAATCTTCGCACATGGATAATCACAGATCTCAATATAGAAGCTTCTTCAAAATATGTGCCAAGATTCAGTAAAATCCTGAGACTATCCTATAGAACTGTTTCTTCAAAAACTACATTTTAAGGAAAAAGAAACCTATAGATTTTTTAAAAAGCTTAAAACTATTAGTAAAATATAAGACATAGTGTATGGCTCCTGATTGAAACAAATAAATTGTAAAATTATGAAACAGTCAAGGAAACTTGAATACTGACTGGATATTTGTTATTATATAATGTCTTAGCTGTCTTCAAACAATGGTATTGTGGTTATGGTTTAAAAAGTACCCCTTCTTTAGTAACACACACTTAAGTACACAGACATGAAAATAAATCATGTCTGGAATGAGATTCAAACCAATCAACTGAGATGAGGGCTCAAGAAGCATATAGGTAAAATAAACTTAACCACAGGATAACTGCTGAAGTTGGAGGATGAGTACACGGGGATTCATGATACTATTCTCTTTATTTTTGAAAATTTCCATAGTAAAATAAGTTTTTAAAAATGAGAGTTTTGATTGATACTGTTGTATTATAAAACATTAAAGAATTTCCATTGTTATGAAGACTTCCAGGCAGAAAAATATACTTTCCTGATTGACCGTTAAATGGTACATTAACTTAAATCTTACAACAGTTACTTAGAAACTGACAAAAATAATTTTAAAAATACTGTACAAATTACTGAATGTTACTGTACCAATAAGCAGATCACTAAAAGCTGGAATTTTAAGCCAAAAGCAGACAACTTGGATAACCTTCACTTGATTGTAGGTTTAAGGGTGTGGGCTCTGAAGTCAGTCAAATCTCTGTATCCTAGTTCTGCCTTTTTCTACCTACTAGATAAATGTTTTTTGGCAAGCCATTTACCTTCTGTAAGCCTCAGGTTCCATACCATTAATAGTATGGGGATAATAAAATTTCATCACTAAAGCACTTAGCACAGAACTCGCCACATAGTTAAGTGCTCATTAAATAACTCTACTATCCTATTTCACCAACTCTAAATGCATGTTTTCATATTCTAACATCTCTGAAACTAGGATGCATCTCATAATTGATGGCACATCATGGTTTAATCAGAAGTTTTTCTTTCTTTAGTGTACATAAAATAATCGTTACATATTACAAATAGGTAGCATCTAAGATCCACTATGACATCAACCATGATAGAAGTAGATTCCCAATTTCTGATTTTTCTGAATATATAACCAATTTGAAATTTTAAAAATTTCAAAGCATAAGCAAAATATTTCCAACAAAGCACAAACAGAACAGTTTTGAGACAAGTAATTTTTTTTAAAAAAATGGTTTATCAATTCCATTTTTGTATAAAACACATGGGAGAAACCTAGCCAATCAACACACAACTGTTGCCACATGACAGGTATTTTTATCAAACTTCGAGTCTTAAGAACGTACAAATGTTTCATCATGTCTACAGTAATTGCCTATGGTTTTCCATTTAACTGTTTTAAAAATTCCACATAACCCCATTATTTCTTCTGTCCCAGTTACAGTACAATGACAGGGAGGAAGAGGGTTGGTTAAAACAACTCTCTAAGCAGTTTTCTGCTGTCCCTTCTTTCCAATCAGAGACTTATGGATATGAGGGATCACTCCTAGAATGAAAAGAAAAGAAAGAGTATGAGCAGAAAAACTTCACCAGTTCAGGGTCTCAACCCCAAAGAGCAATTACACAAAGAATGAAGGTCTCTTTTTCTTTTTTTTAATTGGAGGATAACTGCTTTACAACATTGTGTTGGTTTCTAGTGTACAACAACACGAATCAGCTTTTAAGCATACATATATCCCTCCTCCTCCTTCCCCCTCATCCCATCCAACTAGGTCATCACAGGGCACTGAGCTGAGCACCCTGTGCTATAGAGCAGCTTCCCACCAGCTAGTTATTTTACACATGGCAGTGTATATATGTCAATGTTGCGTTACACTTAATTTGTCTCATCTTCTCCTTCCCCACTCTGTTTCCTAAGTCCATTCTCTCTGTCTTTATTCCTGGACTGCAAATAGGTTCATCAGTATCATTTTTCTAGCACCCATATATGTATGTGTGTGTTAATATATATAAAACTTTACCCTGTAAAGAGTTATCCTGTAACTTAAATTTACTTGAGCATCTATACCAAGAGATCTCCATTTTGGGGTTTGGGAATTCCCTCCTAGACTGTACGTAAAATAGGGTGATTTTATGTGGTTTTTGTGAGAAGAGTAAACACAGTTTTCAAGAGGTTCTCCAAATGTGATCCAAAAAACATGAAGACCACCAACTTATCTCTCACCTTCACTATCCTGACTCATTCAGTTATCTCAGTCTGACTTTTGAGAGCATGACAGTATGCAATTCCTCAAGATGATTTTTCTTTCTTTTTTTTTTTTTTTTTAAGATTTTATTTATTTATTTATTTTGGGCAGGGGTCGGGTTGGGGAGGAAAGGGAGTGGTCGGGCCACTTCTATTGGTTTTTCATTTCTCTATTTTCATTCGTCTTCGTTCTTTGGCTCCTGTGGGCCTCCCATCGCGGTGGCGTCTGTCGCTGCAGAGCACCGGCTCTGGGCACATGCGCTCCAGAGCTCCGGCTCGGTAATTGGACACATCAGTCCAGCGCTCCGCGGCACGTGGGATCTTCCCAGGCCAACAACTCTCTAAGCAGTTTTCTGCTGTCCCTTCTTTCCAATCAGAGACTTATGGATATGAGGGATCACTCCTAGAATGAAAAGAAAAGAAAGAGTATGAGCAGAAAAACTTCACCAGTTCAGGGTCTCAACCCCAAAGAGCAATTACACAAAGAATGAAGGTCTCTTTTTCTTTTTTTTAAT
Source organism: Tragulus kanchil (assembly GCA_022376925.1). Lineage (NCBI taxonomy): Eukaryota > Metazoa > Chordata > Mammalia > Artiodactyla > Tragulidae > Tragulus > Tragulus kanchil. The sequence continues at coordinate 51,448,474 of JAIOJX010000030.1, forward strand.
TGGAGGATAACTGCTTTACAACATTGTGTTGGTTTCTAGTGTACAACAACACGAATCAGCTTTTAAGCATACATATATCCCCTCCCTCCCTCCTTCCCCCTCATCCCATCCAACTAGGTCATCACAGGGCACTGAGCTGAGCACCCTGTGCTATAGAGCAGCTTCCCACCAGCTAGTTATTTTACACATGGCAGTGTATATATGTCAATGTTGCGTTACACTTAATTTGTCTCATCTTCTCCTTCCCCACTCTGTTTCCTAAGTCCATTCTCTCTGTCTTTATTCCTGGACTGCAAATAGGTTCATCAGTATCATTTTTCTAGCACCCATATATGTATGTGTGTGTTAATATATATAAAACTTTACCCTGTAAAGAGTTATCCTGTAACTTAAATTTACTTGAGCATCTATACCAAGAGATCTCCATTTTGGGGTTTGGGAATTCCCTCCTAGACTGTACGTAAAATAGGGTGATTTTATGGGGTTTTTTGTGAGAAGAGTAAACACAGTTTTCAAGAGGTTCTCCAAATGTGATCCAAAAAACATGAAGACCACCAACTTATCTCTCACCTTCACTATCCTGACTCATTCAGTTATCTCAGTCTGACTTTTGAGAGCATGACAGTATGCAATTCCTCAAGATGATTTTTCTTTCTTTTTTTTTTTTTTTTTAAGATTTTATTTATTTATTTATTTTGGGCAGGGGTCGGGTTGGGGAGGAAAGGGAGTGGTCGGGCCACTTCTATTGGTTTTTCATTTCTCTATTTTCATTCGTCTTCGTTCTTTGGCTCCTGTGGGCCTCCCATCGCGGTGGCGTCTGTCGCTGCAGAGCACCGGCTCTGGGCACATGCGCTCCAGAGCTCCGGCTCGGTAATTGGACACATCAGTCCAGCCGCTCCGCGGCACGTGGGATCTTCCCAGGCCAGGGCTCGAACCGGCGCCCCTTGCACTGCAAGGCGGTGTCCTTACCCACTGGACCACCAGGGGAAGCCCAAGATGATTTTTCAAATACAGTTTAAAGGATACAGGAAATATTTTAAACATCTGGCTTTAAACCTTATATGTGAAATTTCACAGAAGAACTTCCTAAAATAGCACTGGATGCAGAGAAGAAATATTCAGATCATAATTGAGACGAAGCCTAGAAAAGTTAACAGACTTAACAGTTCTAGAGTTTAAGTTTTTATGTTCTCAGTACTGGATCAATGATCTGAATTATGTCAGTTAGAAAGGCCAAGAGCAGTCTAGGCTGAAGAAGAAATTATACGTACCACCCCCAGCTATGGTAGCTTTGATAAGAGAATCCAACTCTTCATCACCACGGATTGCAAGCTGCAAGTGGCGTGGAGTGATCCGCTTAACTTTGAGATCCTTGGAAGCATTACCTGCCAGCTCCAGCACCTACAAAGCAACCATGAGAGAGCATATCAAACAAGGGTGAAGTGTTTAAGGATTCGGTTTAGACTTCAAATTATAGTTAAAAAGATCACTGTAGGGCTTCCCCTGGTGGTCCAGTAGGTAAGGACACCACCTTGCAGTGCAAGGGGCGTCGGTTCGATCCCTGGCCTGGGAAGATCCCACGTGCCGCAGAGCGGCTGGACGGATGTGTCCAATTACCGAACCGGAGCTCTGGTGTGCGTGTGCCCAGAGCCGGCGCTCTGCGACAACAGAGGCCACTGCGATGGGAGGCCCACAGGAGCCAAAGAACAAAGACGGATGAACATAGAGAAATGAAAGACCAATAGAAGTGGCCCGCCCATTCCCCTCCCCCCCCCCCCCACCCCCCCAAAAAAGATAGATTAAAAAAAAAAAAAAAAAATCACTGTAGCACCAACACATAAAACACACTAGATAGATAAATAAACCAACGATAATTTATTTCCAAATTTCTATAGTGGCATTATAGAACTCTTATTACTTCCTTTGGTCCTTTTATATTCATTTTCTGCAAGACAACTAGAAACTTGAGCAAAAGTTAACTTCTATAGCAATAATTATTATTTATCCCTTAGTCAAGATTTTAAATGTGGACATCTAGAAAATGAATGTATTTTAATACACCCATGTAGTCTATTTTTTCATAGCCCTTAACAGCTGTAATTTATTGGTTCTGACTTGCAGAAAATTTTAGAAGTGTAACGAAAGATACTTATTCAGAATTTTTAACATCACTGGGAGCTATAATCTGTGGGTGATATGCTAAAAGCCCTTTATTCTATAATGAGAAATTTTAGCACAGAAGAACTTCCTAAAATAGCACTGGATGCAGAGAAGAAATATTCAGATCATAATTGAGACGAAGCCTAGAAAAGTTAACAGACTTAACAGTTCTAGAGTTTAAGTTTTTATGTTCTCAGTACTGGATCAATGATCTGAATTATGTCAGTTAGAAAGGCCAAGAGCAGTCTAGGCTGAAGAAGAAATTATACGTACCACCCCCAGCTATGGTAGCTTTGATAAGAGAATCCAACTCTTCATCACCACGGATTGCAAGCTGCAAGTGGCGTGGAGTGATCCGCTTAACTTTGAGATCCTTGGAAGCATTACCTGCCAGCTCCAGCACCTACAAAGCAACCATGAGAGAGCATATCAAACAAGGGTGAAGTGTTTAAGGATTCGGTTTAGACTTCAAATTATAGTTAAAAAGATCACTGTAGGGCTTCCCCTGGTGGTCCAGTAGGTAAGGACACCACCTTGCAGTGCAAGGGGCGTCGGTTCGATCCCTGGCCTGGGAAGATCCCACGTGCCGACGAGCGGCTGGACGGATGCGACCAATTACCGAACCGGAGCTCTGGTGTGCGTGTGCCCAGAGCCGGCGCTCTGCGACAACAGAGGCCACTGCGATGGGAGGCCCACAGGAGCCAAAGAACAAAGACGGATGAACATAGAGAAATGAAAGACCAATAGAAGTGGCCCGCCCATTCCCCTCCCTCCCCACCCCCCCCCCCCAAAAAAGATAGATTAAAAAAAAAAAAAAAAAATCACTGTAGCACCAACACATAAAACACACTAGATAGATAAATAAACCAACGATAATTTATTTCCAAATTTCTATAGTGGCATTATAGAACTCTTATTACTTCCTTTGGTCCTTTTATATTCATTTTCTGCAAGACAACTAGAAACTTGAGCAAAAGTTAACTTCTATAGCAATAATTATTATTTATCCCTTAGTCAAGATTTTAAATGTGGACATCTAGAAAATGAATGTATTTTAATACACCCATGTAGTCTATTTTTTCATAGCCCTTAACAGCTGTAATTTATTGGTTCTGACTTGCAGAAAATTTTAGAAGTGTAACGAAAGATACTTATTCAGAATTTTTAACATCACTGGGAGCTATAATCTGTGGGTGATATGCTAAAAGCCCTTTATTCTATAATGAGAAATTTTAGCAAGAGTAATTTCAAAGTCCCACCTGGCTATAAAACTGCATTTTCCTTTTCACCTCCACAGACTCTACTGGCATTATAAAACTTTTTGTCTTGATAATCCTTTTTTTTTGGCATTATAAATCTTTTGATGGAAGCAATACAGAACTAACTCCACAGAGCCTCCTGACTTAAACAGAGTTGTGGAAAGCCCTGGTATATATCTGAAGCAACCAGCATGCTTTAAAAACCACCAGTACTTTCTAGTCCATTCTTCTTTGTAATTCTTACTGGTCTGAGGTAAGGCCGGGCACTACTATCTTTTGAAAGCTCTGCAAGTGATCCTAATGTGAAGCAAACATTGAAAAGTGATTACCTTCAAATTTTTCAGTATTTTCTTTACTTCTATTAATGACTAAAACCCCAAACTTAAATTTCTGAAGATACATGTTGACTATGTATGCAGGTATGTATGTATGTATGTGTATACATGTATATGTATTTTATTGTTTAATCTTAACCTAAAAAACTATAATCAAAGTTCCTAAGAATAAAGAAAATGGGAGGGGGGCTTCCCTGGTGGTCCAGTGGGTAAGGACACTGCCTTGCAGTGCAAGGGGTGCTGGTTCGATCTCTGGCCTGGGAAGATCCCACGTGCCATTGGAGCAGCTGGACCCATGTGTCCAATTACTGAGCCGGAGCTCTGGAGTGCATGCGCCCAGAGCCAGTGCTCTGTGACAACAGAGGCCACTGTGATGGGAGGCCCACACGGGCCAAAGAACAAAGATGGATGAAAACAGATAAATGAAAGACCAATAGAAGTGGCCCGCCCGCCTCCCTCCCTAAAAAAGAAGAAAAAAAAAAGAAAATGGGAGGGGACTTCCCTGGTGGTCCAGTGGTTAAGACTTAGAGCGCCCCAAGCAGAGGCACCTGTGTTCAATCCCTGGTCAGGGAACTAGATCCCACATGCCACAACTAAAGATCTTGCATACTGCAACTAAGACCCAGTGTAACCAAATAAACAAATAAATAAAATAAAATAAGTGTTCAGATGGGACTTAAACACTCTGAGGTAGAAGCCTATGCCGTCACATAAGTGAACAAAATGCATACCTTTCCGAAAAGCCTACAGCTGAATAAATATTAATAAAAACTGATGTAAAAGTGATAGAGGTTTGCTAACTAGTACCAACAAAAATATTACCTACACAGAATTCTTGCTTGTGATACAGTAAAGTTGAAACTATCAATGTTAAGTCTCCAATGGGAAAACAAATGATTTGATAAGGTTAACAAAATGAGAGCAGTGATAATTAACACACGTTAAACTTCACAATCTTTCAACTGAACTCCCAAGCACGTCTTCCCAAGTAAGAATCTTCCTCCTGTTTCTACTAGATTGGCTATCTCTATCACTTGACTTGTTTGCTACTCAAATTACTTGAGTAATTCCTGGTTTGGAATGCAGCTGAAGGAGTCTCGTGTTCCTTCTGCTTCCCTTAGGAGGTATTAGAATGGAGGAAGTGATGGTCCATGAATTAAGAAACAACTCTTGCCCCATTAACTTCTTGAAAAGTCAAACTGAGTTAAGATACAGCATTTTATGTGTACAACCACACAGAGAACCAGGACTGATTAGTTCTTTTACCCAATTTCATGTCATCATACCAGCACATCATCATAATATAGTTGTGATGGACTTCCCTGGTGGTCCAGTGGTTAAGAATCTTTCTGCCAACGCAGGGACACATGTTTGATCTGTGGTTTGGCAAGATTCCACATGTCGTGGAGCAACTAAGTCCATGTGCCACAACTACTGAAGCTTGTGCACCCTAGAGTCCATGCTCCACAACAAGAGAAGCCAGTGCAATGAGAAGCCTGTGTACTGCAACAAAGACCCAGCAAAGACAAAAATAATAGACAAAATAAATATTTTAACAAATATAGTTATAAACCGTAAAAAATGTACGATCACACTAGTAAAACTTTACCCTGTAAAGAGTTATCCTGTAACTTCACAAATATTTCTTTTATTTTTCTTTTGCCGTAATGCACAGCATTTGGGATCTTTCCCAACCTGGGATTGGACCTCCCTGCGGGAAGAGCACAGTCTTAACCACTGGACCATCAATGAAGTCCACAAATATCACCTACTGATTATATACATATTTCAGAATTTGTTCAATTAACAGTATGGTGTTTAAATTATTTTATACTTGTTTGACAAGTCACTTAAAAATACGGATTACTGATCCTTGCTTAACTTTAAAAATGAGCACAACAAACTTCTGTTTGACAACAGTACTGGCTAATAGGATGCATCTAAAAACTGCTATTAGAAGAAATAAGTGGGCTTCCCCTGGTGGTCCAGTGGGTAAGGACACCGCCTTGCAGTGCAAGGGGCGCCGGTTCGAGCCCTGGCCTGGGAAGATCCCACGTGCCGCGGAGCGGCTGGACCAATGTGTCCAATCACCGAGCCGGAGCTCTGGAGCGCATGCGCCCAGAGCCGGCGCTCTGCGACGACAGACGCCACCGCGATGGGAGGCCCACAGGAGCCAAAGAACAAGGACGGATGAAAAATAGAGAAATGGAAGACCAATGGAAGTGGCCTGCCTGCTCCCGTCCCTCCCCAACTCGACCCCCGCCCAAAATAAATAAATAAATAAATCTTTAAAAAAAAAAAAAAAAAAAAAAGAAGAAATAAGCAAGAGTCTTTTGTTTCAAATCCATATTCTATGGGTTTCAGTCATTTGTGTCTAGAACCACACGGGGATGCCCACACATAGTATTTCCCCCACTAACCTCAGCGGTGAGGTACTCCAGAATCGCAGCACTGTACACTGCAGCAGTGGCACCAACCCTTCCGTGGCTTGTGGTGCGAGTCTTCAAATGTCTATGGATGCGGCCCACAGGAAACTGAAAGAGGGATCGTTCAAACGGAAAGCACTGAAGTTTTAACATCACACTACTGAACATAACCAAAGGCTGAATAATATAAGTAAATCAAGATAAAAAATCTGACTATGAACTTCTACCACCTTCTTTAGGCCCAACTTCATTGATTCCTCAGTTTCAAAAGGTAACCTGATAGTTAAGAAAACCAACATTGTGACTTCCTACTTTCTGAGCATAGGTACTTTCTCATTTCCAAAGTACCCTAATCCCACTTGCCTGTGCCTTTGACCCTGATGCTGGGAAAAATAGAAGGCAGGAGGAGAAGGGGACAACAGAGGACGAGATGGTTGGATGGCATCACTGACTCAATGGACATGAGTCTGAGCAAACTCCAGGAGATGGTGAAGGACAGGGAAGCCTGGCGTGCTGCAGTCCATGGGGTCGCAAACATTTGGACACAACTGATCGACTGAACTGTGTCTTGGACTACTCCCAACCCCGACTTTCTTAAGGACTTTCCTCACAGTGTTACTGTTCCACCATTCAACAACTTGAATTACCTCCTTTTTGCTGGCTCCTTTCCTTCTGCACACTTCAAAGGTCTCCACATGTCTACAGCAACTGCCTCCAGTTACAGTCTAGACATCCCCTTTCCAAAGGCAAAATTTAAAAGCAAACCTTGAAACCTCTTTCTTGTCACCCATTTTCTCCCAATCCAAACTTGGCTTCTACTAAATACACTTCTTAAAGACCAGCAATAACATTTTAATTACCAAATCTACTAGCCACTTCTAGATTGCATCCTTCAGAAGAAAATGCATGACTGTTCTGTTTACATTCCTTCCTTAATTCTAACATCCCCAAGAACAGGGTCCATGCCTTACTCCCTTATACATCCTGACTAAAATGTTGTCTGACACAGACAACCTCAAAAACCATTTCTTCTCTGGTCACAGCGATTACAGTCCTAATACGAACTCTACTCCTCAAGTCTTTTCATTGTTTGACTCAAATGTAACTCTAAATATAGTGAGGAGTCTACCAATGTCTTTTTGTTGTTTTCTTATGCTCTACACTTAGGAAACTCATCCATAGCACAAACTGCCAATTTTACTGAAGTCATCTTAAATTTGTAATTCTTTTGATCACTTCTCTTAGAAAGCTAGACTCAAGTCTACAACTTTTGTGTATTTTCACATGTATGTTTTGGTGAAACTTTAAAATGACTCCACTTAAATTTTTATTTCATAAATTGCTCCTACTGAAGATAAAATAAGTAAAATAAAATTTCTCCTGCTCCTTAGGGTCAAAGCTTCAGAGAAACTTCTCTTCCTCTTAATCCTATACCTCTCCTCTCATTTTTTAGGAGCATATGCATGCCTTCTATTTTTCACCTTATTCTTAAACTGCTGCAATAGTCTGAATCTGTCTTCCATCTCCCAGTTCAAGGTAAGGACACTAATAAATTACTTTTATTTTGGCCACGCAGCTTGCAGGATCCTAGTTCCCCCAAGAGGAATCAAACCCAGACCCTTGGAAGTGACAGCACGAAGTCCTAACCACTGGACCTCCAAGAGATTCCTTTGAATAAATTCTAGTTGATATTTTCAAGATACTCTAAAAACAGAGAACATACCCATAAAGTGTACGTCCTCATTCTCCCTTCCTTCATTATCATCTGGATCATGTCATCCTTTCCTTCTGCACACTTAAGTCTCCAATTCTAGCACTCCAGTTACAGTCTAGACATCCCCTTTCCAAAGGCAAAATTTAAAAGCAAACCTTGAAACCTCTTTCTTGTCACCCATTTTCTCCCAATCCAAACTTGGCTTCTACTAAATACACTTCTTAAAGACCAGCAATAACATTTTAATTACCAAATCTACTAGCCACTTCTAGATTGCATCCTTCAGAAGAAAATGCATGACTGTTCTGTTTACATTCCTTCCTTAATTCTAACATCCCCAAGAACAGGGTCCATGCCTTACTCCCTTATACATCCTGACTAAAATGTTGTCTGACACAGACAACCTCAAAAACCATTTCTTCTCTGGTCACAGCGATTACAGTCCTAATACGAACTCTACTCCTCAAGTCTTTTCATTGTTTGACTCAAATGTAACTCTAAATATAGTGAGGAGTCTACCAATGTCTTTTTGTTGTTTTCTTATGCTCTACACTTAGGAAACTCATCCATAGCACAAACTGCCAATTTTACTGAAGTCATCTTAAATTTGTAATTCTTTTGATCACTTCTCTTAGAAAGCTAGACTCAAGTCTACAACTTTTGTGTATTTTCACATGTATGTTTTGGTGAAACTTTAAAATGACTCCACTTAAATTTTTATTTCATAAATTGCTCCTACTGAAGATAAAATAAGTAAAATAAAATTTCTCCTGCTCCTTAGGGTCAAAGCTTCAGAGAAACTTCTCTTCCTCTTAATCCTATACCTCTCCTCTCATTTTTTAGGAGCATATGCATGCCTTCTATTTTTCACCTTATTCTTAAACTGCTGCAATAGTCTGAATCTGTCTTCCATCTCCCAGTTCAAGGTAAGGACACTAATAAATTACTTTTATTTTGGCCACGCAGCTTGCAGGATCCTAGTTCCCCCAAGAGGAATCAAACCCAGACCCTTGGAAGTGACAGCACGAAGTCCTAACCACTGGACCTCCAAGAGATTCCTTTGAATAAATTCTAGTTGATATTTTCAAGATACTCTAAAAACAGAGAACATACCCATAAAGTGTACGTCCTCATTCTCCCTTCCTTCATTATCATCTGGATCATGTCATCCTCTCCCTTAAAAACTTTCAACTACTTAGAGGATAAAAATCCAAACCTGGCTTTTTAAACTTTTAAAAAAGTATTAAAAAAATATTTGAAAAGTATCTCGGAGAAAGAAATGGCAACCCACTGCAGTATCCTTGCCTGGACAATTTCATGGACAGAGGGGCCTGGCAGGCTACAGTCCACGGGGTCGCAAAGAGTCGGCCACAACTGAGTGACTGAGCACATCAGCACATACTGTGATCTAAAATGGTTGTTTCCTTTTGTATTCCTACCAGAAGAGCTTGGGACTTCCAGTTCTTCCATATCCTTGGCAGTATGTTTAGTCTTTTTAAACTTTTGACATTTTTAATAAATATGCAGCATTAAGAAAAACTTTAAAAAAAACACAAGTATCTCTTACATGTCGGGAATTAATTCTTACTCATCCAAAAAAACCCTGACTTTGTAGATTAAAGCTCCAGCAATTCATATATATGAAAGTTGAAAATATCTAGTGTTCTGAATATACACAACTCAGTCTACATTTGAACATACTGAGGAAAGACTCAAGACTGGTGGACAGTCCATTATTCTATTTCATCCTGAAAGTTGATATCGCATTAAAAACACCTTCTTCAAAATCAAAGCCAAAGCATGCTCACTTAAATATGACAGTTTATAAAAGAACTAGGAACAGGGCCTCCCCTGGTGGTCCAGTGGGTAAGGACACTGCCTTGCAGTGCAAGGGGCGCCGGTTTGATCCCTGGCCTGGGAAGATCCCACGTGCCACAGAGCGGCTGGACCGATGTGTCCAATTACCGAACCGGAGCTCTGAAGCGCATGCGCCCAGAGCTGGATGGAGCTCTTCAGCGACAGACGCCACCGCGATGGGAGGTCCACAGGAGCCAAAGAACAAAGACGGATGAAGATAGAGGAATGAAAGACCAACAGAAGTGGCCCGCCCGCTCCCCTCCCTCCCCAACCTGACCCCCGCCCAAAATAAATAAATAAATCTTAAAAAAAAAAAAAAGAACTAGGAACATAATTAGAGCCTAGAAATAATAGATTTTAAGACAGAAAAACCACCAAATTCATATAAGATGTTTTCCTAAGGTTTCCTCGCTTAGAAGAAAGTACAAATTAAAAGGCAGTAACTTTGTGGTTTATATTATGACCAATTAATCTCATCATCAAAGGTCAGTAGAAGAAGTATATTTTTGTAATTAAGGAAATATTTGAGCCACGAGTTACAACTGTACAGCATAGATCTTTTACCTGTAGCCCAGCCCTCTGTGAGCGAGACACTGCCTTGGCCTTGGCCTTCCCACTGTCCTTTCCAGCTTTGCCTCCAGCCTAAGTGAAAAAGATTCCAGATGAAGAATCAAAATGCTATTTCAAAAACATCTAGGAAACAAAATTTCTTAAGTTTTATTTTAATTAATTAATTACCTTTAATTAAGGTAATCTAAAAAAAAATTCTTCGATTTTAAATATACATATTACACCATCATTTATTAATTTATATACAGATGAGGTCAAAATTTTAAAATACTTATTTAAAATGAGATTTCTAAAAATTTGAACATATTTTTCAAATTTCAGACTGAATAATATTCATCAAGACAAAATAACTCATACTAGAAGCATTTCATAACAAAATAATTCTTTGAAATGTTAGCATATATAATTTCCATAGAAATATTCAGAACTTAGCTCTTTTCAGAGAAAAAAAAGCATTTTGAAAAAGAAAAAAAATCCCTCAAAAAGTTAAACACAGAGTTAATTACCTTATGATCTAGCAGTCCACTTCTAGGCACAAACTCAAGTAATTGAGAACAGGAATTCAAACAGGTATTTTATACACTATGGCTATTTTACTCACAGCAGTAGTACAAATAGCAGGTAAAAGGCAGAAACAACCTAAATGTCCATTATGGAAAACTGTGGCACATACATACAGTGGAATAACGTTCAACTGTAAAAAGGAAATTCTGATATATGCTACTGCATGGATAAACCTTGAAGACATGATGCTAAGTGAAATAAGTCAAACTGTAAAAATTACCAATGTGTCTGATTCCACTTAACATGAGCTACCTGGTCAAAATCACAGGAAAAGAAAGTGGAAGAGTGGTTGCCAGAGGCTGAGAAAGGGGTGAAATGAAGACCTTACAGGACACTTAAAAATGGCAAAAAGGTCAACTGTTAAGTGTATTAAAAAAAAGACATTCAAACATAATTTAAGGGGTTAAACAAACACTACCTTCAAATGACATAAAAGAAATTTCCCAATAACCTGAATGTTCAAATAGGAAACAGTATACTAATGCAATGGAATATTATGCAGCCATTTTAACAAATGAGTTATAGACGTGCTGATATGGAAGAACTGACATAGTTGTGTAAAGGCAAGGTACGCCCGTGTGCAGTGACCTTCTGTTTATGTAAAAACAAGGTACTGCAGTGTGTGTGTGTGTAACAAACATTTCTAGAGGTCGCACTACACACCAGAAGTTATCTGCCTATAGGGAGGGAGCACTAAGGAACTGACTTGAGAAGGAAAACAATATTCTCTTTGGAACTGTTTGATTTTTACTATTTAAATAAATTATATTTTGTCTGTTAAAAAAATAGTTAAAGAAATCAGTTTACAAGACTGTAGTTGTTTGTGACTGTAGTTTATCTGTGAAGTAGCAGGTCACCTTTGAAATGGCAAACCAACCCTGTATGCCCACATCCCCATCTTAGCTGAGTCAATGTTTATTCCCCAAATCTATATTCAAGAAAAAAAAAAAAAAGGCCTTGGCAGGTATTAGAAGTGGGGAGAAGAAACAAATGACTAAATATTACCTTTCTTAAACTTAATAATCTCACAAGAGATTGACTTAAGTTTAACAAAGAACTGAGAATCTTTAGATTTCTACAAAAATGCCTCATATATTTTAATTTCTGATCATACTGCTTTACGAGAAAGATACTGAATCATCGTTTGATTTCTGGGGTCAGCTCGAGTAATCACTTATTTTCACTTATTTTTCAAATAAATCTTTTCAGCTCTATTTGCCCTGATGCAAAACATAAGAAACCTCTCAACTAGTGCATAAGGCTAAAACTATAATCATTATTTCTCTAGACTGAATTATGAAATACAGTTATCAATAAAACGCCAGGAACTGCATACTCTACAGACTTCCCACTCTACTGGTCTTAAGCAATGTTACCCCTAGTGTTTCAAATCCATCATATCTGCTGTTTAACTTATTGTTCTTTAAGGAAGTAGGCATGAGATCAGTTTTTAAAAATCTCAGTGAATTAAATGACTAGTTCCACGGTTTGGAGAGTCTAGATCCATTTCTTCTACTTAACAAAAACAAAGTTTTATGGAATCAAACTTGCGTAAATACAAAATTGCACAGTAAATGAATAATTCCTTTCTTTTCACAACCCCCTCAAACTCTGTATACATACCCTCCCAGCTTGGCACACTTCAATATGTTTGCTGAGAAACAAAGTACAAGCACATAAATTTTTTTATTCTAAGAATTCAGTTAGTATTAACCTGGGTTAAGCCTACGGAGACCGCCGGAGTATATTTCATTCAGGAAAAGTAGCCAACTGGATGCCAAGAAAAGTTGTAAATTAGTTGTAACAGACACATGCTCACGTCCCACCAAGCTAAAAACTTTCAAAACAAGAGCAACTCCACGCCTCCTGTATTTTTAGCTATGCGTACGCGCCAAGTATTTTTAGCTGCTGGTAACGGCACAGCCAATATACGGCAGGTCGCCAGAGATGAAATGAGTGACACCTCTGAAACCAGCGAGCATCACGAGAACAGTCGGCTCGAGCACATCAGTTTACGAAGCAGACGTAATTTGTGCTCGAGTTTGCCTGTGAAAGCGCTTCCGTTAACTCTGCAAGTTGCAGAGCCCGGACGCGACCATCCACAAGGTCGACGCCCGTTAAGAGGCGATAACGTCACAATCAAGCACAATTTCAGCGTGTGGTTCAGCCCGGGGCAGGGCAGTCCCCGGAGGGCGCTCGGGCGGACGCTGCTCCCGGCCTGCGGGCCGCGGCTCCACTCCCGCGCGGGGCACGGTCCCCTCCGACGCCTTTCTCTCTCAACTTCACGAGGAGCCCAGGTCCCTCCGGGCGCGTTTCTAAAGAGCCGCACTTCTACCGACGCACCAATCTGGACTCAGAAGTCTCACTACCTCGCGGCAGCAGCGGAGGGGCCGTGGAGCCGCGAGCGTTGCCCTGCTCAGGGACGCCCGGCCTCAGCCCGCGCGCCTCGATTCGCGCCGGCGCCGCGGCAAGCGAGGCCGGGACCGCGGCCGCCTCGCCGCCTGACGCCCGCCCCGCCGCCGTCGTCGTCGCCGCCTGACGCCCGGCGCCTCAACAGGTAGCGGCGCAACTCGGCCATCGCCGCCCGCCCCGCCGTCCCGCAGCCCTCACCATCGTCTCGGCCGCTCCCGCCCTCGGTCCCGCCGAGCCGCCGCCGCCGCCGCCGCCACCACCGCAGCACCGACCGCCGCCGCCGCCGTTGCCGCCGCAGCCGCCAGAGCCCGGACAATAACCGGGGCCCGCCTCGCGCCGCCCCGGCCAATGCCCACTCGCCTTGCTCGTTTGAACCCCAGCTACCGCCCAATGGCGCGCATCGTTCTAACCAGGCCCCGCCCCTCAGCACCTCCTCCCTAACGGCTGTTTGTTTTTGCACACGGCACGCGGAGGCGGAGCCTTCGACTCCAATACAGACGCGCCTGTGCGCGACTGGGGCGGAGCCAGACTCCGCTCTCCGCCTGTCTCCAAGACCCAATCTGACGAATGGGGGAGATGACCAATGAGAGCTGAAAGCTGGCGAATATCAGCCAATAGAAACATCGACCGCAAGCAAGGGAGGCGGGTATTAGAGAACGATAGTAGGATTCGCCAATGGGTGCAAAGATTAGTGGCTGCAGTCGCTTTCCCGCCCTTTCTCAGCTTCGGCGCTGGAGTTTCTGAGACTTGTTTGGGAAGTAACCGGCCGTCTTCGTTGCTTCTGCTGGCGAGTTTTCACAGATTGCGAGGGTTTCTCCGTGCTAGCGGAGACTCGCTCCGCGGCGGGCATTGTTTCCAAGCCTGGCAGCCTTCTCGTTGGCTTTAGGTTAGCCGCTCACCGCTAAGGGAGAGACATTCGGAAATGGGAGTGGGGTCCCCGCGCCCGCTGCGAAGTTGGGGGACCGTCGCGAAGCCGAGCTTGTCACTTGTCAGCCCACGGTTCCCACTCCCCGCAACCCCGGCAACCCCTAGGCGGCATGCTGGCCCGATCGTCCTCTGGGACCGTCCCGCCCCGGGTCGCCGAGGCCCAGGCCCCTGGCTCGGGGCAGTTCTCGTTCGCTGCAGTTAGAACCTTTGCTTCTTTTCACAGTTGTCTGCACTGACAGTGCTGGGCAGCGTTCCGGGGGTGCGGAGCCGGCGGTCCTCGCGGAGGTTTTGTTCTGGCGGGATTTCCCCAGGCGGGCGTTTCAGAAGTATACCAGGTGGGCAGTTCCAGCCCTAAAGGGAGACTTCTCTTCTGACATGAAGTAACATGGAGGGACCCTGAGTCTTTAAGGAAATGTAACTTGAGTTCCAGAAGAGGTGAGCTTCTGCATAAGAGTTTGAAAAAAAAATACAGGAGTAAAGATGTGAATGAGTGAGGGTGGAGGTGCCCGAAGACGCGGGGAGAGAAACCTGAAAAGTAGGTGGAAGAGGTGGAGTCTGTTCCCTAAGCAATAACCATTATTCATCGCTGCCCCTTTTTTTCGTGCTTCTGGCCTTAGTGGGTGGCATTACACGTCTGCCAAGGCCTCCACCTGTGAGTTCACCTTCAGCCAGTCCCTTAGTGGTTTGTCGGCACTGTTTGAAGGCAGTGTGCTAGGTCCCAGGGACTCGAGTTGGCAAAACGGACTTGTCCCTGCCCTAACCAGTGCTTGACAGCAGGGGTCAGATGTTAAAGAAGTAAACAGACAAATGTGTGAATTACAATAAATCCACGTGCAGAGAAGGAAAAGAAGAAGATGTTTTGAGAGGAGAAGGAAGGGAATGTAGTTTACGATGGTGGTGGTGGCTTAATCGCTAAGTCGTGTCCGACTTGTGCGGCTCCATGGACTGTAGCCTGCCAGGCTCCTCTCTCCATGGGATTCTCCAGGCAAGAAGACCGGAAGGGGTTGCCATTTCCTCCTCCCATAGATAGGTGTGATTTAGCAGTGTTCTGCGAAGGAAGAGCAAGTAAGTATAAAGGCTCTTGAAGTGAGAAAGACTTGTCATAATGAAGGGAAATGGGAGTGGGGTCCCCGCGCCCGCTGCGAAGTTGGGGGACCGTCGCGAAGCCGAGCTTGTCACTTGTCAGCCCACGGTTCCCACTCCCCGCAACCCCGGCAACCCCTAGGCGGCATGCTGGCCCGATCGTCCTCTGGGACCGTCCCGCCCCGGGTCGCCGAGGCCCAGGCCCCTGGCTCGGGGCAGTTCTCGTTCGCTGCAGTTAGAACCTTTGCTTCTTTTCACAGTTGTCTGCACTGACAGTGCTGGGCAGCGTTCCGGGGGTGCGGAGCCGGCGGTCCTCGCGGAGGTTTTGTTCTGGCGGGATTTCCCCAGGCGGGCGTTTCAGAAGTATACCAGGTGGGCAGTTCCAGCCCTAAAGGGAGACTTCTCTTCTGACATGAAGTAACATGGAGGGACCCTGAGTCTTTAAGGAAATGTAACTTGAGTTCCAGAAGAGGTGAGCTTCTGCATAAGAGTTTGAAAAAAAAATACAGGAGTAAAGATGTGAATGAGTGAGGGTGGAGGTGCCCGAAGACGCGGGGAGAGAAACCTGAAAAGTAGGTGGAAGAGGTGGAGTCTGTTCCCTAAGCAATAACCATTATTCATCGCTGCCCCTTTTTTTCGTGCTTCTGGCCTTAGTGGGTGGCATTACACGTCTGCCAAGGCCTCCACCTGTGAGTTCACCTTCAGCCAGTCCCTTAGTGGTTTGTCGGCACTGTTTGAAGGCAGTGTGCTAGGTCCCAGGGACTCGAGTTGGCAAAACGGACTTGTCCCTGCCCTAACCAGTGCTTGACAGCAGGGGTCAGATGTTAAAGAAGTAAACAGACAAATGTGTGAATTACAATAAATCCACGTGCAGAGAAGGAAAAGAAGAAGATGTTTTGAGAGGAGAAGGAAGGGAATGTAGTTTACGATGGTGGTGGTGGCTTAATCGCTAAGTCGTGTCCGACTTGTGCGGCTCCATGGACTGTAGCCTGCCAGGCTCCTCTCTCCATGGGATTCTCCAGGCAAGAAGACCGGAAGGGGTTGCCATTTCCTCCTCCCATAGATAGGTGTGATTTAGCAGTGTTCTGCGAAGGAAGAGCAAGTAAGTATAAAGGCTCTTGAAGTGAGAAAGACTTGTCATAATGAAGGGACTTAAAAAGCAGGCTTTTGTGGCTGTTGTAATTCTGTCCAGATCCCTCTACTTCCTGAATATTGAATCTCGCTTTTTTTTTTTTTTTGCCATGTGTATGCCACTGTTTAATATTTGTCATTTTTCTCCTTAATCAGTGCAAAAACCTCTTAATGTCCTATCCTTTTCTTTCTTCACTTTTTCTAAAATATAAACCTTACTGTATTTTCCTTTAACTTCATTGACTTTAGAACAAAGTCCAAATCTGCAGCCTGGTGTAAAAGGCCTACATTCTTCTCGGCCCTGCTTGTCTCAGGTTTTGTTTCTTTTCCTTTCAACCCCTGAAACTCCCATCTTTGCTCATGCCTTTGCTTGAAACATTCCTCCATCTTAGCTTCTGTTTGGCTAACTTTTAATCATAGTTCAAGGGCCAGCCCAAATCACACTTTCTTCTGTATGTCTTCCTTGGCATCCCTGATTTGGATTAAGTGCGTTGTATTCTGCTGTCATCAGTCCTTGTCATGCTGAATGGTGTTGCTCTCCCTTGATGCACAGAAATCTTTCTTTATCTAGGTTGTCACTCTTTGCTTGGTACAGTATACCTAGTACCCTGAAAATGTCACTTGGCAGATTAAAAGAAATAATACTAACTCAAAGCCATTTAAATAGGCAGTGTGGCCTGTGGAAAGACTTTTGTGTTTGAATCCAGACTCCTTACTTACTTACTAGTTGTGTGGTCTGAGTGAGGGGTTTAATATTGTCAACTTTGTCATTTGTAAACCTGAGAATAGCAATACCTGTTTTTATAAGTTGTGAGAGAGCACTGATTCACTGATGTAGAAGAATGGGCTTAGCACCATACCTAGAATGTAATGAATAGCCAGTAAATGTTAACTTCTTAACAGGAAGTTCATTTTCTCACTTGTCATTCTCTACTCCTCAGCCTTCATTACATTGATTCAGATTTTGATGAAAATGGAATCAGGTTGAAAGAAACTGGTTCTCATCACAGACAATATTGATCCCTTTAGTGATTTCTACATCCTGTTTAGAGATTAAAGAAATATATTGAGGCCCACAGACTCGAGGAAAATGGACGGAAGTTTTCTGACATGTGTAAACAGAAAAACTGCCTATTAACTATTTTATAAAAGTAAGTGTGTTAGTGAATAAAGTCACGGTTGCAAAGAAGGGAATATGGACTCATAAGGAGCACATCTATCCAGAGAATCTTAAGTATTAGCATCTATAAATTATAAACTACCAATCATTAACAAATTACTCAGCTTTGCTAGATTTAACCCCGTAGGACACAATGTGCTGCTGTTGTTTGGTTGCTAAGTTATGTCCAGCTCTTTGTGACCCATGGACTGTAGCCCACCAGGCTCCTCTGTTCATGGGACTTCCCAGGCAAGTGTACTGGAGTGGTTTCCATTTCCTCCTCTAGGGAATCTTCCTGACCCAGGGATCAGACTGCATCTCCTGCTTGGCACTGAGCTGCCTGGGAAGCCCCAGTATTGGCTCTCAAAGTGTAGTCCCTGGACAGCAGCATCAGTACCACCTAGAACTTGTGAGAAATGTAAATTCTGACCTCCAGCCTACAGCTGCTGAATCAGAAACTGGGGTAGGGCCCATCAAGCCTTTCAGGGGATTCTGGTGCACACTATGTGAGAACCGCTGGTATAGTATAAGCTATGGTATATAGTTCCAAAGCTCTTTTCAAAACTGAGGTACTTATTCCCTCAGCTCCAAAGAGTGTCGATTGATCATTGCCCAGTAGTTTCTTCCTAAGAATTGTACTTTTCCAAAAGAAGCTGCATCACCCAAGTTTAACCTCTTTTCAGCAGGCAGTCTACAACCAAGGACTGCTGGAAGTTAGATAATGGCCCAACTGCATTACCTTAATTTGGGACAACTCTGAAGGGTCATTCCAGGTCCAGAATTTTCTGTGTGACTAACAGCAGTGTTTGAACTGCATGGCAGTTCTGCCATGCAGAATTCTGCTTCCTTCATTCTCATAATAATGTTGCCAAGAACGTTACTGTGCAATCACAGTAAACTTAGTGAAGGCAAATTAGAGTCTGCTGGGTTGTTGTTTCGTTGGTAAGTTGTGTTGAACTCTTGTGACTCCATGGACTGTAGCCTGCCAGGCCCTACTGTCCATGGAATTTTCCAGGCAGACTGGCGTGGGTTGCCATTTTCTTCTCCAGGGGATTCTCCTGACCCAGATACTGAACCCTTATCTGTTGTTGGAGGTTTATGCCAGATCCCAGTGACTGGGCAGCTATATACATGTGCCAGAACCTGTCAGATTCTAATGAGGTCAGTTAGGAGGCAGTATCTACCTACCTGCATTCAGTTTTCTGATTCTGAGGCCGGCACTCTGCAAATATTTCTGCTTTGCCTTCTGGTTCCTTGCTAAGGCTTTGCTCATAGGGAGCATGTGAAACTGTAAGAGTCGAGGAAGAAGGGACATATTCCTTTCTGTCTGCTTTCTGTTCCTCTGAGCATCATGATGCAGGCAATGCTTCTTTACTCTGGCAGCAGCAGTTCCTTTTGTAGGAGCCGCTCTATCAGTTTTCCCAGCACTTGAAAACCAGCCTCATTCCTCCCTCCCCTTTCACCAGCAACCAGCTCCTTCCTGAGAGGTTTGAGTTCTCTCTCGTTCCACGGGGCCCTTCTCTAGGTTTCTAAGGTTTTCCCTTTGTTTCTTCAAGGTAGCTTTTATTGGTTAAAATAAAACTCTAAGGTGTACATGACACCTTAGAGTTCTGTTTTTACCATTTAGCTGTTACCAACTTTATATTTAGTTAACAATACTTTATTAGTTCTATTTGTTCAAATGATTGGTATGTTTCTACAAACTCAGTGGACCTTGATTGATAAGCCTATGATATATATATTTCTAGCTTTTTATTATGGAAAGTTAAAGATGTAGAAAGTAAAGAAAATAGTAAAATGAACCTGATGTACACTTCACACAATTATAATGATCATTAACTCATGGCCACTTCTGTTTTCTTTTACATTCACATTTACATCTGCTCCTCCCCTAAATGGATTACACTGAAGCAAATCCAAAGTAAAGCAGAGTAGCAACAACTATTTTTTTTTCTTTAAATTTTGTTTTGGCCTCTAATTTTTTTTTTGGCCACATCTATTGATCTTTCATTTATTTGTCTTTGTTCTTTGGCCTGTGTGGGCCTCCCATCATAGTGGCCTCTCTTGTCACAGAGCACCGGCTCTGGGCTCATGCACTCGAGCTCTGTCTGGGTAGCTGGACACATTGGTCCAGCTGCTCCGTGGCACAAGGGATCTTTCCAGGCCAGGAATTGAACTGGTGCCCCTTGTACTGCAAGGTGGTGTCCTTACTCACTAGACCACCAGGAAAGCCTCAACAAGTATTTTTACAGGAAATTAGTTTCCTTACAAAAACCTTGGGTCATCTTGAATTTGTACAATGTACATGCATTGCTTACCTAAACAACAAGGCAAAAAAGAAGAGAATGACTTCCCTGGTAGCTCATTGGTAAAGAATCCACTTGCCAGTGCAGGAGACAAGGGTTGGATCCCTGGTCCAGGAAGATCCCACCTACTGAGGAGCAACTAAGCCTATATACCACAACTACTGAGCCTGTGCTCTAGAGCCTGGGAGCTGCAACACCTGAAGCCCCTGGGCCTAGAGCCTGTGTTCTAATGTAAGAGGAACCATCGTAATGAGAAGCCTGTGGACTACAACTAGAGAGTAGCCCCCACTCACCATAATTAGAGAAAAGCCCACAGTAACAAAGACTCAGCATGGCCAAAAATAAATAAATACATAAACTTTTAAAAAGAACAAACAAAAAATAAGCAGAACAAAGAAAATAATAAATATTAGAAAAATAGAGAATAAGAAGATCAATCGGAAAAAAATGAAACCAAAAGTTTGCTCTTTGTAAAATTCAACAAAATTGACAAATCTTTATTGATGCTGGGAACAAGAAAAAAGATTCAAATTACTAAGAAGTTATAGTGGGGGCAAATCACTACTGACCTTACAATACAAAGGACTATTAGGCAATCCTTTTGAACAACTGTGGGCCTGCAGATTAAATAACCTAGATGAAATGGGCATTCCTAGTAAGATATAAACTACTGAAACTGACTCAAGGAGAAAAAAAAAAAAAAAGTTTGGTAGAACTATGACAAGTAAAGAAATGAAATTAATGATTTAAAATCTTCCGGGGGGTTTCCCTCGTAGCTCAGTGGTAGAGAGTTTGCCTGACAATGCAGGAGCCACAGGTTCGATCCCTGATCTGGGAAGATCCCAAACGCTGTGGAGCAACTAAGCCTGTGAGCCACAACTATTGAGTTTGTGCTCTAGAGCCTCAGAGCTGCAACTATTGAGCCCATGTGCTGCAACTACTGAAGCCCGTGTGCCCCAAAACCCCAGTTCCACAACAAGAAATCTGCACACCTCAAGTAGGGAGTAACTTCCACTCCATGCAACTAGAGAGGAACCTGTTGAAGCAGTGAAATCCAGAATAGCCAAAAATAAATAAATAAAATTTAAAAAGAAGCGCAAATTAAACTACACTGAGCTATCACCTCATACCAGTCAGAATGACCATCATTAAAAAGTCTATAGGGGGGCTTCCCCTTCCCCTGGTGGTTCAGAGGGTACGGACACCGCCTTGCAGTGCAAGGGGCGCCGGTTCGATCCCTGGCCTGGGAAGATCCCACGTGCCGCGGAGCGGCTGGACCCATGTGTGCAATCACCGAGCTGGAGCTCTGGAGCGCATGCGCCCAGAGCCGGCGCTCTGCAACGATAGACGCCACCGCGATGGGAGGCCCACAGGAGCCAAAGAACAAAGACGGATGAAAATAGAGAAATGAAAGACCAATAGAAGTGGCCCGCCCGCTCCCCTCCCTCCCCAACCGGACCCCCACCCAAAATAAATAAATAAATAAATCTTTAAAAAAAAAGGTCTATAGGGCTTCCTGATGGTCCAGTGGGTGAGGACACCGCCTTGCAGTGCAAGGGCGCCAGTTCAGTCCCTGGCCTGGGAAGATCCCACATGCCACGGATCAGCTGGACCGATGTGTCCAACTACCCAGCCAGCGCTCTGGAGCGCATGCGCCCAGAGCCGGCGCTCTGCAACGATAGACGCCACCGCGATGGGAGGCCCACAGGAGCCAAAGAACAAAGACGGATGAAAATAGAGAAATGAAAGACCAATAGAAGTGGCCCGCCCGCTCCCCTCCCTCCCCAACCGGACCCCCACACAAAATAAATAAATAAATAAATCTTTAAAAAAAAAAGGTCTATAGGGCTTCCTGATGGTTCAGTGGGTGAGGACACCGCCTTGCAGTGCAAGGGCGCCAGTTCAGTCCCTGGCCTGGGAAGATCCCACATGCCACGGATCAGCTGGACCGATGTGTCCAACTACCCAGCCAGCGCTCTGGAGGGCATGTGCCCAGAGCCGGTGCTCTGCAGTGAGAGAGGCCACTGCAATGGGAGGCCCACACAGGCCAAAGAACGAAGATGTAAATACATGAAAGATTGATAGAAATGGCCAAAAAAAAAAAAAGTCTATAAATACAAATGCTGGAGAGGGTATGAAGAAAAAGGGAATCCTACACTGTTGTTTGGAACATAAGTTTGTGCAGCCACTAGGAAAACAATATGGATGTTCCTCAAAAAATTTAAAAAATACACTTGCCATATGATCCAGGAATCCCATTCTTGATTATATATCCAGACAAAGCTGTAATTTGGAAAGATACATGCACCCCTGTGTTCACAGCAGCACTATTCACAATTGTCAAGACATAGAAACAACCTGTATGTTCATTGACAGATGAATAAAGAAGATGTGATATGTATATATGTATGTATACAATGGAATACTACTCTGCTATAAGAAGAATGAAATAATGCCATTTGCAGCAATATGGGTAGACCTAGAGTTTATCATACAAGTGAAGTAAATCAGAAAGAAAAGAAAAAAACAGATAATAAAATAAAATCTTCCAACAGGAGCCCAGCCCTATGCTCTGTGATGACCTAGAGGGAAGAAATGGGGAGCGGTTTGGGAGAGAGACATAAGAGGGAGGGTATATATATACTTATGACTGATTCAAGTCGTTCTATGGTCAGTCGTTCGACTGATAATCAGTCGTTCAATACAACATTGTAAATCAATTATCCTCCAGTTTAAAAAAAGGGAAACTTCCTACAAAGAAAAGCCCAGTCTTTACTGTTATATTCTGTCAAATGTTTAAAAAAGAATTAATATTGTGCTTCTGTCATAGTCCAGGGGTTGAGAGTCTGCCTTGCAATGCAGGGGACGCAAGTCCGATCCCTGGTCTGAGAAAATTCTACATGCGGAGCAGCTAAGTTTGTGCAACAACAAAGACCTAGTGCAGCCAAAAATAATTAAATCAAAAATTTTTAAAAGAATACCAATCCATCACAAACTCTTTCAAAAAATAGGAAACTTTTCCCCATTCAGTATATAATGCCAGTAATTAATACCAAAAAGAGACTAAGATACAGCAACAAAATAGCAATAAAATCCACAGGCCAGTATCTTTCAATTCAATCATATAATGTGCAGCTACTACAGACCCCAACGGTGAGAGAGGCCACTGCAATGGGAGGCCCACACAGGCCAAAACGAAGATGTAAATACATGAAAGATCGATAGAAATGGACAAAAACAAAAAGTCTATAAATACAAATGCTGGAGAGGGTATGAAGAAAAAGGGAATCCTACACTGTTGTTTGGAACATAAGTTTGTGCAGCCACTAGGAAAACAATATGGATGTTCCTCAAAAAATTTAAAAAATACACTTGCCATATGATCCAGGAATCCCATTCTTGATTATATATCCAGACAAAGCTGTAATTTGGAAAGATACATGCACCCCTGTGTTCACAGCAGCACTATTCACAATTGTCAAGACATAGAAACAACCTGTATGTTCATTGACAGATGAATAAAGAAGATGTGATATGTATATATGTATGTATACAATGGAATACTACTCTGCTATAAGAAGAATGAAATAATGCCATTTGCAGCAATATGGGTAGACCTAGAGTTTATCATACAAGTGAAGTAAATCAGAAAGAAAAGAAAAAAACAGATAATAAAATAAAATCTTCCAACAGGAGCCCAGCCCTATGCTCTGTGATGACCTAGAGGGAAGAAATGGGGAGCGGTTTGGGAGAGAGACATAAGAGGGAGGGTATATATATACTTATGACTGATTCAAGTCGTTCTATGGTCAGTCGTTCGACTGATAATCAGTCGTTCAATACAACATTGTAAATCAATTATCCTCCAGTTTAAAAAAAGGGAAACTTCCTACAAAGAAAAGCCCAGTCTTTACTGTTATATTCTGTCAAATGTTTAAAAAAGAATTAATATTGTGCTTCTGTCATAGTCCAGGGGTTAAGAGTCTGCCTTGCAATGCAGGGGACGCAAGTCCGATCCCTGGTCTGAGAAAATTCTACATGCGGAGCAGCTAAGTTTGTGCAACAACAAAGACCTAGTGCAGCCAAAAATAATTAAATCACAAATTTTTAAAAGAATACCAATCCATCACAAACTCTTTCAAAAAATAGGAAACTTTTCCCCATTCAGTATATAATGCCAGTAATTAATACCAAAAAGAGACTAAGATACAGCAACAAAATAGCAATAAAAATCCACAGGCCAGTATCTTTCAATTCAATCAATATAATGTGCTGTTTTAATAGAATAATGGACAAAAACCACATGATCATTGCAATGCAATCAGGAAAAGCATTCAACAAGATGCAATAGTCTCATCAAAAAAGCATTCAACAGCTAGGATTAGAAGGGAACTTTTTTTTTTTTTAATAAACTTTTATTTTACTTTTAACTTTTACAGAGTTTTGTTGTTTGCAGATAATGTATGTTCCCAGATTAGTCATATGTATATCTCCCCCCATCCCACCCCTCCAGACCGTCACACAGCACCCCTGCAGGATTCCCTTTTCTCACAGAGCAATGACTATAGCTATTTTCTTCACATATGATAGTACAGGCCTTCATGCTACTTCCTTTACGCCTCCTGGACTCACACTTACTAATTTCAAAACTCATCTCTGCTTATTTTAATAACAGTAGAAACACTACCTTGTAATAAAAGTTGGACAAATGCTAAATCTTGGACAAATGAGACACTGTGACAACAGACAAAAATGGGACTGTCCAGAGCAAACACTATTTGTAGAAGAATAGAGTTGAATGGAGAAGACAGGTAAGAACAAGATTTCTCAGTTTCCTTTTTATATTGTTTTGATTTGAAATATGTAAACATTTATTTTAAAAGAGCAAAGCAAGAAGTAAAATAATATAGAGGGACTTTCTTGGTGGTCCAGTGTTTAAGAGTCCACCTGCCAATGCAGAGGACATGGGTTCAATACCTGGTCCAGGAAGGTCCCACGTGCCATGGAGCAATTAAGCCCATGTGCCACAACTACTGAGCCTGCTCTCCATGACAAGAGAAACCACTGCAATAAGCCAATGCACTGCAGCAAAGGGTAGACCCTGCTGGCCACAATCTGAGAAAATGTGCACACAGCAACAAAGACTCAGAACAGCCAACAATTAATTAACATTTTAAAAATAATGTATAGAATGCCATCCATTTATCTTTCAAAAATAGGAAACTTTTCCCCATTCAGTATATAATGCCAGTAATTAATACCAAAAAGAGACTAAGATACAGCAACAAAATAGCAATAAAAATCCACAGGCCAGTATCTTTCAATTCAATCAATATAATGTGCTGTTTTAATAGAATAATGGACAAAAACCACATGATCATTGCAATGCAATCAGGAAAAGCATTCAACAAGATGCAATAGTCTCATCAAAAAAGCATTCAACAGCTAGGATTAGAAGGGAACTTTTTTTTTTTTTAATAAACTTTTATTTTACTTTTAACTTTTACAGAGTTTTGTTGTTTGCAGATAATGTATGTTCCCAGATTAGTCATATGTATATCTCCCCCCATCCCACCCCTCCAGACCGTCACACAGCACCCCTGCAGGATTCCCTTTTCTCACAGAGCAATGACTATAGCTATTTTCTTCACATATGATAGTACAGGCCTTCATGCTACTTCCTTTACGCCTCCTGGACTCACACTTACTAATTTCAAAACTCATCTCTGCTTATTTTAATAACAGTAGAAACACTACCTTGTAATAAAAGTTGGACAAATGCTAAATCTTGGACAAATGAGACACTGTGACAACAGACAAAAATGGGACTGTCCAGAGCAAACACTATTTGTAGAAGAATAGAGTTGAATGGAGAAGACAGGTAAGAACAAGATTTCTCAGTTTCCTTTTTATATTGTTTTGATTTGAAATATGTAAACATTTATTTTAAAAGAGCAAAGCAAGAAGTAAAATAATATAGAGGGACTTTCTTGGTGGTCCAGTGTTTAAGAGTCCACCTGCCAATGCAGAGGACATGGGTTCAATACCTGGTCCAGGAAGGTCCCACGTGCCATGGAGCAATTAAGCCCATGTGCCACAACTACTGAGCCTGCTCTCCATGACAAGAGAAACCACTGCAATAAGCCAATGCACTGCAGCAAAGGGTAGACCCTGCTGGCCACAATCTGAGAAAATGTGCACACAGCAACAAAGACTCAGAACAGCCAACAATTAATTAACATTTTAAAAATAATGTATAGAATGCCATCCATTTATTTTTTTAAAAAAAACCTATAATTTTGAAAGACTCCCAGAAATTTTTAAAAATATTTATTATTTATTTATTTGGCCATTTCAGGTCTTAGTTACAATGTGTAGGACCTAGTTTCCTGACTGTAAATTGAATCCCAGCCTCCTACATTGAGAGCCCAGAGTTTTAGCTGCTGGGCCAGCAGTAAAGTCCCTATAATTTCTTTTTAAACAGTATTTTGAAGCTCCTCAAATTTGATTGTAGTCAGTGAGAAGTCAAAAATATAAGGAAATCCTTTTGTTACTCCAGGTGACAAATTTCTTAGCTTGCTGTAAAGAAAAGGTTAGGATTATAGTATATAACATTTCAGAAGAGACATTTGGTCAAAAATGAATAAGACATAGAAATTCAATTTTTTTTCTTTTTTAAAATTTTTTAAAAAGATTTATTTATTTATTTATTTTGGTGGGGTGGGGGTGGGGTGGGGAGGGAGGGTAGCGGGCGGACCACTTCTACTGATCTTTCTTTTTTTTAAAAAAAAAATTTATTTATTTATTATTTATTTGGGGCGGGGGTCAGGTTGGGGAGGGAGGGGAGCGGGCGGGCCACTTCCATTGGTCTTCCATTTCTCTATTTTCATCCGTCTTTGTTCTTTGGTCCGTGTGGGCCTCCCATCGTGGTGGCCTCTGTTGTCGCAGAGCACCGGCTCTGGGCGCATGCGCTCCAGAGCTCCGGCTTGGTAATTGGACACATGGGTCCAGCCACTCCGTGACACGTGGGATCTTCCCAGGCCAGGGCTCGAACCGGCGTCCCTTGCACTGCAAGGCGGTGTCCTTACCCACTGGACCACCAGGGAAGCTCAGAAATTCAATTTTTTATTTATTTCTGTAAAGTCTGTACCTCTTTTGGGTAGATTCCTAGAAGTGGAATTACTGAATCAGAGGATAACTTTTATATATATATATATATATATATATATATATGTATGTATGTATGTATTTGTTGTTGTTGTTGTTGTTAATTTTGGCCTCTTTTATTGGTTATTTATCCATTTTCACCCATCCTTATTCTTTGGCCCGTGTGGGCTTCCCACTGCAGTGACCCTTCTCATTGCAGAGCACGGGCTCTGGACGCACGCGTTCCAGAGCGCTGGCTCACAATTGGACACACTGGTCCAGCCGCTCCGTGCCACATGGGATCCTCCCAGGCCTGGGATCATACTGGTGCCCCTTGCACTACAAGGCAAACTGTCTACCCACTGGACCACCAGGGAAGCCCCCAGAGTGTAACTTCTTAGGTAATTTTGCTAAGTATTGCCAGATGTTTTCACAAGGAATTGTGTGTTTTCACAGCAATATATGAACATGCCTGTTTACCCACAAAATTTCCAGTAGAGTTTGTTGTCAGACTGTTTCTCATCTCATAGTTAAGAAATGGTGTCTTGGTATGGCTTACATTTTCATTTCTCTTATGAATGAGACTGAACATATAACTATGAACCATTTGTATTACTTTTTCTAGAACTGTCTGTATCAATTACTTACATATATGTGATTTGCTTTTGTTGTTCAGTCGCTAAATCATGTCCAACTCTTTGCGACCCTATGGACTGCAGCACACCAGGCTTCCCTGTTCCTCACCACCTCCAGGAGTTGGCCCAAACTCATGTCCATTGAATCAAGTAATGCCATCCAAACGTCTCATCCTCTGTCATCCCCTTCTCCTCCTGCCCTCAATCTTTCCCAGCATCAGAGTCTTTTCCAGTGAATCGGCTCTTTGCATCAGGTGGCCAAAGTATTGGAGCTTCAGCTTCAGCTTCAGCATCAGTCCTTCCAATGAATATTGAGGGTTAATTTATTTTAGGATTGACTGGTTTGATCTTCTTGCTGTCCAAGGTCGTCGCCACAGTTCAAACCAGGGAAGCTCAGAAATTCAATTTTTTATTTATTTCTGTAAAGTCTGTACCTCTTTTGGGTAGATTCCTAGAAGTGGAATTACTGAATCAGAGGATAACTTTTATATATATATATATATATATATATATATATATATATATATATATATATATAGTATGTATGTATTTGTTGTTGTTGTTGTTGTTAATTTTGGCCTCTTTTATTGGTTATTTATCCATTTTCACCCATCCTTATTCTTTGGCCCGTGTGGGCTTCCCACTGCAGTGACCCTTCTCATTGCAGAGCACGGGCTCTGGCGCCTGCGTTCCAGGCGCTGGCTCACAATTGGACACACTGGTCCAGCCGCTCCGTGCCACATGGGATCCTCCCAGGCCTGGGATCATACTGGTGCCCCTTGCACTACAAGGCAAACTGTCTACCCACTGGACCACCAGGGAAGCCCCCAGAGTGTAACTTCTTAGGTAATTTTGCTAAGTATTGCCAGATGTTTTCACAAGGAATTGTGTGTTTTCACAGCAATATATGAACATGCCTGTTTACCCACAAAATTTCCAGTAGAGTTTGTTGTCAGACTGTTTCTCATCTCATAGTTAAGAAATGGTGTCTTGGTATGGCTTACATTTTCATTTCTCTTATGAATGAGACTGAACATATAACTATGAACCATTTGTATTACTTTTTTTCTAGAACTGTCTGTATCAATTACTTACATATATGTGATTTGCTTTTGTTGTTCAGTCGCTAAATCATGTCCAACTCTTTGCGACCCTATGGACTGCAGCACACCAGGCTTCCCTGTTCCTCACCACCTCCAGGAGTTGGCCCAAACTCATGTCCATTGAATCAAGTAATGCCATCCAAACGTCTCATCCTCTGTCATCCCCTTCTCCTCCTGCCCTCAATCTTTCCCAGCATCAGAGTCTTTTCCAGTGAATCGGCTCTTTGCATCAGGTGGCCAAAGTATTGGAGCTTCAGCTTCAGCTTCAGCATCAGTCCTTCCAATGAATATTGAGGGTTAATTTATTTTAGGATTGACTGGTTTGATCTTCTTGCTGTCCAAGGGACTCTCTAAAGTCTTATCCAGCACCACAGTTCAAAAGCATCAGTGCCCAGCCTTCTTTATGGTCAACTCTCACATCATATAAGACTACTTGAAAAACCATAGCTTTGACTATATGGACCTTTGTCAGCAAAGTGATGTCTCTGCGTTTTTTTTTTTTTTTCCTTAAGATTTATTTATTTATTTATTTTGGGCGGGGGTCGGGTTGGGGAGGGAGGGGGGCGGGCGGGCCACTTCTATTGGTCTTTCATTTCTCTGTTTTCATCCGTCTTTGTTCTTTGGCTCCTATGGGCCTTCCATCGCGGTGGCTTCTGTTGTTGCAGAGCGCCGGCTCTGGGTGCATGCGCTCCAGAGCTCCGGCTCAGTCATTGGACACATCAGTCCAGCCGCTCCGCGGCGCGTGGGATCTTCCCAGGCCAGGGCTCGAACCGGCGCCCCTTGCACTGCAAGGCGGTGTCCTTACCCACTGGACCACCAGGGGAAGCCCTGTCTCTGCTTTTTGATACGCTGTTTAGTTTTGTCATAGCTTTTCTTCCAAAGAGCAAGTGTCTTTTAATTTCATGGCTGCAGTTACCATCTGCAGTGATTTTGAAGCTCAAGAAAATAAAATCTGCCACTGTTTCCACTTTTCCCCCATCTATTTGCTACAAAGTAATTCCCCAGAACCCAAATAAAGAATCCAGAAACTGCTATGGCAAAATAGTTGTATTTTCTTAGCTGTTGCTGCTCTTTGACTGCAAGTAAGCCTATAGTGCCACAAGATAGTGACAGTCGCTAAATCATGTCCAACTCTTTGCGACCCTATGGACTGCAGCACACCAGGCTTCCCTGTTCCTCACCACCTCCAGGAGTTGGCCCAAACTCATGTCCATTGAATCAAGTAATGCCATCCAAACGTCTCATCCTCTGTCATCCCCTTCTCCTCCTGCCCTCAATCTTTCCCAGCATCAGAGTCTTTTCCAGTGAATCGGCTCTTTGCATCAGGTGGCCAAAGTATTGGAGCTTCAGCTTCAGCTTCAGCATCAGTCCTTCCAATGAATATTGAGGGTTAATTTATTTTAGGATTGACTGGTTTGATCTTCTTGCTGTCCAAGGGACTCTCTAAAGTCTTATCCAGCACCACAGTTCAAAAGCATCAGTGCCCAGCCTTCTTTATGGTCAACTCTCACATCATATAAGACTACTCAAAAAACCATAGCTTTGACTATATGGACCTTTGTCAGCAAAGTGATGTCTCTGCGTTTTTTTTTTTTTTTCCTTAAGATTTATTTATTTATTTATTTTGGGCGGGGGTCGGGTTGGGGAGGGAGGGGAGCGGGCGGGCCACTTCTATTGGTCTTTCATTTCTCTGTTTTCATCCGTCTTTGTTCTTTGGCTCCTATGGGCCTTCCATCGCGGTGGCTTCTGTTGTTGCAGAGCGCCGGCTCTGGGTGCATGCGCTCCAGAGCTCCGGCTCAGTCATTGGACACATCAGTCCAGCCGCTCCGCGGCGCGTGGGATCTTCCCAGGCCAGGGCTCGAACCGGCGCCCCTTGCACTGCAAGGCGGTGTCCTTACCCACTGGACCACCAGGGGAAGCCCTGTCTCTGCTTTTTGATACGCTGTTTAGTTTTGTCATAGCTTTTCTTCCAAAGAGCAAGTGTCTTTTAATTTCATGGCTGCAGTTACCATCTGCAGTGATTTTGAAGCTCAAGAAAATAAAATCTGCCACTGTTTCCACTTTTCCCCCATCTATTTGCTACAAAGTAATTCCCCAGAACCCAAATAAAGAATCCAGAAACTGCTATGGCAAAATAGTTGTATTTTCTTAGCTGTTGCTGCTCTTTGACTGCAAGTAAGCCTATAGTGCCACAAGATAGTTCTAGCACAGCGCACTGAAACATGGCCAGTTCTGGGGTTTAGCTCTTCTTCTGGGATCCTGGATTAGTCTGGAGAGTTGTGATTGGAACATCTCTTGTGTTATCTATTAATATTTATTGAAATTTAGCAATGGTAGAGTAACTTCTGAGCATAGTAACTATGTGCTCCTTGTTTCAAAGTTAGTACAGGGAGAACCTCACAATTCCTGGTAAAGACCAAGTCTGTAGGCTTATCGGGCATGTGGAAAGGCCCCTTGTTGGGCTTATTCAAGCAAAGAATGACTACTGTTTCCAGCCCTGGTCTAGAACACACCCTAGCAGTGATGTCAGGCCTAGTCTTCCAAGTACAGATGAGTGCAGCTCTTAGAAAAAATCGAAGAGCCTACCCCATCAAAATGTGACCTTTGAAGGCTAAATGCTAGATGCAGTATAGAAGCACCACAACAAAACCCCCTAAATTCACCACAAACTTGTTTCTTGTCCACAAAAGAGAAAACCTTGAGCTGACAAAGACTGGGGAGAGTTGAGCAATTGTATCCCAAAGAGTTTTTGCCATCCCCACCAGAAAAGGTTTGGTGTCAGATGAAGAGCAGACAGATGAAATCCCACTGCCCTGATGAGTCACTTGCCTGAGTGATGTCCCCATCTGGGGTTTCACTGCCGGAAAAGCAGCAGCTGCTGGACTAGAAAATTCCCCATTGCTGACAGCAGCTGTCTTTCTCTCAGAAGACTTCAACTATTCTTCCTCAGAACCTAATGGTTTCTACACTTGATCTTAACCAAAAGGCCAAGAAGCAATAATGCTTTCTCTCTCTTTTTTTTTAAATTTTTACCTCTTTTTATTGATTTTTTATTTCTTTATTTTTCATCCATCTTTATTCTTTGGACTGTGTGGGCCTTTCATTGCAGTGGCCTCTCACTCTAAAGCACTGGCTCATAATTGGACACACTGGTCCAGCCGCTCTGTGGTACGTGGGTCTTCCTGGGCCAGGGATCAAACCAGTGCCCCTTGCACCACAAGGTGGACTGTCTACCCACTGGACCACCAGGGAATCCCTCTGCTATTTCTTTTTTATGTTATTTATACTAGGGTAGTTGGACACATCCGTCCAGCCGCTCCGCGGCACGCGGGATCTTCCCAGGCCAGGGATTGAACCAGCGGCCCTTGCACTGCAAGGCGGTGTCCTTACCCACTGGACCACCAGGGAAGCCCCCACCCCCCGCCTTTTTTTTTTTTTTGGAAGAGTTCTTTGTATGGCTGTGTGGTGTAGTATCTGAGAGAACAATTTAGGTGTGTGTTCACTCTTGCCACTGACTAGTTTGGAGACCTTAATTGGGCCCACTGAGAGTTCTTTTAGAATACCACAGAAGTTGAAGAAAAGTTACCTCTTACGTGGGGAATATCTTCATTTACTTTTTGGGCTGTGTTGGGTCTTAGTTTCAGCACTCAGGATCTTCATTGTGTCACGTGGGCTCCAAAGCGCATGGGCTCAGTAGCTGTAGGATGCAAGCTTAGTTGCCCTGTGGCATGTGGGAGATCCATCTCAGACCAAAGACTCGATCTACCACTGGACCATGCAGCAAGCCACAACAAAACCCCTAAATTCACCACAAACTTGTTTCTTGTCCACAAAAGAGAAAACCTTGAGCTGACAAAGACTGGGGAGAGTTGAGCAATTGTATCCCAAAGAGTTTTTGCCATCCCCACCAGAAAAGGTTTGGTGTCAGATGAAGAGCAGACAGATGAAATCCCACTGCCCTGATGAGTCACTTGCCTGAGTGATGTCCCCATCTGGGGTTTCACTGCCGGAAAAGCAGCAGCTGCTGGACTAGAAAATTCCCCATTGCTGACAGCAGCTGTCTTTCTCTCAGAAGACTTCAACTATTCTTCCTCAGAACCTAATGGTTTCTACACTTGATCTTAACCAAAGGCCAAGAAGCAATAATGCTTTCTCTCTCTTTTTTTTTAAATTTTTACCTCTTTTTATTGATTTTTTATTTCTTTATTTTTCATCCATCTTTATTCTTTGGACTGTGTGGGCCTTTCATTGCAGTGGCCTCTCACTCTAAAGCACTGGCTCATAATTGGACACACTGGTCCAGCCGCTCTGTGGTCGTGGGTCTTCCTGGGCCAGGGATCAAACCAGTGCCCCTTGCACCACAAGGTGGACTGTCTACCCACTGGACCACCAGGGAATCCCTCTGCTATTTCTTTTTTATGTTATTTATACTAGGGTAGTTGGACACATCCGTCCAGCCGCTCCGCGGCACGCGGGATCTTCCCAGGCCAGGGATTGAACCAGCGGCCCTTGCACTGCAAGGCGGTGTCCTTACCCACTGGACCACCAGGGAAGCCCCCACCCCCCGCCTTTTTTTTTTTTTTGGAAGAGTTCTTTGTATGGCTGTGTGGTGTAGTATCTGAGAGAACAATTTAGGTGTGTGTTCACTCTTGCCACTGACTAGTTTGGAGACCTTAATTGGGCCCACTGAGAGTTCTTTTAGAATACCACAGAAGTTGAAGAAAAGTTACCTCTTACGTGGGGAATATCTTCATTTACTTTTTGGGCTGTGTTGGGTCTTAGTTTCAGCACTCAGGATCTTCATTGTGTCACGTGGGCTCCAAAGCGCATGGGCTCAGTAGCTGTAGGATGCAAGCTTAGTTGCCCTGTGGCATGTGGGAGATCCATCTCAGACCAAAGACTGAACCCATGTCCTCTGCACTGGGAGGCAGATTTCTAACCACTGGACCAGTAGGGAAGTCCCTATAGTTCCTTTTTTTTTAATTTATGCTTTTTAGTTTTGTGTTTAGTTCATTTGCACGGTGTATGCATTTTTAATTTTTTAAAAGTGGAGTGTAATTCCTTTATAATGTTGTGTTAGTTTCTGTACAATTTGTATCAGGTATATGTACATGTATATCCCCCCTCCCATTCATTTATAGTTTCACTTGTCTCTTGGAAGGAGTAAAGGTCTTGGGCAAGAGACACTGCAAATCAAAGTTTCTATTGCTTGGATTGAGGTCTGGTTATTAGCTAGGGAGACTGGTTTACTCGGATCTCATTAGGAACTGCTTTATCACCTCTTTTTTTTTTTTTTGGTCACTTCTACTGATCTTTCGTGTATTTATTTACTTATTTATTTATTTTTGGTCATGCTATACATCATGCATGTGGCATCTTTTTTAAAAAAAACAAACAAACTTTTATTTATTTATTTTTGGCTGTGCTGGGTCTTTGTTGATGTGTGGGTTTAGCTGCTCTGTGGTATGTGGGATCTTCCCGGGTCAGGGATCGAACCTGTGTCTCCTGCATTGGCAGACAGGTTCTTATCCACTGAGCCACAAGGGATGCCCCTCTTTTGTTTATTTATGTTTGTTCTTTGGCCTGCGTGGGGTCCCCATCGCAGTGGACCCCCTCGCCGCAGAGCACTGGCTCTGGGTGCTTGTGCTCCAGAGGTCCGGCTCAGCAGTTGGACACATCAGTCCAACTGCTCCGCAGCAGCAGGATCCTCCCAGGCCAGGGAGGGAATTGGCGCCCCCTGCACTGCAAGGCGGTGCCCCTACCCACTGGACCACCAGGGAAGCCCTGTCACCTGTTGATGGAAACGTGGGCAAGGAGAAGGAGCCCTACCAGACCTGGTCAAAGCCCAGTGCTCAAGCTCACTGGCTTGGGGCACCCCTCCCAGGTCCTGGTGAGAACACAGCCCAGGGCTCTGAGCAAATTCTCTTATGTCTTCCTTCCTCTATCCACCTACGCTGGGCCCGCTTCCTCCCTGGGATCTGGGGAAGTGGCTTTTCAGGATCTGAAATTGCACATAGGTGTTTTACTGAGAAAGGAGTAGATTTGAGCTGCAACCCATCCTGAGATCTAGGGTCACATAAGCCCAAAACGTTTGACCCCTAAATATACCTCAGTCCCATGTAACTTAGTTCCTCCTATTTTTCCTAAAAGTTTTCTATTTCTCTGGACTAAACTATAAGTTCCATTTGAACCACGGGCCATATTTTCTACACCTAGTACAATACGTGGCATATAATATGCGTGAGTTTACAAATGGTATGATCTTACAAAGGTATATTAAAAGGATTTCAGTACTGACCACCAGGTGGCTCTAATTTTCCTAAGACCCAGTCGCTTCTCTGGGAAAGCTTGGAAACTTAAGCTTGTAGGACCTTAAGGATTATTAAGTGCTGTTAAAAATACTAACTCAGGGGCTTCCCTGGTGGTCCAGTGGATAAAGACACCGCCTTGCAGTGCAATGGGCGCCGGTTTGATCCCTGGCCTGGGAAGATCCCACGTGCTGCGGGGCAGCTGGATTGATGTGTCCAACTACTGAGCCAGCGCTCTGGAGCGCATGCGCCCAGAGCCAGTGCTCTGTGATGAGAGGCTGCTGCGATGGGAGGCCCACACAGGCCAAATAACAAAGAAAATAAATTAACGAAAGACCAAAAAAAAAAAACTAACTCAAGAGTCACGCTATCAGTTTATGACAGACTTGGGGGTATAACCTAGCTCACAACCTCCAAAATACAGAAACTGTGAAATAACAGTCTTATTCCTGAGGCACTGACTCCCAAAAAAACTCTTCAGGCTATAGCCTGGCTACCTCTAGTCCTTAAATTTGTGAGGTGACAACTTCACATCAAGCCAAAAAATTCAGCAGGGCTGTTTCTGACTTCCGTCAGTTGGTGGCAACTGAGATGATTTTTCCTACAACTGTGAATTCTGTAGCAGGATCTCAAAGTGTGATCCCCAACTAGCAGCAGCAGTTCCTGGGAACCTCCCAGGTCCTGGTGAGAACACAGCCCAGGGCTCTGAGCAAATTCTCTTATGTCTTCCTTCCTCTATCCACCTACGCTGGGCCCGCTTCCTCCCTGGGATCTGGGGAAGTGGCTTTTCAGGATCTGAAATTGCACATAGGTGTTTTACTGAGAAAGGAGTAGATTTGAGCTGCAACCCATCCTGAGATCTAGGGTCACATAAGCCCAAAACGTTTGACCCTAAATATACCTCAGTCCCATGTAACTTAGTTCCTCCTATTTTTCCTAAAAGTTTTCTATTTCTCTGGACTAAACTATAAGTTCCATTTGAACCACGGGCCATATTTTCTACACCTAGTACAATACGTGGCATATAATATGCGTGAGTTTACAAATGGTATGATCTTACAAAGGTATATTAAAAGGATTTCAGTACTGACCACCAGGTGGCTCTAATTTTCCTAAGACCCAGTCGCTTCTCTGGGAAAGCTTGGAAACTTAAGCTTGTAGGACCTTAAGGATTATTAAGTGCTGTTAAAAATACTAACTCAGGGGCTTCCCTGGTGGTCCAGTGGATAAAGACACCGCCTTGCAGTGCAATGGGCGCCGGTTTGATCCCTGGCCTGGGAAGATCCCACGTGCTGCGGGGCAGCTGGATTGATGTGTCCAACTACTGAGCCAGCGCTCTGGAGCGCATGCGCCCAGAGCCAGTGCTCTGTGATGAGAGGCTGCTGCGATGGGAGGCCCACACAGGCCAAATAACAAAGAAAATAAATTAACGAAAGACCAAAAAAAAAAAACTAACTCAAGAGTCACGCTATCAGTTTATGACAGACTTGGGGGTATAACCTAGCTCACAACCTCCAAAATACAGAAACTGTGAAATAACAGTCTTATTCCTGAGGCACTGACTCCAATAAAACTCTTCAGGCTATAGCCTGGCTACCTCTAGTCCTTAAATTTGTGAGGTGACAACTTCACATCAAGCCAAAAAATTCAGCAGGGCTGTTTCTGACTTCCGTCAGTTGGTGGCAACTGAGATGATTTTTCCTACAACTGTGAATTCTGTAGCAGGATCTCAAAGTGTGATCCCCAACTAGCAGCAGCAGTTCCTGGGAACCTGTTAGAAATGCAGCTTCTCGGGTTCCACCCAGATCTGTTCAGTCAGAAACTTGACGAAGAGGTGACTCTGATACACACTGAAGGGTTCTCTGTGCTAGTAAAAAGTCCCGGATTTCCCATGAGGGGACTACCAGTACTATGCTTGATGACTCCATTTGCAAACTTTTCTCAAGATTAGTTACTTGGGAGTTTACGTGGAAGTGTGGATGACTTAGGCAACAGAGATCATGAGTTTTTTTTTCCTCCAGCAGATTCCTAGCCCTTCATCCTTTTCCCTTCTTACCGTATAATCCCACAAGCCACTGGTTCTCATCTATGACTGATTAAAACTACTTAGGGGAGCTCAAAAAAAGTGAAACAAAACACACAAAACAGTTTACGCCACCCAAATTCTGATCCAGTCAGTCTGTATGGTGCCTGGACATCGGTATTCAAGCCTCTCCAAGTGATTCTGCAGCCAGCATTAAGTACTGCCAGATGGAGTTAAGGTGGACAGTCACAGGAAAATTAAGCATGTGTGTGAGGGATGGGGTTGTGGTAGGAGGAGTGATTTATAGTTGTCCAGCTGCTAAGTCGTGTCTGACTCTTTGTGGGTCCATGGGATTTTCCAGGCAAGAATACTGGAGTGTGTTGCCATATCCTTCTCTAGGGGAGCCTCTAATAGAAAACATAGGGAGAACTCAAGGATTAGCTATCTTCTTTTCCAACCCCACCCCTTATATTCAGAAAAGCATAATTTATGTAACCAGTCTAGTTCAGTGGGTCTAAAGGTGACCCAGAAACCTCCAGAGGCCCCAAGACCTTTAGGGAGTCCAGAAGTCTAAACTACTTTCCAAACAACATTGTTAGCTGCCTTGTTCACTTTCATTTTCACAAAGTTACTGTTTTCCAGAGGGTAAATGATGTGATGTCATTGCTTTGTAGCAGACGGAATGTGTACTTTTGTTGTCTTAAAAGTTGTTTTGGTTTTTTTTAGTATTTTATTTATATTTATTTGGCTGCATTGGGTCTCAGTTGTAGCATGTGGTCTCTAGTTCCCTGACCAGGGATCGGGGATCGAACCCGGGCTCCCTGTATTACTGTGAATTCTGTAGCAGGATCTCAAAGTGTGATCCCCAACTAGCAGCAGCAGTTCCTGGGAACCTGTTAGAAATGCAGCTTCTCGGGTTCCACCCAGATCTGTTCAGTCAGAAACTTGACGAAGAGGTGACTCTGATACACACTGAAGGGTTCTCTGTGCTAGTAAAAGTCCCGGATTTCCATGAGGGGACTACCAGTACTATGCTTGATGACTCCATTTGCAAACTTTTCTCAAGATTAGTTACTTGGGAGTTTACGTGGAAGTGTGGATGACTTAGGCAACAGAGATCATGAGTTTTTTTTTCCTCCAGCAGATTCCTAGCCCTTCATCCTTTTCCCTTCTTACCGTATAATCCCACAAGCCACTGGTTCTCATCTATGACTGATTAAAACTACTTAGGGGAGCTCAAAAAAAGTGAAACAAAACACACAAAACAGTTTACGCCACCCAAATTCTGATCCAGTCAGTCTGTATGGTGCCTGGACATCGGTATTCAAGCCTCTCCAAGTGATTCTGCAGCCAGCATTAAGTACTGCCAGATGGAGTTAAGGTGGACAGTCACAGGAAAATTAAGCATGTGTGTGAGGGATGGGGTTGTGGTAGGAGGAGTGATTTATAGTTGTCCAGCTGCTAAGTCGTGTCTGACTCTTTGTGGGTCCATGGGATTTTCCAGGCAAGAATACTGGAGTGTGTTGCCATATCCTTCTCTAGGGGAGCCTCTAATAGAAAACATAGGGAGAACTCAAGGATTAGCTATCTTCTTTTCCAACCCCACCCCTTATATTCAGAAAAGCATAATTTATGTAACCAGTCTAGTTCAGTGGGTCTAAAGGTGACCCAGAAACCTCCAGAGGCCCCAAGACCTTTAGGGAGTCCAGAAGTCTAAACTACTTTCCAAACAACATTGTTAGCTGCCTTGTTCACTTTCATTTTCACAAAGTTACTGTTTTCCAGAGGGTAAATGATGTGATGTCATTGCTTTGTAGCAGACGGAATGTGTACTTTTGTTGTCTTAAAAGTTGTTTTGGTTTTTTTTAGTATTTTATTTATATTTATTTGGCTGCATTGGGTCTCAGTTGTAGCATGTGGTCTCTAGTTCCCTGACCAGGGATCGGGGATCGAACCCGGGCTCCCTGCATTGGGAGCACAGAGTCTTAGCCACTGGACCACCAGGGAATTCCCTTAAAAGTTGTTTTTTAACATGACAGGTATCAATTGATACAGCCATGAAACAACAACACTTCTTGGGTCTTTAGTGAACTTTAAGGAAGTAAAATGGTTCCTGCGACCAAAAGTTTGGAACCACAGCCAGGATCTGTGGATATAAATTTTTATTTTTCCCTTAGGTTGGGGTATACAACACTGGTCTAATCGGCTTCTTAAGTATTTAGTTATGATGAATGAATACGTGGGACAGCTGTTTCTTTACAGCCATTGGGAACGACAGGGCCTAAAAGCAGGTAGAACAGGAAGAAATTAGGGGAACCAACAAGTCGCCCATCTGGAAATATGAACCAAAACATGAAACCATTTGCAACTCTGATTTACTCCAGAACTGATAACTTACTAGAAAAGCGTTATGGGAACCCAGAGGGTCTAGAACTAAACAGCTGTATTTGAGATGAAATCTGCAACAGCTTTTAAGTCACTTCAACTGGAAACTCATCCAGTTCCAGACCCATTTACGAACCCCCAGCAGATGGTGTGTGCTATTTCCCTCCCGGTCATCACGTAATTCCTTAAATTAGAGACACCAGCACAAGACTGTCATTCACTTTTCCGCATACTTTATTTGTTACAAACATACAATTTTTTAAATATAGACTGTAAAACTCCATTTGCAAAAGTCTGTTATTGTAAGGAGTGCACACCAGCAGTAAGGATTTTTTCTCTATGAGTTTTTCTGTCAGTTTTGCTAGTTAGTGGTAAATACGGGACACGCCATTTTACAGACCTGACTGAAGCTTTTGGCTGTATTCACATTGCTCTTTTGAAGCAGCCCTGCTCGTCTCAAGATTGACCGGAATATGAGCTTCAACCTCCAGGCAGTGAGATCAACAGCCCGTCTAGACTCTTGCTTTTGAATGGTTTCCAGGAAGTATGAGTTCTGAATGGGTACTGCACTTCACGGATTTGTTTGAATTGCCCATGCAGCTGTGTTTGTTAAAGTGCATTCTTCTTTTAAAAAATAAGAGGAATAATCTTTACTCTTTAACCAAGGTACTTAAAAAAATGAACTTTTTGGTCTCTCAGCAGATATTCCCAAATTGATCCTATCACTACCAATTTTAGTGTTCTATTTACAAATATTTATAGGGTAACAGGTGGAGGGGACCTTATAAAATGAAAGGTGCGGCTTCTCTTGAAGCAGAAATCAGTTCTACAAATTCATACATAGGAGTACACACTTGGTTTACAATGCACAAGCACATGGGTATTTACAGAGACTGAAGACATCTCCCAAAACCCTCTTTAAAGTAACTTCCAACCTAAACTCTAGTTGTACATCTAGATCAGGAAGCTCTGTCTCCTACTCTCAAGATTTGGTTTTAATTCATTCAAATGATTTCTGTAGATTCTCTACTGGAAGGACCTCAGTCCCAACTTTGGAATGAAGAAGAATCTAGTTTAAGGAAGCCCCTGGTAGATATGACTGGCAGTGAAGGTTACTAGAGAAAGTGTGTTACTGGAAATACATGTCAAAAGATGGATAGACTTTTTATAAAAATGGACTTGGAAAAATATCTGAATAAAGGTACAAAAAAATAAGACAAAATCCCTACTAATTATTCTAGAACTTTAGAAAAAGAGAAGCCCAGATACACCGATAACCATAGTTATTATTCAAATATTGATAATCATTGGAAAAAAAACCTCAGATTTCCCTGCTTCCG
Source organism: Tragulus kanchil (assembly GCA_022376925.1). Taxonomy (NCBI): domain Eukaryota; kingdom Metazoa; phylum Chordata; class Mammalia; order Artiodactyla; family Tragulidae; genus Tragulus; species Tragulus kanchil. The sequence goes on from JAIOJX010000030.1 coordinate 51,489,317, forward strand.
ACCATAACATGCAAAACTCTCTTCAAGTATGCCCTGTACTTATTTAAAAACCAGATTCTGGACTTCTGTCCAATCTATTAGCTTCTAGGAATACAGAGAGCTTTTGAAACAGAAGTGACATGTGGGCTAGGAGAGAAGGGTTTATGCCTATCTGAACAGTTTAAGATGAAACTCTCAAATTTCCTGTTTTCAATTTTAAGCCCTGACTGTGTTTTGTTAAAGCCGGAATGACCCATCCAGGCAGTGAGAAAAGCCCGTCTAGACTCTTGCTTTTGAATGGTTTCCAGGAAGTATGAGTTCTGAATGGGTACTGCACTTCACGGATTTGTTTGAATTGCCCATGCAGCTGTGTTTGTTAAAGTGCATTCTTCTTTTAAAAAATAAGAGGAATAATCTTTACTCTTTAACCAAGGTACTTAAAAAAATGAACTTTTTGGTCTCTCAGCAGATATTCCCAAATTGATCCTATCACTACCAATTTTAGTGTTCTATTTACAAATATTTATAGGGTAACAGGTGGAGGGGACCTTATAAAATGAAAGGTGCGGCTTCTCTTGAAGCAGAAATCAGTTCTACAAATTCATACATAGGAGTACACACTTGGTTTACAATGCACAAGCACATGGGTATTTACAGAGACTGAAGACATCTCCCAAAACCCTCTTTAAAGTAACTTCCAACCTAAACTCTAGTTGTACATCTAGATCAGGAAGCTCTGTCTCCTACTCTCAAGATTTGGTTTTAATTCATTCAAATGATTTCTGTAGATTCTCTACTGGAAGGACCTCAGTCCCAACTTTGGAATGAAGAAGAATCTAGTTTAAGGAAGCCCCTGGTAGATATGACTGGCAGTGAAGGTTACTAGAGAAAGTGTGTTACTGGAAATACATGTCAAAAGATGGATAGACTTTTTATAAAAATGGACTTGGAAAAATATCTGAATAAAGGTACAAAAAAATAAGACAAAATCCCTACTAATTATTCTAGAACTTTAGAAAAAGAGAAGCCCAGATACACCGATAACCATAGTTATTATTCAAATATTGATAATCATTGGAAAAAAAACCTCAGATTTCCCTGCTTCCGACCATAACATGCAAAACTCTCTTCAAGTATGCCCTGTACTTATTTAAAAACCAGATTCTGGACTTCTGTCCAATCTATTAGCTTCTAGGAATACAGAGAGCTTTTGAAACAGAAGTGACATGTGGGCTAGGAGAGAAGGGTTTATGCCTCGTATCTGAACAGTTTAAGATGAAACTCTCAAATTTCCTGTTTTCAATTTTCTTGGAACTCTCCCTGCAGTTATGCATGTCCTTGAAAAAGGAATTTTAAAAGGGAAGAAATCTACTACTTGCCACTCTACATCCAAATATGTGTACAGATTTTTTGAGCCAGCTTGATCTTGCAACATAGGGCAAGACTATGGATGGTTTGCCTTTAAGAAATAAGAAATTATTATTTACATCCATTTTCTTGAAAGATTTACCTACTCATGTCTTCGAAGTAGGGAAGGAAAAAAAAAGAGACAAATTCATGTCTTTTTCAATATGCTAGTGGACAATGAACTTGAATAGGTTTATTGCTTTCTCTCCAATACTCTGGGCCCACATTTCATCATACTAAAGGTATAACCCCCTCTTGTCTCTGTCAATGGATCCTTTATATATAACATAAGGGAAAAAGAAATTTGCTCCTGGACTCAAAATCCCACTTTAAGTATCGTCATACTCTTTCATCAAATTATTTGTTAAAATCACCTATTGAAAAAAAATTTTTTGCATCAAATAAAGCTTTGTCCTCCTGTAATTAGAAGTCCTACTGAGCAGTAACATTACCAATACAGCATTTGCTGTTGTTTCAACATGGCTTTACCTATCCCCATTGCAATGTCTAATTCAAGAGGTATGAGTTAAGATTTTCAAATGAAAAGTAAAAGATTGCAAATAAAGGTGATTACATTGATGGCATATTCCCTATTTCATTAGAAAATACAAAATACATTCATAAAAGTCTTAACTTGGATCAGGAGTACAGATACCAATTTCTAGATATCGAGAAATTACTAGAATAATAAGTCTTCACGATGCAGTATTATTTTCCAAATTTAATTTTCACACTGACAAGTGGATCGCATTTACTAAGTAAGAGTCTGTTAAATCCATCAGTAATGAAACTAAGTTTTAAGACTGAGGGAACAATGACCTTAAATAACAGGTAAATACGTCAAGAGAAGTCATCATGCAACAGTCTGCTATCTCGAAACTTCTAGGGGCTAACATTTGAAAAATTAATAACTTTGCTCTTCTAGATTCAAAACAGGGGAAATGAGTCTATAATTTGCCATTTCCACTTTACACCTAGAATTCCAGTTGGGGCATTGTCATGTACTTTCGTGTGTCTCTATATTTTTTTTTAGGTAAATATTTTTTTTTCTTTTTTACAAACTTTCACCCCCCCACCTCCCCACCCACACACCCATTATCCAGTTTATTCAATGGGAATAGTAACTGTTCAGGAAGACAGCTAATTGATTTACAGTACTCTAAAACCAACCCTGAAAACTGGCAATCTCATTCACTTACTATAACTTCAGTGCCATTATTGACAGAAAAAAAAGTTACCTTAAGGCTCAAGGGAAAGTAACTTATTAAATTGTGAATGCAGCATCATTTACTCTCCCATCCATTGGAAACTAGCAAAATGCATTCTAGATCAATAATACAAACTTTCTAACATTAGCAAAGATTTCTACTCTTCTTATACAAGAGTTAGAACAGTATTCATAAGCAAATTATCTAGGGGAGCCTGAGAAACCATGATCCACATCACACAAAGATTCCATGTATTTCATGATCAAAAAGTGCTTTATCTTTGAGAAATATGTCAGGGTTGAAATGGAAATATACAATGAAAATATCACTCAACACTTTCTCAAGTGAAGTACAAAGTGGAAAAGGAGCAAAAAGTTGGGAGGCTCTGCTCTCGGAACAGGCCTTATACAGGTGACTTTTAGGGTATACTAAATTAAAATTAAGAATGGAATTTTATACCACTATGTATATTCTAAAACCTGAGATTGGACATCAAAGCAGTCAACTTTGTTTATTATCAGAGCAGTTCTGATACTACCTAAAAATAGAAGACAACTCGATTGAATTAGTAACTCCAGGGTCAGAAAACATTAAATTTCCCCAATCAACAAGGAGACCGAGCACAAACACATTAGATACCAAGAGTGCTGCAGAATGACTCTCGGCAAACGAGTCATTTTTACATAAGCAAGAAGTCACTTCTCTCCTTCCCCTTCTCACTGATCAAGGCCACACTATTTTCAAGTGAATATCTACTGAGAGATCAGCTGTGCATTGGACAAAGTACCATAACTGGGTTAAAAATGAAAACAAAATTTACAGTGAAGAATACCTATATGCATGGCTTGCACACTCCAGCTTTTCTCCTTAATTTCATCCACCTCAAAAGCAAGGTAGATACAAATGAATAGTTACCTTTTAATACCTTGTTAGAGCACATTCTACCTCCTGTAAAGCCAGTCAAGGTCACATTTAACAAAGCATCCTCAGCAACTATAGTGCCTGAAGTGTGCAGCCATTTACAGACCACTCAATATGAGGGCATTATTATAACCAGCCTCTTTTGCCCACAACCCTGCATTTTCAGATAAGTCAGGAAAATTGTTTTGTTTTTTGAGAAAACTGAAGCTTGAATCTCTTAAAAGACCTGCAATTTATTGCAAAGTGATTGAGAGGTAACAAAGGAAGCAGTAGGTTAACAGGCTGCCTGCACCAACACCTCTCAATCATTTTGCAGTAAATAATTATGGAAAGTGACTTGACAAGTAGCCATGTGTGTATCACAGCTACAGTCATTGATACCATCTATATGCCTCCCATAGTAACATAGGGTGTCTGGGTTTTTGGTTTGGTTTTCACTTTGATTTTTGGTGCCATACAGGTTTACATTGTGTACTGCGCAGCATATGCACTGAAGACTTCTCTGCTGACTAGAACTGCCATTCTACTTGAATCAAAGGTAGGGACAATAGAAACCAGAGGGAAGAGTAGTAATCTCATCACAGATTTTTGTTCTTTTGATTTTGTTCTTAAAACTTCTTACGTCTGCAGTAGTTTGAAAAACATTCTACCAGTTCTATGAAAAGGAATTTTAGTTTCTTACTTCTCAAGAATATGACTGTTTTGAACACGTGATTAGCTGGGATGTTTGCCAAAGTTGAAAAACAGCCCTAAATCACGGTTCATAGTAGTGGTGGCAAGACGAAACAAAAAACATTGCTTTCTGTACTCTGTATAATGCCATTTTCTGACTGGAATTAACAAAGATCATTTCCTTTAATAAACAGTATTTATGAATGAGTTCTGAAAGCCAACCTGTTAATATCAACTTGTGTAACAAACCACACACAAAAGTGTAGTCCCTGTGCTTTGCAGTTTATTGTCCCTAGTACTGGAATGAGGATCAGTGAAGAATACCTATATGCATGGCTTGCACACTCCAGCTTTTCTCCTTAATTTCATCCACCTCAAAAGCAAGGTAGATACAAATGAATAGTTACCTTTTAATACCTTGTTAGAGCACATTCTACCTCCTGTAAAGCCAGTCAAGGTCACATTTAACAAAGCATCCTCAGCAACTATAGTGCCTGAAGTGTGCAGCCATTTACAGACCACTCAATATGAGGGCATTATTATAACCAGCCTCTTTTGCCCACAACCCTGCATTTTCAGATAAGTCAGGAAAATTGTTTTGTTTTTTGAGAAAACTGAAGCTTGAATCTCTTAAAAGACCTGCAATTTATTGCAAAGTGATTGAGAGGTAACAAAGGAAGCAGTAGGTTAACAGGCTGCCTGCACCAACACCTCTCAATCATTTTGCAGTAAATAATTATGGAAAGTGACTTGACAAGTAGCCATGTGTGTATCACAGCTACAGTCATTGATACCATCTATATGCCTCCCATAGTAACATAGGGTGTCTGGGTTTTTGGTTTGGTTTTCACTTTGATTTTTGGTGCCATACAGGTTTACATTGTGTACTGCGCAGCATATGCACTGAAGACTTCTCTGCTGACTAGAACTGCCATTCTACTTGAATCAAAGGTAGGGACAATAGAAACCAGAGGGAAGAGTAGTAATCTCATCACAGATTTTTGTTCTTTTGATTTTGTTCTTAAAACTTCTTACGTCTGCAGTAGTTTGAAAAACATTCTACCAGTTCTATGAAAAGGAATTTTAGTTTCTTACTTCTCAAGAATATGACTGTTTTGAACACGTGATTAGCTGGGATGTTTGCCAAAGTTGAAAAACAGCCCTAAATCACGGTTCATAGTAGTGGTGGCAAGACGAAACAAAAAACATTGCTTTCTGTACTCTGTATAATGCCATTTTCTGACTGGAATTAACAAAGATCATTTCCTTTAATAAACAGTATTTATGAATGAGTTCTGAAAGCCAACCTGTTAATATCAACTTGTGTAACAAACCACACACAAAAAGTGTAGTCCCTGTGCTTTGCAGATTTCTATTGTCCCTAGTACTGGAATGAGGATCAGTGAATGCTACAATTAATCCACATCCTCCTGTAATCTTCCTGCAGTGAGAGGAGAGGCCATGAACCACCCCATGCAGGAGAAACAAACCTTTGAGATTGGTTAAGACTTAAAAACCCACCACTATGACATTTACCACTTAATCTTACATAGGCAGGTCAAAATTTTAATATAAATTACTTTTTCCAACACATAGCTTATGCATTCTTTGCTCCTTTTTTTGGAGGATTCTCAAATTGATACCTAAAGATTTACATATGATATATTACTGTTATATGGTCTAATGACTAAGAAAATTTCTCTGGTAACCAAAGCTGATGCCATATATGGTAGTGTTCTTGGCATATACTCTATATGCCTCAGACCACTTCCACATTCTTTCTATTCAGCTAATTATAGCTTAGTAGCCACTGGTGAAGGATTGTGAAGACCCTGTCATTTCTACAGACTAGAAAGGCAAGGCTAGTTACTGCAATTCAGCCAAAAAGAAAAGAAAATAGAATAAACCAACCCCTTAAAAAGGAGAGGTACTGCACCTTTGCAAAACTGAACTGGCTCACTGCAGCTGAGCAACAGAACCACCACTGAAGCAAGAAAACAAGTTGGTCTATACAGGAATTATACATGTTTTGAAAATGAAAAAGTTACAGCAATCAACTAAGCTGCAACCTTAATCTTCATTGCTGCCTCAGAGTTTGAAACTTAAACAGTTTCTGCAAACCTAATAATGCAAATTTCTTTTCAGCCCCTTTACTAAAACTATTTAGGGATTTGTTCTCCGCAGCAAAGAAATAAACACTCAAAACACATAGGTAAATACAGCAGGACATTATTGAAAACAGCTGCCTTGTAGTACAAAATACAGTACAAGTATACGGATGTCATTAAAACATCAAAAATACTATTGCTCCCATACAATTTAGGAAACATTCTTTGCAACGGAGAAAACTTTTTAAAAAAGAAAAGCTTAAAAAAAAAAAAAACCTGTTTAAAAAGTCTACTGTGGATGATGAGAGTAGAGAAATAGTCTGAAAAGGGCACCAATGCTTGTGGCTCTTCCACTTTAAAAAAAAAAAATCTAAGATCAATGATATTCTGAATCAAATCTAATTTTTTAGAAAAGCCTAATTTTATATACACAATTATTCTGTCCCTTTCAGCCACGATTCATGAAAACGACCTTTTTGTATATTACTTATTTCCCAATAAATACAAAAAGACTGTATAGATTGAATACCAAAATAAGATAATAAAAAGGTATGCAATAAATTAAAAGGCAGCTCAAATAAAGGGCAGGCATGCAGTTAAAAAAAAAAAAAACCAAACTAAGATTGTGGAGGTGGGGTTACTTGCCTCCTGGTTGAGAAGGTGTAGCACAAAGTATACCTGAAAACTTTGGAAAGACCATTAGCTCCCATTCAATTCAAAGTTACCTAGGTCTATGACACTTCTACGAATACCTTTTGATGGGGTAGGATTAACTTGATTAGTAAAAATCATACTGAAAATCCATTTAAAATATAGAAGAGGCGATCCTTGAAAACCCCAACTTTTATTCTTGAAAGACAGCTGGATAAACTGGCAAAATCCAGTTTGTTGAAATTTCAAGATGGTATAAAAATGCTTCCAGGATATAGTCAGCATATTCACGTTCACTTCAGCTCCATTCAGATGGATTTCAGCTTCCAAAGGGCACGCTGCTTGAATCACTCATCCATCATTTGCCAACTTTGATTGTGAGGTACTGATACAATGGATCAAGTTCTTAAAAATTTATTTTAAAAGAATAAATGATGCTGGAATTCTGGACCTGAGGATCTTTAGTATTTGAACAAATCCACAGATTAAACTGAAGGTAGATGAAAACTTCAGTTTGGGTTATTTCCAACTTTCTGTGAGGACTTATATTCCATTAAAGCTCAGGCTTGTAGCCATAATATTCCTTTTGTAGAGATCTTCAAGTTTTACGGTTTAAAATCCAGCCAACCAGTGGCCGAAACAGCCGAATTAGCCATAATTCATTGGCTCACACGGTGGAGCCACGGGGATCTGGCTCTCATTCATATCTAAGCCATGACCTCCATATTTGGAGATCGGGGAAGAACTTTAGTGAGCAGCAACCAATCCACTCAAACAGTTTCCTTGTGCTTTATATGCCGGATTTCTTCTTGTGCCTACCTCAGCAACCCCCAATGTAAAACTGCTTTTATCTTTGAAAAAAAATGCCAACTTCCAAAATATTATAGTAACGGATTCTAGTTCAAGGACTGACATCTGAATCCATTTGCATCCCGGAAAATAATTCTGCAAAGACAAGACGTGGGCCTAGGTCCAGGTTCTATGCAAAATCATTTAAAAACGGATCCAATTTGTTTCTGTATCCCCTGGTGGCTCCTTGAATTCTTATTTTGCCCTGTCTGTGATTACATAAAGTTGCATTCCTTTTCATGAAACTTGTACCCTCAGGACTGGGAACCGCAAAGGCCTCTCTTCACAAGAATTTCATGAAGATCTAGATCCAAAACGCTGATTTCAATGGAGGTGAAGGGATAGACACTGCAACAGTGAGGTCTAGAAAGATCTTTAGGCCAGGGTACCCAAATATAACACAAACTCAGCTGTCATCATTGGGGCTGGGTAACTCACGAGGTATTCCTTGGCCAACGTGCAAGCTCTATCCCATTTGGGGTTATCCTGATGGCTACAGGAATCTCAGCTGGGAAGCAAGAGAAGCTTGAGACTTCTGCTTCGGTGAGGAGAGGCTATTGTTCTCTCTTTGCAGGTTGATGCCAACTGCTTGGAACTTCACTGCTTTTCTCTAATTGTCCTGACTGTTCTCTTATGGTTATTTCTCTTAACTATGTTATTTAAAATTTTGTTTTCTCCCTCTGGAGCCTCCGTTGCTTCCCCTCCACTAGCTCACTGGGGATGAACAGAAAGGGGAGCTCTCTAGCCGAGGGGACGGTGGTGGAGTGCGGAGGCCCGTGGGAAGGAAGCTCCGGGTTTCAATCCTCATCCACCTCCTCTCCCTCTGACTCGTCCCCGCCGCGTCGCTCATAAAATTTTGATTTTCACCTCCTACCGGCAAAGTAGAGATCTTCAAGTTTTACGGTTTAAAATCCAGCCAACCAGTGGCCGAAACAGCCGAATTAGCCATAATTCATTGGCTCACACGGTGGAGCCACGGGGATCTGGCTCTCATTCATATCTAAGCCATGACCTCCATATTTGGAGATCGGGGAAGAACTTTAGTGAGCAGCAACCAATCCACTCAAACAGTTTCCTTGTGCTTTATATGCCGGATTTCTTCTTGTGCCTACCTCAGCAACCCCCAATGTAAAACTGCTTTTATCTTTGAAAAAAAATGCCAACTTCCAAAATATTATAGTAACGGATTCTAGTTCAAGGACTGACATCTGAATCCATTTGCATCCCGGAAAATAATTCTGCAAAGACAAGACGTGGGCCTAGGTCCAGGTTCTATGCAAAATCATTTAAAAACGGATCCAATTTGTTTCTGTATCCCCTGGTGGCTCCTTGAATTCTTATTTTGCCCTGTCTGTGATTACATAAAGTTGCATTCCTTTTCATGAAACTTGTACCCTCAGGACTGGGAACCGCAAAGGCCTCTCTTCACAAGAATTTCATGAAGATCTAGATCCAAAACGCTGATTTCAATGGAGGTGAAGGGATAGACACTGCAACAGTGAGGTCTAGAAAGATCTTTAGGCCAGGGTACCCAAATATAACACAAACTCAGCTGTCATCATTGGGGCTGGGTAACTCACGAGGTATTCCTTGGCCAACGTGCAAGCTCTATCCCATTTGGGGTTATCCTGATGGCTACAGGAATCTCAGCTGGGAAGCAAGAGAAGCTTGAGACTTCTGCTTCGGTGAGGAGAGGCTATTGTTCTCTCTTTGCAGGTTGATGCCAACTGCTTGGAACTTCACTGCTTTTCTCTAATTGTCCTGACTGTTCTCTTATGGTTATTTCTCTTAACTATGTTATTTAAAATTTTGTTTTCTCCCTCTGGAGCCTCCGTTGCTTCCCCTCCACTAGCTCACTGGGGATGAACAGAAAGGGGAGCTCTCTAGCCGAGGGGACGGTGGTGGAGTGCGGAGGCCCGTGGGAAGGAAGCTCCGGGTTTCAATCCTCATCCACCTCCTCTCCCTCTGACTCGTCCCCGCCGCGTCGCTCATAAAGCTTATCCCTCTGCCGCTCCTGGATCTCTTTCATCTCATCCGCATACCGGCAAAACGCGCCCCCGAACTTGCCCCAGGCCTTGAAGGGGACGGTGATGGCGTTGCGGTAGGACGGCTTCACCTCGCTCACGCGCAGGAACACTCCGTACTTGTTACAGCCCACGTCGAAGAAGAAACGCTTAGAGTCCACAGTGATGGAAGTGCCTTCCGGGAGCTCCCCGTACAAGCCGCCTCCGGGGCCCCCGGCGCCGCCGCCCGGGCCCCCGGCCAGCTCGTCGTCCTCGCCGCCGTAGTCGTCGATGAGCTTGGCCAGCGCGTCGCGGAACTCGATAAGGCCCTGCGCGGGCAGCGCGATGGTCTGGCCGCTCTGCAGGCCGCCGGGCCCAGGGCCGCCGCCGCCGCGGTTGACCGTCTGGCGGATGCGCAGGAAGCGGCCGCGCTGGTTCTCCTTGAGGTCCAGGTAGTACTTGCGGTTCTCGCGCACCAGGAACTCGCTCTTGAGCGCGCGCCGCGGTCCACCGCCCTCCTCGGCGCCCGCCGCCGCTGCCACCTGCTCGGGGCTGCTGGGGCCCAGCTGCGCGTAGTGCTCGATGAAGTCGCCCAGGTAATCACGGAACTCGGCGGCCACCGCCATGGACAGCGTGAGGCGGCTCTTGGAGCCGCCCGCTCCCACCTCGGCGATCTTGAGAAAGCGGCCCTTGGCGTTCTGCTTCACGTCTAAGTAGAACCGTTTGTTCTGGATGTCCAGCCGCTTCGAAGCCAGCTCCTGCGTCTCCTGCTCTCCGCCGCCGCGGGACGCGGGCTGGAAGCTGCCGGGCCCGCCACCGCCGCCGCGCTCGCTGCCGCTGTCGCCGTCCGCCATCTTCTCGGCCGCCGACGCCGCCGCGCCCAGGCCGCCGCCCGCCGCCCGCCGCGCTCGCGCCCCTGCCCTCCGCCCTGAGGCTCGCTCGCCCGGGCCCCCCAGCCTCGTCACGCGCTCCCGCTGCTCATCGCCGGCCGCCACCACCCCCATCTCACCCCCCCTGCCGCCGGTCGCTCATAAAGCTTATCCCTCTGCCGCTCCTGGATCTCTTTCATCTCATCCGCATACCGGCAAAACGCGCCCGAACTTGCCCCAGGCCTTGAAGGGGACGGTGATGGCGTTGCGGTAGGACGGCTTCACCTCGCTCACGCGCAGGAACACTCCGTACTTGTTACAGCCCACGTCGAAGAAGAAACGCTTAGAGTCCACAGTGATGGAAGTGCCTTCCGGGAGCTCCCCGTACAAGCCGCCTCCGGGGCCCCCGGCGCCGCCGCCCGGGCCCCCGGCCAGCTCGTCGTCCTCGCCGCCGTAGTCGTCGATGAGCTTGGCCAGCGCGTCGCGGAACTCGATAAGGCCCTGCGCGGGCAGCGCGATGGTCTGGCCGCTCTGCAGGCCGCCGGGCCCAGGGCCGCCGCCGCCGCGGTTGACCGTCTGGCGGATGCGCAGGAAGCGGCCGCGCTGGTTCTCCTTGAGGTCCAGGTAGTACTTGCGGTTCTCGCGCACCAGGAACTCGCTCTTGAGCGCGCGCCGCGGTCCACCGCCCTCCTCGGCGCCCGCCGCCGCTGCCACCTGCTCGGGGCTGCTGGGGCCCAGCTGCGCGTAGTGCTCGATGAAGTCGCCCAGGTAATCACGGAACTCGGCGGCCACCGCCATGGACAGCGTGAGGCGGCTCTTGGAGCCGCCCGCTCCCACCTCGGCGATCTTGAGAAAGCGGCCCTTGGCGTTCTGCTTCACGTCTAAGTAGAACCGTTTGTTCTGGATGTCCAGCCGCTTCGAAGCCAGCTCCTGCGTCTCCTGCTCTCCGCCGCCGCGGGACGCGGGCTGGAAGCTGCCGGGCCCGCCACCGCCGCCGCGCTCGCTGCCGCTGTCGCCGTCCGCCATCTTCTCGGCCGCCGACGCCGCCGCGCCCAGGCCGCCGCCCGCCGCCCGCCGCGCTCGCGCCCCTGCCCTCCGCCCTGAGGCTCGCTCGCCCGGGCCCCCCAGCCTCGCCCGCCGGCCCGCTCACGCGCTCCCGCTGCTCATCGCCGGCCGCCACCACCCCCCATCGCCCCCGCGCCCCGCCCCGCTACTTCCGCCGAGCCAGCTTCCGGCGCGCGCCTCCGTGACGATGCCCCGCCTCGACGTCCTCGCTGCCGGAAGCGCCGCGCGGGGCGGTGGCGGGGCGCATGGCAGTGACGTCGCGGGTCCGCAGGGTCGCCGGGACCCTGGAGAACCGCGTGGGTCAACTGGGAAGGAGCGCTGGAAACCTGCGGGCGACGGAAACAGTATGCGCCTGGTTTGTGGTGGTGGTTTCACGGATGTTCCAAAGCTGATTCAAATTACTCTTTAAATAAGTGCGGTGTAATCTAGCGAGAATATACCGGGGATATTATTTATGAAAAGAGGAATTAAAGGAAGTAGGATGCTGGGGTATTCAGAACAAGCCTAATCTTATACGACTTCTGGATAATAATCAGTGAGTAATATTTATCATAATTGAGTTATACTGGATGCTTAATGAATACAAACCTTTAGTTCGTGGAATACTGTACTTAGTGCCTGGGACATGCGTGTTAACATCATCAGCGTCACAGCAGCATAAGAAAAAAATGATGGCCTGAACTAAGCAGTGGTGGTGGGGATGGAGAGTTTACGAAAGAGTTTAACCTTTTTTTTTTTTTTCCCCTCCCTCCCCTGAGTTTAACTTTTATCAGACACCTATGTATAGGCACTGAGGTCTCCAATGCAGGGGGCCTGGGTTGGATTCTTGGTCAGGGAACTAGATCCCACATGCTTCAACCAAGAGTTACCTTGTGGTAACTGAAGATCTCAGCACCACAATAAGACCTAGGGCAGCCAAATAAGTAAATAAATATTAAAAAACAAAAAAGTATGTGTTTTGATGGGAAGAGGAGTGTGCTGAGAGCCACTGTGCCTAGGTCTGAATCCCATACAGGTTGTGAGGTCTTGGGTACTTCAGTTAGCCTGTGATCTTTAGTTGCCTTACTGGTTCAACGGAAATAACAGTACCTATCCTGTGGGATTGTTCTAAGAGTCAGGTGGGCTAATGCACATAAAGCACATCACCTAGCACAGAAGAAACTCTCCCCACGTTTTTCCCTTTTGTATTTTTTGGGTGTGGCATGCAGGGTATTAGTTCTGCAGCCTGTGTGCTCGCAGTGGAAGCTCTCAGACCTAACCACACTGGGCAGCCCCTCCCGGAGAATTGAATCACTCTTCCTCCTACTTCATAAAAAAAGACCCAGTCAAACAAAATAGAGTAGTAGCTCTTAACCAAACACAGTAAAGTCCAGGAGAAAACCTCAGATTTAGGGTCTTGAACATTTCAGTCTTGGAGAAGATTTGGGCATTTAAAATCCCTAGGGAAGAAATGTGATGTCAGGCACCACTTAACCTTCATAAAAGATGTCTATGAAGCTCTTTCTCTAATTTCTTGCTAATCAAACCAGTTTCTGGGTAGGGGACCCCAACACTCAAGTTCCGGTGGGACTCTGTACCCTTCTATTCATTTCTTATCAGTTCAGTGTTAATGTCAAATCCTATTTAATAAGTTAGATCCATTGCTTGCTTTTCCTTTTTTTTTTTTTTTTTTGGCCGTGCTGTGCAGTATCTTAGTTCCCCAACCAGGAAATGGAACCTGTGTCCTCTGTATTGGGAACACAAGTTTTAACCACTGGACTACCAGGGAAGTCCCTGCTTTATTTCCTTTGAAATTTCATTTTTGTCTTTTAAACTTAGCATCTTCTCCCTTTTCATCTATTTGGCAATCACACATTTTTCAGACTTTTTACAGACTTTTTAAAAATATGTGATTATAACATATATATTTTTTATTTCATGTTTAATTCTATCTAGAATACATTTTGGTGGATAGTATGAAGTAAAGAATCTAAAAAATTTCCTTCAAATGACCAATTGTCCAAGTACTATTTATTAAACAACCCTTCAAGGACAGATCTCGACAGGTGGAGATGAATGTAGGTTATTTTGGGCAGAGGGAACATGTGTTCCCAGATGGCGAGAAGTCTAGTTTGGCTGGAGCCCAAAGTCTGTCAGGAGTGGGTGGTGAACAAAAGAGACGGAGGCAGTTAAACCTGGGCCCAGCGGGGAGGCTTTTGCGTGAAGGCAGGAGACTGGGCTTGAGTTGAGGGGGAGTCCCTGGAGCCACGTGAAGGAGTGTGACGCCTCTCCTCTGTGCTTCGAGGAGGGGACCATGGCAGAGGACAGCATGGGTGGGCTTGGTCGGGAGGCAACAACCGCATTGCAAATGCAAACTCAAGCCCATGGGGCTTTATGCACTGGTGGAGTGGGAAGGAGCCAGTGGAGTTTTGGGGCCTGAGAAAGGTCCAGATTTGAAAAACTGGATGTGGGGACAGGGGAGAGGAATGAAGGGTGGTTTAGAGCCTGTGCTCCGAGTGGTGGTTGTAGATGAAGAATTTGGGCATTTAAAATTCCCTAGGGAAGAAATGTGATGTCAGGCACCACTTAACCTTCATAAAAGATGTCTATGAAGCTCTTTCTCTAATTTCTTGCTAATCAAACCAGTTTCTGGGTAGGGGACCCCAACACTCAAGTTCCGGTGGGACTCTGTACCCTTCTATTCATTTCTTATCAGTTCAGTGTTAATGTCAAATCCTATTTAATAAGTTAGATCCATTGCTTGCTTTTCCTTTTTTTTTTTTTTTTTGGCCGTGCTGTGCAGTATCTTAGTTCCCCAACCAGGAAATGGAACCTGTGTCCTCTGTATTGGGAACACAAGTTTTAACCACTGGACTACCAGGGAAGTCCCTGCTTTATTTCCTTTGAAATTTCATTTTTGTCTTTTAAACTTAGCATCTTCTCCCTTTTCATCTATTTGGCAATCACACATTTTTCAGACTTTTTACAGACTTTTTAAAAATATGTGATTATAACATATATATTTTTTATTTCATGTTTAATTCTATCTAGAATACATTTTGGTGGATAGTATGAAGTAAAGAATCTAAAAAATTTCCTTCAAATGACCAATTGTCCAAGTACTATTTATTAAACAACCCTTCAAGGACAGATCTCGACAGGTGGAGATGAATGTAGGTTATTTTGGGCAGAGGGAACATGTGTTCCCAGATGGCGAGAAGTCTAGTTTGGCTGGAGCCCAAAGTCTGTCAGGAGTGGGTGGTGAACAAAAGAGACGGAGGCAGTTAAACCTGGGCCCAGCGGGGAGGCTTTTGCGTGAAGGCAGGAGACTGGGCTTGAGTTGAGGGGGAGTCCCTGGAGCCACGTGAAGGAGTGTGACGCCTCTCCTCTGTGCTTCGAGGAGGGGACCATGGCAGAGGACAGCATGGGTGGGCTTGGTCGGGAGGCAACAACCGCATTGCAAATGCAAACTCAAGCCCATGGGGCTTTATGCACTGGTGGAGTGGGAAGGAGCCAGTGGAGTTTTGGGGGCCTGAGAAAGGTCCAGATTTGAAAAACTGGATGTGTGGACAGGGGAGAGGAATGAAGGGTGGTTTAGAGCCTGTGCTCCGAGTGACTACTGCCCAGACTGTTGTTGAAGATGGTAAGGCCACTGATTTGCAATTTGAGAGACTTAGATGCTTCACACATTAGGTACTCCTCCCCAACGAAATGCACAAAACAGGATACAACAGGAAGAGCTGCTTTGATGCATTTTGGGAATACCAAATTCCTCGCTGGGAAGTTTACTATACTTCTTGGTGGCCTTAAGCACTTGCTGTGACTGCCTTTTGGCAAATTCAGCATGAATGAGTGTGAACCTTTAGTATTGGCTTGTGAAGTCTGAGGAGCCAGCAGAGTGCTGGGGGTAGGGGCTGTCCAAGCAGTCGAGGGACCCAGAGAGGCAGAGTCAAGAAGAGAGGCACCAGTGGAGATGCTGGTTTGGGAGCCGCCTGCAGACAGCATGGATCTGACATCAGCTCCCAGGAGCCTGCATAGAGAAAATAGGAACAGGTAAACATGAAGGGGAGAGATTGAGGCCAGGGGTTGGGTATCACACTTCATACTGAACGTGCCCAAACTCTTCCTGCCTGTCCTGGAAACGTGTGTAGAGTCACACAGCTGTTAGGAAGCAGAGGCTGCAGCTCAAGTCTCCCAATTCTAAATTCTGTCTTTGATGGGGAAGAGGATGGAAGCCATTTGTCACAGAGCTAGCAAGGGTAGGACTATGGGTTGAGGAGCTGCCCCAGTGACAGAGGGGATCATAATCAGCAAAGAGAAGCATGAACCTGGCGATGAGTATGGAGAGTGGAGGCTGCTGGGCTGTGGGAGGCAAGAATGTATCCTTTTGCTGGTGGTATCAGGGAGAGTGGAGGAGAGACACAGGAGCTTCTGGTGGAGGGGAGAGAAGTTGGAGCTGTTCCTGCATCTGCTCCAGTGCCCAAGAGCGAGGCCGTGTGCCAGGAAGGAGGCTGAGAAGACCTATGAGGCTTGGCTGGGATAAGAATCCCTAAACGTCGGGATCCTGCTAAGACTGGGGCAGAAGCACACTCTCCAGCCACTTGGAGCAGCTTGGAGGCAGGACGGGAGGCAGCAGATGGCAGCGGGCTTTGCCAGGGCTGGGGAGACCTGTGAGGCGGGGAGAGGCTGGGGGCCAGTGTCCTCAGATGCCCAGAACCTCCTGGTTTCAGGCCAGGAAAAGGAGGAAGGAGTCCGACATTGTAGGGCACACCTTTGTTTCCCTGTTGTTTCTCCTATTATGCTTAAAACTGAAACTCAGAACAGGTGAGGAGTAATCCTTTTCACACAGATCCCCCAAATGTTAATGTTTTTACCAAATACGCCTCATCATCTCTCTCTAGTTTTTCTTCCTCCTGAACCATTTGAGAATAAGCTGCACACATGATGCCTCTTTACCTTCAGCATCTCTTTCCCCCCAAAAGGATATTCTTTTGCCTAAGCGAAGTACAGTGATCAAAATCAAGAAATAAACACAATACAATGGGATGAAACTTAGAGCCTATTATACAGAGTGAAATAAGTCAGAGAAAAATAAGTATCATATATTAATGCATATATATGGAATCTAGAAAGGTGGTACTGATGAGCCTATTTACAGGGCAGAAAATGAAACTGACATAAAAAAACAGAGTTGTGGACACAGCGGGGGAAGGAGAGGTTGGAATGAATCGAGAGAATAAAGTTGAACCATGTACATTACCATATGTAAAATAGATAGTGGGAATTGCTGTCCCATGCATGGAGCTCCCATCCAGGTCTCTGTGACAGCCTAGGTGGTGGGATGGGGTGGGAGGGAGGTTCAAGAAGGAGAGGACCTGTGTATGACAGTGGCTGATTCATGTTGAAGTATGGCAGAAACCAACACAATACTGTAAAGAAATTATCCTCCAATTAAAATGCATTTACAAAGAAAAAAAGTAACACGGATCTGATACTCTTATCTGATTAACAGACTTGGGTCAGATTTTGCCGAATTTTGCCATAATTTGCCAATTATGTCCTTTGTAGCAACAGAAGATCCCGTTGCATCCAGCAGGCCCTCATCCTTCCTCACTTCACTCTGGAGCTGCTCCCGTCTCTGCCTCTGTGTCCTTGGCATCAGCATATCCTAGGGATGATGCAGTGTTATTTCAGAGACTGTCTTCTCTTTTGCATTTGGAGACATTTCGTGACCTCAGTCTGAAAACACATCCTTGCCCTTAATCCACACCCTCGCTAACTCAACTCCCTATAGCAAGCAAAGTGCTGCTGGCCACCTAAATGAGCCCCGGTGCCGGAGTGGGGGGCAGATGAGTTGGTAGAAGGTTCCAGAGTCAGCAGGAGAGGCAGGAGAGACTGGGTGGGAATAGCGACTCAAATGTGTTGTGGCCAAATCCATAGTGGCCTTGCTGTGAGCTGCTCAGGAGCCGAGTGACTCCTGTCCTGTCCTGTCTTTTCCTATCCAGAAGAAAAGAAGGGAAGAAAGTGAACTTAGCAGAATTGGTGTGGTGGGACGCCATCCCTGAGGGCACTGGCCCTGCAGGTGCATCTCAGCTGGACGCTCTGGGGCCAGTAGCTGGCTGGCATGTGCTGAAACTTCCAGTGACATTTTCTTGGGTTTCATTGCTGGAAGCAAGTGTGTCCTCGCATGAGCTAAAGAGGTGACCTCATCTGACCTGGACAGAAGGCCTGCACCTGCTATTTATTCTAGGGATTTTTGTTTTGCAAGAGGTAGAAAATCAATTCCTTACATTGGTATTGGGTTCCAGGGAGCACAGCTTCTCAGCCTTGGGACTTAATAGCCTCCTTACTCCCTGATTTACAGCTTCTATTGGCCTTAAAAATAAGACTCTTGGGGCACTCCCAGAGGCAGCCATCAAGCCTTGTCTACCTCACATTCACCACCTCCCACACAGCCCCCTGACTCCCTGGAAAAATGTGTTCCTTGGAACATTGTGGCCCTCCGCCATTTCACTCCTGTTTCCCAGCTGTGAGGTGTGTGCAGACCACTCAGTGGGTCCCGCTGGTACACGGGAGCCCCAGACGGCCTTGCCCTCTCCATGTAATTCATGGGTGTGACTGAGCTTCTTGCAAACCTCTCCTCCAGGCTCCATGTTCTGCCGAGGCCCAGTTTTGAGTTGAGAGAACATGAACGTAAAGCCCAAAAGGATTTTGGTCTTTTCTTTGGGAGGTATGTTTATTGAACAAGAGAGTTGAAACCCCAAATATGACCATCTTTAAAAGGAACAGCATGCCTAGAAATAGAAGAGCTGGAAAACGTGTCAGCTGGGATGGAGAGGAGGCCGGCGCTCGGGTGCCTTGTGTTTGAACCCACTCCCATCCTCAGCAGCCAGGGATTGGCCTCCATCACTGTGGTCTCTCCTCAGCCACAGGGGGATATGAGTGGCCTCTTCCCAGCTGTCCTGGTGGCTCAGCTAGAGCCAGCTGTGCCCACAAAGCCTCCACTCAGGACTCTCCTCCCAGCTGCCATGGGGAACAGGTTTGCCCTTTCCAAGTGCCCTTAGGTCACTTGTGGTCTTCCCATGGAGCCGGGCAACAGCCGTCTGTTCTGCTTCTCATGTCGTCCAGAGAATCCAAGTATTCTGTCTGCACCCCCACCTCCTCCCGGGAGTTCTTCAGCCTCCTCTGCATCTTCCAGAAGGCTGTCTTGCTCTGAACCGGACCCCTGCCGGGTTCCTCCGCCTGCTCTTCATCCAATTAGACAAAGACCAGCGATGCCCAAGTCCATGCTGAGCACCAGCAAGGCCATATGGTCAAGAGACGGAGATTTCCAGGGCCAGCAGTGATGATGATGAGTTGAACTCCATCTGCAGCCTTTAAAGAAACCTTTACCTGGTGGAAGTTAGGAATGTGGCCCGGGAAAGAGGAGAACAAGCCCCAAAGGGCATTGGATTAGAATTGGAGGTATCAATATGAGCTGCTGATTTTATTACACAGATATGTGTATGTGCATGTACATATACACATAAATATAGAAGCACATAATACACAGATACGGAAGCACAGACACATATGAATAGGTGTAGAAATACACCTATACAGACATATAGGTATGGATGAATGTATTTATACACACATTTCCCAAAAGCAGTGATACCCCAAGAGAAATGAGCAGACCTAGCACCCAGACCTTGTTTTGTTAATACCATTGTCTCCTGAAAGGAACCAGAGCTCCTTGGAGAAATGACTGACTTCAGGACTGGAGGAGAGAAAGTACAAGTTGAGAGAACTGACCCAAAAGGATTTTGGTCTTTTCTTTGGGAGGTATGTTTATTGAACAAGAGAGTTGAAACCCCAAATATGACCATCTTTAAAAGGAACAGCATGCCTAGAAATAGAAGAGCTGGAAAACGTGTCAGCTGGGATGGAGAGGAGGCCGGCGCTCGGGTGCCTTGTGTTTGAACCCACTCCCATCCTCAGCAGCCAGGGATTGGCCTCCATCACTGTGGTCTCTCCTCAGCCACAGGGGGATATGAGTGGCCTCTTCCCAGCTGTCCTGGTGGCTCAGCTAGAGCCAGCTGTGCCCACAAAGCCTCCACTCAGGACTCTCCTCCCAGCTGCCATGGGGAACAGGTTTGCCCTTTCCAAGTGCCCTTAGGTCACTTGTGGTCTTCCCATGGAGCCGGGCAACAGCCGTCTGTTCTGCTTCTCATGTCGTCCAGAGAATCCAAGTATTCTGTCTGCACCCCCACCTCCTCCCGGGAGTTCTTCAGCCTCCTCTGCATCTTCCAGAAGGCTGTCTTGCTCTGAACCGGACCCCTGCCGGGTTCCTCCGCCTGCTCTTCATCCAATTAGACAAAGACCAGCGATGCCCAAGTCCATGCTGAGCACCAGCAAGGCCATATGGTCAAGAGACGGAGATTTCCAGGGCCAGCAGTGATGATGATGAGTTGAACTCCATCTGCAGCCTTTAAAGAAACCTTTACCTGGTGGAAGTTAGGAATGTGGCCCGGGAAAGAGGAGAACAAGCCCCAAAGGGCATTGGATTAGAATTGGAGGTATCAATATGAGCTGCTGATTTTATTACACAGATATGTGTATGTGCATGTACATATACACATAAATATAGAAGCACATAATACACAGATACGGAAGCACAGACACATATGAATAGGTGTAGAAATACACCTATACAGACATATAGGTATGGATGAATGTATTTATACACACATTTCCCAAAAGCAGTGATACCCCAAGAGAAATGAGCAGACCTAGCACCCAGACCTTGTTTTGTTAATACCATTGTCTCCTGAAAGGAACCAGAGCTCCTTGGAGAAATGACTGACTTCAGGACTGGAGGAGAGAAAGTACAAGTTGAGCCTGGAATCTGTTGTGTCAGAAAGTAAGTAAAGGTTCAGAAAATAAGGAGGACATGTCAAAAGGACACTCTTATCGGCCAAATCTGAGAAAATTTAAGCATCAAAGAATGATAGAGTTTATAAGCCACTGAGTAATACAAGATTGCTTGTATATATGCTGATATTAATATGCAATTGAGAGAAAGAAAATCTGTTCTTTACAGTAGAAAGCAAAGTGATAAGTAGAGAAGAAATGATGGAACCTGACCAGTATCAATAGCAATTATCATAGTGATAATTGATTCAGGCCAGAGTCATCCATGGATACTAAAAATAGTAGGTGAAAATTTGCCAAGTGAATATTGACCTAGTCTCCAAGAATCTCCCTGAAACACTTCTTAATTACAAAAGGAAAAACAAAAACTGCAGTGGAGAAATCTGGCAGCTACTTCCCTAACCAAGTGATCAATCACAGTAATGTCACCAGGAATGAGACAAATTGACCTCTGAAGTCTATTGATATAATTACCAAGAAGGACA
This sequence comes from Tragulus kanchil, assembly GCA_022376925.1. NCBI lineage: Eukaryota > Metazoa > Chordata > Mammalia > Artiodactyla > Tragulidae > Tragulus > Tragulus kanchil. The sequence goes on from JAIOJX010000030.1 coordinate 51,510,426, forward strand.
TATATCACCTCTTGTAGTATTCCTACCAGAAATGCAAAACCTGCATCTAGTCTTAAGAAAACAAGTGACAAACCTACACTGAAGGAACATCCATGGAATCACAGGCTACAGACTAACTTCAAAAATGCCAATGCCACTCTGTAAAAGCAAAAAAGCAAAATAAAAAAAATGGGGGAAAAAATGCCGATGCCATCAGAGACAAAGACTGCATGATGAAGAGCTGAAACAATTCAATTTCAGCATTTCTTTGCTATAGAGAACATTATGTATGAGATCTGAATAAGGTCTGTAGATCAGAAAATATTATTGTGTTACTGTTAATACCCTGATCATTTTGCTTGTGGTTTTGTAAGAGGATATCCTTATTCTTAGGAAATATACTCTGAAATATTTAGAAGTAAAATAGGCATCATGACTGTAATCTACACTCAAAGGATTCAGAAAAACTCATACATGTACAGAGGGCAACATGACTGTAATCTACACTCAAAGGATTCAGAAAAACTCATACATGTACAGAGGGCAACAAGGCAGATGGGGGAAAATATTAGCAGCTGGAGGAAGAGTGAAATGTATAGAGTACTTTTTTGTACTAACCTTGCGACTTTTTTTTTTTAGTTGTGCTGGGTCTTCATTGCTACTTGGACATTTTTCTAGTTACAGTGAGTGAGGGCTACTCTCTAGTTGCATTGCTCAGGCTTCTCATTGTGGTGACTTCTCAGTTGTGTGCTTGCTAGTGCAGCTCCTGAGCACGGGCTCAGTAGTTGTGGTACACAGGCTTAATTGCTCTGTGGCATGTGGAATTTTCCTGCCCCAGGAGTTGAACCCATGTCTCCTGCATTCACTGGTGAATTCTTTACCACTAAACTTCTGTGGAAGCCCCACAACATTTTTTTTAATGGATCTGTATATATATGTGTGTGTGTGTGTTTTAACATGGCTTTTCTAAAAAAACGTTATTTGGGTGTGCTGATTGTGGTCTTAGTGGCAGCATGCACAGTCTTCCGTCTTTGTTGCAGCGAGAAGGGCTTCTAATTGCAGTATGTGAACTCTTAGTTGTGGCATGTAGAATCTAGGTTCCTGACCAGGGATTGAACCTGGACCCCCTGCATTGGGAGTGCAGTCTCAGTCACTGGATCACTGGGGAAGTCCTGCAACTTTTCTTTAAGTCTGAAATTATGTCCAATAAAAAGCTAAAATAAATCTTCAAGTTGTTGAAATGTTGTGAAAATCATCCCACATAGGGGAATTCCCTGGGAGTCCAGTGGTTAGGACTTGGCACTTTCACTGCTGTGGGCCCAGGTTCAGTCCCTGGTCAAGGAACTAAAACCTCTCAAACTGTGCAGAGTAGCAAAGGAAAAAAAAAAAACAAATTTTATTACCCTCCTTGTCCCCTTGTAACCTTTTCGTTTTCACTGCCTGCTTCGGCATACGATCCCCTGGACTGGTCACTCGACCATTTAGAATCTCCATGAAGGCTTTCAAAGCACCTCTGGGCATGGAGGCCTTACTTGACTGAAACACAGCCATCAGCGTACTCTCACAGGTCCTACTTTCCCTGTTCTGTGGTCAGTTATTTGCCAAGACTTATTTTTTTCCTACTAGTCTACAAACTCCTTAAGGGCAGGGACCTTGTCTTATCTTTGTGTCTCTTTTCAGTGAAGATTCGGTAAATATATGACAGAATTAAGTTAAAAAGCAAAATACAGTCTTCAAGTGGGCAATCACAACTGAGGTACAACTGAGCATCCTGTTGAGGTTACTGAGATTTCCCTCCTATTAGAAAGTGTGTTGTTTTTTATTTTTAATGTTTTTATTGTAGAAACTTTGGAAAATACAGAAAAGCAAAAGTAAGAGGAAGTGAATGACTCAAAGACCGCAGCATCAGCTCTTCCCTGAGGAAGAGCCACCCACTGGCAGCAGAGTCAGTTCTGTTGAGCTTCTCCAACGCAAAATTTTAAATGTGAATTTACATATATGTATATAGAGATATATATTCATATTATGCCTACTGATGTAAGACATTGTTTTATTTTACGGACAAAATTAGACATCAAAATCTTTGGTTTACCATATATATTTTTTTAATTTTGGCCTCTTTTATTGGTTTTTTATTTATTTATTTTCATCCATCTTTATTCTCTGGCCTGTGTGGGCCTCCCGTTGCAGTGGCCTCTCTCATTGCAGAGCACTGGCTGTGAGCGCATGTGCTCCAGAGTGCTAGCTCGTGATTGGACACACTGGTCCAGCCGCTCCATGGTACGTGGGTTCTTCCTGGGCCAGGGTTCAAACCGGTGCCCCTTGCACTGCAAGGTGGACTGTCTACCCACTGGACCACCAGGGAAGCCCGCCATATATATATATATATATTTTTTTTTTTTTTTTTTTTTAAAGATTTATTTATTTACTTTGGGCGGGGGTCGGGTTGGGGAGGGAGGGGAGTGGGCGGGCCACTTCTATTGATCTTTGATTTCTCTGTTTTCATTCGTCTTCGTTCTTTGGCTCTTGTGGGCCTCCCATCACGGTGGCGCGGTGGCGTATGTCATTGCAGAGCACCGGCTCTGGGTGCATGCGCTCCAGAGCTCCGGCTCGGTGATTGGATACATCAGTCCAGCCGCGGCACGTGGGATCTTCCCAGGCCAGGGCTCGAACCGGCGCCCCTTGCACTGCAAGGCGGTGTCCTTACCCACTGGACCACCAGGGGAAGCCCCATATATTTTTAAAACTAAAAAAATGTACTTATTTATTGTTTGGTTGCACTGAGTCCTTGATTCTGTGAGAGGGCTCTCTCCAGCTGTGGGGAGTGGGAACTACTTACTCTTCGTCGTGGTGCAAGGGCTTCTCATTGAAGTAGCTTCTCTTGTTGCTGAGTACAGGCTCTAGGGATGTGGGCTTTAATAGGTATGGCACAGAGGCTCAGTAGGTATGACTGGTAAAGCCTTACCTAGAGTGTGCTTGGTAGTTGTAGCCCATGGGCTTAGTTGCTCTGAAGCACATGGAATCTTTCCTAACTAGGGATCGAACCTGTGTCCCCTGCCTTGGCAGGTGGATTCTTTACTGTCTGAGTTACCAGGGAGGCCCTTATTCAAGGGAACCCAGTTTTGTTTTGTTTTTGATAGAAAATATTTTTTTCATTGTGGTGTATTTGTTTTACAATGTTGCATGAGCTTCAGGTGTACAGTGAAGTTATTGTTCCACGTTTTTACAGAGTTTTCCTGTTTACAGGTATACATAATCCCCAACCAGTCATAGGTATATCCCTGACCCCTTCCACCCAAACCCTCCCTCCTTTATTCCCCGTCCCACCCCGCCAGAATGATGCTTAGTCCCCATATAGGTTCCTTCAGTCTTACAGCTTAATCATAGTGGTTATCTCTATTACATATGATAGTGTAGGTCTTCACGTCACTCTTTTCATTCCTCTCGCCCGATCTTCCCTCCCCACAATGTCCATAGGTCTGTTCTCTATGTCTGGTTCTCCATCGCTGCTCTGCGTGTGCATTTATTGGTACCATCTTTTCTGCATTCCATATATATGTGTTAGTATACTGTATTTGTCCTTCTCTTTTAGACTTAGTTCACTTTGTATAATAGTTCTAGACTCATCCACCTCATTAGGACTGATTCTTCTACATTTTTTTTTTTTACAGCTGAGAAGTACTCCATTGTATATATGTACCATAGCTTCTTTATCCATTCATTTGTCGATGGACATCTAGGTTGCTTCCATGTTCTAGCTATTGTATAGCGTGCTGCAGTGAACATTGGGGTACAGGTGCCTCTTTCAATGTTCATTTCATCAGGGTATATACCTAATAATGGGATTGCTGGGTCATATGGTGCTTCTATTTTTAGTTGTTTTTTTTTGTTGTTCTTTTTTTAACTTTTCTTTGTTTATTTTTGGCTGTGCTTGGTCTTTGTTGATGTGTGGATTTAGCTGCTCTCCAGTATGTGGGATCTTCCCAGATCAGGGCTCGAACCTGTGTTTCCTGCACTGGCAGACAGGTTCTTATCCACTGAGCCACAAGGGAAGTCCCCTATTTTTAGTTTTTTAAGGTACTTCCATACTGTCTTCCATAGTGACTGTATCAATTTACATTCCCGCCAACAATGCAGGAGTGTTCCCTTATCGCTGTACCTTCTCCAGCATTTATTATCTGTAGATTTTTTAATGGTGGCCATTCTGACTGGTGTGAGGTGATATCTCATTGTAGTTTTGATTTGCATCTCTCTAATAATAAGCGACATTGAGCATGTTTTCATATGTTTTTTGGCCATCTATATGTCTTCTTTGGAGAGACGTCTCTTTAGGTTTCTTTCCCATTTTTTGATTGGGTTGTTTGTTATTTTGGTGTTGAGTTGTCTGAGTACTTGTATATTTTAGAAATTAATTCTTTGTTGGTTGTTTTATTTGCTATTACTTTCATATTTTGGAAATTAATTCTTTGTTGGTTGTTTCATTTGCTATTACTTTCTCCCATTCTGTGGGTTGTCTGTTCACCTTGTTTGTAGTTTCTTTTGCTGTGCAAAAAGCTTTTAAGTTTTCATTAGGTCCCACATGTTTATTTTTGTTTTAATTTCCATTATTCTAAAGGACGGGTCATAGAAGATCTTGCTTTGATTTATGCCATTGAGTGCTTTGCCTGTATTCTCTGAGAGTTTTATGGTTTCTGGTCTTACATTTAGGTCTTTAATCCATTTTGAGTTTATCTTTGTATATGGTGTTAGGGAATGTTCCAATTTCGTTTTTTGGCACATAGCTGTCCAATTTTCCTAGCACCATTTGTTGAAGAGGCTGTTTTTGTCCCATTGTATATTTCTGCTTCCTTTGTCAAAAATAAGGTACCCATAGGTGTGTGGGTTTATCTCTAGGGGGGATCCCAGTTATGTTTTGTTTTTTTTTCTTAAGGCATTCAGCTGATTGGATGAGGCCCATCCACATTATGGATAGTAATCTGCTTTATTCAGAGTTGACTATTTAAACATTAATCTCACCTACACAATATCATCACAGAATCAGACTGGTATTTGGCTCAGTGGTCGAGAATCCACCTGTCAATGCAGGAGACGTGGGTTCAGTCCCTGGGTTGGAAAGATCCCCTGGAGAAAGAAATGGCAACCCACACCAGTATCCTTGCCTGGAGAGTTCCATGGACAGAGAAACCTGGTGGGCTACAGTCCATGAGGTCAAAAAGAGTCGGACACAGCTTAGGGAGTGATAAACAACACATTTAACCAGATATTTGGGTACTGTCCCCTGGCTAGATTGACACATAAAATTAGCCATCACCTATGTAGCCTCCTGGACTGAATCCTTTCTACTCCACATCATATTGTGAAGATCCAGACACTTTTATTTTTCTAAGCTGGAGTTGATTCATGTTCACTGCTAGAAAATGCCTCTACCCTGTTCCACCTTCTGTTGGTGGGCATCAGTGTCATGGCTGCTGCCAGGAACAGGCTGGAGGAGTCTCTGGAGCTTGTTTTCTGGGGTAGACATCAGGGCTTTTGTCTTGGGTGCACACCAAGGGGCAGATTCATTTACAAGGAAAGGCAGGTGGTTGTCACACTGGTTTCACTCTACTCGGCCTATTTAAGAGGTCTCTGGTCGACAACCTGTCTAGTTCTTGGCATTGTTAGAGTCTTCATTTGTCATAGAGTGAATGAAAAATGCTTCCTTCTTGCTGCCTTGGTTTGTTTCCCTGCTTAACACAGAGGCCAGCACTATGGAGAACAGTATGGAGATTGCTTAAAAAACTAAAACCAGAGCTACCATATAACCCTGTGATCACACTCCTGGGCATATATCCAGAGAAAAACATAATCTGAAAGGACACACACCCGTGTTCGTTGCAACGGTGTTGTAATAGCCAAGACATGGAGGCAGCACCTTGATGTCCGTCGACAGAGGAATGAATGGGTAAAGAAGATGTGGTACATATACATAATGGAATTTGACTCAGCCATTCAAAAGGATGAAGTAATACCATTTTCAGCAACATGGATGGACCTGGAGATGGTCATACTGAGTGAAATAAGTCAGAGAAAGGGAAATATCGTATGACATTCTTTATATGTGGAATCTAAAAGGAAATGATACATATGAACTTACTTACAAAACAGAGACTCACAGACTTAGAAAACAGGCTTATGATTGCTGGGGCAGAGGGGAGGATGGGGAGGAGGGATAGTTACGGAGCTTGGGATGGACATGTGCACACTGCTGTATTTCAAATGGATAACCAACAAGGACCTACGGTATAGAACATAGAACTCTACTCAGTGTTTTGTGGCAGCCTGGATGGGAGGGGAGTTTGGGGGAGAATGGATACATGTATATGTATGACTGAGCCTCTGTTCTCCTGAAACTGTTACAGCATTACTAATCAGTTATATCCTTGAACAAAATAAGTTAAAAAAATAAACAAATAACAACAATGAAACCAAGGAGGCCAGGCATCTCTTTGTGTGCCTCTTGACTTTAGGTTCACCTTCTAAGCTGGAGTTGATTCATGTTCACTGCTAGAAAATGCACCTTCAGTGTCATGGCTGCTGCCAGGAACAGGCTGGAGGAGTCTCTGGAGCTTGTTTTCTGGGGTAGACATCAGGGCTTTTGTCTTGGGTGCACACCAAGGGGCAGATTCATTTACAAGGAAAGGCAGGTGGTTGTCACACTGGTTTCACTCTACTCGGCCTATTTAAGAGGTCTCTGGTCGACAACCTGTCTAGTTCTTGGCATTGTTAGAGTCTTCATTTGTCATAGAGTGAATAAAAAATGCTTCCTTCTTGCTGCCTTGGTTTGTTTCCCTGCTTAACACAGAGGCCAGCACTATGGAGAACAGTATGGAGATTGCTTAAAAAACTAAAACCAGAGCTACCATATAACCCTGTGATCACACTCCTGGGCATATATCCAGAGAAAAACATAATCTGAAAGGACACACACCCGTGTTCGTTGCAACGGTGTTGTAATAGCCAAGACATGGAGGCAGCACCTTGATGTCCGTCGACAGAGGAATGAATGGGTAAAGAAGATGTGGTACATATACATAATGGAATTTGACTCAGCCATTCAAAAGGATGAAGTAATACCATTTTCAGCAACATGGATGGACCTGGAGATGGTCATACTGAGTGAAATAAGTCAGAGAAAGGGAAATATCGTATGACATTCTTTATATGTGGAATCTAAAAGGAAATGATACATATGAACTTACTTACAAAACAGAGACTCACAGACTTAGAAAACAGGCTTATGATTGCTGGGGCAGAGGGGAGGATGGGGAGGAGGGATAGTTACGGAGCTTGGGATGGACATGTGCACACTGCTGTATTTCAAATGGATAACCAACAAGGACCTACGGTATAGAACATAGAACTCTACTCAGTGTTTTGTGGCAGCCTGGATGGGAGGGGAGTTTGGGGGAGAATGGATACATGTATATGTATGACTGAGCCTCTGTTCTCCTGAAACTGTTACAGCATTACTAATCAGTTATATCCTTGAACAAAATAAGTTAAAAAAATAAACAAATAACAACAATGAAACCAAGGAGGCCAGGCATCTCTTTGTGTGCCTCTTGACTTTAGGTTTTTCCTTGTTGGTGAAATGCCTGTTTGTGGCTTTTGTCCACGTTTCCACTGGGTTAGGAGTTCTATATACATTTTTATTTTATTATTATTATTTTTTTAAGATTTATTTATTTATTTTGGGGGGGGTGGGTGGGGGTAGGGAGGGGAGCAGGCGGGCCACTTCTATTGGTATTTCATTTGTCCATTTTCATCCATCTTTGTTCTTTGGCCCGTGTGGGCCTCCCATCGCGGTGGCCTCTGTTGTCACAGAGCACCGGCTCTGGGCGCATGCGCTCCAGAGCTCTGGCTCGGTACTTGGACACATGGGTGGGTCCAGCCGCTCCGTGGCACGTGGGATCTTCCCAGGCCAGGGATCGAACCGGCGCCCCTTGCACTGCAAGGCGGTGTCCTTACCCACTGGACCACCAGGGAAGCCCTATATACATTTTTAACATAATTATTTGTGTTCCTGCCCTGGTCATCTCCCACTGTCACCCCTTTGGGAACCCAGTGGCCCCTCATGCCTTGTCCTTGAGTGTTGAGAGATTCTGAACACTCACTGCTTTCCAGCGGGTCGTGTCCTCAGCAAAACCCTTTACTGTCTGTCTGTGTTGGATTCTCTCACTCGCTGCACGGAGCTGCCTGTCCTGCCTTCACCTCAGACTCCGTGTGACTGAGGCCAGCCCCTGTGTGCCTCCAGCCCTGGTCCCGCCTGTCTCCACTGTTGGAGCCTCTGCCTCACCATCTGCTCCCGAGCCCCCGGCTGTCGCCGAGTTTACCCCAGAATGGAACCTGACACCAAGAGGCAGAGCCATGGATCAGAGCCTTGAATGTGCGTTTATTTCCAACGTCTGGGTCTTCCTGTCTTCATAGTAAACTCCAGGTTCAGGGAGGGAGTTATACTTTCTCTTTCTCTCTTTCCAAACAGTGTTTTCCTGCCTGCCCAGGGGGCGACAAGGCATCCCCTCCTTGTCCTTCTGTTGCGTTACTAGGTGCAAAATTTGTTTTGTGGCAGCCTGGATGGGAGGGGAGTTTGGGGGAGAATGGATACATGTATATGTATGACTGAGCCTCTGTTCTCCTGAAACTGTTACAGCATTACTAATCAGTTATATCCTTGAACAAAATAAGTTAAAAAAATAAACAAATAACAACAATGAAACCAAGGAGGCCAGGCATCTCTTTGTGTGCCTCTTGACTTTAGGTTTTTCCTTGTTGGTGAAATGCCTGTTTGTGGCTTTTGTCCACGTTTCCACTGGGTTAGGAGTTCTATATACATTTTTATTTTATTATTATTATTTTTTTAAGATTTATTTATTTATTTTGGTGGGGGTAGGGAGGGGAGCAGGCGGGCCACTTCTATTGGTATTTCATTTGTCCATTTTCATCCATCTTTGTTCTTTGGCCCGTGTGGGCCTCCCATCGCGGTGGCCTCTGTTGTCACAGAGCACCGGCTCTGGGCGCATGCGCTCCAGAGCTCTGGCTCGGTACTTGGACACATGGGTGGGTCCAGCCGCTCCGTGGCACGTGGGATCTTCCCAGGCCAGGGATCGAACCGGCGCCCCTTGCACTGCAAGGCGGTGTCCTTACCCACTGGACCACCAGGGAAGCCCTATATACATTTTTAACATAATTATTTGTGTTCCTGCCCTGGTCATCTCCCACTGTCACCCCTTTGGGAACCCAGTGGCCCCTCATGCCTTGTCCTTGAGTGTTGAGAGATTCTGAACACTCACTGCTTTCCAGCGGGTCGTGTCCTCAGCAAAACCCTTTACTGTCTGTCTGTGTTGGATTCTCTCACTCGCTGCACGGAGCTGCCTGTCCTGCCTTCACCTCAGACTCCGTGTGACTGAGGCCAGCCCCTGTGTGCCTCCAGCCCTGGTCCCGCCTGTCTCCACTGTTGGAGCCTCTGCCTCACCATCTGCTCCCGAGCCCCCGGCTGTCGCCGAGTTTACCCCAGAATGGAACCTGACACCAAGAGGCAGAGCCATGGATCAGAGCCTTGAATGTGCGTTTATTTCCAACGTCTGGGTCTTCCTGTCTTCATAGTAAACTCCAGGTTCAGGGAGGGAGTTATACTTTCTCTTTCTCTCTTTCCAAACAGTGTTTTCCTGCCTGCCCAGTGCGTGGTGCGACAAGGCATCCCCCTCCTTGTCCTTCTGTTGTTTCTTTGTTTAACTTTAGGAGATAGAAATATTTTAAAAGTGTCATTTATTAAAATTTTCCTAAAACATTAAAGTTTAAAGTGAAAAAATTTCACATATCATCCTCCCTTTTTGTTTTTCTGATTCCCTTATTTATTTATTTATTTGCGGGGGTCGGGTTGGGGAGGGAGGGGAGCGGGCGGGCCACTTCTACTGGTCTTTCATTTATCTATCTTCATCCATCTTTGTTCTTTGGCCCGTGTGGGCCTCCCATCGCAGCGGCCTCTGTTGTCACAGAGCACCGGCTCTGGGTGCATGCGCTCCAGAGCTCCGGCTCAGTAATTGGACACATGGGTCCAGCCACTCCGTGGCACGTGGGATCTTCCCAGGCCAGGGATTGAACCGGCGCCCCCTGCACTGCAAGGCGGTGTCTCTACCCACTGGACCACCAGGGAAGCCCTCTGATTCCCTTTTAATTTTATTTATTCATTTATTTTTGGCTACTCTGGGTTTTCAGTGTTGCCACAGGCTCTTCTCTAGTTGCAGGGAGTGGACTACTCTCTAGTTGAGGTGAGCAGGCTTCTTGTTGTAGTGACTTCTCTTGTTGTGTAACTCGGGCTCTAGGGCACACGGGCTCTAGGGCAACCACGGGCTTCAGGGGGAAGGGTTTGTGACCATATCGAGTCAGGCTGCCTGTGCCGGGGCCTTCACCTCCAGCAAAACCCTTTACTGTCTGTCTGTGTTGGATTCTCTCACTCGCTGCACGGAGCTGCCTGTCCTGCCTTCACCTCAGACTCCGTGTGACTGAGGCCAGCCCCTGTGTGCCTCCAGCCCTGGTCCCGCCTGTCTCCACTGTTGGAGCCTCTGCCTCACCATCTGCTCCCGAGCCCCCGGCTGTCGCCGAGTTTACCCCAGAATGGAACCTGACACCAAGAGGCAGAGCCATGGATCAGAGCCTTGAATGTGCGTTTATTTCCAACGTCTGGGTCTTCCTGTCTTCATAGTAAACTCCAGGTTCAGGGAGGGAGTTATACTTTCTCTTTCTCTCTTTCCAAACAGTGTTTTCCTGCCTGCCCAGTGCGTGGTGCGACAAGGCATCCCCCTCCTTGTCCTTCTGTTGTTTCTTTGTTTAACTTTAGGAGATAGAAATATTTTAAAAGTGTCATTTATTAAAATTTTCCTAAAACATTAAAGTTTAAAGTGAAAAAATTTCACATATCATCCTCCCTTTTTGTTTTTCTGATTCCCTTATTTATTTATTTATTTGCGGGGGTGGGGTGGGGGGGGGTTTGGGGGAGAGAGGGGATTGCAGAGGGAGGGGGCGGGCGGGCCACTTCTACTGGTCTTTCATTTATCTATCTTCATCCATCTTTGTTCTTTGGCCCGTGTGGGCCTCCCATCGCAGCGGCCTCTGTTGTCACAGAGCACCGGCTCTGGGTGCATGCGCTCCAGAGCTCCGGCTCAGTAATTGGACACATGGGTCCAGCCACTCCGTGGCACGTGGGATCTTCCCAGGCCAGGGATTGAACCGGCGCCCCCTGCACTGCAAGGCGGTGTCTCTACCCACTGGACCACCAGGGAAGCCCTCTGATTCCCTTTTAATTTTATTTATTCATTTATTTTTGGCTACTCTGGGTTTTCAGTGTTGCCACAGGCTCTTCTCTAGTTGCAGGGAGTGGACTACTCTCTAGTTGAGGTGAGCAGGCTTCTTGTTGTAGTGACTTCTCTTGTTGTGTAACTCGGGCTCTAGGGCACACGGGCTTCAGTAGTTGTGACCCATGGACTCAATAGTTGTGGCTCCGAGGCGCTAGAGCACTGGCTCACTAGTCGTGGCTTCGTTGCTCCACAGCATGTGGGATCTTCCTGGATCAGGAATGGGACCCATGTCTCTGCACTGGCAGGTGAACTGTTCACCATTGAGCTACCAGGTAAGCCCCTGATTCCCTTTTAGTTGCTATCAATTAGTTGCTATCAACACGCACGTCTATTTTTATCTTGTAATTAGTTGCCCCCCATACCCCATACTTTACATGGCATGAACATGTCACCATAGTTTTAGTTATCGTGTGTGTGTGTGTGTGTGTGTGTGTGTGAAGTCACTCAGTCATGCCTGACTCTCAGCGATGCTATGGACTGTAGCCTGCCAGACTCCTCTGTCCCTGGGACTATCCTGGCAAGAATACTGGCATAGGTTGCCATTTCCTTCTCCAGGGGATCTTCCCAACCCAGGGATTGAACCCAGGTCTCCTGCACTGCAGGTAGATTCTTTACCTATTGAGCCAACTCATTTTATGATCATCAGTTTAAATGAGCCAGTAGAATTAAGCGTCTGGAGGCTGGGAATTTAGGTTGTTTCCAGTTTTGTGTTTGTTACAAGCAGTGCTCCTATGTCCAGTTATTTTTACTTGGGGAGTCTGGCCCACTGGATCAGAGGTGGCACTTGGACATCTGTGTTTCCACGTCTGTGGCTCATTTCTTTGTTTTAGTGTGTGTGGGAGGGGGGGGAGCTGTGCTTGGTCTGCACTACTTTGTGCAGGCTTTCTCTGGTTGTGGCTTGTGGGCCCTAGAACATGAGGGCTTCAGTAGTTTCAGTGCACCAACCTAGTTGCCCTAGGGCAGGTGGGTTTTTCCTGAACTAGGGAGTGAACCCGTGACCCCTTCATTGGCAGGTGGATTCTTACCCACTCTACCACCAGGGAAGTCCCAGTGTAGAATTTTGAGTCTTCTTCCCCACAGCCTGTTTTTATCATTTGCCTCTAAATATGATTTTCAGAGACTGGAAACTAATAACATCGTGTGGGAAAGCATAAGAAGACTGAAGTACGTGAAGGACCAAGAGTCTGTGATACTGGCTTGAGTGTGTCCCGCACTCTGCGGCCAGGAGCGCCGTCCAGTGCCCCCGGGCTACTCCTCAGTCTCCTAGCTCTAGCTCGAATCACCTCCTCCCTCTTGGTTGTCCATATTGTCAGGCTGGGTTACCCAAGTCTGGTGACTTAGGACCAGCCAGAGCTCCCAGGAGCATCAGTGCCTCCAAGAAACTGGAGTAGTGACTGGACTAGGCACTGGAAGGCAGAGGGTGTCAGGTGGCTTGAATGGAGGGTGGGATGCTGGACGTGTGTCTGTAAACCCCAACCCTGGTACAAGGCGGGCTGATGTGCAGCCTCCATCACCAGCCGGAAAGAGGCAGAGCAGAGACGCACCCATGGATGCATGCTGGGGAAGCTGGAGGCCATAGGGACCAGAGCGGGGCGGTGTATTGGCCAGCTCTGGCCACCATGACAGCTACTGCAGCTGGAAGGGTTTAAACAACAGACCTTTAATCCCCTCAGATATCTGAAGGCTGGACGTCCAAGGTCAAGCTGCCTGCAGGGCTGGTTTCTTCTGAAGCCTCTCCTCAGCGTGTAGATGGAGGTCCTTCCCTGGGTCCTCACACAGTCAGCCCTCTGTGCACATCTGTGTCCTCATCATCTCTTCTTACAAGGACACTGGTCTTGTTGAATTAGGCCTTATTTGACCTTAATCACCTTTTTGAAGACCCTATCTCCAAATACTGTTATATTCTCAGGTCCTTGGGGTTAGGGCATCAATTTGGGGGCTTGGGGGCCAGGGTTCAACTTAGCAGCAGCTGTAACTCTGAGGCTTGGTGCAGTTCTGAGCCTAGCCCCCCTGGAGGAGGGACCTCACTGGCTCCAGAACCCACCCAGCGGCCTCCCACTAGCCAGGAGTTTCTGTCCCTGGCTTTTACAGGTGGGTGGTGGTTAGGGCCTCCTGCCTATACCTGTCCTAACTCCTGCTTTGACCTGCCAGAAGCCCCCCAAGCTCCCACGCAGGATCACTGTTGCTTCTTTCACCTGGAAAGGCTCATTGTGGGCTAGACCCTCCCAGGACTTCCTTTCACCAGGTATCTGAGCTAGCCTAGTGAAACTGCATCCTAAGAGCTGGTTGATACTGGCTTGAGTGTGTCCCGCACTCTGCGGCCAGGAGCGCCGTCCAGTGCCCCCGGGCTACTCCTCAGTCTCCTAGCTCTAGCTCGAATCACCTCCTCCCTCTTGGTTGTCCATATTGTCAGGCTGGGTTACCCAAGTCTGGTGACTTAGGACCAGCCAGAGCTCCCAGGAGCATCAGTGCCTCCAAGAAACTGGAGTAGTGACTGGACTAGGCACTGGAAGGCAGAGGGTGTCAGGTGGCTTGAATGGAGGGTGGGATGCTGGACGTGTGTCTGTAAACCCCAACCCTGGTACAAGGCGGGCTGATGTGCAGCCTCCATCACCAGCCGGAAAGAGGCAGAGCAGAGACGCACCCATGGATGCATGCTGGGGAAGCTGGAGGCCATAGGGACCAGAGCGGGGCGGTGTATTGGCCAGCTCTGGCCACCATGACAGCTACTGCAGCTGGAAGGGTTTAAACAACAGACCTTTAATCCCCTCAGATATCTGAAGGCTGGACGTCCAAGGTCAAGCTGCCTGCAGGGCTGGTTTCTTCTGAAGCCTCTCCTCAGCGTGTAGATGGAGGTCCTTCCCTGGGTCCTCACACAGTCAGCCCTCTGTGCACATCTGTGTCCTCATCATCTCTTCTTACAAGGACACTGGTCTTGTTGAATTAGGCCTTATTTGACCTTAATCACCTTTTTGAAGACCCTATCTCCAAATACTGTTATATTCTCAGGTCCTTGGGGTTAGGGCATCAATTTGGGGGCTTGGGGGCCAGGGTTCAACTTAGCAGCAGCTGTAACTCTGAGGCTTGGTGCAGTTCTGAGCCTAGCCCCCCTGGAGGAGGGACCTCACTGGCTCCAGAACCCACCCAGCGGCCTCCCACTAGCCAGGAGTTTCTGTCCCTGGCTTTTACAGGTGGGGTGGTGGTTAGGGGCCTCCTGCCTATACCTGTCCTAACTCCTGCTTTGACCTGCCAGAAGCCCCCCAAGCTCCCACGCAGGATCACTGTTGCTTCTTTCACCTGGAAAGGCTCATTGTGGGCTAGACCCCCTCCCCAGGATTTCGAGGATGAGAAACCTCACCAGAGGTTTCCAACCAGGTTCCTGGGAAAATCCAGGAAGCACTTGCCGGAGTCTTGGGATCAGGCCCTGGAAACACGGAGCATGACGGTGTGGAGCTCACAGCAGTGACTTCCAGGACCCTCCAGCAGGAGGAAGGGTTAGCCTTCCTTTCTGCACACCACCCCTCCCGGACTTGGCCGTGTTGGGGAGGAATGTTGGACCAGAGGTGCCCCAGCAGGAGCCTCCCTGGAACTGAGCATCTGAAGCTCCCTACTCATGAGAACACCACGTCTCTGGGTCCCCGCTCAGCATGGGCAGCCCCTTGACCTCCAGCCCACTTGTGTCCTGGAGCCACTCTGACTGGATTCAACCCCTACAGCCTGGCCAGCCTCTGTCCGCCAGGTACGGCCCACCTTCCTCAGCAGGCGCCTGCTCTTCATCTCGACATTCCTGCCCCAGAGCGCAATGCTTGACCCACAGCAGCTGCTTAACAAATATTTGCTGAGGGAATGACTGGAATGGGAGAAGTTAGTAGCCAAGTGGCCTTCAGAGTACATGATTCACGAAGGAGAGGGTGGTTGAGAAGGAGGAAAGGACAAGATGCCAAGGCCATCTTTTGGGGTTAGGAAGACAGCATTCCCTGACCTGGGACTGTTCACTGAGCCAGAGGCCTGCATCTTGCTGTCCAAGAGCACTATGGACATTTCATTATGTGGCTCTAAGTGATGAAGTCACTGCCAGAGACTGCACTCCAGCTCCAGCCCCCGTGTCCCCGGAGGTCGAGGTGGGAGCTGACATTTCCGGGAATTTCTGGTGACCAGCCCCACTTCCTTCAGTGAATGACAGACACTCCCACCAACTCAGGCAATTCCAAGTCTCAGGAGCTCTATGCTGGGACAGAAAGTAAACAACACCTTGGGTTCAGATCCACTGAGAGCACCCAGCTAGGAGAAAGTGGATTGAGGAGCAGTAAAAGGGGTGGTCTTGGGGAGTGCTTGGTCTCAGATGGGTATCCCATCTCCCTCCCTGTCTCCCCAGGGTCCCCACGAAGACAGACCCCCATTTCCCTCAGTTGAGAAATGAGGGCATTCACTTTGAAGTTAGTTGTGACGATCAGATGAATTGTATGTTAAGTGCTTTGGAAATATCTGAACTGGTGCCTGAATCTTGCCTGAATTCAGGCCAGTTCTGCCCTTGTATTCAAATACTGAGAGTGAGCTTAACATGGCAGATATTGGAAGAAAGAGCAGCCACCCGTCATTCATTCATCCCACCAGCATCTCTGATGAGATTCATTCATCCCGTTTGCCTCCTACTGAGCGTGACCTTCTGCTAGGTTATGAATATTTACCACCACCTGCTGCGTGTGGCCTTCTGGAAAAGCCCTCAACTTTTGGAAGGTGTGCAGAGGAGCAGACCGCCTTCAAATGTCTGGGTGTTCTTTTGGGTGGAGATGCTACCAGGGTACTTGTGTAGGAGCTGCTTAGCCAGGGCCAGAGCAGGTTCAGCAGAAACGCAAGAAACCCGGCAGCCCGCAGAGCGCCCGCGCCCCCTGGTGGCCACCGGTTGCAGCTCACGCGGCGATCCTCCCACACTAGATCTCCGGCGACGTAGCCTTGCTCGGGGTTCCTTGTCCGTAGGTCCTGAATGACTTTCAGATCTCCAGAGCTCTCCAGTTACGCTGTGCGCTGCCAGCTACCGGGCTCTGAGCACTTGCAACAGTGAGAGTCCCAACTGAGATGTCCAGCCTTGGGGTTACGTTGTGGGAGCTGACCATTTCCAAGGACATTTCATTATGTGGCTCTAAGTGATGAAGTCACTGCCAGAGACTGCACTCCAGCTCCAGCCCCGTGTCCCGGAGGTCGAGGTGGGAGCTGACATTTCGGAATTTCTGGTGACTCAGCCCCACTTCCTTCAGTGAATGACAGACACTCCCACCAACTCAGGCAATTCCAAGTCTCAGGAGCTCTATGCTGGGACAGAAAGTAAACAACACCTTGGGTTCAGATCCACTGAGAGCACCCAGCTAGGAGAAAGTGGATTGAGGAGCAGTAAAAGGGGTGGTCTTGGGGAGTGCTTGGTCTCAGATGGGTATCCCATCTCCCTCCCTGTCTCCCCAGGGTCCCCACGAAGACAGACCCCCATTTCCCTCAGTTGAGAAATGAGGGCATTCACTTTGAAGTTAGTTGTGACGATCAGATGAATTGTATGTTAAGTGCTTTGGAAATATCTGAACTGGTGCCTGAATCTTGCCTGAATTCAGGCCAGTTCTGCCCTTGTATTCAAATACTGAGAGTGAGCTTAACATGGCAGATATTGGAAGAAAGAGCAGCCACCCGTCATTCATTCATCCCACCAGCATCTCTGATGAGATTCATTCATCCCGTTTGCCTCCTACTGAGCGTGACCTTCTGCTAGGTTATGAATATTTACCACCACCTGCTGCGTGTGGCCTTCTGGAAAAGCCCTCAACTTTTGGAAGGGGTGTGCAGAGGGAGCAGACCGCCTTCAAATGTCTGGGTGTTCTTTTTTGGGTGGAGATGCTACCAGGGTACTTGTGTAGGAGCTGCTTAGCCAGGGCCAGAGCAGGTTCAGCAGAAACGCAAGAAACCCGGCAGCCCGCAGAGCGCCCGCGCCCCCTGGTGGCCACCGGTTGCAGCTCACGCGGCGATCCTCCCACACTAGATCTCCGGCGACGTAGCCTTGCTCGGGGTTCCTTGTCCGTAGGTCCTGAATGACTTTCAGATCTCCAGAGCTCTCCAGTTACGCTGTGCGCTGCCAGCTACCGGGCTCTGAGCACTTGCAACAGTGAGAGTCCCAACTGAGATGTCCAGCCAGTGGAAAACGCACACTGGATGTCAAAAACAGTAACCCCCAACGTTGAATGTGGTATTAATGTTATATTGGTTCCAGATTGAAATGATAGTATTTTTCAATAAATCGTGTTCAACAAAATATGATTAAAATGTAATGTGGCAGGCTTCCCTGGTGGTCCAGTGAGTAAGGACACCGCCTTGCAGTGCAAGGGGTGCTGGTTCGATCCCTGGCCTGGGAAGATCCCACGTGCCGCGGAGCGGCTGGACCGATGTGTCCAATTACCGAGCCGGAGCTCTGGAGCGCATGCGCCCAGAGCCGGTGCTCTGTGACAACAGAGCCGCCTCGATGGGAGGCCCACACGGGCCAAAGAACAAAGACGGATGAAAATAGATAAATGAAAGACCAATAGAAGTGGCCCGCCTGCCCCGTCCCTCCCTAAGAGCACGTCCCCCCTCCCCCCCCAATGTAATGTCGCTGCTAGAAAGCTTAAAATCCATATGTGAGCTGAATCCTATTTCTTTCTGTTGGACAGTGCTGTTTCCAGGCCATCGATCCCCAGGCTTTGGGATTTCACGGATGAGCGAACGCCTCCCCCCCACCCCACCCCACCCCACCACCACCACCACCACCACCACCACCAAATCTGACTACAAGTTTTCAAATTTCCTAAGCGACGATGTTTTAAAAACTACTCCCAATGCTATTCCTGGGAGGATGGGCATTCTGCTACCAGAGAGGCAGGATGCCATGGTCAGAGTAGAAAGCCGGCTGAACCACTCACTCATGGCCCATTGATCTGTTTTCTCACTGAGCAGAGAGCGCTCCGTGAGGTCCTTAGAGCCACGTCCACTGTGCAGAGCTGAGCTGAGGCCAGAGCAGCTGCAATCAATTCTCAGAAGAACAGGCAGGCTCAGTCCCTAGACCTTAGACCCTAGGAGCCCCGTCACGGCCCCCTGATGCCTGTGCCCACCCTGCTCTGCTCCGGGGTGGAGAGAAATAGGCTTGAATGTTAGTCTCCAGAGCTCTCCAGTTACGCTGTGCGCTGCCAGCTACCGGGCTCTGAGCACTTGCAACAGTGAGAGTCCCAACTGAGATGTCCAGCCAGTGGAAAACGCACACTGGATGTCAAAAACAGTAACCCCCAACGTTGAATGTGGTATTAATGTTATATTGGTTCCAGATTGAAATGATAGTATTTTTCAATAAATCGTGTTCAACAAAATATGATTAAAATGTAATGTGGCAGGCTTCCCTGGTGGTCCAGTGAGTAAGGACACCGCCTTGCAGTGCAAGGGGTGCTGGTTCGATCCCTGGCCTGGGAAGATCCCACGTGCCGCGGAGCGGCTGGACCGACATGTCCAATTACCAAACTGGAGCTCTGGAGCGCATGCGCCCAGAGCCGGTGCTCTGTGACAACAGAGCCGCCTCGATGGGAGGCCCACACGGGCCAAAGAACAAAGACGGATGAAAATAGATAAATGAAAGACCAATAGAAGTGGCCCGCCTGCCCCGTCCCTCCCTAAGAGCACGTCCCCCCTCCCCCCCCAATGTAATGTCGCTGCTAGAAAGCTTAAAATCCATATGTGAGCTGAATCCTATTTCTTTCTGTTGGACAGTGCTGTTTCCAGGCCATCGATCCCCAGGCTTTGGGATTTCACGGATGAGCGAACGCCTCCCCCCCACCCCACCCCCCCCCACCACCACCACCACCACCACCACCACCAAATCTGACTACAAGTTTTCAAATTTCCTAAGCGACGATGTTTTAAAAACTACTCCCAATGCTATTCCTGGGAGGATGGGCATTCTGCTACCAGAGAGGCAGGATGCCATGGTCAGAGTAGAAAGCCGGCTGAACCACTCACTCATGGCCCATTGATCTGTTTTCTCACTGAGCAGAGAGCGCTCCGTGAGGTCCTTAGAGCCACGTCCACTGTGCAGAGCTGAGCTGAGGCCAGAGCAGCTGCAATCAATTCTCAGAAGAACAGGCAGGCTCAGTCCCTAGACCTTAGACCCTAGGAGCCCCGTCACGGCCCCCTGATGCCTGTGCCCACCCTGCTCTGCTCCGGGGTGGAGAGAAATAGGCTTGGGAAGGCGGCATTCCAGACCCAGGTGCCCAGGCCGCTGGACAGTGCCTTGTCAAGGCTGTGATCTGGGCTCAAAATATCTTTTTTCTTACTGCAACATAAAATTTAGTCAGAGCATAAACTTCAGAGGATAGAGCTGAGTAGAAGGAAATAAAGGCACAATGACATCATACAAAAGACAGCACCCTCAGCAGTAAGATCTCTCTCCTGTCCTGCCCCTTAACACACATCCGTATCATTTGCAAAACTGTGAACTATAATTATTCTATAATTACTCGTGTTGCTTAGGTTAACATCTTTCCATGTCATTAAATATTATCTCAACAGTCTTAACGGTAACATTATGTTCCTTTCTGTGCTCAGCCATGGTTTACTTAACTCATTTTTGAACATTTAAAAATTTTCAAAGGTCTTAAATTTCAACACGGTATTGACTCAGTCTTTCTGCTAAGTCAGTTTTGGAGTGACTGTGATGGTTCCTGAGACTGCTTTTTAGGAAGGAAGCACCACTGCTTGTCATAAGCCACGTGGAAGTGTGGAAGTGGTGTCTCACGTTTTCATTCTTGCATCTATTTTAGAAAAGAAAAGATGTATTTTTATTTATTCATTTGCCTGTACCTATCCCTTCTCCAGAGGATCTTCTAGACCCAGAAATCGAACTGGGGTCTCCTGCATTCCTTACCAGCGGACTCTTAACCAGCTGAGCTATAAGGGAAACCCCACATTTCCCCCTAACCTGCTGTAAATGTTGAAATTCCAAGCTGAAACCACATGATGGGTTTCTGAGAGACTCGCGCCCCTTCCAGGAAGGCTGCCTGTCTGATACTCTGGTCCCATCACAGATTCTCATGTGATCTTTTTTTGGAACCCCTGCCAGAGTGCACACAGAGCTGACCTGCAGGCTGAGGACTGATTCATACTAACCAAACTCTAACAGGTAAACATAAATCAAATCGCTGGTCTATTAATCATTTTCTAGTGATTGGAGTAGTCACGGCTACCATTTGTGGAGCACTTCCAGCACCTGAAGTGCCCTGGGAGCACTGCTCTGTGCGGCCACTGCCCCGCGGCTGGATGCTTGTGTTCAGATGTCACCTCCTTGGGCTTGGGGCGGGGGTCCCCACAGCCGAGGGGGTGCCGATTAGCATCCACCAATAAGAGACTGTACGATGGTGAGACTATTTATCAAAACAGACGTGTGACCCACAAGCCGCAACAGCCAGCCAGGGGAACCAACGCCTTCTCTACAGGGGCCAGCCCAGGAAGTAGGCTGCTGTAAGTCAGCCTTGAAGAAAGTCAGCCTGCTGTCTCTAGGGACAGCCCAGGAAGCTAAACAATAACTCCTGTAATAAATGGCCCCAAGCAGCCAACACTTGGTCAATAACTGACAGCTTCCTCAATTTCTGTCCCTACTTGCACTAAAAAAACCCAAGCCTGTGCCGGTTAACATCTTTCCATGTCATTAAATATTATCTCAACAGTCTTAACGGTAACATTATGTTCCTTTCTGTGCTCAGCCATGGTTTACTTAACTCATTTTTGAACATTTAAAAATTTTCAAAGGTCTTAAATTTCAACACGGTATTGACTCAGTCTTTCTGCTAAGTCAGTTTTGGAGTGACTGTGATGGTTCCTGAGACTGCTTTTTAGGAAGGAAGCACCACTGCTTGTCATAAGCCACGTGGAAGTGTGGAAGTGGTGTCTCACGTTTTCATTCTTGCATCTATTTTAGAAAAGAAAAGATGTATTTTTATTTATTCATTTGCCTGTACCTATCCCTTCTCCAGAGGATCTTCTAGACCCAGAAATCGAACTGGGGTCTCCTGCATTCCTTACCAGCGGACTCTTAACCAGCTGAGCTATAAGGGAAACCCCACATTTCCCCCTAACCTGCTGTAAATGTTGAAATTCCAAGCTGAAACCACATGATGGGTTTCTGAGAGACTCGCGCCCCTTCCAGGAAGGCTGCCTGTCTGATACTCTGGTCCCATCACAGATTCTCATGTGATCTTTTTCTGGAACCCCTGCCAGAGTGCACACAGAGCTGACCTGCAGGCTGAGGACTGATTCATACTAACCAAACTCTAACAGGTAAACATAAATCAAATCGCTGGTCTATTAATCATTTTCTAGTGATTGGAGTAGTCACGGCTACCATTTGTGGAGCACTTCCAGCACCTGAAGTGCCCTGGGAGCACTGCTCTGTGCGGCCACTGCCCCGCGGCTGGATGCTTGTGTTCAGATGTCACCTCCTTGGGCTTGGGGCGGGGGTCCCCACAGCCGAGGGGGTGCCGATTAGCATCCACCAATAAGAGACTGTACGATGGTGAGACTATTTATCAAAACAGACGTGTGACCCACAAGCCGCAACAGCCAGCCAGGGGAACCAACGCCTTCTCTACAGGGGCCAGCCCAGGAAGTAGGCTGCTGTAAGTCAGCCTTGAAGAAAGTCAGCCTGCTGTCTCTAGGGACAGCCCAGGAAGCTAAACAATAACTCCTGTAATAAATGGCCCCAAGCAGCCAACACTTGGTCAATAACTGACAGCTTCCTCAATTTCTGTCCCTACTTGCAACTCAAGAGCAACCAGAAAAAGCCAAGCCTGTGCCCCCTCAACCAATCACATGAGACACCGCCTTCCAGTGCAGGTGCCTCCAGCTTTCCCAGGCCCACAGCCACCACCAGGGCACACTACAGCAGACACCCCTCCGCCCGCCTCCTCTGGTTGGCCTTTGAGTAATTGCACCCCAGTCAGAGTCAGGCCCTCTTCCCAGCCAATAAGAGGCTCAGGCGCTGGCACAAGCTCTACCCCAGGCTGCGGGTTCCTGCGAGAGATTGCTCCCTGACCAAAGGCTTCTGGTAGACCCACCCTCGCTGCCTGGGGTGGAGCCTGTGAGCACTGAGGCTGGAACCACGTGTCCTGGGGGCTGACTCAGGTGCCCATCAGACAGGCTGCCGGTACCAGATGCTTGTCGCTGAAACTCTTCCGAGACTCTGGAAAGACCACACCTCTCCTGAGAACACTTATTTCCAGACCAGACCTTACACTGACTCACCCTGACAGCCTCGCCTCCCCAGGCCTCGGCTCCACTCTCAGGCACCTGGCCTCTGACTCCATCCTCTCTCCTGTCCCTTCCGACCCTGGTTGTCCACCACTAGCTTCATTCCTGACACTCCTGGGGTTTTCAGAGATCCACAAGCTGCTCTTTGCCCTGGTCTCTCACCTCCACGTCCAGCTTGCTGAGCCTCTCTCCGCGCTCCTGGCTCCCTCTACTCCACCTGGAGTCACACGGCCAGCTGGTGTGGTCCACCCTGCTTTGGGGAGAAATCCAGCCTGGCTGACAGCAGGGGAAGAGTGGGAGAGGCACGAGCTTCTGTCCTGCTTCATTTACTTGGAAAATGTTTGGATTTCTTGGTGGCGTGTTTTGTCCAGGGTAAAGTGAGGGCCAAGTGCTAGGTGGCATGGAGGAAGCGGGGTTGGCGGCGAGACTGTGCCGCGCTGTGAGGGCGACCCTCTGCGGTGTGCCCTTTCTCCACCTGCAGCGTCTTTCTCCTGTTTGCTCAGCTCAGTGAAGAGGTAAACAGAACAGACGGTCTGCTGGTTCAGATTTGGTGTCCAGTATATTTTGTCCTTTTGTGGGCCATAAGGGTATTTTCCCCCCAAGCCAATGTAAACACATGGTCTGCCAGCTGACCTTGGGGGAGGACAGGACAGGGCACAGCTCTGGCAGACCAGGCTAGGGGGTGGATGGGGGGCCTGGGAAGCTGGCCCACCCCCACCCTGCATCTCATCCCTGGATGGCCTCCATCAAGACCCCCTGCTGAAAGTCTCGGCACCTGCTGAACACCTCAGGGGAGGGGTTGGGGAGTGGCAACGCTGGCATCATGGTCTTCAGGCAGCCTACCTAAAGCCCTGCTAGCCAGGCCAGCTCAGCTTGGTAGTATTTACTGTAGAGAGCTTGGGGGCAAATGAAAAACACCTGCCAAAAAAGGATAGCTGTCACCCATACTCCCACCAGCCAGACACAAGCACCCTTAACATTTTGGTATTTCCTCTCACCTTTTTCTACACAGGAGACACAGAGAAACACAGATTATTCTGTCATAACAGATATGGACACCCTTCTGGCTCCACCCCACCTTGTACTGTTCCTGATCCATCCCACTGACCCAAGGCCTTGCCTGCGTTCCTGGGAAGGAAGATGTGGTTGGTGCCCGCAGTGGCCAGAGGGCCCACAGAGGGGATGACAGACCTGGGGATGCTGCTCCTCCTACCTGGGACCAAGACAGAGCTTCTTGGAGATACTGCTACATTCTCAAGCAGGGGGCTGAGCACATTTCCTTGTGGGGGCAAAGCTTTGTCCTCCCTGGGGCTCAGCAGAAGGTGATGAGGTCCCCCGTGCTGACCCGCCCACATGGCCTGCTGTCTGGACAGAGCTCTGGCCTTCCCATTCCACACGGCCAGGGAGGGGTCACTGCGAATAGGGGCTAAATCCAGCTACTCCTGGCTTAGAGAAGCACCATGATGACCACCAGAGAAGGGACAGTCACCCACACATCATCTCACAGCCCACACCTTTCTGAGATAAATGGTGCTCACATGAGTGTGCCCTTTCTCCACCTGCAGCGTCTTTCTCCTGTTTGCTCAGCTCAGTGAAGAGGTAAACAGAACAGACGGTCTGCTGGTTCAGATTTGGTGTCCAGTATATTTTGTCCTTTTGTGGGCCATAAGGGTATTTTCCCCCCAAGCCAATGTAAACACATGGTCTGCCAGCTGACCTTGGGGGAGGACAGGACAGGGCACAGCTCTGGCAGACCAGGCTAGGGGGTGGATGGGGGGCCTGGGAAGCTGGCCCACCCCCACCCTGCATCTCATCCCTGGATGGCCTCCATCAAGACCCCCTGCTGAAAGTCTCGGCACCTGCTGAACACCTCAGGGGAGGGGTTGGGGAGTGGCAACGCTGGCATCATGGTCTTCAGGCAGCCTACCTAAAGCCCTGCTAGCCAGGCCAGCTCAGCTTGGTAGTATTTACTGTAGAGAGCTTGGGGGCAAATGAAAAACACCTGCCAAAAAAGGATAGCTGTCACCCATACTCCCACCAGCCAGACACAAGCACCCTTAACATTTTGGTATTTCCTCTCACCTTTTTCTACACAGGAGACAAAGAGAAAACACAGATTATTCTGTCATAACAGATATGGACACCCTTCTGGCTCCACCCCACCTTGTACTGTTCCTGATCCATCCCACTGACCCAAGGCCTTGCCTGCGTTCCTGGGAAGGAAGATGTGGTTGGTGCCCGCAGTGGCCAGAGGGCCCACAGAGGGGATGACAGACCTGGGGATGCTGCTCCTCCTACCTGGGACCAAGACAGAGCTTCTTGGAGATACTGCTACATTCTCAAGCAGGGGGCTGAGCACATTTCCTTGTGGGGGCAAAGCTTTGTCCTCCCTGGGGCTCAGCAGAAGGTGATGAGGTCCCCCGTGCTGACCCGCCCACATGGCCTGCTGTCTGGACAGAGCTCTGGCCTTCCCATTCCACACGGCCAGGGAGGGGTCACTGCGAATAGGGGCTAAATCCAGCTACTCCTGGCTTAGAGAAGCACCATGATGACCACCAGAGAAGGGACAGTCACCCACACATCATCTCACAGCCCACACCTTTCTGAGATAAATGGTGCTCACATGAGTCTGCCTCTCCCCTGTTCTCGTGAGGCAGAACACCAGCTCACAAGCCATTAGGGAAATACTCAGGTGAGGCATTCGTTGAGAATCAGGATGCTGGCTTTGGGCTGAGAAGTGGGTCTCTCCTAGTACTCTAGACACACATTTGATGATGTGCTCCCAATAGTCAGTATAACTCTGGCTGTAGCCTCTGCACCATGTAACACAATAAAGCCTTATATAGTCACTTGTTTAAAAAGTGACAGAGGGACTTCCCAGGTGGTACCGTGAATGAGAATCCTCCTGCCACCTGCCATGCAACTGCCAAGCCTGTGTGCCACAACTGAAAGTGTTTTTACCTCGGTTTGAGACTTAAACCCAGGGCCCAGACCTGATCGAACCCTGCTTGGGACTTGAACCCACGTACCTGGACCTTGAATTGCAGCCAAAACCCTGTTTGGGACTTGAACCCACGTGACTGGGGCTTGAACCTAGCCAAAACCAGTTTGGGACTTGAACCCACGTGGCTAAGGCTTAACCCCAGCCAAAACCTTGCTTGGGACTTGAATCCATGTAGTCAGGACTCAATCCCAGTCAAAACCCTGTCTGGGACTCGAACCCACGCGGCTGGGACTTAATCCAGCACTCACCCAACGTCTGGACCCACTGAGGCGCAGGTTCTTCATGCCTCAATGCAGAAGGAATTCAGCGAGAGGCAGAGTGATAAGCAAGAAGAGGATTTATTAGGATAGGGTACTTGTAAGAGGTGCAAGTAAGCAAACAGGCAGGCAGGCAAGCTCTGCTCTGCTCTGCTCTGCTCTGCTCTGCTCTGCTCTGCTCTCCCCTCCTCTCCTCTCTTCTCTTCTCTCTATTGAGTGGGCAGCCATATATATAGGATGGTAGAAGACTGCCCCCCTCAAGAAGATGCAGATGCAGGACATACATCATTGGTTGCTTCACCAGCTCCTCCTTCACCAGCTGTTTATACCCAGTCAAGCCTGCTTTACTGAGCAAGGAGCAGCTCTCCTGAGTTATCATCAACTCACTGGCCTCCCAACCTTTCTCAGGTGTCTCCCTTCTACCTACCATCCCCTACTAGGACTCTACAACCACCTATCTATTCTACTGTGTCCCTATCACAACTACTAAGCCCGTGCTCTAGAGCCTGTGCTCCACAGCAGGAGAAACCACTGTGATGTGAAGCCTGAACATCACAACGAAGAGTAGGCCCCGGTCACAACTCTAGAAAGCCCATGTGCAGCAATGAAGGCTGAGTGCAATCAAAAAATATTTTTTTAAAAAAAGTGGCAGATTTTCTGGAATATATGATGCACTTTTACAACTCAATAATCAAAGACAAATAACCCAATTTTAAAATGGGCAAAAAAAAAAAAAAAAAAAGTGGGCAAAAGGGATTTCTTTCTTGGTGGCTCAGTGGTTAAGACTACACTCTTCCACTGCAGGGGGTGCTGGATTCATCCCTGGTCAGGGAACTAAGATCCTGCATGCTGTGCAGTACAGCCAAAAACAGAAAAAAGAAAGAAAAGTGGGCAAAAATGTTGAACAAGCATTTTTCTAAAGAAAATGCATGAATGACCATAAGCACATGAAAGTTGCCCAATATCATCAATCATCAGGGAAGTGTAAATCAAAACCTCATGGGATACCACTTAACACTCTTATGATGGCTGTTTAAAAAACAAACAAAACCTAGAAAATACCATGTTGGCAAGGATGAGGAGAAACTGGAACCCTTAAACACATCGGTGGTGGGAATGTAAACTGGAACAGTCACTTTGTAACCAGTGGTGGTCCTCAAGAAAGTTAAACTTAGAGATACTGTTTGACCCAGAAATTCCACTCCCTAGTACAAAGAGAACCGAACAGTTAGGTCCACACAAAGACTTGTGCATGATTATTCACAGTGGTCAACCAAATGTCTTATCAACTGATGAATGGATGAACAAAATGAGGTATACAGGGATTTCCTTGGTGGTCTGGTGGTTAAGACTCCACAGTCCCAATGGAGGGGGCCTGAGTTCAATTCCTCGTAGGGGAAGTAGATCCCACATGATGCAACTAAGATCTGAGGCAGCCAAATAAACAAAGTAAAATAAATAAATATTTTTTAAAATGAGGTATACACTAACAATAGAATATTATTTGTCTGTGAAAGAATGAAGTACTGGAACTTCCTTGGTAGTCCAGGGGCTGAGACTTAGTGCTCCCAAGGTAGGCAGACTGGGTTCCCACATGCAGCAACTTAGACCCCACACAGCTAAGTAGGTAAGTATTTTTTAATTAAAAAAAAAAGAATGAAATACTGACACATGTTAGAGTATGGTTGAATTTTGAAGATATTAAGCCAGACAAATGAGATGAGATACTGTAGGGGTCCATCTATGTGAACTGTCTAGAACAGGCAGATCTGTAGACACAGAAAGTAGGTTAGCGGTTGCCAGAGACTGGCGAGAGGGGAGTGGGCGTGACTGCTAGTGGGCGTCAGCTTCTCCTGGGTGTAATGGAAAATTCTAATATTAGATAATGGTGTGGCCAGTTGTACAACCTCGTGAATATACTAAAACCCATTGAATTGCCCATGTCAAAATGGTGAGTTTTGTGGTGTGTGAATTATACTTCCCCCCAAAAATAAATAAATAAAGTGGCAGGAGAGTATGCAAAGTTAACTGAAAGAATTAAGTCTAAGCATTTTTTGAGGTGAAACCAACATACTTTACATTTTAAAAAAGAAAAGAGAAAGGCCACCTTTATGGTTCTGTTTCCTCATCTGCCAAATGGAGATCACCTTTTCTGCTCCCGAGGTTGTGAAGGGACCAGACTCACTGAGGGAAGCCACCTACCAAGCCACGTATGAGATACTCCTCTCCCTGGGTTCATATAAGGCTCACCCCTGCATGCAGGGGGGACATCTTCCCCACAGCCTCCTATACTCCTCCAAACAACCTTAGGAGAAGGTTCTAGAAGAGTCATTCTGTTGATAGAAAGATGTGAGGGGGTTCCATGTGGGGGGTCCACGATCCTCACAGAAAGAGCTGCTGGACTTGAACCAGCTCTGTGGAGTTTTGGGGTGGGTGCTCCAGCCCCTCACTTCAGGGTCATCTCAGGGAATGGCCCCAGAGCTGGCAGGTTTGTTGTGTGGGCACATGGCCCTTCTGGACATCAAAACTCTTTTTCGTGAACACATCCCATGCTCAGTGGGAAACCTCAGCGGAGCAAAACACATGTCTGCCAAAGTGACCCCTTCTGTGGAAGGTGGCCCTCCTGAGAGACGAGGGGCTTGTGGGCTCTAGGGACTGAGCCCCCTCTTGCAAACCCTCTCCAGACCCAAGCCTGGGCTTGTTTTCATATTTTCACCAATGGGGTCTTTCCCTGTCAGGATGCCACTTAGTAAACACCTCCTGCCGTTGGTCAGTGGTGGTCCCTGCGTGTCCAGGGGGGCCAGCCCTGCCCTGGAGCCACAGCTGCAGTCGTGAGCGTCCATCAAGGCCACCACGACCGGCCCTGAGGATTGAGGCGAGCAAACAACGACAAAACCAATGAAATGTTTGCAGGTGACCTGCATGCTGCGTGAGTCGTGACAAGGTGTTCTGCAGAAGGAGGCTATGGGAGTGGGGCGGAGGCCCAAAAAATTCCCAAGGAAAGGCGTGAACATACTAAAACCCATTGAATTGCCCATGTCAAAATGGTGAGTTTTGTGGTGTGTGAATTATACTTCCCCCCAAAAATAAATAAATAAAGTGGCAGGAGAGTATGCAAAGTTAACTGAAAGAATTAAGTCTAAGCATTTTTTGAGGTGAAACCAACATACTTTACATTTTAAAAAAGAAAAGAGAAAGGCCACCTTTATGGTTCTGTTTCCTCATCTGCCAAATGGAGATCACCTTTTCTGCTCCCGAGGTTGTGAAGGGACCAGACTCACTGAGGGAAGCCACCTACCAAGCCACGTATGAGATACTCCTCTCCCTGGGTTCATATAAGGCTCACCCCTGCATGCAGGGGGGACATCTTCCCCACAGCCTCCTATACTCCTCCAAACAACCTTAGGAGAAGGTTCTAGAAGAGTCATTCTGTTGATAGAAAGATGTGAGGGGGTTCCATGTGGGGGGTCCACGATCCTCACAGAAAGAGCTGCTGGACTTGAACCAGCTCTGTGGAGTTTTGGGGTGGGTGCTCCAGCCCCTCACTTCAGGGTCATCTCAGGGAATGGCCCCAGAGCTGGCAGGTTTGTTGTGTGGGCACATGGCCCTTCTGGACATCAAAACTCTTTTTCGTGAACACATCCCATGCTCAGTGGGAAACCTCAGCGGAGCAAAACACATGTCTGCCAAAGTGACCCCTTCTGTGGAAGGTGGCCCTCCTGAGAGACGAGGGGCTTGTGGGCTCTAGGGACTGAGCCCCCTCTTGCAAACCCTCTCCAGACCCAAGCCTGGGCTTGTTTTCATATTTTCACCAATGGGGTCTTTCCCTGTCAGGATGCCACTTAGTAAACACCTCCTGCCGTTGGTCAGTGGTGGTCCCTGCGTGTCCAGGGGGGCCAGCCCTGCCCTGGAGCCACAGCTGCAGTCGTGAGCGTCCATCAAGGCCACCACGACCGGCCCTGAGGATTGAGGCGAGCAAACAACGACAAAACCAATGAAATGTTTGCAGGTGACCTGCATGCTGCGTGAGTCGTGACAAGGTGTTCTGCAGAAGGAGGCTATGGGAGTGGGGCGGGAGGCATTCCCAAGGAATAAGGAGCATGCAAGAGAGGACCTGAGGAAGCAGGCTCAAGTGGGTGAAGAGAGGCAACAGGGAAGGTAGGCTCACAGGCCTACCTCCTGAGGAAGGAAGGGTCTGGGGTCCTGCCATCTGAAAGGGCTATGAGCTTGTGGTGGCGATAATTCTGGAAGGCCTATCTGATTGGGAAGTTGCCATCTTCCTAAGTGCACTGAGAAGGGAGGCTTCAAACTGGGCAGTGTTCTCCACATACCTCTGGTCACCATGAGAATGAGATGGCAGCAGGTTAGAATCTGAGAAAGGTGGAAGTCCAGGGTAGGAGGCGGCTGATAAGGAAACGGTAAGTGGCTGATATGGTAAGGATCAGCCCAGGGTGAGAGGGCAGATCTCAAAGTTTATTAAGGGTGGAGTTTGATGGGGCCCCAAACAATGTAAGGAGCTGAAGGCAGGCATCAGGATTATGCTGTGAGGCCCAGGGCAGATGCAGATCCAAAGATAAGAGCCCTGGGAAGAAGGAGCCAGCTTAGCCCAAAGCCACCAGCACTGGGGAAAGACTGCAGTAGGCCATGTGGGGGTCTTGGGGGCCTCATCCTGCTCTTCCAGAGTAGGAGCAGCCAGACACAGACCTGCACGGCAGGAGGGGACCCCACCCGCCGCCAGGAAAGGAGAGGTGATCCTGACAAGGCAAAGCCGTAGGACTTTCTGAGCCCTTCCGTGACACATCCAGAGTCCTCAGCAAACAGAGGTCAACCTGCCTCCACACCAACGGGGCACAATCAAGCAAGGATGCCCCCTGAATCAGAGTGCCTCAAGAGGAGGAATGGATGAGGCTTGAGAGCAGAGAGGCCACCTATTGAGACAGGAGAAGGGAGGGCCGGGGTGGAAGAGGTAAACACCTCCTGCCGTTGGTCAGTGGTGGTCCCTGCGTGTCCAGGGGGGCCAGCCCTGCCCTGGAGCCACAGCTGCAGTCGTGAGCGTCCATCAAGGCCACCACGACCGGCCCTGAGGATTGAGGCGAGCAAACAACGACAAAACCAATGAAATGTTTGCAGGTGACCTGCATGCTGCGTGAGTCGTGACAAGGTGTTCTGCAGAAGGAGGCTATGGGAGTGGGGCGGGAGGCATTCCCAAGGAATAAGGAGCATGCAAGAGAGGACCTGAGGAAGCAGGCTCAAGTGGGTGAAGAGAGGCAACAGGGAAGGTAGGCTCACAGGCCTACCTCCTGAGGAAGGAAGGGTCTGGGGTCCTGCCATCTGAAAGGGCTATGAGCTTGTGGTGGCGATAATTCTGGAAGGCCTATCTGATTGGGAAGTTGCCATCTTCCTAAGTGCACTGAGAAGGGAGGCTTCAAACTGGGCAGTGTTCTCCACATACCTCTGGTCACCATGAGAATGAGATGGCAGCAGGTTAGAATCTGAGAAAGGTGGAAGTCCAGGGTAGGAGGCGGCTGATAAGGAAACGGTAAGTGGCTGATATGGTAAGGATCAGCCCAGGGTGAGAGGGCAGATCTCAAAGTTTATTAAGGGTGGAGTTTGATGGGGCCCCAAACAATGTAAGGAGCTGAAGGCAGGCATCAGGATTATGCTGTGAGGCCCAGGGCAGATGCAGATCCAAAGATAAGAGCCCTGGGAAGAAGGAGCCAGCTTAGCCCAAAGCCACCAGCACTGGGGAAAGACTGCAGTAGGCCATGTGGGGGTCTTGGGGGCCTCATCCTGCTCTTCCAGAGTAGGAGCAGCCAGACACAGACCTGCACGGCAGGAGGGGACCCCACCCGCCGCCAGGAAAGGAGAGGTGATCCTGACAAGGCAAAGCCGTAGGACTTTCTGAGCCCTTCCGTGACACATCCAGAGTCCTCAGCAAACAGAGGTCAACCTGCCTCCACACCAACGGGGCACAATCAAGCAAGGATGCCCCCTGAATCAGAGTGCCTCAAGAGGAGGAATGGATGAGGCTTGAGAGCAGAGAGGCCACCTATTGAGACAGGAGAAGGGAGGGCCGGGGGTGGAAGAGGGGCTGGAGAGGGGGCCAGAGAGCTGTGGGGAGGGGCTGGGGGGACAGGGGAATGGGGAGGACCCAGCAGAGTGGGTGGAGGTGTGTCCACTCTGGCCTTCCCTGGATTGGCTTCTTGGAGAAGCCCAAGGCACAGAGACGTGCTCCCAGACTCTGGAAGGTCCTGGCTCCCAGCATCCCAGCGGCAGGGTTCCTAGGGCCTGGGATGCCCACACTCAGCACCGACACAGACAGCAGCTAGGAGTGTGCGCCCCAGCATGTGCTCCACCCAAGCCCTGACCCAAGACAGCCCCGGGACAGCTTCCCTCACGGCCCAACAGGAATAATGATGCTACAGGAGAAGGGGAGAGAGAAAGAGATCAAGGCTTGGGGACTGTCAGAAAGCCAAGAGGGGCAGCCTCGGATGCACGGGTCAGCAGAAGACACAGGTGACATTTGCCGCGCTGGCCGTTGCTGGAGACGGCATAGCCACAGACACAAGCCACGCCCATCACAGACTCAGCATCCTTCACTGACAGGTTTTGTCACTGGTGTGAGTGCGGGTGGAGAAGCCTTCGGCCAAGCCAGCTCAGCAGCTCGGCCATAGGAGGGTGAAGGAGCCCCGGCTACAGCGGAAATCTGGCTCTGGCTGCTCGGATCTGGGCTCCACCGAGACCAGGCGCCGAACTCCGCGCTGGGTCAGGGGGATGCAGTCAGAGACACGGACCTCCAGGGCCCGTCCCACCCTGAAGGAAAGAGATCAGGGTTAAGACGGGCAGGGCTCCGCGGGCCCGCAGCCACCCCCGCACCCCGGGACTCACCCCTGGCAGTGCGAGGCCAGCACCCCCACCAGCTCCCCGATGCGGTTGTCCAGAGGCGGCTGAGAGCGGTGGAGGCACACCACCAGGTCGTCGTAACCCCGTGCGTGCACCACCACCAGCTGGTCCCGCCCGCTGGTCACGCTCAGCCCAGTCACCTGAGCGGGGCAGAGCCTCAGGGTCAGAGGAACCTCAGGGCCTCCACCCTCACCCTGCACTCTGGAGGACCCCAGCATCCCAGAAGCACACGCCTGCCCACAGGCATCTGCCCCACCCGACCATGGCAGCCTCTACATCCTCCCTGAAGGCTCTACAGCCCTGCCCTCCACTCTAGGTCCCTTTCCTCCCTCTCTGGTCCTGCCAGGCACACCACAGAAGATTTTTGCCCTGATGGAATAGTCTAGACCTGTGCGGCCTAACACGGCACCATGCTCACCTGTGTTTCTCCAGCACCTGAATGTGCTGGTATGACCGAGAAGCTGAACTTTTCCTTTTCTTTACTTGTCATTGCATCTAAATGGCCACAGTGCGGTGGCCATGGTACCAGATGGTCTCCTACCCTGACAGTTATAGGGACCCTCAGCCTCAGTCCCTGCCCTGGGCTGTCCCTTGCCCTGTGGGAATGTGACTGCGACTCCTAGAAGCAGGCGGGCTACAGAGCTGGGCAGGGGAGTGAGGGGAGGAGACAGGGTCCCATGGCTGGCAGCCACACCCTGTAGCCAGGACTATGTGGTCCAGGTAGGGGAAACCCCCAGGCAGGTGCAGATGTGGCAAAGAGGGGCCACTTGACTCTGGCACAGAGCACGGCAGGAGAGGAGAGGAAGCTGAGCGTGGGGTTTGGGGTTTGGGGAGCTCCACCCACAGGCAGGCTGTTTGGCAGGAGTTGAGGGAAGCTGCAGTCCTGAGCTGATGCTGAATTCTAGAAAGCTCTGGCCATCCCAGGGAGCCATGCAGGGAGGGGCCCAGCAGTGCCCAGCAGAACCCTGGGCCTGCGGGAGCCCCGCGGACGCCTCTGCCCTCCCACAGGGCTCACCGCGTCCAGGGGCACGGCGCGCATCACCCGGTACTGCCGGCCCGGCTCCAGCTTGTAGAGGTGCCGGTCTGTGAGCAGCAGCGCCCGGTCCCGGCTTTTGTTGAAGCGGTTCACCTGCGGGACGGGGGCATTCAGCGTCCTTCCTGGCCCAGGGGCTCCCCCGCAGGTGTGGCCGGCGGCCTCCCCTCCCTGGGGCCATGCTCTCAACTGGGTGGGAGCTGATCATTTTTGAAGTTTCAAGAGTAGCTGTGACTGTCACTGCCCAGCAGCCCCGAACTCTCTGCTCACCTTTCGGACGTGGCTGGAGAAGAGCACGGCCCCAAAGCCGTCTTTTTCCCGGAGCGTCTTCAGCTGCTGAGCGAACAGGCCTGAGGCTGTGGGGTTCTCTGTGGCCTGGGGACAGGAGGGGGGTGCTTGGGGTGAGGTCTGGGGACCCTGCTTGACTGACAGTGACTCTTTGGGAACCAGCACAGCTACTCTTGATCTCAGAAAGCCTCATCATGCACCAGCCTCCTGGGGGGCCCACCTGCCATGCTGGGTTCCCTGAGGCCCACCACCCAGACCCCTGCAGCCTTAAGATCTAGGCTCATGTCTGTGCCCTCCACGCCTACCCACCAGCCCAGCTCCTCAGGCCAGGCCTGGACAGACCCTAAGAGGGAAGGGGCTGGGCAGGACCTGACCTGGCTCCTCCACACCAAGTCACCCACCTGGGCCAACCTCACATCTCTGAGGCTTCCTTCCCTGCACAACTGGGCCAGGGGGCCACTCCCAGAGCCTGTGTGAGCCAACAGGAGCTACGCTGTGGGGTGCCCGCCAGGGGACGGGGCCTAAGAAGGGGGCCTGTGGTGAAGACCCTTAAACTGCAAAGGCAAAGGGCAAGGACACAGGAGGACAGCCGGGCCCGTTGAAAGGACAGCTGAGGTGGACATAGGAAAGGTCTAGCCCGTGGCTCCTCCTCGGCAGCCAGCCCCCGCGGCCCCCAAACTTACGGAGGACAAGTAGTCCCGGGCCCAGGCCCGCCGGCAGCCCCAGTCCTGCCGTAGCTCCTGCAGGACCGCCATGGCGGCCACCTTGGCCTTGATCTGAGCCATGTCTGAAGGGGGGATATTCTTCACCAGCTGCCGGGCCCGCCACCTGGAGAGGGCCAGTGGTCAGATGATCCCTGTGTAGGCCTCACCCTTCCCAACTCCTGGTTCCGCTCCCTTTCCCGAGAGCACACGTGAATGCCTTTTCATGTCCCTTCCCCCACAGGAGAAGGCCAAGTCCCTCAACCTGGCACTGGCTATCCTCTGTGAGCCAGCCTCCCTGGTCTCGCCGGAAGGGGGTCTCTCCCGCTCTGAGCACACTGGTTGCCCTTCACATTTTTCAAAGCCCTGCTCAGTAGCAGAGTTTCCCCCATTTCTAGCTCCGACCCACCACCCACCCTGCAGGGTTCTAACAAGGAGACAGAGGCCTGCATGCCGTCCAGGTGTCCAGAATGGCTCTGGAGACATTAGGAATCTTCTAGCGGCTGTGGGGAGTGGGCTGTCAACTGACAGGCATGGCCCTCTGCCTTCCGGTTTATCCAAGGGGACCCTGTGTCTCTTTGCTGGCTCCGGGGAGGGCGGGGTGTTCAGATAACCCGGTCCAGATATTCAGTGGGCTCCAGCCGAGTGGAAAAGACCCAGGTGGGCACTGGCAGAGGGTGAGTACCTGGAAAAGAGGGCCTGGCAGACGTCCTGGAAAGGCTGCAGCACGGCGGGCGGCGGCGGCCAGACGAGGTCGCGGCCGTAGTGCGGGGGCTGCCGCGCAGCCTGGAATCGCCGCTGGAGCTCCTCCAGGTGAGCACGCACCTTGTGCCTCCGGAACCAGCGCATAATGGTGTACACGGCCCTCAGTCGCCGGCAGCGCCTCCTGGCTAGTGTGCCCCGCCATGCCTGGGGGGCCAGTAAGAGCGGGTGCCCGGTCAGGCTGGGCCAGGCCCTGCCTCCCTCACATGGGGAGACCCCAAACGGAGGGGCATCCCTAGAACGTGGCCATCAAAAGTCAGACTGGAAACTCTGCAAGGCAAGCAGCCCAGAGAACCCACAGGTTAAACCAGGCTTAAGCAATGCTTAGGTCCTGACATGAACAGATTGAGAACACGATCAGGCACGTGTGGGTACCGACTGGACAAGACACAGGAAGTCGGTGTGAACTTTTGAAATCCTGTTGCTGTGACGGTGTGGTGTCGTATCATGTTTTCAAAAGAGACTCCAGTTCAGTTCCTGGGTCGTGAAGATCCCCTGGAGAAGGGATAGGCTACCTACTCCAGTATTCTGGGACTTTCCTAACGAAATGTAGCGTGTCATCATTCATTGGATTGTGTTTTTTTAAGAGGCGAAATGGGTCATAGTGGGACCTTTTCGGAAATTTGACTATGGCCTATATATTAGATATTCAATTATTTTATCAGTGTTAGTTTTCTTGAATGGGCTAATGTCAGTGTGGTTATAAAGGGAAATGTCCTTGTACACACCTGCTGAAGGATTTAGAGGTGTCATTTGACATGGTTAAAGAAAAAAATACAAATACCTGGGTATCTGTATAAAGGAAATCAACCCTGAATATTCATTGGAAAGACTGATGTGAAGAAATGACTCATTGGAAAAGACCCTGATGCTGAGAAAAACAGAAGGCAGAAGGAGAAGGGGACGACAGAGGATGAGATGGCTGGATGGCATCACTGACTCAATGGACATGAGTTTGAGCAAGCTCCGGAAGATGGTGAAGGACGGGGAAGCCTGGTGTGCTGCAGTCCGTGGGGTTGCAGCATCGAACACGACTGAGTGACTGAACCAAACTGAACGGATATCTGTATGTGATTCGGAGAAAAGAGACAGAGATAGGGCAGGGGTGGGTGAGAACACATAACCGTAGCAATCCAGGTGAGCAGTACATTGTACACATCTTTCCAGCTTCTGCAGGTTTGAAATGTTCAAAGTAAAAAGTTATGAAGAGAGATGGGGGAATACTTATCCTTTGGAAAGACACAAAATGATTATACATGAAATGAGGTGATTCAAAACAACCGGGATAGAGGTGTGCTGTCTACAAAACCCACTCTGGTCATGTGACCTGGTTGACGGCAGGGAATTTAGTACACCTCTCTGAGCGCTTTTCTCCAGGTTTGAAATCTTTCGAGACAAATGGAAGAAAGGAAGGAAATAAGGAAGGAAGGAAGGAGAGGAGCCAGATTCCTGAATCGTTTGTTTTGAGCACCTGGGCCTGAAGCTGGAGGCCACAGTACAGAGGTGACCTCAACACTATCCAAACTTTCTCTTGTCAGTTTCAACCTCCGTTTGTCACCTGTGAGCAGGGACTTCCCTGGGACTTGGAATTGGGTCTGTGGTCCCCTTGGTGCACGCACATCCCCCAGTTCTGGGTGCAGGTCCGTCTCTCGGCTACCCCCAGGGGATGCCTGGGGCCCTTCCCTCCCCTCCCCGCGGGCATCCGGCACCTTCTGCAGCAGCAGCACGATGATGGGGATGAGACAGGCCCGGCTCTGCTCCAGCGCGACCAGTGTTCGGGGTGACCGGATGAAGAGCTTGTTGTGGCCGAAGGCCACGTCCCCCTGCAGCCCGTGCTGCTCCAGGAGGGCGCCCACCGCCGCCTTGTCGGAGCCCAGCAGGTGATTCGGCCACGTGTACTCACAGGTCATCTTGTACCTGTCACAGCAGGACCGGGCTGTGGGCACCAGGCCCTGGGCAGGATGTGGACCTGCCTCCCGCCCACCCCCTTCCCCCACTACCCACCTCCCCCTAAGCCACTCCCACTCCAAAGCCAGCTCCCGCCACGCCCACACCCCTCCCTGTCACGGCGCCCAACCGGTGCCTGCAGCCCCACCCCTTGGGCCACACGAGGGGCTTCGATGACTGTCCGTCTCCCTGGGTCAGCCGTGGGAAAGGTCCCGCACTGGTGTCTGACAGGCGCTTGCTGCTTTGGGCACCCACCGCCTGCTGGTGGAACTCCGCGAGGACCCATCCCTGGAGAGGGGGCCGTACCTGAGCAGGAATCGAGGATAGGGCTGGCGGGAAGCGAAGCCGGCCCTGCGGACCCTCACATTCTCCAGCAGCCCCAGGTATGCAACCTGGTGGCGACAGTGACGCTCATCCAGCTTCCCGGCCACCTTGTCCTCATTTGGCTTGATGCAGCGGACATAGAAGGGCTCCTGTGGGGACAAAGGACACTCGGAGAGGCCAGTGCCACCACCTCCCATCACCAGGCTGTAGCAGCAAGGAGCTCAGGCCTGACCCCCACTCTGCCATTCAAGTAGGGCAGAGGCTTTGGCGGGGGGAGGGGAGGCCCAGGGGCCAAGGGCGGGCAGAAGGGCGAGGACAGGAGCAGGGTGGGGATGAGGGCACAGTGGGAGGATGGGACCTGAGAGCCACTGCAGAGTGTGGGTAGGTGGGGCCCAGCGGAGCCCCCGTTTTTTTCACCTGTGAGCAGGGACTTCCCTGGGACTTGGAATTGGGTCTGTGGTCCCCTTGGTGCACGCATCCCCAGTTCTGGGTGCAGGTCCGTCTCGGCTACCCCAGGGGATGCCTGGGGCCCTTCCCTCCCCTCCCCGCGGGCATCCGCACCTTCTGCAGCAGCAGCACGATGATGGGGATGAGACAGGCACGGCTCTGCTCCAGCGTGACCAGAGTCCGGGGCGAACGGATGAAGAGCTTGCTGTGGCCAAAGGCCACGTCCCCTGCAGCCCGTGCTGCTCCAGGAGGGCGCCCACCGCCGCCTTGTCGGAGCCCAGCAGGTGATTCGGCCACGTGTACTCACAGGTCATCTTGTACCTGTCACAGCAGGACCGGGCTGTGGGCACCAGGCCCTGGGCAGGATGTGGACCTGCCTCCCGCCCACCCCCTTCCCCCACTACCCACCTCCCCCTAAGCCACTCCCACTCCAAAGCCAGCTCCCGCCACGCCCACACCCCTCCCTGTCACGGCGCCCAACCGGTGCCTGCAGCCCCACCCCTTGGGCCACACGAGGGGCTTCGATGACTGTCCGTCTCCCTGGGTCAGCCGTGGGAAAGGTCCCGCACTGGTGTCTGACAGGCGCTTGCTGCTTTGGGCACCCACCGCCTGCTGGTGGAACTCCGCGAGGACCCATCCCTGGAGAGGGGGCCGTACCTGAGCAGGAATCGAGGATAGGGCTGGCGGGAAGCGAAGCCGGCCCTGCGGACCCTCACATTCTCCAGCAGCCCCAGGTATGCAACCTGGTGGCGACAGTGACGCTCATCCAGCTTCCCGGCCACCTTGTCCTCATTTGGCTTGATGCAGCGGACATAGAAGGGCTCCTGTGGGGACAAAGGACACTCGGAGAGGCCAGTGCCACCACCTCCCATCACCAGGCTGTAGCAGCAAGGAGCTCAGGCCTGACCCCCACTCTGCCATTCAAGTAGGGCAGAGGCTTTGGCGGGGGGAGGGGAGGCCCAGGGGCCAAGGGCGGGCAGAAGGGCGAGGACAGGAGCAGGGTGGGGATGAGGGCACAGTGGGAGGATGGGACCTGAGAGCCACTGCAGAGTGTGGGTAGGGTGCTGGCCCAGAGCCAGGTTCTGAGGGCACAGCGGAGCCCCTCGGCCCTTCCTCTCGACTTCCCAGAGGCCCTGCAGAGTCTCTGGACATTCTGCTTAAGCCAGCCATGGCATCCTCCCGCTGCCCTCTCTGACTTTGGGTCCCAATTTCTGCAATGTGTGAGTGCCATTTTCTTGTCTCTGTGGGTCCAGCTTCCAGAAAGCTAATCCTGGCTCCAGGCAGGACTAGGGCTGGGCCAACCCAAGTTCTGGGCAAGGTCTCCCCTAGGCCATCCCTGAGAATAAATGGAGTCAGGGGAAGTCTGCTAGGATCTTGTGTTTACTCTAGCCTCAGCCTGACCCGGTACATCTTAACCTGTGCAGTGGCAGGTCCCTTCCTGCTAGCGAGGGTATGGGTCACAGCAGACAGGAAAGGAACAGCCCTTCGTGGTGTGCGGAGGCAGTGGGGGGAGCTGACTTGACACCTAGACACAGACAGAAGGATGTGGAAAGACCCAGACTTAAGGTAGGGGGCCGTACCTTGGAGGCCAGGTTTTCTACCAGGGCCACCATGGAGTTCTTGAAGAGCGTGCCAGCCGTCAGGGGGCGCTTGGTCACCTCTGTGATGTCCTGTTGCCCATCTGGCCACATGGCCCGCAGGGTGGGATCCGTGCTGTGGACACAGGCTGCATGCCCAGCTGCCCTCTAGGAGGACAGCCCCCACCCCAGCTCGGCCTTGTGTGAGTTTCATGACCTCAAGCTGTCTATGAGGTCAGATGGAGCGTCTGAAGATCCTTCCAGCCAGAGCCACTGGGACTTCACCCTTCACCCCCACACATGCCCAGAGAGCCCCCGCCCCACCTGTTGTACAGCAGCCGCTTGAAGTCCTGAAAGAGGAAGTCTCTGTTCTTGTCAATGAAGCCCTCCACCGAGTACCTGGGGGCAGGCAGGGGGCAGGCCAGTGAGGAAACAAGGGGCTTCTAGGGCTCTCAGTATGCCCTGCGCCCTCCTTCCACCTGATCAGCCTTTCTTCCTTCCTCCTCACATGCTCCTCGTCCTTCCTCTCCTGCCTGCTTTCCCTTTCATCATATAAGTCCTCTTCCCTCAGACGTTTCTCTCCTGAAAGATGTGTCAAGGGGTTATGCTCATGGAGCCAAACGTTGAATAACTGAATCCTGGCTCTGGCATATATGTGCTGTGTGACCTGGGACAAGTGACATAAACTTTCTGTGCCTCAGCAGACATCACACACTCAGAACAGTGCCTACTGAATTTCCATAAACAAATGTCAGCGACTGCCGTTACAACCAGGAATTCCTGAATTATTGGCACTTGGCTCATTGGCCCCAAGAACCTCAGATTCATCGTCTCGTCCTTTGCTAGAAAGCTCAGCACCAAAATCTTGGCTCCACTTGCAGCTCCTAGAAGGGCTCCAAGCCATGGGATCTGACTTCTGGCAGCTTGGTCTGTTCGATTCTATTTCTTCTTGTGAAGGACGCGTGGGACACTTGCGCCTCTCTCTGTGAGTCACCTCAGATCCACTCTGGGGTGAGGTGTGTGACAGGGAAATGAGTAACCATCACAGCCACTTCTGGAAGACACCAGGGGCTTGGGCGCTCAGCATGCGGCCTGAGGACTGGCCATGTCCATCTGGCCTGGGAGCGTGTTAGAAACACTTGCTCTGGTCCCTCTGCCCCTCATTGCTGACCTGCAACTTTGGGTGTGTGTGAATTTTTTTTTTTTGGCCTCTAATCATCCTTTATTTTTCATCCATCTTTTATTCTCTGGCCTGTGTGGGCCTCCCATTGCAGTGGCCTCTCTAGCTGCAGAGCACCGGCTCTGGGCACATGCGCTCCAGAGTGCTGGCTTGTAATTGGACACACCTGTCCAGCTGTTCCTTGGCATGTGGGATCTTCCCAGGCCAGGGATCGAACCGGTGCCCCTTGCACTGCAAGGTGGACTCTTTACCCACTGGACCACCAGGGAAGCCCTGACCTGCAACTTGACGTGCAGGCCTTGACGTGACAAGAACTGGTCCTGGGCTGGGAGCAGAGACCCCACCATAGCTGCACCCTGGAATCTCCAATCCCTCTCCCAGAAATTGGCTTTTTTTCTTTTCTTTTTTTTTTTTTTTTTAAAGCTTCCCAGAAGATTCTAGGATACCGCCAGGGTGGAGAACCACTCTCTTAAAAGCCTTATTCCTGCTTCTCACTTGTGAATCTGGTGAAAAGCGTATGCTCCATGCCTTAAAAAGGGGAGGGAGTCGGGGAAACCAGAAACCCAGTGCGGGGGGCGGGGGCAGGGAGGGTGCGGCCCTTACGTGACATCCCCCGCATAGTGCTTGATCCGGAAGTCTCGGCCAAACTCCATGGTCTTGTCTGTGGGGCAGAGCTATGGATGGGGACAGCCCAGGTCAAGACCTAGAAGGTGTTGGGGGGATCTGGGGGAGAAAGGGGAGACAGCCCTGCAGAGGAGGCTGAGCCACCACCAAGACCCCCCCCCCCACCCATGGGCCCCCGCGGGGCACCCGCCAGTGCCGGGACCAGCTGGAGGGGCGCAGGATGGGCCGACTGCAGGGGCGGAGGGGCACCTGGCGGCTGGTGTA
Source organism: Tragulus kanchil (assembly GCA_022376925.1). Taxonomy (NCBI): domain Eukaryota; kingdom Metazoa; phylum Chordata; class Mammalia; order Artiodactyla; family Tragulidae; genus Tragulus; species Tragulus kanchil. The sequence goes on from JAIOJX010000030.1 coordinate 51,552,410, forward strand.
GTGCGGGTGGTGGCGGTGGTGTGTGTCCAGGGTCTGCAGGAAGATTCGGTCGGTGATGGGGCCCGCGGTGCTGCAGGCCTCGTCCAGCACGGCCAGGATGCCCCGGTGCGGCCGCTCCACCAGGTCCACGATGGTGGCGTTGTTGAAATACTCCACCTGCGGCCGGCAAGCTGGGCAGCTCTGGAGTCCCGCCGGCCAGCCTCCTGCCCAGCTCTCACTTCCCCCCGCCCCTCCGTCCCCCCACAACCGCCTGCCCAGCACCCTCTCCCCAGGGCCCGTGGCCTCTAATCATCCTTTATTTTTCATCCATCTTTTATTCTCTGGCCTGTGTGGGCCTCCCATTGCAGTGGCCTCTCTAGCTGCAGAGCACCGGCTCTGGGCACATGCGCTCCAGAGTGCTGGCTTGTAATTGGACACACCTGTCCAGCTGTTCCTTGGCATGTGGGATCTTCCCAGGCCAGGGATCGAACCGGTGCCCCTTGCACTGCAAGGTGGACTCTTTACCCACTGGACCACCAGGGAAGCCCTGACCTGCAACTTGACGTGCAGGCCTTGACGTGACAAGAACTGGTCCTGGGCTGGGAGCAGAGACCCCACCATAGCTGCACCCTGGAATCTCCAATCCCTCTCCCAGAAATTGGCTTTTTTTCTTTTCTTTTTTTTTTTTTTTTTAAAGCTTCCCAGAAGATTCTAGGATACCGCCAGGGTGGAGAACCACTCTCTTAAAAGCCTTATTCCTGCTTCTCACTTGTGAATCTGGTGAAAAGCGTATGCTCCATGCCTTAAAAAGGGGAGGGAGTCGGGGAAACCAGAAACCCAGTGCGGGGGGCGGGGGGCAGGGGAGGGTGCGGCCCTTACGTGACATCCCCCGCATAGTGCTTGATCCGGAAGTCTCGGCCAAACTCCAAGGTCTTGTCTGTGGGGCAGAGCTATGGGCGGGTACAGGCAGGTCAAGGCACAGAAGGCGTGGGGGTCTGGGGGAGAGAGAGAGCCCTGCAGAGGAGGCTGAGCCACCACCAAGACCCACCCACCCACCCATGGGCCCCCGCGGGGCACCCGCCAGTGCCGGGACCAGCTGGAGGGGCGCAGGATGGGCCGACTGCAGGGGCGGAGGGGCACCTGGCGGCTGGTGTAGTGCGGGTGGTGGCGGTGGTGTGTGTCCAGGGTCTGCAGGAAGATTCGGTCGGTGATGGGGCCCGCGGTGCTGCAGGCCTCGTCCAGCACGGCCAGGATGCCCCGGTGCGGCCGCTCCACCAGGTCCACGATGGTGGCGTTGTTGAAATACTCCACCTGCGGCCGGCAAGCTGGGCAGCTCTGGAGTCCCGCCGGCCAGCCTCCTGCCCAGCTCTCACTTCCCCCCGCCCTCGTCCGCACACCCGCCTGCCCAGCACCCTCTCCCCCAGGGCCCGCAGGGTGCAGGAAGGCCCCGGGCACCCACGGTCTGCCAGGCGATGCCCTCCCGTTCGTATTCCTCCTGCTCCTGCTTCAAGATGAGCTGGATGAAGAGCTGCTGCAGCTTCTCGTTGCAGTAATTGATGCAGAACTGCTCGAAGCTGTGGGGGAAGGGAGAGAGGAGGGACCGTTGGGAGCCACGCCTCCACCCCTCACCTAGGGCTCTGGCTCCGGTTCCGTGGGGGAGTGAGTGCAACAAATAGGCTTCCCCCCAAGTAGAGGCCCTGAAGATTGCCTGAGGGGTCTGAGCCAGCACTCCAAGTGAAGTACATCTCCCACTCTGGGCTGCTCTTCTCCCTGGCTGCCCCCTAGTCCAGCATGCGCGCCCTGGAGTGGACTGGGGAGTCTCAGTGAGGGGAAGTGAGCTGTGGGCTTGCCATCCCGGGCACCTGTGGGCCGTGGCACAGCTGAAGCCCGCTTGAAGACATGCGCCTGGGGCCGTGGACCAATCAGACGGGCACCCGGTGGCCAGTTCCTCCACCCAGCCGAGCTCCCCAGGACTAAGGCAGCCGTAGAGACCAGGGGGTCAGAATGTGGGATGTGGTGGCGGGGCTGCCCACCTGTTGACAGGGAACACCTCGAAGCCGTAGATGTCCAGCACGCCGATGACCGTGTCCTTGCCGTCGCGTCGGGGGTCCCTGTCCCGGGGTTCCATGACACGGTTGATCCGGTCCACCACCCACTCAAACAGTCGCTGGTACACGGCCTGGGGAGGGGCCAGGGGCCGGCTGCTTCTTGCTGCCTCCAACTTGCCTCCTCCGGGAAGGCCTCCAGGGTTCCTCACCCACCCCCTGGAATACCTTGGCACAGGCGTCCCGGGCGTAGCTGGCCTCGGCCGCCGTGTGGCCCTTCTCGATGACTTCCCTGCCTCCCGAGGCCACAGTGCGAGCCAGCAGGCAGCGCAGCACCAGCTCCCGGGGCGTGGCCGTCAGCTCAGCGACATGGTCCACCAGCACTTCCTCAGTCACTGCCAGGCGGCCTCGCTCCTGACTGTCTTCCTCCAGCTCCACAAACTCGATGTTTCCCTGGTGATGGGGGGACCATGAAGAGTCAGGCTGCGTGTCTCAGAGGAGCCTGGGCCTCTGTGCCCAGGGCAGCCAGAGACGCGGGGTGCTGTGGAGCCTGGCTGCTGCCACATGCACAGCCTGAGCCAGGAGAGCACACCAGAGCCTTCCCCAAGGCTTCCCACCGGAAATGTCACGTGAATGGTCCCCCTGCCTCCCCTGCAGCTGGCTGAGTGCTGCCCACTCCTCCCGCTTCCTCCGAGAGAGCAGAGGCTCAGAGGCGCGGAGTAACCTGCTCTATGCTCCTCTTTTTTTTAATTGATTGATTTGATTTTGGCTGTATTGGGTCTTCATTGCTGCTTGGGCTTTTCTCTAGTTGCAGCAAGCAGGGGGTATTCTCTAGTTGTGGGCTTCTCATTGTGGTGGGTTCTCCTGCTGCAGAGCACAGGCTGTAGGGCGTGCAGGCTTCCGCAGTCGCAGCACATGGACTCAGTAGTTGTGGTGCACAGGCTTAATTGCTCCATGGCCTGTGGTATCTTCCCAGGCCAGGCATAGAACCCATGTCTCCTGCATTGGCAGGGAGACTCTTTACCACTGAACCACTAGGGAAGCCCCCACTCGGCTCTTAAGTGACAGAAGCAAGAGGCAGGTCTGCATGTGCTCAGCTTCGTTCACTCGCTCAGTTATATCTGACTCTTTCAGACCCTATGAACTGCAGCTTGTCAAGCTTCCCTGTCCTTCACCAGCTCCCAGAATTTGCTCAAACTCATGTTCATTGAGTCGGTGATGCCACCCAGTCATCTCATTCTCTGTCACCCCCTTCTCTTCCTGCCCTTAATCTCTCCCAGCATCAAGGTCTCTTCCAATGAGTCATCTCCTCACATCTGGTGACCAAAGTGTTAGAGCTTCAGCTTCAGCATCAATCCTTCCAATGAATATTCAGGATTGATTTTCTTTAGAGTTGACTGGTGTGATCTCCTTGTTGTCCAAGGGACTCTCAAGCATCTTCTCCAGGACCACAGTTTGAAAGCATCAATTCTTCAGCGGTCAATCTTCTTTATGGTCCGACTCTCACATCCTTACATGTTTACTGAAAAAAGCATACCTTTGACCTACATGGACCTTTGCCAGCAAAGTGATGTCTCTGCTTTTTTTTTGGCCACTTCTATTGGTCTTTCATTTATTTCCATCTTTGTTCTTTGGCCTGTGTGGGCCTCCCATCACAGTGGCCTCTCTCGTCGCAGAGCACCGGCTCCGGGCGCATGCGCTCCAGAGCTCGGGCTCAGTAGTTGGACACATTGCTCCAGCCGCTCCATGGCATGTGGGATCCTCCCAGGCCAGGGATCGAACTGGTGCCCCTTGCACTTGGATCCTTACTGGATCCAAGGCAGTGTCCCACTGGATCACCAGGGAAGCCCATGTCTCTGTTTTTGAATACGCTGTTGAGGTTTGTCCTAGCATTTCTTCCCAGAAGTAAGCATCTTTTCATTTCATGGCTGCAGTCACTGTCCTCAGTAATTTTGGAGTCCAAGAAAATAAAACCTGCCACGGTTTCCATTTTATGGAGCCCAAACTGCCCTCAGCTGCTAAGTACAGGCTAATCTACCAGCCAGGGACCAGGCATATTATGGGAACCCATAGTCGAAACAACTGGGTCTCAGCAGAGGGAGGAGTGGGCCGGTTACACGGCTGGGTTGTTAGAGGCCAGTCGCCTCCAGGGAGGTGTCACTGTCCTCAGCTAGCAGGTCTGCATGTGCTCAGCTTCGTTCACTCGCTCAGTTATATCTGACTCTTTCAGACCCTATGAACTGCAGCTTGTCAAGCTTCCCTGTCCTTCACCAGCTCCCAGAATTTGCTCAAACTCATGTTCATTGAGTCGGTGATGCCACCCAGTCATCTCATTCTCTGTCACCCCCTTCTCTTCCTGCCCTTAATCTCTCCCAGCATCAAGGTCTCTTCCAATGAGTCATCTCCTCACATCTGGTGACCAAAGTGTTAGAGCTTCAGCTTCAGCATCAATCCTTCCAATGAATATTCAGGATTGATTTTCTTTAGAGTTGACTGGTGTGATCTCCTTGTTGTCCAAGGGACTCTCAAGCATCTTCTCCAGGACCACAGTTTGAAAGCATCAATTCTTCAGCGGTCAATCTTCTTTATGGTCCGACTCTCACATCCTTACATGTTTACTGAAAAAAGCATACCTTTGACCTACATGGACCTTTGCCAGCAAAGTGATGTCTCTGCTTTTTTTTTTTTGGCCACTTCTATTGGTCTTTCATTTATTTCCATCTTTGTTCTTTGGCCTGTGTGGGCCTCCCATCACAGTGGCCTCTCTCGTCGCAGAGCACCGGCTCCGGGCGCATGCGCTCCAGAGCTCGGGCTCAGTAGTTGGACACATTGCTCCAGCCGCTCCATGGCATGTGGGATCCTCCCAGGCCAGGGATCGAACTGGTGCCCCTTGCACTTGGATCCTTACTGGATCCAAGGCAGTGTCCCACTGGATCACCAGGGAAGCCCATGTCTCTGTTTTTGAATACGCTGTTGAGGTTTGTCCTAGCATTTCTTCCCAGAAGTAAGCATCTTTTCATTTCATGGCTGCAGTCACTGTCCTCAGTAATTTTGGAGTCCAAGAAAATAAAACCTGCCACGGTTTCCATTTTATGGAGCCCAAACTGCCCTCAGCTGCTAAGTACAGGCTAATCTACCAGCCAGGGACCAGGCATATTATGGGAACCCATAGTCGAAACAACTGGGTCTCAGCAGAGGGAGGAGTGGGCCGGTTACACGGCTGGGTTGTTAGAGGCCAGTCGCCTCCTCCAGGGGAGGTGTCCAGCCAGGGTACCACTTGGGGAGGTGGCCTCAGCTCACACAGCCAGGCTCACCAGGTGCAGGATGGTGGCCAGGATCCGGTGCACCGAGGTCACTTCCTCAGGACTGAAGCCAATCACCCGCATGGCCTCTGTCACCGCCCGGTGGTGGCTCTTTTCGTCGACGTCCAGGACCTGGGGGAGAAAGGACTCAGTGCGCCACAGCCACGTTGAGCCTCGATTCCTCTACCCCAGTGCATAGGCTTACCATTGCAGCCCTTCCCCACGCTGAGCCCCGATTCCTCCAACGGACAGCCTGCAGAATCAGGCTCCATCAGTCCCACTGAGCCGTGTACACCACCGTCCACCCTGCTGAAGCCACTGGTCACCAGCACCAGTGCCCCGGCACTAGCCATGATGAGAGCCTGGGCCCGTGCCCCCACTCACACAGAGCCCCGCTCCCTGGCGGGTGAAATTATACAGCGCAGGGTTTCTCTGCAGGTGCAGTTCTTGCAGCTCCTCATCCTCACAGCCCCGCAACACCTGAGGGACCCAGACACCCCTCCGTTAGGCCCCTCCAGAGGACCTACCCACATACACTCCACCCACAAACAGACGGTGTCTTTCCACCACTTCTGACCCTACAAATTCATGGTGTGAGGCAGCACAGTGATGGGGTGGACGCTGCCCAAGCCCAGGGAGAACCGCCTTCTAGGTCAGACATGGCAGAGATACTGAACAAATCTAATGAGAACCCATGAGAGTGGGCAGTTGCAGTGTTGACACTGCTAGAATCCAGGGCGATCCCACGTCAGCATCAGATGCTGTGTAGACGCTGCCAGTGTCTGCTCAGCCTACAGTGTTCCACTTCGGTGAGTCAGAAAGAATATAGATACCACCCAGGCCCAAAGAGATCCCACCTCGATGGGTCAGACATGTGTGAACACCACCTGAGTCCAGGGAGACACCGGCTTTGGCTCACCTGGTAGAACGTGGAAGTTCCTTTCGCCTCGGTTGAGCCCAAACTGCCCTCAGCTGCAAAACACCCAAAGCCAGCCATATAGGGTTCGAAACAACTGGGTCTCAGCGGGGGGGCCGGTACGCCTCCTCCAGGGGAGGTGTCCAGCCAGGGTACCACTTGGGGAGGTGGCCTCAGCTCACACAGCCAGGCTCACCAGGTGCAGGATGGTGGCCAGGATCCGGTGCACCGAGGTCACTTCCTCAGGACTGAAGCCAATCACCCGCATGGCCTCTGTCACCGCCCGGTGGTGGCTCTTTTCGTCGACGTCCAGGACCTGGGGGAGAAAGGACTCAGTGCACCACAGCCACGTTGAGCCTCGATTCCTCTACCCCAGTGCATAGGCTTACCATTGCAGCCCTTCCCCACGCTGAGCCCCGATTCCTCCAACGGACAGCCTGCAGAATCAGGCTCCATCAGTCCCACTGAGCCGTGTACACCACCGTCCACCCTGCTGAAGCCACTGGTCACCAGCACCAGTGCCCCGGCACTAGCCATGATGAGAGCCTGGGCCCCTGCCCCCACTCACACAGAGCCCCGCTCCCTGGCGGGTGAAATTATACAGCGCAGGGTTTCTCTGCAGGTGCAGTTCTTGCAGCTCCTCATCCTCACAGCCCCGCAACACCTGAGGGACCCAGACACCCCTCCTTTAGGCCCCTCCAGAGGACCTACCCACATACACTCCACCTACAAACAGACGGTGTCTTTCCACCACTTCTGACCCTACAAATTCATGGTGTGAGGCAGCACAGTGATGGGGTGGACGCTGCCCAAGCCCAGGGAGAACCGCCTTCTAGGTCAGACATGGCAGAGATACTGAACAAATCTAATGAGAACCCATGAGAGTGGGCAGTTGCAGTGTTGACACTGCTAGAATCCAGGGCGATCCCACGTCAGCATCAGATGCTGTGTAGACGCTGCCAGTGTCTGCTCAGCCTACAGTGTTCCACTTCGGTGAGTCAGAAAGAATATAGATACCACCCAGGCCCAAAGAGATCCCACCTCGATGGGTCAGACATGGTGTGAACACCACCTGAGTCCAGGGAGACACCGGCTTTGGCTCACCTGGTAGAAGGCGTGGAAGTTCCTTTCGCCTACGTGCTGCTTGAGGACCCGAGACTGAGGAGAAAGGAACAGTTGGACCCATGCCTGGGACTGACCCCACCCCAGGGGACCTGTCCTAGAGCCCCCAGGGCAGATCAGATAGGGGTTGCTGGCGGTGGACCTGGCTACAGAGGGAGCCCGGCCCCGTGAACCTGTGAATCCGAGAAGGCATGTTCCTGCCACCAGGGCACCAGGGTTGGGAGGGTCGGCATGGCGGGAAGCGCTGCCAGGCTCCCCTGAGGGAGGCCTGCGTGCAGTCCGCCTGCCTGGGGTCTCAGGAGCGGGGCGCACCTTCTCCAGTAGGTAGCTGTGGATGTGTCCCCCCACGGGGTCGCCTTTGAAGTCAAAGTTGATGTCCATGTACTTGCCGAAGCGGCTGGAGTTATGGTTGCGGTTGGTGCGAGCATTGCCGAAGGCCTCCAGCACACACGTGGACTTGAGCAGCACGTCCTTGACCCTGCGTGGGGCGGAGGGGCCGAGGGGCCAGAACTGGAACACTGTGCCCCAGTCCAGCGTCACTGTCGGAGTCTTCCTCATCACAGCGGGAGAGGGAGGCTGGAGACCCTGTCTCACCCTGTGCTGCCCGTGGCAGGCGCTTGACTCTGAGTTGCTAGGAAAGGCACCTGCCAGGCACTCAAGCTGGGTGTCTTATAAAACCCTGAACCTTGAAAGGCATTGGTCCCGCCCTCCCAGACCAAAGTTGCAGCCCAATGAGGAGCTGAGTCTGGATACTCGGCCCTGCCAGGCACGTGTGGTGGGGAATTTCCATTGCTGGCCCAACCCAACTCCTACCCTGAATCCCACCTTATCCCGCCTCGACAGCAAGAGGCAGGGCTCCCACATAGGAAGCTGCTCCTACCATCCCCACTGGGGACCAGCTGGCAGGCAGATAAACCCTGGTTTCTGGGTTCCCGGGCCACTCCTGACACTGGCCTGGCATCCAGGGCCTTCCTTACAGGCAGTCAACATCTCCACTTCTGTCAGATCCCAGTGAGGGCCCAGCACCTGTCTGCTGGCCATCTGTACCTCCTCCCTTTTCTATGCTGGGCCTCACCTTTCCTTGGGTAAAGTGGTCCTGGCTGGAGCCTTACTGACAGCCACTGAGCTTGGCCTGAGCTGGGCTCCACTGTGCCTCTTTACCCTCCATCAGGCATGCGGCCCAGTCTACCCCTTCTCTACCACCCCGCCTCCCCCTCCACTGCCCTCACCTCTCCACCTCGGCCCTCTGGCTAGGGTTGGTGACGGCAGCGATGTATTGCATGATGTGCTTGCTGGCTTCTGTCTTCCCTGCCCCACTCTCTCCTGCCGGCCAGACGGACAGTCAGAAATTTTGACTGCTCTCTCTCAACCAGCTCCCTGTGCCCACCTGCCCTCCCAGGCGCTCGAATCACCTCCCCTTCATTGACAAATGAAAACACTGGGACCCAGGGAGGCTGTGAGCCAGCGCCTGGGCCCGGGATGCCATGCAGGTACCTGAGATGACAATGCACGTGTCCCTGGACCGGCGCTTCATCGCCCTGTAGGCAGCATTGGCTACAGCATACAGGTGAGGCGGCCGCTCATAGAGCTCGCGGCCCTGGTACCTGGCGATGGCCTCGGGCCCGTAGAGGGGCAGCTCCTGGTAGGGATTCACGGACACCAGCACCTCACCGATGTACGTGTAGATGCGGCCCTTCTCGAACCTGGCACAGGCAGGGAGGCCCTCAGTGTTCAGGGCCGAGGGAACACACACCTAGGTCCCCAGGTGTTGGGCCGGGGGGGAAGCCTTGGGAGCCTGGCCTACCCCAAGGTTTAAGGGCAGAGAGAGGGGTGCGGGGGAAGTGGTGGGGTTGACGTGAGTCGTCGGGTGCCATCTTGCTGGGAGCCTCACCCCCACACCAGGTAGTGTGAGGTTGCAAGCTGCTCTCCATGGGGATCCTGATGTCACAGGAACCATGTCTACCCGTTTTATCAAGGGACCAACTTGCCCAAGGACACAAGTGGGCCAGGCAGAACCTGCAGCTTAGGGGATGGGGTTGGGCACAGGGAGGAGATGGGGTAGGAGGGGAGGGAGGGCCTCCTGTTGTTTCCGTCTCAAGGTCTCAGGACCTGGGCGGGGACCCAGAAGCAGAAGCAGACCCGCCCAGCCCCACCCAGACCGAGAGGCTCAGGGAGGGTGCCTGGGGCTGCAGCAGGGTCATCCTCCCCAGCACTTCCTCAGACTTCACCCTGGTCTCGAATCTAGTCACCCGCGAGGATGCCTGTGTCCATCCTCTCTGGACCTTTCTGCCTGGGGAGGAGCCCGCGCCTGCCCACTCCCCGTGGTGTCTGGGACCCGCCCGCCCTGCCCCTGACTGCCAGTCCCAGGTTCCTCTTCCTCCACTGCCTCGGACAAGGAGTTCCCAGGCGTGGCTCCCTGCACACTCAGGACCTGCTGGAGAGAGACGCCCCCATTGGCAAGCTGTGCAGCCCCGGGCTCCAGGTTCTAGCATTATCAGGGCGATGGTAATACCTGTCTCAGAAGCTAGTTTGTAAGAATGGAGTTCCGCTTAGTTCTGGGCCCAGTATAACAGAGAAGCTCATTTCCGGTCTGGCTCTCCATCCCACAGCCCTAGGCTGGGCTCAGGGCCCGCGGTATTTGACTTCAACAGTTGGGCTCAGTGGGACCTATCCTCAGGCTCTGCCCAGTGGTCCCGGTCTGCTCCCCCTGCGGTCCAGGGATGAAGACAACTCCTCCTGCGATCCGGTTACCACCAGCTCCTCCCTGTTCTCTGCCCTTCGGCAAATAGAGCCCCCTGTCACTGCAACCAGCCACACCCTGAAGCACGCCACATGCCCCCTCGAGAGCATCACCTCTACTTGTTTCCCCTTGCTCCCCAGGGAGGGGCCTGACACTCCTTTGGAGCCCCCAGGGCTCATCACAGCCTTTCAAGGGGGATGGAGTGGCCACTCGGTCCATATGCCTGGCACCCGCCTGCCCCTGCCAGGAGGAGCAGTCGGGAGGCACCTGGGCTGAGTGGGAGGCGTGGGCCTGGGGAGCCTGCCGTAGCATTGGCTGACTGTGCCGGCCCTGAGGCGACAGTCTTTCCCAGCCCCGTCGTCCCCCTGCGGTCACCCAGATGGTGGACTGATGGAGACCCCCTATGGATGGGGACTGGAGAAAGGGGAGCCTGCGCCCTGGGTCTACCTGAGTTTCAGATTCTCCATGAAGTCTTCCATGGTCACTTGGTCCAAAAGCACAAAGTCGGGCTTGCCGCACTCAGGGCCTTCCTCGTCCTCCATCCTGCCTGCCGGCGGGAAGCACCCAGGCCAGGTTGCCCCGAGCCTTCCTGTGCAGGCGTCGGAGGGGAGGGCTGCTCTCACACAGGCCCGGCCCTCCCTGCCCGCAGCCTCCCCGCCTGCCTGCCTGCCGCCCCAGCAGCGTGGTGAAGTAGGAAGTGGGTTGTTCTGGCTCCGGGAAGGGGTTGCCTTCCCGCCCGCTGGCCGTCCCCTCCCAAGGGGCTCTGACCCCTGCTTCCTGGTTCCCCTAACGGTTGAGGTCAAGGCAGTCAAGGAAACTCCGACCCTCTGTGATCTCACCCTCGCCCCAAGCAGAGGAGCCTCTGCAGTCCCAGCCCTGCTGCATCTGGGTCGCTTGCAGGATGGTAAGGAGAGATTTCTTGACGGCGTGTTGACTACAAAACCCTGTGTGTCAGCTCACAAACCTCAGCATTAGGTGGATTTTAGGGTAGGCACATTGTACCTTGATAAAAAAGTGAAAGATGCGGACATCCAGGCCTTTGGGGCAGGAGCTTAGGCAATAACCCTTTAAAGTGTGCAAGACCATGCTGGGATAGGAATGAAGAAGCCAGCTTCACACACATCCCATCATGGCCATGGGGCTGGTGGTCTGGGTTCATCATGCTGAGATTCAGTCTTCCAGGCTTCTGGATGCTTCCCAGAGGGGTCCTCTGTGTGCCTGGGGCCTGCCTGTTGTCCAGGAACCCTCCTGACCCACCTCCGTCCTCACCTCGCAGAGGTGTGGACTCACTTCGCTCTGTAGACCAGGCAACACCGTTAGAAGTGGCCAGACTGGTCAGCTCAGATTTTGACCACATGGTGTCCTGGGTTGGGGCTGCGGGATAGGAGCGGTTCTCTTTTCCCTCCCGTCACACAAGGACAGAGTGTTTGCCAAATTTGAGTCATCTCCGTACGACCTTTGGGATTCCGCACTCAAAAAGCTAGGGACTTCCCTGGTGGTCCAGTGGATAAAGAGTCTGCCTTGCAATGCAAGAGGCGCTGGTTCAATCCTTGATCCCACATGGCATAGAGCAGCTGGACTGGTGTGTGCAATTAGGAGCCAGCACTCTGGAGCACATGCGCCCAGAGCCGGCTCTGTGCAATGAGAGGCCCACACAGGCTGAAGAATTAAGATAGGTGAAAATAAATAAACAAAAATCAATTTATGAGAGGCCGAACTTTGAAGGAAAAAAAAAACTAGCTTGTTTGGAAATAATGATATACAAGTTTTTTTCCCTTCAAATGAATATGTATGACTCAGTGGACGTAAGTTGAGCAAACTCTGGACTTAGCGATTGAACGACAAAACAGTAACATGCTTATTTTCAAATGCCTGAAAAAACCAAGCCTCCCACTATTAAGCAGCACTGTTCTGAGGGGACCCTCCAGGCAGGATCAGACTGTGGCTCCACCCTGTGCCAGGCCTGGGGCTTCTCTTGAGCAAATTCTGGTCAAGTTTCATCCTCCCAGTCTCTAAAGAGCTCCTCTGCCTTTTGGGCGGGTGCTTTTGAAGGGTTTTCCAGACCAAAGTTCAGGACTGTCTGGGGAGTTCTCTTATAGAGCCTCAAGGTTTCACTTCCCAACCTCGGGGCCTCCCCAAGTCCAGACTTGGGGTTTACGTTCAGTTAACACGTGAAAAAAGTGATCCGGCAGTTCCACTGAAACTTGAGACACTCAAACCTGGAAGTGATTGAAGTTTTAGGTCACAGAATGTGGGGTTTTTTTCCACATAAAGATGTCAAGACTACTCTTAGGTTGGGGATTGGCCCGTGGGTGGAGCCTACCGGATCCTACTATTGTGACCCTAAACTTCACAGCAAGAGCGTGACTGTTCTCTCCACTCTAACAGCTAGCAAACGCTTTGCCAGCCAGTGCCTCATTTCTCTCACGAGGCGGATGACACACACCAAAAATCCCTTCCCCTACTGGCTGGACCTCTGGGTCTGCTGGTCTTTGCCTCTCCTCAGAAGGACAAGCGGTGGCCCTATGAGCAAGGTGCCCTGTGGAAGGTCTGACAGGCCGAAGCATTAACCAGTGTAACAGGTGGAAAAGGAAGGAAAGCAGGGTGGGCCCTGGCTGAGGGCATGGCAGTTCCGCTCTCATGATCTAGGCTGACTTCAGGAGGCGCCCTCCATCCAGTCGCCTCCGTGGCCCCTACCTTGGCTCCCCTCGCTGACTGACCTGTGTAGGAGGCCCGAGGTTCCTGTTTCTTAACTCCTCCACACAACTGCATCCATTTTAGGCTTTGCTTTTACTTTCGCTTCATCTCAGAGCACACTACTGTTGGGTCAGTTGCAGGCAAGGCCCCCTGCAGAGGCATGAACCCACAAAGGCCACACAGCCCAGCTGCGAGAAGCTGCTACCTCTCCATCTTCCTGTCCGCCTGGGAGTCTGTCAGGAGCGTTCCCCCTGTTTCTGGTTCTGAGGTTTGAGGCTCTCTCTCTGCCCCCTCAGGATGTAGCTGCAGTGACTCAAGGAGCAGGGACCTTTGGGTACTTTTCCATTCGTGACATCAGTCAACCGAATGTAAACGTGGCTTATTAAACTTTTGCTGGCTTAGTCAGCCTTGGCCTCACCTGCTGCCATTTCTTGAAAAGGTCACCAACAATGAGCTAAACAGACTTCAATTATGAGCAATTTCAATTATGAAATGAAACAAACGAGGATGTGCCACTCATCCTGTATCATCTTCACACTGGAGTCTCAGTACTTTGGTGTGCAAACGTGGGTGAAGAGGACAAGAGAAAGAGTCCTGTCTAGCCGGTGGAACCCACTCTGGGGTCTCAAGGCGCAGCTCCTGACAACAGGCCCTAGAGCGCTATCACCTGTTCTGCAGTCTCAAAAGCAAGGAAAAGGGAGACACCTTCAGGGGCTCCCTCAAACTTGGCTAAAATTCCTACAGGAAGGGCCCTCCTCCTCTTTGTACCTAACACAGGAAAAAGAGAAAGAGACTGGACTGAATTACAATTTCAAACTGTTTTATTAAACATCCCTTCTTTTTCATTCAGATGTCAGAGGAGCCGGGTCCTGATGCACACACAGCGTAGATCCTTGTTCCGGAAGCAGACAATGATATCCAAACCTGGGGTAAGAGAAGGTCAGTCAGACATGCACACTTGGCCCTGAGCTACTCGCACCTCAGCTGGGCCAAGAACCAGACGTTCCAGACTCCTCTAAGGGAACAAGTGAGGATTTAAACTTCTTCAGAAAACTGTGGAGCAAAGGCCTGGGTTCAAATTCCGCTGCCCCTTCACCAGGTGCGCCAGCGAGGGCAACCCACCACCTCAGTTCCTGCTTCCTCATCTGTGAAAACAAGGAATCTGGAAACAACATGGAAGCCTGCTCTGAAAACAAAGTGACTTTAGGGTATACCCAGGGATTACTAGAAATCAGCTGGATGGTTGCGTACCTCTTCATGGGGAGTCTTAGGAAAATCACAACATAAAAATGGAAGTGAAGTGATGGGCTAGGCCAGAGCCGGCACGCTCACCGCTGCAGAGTCCCGGAAGAACCCCTCCTCCGCGGAAGGGACCACCTCTCAGGTCTCCTGGAGCTCTCCCGTCCTTGAATTTCTGCTGCTGGAGCAGGAGCACCGAGTGGAGTCTCCTAGGGTGGGGTGGTGCCGTCAGCTACGTGGATGGTTACAGGAGCTTCCTACCCACCACAGCCCTCCCGAGTCCTCCACCAGCCCCACTTCCCACAGGGGACACAAGGGGAGCCAGAGGGCGCCCGCAGGCGCAGGGGGCTGCGCCACGGGAAAGCCACGTCTCTCACAGCCGACTGGAGGCATGCCGGCCCTCCGCCCTGGAGGGAGCACTTTGTATGCCCCGAGGCTTTCTGCTACAGCCAGCATCTCACTCCCAGGACTGCAGAAACAGGAAACGCACCTAGAAGTGTCTCTGACGTTAGCCCCAGGAGACGGGTGTGTTCAACCCTTGCATCTGCACTGAAGAGGCAGATCCAAACTTGCCAGAAGCCTTGACCTGCAGGGGAAAAGGTGTGATGTGACCCCGCCGCCCTGCTATGACCACACTGGCCACTCTCGCAGTCCTGGCCTATCTCTGCCTGTTCCCAAAAGCCCTCACATCAATGGCATTTCCCTCCAACCTAAACTTTCTGTTTCTGGATTCCACAGGGCTAGAAGCATGACCTGCCATTTTCTGGGCAGGCAACCCTGGCCACAAAATTCTGACAATGACTCCATCTGCATTGGACCCAAGGCTACCTTACGGTGGTCCTCAAAGATTTAAAGAGGATTAAGAATTAAGCGGGGGTGCAAAACAGGAGTTCAGCCAACACTGTGCCTCCGAGCCCCCGAGGTCTTCCTTTACAATTAATGCACATGGACCTCACCCTCTGCAGCTCCAAGGGCACCCTGCACTGCTAGAGAAGCTACCCTTTTTCCTTTTTCATTGGACCCAAGGTCTTACCCCTATACCGGTGGCCTAACTCCACCTTTACCACTCTCTAACACCCAAAACAAAGGGGGACTTTAAAAAGGGGTATACCCAGGGATTACTAGAAATCAGCTGGATGGTTGCGTACCTCTTCATGGGGAGTCTTAGGAAAATCACAACATAAAAATGGAAGTGAAGTGATGGGCTAGGCCAGAGCCGGCACGCTCACCGCTGCAGAGTCCCGGAAGAACCCCTCCTCCGCGGAAGGGACCACCTCTCAGGTCTCCTGGAGCTCTCCCGTCCTTGAATTTCTGCTGCTGGAGCAGGAGCACCGAGTGGAGTCTCCTAGGGTGGGGTGGTGCCGTCAGCTACGTGGATGGTGACAGGAGCTTCCTACCCACCACAGCCCTCCCGAGTCCTCCACCAGCCCCACTTCCCACAGGGGACACAAGGGGAGCCAGAGGGCGCCCGCAGGCGCAGGGGGCTGCACCACGGGAAAGCCACGTCTCTCACAGCCGACTGGAGGCATGCCGGCCCTCCGCCCTGGAGGGAGCACTTTGTATGCCCCGAGGCTTTCTGCTACAGCCAGCATCTCACTCCCAGGACTGCAGAAACAGGAAACGCACCTAGAAGTGTCTCTGACGTTAGCCCCAGGAGACGGGTGTGTTCAACCCTTGCATCTGCACTGAAGAGGCAGATCCAAACTTGCCAGAAGCCTTGACCTGCAGGGGAAAAGGTGTGATGTGACCCCGCCGCCCTGCTATGACCACACTGGCCACTCTCGCAGTCCTGGCCTATCTCTGCCTGTTCCCAAAAGCCCTCACATCAATGGCATTTCCCTCCAACCTAAACTTTCTGTTTCTGGATTCCACAGGGCTAGAAGCATGACCTGCCATTTTCTGGGCAGGCAACCCTGGCCACAAAATTCTGACAATGACTCCATCTGCATTGGACCCAAGGCTACCTTACGGTGGTCCTCAAAGATTTAAAGAGGATTAAGAATTAAGCGGGGGTGCAAAACAGGAGTTCAGCCAACACTGTGCCTCCGAGCCCCCGAGGTCTTCCTTTACAATTAATGCACATGGACCTCACCCTCTGCAGCTCCAAGGGCACCCTGCACTGCTAGAGAAGCTACCCTTTGGTTCTCTCTGTTTTATCAGCTAATGGTAATGTCCTGTCAGTCCCTCAGGGCAGGGCCCATCCCTTCATTCCTCTCCATTCTATAGTCCCTGCTGCTGGCCTAACTCCACCTTTACCACTCTCTCTAACACCCAAGGTGGAAAACAACTTGTGCAAAGATACCAATGTTCTTAATCTATCCATTATGTGTCAAATGGTCACCGAATCAAACAGTACAGATCTGTACAGCTGCACCACGCACCAGACAGGGAAGGGAAGAGACAACTGTCTGAAATTTCTATAACCTTGCTCTGGATGGAGCAGGGCAAGGCCTCAAACCATTCCAACATTTTCTTGCAAGCACTGTAGGAATGCACAGGGTCACTGCAGACCCAAGCACGCTGGAGGCTTGCAGCCCATATTCCTTCAAGTCCCTGAAGGGCAGACAGCAGTACCCCCACCGAGCACCAGCCTGAATCAGAAGCTGGAGGAGATCATGGGTTGAACTAGGCCTAGTCAGGTTTCCAGGAGCACAAAACAAGCCACAGAGGAAAGGATGGACGATACACAACAATCATTTCAGGCTCAGGGAGTAAGGGAAAGAGCCTTGGAAGAGGTAACCTCATCAAGTTAAGACAGCAGATAACTTTCACTTCATTCCTAACAAGCCTGTAATATCCTCACCATCACATCAAACAGAAAATCGCTTTCTCTTTCATATTCTCGGTATAAAACGTTCAGAAACAATTCGAAACTGTACACCCAAGATACAAAAGTTGACTCGATAAAGACTTTCCCCTTGAAATAACGGTGAAGAACCGCCGACCCAGTTCTGGTAGCGGGAAGCTGGGGCCAGAGCTGCATCACTTACCACTGCATCTTACAGGAGATCTGCAGCCGAGCCGTCGAGGGCCGTCCACCTGGAAGGAGCACGCGGTCAGCTAGACACAGATCTCGTATCGCCTCCCTCGTTCTCGCCCCTCGGGGGGCATACCGATGACCCGATTCCTACCCGAGCCGCCCGCCAAGGCCGCACGTGTACTCGGAACAGGACGGGAAGAAGCTCAGTTACAGCCATCCTCCCATTCTCCCTTCAACCGCGGGATGGAACGGCTAAGGCCGAGCACAGGACGGACGGCGCCAAGTGCGGAAGGATAGCGCGACCGCTCCCACTGGGCGCGGCGCCGGCACATCGCACTCCAACCCGGCCTCGGCTCTACGATACTCACCTGGCCTCAGCGGATAGCAAGCACCGCCTGGGACCATCGATGGCAACGGATGGCAACGACGTCCTAGCAACGTCCTAGAGCGACCTCGCCACAAATACCACCCACGGCTGCAGCTGCGTACGTTTTTGCCTGCGTCATCACGCCGCCCGCCCGCAGCTTTACGTGGAGTCACGTGACCCACGGCCCCAGGCGGCACCGGAAAGATGACGTCACGAGGGCGCCAGGGCGATGCTGGGT
This sequence comes from Tragulus kanchil, assembly GCA_022376925.1. Taxonomy (NCBI): domain Eukaryota; kingdom Metazoa; phylum Chordata; class Mammalia; order Artiodactyla; family Tragulidae; genus Tragulus; species Tragulus kanchil. The sequence continues at coordinate 51,570,035 of JAIOJX010000030.1, forward strand.
ATGCTTTAGCTGTTCTCTTCTGTTGTCCTTTAAGAAGTGGAGGAGGGCCGCTCCGCGTTACTCCTACCTCGGGGCTGGGACTAGGGAACTGTGGATGCCGGCCTCTTAAAGAAACAGGAGGACGGGAGCCGCGGGGAGGGGCGCGGGCAGGCCGGTGCAGGCCTAAGACTGCACTCAACTCAGGAGTGTTTCCAAGGGCCTGGGGTCACTCTTTCTGAAATGATACTGTCAAGGGACAGTAACTGATTTCCTAGTGTCTTGGAAAGTTAACAGCCCGCTTCTAACGTGACTTCAAATTGCATGACCTACTTAGGGTAATTGGTTATGTGCACTAAGTTGTATAAGTGAAGAGTTAGGGTTTCTTTATGTGTTTGCTTCCCTTTTCACTGATGCGCTCCACAGTCTGGCTTAATGCTTTTCTGATAATAAAATTGTTTTCTGTCTTTCCGGAGAGGGTCTCTGGATTGAGAGGAAATTGTGTTTTGTGTGTATGTGTGTTTTCTGGCTGCACCATATGGTTTGTGGGATCTTAGTTCCCAGACCAGGGAACATGGCAGTGAAAGCTCTGGACTCCTAACTAATCAGTGGACCGCTAGAGAATCCCCAGAATTTTGGTTTCAATTATATTTATTCCACACAGGCTGAGAAAAGCACATTGGAAGTTACTGAGACTAGCAAAAGTGTGACTTGTTGGAGATACAGCTAAGTACTAACAGGAATTTTAGTCTTATACATAAGGAGAGGTGGGTCTTGAACATCAGGCTAGGAAAAGCAAGAACTTGGTTCTGTAAAGAAAAGCAAGCAATACTAGAAACTCAGATTTTGTGCAGATATGCGTGCGAATTGCTTCAGTTGTGTCCGACTCTTTGCGACATTATGGACCATAGCCTAGCAGTCTTCTTTGTCCATGGGATTCTCCAGGCAAGAATACTGGAGTGGGTTTCCATGCCCTCCTCCTGGGGATCTTCCTGAACCAGGGATCAAATGCTTGTCTTTGACATCTCCTGCACTGGCAGGCAAGTTCTTTATCACTAGTGCCACCTGGGAAGCTCTATTTTTATATATGTTGTTCAACCACTCAGTTAACTGTTTGCATACCCACCAACTGCAGCACTTCAGGCTTCCCTGTCCTTTGCTATCTCCTGGAGTTTGCTCGGCTTCCCTGTCCTTTGCTATCTCCTGGAGTTTGCTCAAACTCATGTCCATCGAGTTGGTGATGCCATCGCATCTTCCGTCACCCCCTTCTCCTCCTGCCCTCAATCTTTGCCAGCATCAGAGTCTCTTCCCATGAGTCGGCTCTTCACATCAGGTGGCCAAAGTACTGGAGCTTCAGCTTCCACATCCATTCATTCCAGTGAATATTCAGGGTTCCTGTCCTTTAGGATGGGCTTGTTTGATCTTGTTATCCAAAGGACTCTCAGGAGTCTTCTCCAGCACCACAGTTCGAAAGTATCAGTTCTTTGGCATCCTGCCTCTATGGTCCAACTCTCTCATCCGTAAGTGACTATTGGAAAAACCACACTTTTGACTGTATGGATCTTTGTCAGCCAAGTGGTTGGTGTCTCTGCTTTTTAATATGCTGTCTAGGTTTGTCAAAGCTTTTCTTCCAAGGAGCAAGCATCTCTTAATTTCATGGCTGCAGCCACTGTCTGCAGTGATTTTGGAGCTCAGGATAATAAAGGCTGTCACTGTTTCCCCATCTATTTGCTATGATCTTTGTTTTTTGAATGTTGAGTTTTAAGCCAGGTTTTTCACTTTCCTCTTTCACTATCAAGAGGCTCTTTAGTTCCTCTTCGCTTTCTGCCATTAGAGTGGTGTCATCTGCATATCTGAGGTTACTAATATTCTTGCCAGCAATTTTGATTCCAGCTTGTGATTTATCCAGCCTGGCATTTCACAGTGTTATGTATGGCACCTAGTGAATATATTCAAGCAGTTTATAGTATTCAGATCCCATTATTTTGTTAACTGTCATGTGACAGAATAGGAACAGATTGCTAACATGGCAACTAAGTACGAAAAAAAATAGTGAAAGTGTTAATTGCTGAATCATGTCTGACTCTTATTACCCCCATAGACTGTAATCTGCCAGGCTCCTCTGTCCATGGGATTCTCTAGGCAAGAATACTGGAATGGATAACCGTTCCCTTCTCTGGGGGATCTTCCCAACCCAGGGATCGAATCCAGGTCTCCTGCATTGCAAGTGGATTCTTTATCATCTGAGCCACCAGAGAAGCCCCAACATAGAAACTAACATTTACCCATGAGGGTAAATGATTTGTTCAAGATCTCACAGAAAGTTAGGGCTTCAAACATGTTTAGCTTAGAGATTACTACTCACTCCATTCTGTCACTCTGGCATGAGATAATCAAAGAGAACCAAGAAGGTAAATTGGTTATGAAGAGTCAGAGTATAGATGTGAGGGTGTGGGTGTCTGTGACCAAAAAAAGGACTGAAAGAAAGTAATTTTTTTTTTCTGAAATGACAGTCAACAAAATTCACTAGAAAGGGGAAGATACTCCAAGTAATAAAAAGGATAACGAAACATTAAAAAGCACATGATCAAAGCTCAGTTGCCTTATACTAGTAGGCTACGTGAGACTGGCACAAAGAGAGACAGACCTGTCAGCAGTATCTTAACTACTTAGAATACTGAAAAAAACTTTTTCTAAAACCACATCTCTGCTTTTTAATATGCTGTCTAGGTTTGTCAAAGCTTTTCTTCCAAGGAGCAAGCATCTCTTAATTTCATGGCTGCAGCCACTGTCTGCAGTGATTTTGGAGCTCAGGATAATAAAGGCTGTCACTGTTTCCCCATCTATTTGCTATGATCTTTGTTTTTTGAATGTTGAGTTTTAAGCCAGGTTTTTCACTTTCCTCTTTCACTATCAAGAGGCTCTTTAGTTCCTCTTCGCTTTCTGCCATTAGAGTGGTGTCATCTGCATATCTGAGGTTACTAATATTCTTGCCAGCAATTTTGATTCCAGCTTGTGATTTATCCAGCCTGGCATTTCACAGTGTTATGTATGGCACCTAGTGAATATATTCAAGCAGTTTATAGTATTCAGATCCCATTATTTTGTTAACTGTCATGTGACAGAATAGGAACAGATTGCTAACATGGCAACTAAGTACGAAAAAAAATAGTGAAAGTGTTAATTGCTGAATCATGTCTGACTCTTATTACCCCCATAGACTGTAATCTGCCAGGCTCCTCTGTCCATGGGATTCTCTAGGCAAGAATACTGGAATGGATAACCGTTCCCTTCTCTGGGGGATCTTCCCAACCCAGGGATCGAATCCAGGTCTCCTGCATTGCAAGTGGATTCTTTATCATCTGAGCCACCAGAGAAGCCCCAACATAGAAACTAACATTTACCCATGAGGGTAAATGATTTGTTCAAGATCTCACAGAAAGTTAGGGCTTCAAACATGTTTAGCTTAGAGATTACTACTCACTCCATTCTGTCACTCTGGCATGAGATAATCAAAGAGAACCAAGAAGGTAAATTGGTTATGAAGAGTCAGAGTATAGATGTGAGGGTGTGGGTGTCTGTGACCAAAAAAAGGACTGAAAGAAAGTAATTTTTTTTTTCTGAAATGACAGTCAACAAAATTCACTAGAAAGGGGAAGATACTCCAAGTAATAAAAAGGATAACGAAACATTAAAAAGCACATGATCAAAGCTCAGTTGCCTTATACTAGTAGGCTACGTGAGACTGGCACAAAGAGAGACAGACCTGTCAGCAGTATCTTAACTACTTAGAATACTGAAAAAAACTTTTTCTAAAACCACATCGCTGGACTTTTCTGATGGTCTAGTGGTTAGGAGTCTGCCCACACAGGAGACACAAGTTCAATCCCTGCTCGTGGAAGACGCCACAGGCAGTGGGGCAGCTAAACCCAAGCCCCACCACTGCTGAAGCCTCTGTGCCTCAGAGCCTGTGCCACACAACAAGAGAAAGCATCGCCATGAGATGCCCGAGCACTTCAACTAGAGAGTAGGTCCCGCTCGTCACAACTAGAGAAAGCTGGCACGCACCAGTGTAGCCAAAAATAAATAAGTAAAAATAAAACCACATCTTCAAAGAGTAACTTCATGATTCTTTCAAATCAGTTGGGATATATGCCTGGTAAGAAAATTAGTAATTTGGCTCTGAAAGAATACATAGAAACAAACTGGGGCTTCCCTGGTGGTGTAGTGGTGATTCCAAACTTCCACTGCAAGAGGCCTGGGTTTGATCCCTGGTTAGGGAACTAGATCCCACATGCCACAACCAAGGCCTGACACAGCCAAACAAACAAAAAACCCCTGATCAACAATAAGGGGATGGTTTTCCTGAGTTCTGTGAGACATTCTAACACATTAATTGCAAAGGAGGGGGTCCTGGGAACTTCCAGTTTATAGATGATCAGAAGCACAAGTAACAATCTGGATTTTCAATTTACATCTGAAGTGGGGGGCAGGGCCCTTAACCAGTGAGATCCAATGCTCTTGCCAAGTAGATATGTTAGAAGTGATGTAAATGTAGGACAGATAGCTGGTGTCAAAGAATTGTTTGGTGTGGGAAAAATGGCCACACATCTGGTGTCAGGAGTGTGAATATGGTAGTAGTGTGAAAGTAAGGGAGGAATACAGGGATAGAGTGAGTTTTTCCTAAAACTAGGTTAAGGGAAGTTTTAGTAGGGCTATTTATAGCCTTGTAGAGTGGTAAGTATACAAAGGTACAGTAGTGGAAGATCTTAAATAGCAGACCTCTGTGAATGGTGGGAGAATAGCCACCGAGTGTTGTTCATGACTGTTAATGTGGTAAGCTAATTATTGCCAGAGGGAGATTTAAAGGTCATTTCTGACACTTAGGCTTTATGTGCCAAAGGGAATGAATACCTAATGCCTTTAGGGAGTGTTAGAGACCACTCCTTTCTCTGGTCTCTTTATCAAATAGGGTCCAATCAGGAGATAGAAACAGTGCAGGAGACATTTACTATAGAGAATAATGGAAAATTAGGGTAAGGGAATGGGTATTAAAAGCAATGAGAATTCTGAAGAATACAAGAATAGTAGCTGTAAGGAGCACCTTCTGTACTGCAGGGCCTGCATGGGAGGAGCCCCTCTTCCTCCTTCTATGGCTGAGGTCCAGACTTTATTGGAGAAAGAATAGCTACAGCTCACTGAATGGCAGAGAAGTGCTGGCAAAACCTGCCCTCTACTGCACGCTCAACCTTTTTGGCATGGCATCAAGGACCAGTTTTGTGGAAGATGATTTTTTCTACCAAAAATCGCGGGTGGGGAGGGGTGGTTCAAGCGGTAACTCCAGCAGTGGGGAGTGATGGAGAAAGGCAGATGAAGCTAGTCTTGCTTGATGACTGCACATCTGGTGTGCCGTGACTTGGTTTCTAAATGGCCTCAGAAGGCTAGAGTCCCCAGCTGGGATTGGAAACTCCTGATCAAGAGTGCAGGAAGGGACTTCCCTGATGGTCCAGTGGTTAAGATTCTGAGCTCCCAATGCAGACTGCCTGGGTTCGACCCCTGGTCAGGGTACTAGATCTCACATGTGGCAACTAAGGCCAACTGCAGCCAAATAAATTAAAAAAAAAAAAAGAGTGCAGGGAAAGCTGTTCATGGAGGGGGCTTGCCGACCATTCAGATATAAAGGATCTGAGACTTCCTAACGTGAGTGCTGGAGGAATCTTCCAGCTTCTGGGTGCTGTTGGCAGCCCCGCACTACAGAGCCAGATGTTTCAGAGAACCCAAAGTTGGAGAAACTACCCTTGAGGTAGGAAGGTGAGTGCTTCAGAGGCCTCTTTCTGCAGGTGACTGCCAAGAAAACTCACTGGAACGAGGCAGGAAAGCCCCTTCCTCCCGCACTGCCTCCCAGCAGTTTCTACTGGCAAAGCTTCACTCTGGGTTACCTGGCAAAGGAGGAATGCTCAAAGGGCCCAGCTCCATCCTGCGATGAGAACTGAGTGAGTGTGAGGCAGAGATCAGCTAATATATTGACCCCTGCCACAGGAGCCAGCACTCTAGAAGTCAGTGGAGGTAAATACTGGCTTGTTTGGTGCGTTTACATTCTACCTGTGCTGCAAACTTCTTCCTGGCAATTTAGTCTAGTGGCAAAATAGTGGGCCTGCTGCTGCTGACTCCAGTTTGTAGTGTGCTTTTGGGCAAACCTTCCTGTCGGGATCTCACTGTAAAAGGTTGCAGTTATATATCTAGATGACTCTTAAGGTTCTAAGTTTTATTCTGATAGGATCTGGACGTGCTCGCTGTTGCGTTTAACCTTTCCTGACGGGTCTGTATAAAGAAATCTCGAACAGAGGAAGTCTTCCCAGTGCCTGCAGGAATGGAAAGCAAAGGAAGACAAGAGAACCGTCCTGGGCTCGTTCCCCCAGGTCCGGCTCCTCCACCAGGTCCCGCCTTCACCTTCCCGCAGCCGGCAGCCGCGGCTTCCCCTCCCACGGACCTCCTCCCATAGCCCCACGCCTGCCTTCTTCCAGTCCTTCCCTTCCCCACCGGTCTCATCCTTCCCACCGGCCCCGCCCTCCGTCTCCGGTCGGCGTGAACGCCCTGAGCGCGAGGCAGGCTGGGAAGTTGGCTGCCGTAAAGATGGCGGCAGGCTTGAAAAGCTAGAGGCGCTCCTGTCGCTCTGAGGGGCGCGGGGGCGGGCTGAAGGCGGAGCAGGCGCGCTCCGGCCCTCCCTGAGGGGCGTGGGGCGAGACAGAGGGGCGGCAGGCGCGCTCCCGCGGTCCTGAAGGGGTGGGGAGGGAAGGCTCGTTCTCGGCAGCTCAGAAGGGTTGGAGGCGGGGCGTGTGGGCCGAAGGGGCGTGCGCTCAGGGGGCGGGGCATGCTCACAGGGGCGGGGCCGCGCCCTCGGCCCGGAAGTGCGGGGTGCGGGGTGCGGGGTGCGGGGCGCGGGGCGCGGACGGCCCCTGGCGGCCACGGGCGGAGACTGCGGCCAGGGGAGCGGCGCAAGAGCGGTGGTGGCCACGGGGCCAGGGCGAGCATGTAGCGGCAGCGGGCTGTGCGGGGCTCCCGGGGCGGCCGGGCCGCGGGGGCCGCTCGCGGCGATATGGAAGAAGAGGGCAAGAAAGGCAAGAAGGTGAGCCTGCGGAGCGCGTCTGCCCGAAGGCTGGGCCGGGGGCGTGCTGGACCCTAGACCCAGGCAGGCGGAAGGCGGAGGGGCTGGGGCTGGGCGGGGGAAAGCTGGGGGAAATGGGAGGGTCCCTTGGGGCTGCCCGTCGGTCGGCTGGTGCGGGGCGTGGGAAAGTCTGGCTTGGGAGGACCGTGGAGGGGAATTCTGATTTGGGAGGTTTGGTGTGGGGAGGCTACGCGTGGGGAAGGTCCAGGACGGGAGTCCGGCGTGGGGAAGCCTGTCACGGGGAAGTCTAAAGTGGGAGTCCAGTGTGGGGAGGCTCCAGGTTGGAAGTCCGGCTTTGGGAGGCCCGGAGGCTCACTCTGTTGCAGGTGAGCGTGGTAGGCAGGCCGGGGACCCCGGGTGGACGGCGCACGGTCGGGCCCGGGACAGGGTCGCGAGAGTCGGTCTTTGCGCGGTGGAGTAGGAGTCGAGCCCCTGGACAATGGGGTTAGGTGGTCTTTTGCCTGCCGGGCGCGCGGGGGAGGAAGGAGCCACGCCTTTCCGCCCCTTCCGGTCAGTTACTCTCCCCCAAACCCAGGCACTCCACATGGCCTTCCCCGCGGGTCAGTGACCAGAGGCTTCCGAGTAGCTGGCCCCAGTTATGGGCCAGAAAGTTTTCTAGGTTCAGTGTCTTTGAGAAAATAGGGGTGTTAAGGTTGACGCAGAAGCCTTTGCTGCCTAGTTGACTTCAATATTGGAGTATTAAGTAAAAACAAGAGCTGTTTCATGGTCCATCTCCTTCACCATGTTTTGCACTACCTAGTACCAGCCGAGTGATTTCAGTGACGTTACATTTGGCAGTTGAGTTTAGGACATAGTTCACGAGGCTCCTTAGTTTGTGTAATTTTTAAAATGTGTCTTTAATTACAGGCTGGAATAATTGATTATCTCAACATTTTAAGGAGACAACCACGTGGGATAAGCTATCATTAAAATGAAAAGTAGATTTCAATGAAATGTATCTTTCTCAAATACAGACTTTATAATCCAGGTGTCTTACTTGTTATTTTCATTTTAACCTATGTGCACTTTTATGCACAAGTTTGAAACAGACCTTGATAAATGCTTTTGAGAGCCAGTTGTGTCCTTCAGTTGACAATTGCTCATCACAAGGGGCCCCATTTTAAAAGGTATTTGAATTGAAGTGTAGCCAGGTGGTCTTCAGGGGATTGTGTCCTGCTTCTTCTCTCACTTTCTTTACTCATCATTCTGTTGTGTTATTAGCACGCATGTCTGATCCAAGTGCAATATCAGTTGCGGTTACCTACAAAGTTAGTTTAAGTCTGGAAAATAACCCAAGAGAAGTGATTCTGCAAGCACTGGATCCCAGGGGGATGCTGCCCACCGAAAAGGGAGAAAACTGAGTTTAATGTTTCTACCAAAGCGGATAGAGGCTTCAGAAGAAATGCTGTCAGTTGCATCCTTCCCTGTCACAGATAAGCAGGTGGGCAACGGCCCTTATAGGAGGAGGCCTGTCGCCAGCACTCTTGGCTGCCAGCATTCTGTAGATTAGCTGAATCAGTCCTAGTAGAGGACCAATGCTAGCCACATGGTACCTTCTACAAACAGTCGATACAGTGTCTGCTAATGAGAATTATTCCTTTCAAGTGGGGGTACTGGCCTGTCTGTGACGTAGAAGGATGAGAATGACTGAATTTTTTCTTAAACTTTCTGCCACCTCTGGAAGAAACATTTGAACATTGAACGTGTTGAGAGAAACAGAGAAGTGGTAAGACAATTTCTGAGCTTTAGGAATAGAAGTAAAAAACCAGTGAAACTCAAGAATTTTATAGTGGGAGGCAATGGAAAGATATAAGTCTAGAGAAGATTAATACATTTCATTGTCTTTTAAAGGAGATAGTCAGTTATTACATAGTTGCTTAAGCCAGGGATTTTGTGTCGTCTCTGTATTTTGCCGCTGCCCTAGCCCATTTTCGCACAGGCAGGCTAGACAGCACTGAGGCATAGATTCCTATCCAGGCCAAGACTCAGAACCCCATTTGAATTTTAAAGTCTTTAATTACAGGCTAAACTTTAAGGAGACAACCACGTGGGATAAGCTATCATTAAAATGAAAAGTAGATTTCAATGAAATGTATCTTTCTCAAATACAGACTTTATAATCCAGGTGTCTTACTTGTTATTTTCATTTTAACCTATGTGCACTTTTATGCACAAGTTTGAAACAGACCTTGATAAATGCTTTTGAGAGCCAGTTGTGTCCTTCAGTTGACAATTGCTCATCACAAGGGGCCCCATTTTAAAAGGTATTTGAATTGAAGTGTAGCCAGGTGGTCTTCAGGGGATTGTGTCCTGCTTCTTCTCTCACTTTCTTTACTCATCATTCTGTTGTGTTATTAGCACGCATGTCTGATCCAAGTGCAATATCAGTTGCGGTTACCTACAAAGTTAGTTTAAGTCTGGAAAATAACCCAAGAGAAGTGATTCTGCAAGCACTGGATCCCAGGGGGATGCTGCCCACCGAAAAGGGAGAAAACTGAGTTTAATGTTTCTACCAAAGCGGATAGAGGCTTCAGAAGAAATGCTGTCAGTTGCATCCTTCCCTGTCACAGATAAGCAGGTGGGCAACGGCCCTTATAGGAGGAGGCCTGTCGCCAGCACTCTTGGCTGCCAGCATTCTGTAGATTAGCTGAATCAGTCCTAGTAGAGGACCAATGCTAGCCACATGGTACCTTCTACAAACAGTCGATACAGTGTCTGCTAATGAGAATTATTCCTTTCAAGTGGGGGTACTGGCCTGTCTGTGACGTAGAAGGATGAGAATGACTGAATTTTTTCTTAAACTTTCTGCCACCTCTGGAAGAAACATTTGAACATTGAACGTGTTGAGAGAAACAGAGAAGTGGTAAGACAATTTCTGAGCTTTAGGAATAGAAGTAAAAAACCAGTGAAACTCAAGAATTTTATAGTGGGAGGCAATGGAAAGATATAAGTCTAGAGAAGATTAATACATTTCATTGTCTTTTAAAGGAGATAGTCAGTTATTACATAGTTGCTTAAGCCAGGGATTTTGTGTCGTCTCTGTATTTTGCCGCTGCCCTAGCCCATTTTCGCACAGGCAGGCTAGACAGCACTGAGGCATAGATTCCTATCCAGGCCAAGACTCAGCATACTTTATCTCCTGCTCTCAGCCAGTGACAAGGCAGTAGAGCTTTCCTGCTCTCTCTCCTGTTCAGTGTAAGGTCACCTACAGCTCAATCAATTTGATGCGTAAGTTGTTCTCATTATGGTAGATTAACCAGTGCTGTCTGTTTTAAAACTTAAACACAAGTTCAGGCTAAAGCAGCAAGTAATGATTTAGTAGTTTTATGAAAGTACCATTTGGACAGTTAAATTTTCTTTGCAAGTTCGCTTCCTCAAAAAGTGCAGATCTAAACCTTTAAAAATGTGCATTGGTAGGCCTTTCAGGTCTTCAGATGCTTGTCTCGGTGTTCTGTTAAGCAGTTATTCAGGCTTGTTTCTAACGTGGCCTATTTCCTCAGGACAGGACTCATCGAGCTGCCAGAGAACCAGTAGACCAGACTGGATTTCATATAAAGTGCACAGGTACAGCCCTGTCCTTTCTCAGGCTACCCTGGCACATAGGATGAGGGTGACTTGAGCCAGTAGTGCCCCATGGAAGGCGCTGGGTGATGGGACGTGGGAGGAGCTGATGGGGTGGCAGGGAAGTCTAGGGAGTGAGTCTGTGGACAGAGAGGTCCACTAGCTGCCAGAGGCCTGGGACCCAGGGAGTAGGAATGGCCATGGAGGTCCCTTTCCCGCCAGAATATCCCCAGAGTGACTGGTACCTTTCAGACCACAAGTCCTGCCTGAGAGTTTGGAGAATAAGGTGGCCCTCCTTGTTGATCAGACCCATGTTCCATGCATTTTGATAACTATTCTGTCAGGATGTAATTCCGTTTTGTAGCATACTTAGGTGTACACTTGAGTTGGATTGTGTGCATTTTTATAAAAACACTTGACTTATAGAAGGATCATAGCCCTTGGGAAGACACAGTTGTGGGAAGTCGTGGTTGGCCCTCAACGCCGTTCAGGTCTTGGTTTTTGCTCCTTGTGCCACTGTTGGGTCGTAGGTCGCGTGATTTCAGCCTGAACAAAGTTAAATCTTTTTACATTTATCTATTTTATTTGTATTCTTTAAAAAAAAAAAAAGGTTATAAAGTACCCTAGAAATGTAGGGCTTGGTATAAATGATAATGAAGTGTTCTTACTAATTTTGTTGGATATAATGTTGGTATTATGTTTTTTCAAATTGTGAAATGATAGATGTATACATTGAATATCTATAGGTGAAAAAATAATAGGACTTCTGAGATTTGCTTTACTCAGACTAGAGAAAAAAAGAGGAGAGATGGCTGAATGCTTTGGCAGTGGGTATTCATCATTCGTGATTCTGTCTACTTTTGTGAAGTTTCGAAGTTTCTATGTAAAAAGTGGGGAGAAAAGAATTCCTGTCAACTTTAGGTCCCCAGTTGTCGGCTCACGTACTTGCCAAGTCCTTCCCCTGGCTAATGTCTGTAAGGAACTGGGAGGTTGAGCTAGACCAGCCCTCAGGTGGTCATGCTTTCTCCACAGGTGCGTGTGGGAATGTGTAAGTGTTTACATAGCTGAAATGAAAGTTTAAAGAAACAGTTCGTACTACAGGCATGACTCTGGCTTTTTGTTTTTTAACTGCCCATTAGGGTGACTTGAGCCAGTAGTGCCCCATGGAAGGCGCTGGGTGATGGGACGGGAGGAGCTGATGGGGTGGCAGGGAAGTCTAGGGAGTGAGTCTGTGGACAGAGAGGTCCACTAGCTGCCAGAGGCCTGGGACCCAGGGAGTAGGAATGGCCATGGAGGTCCCTTTCCGCCAGAATATCCCCAGAGTGACTGGTACCTTTCAGACCACAAGTCCTGCCTGAGAGTTTGGAGAATAAGGTGGCCCTCCTTGTTGATCAGACCCATGTTCCATGCATTTTGATAACTATTCTGTCAGGATGTAATTCCGTTTTGTAGCATACTTAGGTGTACACTTGAGTTGGATTGTGTGCATTTTATAAAAACACTTGACTTATAGAAGGATCATAGCCCTTGGGAAGACACAGTTGTGGGAAGTCGTGGTTGGCCCTCAACGCCGTTCAGGTCTTGGTTTTTGCTCCTTGTGCCACTGTTGGGTCGTAGGTCGCGTGATTTCAGCCTGAACAAAGTTAAATCTTTTTACATTTATCTATTTTATTTGTATTCTTTAAAAAAAAAAAAAGGTTATAAAGTACCCTAGAAATGTAGGGCTTGGTATAAATGATAATGAAGTGTTCTTACTAATTTTGTTGGATATAATGTTGGTATTATGTTTTTTCAAATTGTGAAATGATAGATGTATACATTGAATATCTATAGGTGAAAAAATAATAGGACTTCTGAGATTTGCTTTACTCAGACTAGAGAAAAAAAGAGGAGAGATGGCTGAATGCTTTGGCAGTGGGTATTCATCATTCGTGATTCTGTCTACTTTTGTGAAGTTTCGAAGTTTCTATGTAAAAAGTGGGGAGAAAAGAATTCCTGTCAACTTTAGGTCCCCAGTTGTCGGCTCACGTACTTGCCAAGTCCTTCCCCTGGCTAATGTCTGTAAGGAACTGGGAGGTTGAGCTAGACCAGCCCTCAGGTGGTCATGCTTTCTCCACAGGTGCGTGTGGGAATGTGTAAGTGTTTACATAGCTGAAATGAAAGTTTAAAGAAACAGTTCGTACTACAGGCATGACTCTGGCTTTTTGTTTTTTTTTTTAACTGCCCATTATGACCTACTAAATTGCTTTTATAACTCAGTTGATTCTATAGGTGTCCCAGCCATAATATGGGTTAACAGAGTGACTTTGGGCCTCTATACCTTGTTTTCTTTTCTCTCAGATAGTTGCCACCGAGAGTCTTGGGTGGCAATGTGGCGCCCTGGGGTGAGGAGGCCGGAAGACCACTGCAGAAGGTATCTGGTGGGGAGCAGATGTCAGGCTGTCAGGAGATGAGTCCAGAGTAACTGGCAGACATGAGTCTCATTTGTCTTCTGTTTGAAGAATTACCATTTATTTACTATCATGTGGTTATTACTTTTCTGCATTAGGAACTTTTATTCCCTGTTCTTCATTCAGGTTGGTAACCCACTGACCATGATCATTTAGATTCAGAAAGCACATCAAAATTTTAATAGTACTTTTCTGTTTCTGCCCTGAGTACCGTTGGAGAGGAAGATAGCGTAGAGAAAGGTATTTCGGTGACCAGTAGAGGTGCAAAGAAGCCACACTGGAATGAGAAGCACTGTCAGTCTTCTGCCCCGTGAGGTCAGGACAAGTGCCTTCTGTACCCTGTAGGTTTGGTCACTGCAGGTACAGAGGCCTTTTATTGCTTCATTTCTGTCAGCAATAATAATAACCCAGCTGCCCTGTCTTTGCCACTGCACTGTGGTCTGCACTGTCACCTGAGACATGGACAAGCATGTCCCCTTCTCAGAGTGGGGGGATCACCTGCTCGTGCCCCGTGTGGGCCGCAGACCGCGCGCCCTCTGGCCTTGGTGTGTGGTCGGACTTAGGGCTGAGCCGCGTGCCCAGCCTTCGCGCCGTCTCCTGACCCAGGAGTTTTGTGGGCACTCTCACTGCTCTGTTCGCTCTTATCCCTCAGTCCAAGGACAGGGGCTCTTCAAATGTGGTGCTCAGTTTTAAACGCTCCACAGTTGAAAGGAAGTTTAGATTTGGACCTGTCAATTTAGTGAGAATAAAAAGGACTTTTTTTTTTTTTTTAGATCTTGTGCCAGTGCCAAAAATGTTACAGTTTTTCCTCCTAAGTGTGCCCAAACAGTGGCAGTTTTCTGCTGGATTGTGTTAAGAATTAGGCTATTGGATTGCTGGCATTAGATGTGTGCAGTGCCATGAAAATAATCCTTCTTAATGAGTGCAGTAGAAAGTGGGAATTTGGGCTTTTGTTCAAGGCTTAGGATGGTGGACTGCAGTGTGTGTCTTGTAACACAGGAAGTGGAAAGAATAGTTGAGTTCTGAAAGGGAGGAAAACAGTTGGTCTGACTCTGTTGTGTTCTTCAGGGAAACCTGGTGTGGGAGTCAGCCACTTGGGGTGGGAGCTGCTGTTTCACCTGTGTTGTTACTTATGACAGTGAGAAGAAGAGAGAAACTTGTATTTGAATCTTTATTCTTCATTCTGTAGTTTGAAATTACACACACTTTTCCCTCAGATACCTAATACGCTTCTGTGGGTTGTTACAGTAACTCTGCAGTCTGGTGTGGTTTAGAATATTCCATTTTCTCATTGTTGTTTACACGGTAGGGATACTGTTTTATTAATTTAATGCCTTCGACAGACCTGTGTGTTAGGTTTGTTATCCTCCTTGTCACACGTGAGAAGTTGTTCTGGGTCTGACTGTCTAGTGAGGGCTGCTCAGTCGTGTCAGACTTGTGTCCAACTCTTTGTGACCCATGGACGAGCCATGGTATTCCCCGGGCAAGAATACTGGAGTGGGGCTTCCCTGGTGGTCCAGTGGGTAGAGAGTCTGCCTTGTAGTGCAAGGGGCACCAGTTCGATCCCTGGCCCGGGAAGATCCCATGTACTGCGGAGTGGCTGGACTGGTGTGTCTGGTTGCGAGCCAGTGCTCTGGAGTGCATGTGCCCAGAGCTGGTGCTCTGCGACAAGAGAGGCCACTGCGATGGAAGCCCCACACAGGCCGAAGAATAAAGATGGATGAATAATACAAATTTAAAAAAAAAATTAAAAAAAAAAAAAAAGAATACTGGAGTGGGTAGCCTGTCCCTTCTCCAGGGAATCTTCCCGGCCCAGGAGTCAGCCGGAGTCTCCTGCATTGCAGGCAGATTCTTTACCAGCTGAGCATGTTATTACTGCCTGTAGACATGTCACTTTCAGTTTTGTTCTGAGATATGCACAGTATCTGAAGCAAACCTGCCCAGGGCAATCTGACGTCAGACCTATTTCAGTGCTGTCCTATGGCTCCTTTTTCCAAATAATTGTGCATTTTTAGCCCCACTTGAAGGGGAGTATACCGCCTCAGTCTGCTTCCCCCATCCCTCCCCCAAACATTTTAAAGGGTTTTAACTTTTATTATGTATTTATTTATTTGGCTGCACTGAATCTTTGATCATCACTGTGGTATGTAGGCTCTAGTTCCCTGATCAGGAATAAAACCCAGGCCCCCTGCATTGGAAACATGAAGCCTTAGCCACAGAACCACCAGGAAGTCCCTGCCCAAGTATTTTATTATGAGAAGTTTTGAATACACCAGACTTAGAGGAATTTTGTACCAAATACCCGTATGTCCACTGTATTCTACCATTAATGTTTGCTGTATTTGTTTTATCCCATATCTACCCATCTCCTCAACCTTATACCCATCCATCAACCCATTTTATTTTTCGGATACAAATTTCAAAGTAAATTGCAGACATGAGTTCACTTTGATCTAAACACTTCATACATATCATGAACTAGAGTTCAATATTGGCTTATAGTTTTCTTTTGCTGTAAAATTTACGTATGGTGAAATGTATGTATCTTAAATGTGCACTAGGTAGGGACTTCCCTGGTGGTCTAGTGGTTAAGAATCTGCCTTCTAGTGTACGGGATTCAGGTTCGATCCCTCATCAGGGAATTAAGATCAGCATACCACAGGGCAACTAAGCTTGTGAATTGCCACTAAGACCAAATGCAGGCAAAATTAAATATTTAAAAAACTGAAAAAGTGACATATTTCCCTCTTAGGACGTTTTTGTTTTTTGAATGTACATTAGCTAAATTTAGATAAAAGCATACACCAGTGTAAGCCACACACCTGCCAAGAAATAGACCGTAACTATCAATCAGAAAAGTTTCTCTGTATGTCTTTTTTAAAAATTATTTATGTATTTATTTATTTTTGGCTATTCTGTGTTTTCTCTGCTGCTGGAGGCTCTTCTCTAGCTGCATGGAGTAGGGACTCCTCTCTAGTTGAGATGAGCAGGCTTCTTGTAGTGACCTCTCTTGTTGTATAACTCAGGCTCTAGGTCACATGGGCTTCAATAGTTGTGTCTTACGGGCTCAATAGTTGCCACTCCAAGGCTCTAAAGCACAGGCTCAATGGGTATGGCTTATGGGCTTAGTTGCTTTGCAGCATGTGGAATCTTTCCAGATCAGGGATCGAACTTGTGTCTCCTGCATTGGCAGGTGAACTCTTCATCACTGAGCAATCAGGAAAGCCCTCCCTTGTACGTTTTAAAAAGTCCCTTTCTGGGCTTCCCTGGTGGTCCAGTGGGTAAAGAGTCCTCCTTGTAGTACAGGGGGCACTGGTTCGATCCCTGGCCCCGGAGGATCTCACATGAGGAGGAGCGGCTGAACTGGTGTGTCCAATTACCAGCCAGTGCTCTGGAGAGCATGCTCCCAAGCCGGTGCTCTGCAACGAGAGGGGCCGCTGTGATGGGAGGCCCACATATACCAAAGAATAAAGATGGATGAAAAATAAACAATGACTTAGAGGCAAAAGTCCCTTTCCCAGGCAAGCATTGTTTTGTTCTTTTTCCACTATAGATTATTACTGTTGGAATTCATTTTCAGTAAGGATTAGTGCTACTTAGGTTAATTTTATCAGATGGATTCATATAACACAGATATATTCTTCTTATGTGCAAGGGTCTCTTTACTCAGCCTGATGTTTTTGAGATGCATACATTGTGTGTATATCAATTATTGCTGAGGCCTAAATTGAGGAAAGTAGGGGAAACCAGTAGGCCATTTAGGTATGATCTAGATCAAATCCGTTATGATTATATAGTGGAGGTGACAAATAGATTCAAGGTATTAAATCTGGTAGACAGAGTGCCTGAAGAACTATGGACAGAGGTTTGTAACGTTATATGGGAGATGATGCCCAAACCCATACTGAAGGAAAAGAAGTGCAAAAAGACAAAGTGGTTGTCTGAGGAAGCCTTACAAATAGGTAAGAAAAGAGAAGGAGCGAAAGGCAAAGGAGAAAGGGGAAAGATATACCCAACTGAATGCAGTTCCAAAGAGTAGCAAGGAGAGTTAAGAAGGCCTTCTTACGTAAACAGTGCAAAGAAATTGAGGAAAACAATAGAATGGGAAAGACTAGAGATCTCTTCAAGAAAATTGGAGATACCAAGGGAACATTTCATGCAGGGATGGGTATGATAAAGGACAGAAAAGGCAAGGACCTAACAGAAGCAGAAGAGATTAAGAAGAGGTGGCAAGGACACACAGAATTACAAAAAAGGTCTTTGAAAACCTATACTGTCATATGTTAAAAACAGATATTGTCATTGCACTGTGGGAATAGGGGATCCTCCAGGGTGCTGTGCCAGGGACTGGAGGGGTGGGGTGGGGGACCAGGAGGGAGGTGGAAGAGGCAGGGGCCAGGGATATACATATGAAAACAGGGGCACTGGTTCGATCCCTGGCCCCGGAGGACCGCAGGGGCTACCAGCCAGTGCTCTGGAGAGCATGCTCCCAAGCCGGTGCTCTGCAACGAGAGGGGCCGCTGTGATGGGAGGCCCACATATACCAAAGAATAAAGATGGATGAAAAATAAACAATGACTTAGAGGCAAAAGTCCCTTTCCCAGGCAAGCATTGTTTTGTTCTTTTTCCACTATAGATTATTACTGTTGGAATTCATTTTCAGTAAGGATTAGTGCTACTTAGGTTAATTTTATCAGATGGATTCATATAACACAGATATATTCTTCTTATGTGCAAGGGTCTCTTTACTCAGCCTGATGTTTTTGAGATGCATACATTGTGTGTATATCAATTATTGCTGAGGCCTAAATTGAGGAAAGTAGGGGAAACCAGTAGGCCATTTAGGTATGATCTAGATCAAATCCGTTATGATTATATAGTGGAGGTGACAAATAGATTCAAGGTATTAAATCTGGTAGACAGAGTGCCTGAAGAACTATGGACAGAGGTTTGTAACGTTATATGGGAGATGATGCCCAAACCCATACTGAAGGAAAAGAAGTGCAAAAAGACAAAGTGGTTGTCTGAGGAAGCCTTACAAATAGGTAAGAAAAGAGAAGGAGCGAAAGGCAAAGGAGAAAGGGGAAAGATATACCCAACTGAATGCAGTTCCAAAGAGTAGCAAGGAGAGTTAAGAAGGCCTTCTTACGTAAACAGTGCAAAGAAATTGAGGAAAACAATAGAATGGGAAAGACTAGAGATCTCTTCAAGAAAATTGGAGATACCAAGGGAACATTTCATGCAGGGATGGGTATGATAAAGGACAGAAAAGGCAAGGACCTAACAGAAGCAGAAGAGATTAAGAAGAGGTGGCAAGGACACACAGAATTACAAAAAAGGTCTTTGAAAACCTATACTGTCATATGTTAAAAAAACAGATATTGTCATTGCACTGTGGGAATAGGGGATCCTCCAGGGGTGCTGTGCCAGGGACTGGAGGGGTGGGGTGGGGGGGACCAGGAGGGAGGTGGAAGAGGCAGGGGGCCAGGGATATACATATGACTAATCTGGGAATATATATATATATATATATCTGTAAACAACAAAACTCTGTAAAAATAAAAAGTAAAATAATAAAAAAAAAAAGGTCTTAAGGACCCATATAACCACAGTGGTGTGCTCACTCATCTAGAGTGGTCACTTCACATCCTGGGTGTATGAAGTCAAGTGGGCCTTAAGAAGCATTACTATAAACAAAGGTAGTAGAGGTGATGGAATTCCAACTGAGCTATTTCAAATCCTAAAAGATGATGCTGTTAAAGTGCTGCACTCAGTATGCCAGCAAATATAGAAAACTCAGCAATGGCCACAGTACTGGAAAAGTTCAGTTTTCATTCCAGTCCAAAAGAAGGGCAATGCCAAAGAATGTTCAAACTACTGCACAGTTGCACTCATTTCACATGCTAGCAAGGTAATGCTCGAAATCCTTGAAGCTAGGCTTCAGCAGTGTATGAACTGATAACTTGAGATGCACAAGCTGGATTTAGAAGAGGCAGAGGAACCAGAGATCAAATTGCCAGTGTCCTTTGGATCATAGAGGAAGCAAGGGAATTCCAGAAAAACATCTGCTTCCGCTTCTTTGACTCACTAAAGCCTTTGTGTGGATCACAATGAACTGGAAAATTCTGAAAGAGATGGGAATACCAGACTACCTTACTTGTCTCTTGAGAAACCTGTGTGCAGGTCAAGAAGCAACAGTCAGAACCGGAGATGGGACAAGAGACTGGTTCCAGATTGGGAAAGGAGTATGTCAGGGCTGTATATTGTCACCCTGTTTATTTAACTTATATGCAGAGTACATCATGAGAAATGCTGGGCTGGCTGAATCACAAGCTATAATTAAGAATGCCCAGAAAAATATCAGTAATCTCAAAGATGCAGATGATACCACTGTCATGGCAGAAAGCAAAGAGGAACCAAAGAGCCTCTTGATAAAGGTGAAAGAGGAGAGTGAAAAAGCTGGCTTAAAACTTAGCAATCACAAAACTAAGATTGGGCTTCCCCTGGTGGTCCAGTGGGTAAGGACACCGCCTTGCAGTGCAAGGGGCGCCGGTTCGATCCCTGGCCTGGGAAGATCCCATGTGCCGCGGAGTGGCTGGACCAATGTGTCCAATTACCGAGCCGGAGCTCTGGCGCGCGTGTGCCCAGAGCCAGTGCTCTGCGACGACAGGGGCCACCGTGATGGGAGGCCCACAGGAGCCAAAGAACAAAGACGGATGAAAATAGAGAAATGAAAGACCAATAGAAGTGGCCCGCCCATCCCCCTCCCTCCCCATCCACCCCCCAAAAAAGATAAATAAATAAATTAATTAATTAAAACAAACAAACAAAAAAACTAAGATTATGGCATCCAGTGCTGTCACTTCATTGCAAACAGATGGGAGAAAAGTGGAAACAGTGACAGATTTTCTTTTCTTGAGCTCCAAAATGACTGTGGACAGTGACTGCACCCATGAAACTAAGAAATGCTTGCTCCTTGGAATAAAAGCTATGACAAACCTAGACAGTGTATTAAAAAGCTGAGCTATCACTTTGTCGACAAAGGTCTGTATAGTTAAAACTATGGTTTTACCAGTAGTCATGTTAGAAGAGGCAGAGGAACCAGAGATCAAATTGCCAGTGTCCTTTGGATCATAGAGGAAGCAAGGGAATTCCAGAAAAACATCTGCTTCCGCTTCTTTGACTCACTAAAGCCTTTGTGTGGATCACAATGAACTGGAAAATTCTGAAAGAGATGGGAATACCAGACTACCTTACTTGTCTCTTGAGAAACCTGTGTGCAGGTCAAGAAGCAACAGTCAGAACCGGAGATGGGACAAGAGACTGGTTCCAGATTGGGAAAGGAGTATGTCAGGGCTGTATATTGTCACCCTGTTTATTTAACTTATATGCAGAGTACATCATGAGAAATGCTGGGCTGGCTGAATCACAAGCTATAATTAAGAATGCCCAGAAAAATATCAGTAATCTCAAAGATGCAGATGATACCACTGTCATGGCAGAAAGCAAAGAGGAACCAAAGAGCCTCTTGATAAAGGTGAAAGAGGAGAGTGAAAAAGCTGGCTTAAAACTTAGCAATCACAAAACTAAGATTGGGCTTCCCCTGGTGGTCCAGTGGGTAAGGACACCGCCTTGCAGTGCAAGGGGCGCCGGTTCGATCCCTGGCCTGGGAAGATCCCATGTGCCGCGGAGTGGCTGGACCAATGTGTCCAATTACCGAGCCGGAGCTCTGGCGCGCGTGTGCCCAGAGCCAGTGCTCTGCGACGACAGGGGCCACCGTGATGGGAGGCCCACAGGAGCCAAAGAACAAAGACGGATGAAAATAGAGAAATGAAAGACCAATAGAAGTGGCCCGCCCATCCCCCTCCCTCCCCATCCACCCCCCAAAAAAGATAAATAAATAAATTAATTAATTAAAACAAACAAACAAAAAAACTAAGATTATGGCATCCAGTGCTGTCACTTCATTGCAAACAGATGGGAGAAAAGTGGAAACAGTGACAGATTTTCTTTTCTTGAGCTCCAAAATGACTGTGGACAGTGACTGCACCCATGAAACTAAGAAATGCTTGCTCCTTGGAATAAAAGCTATGACAAACCTAGACAGTGTATTAAAAAGCTGAGCTATCACTTTGTCGACAAAGGTCTGTATAGTTAAAACTATGGTTTTACCAGTAGTCATGTTTGGATGTAAAAGTTGGACCATAAAGAAGGCTGAGTGCCAAAGAATCGATATTTTTGAATTGAAGTGCTAGAGAAGACCTTTGAGAGTCCCTTGGACAGCAAGGAGATCACCCAAACCAGTTATTCCTACCGGAAATCAACCCTGAATATTCATTGGAAGGACTGTTGCTGAGACTCCAATACTTTGGCCATCTGATAAGAAAAGCTGACTCATTGGAAAAGACCCTGTTGCTGGGAAAGACTGGGGGCAAGAGGAGAAGGTGTGCAGAGGATGAGGTGGTTGAATAGCATCATGACTCAATCGACGTGTGTTTGCACAAACTTTGCAAGATAGTGAAGGACAGGGAAGCCTGACATGCTGCAGTCCGTGGCGTTGGAGTCAGACATGACTTAGTGACTGAACAAGAGTATCAGTAATCTGTTTTAGGTATATACCTCAATTTGTTTTTTGTCACCTGTCGTATATTTGGGTTCTTTTTAGTTTTGTATTATATTGAAAAGCTTCTATGAACATCTGTGAATGACTCGTTGTGTGGACATATGTTGTCATTTCTCTTGGCCAGATACCTGATAATGGAATTACCCTGTTATATAGTAGCTATAGGTTTAACTTTATAAAACGCTGCCAAGCTATTTACGGCTGAATTTTTGTCTGCTAATTCTATCAGTTATTGAGAGAGGGGGAAGAGGGGATGTTAAAATCTCCAGTTATTGTTTTAGATTTGCTTGTTTCTCCCTGTAGATCTGTTTGTTTTGGTTTTGTGTAGTTTTGAAACTTTGTTCTCTTAAGTACATGCACATTTAGGATTACTGTGCCTTGAACTGGTTCTTTTTCATTTTGAAATGACCATCTTTATTTCTGGTAATCCTTTTTTTAAAATCTGTTTTGTCTAATATTAATATAGCCATACCAGCTGCATGTTTGCATGTTGTATCTTTCTCTTTTAAAATTTTCAGCTACTCTGGGTCCTTGCTGCCTGCGGGCTCCTCTAGTTGTGACGCACAGACTTAGTTGCCCTGCAGCTTGTGGGATCTTAGTTTCCCAAGCAGGAATCAGACCTATGTCCCTTGCATTGTAAAGTGGATTC
The DNA here is from genome assembly GCA_022376925.1 of Tragulus kanchil. NCBI lineage: Eukaryota > Metazoa > Chordata > Mammalia > Artiodactyla > Tragulidae > Tragulus > Tragulus kanchil. The sequence continues at coordinate 51,592,459 of JAIOJX010000030.1, forward strand.
TTAACCACTGAACCACCAGGGAAGTACCCCAGAGCTGTTTTTATCGTAATTACCAGGGGCAGAAAAACCCGTTGCAGCACATTCTGTAGTTAGTATTTTATCACCTGGAATACTCTGGGTAGAAGACATTCCGCAGCCATGAATTTCCCAGAGCACCAAGTCCCTGCCTGGGCAGTCCTTATTTCCAGAGACTCCGCAGTGCTGCATTCCTTTTGGATCCTGGAACCCTCTGTCTGCCTTGTCTTATCGAACGCCCACTTTCAGCAGTGGGATGTATTCTTCCATTTTTGCATCTCACACACCGAGGGCTAAGTCAATGGCACGCGTGATTGATTCCTTCCAGGCCTATCTGGTGAGTTCTGTTGGTTTTATTTCTTCACTTATTTACTCATTTTCTTTGATTCCCAGTTCTTGCTCCTCTTTCAAGCCCCCTCCTCCATCGACAACCATCCTTACCTGTTTCAGGCAGGTCCTTTTGATTGTGCACACCCTTGTAAAATGTGTGTTGTTTTGGTGTGTGTGTGTTTTTTTTTTTTTTTTCTTTTTGTTTTGGTGTGTTTTTAAGAGTCTTTTTAGTTTGAAATAATTTCAGACTTCAGAAAGATTGCAAAACTAAGAATTTCTGTAAGGGTTCCCAGAAACTCAGAGTTAGCGCTGAGGTGGTGGCCATCAGTCTGCCTCAACTCCCACAAGAATGAAGCCTGCTGTCACTTGGTGCGTGCTGGCTGTGGGAGAGTTCAGACAGTGAAGGCGAACTGACTTTTGTTTTGTTCCTGGGGGGCAGAGCTTTCTTCCGAAGGGCACTGGTGATATCTGAGGCAGTAGGTGGGAGCCATCGGTTGCGGCAACACAGTCAGGCCTACTTGCCCTGCCAGGTTGTGTGGGGACAGTGGCCCTGCTGTTGGAGAGCTTCGTAAACCAGTGGCTTCTGTTACCCCAACTTGATAGAACCTTGGTGGAACCTTGGTCCCGCACATGGGTTCAGTCGTACATCTTGACCCCTGTAAGTCTCCCAGCCACTCTTGCCATGCATTGGCAGGGTTTGCCATGCAGGGTCATCTACAGTAGCCTCTGGGACCTCCCATCAGTGCCTCTGCAGTTATATGGGCTGTTGAAGGCAGCCAGTGCCGCTCACGAGGAGGAGCAACAGTCAGTGTTTAGGTCAAGAACACAGGAATATGCAGGCCGTTGGGGAATCAAGCTCCCGGACCTTGTGTTCTACCTCACATACCTCCCCCTCCAAGCTCCCACATCGCAGTCGGGGCTCTTGTATCAGTTGCAGACGTTTCGCTCCCAGTTGCTCCACAGCCTCCCTAGCCAACTTAGCTTGACTTTTCCCTTTGTCCTGTTGGAACTCCAGCCTATAACAGAAGATCCTATTTACAATGACAAATACATACTTTAGGGTTAAATTAACAGAAACATCCAGGGAAATCCTTGGTGGTCTGGTGATTAAAAACTGCCAAGGGTGGAGTTCTGTTGGTTTTATTTCTTCACTTATTTACTCATTTTCTTTGATTCCCAGTTCTTGCTCCTCTTTCAAGCCCCCTCCTCCATCGACAACCATCCTTACCTGTTTCAGGCAGGTCCTTTTGATTGTGCACACCCTTGTAAAATGTGTGTTGTTTTGGTGTGTGTGTGTTTTTTTTTTTTTTTTCTTTTTGTTTTGGTGTGTTTTTAAGAGTCTTTTTAGTTTGAAATAATTTCAGACTTCAGAAAGATTGCAAAACTAAGAATTTCTGTAAGGGTTCCCAGAAACTCAGAGTTAGCGCTGAGGTGGTGGCCATCAGTCTGCCTCAACTCCCACAAGAATGAAGCCTGCTGTCACTTGGTGCGTGCTGGCTGTGGGAGAGTTCAGACAGTGAAGGCGAACTGACTTTTGTTTTGTTCCTGGGGGGCAGAGCTTTCTTCCGAAGGGCACTGGTGATATCTGAGGCAGTAGGTGGGAGCCATCGGTTGCGGCAACACAGTCAGGCCTACTTGCCCTGCCAGGTTGTGTGGGGACAGTGGCCCTGCTGTTGGAGAGCTTCGTAAACCAGTGGCTTCTGTTACCCCAACTTGATAGAACCTTGGTGGAACCTTGGTCCCGCACATGGGTTCAGTCGTACATCTTGACCCCTGTAAGTCTCCCAGCCACTCTTGCCATGCATTGGCAGGGTTTGCCATGCAGGGTCATCTACAGTAGCCTCTGGGACCTCCCATCAGTGCCTCTGCAGTTATATGGGCTGTTGAAGGCAGCCAGTGCCGCTCACGAGGAGGAGCAACAGTCAGTGTTTAGGTCAAGAACACAGGAATATGCAGGCCGTTGGGGAATCAAGCTCCCGGACCTTGTGTTCTACCTCACATACCTCCCCCTCCAAGCTCCCACATCGCAGTCGGGGCTCTTGTATCAGTTGCAGACGTTTCGCTCCCAGTTGCTCCACAGCCTCCCTAGCCAACTTAGCTTGACTTTTCCCTTTGTCCTGTTGGAACTCCAGCCTATAACAGAAGATCCTATTTACAATGACAAATACATACTTTAGGGTTAAATTAACAGAAACATCCAGGGAAATCCTTGGTGGTCTGGTGATTAAAACTCCATGCTTTCACTGCCAAGGGTGCGGGTTCAATCCCTGGTCACAGAACTAAGATTCCAAAAACTGTGTGACATGGCCAAAAAAGAAAAAATTAACAGGAACATCCAAAATACCTATCAGAGAAACTCCTGAAACACACAACCATGGACTTAAAGGAGTGGAAGACACCTTACATTTGGGTAGATAGCAGCGTCATAACTGTGTCAGCTCTCCTTGAGTTAATTTGCAGTGTGATCCCAGTAACAGTACCATCGGACTCTTTAATGGAATGACACCACTTGACTTAAAGCTCATTTGTGTTATGAACAGGCAAGAACAATGTCTGAAACAGAAGAAAAATGAGGGAACAACCCCAGGTGGGATCATGCCGTCAAGCCCCTAGTGAGAGTTGTGGGGTTGTCCTGGAATAAGCTGCAGGAAGGGGGAAGAATACAGAAACAGACCTCCCTCCATGGGGAGACTAAGCACACAGTACAGTGGGTGGTGTTTTGTAGCAGTGGGGAGATCTGATGGATGGGTGGTGATGGGTTAACTGGACAAGTGTATGGAATAGGATGAAATCTGATCCATCCTTCCTGGACTAGAGTGAGCCAGCAAGTAGTTCAGAGATTTAAATAGAAGTAAAGATAATTAAGCCCTAGAGCTACTAGGCAAAAAATGTGGGTGAATTTTTCAATGATCCGGGAGCTAAAGAACCTTTCTTAACTGTTATTAAAAAAATCAGAGCAATGAGGGGGAAAAACAGAAGATCTGATAGCATAAACATAGCAAAGGAAAAATGCTTCCCAGGTGACCCAGTGGTTAATAATTCGCCTACATTACAGGCAACCCCATTTCGTCCCTGGGTCGGGAAGATCTGGAGAAACGAGTGGCAACCCACTCCAGTATTCTTGCCTGGGAAAGCGCATGGACAGAGGAGCCTGATGGGCTAAAGTCCATGGGGTCACAAAAGAGTTGGACTGGGACTTCCTTGGGGGCCCAGTGGTTGAGACTCTTGTGTTCCCAATGCAGGGGGCCCAGGTTCAATCCCTGGTCAGGGAACTAGATCCCATATGCCACAACTAAGACCCAGTGCAGCCAAATAAATAAATAAATAATTAAAAACATAAAAGTTTTTTTTTTTTTTTAAAAGAAGAGTTGGACTTAGCAACTAAATGACAGCAAGTGAAGGAAAAAAACAAGTTAAGAAAAAAATATTTGCAACTTATAAAACAGAAAGTAATTATTCTGAATGTAAGATGCTTCTAAAAATAGGAAAGACAAAGGCTGAATACCTGAGAGGAAAAAAACAAGAGATGGGACCAGACTGAAAAAGAAACTCAGATGACTTTTAAATGTGTAAAAAGGCGACACAGACCTCTTGCATAATAAGAGAAATGTAAATTAAGACCACACACACAAAAGAGCCACCCGGTCTTACCTTTCAGGACAGTGGAAATCCCTGCTTGGTCAGGTGTATGGAACTGGCCAGCACAGGCCTGACAGCTTGTAAGGGGCAATGCTGAACTCTGATGCCCCGACTGACCCAGCATCCCACTCCAGAAACATCCTCCAAGAAAACACTGGCAAAAACAGAAAGCAGTTTGTGCACCAGGCTAAGCACACAGTACAGTGGGTGGTGTTTTGTAGCAGTGGGGAGATCTGATGGAAACTGGACAAGTGTATGGAATAGGATGAAATCTGATCCATCCTTCCTGGACTAGAGTGAGCCAGCAAGTAGTTCAGAGATTTAAATAGAAGTAAAGATAATTAAGGCCTAGAGTTGCTATGGAAAAAATGTGGGTGAATTTTTCAATGATCCGGGAGCTAAAGAACCTTTCTTAACTGTTATTAAAAAAATCAGAGCAATGAGGGGGAAAAACAGAAGATCTGATAGCATAAACATAGCAAAGGAAAAATGCTTCCCAGGTGACCCAGTGGTTAATAATTCGCCTACATTACAGGCAACCCCATTTCGTCCCTGGGTCGGGAAGATCTGGAGAAACGAGTGGCAACCCACTCCAGTATTCTTGCCTGGGAAAGCGCATGGACAGAGGAGCCTGATGGGCTAAAGTCCATGGGGTCACAAAAGAGTTGGACTGGGACTTCCTTGGGGGCCCAGTGGTTGAGACTCTTGTGTTCCCAATGCAGGGGGCCCAGGTTCAATCCCTGGTCAGGGAACTAGATCCCATATGCCACAACTAAGACCCAGTGCAGCCAAATAAATAAATAAATAATTAAAAACATAAAAGTTTTTTTTTTTTTTTTTTTTAAAAGAAGAGTTGGACTTAGCAACTAAATGACAGCAAGTGAAGGAAAAAAACAAGTTAAGAAAAAAATATTTGCAACTTATAAAACAGAAAGTAATTATTCTGAATGTAAGATGCTTCTAAAAATAGGAAAGACAAAGGCTGAATACCTGAGAGGAAAAAAACAAGAGATGGGACCAGACTGAAAAAGAAACTCAGATGACTTTTAAATGTGTAAAAAGGCGACACAGACCTCTTGCATAATAAGAGAAATGTAAATTAAGACCACACACACAAAAGAGCCACCCGGTCTTACCTTTCAGGACAGTGGAAATCCCTGCTTGGTCAGGTGTATGGAACTGGCCAGCACAGGCCTGACAGCTTGTAAGGGGCAATGCTGAACTCTGATGCCCCGACTGACCCAGCATCCCACTCCAGAAACATCCTCCAAGAAAACACTGGCAAAAACAGAAAGCAGTTTGTGCACCAGGCTGTTTGTTTTGGCCGCTTTCCATCCCTAGGGTGTAGGCTCACTGTGGAACATCCACAAAGCAGGGAAGGAGGCAGCCTGTAGCCACAAATCCGCACTTGTATGTGTATCTGAACGCTGTGATCACGCTGTGATCAATCTTAGATGATTATCTAGAGGGGCGGTTGTGACCTCTCAGTGTGGGTCTTGTGAGTTTGGAACCATGCGGTGTTTTACAGTATTACAAGTTGAATCCAAACATTAAAAAAAAATCACTTAAAAGAAGTCAGAAGCATTTATAAAAATGACAAAAGCAAACAAAAGACAGAACCCCACAAAGGAGTTGTTCCAAGTAATTAAATCATGGAAATTTGGCAGCAGGTCGGCAGTGAGACATGTACTAAGGGCAAGAAAAACTACAAAGAAACTTTAAACAGATTGTTCTCAGTAATCATTTTATTAGTAATAATACTGGTATTGTTATTTTGCAACTGTTACATATGTTTTAAGATTTGTGGAGCTATAATTGACATTAGCAACATGATTCACTGGCTTTCGTCATAGGAGAAATGGGTGAGTACAGAGAATACCAAAGAAGGTAACCAATAGCCCTGTAATCCTAAACTTGAATTGGAAGTATCTCTATGAACTCTTGAGGTTTTTCTCTTAAACACAAAGTGCTGTTTCCTTGCTCACTCGCTTTCGCACAAAGCTCCAGGAGGCAGCAGCGCCCTGGGTGAGGGGTGGTGGACTGAGGCAGCTCTCTGCCATGGAAGCAGCAGTGTCCCTCGGAGCAGTGGCAGATTCCAGATGAGAGAGGCCGCCGTTGGCCAGGGATGGGACACGGGGAGCAACCGTGAGATGATGACTCATGGACTGTTTTACCTTGAGCGAGTCCAAGGAACCAGCGTTGCTTTGAAAGCTACAGCCAAAGAGATGGGGTGACGCCCTTAGCTTGACTCCTCTGAACGATAAGTATCTCAGGGTGACCAAATAGTCGAGGAGAGAAAAGGCCGTTTTTTTTTTTTTTAAACATTTATTTTTTATTTATTTATCTTTCGAGGGGTGGGGTGGGGAGGGAGGGAGACGGGCGGGCCACTTCTATTGATCTTTCATTTGTCCACTTTCATCCGTCTTTGTTCTTTGGCTCCTGTGGGCCTCCCATCGCAGTGGCGTCTGTCGTTGCAGAGCACCGGCTCTGGGCGCATGCGCCCCAGAGCTCCGGCTCTGTAATTGGACAGGTCAGTCCAGCCGCTCCGCGGCACGTGGGATCTTCCCAGGCCAGGGCTCGAACCGGCGCCCCTTGCACTGCAAGGCGGTGTCCTTACCCACTGGACCACCAGGGGAAGCCCTGAAAAGGCCTTTTTATGTAAATGTTTCTGCTCATAAAAGAAGAAGGAATGGTGGACTTAAGACTGTTGAAAAATATCATATCCAAATATGAGACAAAGGGGCCAGGCCATAGCCGTCAGCGGCAGGAGACTGCCCAATGTCACGTGGCCCCTGATGGAAGCATTCTGGCCAACAACATCATACTTGTTTAGATGAAGCCTTATAGTCCACTCCCTCAGCTGCTTTTATGGATGCTGTTCTCTGCAGATACCTCTAAATCCTCTAGAATTTAAGCACCCATCCAGGCTTTCCCTTTCCCCCTGAGCTCCCTAGCTTTTCTCTTCTATGCTCACCCTGGTGATCCTTGCACCTGGATCAAGCAGGACAGGTAGGCTTACATGTGCAGCCAGTGGACTTCCTGTAGTTTCCTCTGTTTCCCTGGGCAACTTTGGGACTTCAGAAGGGCTGTGTGTGTGCAGGGGGACCTGGTGGGGAGCAGGCAGCAGACTCAGGCCCCACAGTCACCAAGATAAGATATGGGGACGGCTCTGCATCCTGAGGTCTCTGTCTCTTGGTTCCCTTTCCCTCAGGAGGCCATCTGTCCTGCTCTGCAGGGACAGCTTTCAGACAGAAGGCGAAATCAGAGCCAGATGGTACCTGTGGTGCCTTGTGTCTAAAGAGAGAGCCCAGTCAATACCAGATGTTTGTTCAAACAATCTTAGTGCAGTCCTACTTGCCCGTTTTACTGCATTCTCTTCATCTGTGGCATGTGTGGTAGTAATTGAGGCATAAAATTACTGTTCTGAACCAGTCTTCAGAATCCAGAAATAGTAAACTTTGTTACAGTTTGAATTGAACCTATGAAATAGACATTTTTATGGACAGAAAACTGTTGAAGGATGAGTGCTTTGATTTGATCAGATCTAATCTTAGTATATCTGACATTAGTAACACTGTATTTGTTATGTTTTGAGCAGTGACTATGTATAGTCACTATTTAACCAAAACAGTTAATTAAGTAGTCCCTTCTATTAGCAACCATTCTGAAATATCTAGAGAGTGTAAGGGTGTTCACCATCAACAAAGCCAGTTTCCACATAGAAAAGACTTACGGACATCGGCGTGAGGGAGGGGACTATGCTGTGGGACTAAGGGAACTCAAGCGGTGACCTGGAGGGGTGGGATGGGAGGGAGGTGTGGGGAGGCTTGGGAGGGGAAGCATATGTATGCCTGTGGCAGATTCAGGTTGACGTTTGGCAGCAAACCACACAACTCTGTAAAAAATACATTAAAAAAAAGCCAAAAAAATAACTAGTTTCCCTTTTCAGGATCAGATTTGACCTCGAAGAAGTTAAAGTGAGCTTGCCCAGGGACAGACTGTTTTCAGTTTCAAAGTTGTATCTCAAACTCAAGAGTCCTAGAGGCAAGTAGAGGCTTTTGTAGGCTGATGGTCATGGAGGTGTACTCGGTCTAGGTCCCCCTGGACTGTTGTGCCCTGAAGCAGACAATGGAGGCCTGAAACAGCCCTGTTGGTGGCTCCCACCTCATGGGTGACACTGCCTGGTCAGGAGGGGGAGCTCCAGCAGAGCTCTCAGCTTGCTCGCTCACTCTGTCATTTGGTTATGCCAGAACCATTGGACTTCCAAAATGATGTCCTTCAGCTGACTGCATTGTATTGGCTAGACATGTGGGGAGGCCACCCATGGACTCTGCATGTTAGAGGTGATAAGGAATATGTGTTATTTTTTTCTTTTTAATTTTTATTTTACTTTTAGCTTTTACAGAGTTTTGTTGTTTACAGATATGTGTGTTCCCAGATTAGTCATATGTATACCCCCCCATCCCAACCCTCCAGACCGTCGCACAGCACCCCTACAGGATCCCCTTTTCTCACAGTGAAATGACTATAGCTATTTTCTCCACATATGATAGTGCTACTATCATATGTGATAGTATCACATGATATACTATCATGCTACTTCCTTTACGCCTCCCACCCACTGTTCCTTCCCCACAATGTCCATATGTCCACTGTCCATGTCTGTTTTTCCATTGCTTCACTGATGTGCCATCATCACCATCCTACTAGATTCCATATATATGTGTTAGTATATTGTACTTGTCTTTCTCTTTTTGACTTATTTCACTTTTTATGATACATTCTAGATCCCAGCCACCTCATTAGGGCTGATTCTTCTGCATTTCTTTTTTTTTTTTTTTATTTATTTATTATTTATTTTTGTACATGTATGTTCCCAGATCATTCATATGCATATCCCTTAACCCTCCCCCCACCCAGTTCCCCCCCTCCCATCCCTCCAGACCATCGCTCCAAGTGGTTGTAGATACTCCTATTCCCCTTCTGCATTTCTTTTTACAGCTGTGTGGTATTCCATTGTATATATGTACCAGAGCTTCTGTATCCATTCATTCGTCGATGGACATCTAGGTCGCTTTCATGTTCTAGCTATTGTATAGAGAGCTGCAATGAACATTGGGGTGCAGGTGCTTCTTTCAGTTTTGATTTCATCAGGGTATAAGCCTAATAGTGGGATTGCTGGGTCATATGATGCTTCTATTTTCAGTTTTTTAAGGAATCTCCATACTGTCTTCCATAGAGGCTGTATGAATTTACATTCCCACCAGCAATGCAAGAGTGTTCCCTTTTCTCCACACCCTCTCCAGCATTTGTTGTCTGTAGATTTCTTGATAATGGCCATTCTGACTGGTGTGAGGTGCTATCTCATTGTAGTTTTGATTTGCATTTCTCTAATAATAAGTGAGGTTGAGCATCGTTTCGTATGTTTTTTGAGCATCTGTATGTCCTCTTTGGAGAGGTGTCTGTTTAGGTCCTTTTCCCATTTTTTGGTTGGGTTGTTCATTTTTCCGACTGAGTTGTCTGAGTTGCTTGTAGATTTTGGAGATGAATTCTGTGTCTGTTGTTTCACTTGCTATGATTTTCTCCCATTCTGTGGGTTGTATGTTCAGTTTTTTTGTAGTTTCTTTTGCTGTACAAAAGCTTTTAAGTTTCATTAGGTCCCACATGTTAGTTTTTCTTTTTAGTTCCGCTATTCTAGTAGGTGGGATATGTGCTGGTATATTTAGAAGATGCACTGGTTTAACAAGAAGATGTAATGGTTTACTTAGAGGTTGCCCTGGTTTTGTAAGATGGGCTGCTTAAATTAGAAAAATCCACTCGTTTAGTTAGAAGATGCTCTGGTTTAGTAAGAAGACGCGCTGGTTTAGTTAGAACATGTGATGGTTCCGTATGAAGATGTGCCGGTTTAGTTAGAAGATGAGCTGGTTTAGTATAAAGATGTGGGGATTTTTTTGCATCTTTTCATGCACACAGCCTGTTTGGATTTTGTCAGCAGTTTTAGGGTGTTGCCTGCCTCTTAAACTTTTTTAAAAAACTAAACATCTTCAGTGGGGTTTGCAGAAGGAAGCTGTGGTTTCTGGTCTTCCTGTTCATTCACGTGTTTTTTTCAGAGGGAGGGCTAGCATCTGACCATATTTTTCAACAAGATCAGAAGTGAACAGAGGAGAATGCACAGTAGCTGTCGGCAGAGGGGGAGGAACCAGAATTCCTCCAAAGAAATTCCTCCTCCGACAGACTTTCCAACGGGGTGTCCCATGGAGAATGAGGTAGGTGCAACCCCAGCGTGGAAAGAGCCTTCTAGAGTGATCGTTGGGTCCTGTGACCTTCGCTTTGGGAGCAAGGGGTGGAGGGTTCCTACTGGCTTCCCGGGGCTGAGAACCAGTTGGTGAGCAAAGTGAGGAACTTTTTGTAGGTTGCTGGGTTTGTCTATCTTGGCGTAAGAAGTGAAAGACTGCAGGTATCAGAAGTGCTGTGGATTTGTAGTCAGTTAGGACCTGAGATCTGAGGTGGAAGATGATTTAGGGGAGAGGTCAGGAAAGAGTGCAGTCACAGTCGAGGACTTGCGCTTGAGTTTTTGTTTGTGACGCCCAAGGCTGTGGTGGGTTTCATTTCCGACTGAGTTGTCTGAGTTGCTTGTAGATTTTGGAGATGAATTCTGTGTCTGTTGTTTCACTTGCTATGATTTTCTCCCATTCTGTGGGTTGTATGTTCAGTTTTTTTGTAGTTTCTTTTGCTGTACAAAAGCTTTTAAGTTTCATTAGGTCCCACATGTTAGTTTTTCTTTTTAGTTCCGCTATTCTAGTAGGTGGGATATGTGCTGGTATATTTAGAAGATGCACTGGTTTAACAAGAAGATGTAATGGTTTACTTAGAGGTTGCCCTGGTTTTGTAAGATGGGCTGCTTAAATTAGAAAAATCCACTCGTTTAGTTAGAAGATGCTCTGGTTTAGTAAGAAGACGCGCTGGTTTAGTTAGAACATGTGATGGTTCCGTATGAAGATGTGCCGGTTTAGTTAGAAGATGAGCTGGTTTAGTATAAAGATGTGGGGATTTTTTTGCATCTTTTCATGCACACAGCCTGTTTGGATTTTGTCAGCAGTTTTAGGGTGTTGCCTGCCTCTTAAACTTTTTTAAAAAACTAAACATCTTCAGTGGGGTTTGCAGAAGGAAGCTGTGGTTTCTGGTCTTCCTGTTCATTCACGTGTTTTTTTCAGAGGGAGGGCTAGCATCTGACCATATTTTTCAACAAGATCAGAAGTGAACAGAGGAGAATGCACAGTAGCTGTCGGCAGAGGGGGAGGAACCAGAATTCCTCCAAAGAAATTCCTCCTCCGACAGACTTTCCAACGGGGTGTCCCATGGAGAATGAGGTAGGTGCAACCCCAGCGTGGAAAGAGCCTTCTAGAGTGATCGTTGGGTCCTGTGACCTTCGCTTTGGGAGCAAGGGGTGGAGGGTTCCTACTGGCTTCCGGGTCTGAGAACCAGTTGGTGAGCAAAGTGAGGAACTTTTTGTAGGTTGCTGGGTTTGTCTATCTTGGCGTAAGAAGTGAAAGACTGCAGGTATCAGAAGTGCTGTGGATTTGTAGTCAGTTAGGACCTGAGATCTGAGGTGGAAGATGATTTAGGGGAGAGGTCAGGAAAGAGTGCAGTCACAGTCGAGGACTTGCGCTTGGAGTTTTTGTTTGTGACGCCCAAGGAAGGACGAGGGACCCTGTGCCCGGTAGACGTGGCCTCGGCTGTCCTGTGGAGGGTCAGGCGCTGTGTGTCACTCGAGTAAGCCACCGTGGTGGATGAGGTCAGGGCTCACATCCAGCCCTGAGATGGGGAACTCGCGTCTGTAGGAGGTCCTGGGGTGCCAACGGTGTCCTCTTCATTACGTAGGGCTCAAACGTACCTAGGAAAGGCTCCTTTTCTGTTGGTAGGCACTGAAGTACTTCACTTTTTCAGTCTCTGGACTTGGATTGCAGGGCGAGCTGGAAATTGGTTGGAGTTAAGATAGGCGATGTTACGATGCAGTTTAAACACTGTCACTTATGAGAGAGGCTTTGTCGGGGTGCCTTGTGCTCCTGGGCAGTTGTGATCCTGGGGGGAGTAGCTGCTGCCTTGTGCAGTTGGACAGAACTGTGGCTCTGCCTGGCGCACTGTCTGACCTTGGTGTCTCCCCTGGCCTTGTCCTGCAGCCCTGAAGAGCCGGAGCCCTGCCGAGCGGCTGCCCTCTTTCCCTGAGCAGAAGCGCCCCTGGGTCAGGGACGGGGAATCCCCTCGTCCAGCCCCAGTGCTAGGCACATGCCGGATGTCTGTTAGACATTTCCTGAATGCCCAACCCAAAGACCCTAGGGCCTTGCACTTGCAGCCTTTGTTCAGGGACAGTTCTGTGTTATGCACTAAAGGAGTAAATAAGGCTGCCTGAGCACCTCACTGGGGCATCCGGGGTGCCCAGCACAGATTTCCTTCCTTCACTGCGGCACACTTTCTCTGGAACGTGCTCAGCTGTGAGTTGTGCACGTGGAGCCAGTTGGTGTGGGCTTTCGCCTTATCGCTCATTTTTGTCCCTGAGTAGAGGACACTCTTCCATGAGTGGTTGTGCTGGGTCCTTTAGCACATGCATTTCCTACTGTAAATTAATAAGCAGACATTCTGATGGAGATGGTAGCCTCTGAGAACTTGTTTAGGAGATGCAGATACTCAGCCTGTTTGCCCCAAGTGAGATTCTAAGCCAGGCTTTCATGTAACAATACCCAAGGCCAGTCTGACCCCTGACACCTCTTTAGGAAAGGGCTGAGTGGACTGGGTGTGTGTGTGTGTGTGTGTGTGTGTGTGTCTGCTTAGCAAAAAAGCTATATTTGACGTTTCCAGCTTTAAAAGTTGTTTGCAGCATAAGATGGAAAATAAGAAAAGTTTTTTTTTTTTTTTTAATTGAAGGATAATAGCTTTACAGAGTTGTGTTGTTTACTGCCAGACGTCAGCATGAATTGGCCACAAGTATACACATATATTCCCTTCCTCCTGAACTTCCCTCCCCATCCCACTCCTCTAGGTTATTACAGAGCCCCTGTTTGAATTCCCTTAGTCTTACAGCAAATTCCCATTGGCTAAATATGTATTTATTTCCTTGGCTGCATCAGATCGTCATTGCATCATGTGGGCTCTAGTTCTCTAACCAGGGATCAAATCCGGCCCCTTACATTGGGAGCGTGAGTCTTAGCCACTGGACCACCAGGAAGTCCTTGCAAGAATATTGTAAGGACAGTTGGACAGAACTGTGGCTCTGCCTGGCGCACTGTCTGACCTTGGTGTCTCCCCTGGCCTTGTCCTGCAGCCCTGAAGAGCCGGAGCCCTGCCGAGCGGCTGCCCTCTTTCCCTGAGCAGAAGCGCCCCTGGGTCAGGGACGGGGAATCCCCTCGTCCAGCCCCAGTGCTAGGCACATGCCGGATGTCTGTTAGACATTTCCTGAATGCCCAACCCAAAGACCCTAGGGCCTTGCACTTGCAGCCTTTGTTCAGGGACAGTTCTGTGTTATGCACTAAAGGAGTAAATAAGGCTGCCTGAGCACCTCACTGGGGCATCCGGGGTGCCCAGCACAGATTTCCTTCCTTCACTGCGGCACACTTTCTCTGGAACGTGCTCAGCTGTGAGTTGTGCACGTGGAGCCAGTTGGTGTGGGCTTTCGCCTTATCGCTCATTTTTGTCCCTGAGTAGAGGACACTCTTCCATGAGTGGTTGTGCTGGGTCCTTTAGCACATGCATTTCCTACTGTAAATTAATAAGCAGACATTCTGATGGAGATGGTAGCCTCTGAGAACTTGTTTAGGAGATGCAGATACTCAGCCTGTTTGCCCCAAGTGAGATTCTAAGCCAGGCTTTCATGTAACAATACCCAAGGCCAGTCTGACCCCTGACACCTCTTTAGGAAAGGGCTGAGTGGACTGGGTGTGTGTGTGTGTGTGTGTGTGTGTGTGTGTCTGCTTAGCAAAAAAGCTATATTTGACGTTTCCAGCTTTAAAAGTTGTTTGCAGCATAAGATGGAAAATAAGAAAAGTTTTTTTTTTTTTTTAATTGAAGGATAATAGCTTTACAGAGTTGTGTTGTTTACTGCCAGACGTCAGCATGAATTGGCCACAAGTATACACATATATTCCCTTCCTCCTGAACTTCCCTCCCCATCCCACTCCTCTAGGTTATTACAGAGCCCCTGTTTGAATTCCCTTAGTCTTACAGCAAATTCCCATTGGCTAAATATGTATTTATTTCCTTGGCTGCATCAGATCGTCATTGCATCATGTGGGCTCTAGTTCTCTAACCAGGGATCAAATCCCGGCCCCCTTACATTGGGAGCGTGGAGTCTTAGCCACTGGACCACCAGGAAGTCCTTGCAAGAATATTGTAAGGATCTGGGATTCACTTCCGAGCTAGTTCAGAAGTTTTGAGAGTTCGAGGAAACAGCGTGTGTTTGGGATGCAAAGGCTGCGCGAAGTCATGCATCTCCTCCCCGACTCTGTGCCCTGACCCTCAGCCAGTCACTTCAGCACTCAGGGCCCTGTTTCTTCATGAGAGACTCAGACACAGATGCATCTGGGTGGCATCAGTGGCAGGGCTCCTGAAGGTGGCTCCTGGTGCATTGAGGAGGAGAAGCTATACTTAGCCTTGTGTTCTTTCCAGGGCCACAAGCTCCTTTCATCTTTTGGTCTGAAGATTATAAGATCATTTCGGTGATGATGAACATGAGTGCTCAGTAAAAGTACCAGTTGAATGAAGAACGGACAATCACACAGGCTAAAACCATTTTTCAAAACGCTGTATTTGGGCTTCCCTGGTAGCTCAGTGGTAAAGAGTTCGCCTGACAATGCAGGAGACACAGGTTCGATCCCTGATCCGGGAAGGTTCCACATACCGTGGAGCAACTAGGCCTGTGAACCACAACTATTAAGCCTGTGCTCTAGAGCCTTGGCGCTGCAACTGTGGAGCCCATGTGCCCTAGAGCCTGAGTTTCACAACAAGAGATGCCACCAGAACAAGAAGCTTGGTCACCTCAACTAGAGAGTAGCCCCCACTCCCTGCAACTAGAGAAGAGCCTGTGGCAGCAGTGAAAACCCAGAATAGCCAAAAATAAAAACCCTGTATTGATTTGGAGGCTATTCCAATGAATTAAAGAATCTATGATCATTTAACGGAGTCTTGATTCTGTGTGTCAGTATTCTTAATTTTTTCTCGTGTATTTTTTTGAACAACTTATTGACCAGAGACATATTAATGTGTCTTTTGTTACTCGAACATTACTGACCAGAGACATTTCATCATTCACTTGCATAACAAATCACTGGCCGCAGGCATTTGTTTCTGCAAAAAAGTCTTGGGAAATAATGTATAAACCAGAGCTTCCCTTTATGTATCATGTTTAAAAGCAACATTTGTCCCCAAACCCTGAGGTGCTCTCTGTGTTTCTGGAAAAGCTGAGGAGCTCCCACCGTGCCTGCCGTACCTCAGCTACCAGTTAAGTGCGCTTTCCAGCTTCTGCAGTGGGAGCCAGGCGCATCTCCTGTGCCACATGCCTGCTGTGCTCGGGTGGGGCAGCCGCCCCCGTTCTGCACTGACACAGGGCGAGGCGGCTGAGGAAGGCTGCAGGTTTGCTGGAGTGCATTTCTTTACATAATGGTTTCAACTGAATTCCATTTTCTAGGAAGGCTCAACCACGGTTAAACTTCTTGAACATTAAAAAAAGGCACATGGTGCCTGATGTACTTGGTTCTTTTCCAGGGCCACAAGCTCCTTTCATCTTTTGGTCTGAAGATTATAAGATCATTTCGGTGATGATGAACATGAGTGCTCAGTAAAAGTACCAGTTGAATGAAGAACGGACAATCACACAGGCTAAAACCATTTTTCAAAACGCTGTATTTGGGCTTCCCTGGTAGCTCAGTGGTAAAGAGTTCGCCTGACAATGCAGGAGACACAGGTTCGATCCCTGATCCGGGAAGGTTCCACATACCGTGGAGCAACTAGGCCTGTGAACCACAACTATTAAGCCTGTGCTCTAGAGCCTTGGCGCTGCAACTGTGGAGCCCATGTGCCCTAGAGCCTGAGTTTCACAACAAGAGATGCCACCAGAACAAGAAGCTTGGTCACCTCAACTAGAGAGTAGCCCCCACTCCCTGCAACTAGAGAAGAGCCTGTGGCAGCAGTGAAAACCCAGAATAGCCAAAAATAAAAACCCTGTATTGATTTGGAGGCTATTCCAATGAATTAAAGAATCTATGATCATTTAACGGAGTCTTGATTCTGTGTGTCAGTATTCTTAATTTTTTCTCGTGTATTTTTTTGAACAACTTATTGACCAGAGACATATTAATGTGTCTTTTGTTACTCGAACATTACTGACCAGAGACATTTCATCATTCACTTGCATAACAAATCACTGGCCGCAGGCATTTGTTTCTGCAAAAATGTCTTGGGAAATAATGTATAAACCAGAGCTTCCCTTTATGTATCATGTTTAAAAGCAACATTTGTCCCCAAACCCTGAGGTGCTCTCTGTGTTTCTGGAAAAGCTGAGGAGCTCCCACCGTGCCTGCCGTACCTCAGCTACCAGTTAAGTGCGCTTTCCAGCTTCTGCAGTGGGAGCCAGGCGCGCATCTCCTGTGCCACATGCCTGCTGTGCTCGGGTGGGGCAGCCGCCCCCGTTCTGCACTGACACAGGGCGAGGCGGCTGAGGAAGGCTGCAGGTTTGCTGGAGTGCATTTCTTTACATAATGGTTTCAACTGAATTCCATTTTCTAGGAAGGCTCAACCACCGGTTAAACTTCTTCGGAACATTAAAAAAAAAAAAAAAGGCACATGGTGCCTGATGTATGCTGCATTAAGGACTGAGTTTGGGAAGCTGTGTCTGATTCCAGATCTATCAGGCCACGTTCATGCTTTTCCAGGTGTGCAGCCCAGGTTGCTGGGGTGGCTTCCTTCGCCTCCGCCAGCCTGTGAGCAGTGGAGGATGGGCACTGCTCTCCATCAGGGGGTTGTGCTTTGTGGCAGGGTAGTTCCTTTAAAAGCAGGGCATTTGGGCGCTAAAGCACACCTTCAAGGTACCTGGCTAGCCATTCTCATCTGTTGGGGCTTATTTCCCCACTTGATGGTGACTGCTTCAGGGGTGAAAATTCTCTTTTTTTTATTGTTTTCTTAATTAATTTATTCACATCCATCTTTATTCTTTGGCCTGTGTGGGCCTCCCATTGCAATGGCCTCTCTCCTTGCAGAGCACCAGCTCTGGACACATGTGCTCCAAAGAGCACAATTGGACACACTGGTCTGAGGGTGGGAATTCTGCCTCTTGCCTTCACAGTGCCTTCCCGATGCCTGGCTGGCTCAGGCACCAAACCCACTCATTAACCAGCTTGACTGCTCTCCTGTAGGGTGCTGGGTCCCAAGAGGTAAAGGCAGAGGAAGACAGAGTGGGGCTCAGCATAGGGAAGGCTGATCCTTGAGCAGTAGGAGGCTTCTGCAGTGGGCTCTCCTGGTTTCTGAGGCCGGCAGAGGTCTCTCTGTAAGGTGGGCTGCCGGGCTTGGGCTCTGGGCCCTTGCCAGCACAGACTAATTCCACATGCACACGGTGACCTTATGACCCATCCCTCGACATGAAAGGAACAGCGTGGGTATGTGGCCCTGGCAGTTTGGCATGGGTTTCTTAGTAAGAGGCTGGCCTTGGCGCACCTCTCACCTCAGAACTGGTTTCCTGTTGCTCCCAGGTGGAGAGGAGTGACAAGGCGGAACAGCGGACAGATTGAGCCGAGCTGCTTTCATGCCCTGTCAGGTTCAGAATCAACCATGGCCATGCATCCACTAGTTAGGATTTGGAAAAGAGAACTCAGTGAAGTTAGCAGGTGGAAGTGGTGTAGGGACGGATGTTTACCCCGGCTGACTTCAGACGTAGATCATGTGCATAATGTTGTTACATGCCTTGGTATTTCTGTAGCTCTAGGGCAGTGCCTCACACATCCTAACAATTGGGAGGCTCTCAATGTAAATACACCGTCAAACAGAACAGGATTGAAGCGTCATCTTTGTGCTGTCTGACTGCCTGGGATGCCAGCCGGAGAGGAAGTCGCAGTTCAGTATGGCTGGCCTACCCACAGTCAGGCTATGAGACGTGATGTTTACCTTTCTCCGTTCCTTGCTGCCCTCTCAATGTAAAGTTTACCCTCGGTGCTTGACTGGAAGACTGTGGGTGACTGTTTCCCATCATTTCTGTGTGAGCCCTATCCAGAGGTGAGCCCTCTCCACCTGATCCAGACCCACCCCGCTGCTTCCACCCCCGAATTTCACCTGAAGTGCCCCCCACCTTCTCTTACGTTCGCCTGATTCACGGTGTGGCTGACAGCTCCTGTGGGACTGGAGGAGAAGAAAGCCAAGAGACCCCCGGGGGCGGGAGGGCGGTCTGTCTGAGAGCTGGGGTCAGCCGTCACAGGCACCTCCGAGGGGCACCCTGTCCACTCTCCTGAGCCTGTGGAGATGGCGCTGTCCTCACGGTGATGGTACTGATTACCTTGTCTTGGCTTACGTGTAAGCAGCAGGAACTGTATTCCATCCTTAAAATAATAGCGTTATGAACAATTTCACATATGAACAAAAACAGAAAAGAAGTAAATGAAGGCCCACATGCGCGTTGTCATAATCGTCACCAGCTTTGATCATCAGTCACCCTGCAGAGCTCAGATCAGCATTATTTATTCCCACCCCACCCACCCAGTATGAAGCGCTGGGGGACTGCGTTGCGGTGGGGAGTGGCCGCTGGGGGGTCCAGCAGAAGGTAGGCGCTCCAGGATGGTGGCGTCAGATCAGTGGAGGGAGAGGCAGATAGCCAGGGCCAGTGCTCATGTGTACGGAGGACAGGCCAAGGAGCAGAGGAGAAAAGCCAGGCTTGGGCTAGAAGGAGGAAGAATGTTGGGGTTCACTTTGCAGAGGGTGTAATTTCCTTGAGGTGGCCTTTGTAGCTGAGCATCCCAGTGGGTGTGGGGCAGGCCCTGTGGGATCTCCCGGAAGGCCCTGGAGGCCTCACCTGCCTTTGTGGGGGTATCACTGCCCGCCGACCCCCGTCTGTAAGACTGATGGGCTGATGAGGGGCTCACGCAGGGTCATAGGTTCTGTGGCATTGTTTTGGGTGGGATGTGGTGGGTGACTGCATTCCCCACGCAGAGGAGACACGGAGAAGAGAACTTTTAGTGTGTTTGGTGACACATACGTTGTTTCTAGAAGTGTTGTCAGAGCTAGGCCTGCCGTGGGTTCCCCCAGAATCATAGGACAGTGGCAGGTGACTTGGGTCACCAGCTCTGGGTTTCGCTCCTGTGTCCAGTGACATTTCCCTGTCAGGCTGCATGTTGGTGCGTTGTCATCTCTGGTCTTGTGTTCCTTTGGGTGACTGGAAGTGGTCCCCTTCGACCTCTGCCCGTGTTTGGGTGTCTGAACACCTGAGCCCTCAGAGGACCTGGAGGGCCCTTCAGAGCTGCAGGGAGGGTCTCCAGGCCTTTTCCTGGGCCCCGCGGGCGAGGCTAACTTCATTCTCCCCGCCTCCCTGGTTCTTGCCGTGCAGGTTTATTTTGATTGCAGGATTGGCCTCCAGGCTGATCTCGACATTGACTAGCAGGTGAGGTCACCCAGGTGGTGGTCAGCACCCTGAGCCCTGAGGCCCCAGCAGAGGGACGGGACAGCAGAGCACGGGTCGTGCTCTCACAGGAGAGCAAGAAGGCGGCCTTGTGGCCGTTGAGCTGAGTTTCCTGTTGTTGCCATGACCCTGCCACTCCCTGCCTTCTCCCGGCACTCTGCAGAGGAGGGACCCCGCCGAGTTGGGAGGGGCTGAGAATGTCACTTTTTGTCTTCTAGGGGAATCTCCCCCTCCTGCCCTCTTCTCGCCTCTGAGTTTACTCGTTTTGAAAACTGGCCCTTGACCTTCTAAGTGTCTGAATAGGTGAGGCATGAGCCCCTTGGTACCTGAGGCCGCTCTGGGCTCAGCTCACCCAGTGACAGAGGCCAGCCCTTGCCTGCATGAGGACCATGGCCGTGGTTTGGGCCGCTTCCGCTTGTTAGCTGTGGGTACAACACAAAGCCTTTGTGAATAATGAACTCCAATCATTGCCGTTTCTGCCTGCAGCCTGGAATTGTGTCGCCGTTTAAACGAGTATTCCTAAAAGGTGAAAAGAGTAGAGATAAGAAAGCCCATGAGAAGGTGACAGAGAGGCGCCCTCTGCACACTGTGGTGCTGTCCCTGCCCGAGCGCGTCGAACCCGACCGACTGCTGAGCGACTATATCGAGAAGGAGGTGAAGGTAAGTCCACGGCTGCAGGATGCACCTGCCGTCGCCAGCACAGACCCCCAGCGCACCGCACGCTGCGGTCTAGGACCCGTCCCTGTGAGCACCTTGGCCGACTCCCACCCAGGGGCGCGCTTTTGGTGGTGCATCTGATACCTGGGCGCCCGAACCCCGGATTTCTGTCTCCTGGCCCCATTTCTGGTTTTCTCCCTAGGAGCAAGCTGCCTCCTTACTCGTAAAGGCTGACTGTGTGGTTCAGTTCTTTGGTCACGGCCTGGAGCTGGCCCGTGTGTCTCGGTCACAGTCTAGGACCCGGGCTCCTGAATCCTGTCAAAAGCAGTGCCCACTTGTGGATAAACGTGCTGTGCATCAGGGTATCTTTAGTGCTCCCTCTAAACACTGCAGTGAAAAGACATGAAGAAGAAGGTAGAAACTGTGGTCAGAGAGCATGGGAAGGGGGCAGCAGTGACGAGTGAGGCCTGTGAACTTGCAGAGGGAGCAAGTTCACGGAGCCCTGGGAGCTGGACCCTCGTCCCTCAGAGGATGTGGAGCCGTCCATGAAGCACATTGTGGGCTTAGGGAGGGGTCTACGAGGGAGGTGGGAGCTCTCCCTCGTAAAGACATGGCAGGCGCTAGGAGGGCTTTAGACGGAGGCCGAGCCGTGGGAGCGTGGCCTATATCTGAGACGGTGAGACTTTACTCGTTTTGAAAACTGGCCCTTGACCTTCTAAGTGTCTGAATAGGTGAGGCATGAGCCCTTGGTACCTGAGGCCGCTCTGGGCTCAGCTCACCCAGTGACAGAGGCCAGCCCTTGCCTGCATGAGGACCATGGCCGTGGTTTGGGCCGCTTCCGCTTGTTAGCTGTGGGTACAACACAAAGCCTTTGTGAATAATGAACTCCAATCATTGCCGTTTCTGCCTGCAGCCTGGAATTGTGTCGCCGTTTAAACGAGTATTCCTAAAAGGTGAAAAGAGTAGAGATAAGAAAGCCCATGAGAAGGTGACAGAGAGGCGCCCTCTGCACACTGTGGTGCTGTCCCTGCCCGAGCGCGTCGAACCCGACCGACTGCTGAGCGACTATATCGAGAAGGAGGTGAAGGTAAGTCCACGGCTGCAGGATGCACCTGCCGTCGCCAGCACAGACCCCCAGCGCACCGCACGCTGCGGTCTAGGACCCGTCCCTGTGAGCACCTTGGCCGACTCCCACCCAGGGGCGCGCTTTTGGTGGTGCATCTGATACCTGGGCGCCCGAACCCCGGATTTCTGTCTCCTGGCCCCATTTCTGGTTTTCTCCCTAGGAGCAAGCTGCCTCCTTACTCGTAAAGGCTGACTGTGTGGTTCAGTTCTTTGGTCACGGCCTGGAGCTGGCCCGTGTGTCTCGGTCACAGTCTAGGACCCGGGCTCCTGAATCCTGTCAAAAGCAGTGCCCACTTGTGGATAAACGTGCTGTGCATCAGGGTATCTTTAGTGCTCCCTCTAAACACTGCAGTGAAAAGACATGAAGAAGAAGGTAGAAACTGTGGTCAGAGAGCATGGGAAGGGGGCAGCAGTGACGAGTGAGGCCTGTGAACTTGCAGAGGGAGCAAGTTCACGGAGCCCTGGGAGCTGGACCCTCGTCCCTCAGAGGATGTGGAGCCGTCCATGAAGCACATTGTGGGCTTAGGGAGGGGTCTACGAGGGAGGTGGGAGCTCTCCCTCGTAAAGACATGGCAGGCGCTAGGAGGGCTTTAGACCTGGGACAGCTGGCCCGGAGGAGGGTGGGGAGAGATCCAGTGTGAAGACAAGCAGATAAAGTCAAAGCCTATATCTGAGACGGTGAGACTCGCCAAGCCGGTTTCCCCAAGCTTCCAGAAGGCCTTCAACCAGGCCTCTCCCAGAGGGGGATCCTCGGGGATGCTTTTATGTGGCAGCCATGCCGCCCACAGACCTGCTGCCTCAAGTGACCCTGTGGTGACCATTCCAGCCTGAAAGAAGCCGGCTCCCCACAGCTCCGCCTGGGCTCATGGCTCTGTCGTGGGCAACCAAGGAGAAGTACATGTTTGAGGAAAACATTTAACCTAGAGTCGGAGCCCAGGCCAAGCACAAGAAGTAAACTTGAATGCAACAGCAACAGTGGAAAGTGGAGGAAAAATAAAAGTATGTGATGATGTCAGAAAGATAAAATACTGTTATCTGTCAGATAACAGGAAGACCGGTGGAGACAAGAGCTTTTGGAATTAAGAGTGCCTTAATTATATATTGTAAAAAATTCTTTAAAGAGGTCAAAAAAATCACCCAGAAAGAATGACTGAAAAGACAAGGAGATAGAAAATTAGTAAACAAAAGATGAGAGGGGAAAAAAATTATAGAATCCATCCAGGAGGTTCAGCGTCTAACTCATGAGACGAAGGAATGGAGGAGAATGGAAGGAAGTTGTTAAGACAGTAATGTAAGAACGTTTTGCAGAATTCCCCAACAGCCAGGACTCTCAGATGGGAAGGGTCCCTTTCTGGTCATAATGACGAGACGGTCCAGTCTCTAAAACATGAGCCTGCAGAGCCCATTTTGATGAGGTTCCTGGGGGAGGCACTGCCTCAGAGCACAAGGGTGTACCAGAAGAGTGGAGAACACAGATTCAGAACCAGAGCTCTAGCACAGAAAGGAGCAAAGGAATTCTTTGGACAGGAGTCTGGGAAACAGGCCAGAGCAGCGCTGGGAGAACAGACGGTGGATGGCTTTATATGCTGCGGTAGAGGCTGCTGAGGAATTGGGAAGATGGAATTGTGCACTGGAAATAAAGCAGGTAGAGAAGGATAGGCCTATATCACATCATGAAAATGAAGTATGGGAAATTTCTCTGGCTGTCCAGTGGTGGAGGGCTTTAGACCTGGGACAGCTGGCCCGGAGGAGGGTGGGGAGAGATCCAGTGTGAAGACAAGCAGATAAAGTCAAAGCCTATATCTGAGACGGTGAGACTCGCCAAGCCGGTTTCCCAAGCTTCCAGAAGGCCTTCAACCAGGCCTCTCCCAGAGGGATCCTCGGGGATGCTTTTATGTGGCAGCCATGCCGCCCACAGACCTGCTGCCTCAAGTGACCCTGTGGTGACCATTCCAGCCTGAAAGAAGCCGGCTCCCCACAGCTCCGCCTGGGCTCATGGCTCTGTCGTGGGCAACCAAGGAGAAGTACATGTTTGAGGAAAACATTTAACCTAGAGTCGGAGCCCAGGCCAAGCACAAGAAGTAAACTTGAATGCAACAGCAACAGTGGAAAGTGGAGGAAAAATAAAAGTATGTGATGATGTCAGAAAGATAAAATACTGTTATCTGTCAGATAACAGGAAGACCGGTGGAGACAAGAGCTTTTGGAATTAAGAGTGCCTTAATTATATATTGTAAAAAATTCTTTAAAGAGGTCAAAAAAATCACCCAGAAAGAATGACTGAAAAGACAAGGAGATAGAAAATTAGTAAACAAAAGATGAGAGGGGAAAAAAATTATAGAATCCATCCAGGAGGTTCAGCGTCTAACTCATGAGACGAAGGAATGGAGGAGAATGGAAGGAAGTTGTTAAGACAGTAATGTAAGAACGTTTTGCAGAATTCCCCAACAGCCAGGACTCTCAGATGGGAAGGGTCCCTTTCTGGTCATAATGACGAGACGGTCCAGTCTCTAAAACATGAGCCTGCAGAGCCCATTTTGATGAGGTTCCTGGGGGAGGCACTGCCTCAGAGCACAAGGGTGTACCAGAAGAGTGGAGAACACAGATTCAGAACCAGAGCTCTAGCACAGAAAGGAGCAAAGGAATTCTTTGGACAGGAGTCTGGGAAACAGGCCAGAGCAGCGCTGGGAGAACAGACGGTGGATGGCTTTATATGCTGCGGTAGAGGCTGCTGAGGAATTGGGAAGATGGAATTGTGCACTGGAAATAAAGCAGGTAGAGGGAAGGATAGGCCTATATCACATCATGAAAATGTTAAAGTATGGGAAATTTCTCTGGCTGTCCAGTGGTTAAGAATCCACCCGCCAGTGCCGGTACATAGGTTTGAACCCTAGTCTGGGATGATTGCAAGTGCTCTGGAGCAGCTAAGCCCATGTGCCACAGTTTTTGAGCCCAAGTGCTGCAACTGCTGAAGCCTGCACTCTGGAGCTTATGGCTCTGCAACCAGAGAAGCCACCGCAGTGAGTACTGCAATGAAGAGTAGCCCTTGCTCACTGCAACTAGAGAATGCCCTCACAACAGTGAAGACCCAGTGCAGCCATAAATGAATAAGGAAAATAATTTAAAAAAAAAAAAGAAAATTTAAACTTTGGGGACATCTGCTTCCAGGAAGATGGAGTTGACATTTTCCCCTGTTCTTCCACTGTGGCAGTTTGGTGGCTAAGCGGTGTACAACTCTTGCGACCCCATGGACTGTAGCCCCCCAGGCTCCTCTGGCCATGGGATTCTCCAGGCAAGAATACTGGAGTGGGTTGCCATTTCCTACTCCAGAAGATTATCCCAACATAAGAATCGAACCCGGGTCTCCTGCACTGTAGATAGATTCTTTACCGATAAGCTATGAGGAAAGCTCATTCTTCCCATTAAGTACAAGTAAAAATCCTGGACCTTATATATGCAACAACCATAAGAAGAGTGAAAGGTAGTGAGACGGCAGAGCAGCCAGGGACCTCAGGACCCAAGGGGCAACCCGGTGGTGAGTTCCCCAGTTCATTTTCCCACGTGTATCCCAAGTTGGAGCTGAAGAAGCTGGCAACCCAGAAAAGCCAACAGACGAAACTCCCAACAGAATTCACTCCCTCTGGCCAAAAGGACCAGGAAAGGGATGACTTTGTAGGACAGAAAGTGCTCAACAGTACCTGCTCAGTTCCAACCAAATGCAACTGAAAAACCTGTGCCCGCACCACTGCTTCTGCTAGCAAAGGCCGATGGGGTCCAGCACCTGCCCCAGAGGAGGCCGAGTGAGGAGCAGGAGCTTTCACCTCTGACGCACACCGTGTGGACCTGAGGTGTCCATAGAGGCTATGCAGGGAGCCTGGAATTCTGCCCTCAGACAGCAGCTGAGTGACACACACCACTCCTCATGTCCGCGGGGACCCCTGGGGGAGCTGGAGTGCCAACCATGTCCAGCAGGGAAGAGGACCCCCTCAGGTGGTAGCGGAGGCCAGTGGGGAGTCAGCCCCTCCACCAGGTAGCAGGGTGTGCTCCCCTCCCTCTGTGGGACTAGAGCAGATTTTCTGACATTCTCTTTGGAAAGAGAAGGGGCATGGGGTGGGGAGAAGTGAAAACTGATCAAAGAAGTCATGGCCAAAATCGTCTCTGATTTGGTAGAAGGCAAGCTTAGAGATTCAAGAAGCTGGACGTACCACAAACGGAATAAACCCAAAGCAGTGCACACCAAGACACGTCATAGTGAAACTTCTGAAAGGTAAAGACAAAGACAGTCTTGAAAGCAGTGAGAAAGCACGCTTTACCCATAGGGAAGACAGAATGACAGCAGATTTCTCATCAGGAGCTATGATGCCAGAACGAAGTGACTGACATCCTTCAATCTACACCTTCTTCCAGAAAAACAGAACTGGAAGGAACACTTTTTAACTCATTTTCTGAGGTTAAATGAATTACAGACATAAATATACAGTTACTTATGCAACAAAGTATGTATAGGATTTGTATGGTGGATACTATGCAACACTGATGAAAGGCTCAAAGATCTGAATAAATGGAGAGAGGTTACCATGCTCATGGTTTGGAAGATTCAGTTTTCCCCAAATTGAAATACAGCTTTGATGCAATTCTTGTCAGAATTCCAGCAGGGTATTTTATAGGTATCGATATGAGTATTCTAAAATTACTATGGAAAGGTTTTGAAAAAGAAGAGAACAGTGATAGAAATCAGTCTGCCTGATTTCAGGATGTGCTTTAGAGCTTCAGCAGTCAAGACTGTAGGGTAGCAGCTGAGGGATGCACACGGTAATCAGTGGCACAGCATCATGAACCCAGAAGGAGGCCCTCACAAATACCCCCAACTGATTGTTGACAGAGGTGCCAAGGCGGATCAGTGGGGGAAGGACTGTCTTCTTAGCAGATGGTACTGGAGCCAGTGGACACCCAGAGAGAGAAAACTGCACCTTGCTCTAAACCTCACATCTTACACAAAATTAACTCAGAATTGACCCTGGAATTAAAGATACAATGTAAAACTACTAGAAAAAAACATAGAAAATCTTCAGGACTCAGGTAGTCAGAGCCCTTGGACTTGACACCAGAAAGGGAACAATTGGTAAACTGGACTTCATAACATTTAAAACCTTGTGGTCTTCCAAAGACCCCATTAGGAGGGTGAAAGACAAGCTACACACTGGAAGAAGATATCTGCAAACCACATATCAGCCAAAGGGTTTTAACCTAGACTATGTAAAGAACTCTCAAAGCCTAATAATAGAAAAGCAGATCATCTGATTAGAACATGGGCAAAAGTCACCATGAGACATTTCACCAAGGAAGGGGTTCAGATGGCAGTAAGCACATGAGGGTGTTCAGCATCACGGGCCATAAGGGAAGTGCAGATTCAAATATCGTTACACACCTACCAGAATGACTGAAGTGAAAACCTCCATGAGAATCCCCTATGCTGGTGAGACTGGGGAGGATCACTTGTGCATGGCCGGTGGGCGTGCACAATGGTGCAGCCATGCTGGAGAGCCCCTGGGCAGTTTCTTAAAGACTAAATATGCAACTAGCACGTGACCTGGCAGTTGCATTTTGAGTGTTTATCCCAGAGAAATGAAAATTTCAGTTGACACAAAAACTTGTGCATGAATATTAGTAGCTACTTTTTTCATAATAGCCCCAAACTGGAAATACGCTAGATGTCCTTTAATAAGTAGATAGTTAAACACATGATATGCATCCATGCGATACAACCTTACTCAGCTGTAAAAAGGAGAGAATAACTGATTCTTTCAGCAGCCTCCAGGAATCTGCAGAGAATTATACTGAGTGAAAAAAGCCAATACCGTATGATTCCCTTTATACTCTTCTTGATATGACAGAATTATTGAAATGAGGGATGCACACGGTAATCAGTGGCACAGCATCATGAACCCAGAAGGAGGCCCTCACAAATACCCCCAACTGATTGTTGACAGAGGTGCCAAGGCGGATCAGTGGGGGAAGGACTGTCTTCTTAGCAGATGGTACTGGAGCCAGTGGACACCCAGAGAGAAAACTGCACCTTGCTCTAAACCTCACATCTTACACAAAATTAACTCAGAATTGACCCTGGAATTAAAGATACAATGTAAAACTACTAGAAAAAAACATAGAAAATCTTCAGGACTCAGGTAGTCAGAGCCCTTGGACTTGACACCAGAAAGGGAACAATTGGTAAACTGGACTTCATAACATTTAAAACCTTGTGGTCTTCCAAAGACCCCATTAGGAGGGTGAAAGACAAGCTACACACTGGAAGAAGATATCTGCAAACCACATATCAGCCAAAGGGTTTTAACCTAGACTATGTAAAGAACTCTCAAAGCCTAATAATAGAAAAGCAGATCATCTGATTAGAACATGGGCAAAAGTCACCATGAGACATTTCACCAAGGAAGGGGTTCAGATGGCAGTAAGCACATGAGGGTGTTCAGCATCACGGGCCATAAGGGAAGTGCAGATTCAAATATCGTTACACACCTACCAGAATGACTGAAGTGAAAACCTCCATGAGAATCCCCTATGCTGGTGAGACTGGGGAGGATCACTTGTGCATGGCCGGTGGGCGTGCACAATGGTGCAGCCATGCTGGAGAGCCCCTGGGCAGTTTCTTAAAGACTAAATATGCAACTAGCACGTGACCTGGCAGTTGCATTTTGAGTGTTTATCCCAGAGAAATGAAAATTTCAGTTGACACAAAAACTTGTGCATGAATATTAGTAGCTACTTTTTTCATAATAGCCCCAAACTGGAAATACGCTAGATGTCCTTTAATAAGTAGATAGTTAAACACATGATATGCATCCATGCGATACAACCTTACTCAGCTGTAAAAAGGAGAGAATAACTGATTCTTTCAGCAGCCTCCAGGAATCTGCAGAGAATTATACTGAGTGAAAAAAGCCAATACCGTATGATTCCCTTTATACTCTTCTTGATATGACAGAATTATTGAAATGGAGAACAGAGAGGACTTGCTTTAGGGGTAAGGAGGAAAGTGGGTGTGCCCGTAAAAGCAAACCAGAAGCTCTTGTGATGGGATGTTCTGTAAATTGACCATAGCGTTGTCACTGTCCTGGTTGTGACGCTGTGTGGTCACATGATTTGACCTTAGGGTGTGACCAGGCATGGGGCACAGTGGATCTCCATGTATTGTTTCTTACAACTGTGTATGATCTACAGTTATCTTAAAGGTTTAAAAAAATGAAGGGTGATGCATTCATTCTCTTGGCACGGCAGTGAAGTAGAATATACATAAGAGAATGATATAAGCCCCAAGATTATATCCTCTACTAGGAAATAATCATTTGTTAAGAACTTATATCATTATCAAGATTGCATAATTGATTAAGAAATAAATGATCTAAATTGGGAGAAGAAGGAAAAGTGGGAGTGGTGATAGAGAGAAATCTCTCTGCTGTAACTGGAGATCGACAGCGAGTGTCCTGCTGAAAGTGGCAGTGGCAAGGTGTTACTTAGAAAATTGGCCCTAGATCCAGAAGACCCAGAGTTGCTCCTCTGGGGAGGAGGTTGCCTGGATTGCGACCAGATGATTGCTTTTTTTTTTTTTTTTAGATTTTATTTATTATTTATTTATTTTGGGCGGGGGTCGTGTTGGGGAGGGAGGGGAGTGGGCGGGCCACTTCTATTGGTCTTTCATTTCTCTGTTTTCATCCATCTTCGTTCTTCGGCTCCTGTGGGCCTCCCATCACGGTGGTGTCTGTTGTTGCAGAGCCCCGGCTCTGGGTGCATGCGCTCCAAAGCTCCAGCGCTCCGGCTCGGTAATTGGACACATCGGTCCAGCTGCTCCACGGCACGTGGGATCTTCCCAGGCCAGGGATCGAACCTGTGCCCCTTGCACTGCAAAGCGGTGTCCCTACCCACTGCGCCACCAAGGGAAGCCCAGATGATTGCTTTTTGTTACATACTTTTGGGGACTATGTAACCTTTTAAAATTTCATGCATGTATTACTTTGATAAAATAGAAACCATGATATGATAGAATCCACTAGTAATGAGGAAACTTTTACTCCCTTATCCTGGAGTGTGATGCTTTGTGGAAAGTATTTGCATTTAGAATAAACATTACTAACAAGGTGAAAGGCGGTAGTAGTGGCTTCTGTTTGTCGAATCTTTCTGTGTACAGCAACATTGTTTAACATTTTGACTCTTATTCTCATTGACTCCTCACCCTGCCTGTTTAAACAGAAGCTCCTTCCTCTAGTTTCCATAGCAAGCTCACATTTGCCCAGGCGGAGCCCAGTGCAGTGCCGGCTTGGGCCCTGTGAACTGACGCTCTGGCTTTGAATTCTTGGGCCAGCAGTGTGTAGTTACTCACATGTGTGATACCAAACCCAGACCCAGAGTGCTTCTTTTTTTGGGGGGGTGGGGCGGGGTTGGCACGGGTTGGGGAGGGAGGAGGGCGGGCAGGCCACTTCTATTGGTCTTTCATTTATCTGTTTTCATCCATCTTTGTTCTTTGGCCCATGTGGGCCTCCCATCGCAGCGGCTCTGTTGTCGCAGAGCACCGGCTCTGGGCGCATGCACTCCAGAGCTCTGGCTCAGTAATTGGACACATCAGTCCAGCCGCTCCACAGCACCCGGGATCTTCCCAGTCCAGGGATCGAACCGGCGCCCCTTGCACTGCAAGGCGGTGTCCTTACCCACTGGACCACCAGGGAAGCCCCAGAGTGCTTCTTGATGAAGCATCAAGAATCATCATCAGGCATCTTGGTCCCTTATTATGTCTTACATATTGTATTTTTTTTTTTTTTTTGTTCTTTTTTCTTTTTTTTATTTTTACATATTGTATTTTTAAAAGTTGGATATGTAGGTTATGGACACGATACAGAATTTAGATGGCAAGGAGATTCTTGGTGAGAAGAGTTTCCCCAGTCTTCCCTACCCCCATCCCACTCCACTGGAAGGAATTACTGGCATCAGTTTCTTGCATGTCCCTGGAAGGGTGATCTGTCCATATACAAGTACACACAAGTCTTCGTTCCCAAACAATTACCTAGTGGGGACTTTGCACCTCATTGTTTACAGGCAACAGTTTATCGTGACATACCTTGGAGGGTTGGGGAACATAAAGCTGCCTCGTCCATTTTACTGGCTGTGTAGTATTCCGTTATTTGGCTGAACCATATTTTTATGTAACCATTGGTCTGTTAATACATATTTGTCTCTGTTACTCATTTTACTAACTCTGTAGGATAAATTCTAGAAAAAGAATTTCTGAGTGTAAAGCTTGGTTACTTTTTATTTTGACAGACATTTCCAGGTTGCCTTTCATGCAAGATTTAAGCTGGGAGACACTGTTGGCAATCTGGGAGAACACCTGTTTATCTAGTCTAGGGAGCCCACACAGTGTACATGCAGGCTTTTTGATTGTTGCCACTGTGATTGTTGTTAGTTTGTTTCATCATAGTTCATACTATACACGTGAGGCCGTGTATCTTTTCCAGTGGTCGATTTAGATCTCTTAGAGTGTCTTTCTACAGCCACTTTCCTGTTGGGTGGTTGGTGGTTTCCCAGTATATCTTCCCTAGCACTCAGTGTGGTAGGTGAGTTCTCCCTTGGCCGTGAAGTGAGTTGTAAGTTTTCCCTGTTTGTCACTATTGATGTTCAGAAACGTCTGGGTTCTCGAAGAAGCAGAGCCTGAAACTGGAGATTTCCAGTTGGGTGATTCAGGGCGTGTTATGAGTAGAACAGGAGGGAGGGACGTGGGATGGGGCAGAGGAAAAAGGTATGTAACTGCCCACTTAGGGGCATGTAAGGATGCCGTCTCTTCGGAGATGCAGAATACATCTGGATCCAGTCCACTTGTCCCTGGTGGACAGAAGCCGTGGGTCTGGGGTCCCAAGTATGGCAGCACGAGGGGCTCGGATCACCATCAATCCAAGAGACCTACTTGAGGAACGTGTGTTCCCAGCCCTGAAATTTTTGTTTCTGTGGGGTCTGAGAGCCTGGCCCTACTGGTAAAATTATTCTATCAGGGGAAGCAAAAGTGACCTAAACTTCACACTGCAGTCATCTCTTGATGCCAGCAGACAAGCCCACAGAGAAAGGCGGTGCTGTTGTGCAGGGTTGGCCTGGGCCGTGATGAGAAGGCGGGGAAGCTGCCGCCTACTGGAGACAGCGAGGGGCCCCTGAAGGCCGTGTTTCAGTGTGTATTTCAGGGTGTTAAGTACATGTGCAGCCATCACCACCATCCGCTTCCAGGTCTTTTTAATCTTCCCAAACTCCCTTACCGTTAAAAGTAACTTGCAAAAAAAAAAAGTAACTTCCTATTCCCTCTTAAATGTGACTCTTCTAGGGACCTCATGTAAGTGAAATCATACAGTATTTGTCTTTTGTTGTCATTGGCTTTAATTTCACTTAATATAAAGTACTCAGGTTTCATCCCTTTTTTTTAAGACTAAATACTATTGCAGTGTATATATATTCTATTCAGCTATCAATGAGTGTTGGCTTGTTTCCACCTTTGACTACTTTGAATAATGCTGCTGTAAACATGGGTATACAAATGTCTCTTCAGATCTCTGCTTTTAATGCTTTTTTTAAAAAAAACATTTATTTATTTATTTATTTTGTGGGGAGGTAGGGTGGGGAGGAAGAGGGACGGGTGGGCCACTTCTATTGGTCTTTCATTTGTCTATTTTCATCTGTCTTTGTTCTTTGGCTCTTGTGGGCCTCCCGTCGTGGTGGCCTCTCTTGTTGCAGAGCGCCGGCTCTGGGCGCATGCGCTCCAGAGCTGCGGCTTGGTAATTGGACACATGGGTCCAGCCACTCCGTGGCACGTGGGATCTTCCCAGGCCAGGGATCCAACCGGCGCCCCTTGCAGTGCAAGGTGGTGTCCTTACCCACTGGACCACCAGGGAAGCCCGCTTTTTCTTTTTTAAACTTTTATTTATTTATTTTTGGCTGTGCTGGGTCTTTGCTGATGTGTGGGTTTAGCTACTCTGTGGTATGTGGGATCTTCCCGGATCAGGGCTCGAACCTGTGTCTCCTGCATTGGCAGATGGGTTCTTATCCACTGAGCCACAAGGGAAGCCCTTTTTCTTTTCAATTATGTTAAAATATAGCATAAAATATACCATCTTAAACATTTTAAGCGTGCAATTCAGTGGAAGCAAAAGTGACCTAAACTTCACACTGCAGTCATCTCTTGATGCCAGCAGACAAGCCCACAGAGAAAGGCGGTGCTGTTGTGCAGGGTTGGCCTGGGCCGTGATGAGAAGGCGGGGAAGCTGCCGCCTACTGGAGACAGCGAGGGGCCCCTGAAGGCCGTGTTTCAGTGTGTATTTCAGGGTGTTAAGTACATGTGCAGCCATCACCACCATCCGCTTCCAGGTCTTTTTAATCTTCCCAAACTCCCTTACCGTTAAAAGTAACTTGCAAAAAAAAAAAGTAACTTCCTATTCCCTCTTAAATGTGACTCTTCTAGGGACCTCATGTAAGTGAAATCATACAGTATTTGTCTTTTGTTGTCATTGGCTTTAATTTCACTTAATATAAAGTACTCAGGTTTCATTCCTTTTTTTTAAGACTAAATACTATTGCAGTGTATATATATTCTATTCAGCTATCAATGAGTGTTGGCTTGTTTCCACCTTTGACTACTTTGAATAATGCTGCTGTAAACATGGGTATACAAATGTCTCTTCAGATCTCTGCTTTTAATGCTTTTTTTAAAAAAAACATTTATTTATTTATTTATTTTGTGGGGAGGTAGGGTGGGGAGGAAGAGGGATGGGTGGGCCACTTCTATTGGTCTTTCATTTGTCTATTTTCATCTGTCTTTGTTCTTTGGCTCTTGTGGGCCTCCCGTCGTGGTGGCCTCTCTTGTTGCAGAGCGCCGGCTCTGGGCGCATGCGCTCCAGAGCTGCGGCTTGGTAATTGGACACATGGGTCCAGCCACTCCGTGGCACGTGGGATCTTCCCAGGCCAGGGATCCAACCGGCGCCCCTTGCAGTGCAAGGTGGTGTCCTTACCCACTGGACCACCAGGGAAGCCCGCTTTTTCTTTTTTAAACTTTTATTTATTTATTTTTGGCTGTGCTGGGTCTTTGCTGATGTGTGGGTTTAGCTGCTCTGTGGTATGTGGGATCTTCCCGGATCAGGGCTCGAACCTGTGTCTCCTGCATTGGCAGATGGGTTCTTATCCACTGAGCCACAAGGGAAGCCCTTTTTCTTTTTCGAATTATGTTAAAATATAGCATAAAATATACCATCTTAAACATTTTTAAGCGTGCAATTCAGTGGGACTAGATACATTTACACGATGGTGCAGCTGTGTCTACCATCTATTGCCATAGCTCTTTTCATCTTGTAAATCTGAAACTTTACCCATTAAACGAAAACTCCCATTCTTTCCTCCCCACAGCCCCTGGCAACCATCTGTCTCTGTCTATGAGTTTGACTACTGTAGGGACCTCATATAAGTGGACCCATACACTCTTAGTCTTTCTGTGGCTGACTTATTTCTCTTAGCCTAATATTCTCAAGTTCCTCCCAACTTGTAGTGTGTTGCAGAACTTCCCTCCTTTTTATGGCTGAGCAGTATTCTAGTGTGTGGGTGCACCTCATTTTGTTTCTCTGTTCATCTATCAGTGGACACTTGTGTTGCTTCCATGTTGTAGTTACTGTGAATAATGCTGCTATGAACGTGGATGCACAAAAATCTCTTTGAGATCCTGCTTTCAATTCTTTTGGGAATATATGTGTATACACCCAGAAGTGGCATTCATGGATCATGTGGTGATTCTATTTTTAATTTTTTTAGCAGCTGTACTGTTTTATATTCTGACAGTGCACAGGTGTTCCAGTGTCTCTACATCCGTGCTAACACTTGTTGTTTTCTGTGTTTTTTTGTTTTTTGGGGGGAGGTTCTTTGTAATATTTATTTGGTTGTGCTGGGTCTTGGTTGCAGCACATGGGATCTTTGATTTATGTTGTGGCACATGAACTCTTAGTTGCGACACGTGGGATCTAGTTACCCCATCAGGGATTGAACCCGGGCCCTCTGCATTGGGAGCTTGGTGTCTGTGCCACTGGATCACCAGGGAGGTCCTCTGTTTGTTTTTCACTAGCCATCCTAATGAGTGTGAGGTAGTCTCATTGTGGTTTTGATTATACGTATCTAATGACTAATGATCTTTTTTTTGTAAACATTTATTTATTTATTTAGGGGGTGGGGCAGGCCACATCTATTGGTCTTTCATTTGTGTATTTTCATTCATCTTTGTTCCTTGGCCCGTGTGGGCCTCCCATCGCGGTGACCTCCGTTGTCGTAGAGCTCCGGCTTGGTAATTGGACACCGGTCCAGCCGCTCCGCGGCACATGGGATCTTCCCAGGCCAGGGATCGAACCAGCGCCCCTTGCACTGCAAGGCGGTGTCATTACCCACTGGACCACCAGGGAAGCCCATGACTAATGATCTTGAGCATCTTTTCATGTGCTTACTACACATTTGTGTATCTTTGAGGCTTCCCAGGTGGCTCAGAGGTAAAGAATCTGCCTGCTAATGCAGGAGACGCAGGAGACACAGGTTTGATTGTTGGGTCAGGAAAATCCCCTGGAGAAGGAAATGGCAACCCACTCTGATATTCTTGTCTGGGAAGTTCCATGGACAGACGAACCTGGTGGTCTACAGTCCTTGAGGTCTTCGAGTTGGACACAACTGAGCGATTGAGTATGCTATCTTCTTTGAAAAAAAGTCTGTCAGGTCCTTTGCCCATTTGGGTATCAGGAGCTTTTTGTTGAGATTAAGTAACAACAGTACTGTTTCCCATACCTACTGTACCATTTTACATTCCCACCGACAGTGCACAGGGGTCCCAGTTTCTCCGTGTCCTCACAACCTATTATTTTCTGTTTTGAGAGTAACCCTTCAGATGGGTGTGAAGTAGTATCTCATTGTGATTTCCATTTGTATTTCCCTGGCTGCTAGTGATAATGAGAATCCTTTCGTGGGTTGTCCATTTTCATATCTTCTTTGGAAAAATGTCTATTTAAGTATTTTGCTTATTAATCAGGCTGTTTTTTGTAGAGTTATAGTTCTTTTTTTTTTAAACCTTTATTTTGCTTTTAACTTTTACAGTTTTGTTGTTTACAGATATGTATGTTCCCAGATTAGTCATATGTATATCCCCCCTTCCCACCCCTCCCAACCATCACACAGCACCCCTGAAGGATCCCCTTTTCTCACAGAGCAATGACTAGAGCTGTTTTCTTCACTTATGATAGTACAGGCCTTCATGCTATAGTTCTTTATATATTCTGGGTATTAGCTTCTTGGTAGATATGCAGGTGTTTACGCCCATTGGGTAGGTTGCCCTTGCACTCTGTGAATGTGTCCTTTGGGTTTTAAATTTTGATGAAGTCCAGTTTACCATGTGTTTTTCTTACTGCCTGTGCTTTCCCCCCCATATTAAAAGTTTTTGAAATTGTGGTAAAATACACAAAAAATCAACTATCTTAACCCTTTCTAAAAAAAGATTTATTTATTTATTTATTTTGGGGAGGTGGGGTGGGGAGGGAGGGGGACGGGTGGGCCACTTCTGTTGGTCTTTCATTTGTCCATTTTCATCCATCTTTGTTGTTTGGCTCTTGTGGGCCTCCCATCGCAGTGGCCTCTGTTGTCGCAGAGCACCAGCTCTGGGCGCACGCGCTCCAGAGCTCTGGCTCGGTAATTGGACACATGGGTCCAGCTGCTCTGCTGCACATGGGATCTTCCCAGGCCAGGGATCGAACCGGTGCCCCTTGCACTGCAAGGCAGTGTCCTTACCCACTGGACCACCAGGGAAGCCACTATCGTAACCATTTTTAAGTGTCCAGTTCAGTGGCTTTAATATTCACCTTGCTGTGCAACCGTTACCATCACTCATGTTCAGAATGGCTCTCACTGTGCCGTACTGGCACCTGTTAGACCATAGCTCTGCGTCTCCCTCCCCACGGCCTCTGGCAGCCACCAGTCTACTTCCTGACTCTGAAGTTGGCTACTTTAACTCCCTCCTATATGTGGAATCATACCATATCTGCCTTTTGTGCCTGGGTTTATCCATGCTGTAGCATATGCCAGAATTTCCTTTTTAACGATGAATAATATCCCATTGTTTGTAACACGTTTTGTTTATCTTTTCTTCCGTCAAGAATTGAGTTGCTTCCACCTTTTTTTATTGCCCTTGCTTCTCGTATCATATCCAATAAATCATTGCCACATCCAGTGTCGTGAAGCTGTGTTTTCTGTTTCCTTCTAAGATAGTTCTGGGTCTTCAATTGAGGCGTTTGATCTGTTTGAGTTAATTTTTGTATGTGGTGTTAGGTGAGGACCTAACTTTATTCTTTTGTGTGTGGAATGTTGTTTTCTCAGTACCATTTGTTGAAAAGGTTGTCCTTTTCCCATTGAGTGGTCTTGGCACCCGTGTCCAGAATCAGCTGGCTCTCTCTTCTGTGTCATTGCTCTGTTAATGTCTGTCTTTTTTTTTGTTTGTTTGTTTTTTAAACATTTATTTTTTATTTATCTTTTGGGGGGTGGGGAGGAAGGGGGACGGGTGGGCCACTTCTATTGGTCTTTCATTTCTCTGTTTTCATCCGTCTTTGTTCTTTGGCTCCTGTGGGCCTCCCATCGCGGTGGTGTCTGTTGTCGAAGAGCGCCGGCTCTGGGCGCATGCGCTCCAGAGCTCCGGCTCGGTAATTGGACACATCAGTCCAGCCGCTCCACGGCACGTGGGATCTTCCCAGGCCAGGGATTGACCCAGCGCCCCTTGCAATGCAAGGCGGTGTCCTTACCCACTGGACCACCAGGGGAAGCCCTATGTCTGTCTTTATGCCAGTTCCACATTGTTGGTTCTTGTAGCTTTGTAGGAAGTTTTGAAACCAGGAAATATGAGGATAGATGAAATCTAATACTGATGAATTTAAGCAGGGATCTGCATGTGGTTTACGGGAGCATGTAAGAAGAGGATGGAGCAACCTCTGCTAGCTGTGCCTCTGTAAAAATGTCTGGGACTTTCATTTGTGACAAACTAAGTGTGAGCCAGTAGTTAAATGTGCTGCTTATTTATTTCTAAACTGATTTGTGTGAGGGGTGGGTTCCCAGCCCTGTGGGAGTGGAGAAATTAATACATATATTAATATTTTAACTAATATATAGTTTAGTTTTATTTTCTCTCCCTCACCCATAGCTTAGAAAGGATAAAATCTAAAACTTCTCAGAATGATACGTTTCCTTTTGGAGCTCCCCAGCACACACTGAACAGCTTTTTTTTTTTTTTTTTTTTTAATATTTATTGATTTATTTATTTTGGGGGTGGTGGGTTGGGGGGAGGGGAGCGGACGGGCCACTTCTATTGGTCTTTCATTTCTCTATTTTCAGCCGTCTTTGTTCTTTGGCTCCCGTGGGCCTCCCATCGCGGTGGCGTCTGTTGTCGCAGAGCACTGGCTCTGGGCACATGCGCTCCAGAGCTCCGGCTCGGTAATTGGACACATTGGTCCAGCCGCTCCACGGCATGTGGGATCTTCCCAGGCCAGGGCTGGAACCGGCGCCCCTTGCACTGCAAGGCGGTGTCCTTACCCACTGGACCACCAGGGGAAGCCCCTGAACAGCTTTTGAAAGCAGCTTTTCTGACGTTCAGGACTGACTGTGCCTAGCTCAGCCCATGTCTGCCCCCATGCCCCGTGTGAGCTGCTGCCAGTCCCCCTCCTTCTGTGCCAGCTTTCCTCTCTGCGTGGGCAGGTAGGTGGTTGCCTGGCACAGCAGCTGGTGAACTGACTCAGGCCTCTGTGTTTACCTTCTTTGCAGTTGATAATCCCCAGCGTGACCACCCTGCTTGGTTCCCTAGTTCCTTTGCAAACAAAGACGGTTCGATTTCTTCCCTCCCTGTCTGCGCCTTTTATTTCCCTTTCTTGTCCTATTCCATTGGCCCGGACTTCCGATATAGTAAGCTGTGGTGAGAGGAGGGTTCTTCCTTGTTCTGATCTTAGGCAATCATGGAGCTTCTTACCACTGAGCACTGATACTTGGTGTAGGGCTGCTGTCCGTGCCCTTTAATAGGCTGAGGAAGTTCCCCTCTTTCTAGTTTGCTGACAGTTTTTGTTATGAATGAATATTAGGTGTCGTCAAATGCTTTTTCAGCATTTATTTGATATTATGATTTTTCTTTAGTCTGTTAATGTGTTAGATCACATTAAATAATTTTGAATGTAGAGTCAATTTTGTGTACCTGGGATAGATCCTACTTGCTGGATGTATCATTCTTTATATACATTGTTGGATTTGATTTGCTAATATTTTGTTGAGGATTTTTGTATCTCTGTTTATGAGAAATACTGGTTTTTCCTTTCTAGTAGTAATTTTTAATTTTTGGTGGGGGGGCGGGTTGGCGAGGGAGGCGGGTGGGTGGGCAATTTCTATTGGTCTTTCATTTATCTATTTTCATCCATCTTTGTTCTTTGGCCTGTGTGGGCCTCCCATCGCAGTGGCCTCTGTTGTCGCAGAACACTGGCTCTGGGCGCATACCAACATGGACACATCAGTCCAGCCGCTCCGCGGCACGTGGCATCTTACCAGGCCAGGGATCGAACCGGCGCCCCTTGCACTGCAAGGCGGTATCCTTACCCACTGGACCACCAGGGAAGCCCTCTTGTAGTATTTTTGATACCAAGGTAATGCTGTCTCATAGAGTGGGTTAGGAAGTGTTCTCCTTGTTTTCATTTTCTGAAAGAGTATAGAGACTTGGTACAATTTTTTCCTTAATATTAAATAGAATTCACCAGGAAACCCCGCTGGGCCTGAGGCTTTCTGTTTTAGAAGTTATTATTGATTCAGTTTCTGTAATAACTCATACCTATTCACAGTAGCCATTTCTTATGTAACTTTTGGTAGATTGTGTCTTTCAAAGAATTCCACTGGGATCTGAGAACATACTTCATATGGTTTCTAT
This sequence comes from Tragulus kanchil, assembly GCA_022376925.1. Classification (NCBI taxonomy): domain Eukaryota; kingdom Metazoa; phylum Chordata; class Mammalia; order Artiodactyla; family Tragulidae; genus Tragulus; species Tragulus kanchil. The sequence continues at coordinate 51,631,872 of JAIOJX010000030.1, forward strand.
CCTTATAAATTTATTTAGGTGTATTTTATGGCCCAAGATGTGTTCCATCTCGGTGAACGTTCATGTGAACGTGAGAAGAATGTGCACTCTTTTGTATGCTGTTGCTGGATGAAGTAGTCTGTTGTCTGATGTCAGTTATATCCAGCTGATGGAGAGGGTTGGGTTCGCCTTTGTCACCAGTCATTTTCTGCCTGCTGGCTCTCGCCATTTCTGAGAGGGCGTGGGTGTTGAAGTGTTCAGCTGTGTTAGTTGATTCATTTGTTTCTCCCGTAGTTATCTCATTTTTTGCCTTGTGATTTAGAAGCCCTCCTATTAGGTGTGTATACAGTAAGGCTTGTTATGTCTTAGATGACTTTGTTTATATTACGTAATACCTCTCTCTGTCTTGGGTTTCTTGTAGACAAAAGATAGTGTGTTGAATTTTTTTCCAGTCTGACAGTTTTTGTCTGTTCATCGGTATATGCAGACTAGTCACACTTACATTGATTGTTGGTATCAGTGGATTAATATTTACCATATGTGTATGGTTTTCTATTTGTTGTTCTTGTTCTTTGTTTGGTCTTCTACTCTTTTCTTGTTTCCTCTGTTTTATATTTGTTTTCTCCCCTGGCTGCACTGGGTCTTCGCTGTTCTCTGCAGGCTTTCTTGAGGTGACGGGCACTCTCTGCAGGGCTCGAGCTTCTGATTGCAGTGGGTTCCTGCTGTGGGAGGGACCCGGCAGTCCAGCCACTCCGTGGCACGTGGCATCTTACTAGGCCAGGGATCGAACCGGCGCCCTATCCTTACCCACTGGACCACCAGGGAAGCCCTCTTGTAGTATTTTTGATACCAAGGTAATGCTGTCTCATAGAGTGGGTTAGGAAGTGTTCTCCTTGTTTTCATTTTCTGAAAGAGTATAGAGACTTGGTACAATTTTTTCCTTAATATTAAATAGAATTCACCAGGGAACCCCTCTGGGCCTGAGGCTTTCTGTTTTAGAAGTTATTATTGGTTCAGTTTCTGTAATAACTCATACCTATTCACAGTAGCCATTTCTTACGTAACTTTTGGTAGATTGTGTCTTTCAAAGAATTCCACTGGGATCTGAGAACATACTTCATGTGGTTTCTATCCTTATAAATTTATTTAGGTGTGTTTTATGGCCCAGGATGTGTTCCATCTCGGTGAACGTTCATGTGAACGTGAGAAGAATGTGCACTCTTTTGTATGCTGTTGCTGGATGAAGTAGTCTGTTGTCTGATGTCAGTTATATCCAGCTGATGGAGAGGGTTGGGTTCGCCTTTGTTACCAGTCATTTTCTGCCTGCTGGCTCTCGCCATTTCTGAGAGGGCGTGGGTGTTGAAGTGTTCAGCTGTGTTAGTTGATTCATTTGTTTCTCCCGTAGTTATCTCATTTTTTGCCTTGTGATTTAGAAGCCCTCCTATTAGGTGTGTATACAGTAAGGCTTGTTATGTCTTAGATGACTTTGTTTATATTACGTAATACCTCTCTCTGTCGTGGGTTTCTTGTAGACAAAAGATAGTGTGTTGAATTTTTTTCCAGTCTGACAGTTTTTGTCTGTTCATCGGTATATGCAGACTAGTCACACTTACGGTGATTGTTGGTATCAGTGGATTAATATTTACCATATGTGTATGGTTTTCTATTTGTTGTTCTTGTTCTTTGTTTGGTCTTCTACTCTTTTCTTGTTTCATCTGTTTTATATTTGTTTTCTCCCCTGGCTGCACTGGGTCTTCGCTGTTCTCTGCAGGCTTTCTTGAGGTGACGGGCGACTCTCCCCTGCAGGGCTCGAGCTTCTGATTGCAGTGGGTTCCTGCTGTGGAGCACAGGCTGTAGGGCACCCAGGCTTCAGTAGCTGCGGAACACAGGCTTGGATGTGGCTCAGGGGCCCTGGAGTGCGGGCTCAGAAGCTGTGGTCATGGGCTGAGTTGCTTTGTGGCACGTGGAACCTTCCCAGGCCAGGGACTGAATCTGTGTGCCCTGCTTTGGCAGGCAGATTCCTATCCACTGCACGGCGGGGGAAGTCCCCTTTATCTGGCCTTACCTGAGCATTTTGTATAATTCCGTTGTTTCTCCTTTTATAATGTATACTTCTTTATAAGTATTCAGTGGTTGCCCTGGGCTTTCTCTGCAATATACATTGAGAGCTAATTTAAATCCATTTCCAAGTAACACTATACTTTGCTTCACAGGTAGTGTAGATACCTTATCACCAAATATTCCCAGCTCTTCCCTCTGTCCCATATAATGGGCTGTCATTCATTTCACTTTTCCCTAAGCTATAATCACCAAATATGTCTTACGATCTTTGTTCTGAACAAACTATTATCTATTAGATCAATTGCAAAAGTAGAAGATGTCATTTTATATGCAGATATGTTTCTTCTCTCATGCTTTTTCCTTGATGCAGGTCAATTTCTGACCAAATCATTTCCCGTCTCTCAGAATATATTCTCACTTCCTGCCAGGTAATCATGAGATCCCTCAATTTTTGTTTGTCTGAGAAGATGTTGATTTCTCCTTCACTTTTTTTTTTTTTTTTTTGCGTGGAGGCGGGTTGGGGGGGGGGGGGGGTGGGTGGGCCACTTCTATTGGTCTTTCATTTATCTATTTTCATCCGTCTTTGTTCTTTGGCCCGTGTGGGCCTCCCATCGCGGTGGCCTCTGTTGTCGCAGAGCACCGGCTCTGGGCGCATGCGCTCCAGATCTCGGGTCGGTAATTGGACACATCAGTCCAGCCACTCTGGCATGTGGGATCTTCCCAGGCCAGGATCGAACTGCACCTTGCACTGCAAGGTGGTGTCCTTACCCACTGGACCACCAGAGAAGCCCTCTCCTTCACTTTTGAAGCTTCACCATATGAGTTTCCTCATATTTGTTTTCTCCCCTGGCTGCACTGGGTCTTCGCTGTTCTCTGCAGGCTTTCTTGAGGTGACGGGCGACTCTCCCCTGCAGGGCTCGAGCTTCTGATTGCAGTGGGTTCCTGCTGTGGAGCACAGGCTGTAGGGCACCCAGGCTTCAGTAGCTGCGGAACACAGGCTTGGATGTGGCTCAGGGGCCCTGGAGTGCGGGCTCAGAAGCTGTGGTCATGGGCTGAGTTGCTTTGTGGCACGTGGAACCTTCCCAGGCCAGGGACTGAATCTGTGTGCCCTGCTTTGGCAGGCAGATTCCTATCCACTGCACGGCGTGGGACGTCCCCTTTATTTGGCATTACCTGAGCATTTTGTATAATTCCGTTGTTTCTCCTTTTATAGTGTATACTTCTTTATAAGTATTCAGTGGTTGCCCTGGGCTTTCTCTGCAATATACATTGACAGCTAATTTAAATCCATTTCCAAGTAACACTATACTTTGCTTCACAGGTAGTGTAGATACCTTATCACCAAATATTCCCAGCTCTTCCCTCTGTCCCATATAATGGGCTGTCATTCATTTCACTTTTCCCTAAGCTATAATCACCAAATATGTCTTACGATCTTTGTTCTGAACAAACTATTATCTATTAGATCAATTGCAAAAGTAGAAGATGTCATTTTATATGTAGATATGCAGATATGTTTCTTCTCTCATGCTTTTTCCTTGATGCAGGTCAATTTCTGACCAAATCATTTCCCGTCTGTCCGAATATATTCTCACTTCCTGCCAGGTAATCATGAGATCCCTCAATTTTTGTTTGTCTGAGGAGATGTTGATTTATCCTTCACTTTTTTTTATTTTTTTTTTGCAGGGATGTGGCGGGTTGGGGAGGGAGGGGCGTGGGTGGGCCACTTCTATTGGTCTTTCATTTATCTATTTTCATCCGTCTTTGTTCTTTGGCCCGTGTGGGCCTCCCATCATGGTGGCCTCTGTTGTCACAGAGCACCGGCTCTGGGCGCATGTGCTCCAGATCTCGGGGTCGGTAATTGGACACATCAGTCCAGCCACTCTGGCATGTGGGATCTTCCCAGGCCAGGGATCGAACCGGCACCCCTTGCACTGCAAGGTGGTGTCCTTACCCACTGGACCACCAGAGAAGCCCCTCTCCTTCACTTTTGAAGCTTCACCATATGACGAAGTGTAGGTTGCTGGGTATTTCTTTCAGCACTTCTGTCTCACTCTCCTGTTGCTTGCATGGTTTCTGAGGAGGTTTGATCCAGTTACTTGTCTTGCCTCTCTGTAGGTAAGGTACTATTTGCTGTTTTCTTGTGGCTTCAAGATTCTCTCTTTCTTCGTCTTTGATGTTTTTGCAGTTTGAATATGATTGCTTAAGTGCAAGTTTTTTGGTTTTGTTTTTCGTTGTGCTGTTTACTCTGCTTGCTGTCCTCCAAGCTGCCTGATTTTGGTGTTGAGGAAATTCTCAACTATTTTTACTTCAGGTATTTCTTGTGCTTTTTTTCTTTCTCTTTTAGTCACACTGTGCAGCTTGTGGGATCTTAGTCCCTTGATGAGGGATCCAGCCTGGGCCCCCCAGCAGTGGAAGTGCAGAGTCCTAACCTCTGGACCACCAGGGAAGCCCCTTCTTGTTTCTTTCTCTCCTTTTTCTGATAGTCCCACATTTGTTATTATACCTTTTGTAATTTTCTGGTTTGGATATTCTGTTTCTTTTTTGTTTGTTCTTTACTCTTATTTTTTTTTTTTTTACTTTTCAGTTTGGGGAGCTTTTACTGACATAACTCTGAGCTCATTAATTTTTCCCTTGGCTGTGTCCATCTGCTGATGAACCCATCGAAAGCATTCTTCATTTTTGTTGTAATGTTTTTGGTTTTTAACATTTCCCATCAATTTTTTTTCTTAGAATTTCCATCTCTTTGGTTACAGTGCCCATCAGCTCTTGCATGATGTTCAGTTTATTACAGCCCTTAGTATATTAATCATAGTTGTTTTAAATTCCTGGTCTGATCACTCGAAAATCTACGCCATATCTGAGTCTGATTTTAATGCTTGCCTTCTGGTCAAGCAGTGGTTTTTTTTTTTCTTTTTGCCTTTTAGCGTGTCTTGTAATTTTTGCTGAGAGCTGAGTGTAGTGATTCAGGTAAAAGGAGCTGAGGTAAAGAGGCCACTCTGTGGCATGTGGGATCTTCCCAGGCCAGGGATCGAACCGGCGCCCCTTGCACTGCAAGGTGGTGTCCTTACCCACTGGACCACCAGCGAAGCCCCTCTCCTTCACTTTTGAAGCTTCACCAGATGGCGAAGTGTAGGTTGCTGGGTATTTCTTTCAGCACTTCTGTCTCACTCTCCTGTTGCTTGCATGGTTTCTGAGGAGGTTTGATCCAGTTACTTTTCTTGCCTCTCTGTAGGTAAGGTGCTATTTGCTGTTTTCTTGTGGCTTCAAGATTCTCTCTTTCTTCGTCTTTGATGTTTTTGCAGTTTGAATATGATTGCTTAAGTGCAAGTTTTTTGGTTTTGTTTTTTCGTTGTGCTGTTTACTCTGCTTGCTGTCCTCCAAGCTGCCTGATTTTGGTGTTGAGGAAATTCTCAACTATTTTTACTTCAGGTATTTCTTGTGCTTTTTTTCTTTCTCTTTTAGTCACACTGTGCAGCTTGTGGGATCTTAGTCCCTTGATGAGGGATCCAGCCTGGGCCCCCCAGCAGTGGAAGTGCAGAGTCCTAACCTCTGGACCACCAGGGAAGCCCCTTCTTGTTTCTTTCTCTCCTTTTTCTGATAGTCCCACATTTGTTATTATACCTTTTGTAATTTTCTGGTTTGGATATTCTGTTTCTTTTTTGTTTGTTCTTTACTCTTATTTTTTTTTTTTTTTACTTTTCAGTTTGGGGAGCTTTTACTGACATAACTCTGAGCTCATTAATTTTTCCCTTGGCTGTGTCCATCTGCTGATGAACCCATCGAAAGCATTCTTCATTTTTGTTGTAATGTTTTTGGTTTTTAACATTTCCCATCAATTTTTTTTCTTAGAATTTCCATCTCTTTGGTTACAGTGCCCATCAGCTCTTGCATGATGTTCAGTTTATTACAGCCCTTAGTATATTAATCATAGTTGTTTTAAATTCCTGGTCTGATCACTCGAAAATCTACGCCATATCTGAGTCTGATTTTAATGCTTGCCTTCTGGTCAAGCAGTGGTTTTTTTTTTTCTTTTTGCCTTTTAGCGTGTCTTGTAATTTTTTGCTGAGAGCTGAGTGTAGTGATTCAGGTAAAAGGAGCTGAGGTAAAGAGGCCTTCTGTGTGAGGCTGTGTATTTATCTGGCCGGGGATTAGACTGTGTTGGCTGTTGGCTGTGGCTGTGGGGCTATTAATAATAGGGTCTGATGCATGTCATCTCCTGTGGTTCAGGTGCCTGTGGGCGCAGTGGACGTGCTGGGGAGGGGAGCGCTCAAGTCCTGTGATGAGTAGGCCACCGTCCAGTGAGCTGGTGCCCCGGGGCTGTGACTGTCACACACCACTTCTTGTTTAGGAGGGACAGACTGCTGGGGGTCTGGAGTTCATATTTACCTTTTCCCAAGTGGGTCCAGCCCTGGCCAAGTGGCTTTCCTTGAGGAAAGGCCCTTGTTGAGGATAAGAAAGCACTGGTCATAGTTTGAAGTGGTTTCTTCCCCCAGCCCTCCTGTCAGAAGCGGAGGGGGTTTTTCTTCATCTTCACCCTGACAGCCCCGTTTGGGGGTGTCTCCTGGAAGCAGAGCCCACGTAAGTGTGGCGCCATGTGTGACTGGCCTGTAGTGTTTGTCTTAAGCTCGTCCATGCCCATGTCCAGCCCTTGCTCAGCCCCTTCTCCTTGCGCTGCCAGCCAGGCCACTGCAGCTTTCCCCGGGGGCTGTGACTCTCTGTCCGCCGTTGCTTTCTCCAGTTTTGGGGGAAGCAGTGTCCGTTGTGACCTCGTTCTCTGATGGATCTGAGAAGGTATGTTCATTTGTTCAGTTCTTCTCTCGTGAGGACAGGAGTGACGACTTTACATATCATACTGGGAAAAGAAAATACTGACATAACTCTGAGCTCATTAATTTTTCCCTTGGCTGTGTCCATCTGCTGATGAACCCATCGAAAGCATTCTTCATTTTTGTTGTAATGTTTTTGGTTTTTAACATTTCCCATCAATTTTTTTTCTTAGAATTTCCATCTCTTTGGTTACAGTGCCCATCAGCTCTTGCATGATGTTCAGTTTATTACAGCCCTTAGTATATTAATCATAGTTGTTTTAAATTCCTGGTCTGATCACTCGAAAATCTACGCCATATCTGAGTCTGATTTTAATGCTTGCCTTCTGGTCAAGCAGTGGTTTTCTTTTGCCTTTTAGCGTGTCTTGTAATTTTTTGCTGAGAGCTGAGTGTAGTGATTCAGGTAAAAGGAGCTGAGGTAAAGAGGCCTTCTGTGTGAGGCTGTGTATTTATCTAGCCGGGGATTAGACTGTGTTGGCTGTTGGCTGTGGCTGTGGGGCTATTAATAATAGGGTCTGATGCATGTCATCTCCTGTGGTTCAGGTGCCTGTGGGCGCAGTGGACGTGCTGGGGAGGGGAGCGCTCAAGTCCTGTGATGAGTAGGCCACCGTCCAGTGAGCTGGTGCCCCGGGGCTGTGACTGTCACACACCACTTCTTGTTTAGGAGGGACAGACTGCTGGGGGTCTGGAGTTCATGTTTACCTTTTCCCAAGTGGGTCCGGCCCTGGCCAAGTGGCTTTCCTTGAGGAAAGGCCCTTGTTGAGGATAAGAAAGCACTGGTCATAGTTTGAAGTGGTTTCTTCCCCCAGCCCTCCTGTCAGAAGCGGAGGGGGTTTTTCTTCATCTTCACCCTGACAGCCCCGTTTGGGGGTGTCTCCTGGAAGCAGAGCCCACGTAAGTGTGGCGCCATGTGTGACTGGCCTGTAGTGTTTGTCTTAAGCTCGTCCATGCCCATGTCCAGCCCTTGCTCAGCCCCTTCTCCTTGCGCTGCCAGCCAGGCCACTGCAGCTTTCCCCGGGGGCTGTGACTCTCTGTCCGCCGTTGCTTTCTCCAGTTTTGGGGGGAAGCAGTGTCCGTTGTGACCTCGTTCTCTGATGGATCTGAGAAGGTATGTTCATTTGTTCAGTTCTTCTCTCGTGAGGACAGGAGTGACGACTTTACATATCATACTGAAGACAGGAAGTCCATCATCACCATTAACAGTGACCTTAAACAGTGAGAGGGTTGGAAATGTGAGTGTAGGAGATCTGTTCTCGGAGAGTAACCCATTCAAACACACTTAACACCTGTGGTGACTGGTGGTGCTGGGGCGTAAGTAGCCGGCACTGCGTGGTACCACACTCGAGACCCTTGTCCTTGAGATTTGCTAGCCAGGTGCTTTATGGCCTCAGGTCACTTCATTTCACTGCTCGTCATTCAGCCCTTGGCCCTTTATGATTTAATGTGTTTCCTTTTAGCAGGTGGTTCAGAGTTACTGTTTTCAGTTTCACACTGTGACCCAGAAACACAAGCGATCCTTGTCTGTGCTTTTTATTTTTTTATTCTTCTTTTGGTCTGACTGTGTGGCTTGTAGGATCCAGCCAAGGCCCCCTGAAGTGAAAGCCCAGAGTCCTCACCTCTGGACTGCCAGGGAATTCCCTTACCTGCCCTTTTGGAATCCAGATTCCACCACACTTGTTTTGAGGTGTCCTTTATAGGACTTTGATAACAACATTGATGCAGTATGGTGGGAAGCATGGGAGTTTCCTCCTCCGCCAGTAGAGATTTTGCTAGAAATTTGGAGCACACTGCCTAGAGATGGCCCCACTGTAACCTGGGACTGCGGCCAGCCAGCCTGTGGCGGGAATATGCGAGCCAGGGGTCGAGGATAAGAAAGCACTGGTCATATTTGTTTGCCCTCCTGTCAGAAGCGGAGGGGGTTTTTCTTCATCTTCACCCTGACAGCCCCGTTTGGGGGTGTCTCCTGGAAGCAGAGCCCACGTAAGTGTGGCGCCATGTGTGACTGGCCTGTAGTGTTTGTCTTAAGCTCGTCCATGCCCATGTCCAGCCCTTGCTCAGCCCCTTCTCCTTGCGCTGCCAGCCAGGCCACTGCAGCTTTCCCCGGGGGCTGTGACTCTCTGTCCGCCGTTGCTTTCTCCAGTTTTGGGGGAAGCAGTGTCCGTTGTGACCTCGTTCTCTGATGGATCTGAGAAGGTATGTTCATTTGTTCAGTTCTTCTCTCGTGAGGACAGGAGTGACGACTTTACATATCACACTGAAGACAGGAAGTCCATCATCACCATTAACAGTGACCTTAAACAGTGAGAGGGTTGGAAATGTGAGTGTAGGAGATCTGTTCTCGGAGAGTAACCCATTCAAACACACTTAACACCTGTGGTGACTGGTGGTGCTGTGACGTAAGTAGCCGGCACTGCGTGGTACCACACTCGAGACCCTTGTCCTTGAGATTTGCTAGCCAGGTGCTTTATGGCCTCAGGTCACTTCATTTCACTGCTCGTCATTCAGCCCTTGGCCCTTTATGATTTAATGTGTTTCCTTTTAGCAGGTGGTTCAGAGTTACTGTTTTCAGTTTCACACTGTGACCCAGAAACACAAGCGATCCTTGTCTGTGCTTTTTATTTTTTTATTCTTCTTTTGGTCTGACTGTGTGGCTTGTAGGATCCAGCCAAGGCCCCCTGAAGTGAAAGCCCAGAGTCCTCACCTCTGGACTGCCAGGGAATTCCCTTACCTGCCCTTTTGGAATCCAGATTCCACCACACTTGTTTTGAGGTGTCCTTTATAGGACTTTGATAACAACATTGATGCAGTATGGTGGGAAGCATGGGAGTTTCCTCCTCCGCCAGTAGAGATTTTGCTAGAAATTTGGAGCACACTGCCTAGAGATGGCCCCACTGTAACCTGGGACTGCGGCCAGCCAGCCTGTGGCGGGAATATGCGAGGCTCTCACGATGTTCTGTGGCCTGTGCTGGTGTTGGCTCATCCCTTCCTCATGGCACTTCCTGTCTCCACTTTCTTTTCAGTATTTAGGTCAGCTGACGTCCATACCAGGATACCTGAATCCCTCCAGTAGGACCGAAATCCTGCATTTCATAGACAACGCAAAGGTAACCCCGTCTGCCCTACCCAGCCTGTTCTGCCTCCCAACCCTGACCTCTGACCCCCAACCTGCTCTTCCTCCTGACCCTGACCTTTGACCCTTGTTCTCTGACACCTGCTCTCGGCCCCTCTGACCCTAAGCCTGCATGGCCGTGAGGAATGACCCCGTCTCATCACCTTCGGGGTGCATTTGGCCCTTGGCCATACTGTGCCTTCAATCAGAACATTAACTTTATTCTCCAGGCCTGCTCCTGCTAGTTTTGGATTGTTTTCAGAATCCACATTTTCACGATATCCAAACCACATGCCACAGGTCTGAATCTAAAGGCAGTCCCCGAAGAATGCCCCTGCCAGCACGGTGTGGACGTAGCAGCGTCCTGGGACAAGCACGGGAGCAGCGCCCTGCTCGTCAGTCAGCACCCGCTGTGTGGGTTGCGTGTGCCACACAGGATGCGAGGCCCTGGAGGAGCCCGTGGCGGGGCCCTGTGTTTCTGATGCCCTGTGGTTCCTTCCAGAGAGCCCACCAGCTCCCCGGACACCTGACCCAGGAGCATGACGCTGTGATCAGTCTCTCTGCCTACAACGTCAAACTGGCCTGGAGGGACGGGGAGGACACCATCCTCAGGGTCCCCATCCATGACATTGCTGCCGTGTCCTACGTGCGGGATGACGCCTCGCACCTGGTGGTCCTGAAGACAGGTATGGGCCTGGGGGGCGCGTCGGAGGGTCCTTGGCGGAAGCAGCCCCCACCTCCATCCTGAGGCGCGAGGCGTGGATTTCCTGGAGCTCTGGGGACAGTCTCTACAGTTTTGTGTAGCCCAAAGGCAGCTAAATATTGGCAGTGTCCGCCTGAGACACTTGCACTGTCTCTGGCGGAGAAGCTAGAAGTCATGGAAGGTGGTGGACTTGAGTGGACAGTGGCGGGGGGGTGCTCTTGGGAAGGGAGAGTGAGGGCGGGGGCTTGCCTGGCTCGGCCTGTCCCCGCCTGAGTCGAGTAGGGGCTGCCCAGAGCCTGCCGTCGAGCTCGCATGCCTGCTCTAACCCGCCACGGTGTTGACTTCCCAGCCCAGGACCCTGGCATCTCCCCCAGCCAGAGTTTGTGTGCAGAAAGTTCCAGAGGCCTCACCGCAGGCTCCCTGTCAGAGAGCGGCGTAGGGCCTGTGGAGGCATGCTGCCTGGTGATCCTGGCCACAGAGAGCAAGGTGAGCACCGCGTGACCAGGATTCCCACCCCGGTCCCACTGAGTCCCAGTCTGGTGCCCCCCTGCTGGTTCCTTCTCTTGGTGGGTCCCACCTCTCCCTTCCCCACACCAGTGGGGGTTGTGGCGTTCACCCCAAACTCTGCCGTTGGGGAAGATTCTTGAGAGTGGCTTAGGCTGCCCCCTGCCGCATGGAGCCTCCAGCCTCGGGGAGCCCCTTGATACCCTTCTGTGTAGTTTTCACCTTTGCAAGACCAGAGCAGGGATGCCCCATCTTAGGCAGCCTCTGATCAGCCTCCCTCCCCATCACTGCCCACCTTCCGCGCGAGTATGTCTTCTTTCTGGGGCCGCCTCTTTGGCCTGTCCCCACTGGGAACTCCTTCAGATGTTGCTCCACGTCCCGGGGGCAGAGCTTCCCTGGACGGGGCCCCCGTTAACAGCACACGTGTGAAGCATTGTGTGGTGTCAGGAGAGCTGTCCGTGTGACCTGGCTCGGGTGCTGTGTCCCCTCTGCCCCTTCCCTGAGGCTGGAACAGGGGGCTGAGACCCCTCTGGGCGGAAGGGCAGTGGAGGAGGAGGGCCAGCAGCTGATGATCCTGCACGTCCAGAGAGCTTCCTGGGTGTGGCCTGGTGTCCTGGCGGCCCTGGAGCGAGGCAGCAGGCTCTCAGTCTCGGTGTTCGTCCTGCTTCTGAGGTGTCAGATGCCCAGGAAGCTGCCCGGAAAGCTCAGCGTTGTCCTCCACTGGCAGGTCGCCGCGGAGGAGCTGTGCTCCCTGCTTGGCCAGGTCTTCCAAATCGTGTACACGGAGTCCACCATCGACTTCCTGGACAGAGCCATATTTGATGGGGCCTCGACACCCACCCACCACCTCTCCCTTCACAGCGGTACGTGAGCCTGTGGGCTCCCCTCCCCTTCCCCAGGGCTCTGCGCCAGCGCCTTCCAGAGTAGCGCCCGGGGGGCCGCGCTGTGGGGTGAAACTCTGGCCGCTGTCCTGGGGGTTTGAGTCAATGCCCTTTTTCCAGACTTCACTGTTCTTGTCCACGTTGACCCGCTGGTAGATGTGTCCCCCCGACTCGCTCCTTTAGGCCCCGGGTGGCTTTCCTGCATAATGTTGGGGGTTGGGAACACTTACTCTGGAACCACCTGTGGCTGAAGTCACTGTGCCAAACTTAGAACTGAGGGCTGGAGCATCTGCTTTTCAAATACATCGCTTATTGAGGATCCACGGCTTCTGTCAGTCAGGGGGACAGGAAGATACTGGAGCCAGCGCAGCGGTGGCCGCCAGGGCAGAACCCCCCTTGCCTCTGTGGAGAGGAGTCCGCCCTCGCCTCCCTGGCGGCTCGCACGACCCGTGCACCGCGCAGAGCCCTCTGCGTGTGACCGTGACGCTGGCAAGGGCTGATCAGCCTCCCTCCCCATCACTGCCCACCTTCCGCGCGAGTATGTCTTCTTTCTGGGGCCGCCTCTTTGGCCTGTCCCCACTGGGAACTCCTTCAGATGTTGCTCCACGTCCCGGGGGCAGAGCTTCCCTGGACGGGGCCCCCGTTAACAGCACACGTGTGAAGCATTGTGTGGTGTCAGGAGAGCTGTCCGTGTGACCTGGCTCGGGTGCTGTGTCCCCTCTGCCCCTTCCCTGAGGCTGGAACAGGGGGCTGAGACCCCTCTGGGCGGAAGGGCAGTGGAGGAGGAGGGCCAGCAGCTGATGATCCTGCACGTCCAGAGAGCTTCCTGGGTGTGGCCTGGTGTCCTGGCGGCCCTGGAGCGAGGCAGCAGGCTCTCAGTCTCGGTGTTCGTCCTGCTTCTGAGGTGTCAGATGCCCAGGAAGCTGCCCGGAAAGCTCAGCGTTGTCCTCCACTGGCAGGTCGCCGCGGAGGAGCTGTGCTCCCTGCTTGGCCAGGTCTTCCAAATCGTGTACACGGAGTCCACCATCGACTTCCTGGACAGAGCCATATTTGATGGGGCCTCGACACCCACCCACCACCTCTCCCTTCACAGCGGTACGTGAGCCTGTGGGCTCCCCTCCCCTTCCCCAGGGCTCTGCGCCAGCGCCTTCCAGAGTAGCGCCCGGGGGGCCGCGCTGTGGGGTGAAACTCTGGCCGCTGTCCTGGGGGTTTGAGTCAATGCCCTTTTTCCAGACTTCACTGTTCTTGTCCACGTTGACCCGCTGGTAGATGTGTCCCCCCGACTCGCTCCTTTAGGCCCCGGGTGGCTTTCCTGCATAATGTTGGGGGTTGGGAACACTTACTCTGGAACCACCTGTGGCTGAAGTCACTGTGCCAAACTTAGAACTGAGGGCTGGAGCATCTGCTTTTCAAATACATCGCTTATTGAGGATCCACGGCTTCTGTCAGTCAGGGGGACAGGAAGATACTGGAGCCAGCGCAGCGGTGGCCGCCAGGGCAGAACCCCCCTTGCCTCTGTGGAGAGGAGTCCGGCCCTGCGCCCTCCCTGGCGGCTCGCACGACCCCGTGCACCGCGCAGAGCCCTCTGCGTGTGACCGTGACGCTGCAGGGATTCTCTTAGGAAGGACCGGTTCCCTGGCCACCTCCTCGTCTCGCTGTATGTGCTGGAGCCGCCTGCAGCCCTGCAGACACGGCCTGGCGAGGTCAGCAGTCTGTCCTCATGGGCAGGTGGGGAGGCTGAGGCCCAGTGGGCCGCAGGTGGTGTATTGAGCTGTACTGAAACATTCAGCTTTCGTGAACTCGCTTTGGCCCCTGTGCACTTACATTTCCCACAGGGTCTTTCTGTGTTTTTTCTTAAACAAACCTTTACTAAAAGGTCCACAAGTCAGCAGTGTACACTTGAGTAAGTTTTCACGAAGTAAGCAGGATGGTCACTGTCCGCCAAAGGGGCTTCTCCTGTCCTGGCCTCTCCAGCCCTTCCACTGGGCACACCTTCCGGGGGCCAGAGCATTGTCCCGGTTCCCGCCCAGACCTGCAGCAGGTGGTGCGTCCACAGGCCCCCAGAGGCCCAGGGGCAGTGCAGCCCTAGGGGTGTACCTCAGAGGCCCGAGCAGCTCCGCTCGCCAGGGTTCTGCCTCTCCTGCTCAGCTCATGGATGCTGGACACGGGGCCCCTCCCTCACATAACCAGAAGCTTCTGTCTTCTGCCCATCTCACACAGATGATTCTTCCACAAAGGTGGACATGAAGGAGCCCTACGAGACGGAAGCCAGCACTTTGTGAGTACCCCGCTTGAGTCTCAGCGCTGCCCGCGCGGCCGCCTGCGCCCCCTCCGTCCCCTGCCTCAGGAGCCTTCCAGTGAGTGGGCTTCTTGGGGTCACACCGGTGATGTCACCTTTCCACTGAGACCCTGTGAGGCTGCTGACCCCTTCTCAGTCCTTCCCTGCACCTGTCCTCGTCTGTCCTGCCCCGAGCCCCTTCTCCGTGACGGCCCCCTCTCCCTCTCAGCCCTGGCTCTCACTGAACCCTGCGGGGATCGAGGGGGCGGGCCTGGGGCAGGGCTGGGGGCTCCCCGCCCACGGCTCGGCTTGCGTCCTTGCAGCTCCTTCCCCGAGTGTGCGCACGCAGGCGGTGTCTCGCCCTTGTCCTTCTGCATGCCGACGGCACCCCACGCCAAGACAGTCAGCGAGAGTGAGCTGAGCGCCACAGCTGCGGAACTGCTGCAGGATTACATGCTCACGGTACGCTGCCGCTGTCCACCAGGGTCAGGAGACTCGCCCCAGAGGGCCCACGTGCCGCGGCAGGCCTGTGTGCCACGCCTGAGGGCTAGACGCTCCCTGGGGTCGGGGTCGGGATGGCAGGAAGGCTTGCTTCTCCATGGGCGGGGCTCGGGGAGCGGAGCATGAACACCTTCGTGAGCCCTGCTGACTCCTGAGCCTCACGGCCCTCCCCACCAAGTCAGTCTTTGGAAAGCTGTGAGGTGGCCAAGGCCTGAGCATGGGGCTGCTTTGGCGTCTGGGGCTGAACCTGAGGCCGATCTCTGGTAGCGAATGGTGGCAGGGGGCCAGGGTCATTCCCTGGAAGGGCCACATGGGTCCTGTTACTGCTTAGGAGACATCTCCCCCTATCCCTCAATTTCACATGATTTTGTTGGTCACCACACCAACTATCACTGGGCTCTGCGGTCAGCCACGGCAACAGGTGAAGGCAGAGGGCCCAGGTACCTCGCCAGTCTCTTGAGGACCTCTTTGTGGGTGCAGGGGCCTCGGGGCTGGTCCGGTGTTCCCTCCCTCCTGCTGGCCAGGACAGTGGAGCTGCTGGTCCTCTGGCAGGGGGCGAGTGGGGTGCTGGAGGCAGGGGGCGAACGAGGGTGGGTGGGAGGCTGGCAGCGCCGGTCACCGGCCTGGCCCACTCTCTCGACAGCTGCGCACCAAGCTGTCCTCACAGGAGATCCAGCAGTTCGGGCGCTGTTGCATGAGTACCGTGACGGGCCTCGGTGCACGAGTTCTGCATCAACCTGCGGCAGCTCTATGGGGACAGCCGCAAGTTCCTGCTGCTCGGTGAGTGCGGGGGACGGGCTCCCTGAGGAAAGGTCTCCAGCCAGCCAGCGAGGCCCTGTGGTGCAACTGATGGCTCCTCCCAGGGACTGGGGACCTGCCCCGGCAAGCAGGAGGGGCCCTCGGGAGCCAGACCACAGGTGCAGCAGCTGCCTCGGCTTGCGTCCTTGCACCCTTAGTGCCGCAGGCGGTGTCTCGCCTTGTCCTTCTGCATGCCGACGGCACCCCACGCCAAGACAGTCAGCGAGAGTGAGCTGAGCGCCACAGCTGCGGAACTGCTGCAGGATTACATGCTCACGAGCGCTGCCGCTGTCCACCAGGGTCAGGAGACTCGCCCCAGAGGGCCCACGTGCCGCGGCAGGCCTGTGTGCCACGCCTGAGGGCTAGACGCTCCCTGGGGTCGGGGTCGGGATGGCAGGAAGGCTTGCTTCTCCATGGGCGGGGCTCGGGGAGCGGAGCATGAACACCTTCGTGAGCCCTGCTGACTCCTGAGCCTCACGGCCCTCCCCACCAAGTCAGTCTTTGGAAAGCTGTGAGGTGGCCAAGGCCTGAGCATGGGGCTGCTTTGGCGTCTGGGGCTGAACCTGAGGCCGATCTCTGGTAGCGAATGGTGGCAGGGGGCCAGGGTCATTCCCTGGAAGGGCCACATGGGTCCTGTTACTGCTTAGGAGACATCTCCCCCTATCCCTCAATTTCACATGATTTTGTTGGTCACCACACCAACTATCACTGGGCTCTGCGGTCAGCCACGGCAACAGGTGAAGGCAGAGGGCCCAGGTACCTCGCCAGTCTCTTGAGGACCTCTTTGTGGGTGCAGGGGCCTCGGGGCTGGTCCGGTGTTCCCTCCCTCCTGCTGGCCAGGACAGTGGAGCTGCTGGTCCTCTGGCAGGGGGCGAGTGGGTTGCTGGAGGCAGGGGGCGAACGAGGGTGGGTGGGAGGCTGGCAGCGCCGGTCACCGGCCTGGCCCACTCTCTCGACAGCTGCGCACCAAGCTGTCCTCACAGGAGATCCAGCAGTTCGCGGCGCTGTTGCATGAGTACCGTGACGGGGCCTCGGTGCACGAGTTCTGCATCAACCTGCGGCAGCTCTATGGGGACAGCCGCAAGTTCCTGCTGCTCGGTGAGTGCGGGGGGGACGGGGCTCCCTGAGGAAAGGTCTCCAGCCAGCCAGCGAGGCCCTGTGGTGCAACTGATGGCTCCTCCCAGGGACTGGGGGACCTGCCCCCGGGCAAGCAGGAGGGGCCCCTCGGGAGCCAGACCACAGGTGCAGCAGCTGCCGCTCTGCCCGGCCAGGGCCGAGGGGGGCCCTTCAGAGGAGGTGCTGCTGGGACAGGTTTGGGAGGTGGGGCGGGAGCTTGCTGGGCGGAGGAGTGAAGACGCCATTCCCAGTGAAGGCAGCCTCTGCCAAGGCCCCAAGAGAGGAGCCTGCGGAGTCAGCAGGGCGGGCGGGTGCTCAGGCCTGCAGGCGGGACGTGGCCCTGGACATGTGTCCACACATGCGAGGACAGTGGTGCGGCCGTGCTGTCCCCGCGCTGACCCCAGAGAACATGGCTGGTTGATGGTGGCTGGCGGAGGCTCCCCAGTCCCGGGCTCTGCCCGCAACAGTCCAAGAAGGGTGTTCTACTAACGGAGGGTGTAGGGCCTACTCTATCCCGTCTGAGCTCTTGCTGGCCCCACGGCCCTCTTGGAGTCAGTCATCAGTCAAGGCTGGCACTCACGGCCCCTTTTCCTATTGTTCTCGCATAGGAGGGCGTCTCTTTCCAGGAAATAGGTGGTCACCTGGGACCTGGTCAGTGGGACCTGGTGCTTGGAGCCCTGCGTCAGCCTCTCCTCCGCCCTCTCCCCTCCTCCATTCGGAAGCCTGTGAAGTGGAGCTTCCGTGAGGACGGAGGGAAGTGATGCAGGGATGGCTTCTGGCCTGCACTGGCCCTGTCAGCAAGGCAGGGCCAGTCTGAGGCTCCCAGCACCTCTCAGGACACACACTGGGGAGGGGGCAGTTACCCGGGCCGTGGGCCCCCAGGAGCAGGCACGCCTGTGCTTTGTGTGAGAGACTCGGGGTCAGGCGGGCGCTGTGTCTGCAGGTCTGCGGCCCTTCATCCCTGAGAAGGACAGCCAGCACTTTGAGAACTTCCTGGAGACCATCGGGGTGAAGGACGGCCGTGGGATCATCACGGACAGCTTCGGCAGGTACCGGCGGGCCATGAGCCCCCCACCTCCACCTCCAATGGGAACAGGGCGGGAAGCTCCGACGACCAGTCCGCGCCCTCGGAGGGGGACGAGTGGGACCGCATGATCTCAGACATCAGCAAGCGACCGGCAGCAGAGGGGCCCTCGGGAGCCAGACCACAGGTGCAGCAGCTGCCGCTCTGCCCGGCCAGGGCCGAGGGGGGCCCTTCAGAGGAGGTGCTGCTGGGACAGGTTTGGGAGGTGGGGCGGGAGCTTGCTGGGCGGAGGAGTGAAGACGCCATTCCCAGTGAAGGCAGCCTCTGCCAAGGCCCCAAGAGAGGAGCCTGCGGAGTCAGCAGGGCGGGCGGGTGCTCAGGCCTGCAGGCGGGACGTGGCCCTGGACATGTGTCCACACATGCGAGGACAGTGGTGCGGCCGTGCTGTCCCCGCGCTGACCCCAGAGAACATGGCTGGTTGATGGTGGCTGGCGGAGGCTCCCCAGTCCCGGGCTCTGCCCGCAACAGTCCAAGAAGGGTGTTCTACTAACGGAGGGTGTAGGGCCTACTCTATCCCGTCTGAGCTCTTGCTGGCCCCACGGCCCTCTTGGAGTCAGTCATCAGTCAAGGCTGGCACCCACGGCCCCTTTTCCTATTGTTCTCGCATAGGAGGGCGTCTCTTTCCAGGAAATAGGTGGTCACCTGGGACCTGGTCAGTGGGACCTGGTGCTTGGAGCCCTGCGTCAGCCTCTCCTCCGCCCTCTCCCCTCCTCCATTCGGAAGCCTGTGAAGTGGAGCTTCCGTGAGGACGGAGGGAAGTGATGCAGGGATGGCTTCTGGCCTGCACTGGCCCTGTCAGCAAGGCAGGGCCAGTCTGAGGCTCCCAGCACCTCTCAGGACACACACTGGGGAGGGGGCAGTTACCCGGGCCGTGGGCCCCCAGGAGCAGGCACGCCTGTGCTTTGTGTGAGAGACTCGGGGTCAGGCGGGCGCTGTGTCTGCAGGTCTGCGGCCCTTCATCCCTGAGAAGGACAGCCAGCACTTTGAGAACTTCCTGG
This sequence comes from Tragulus kanchil, assembly GCA_022376925.1. Classification (NCBI taxonomy): domain Eukaryota; kingdom Metazoa; phylum Chordata; class Mammalia; order Artiodactyla; family Tragulidae; genus Tragulus; species Tragulus kanchil. The sequence goes on from JAIOJX010000030.1 coordinate 51,650,713, forward strand.
AGACCATCGGGGTGAAGGACGGCCGTGGGATCATCACGGACAGCTTCGGCAGGTACCGGCGGGCCATGAGCTCCACCTCCACCTCCACCTCCAATGGGAACAGGGCCGCGGGAAGCTCCGACGACCAGTCCGCGCCCTCGGAGGGGGACGAGTGGGACCGCATGATCTCAGACATCAGCAACGACATCGAGGCCCTGGGCTGCAGCATGGACCAGGACTCGGCCTGATGGCTCCGGGCCCCCGCCAGCCGCCCTCCCGGGCTCCGGACACGGGCGGCGCTACTGTGAAGGAGGCACCCCGGTTCCAGGGCAGAAAGCCGAGCTGCACCCACCTGCATGCCACCCTGCCTCGGGAGGGGGTCCTGTCGGCCAGACCCCGGACAACCGTCATTTTGCACACGTTTCTATTGAAACTCTCAGAGACTTTAAAAGAAGTTTACTGCAATGTGAATAATTTATCTCTGGTTGCCATTGTGTTTCTGCTCCTGGGGATACGAGCTGGGGAGTCTGCTCTGGCCTCTGTCTCCGTCTCAGACCCACACGCCATGGTTGGCGCTCGGGTCCGCCGCCTGCAGGGAGGACCTGCCTTGGGTGTGTGGACATGGAGGGAGCAGGGGTCCTGAGCGCGCGTGGGGGTGAGCACTGGGCGCTCTCAGGGCCTTGCAGTCCTCCAGCCCCTCGTCCTAGCCCCCATCCCCAGGCTGCATTCCCCGTCATGGTGGTCTCCACAGCAAACCTGCACACCCCACCTTCGCCAGAAGTGCCATCCCCACCCCGAGAGCACATCATCCTGGAGCCCAGGGCCCCTGGTCATCAGGGAGGCCACCGGGGGCCCTTGGCCTTGGTGTCTCCTGTGCTCGGCCCCTCCTGGGCCCTTGGGACATGGGGAGGCCATGGGGGTAACCTTCGGAGGGGCCAGGGCCTGGGCGCTGCAGCACAGGTGTGGGGAGGCCATGCTCACCCATGAGACGCCTCCACGTCGTGAGGCCCAGGGGCAAAGGCAAGAAGCCCTGGGCTCGGCAGGGTGGGAACCTGCACCCCCGGGAGGGTGGGCAGGGGCGTGGGCTCACAGTGCAGCTGTGTGGGAAGTAGGCAGGGGTCTGCGGTCCCCTAAGCTCCCCCTGGGTGAGGGGTGGAATAGGAGGAGGGGTCTCAGACTTCTCAAAGGCCCCGAACTGTGCTGACTGGGCCCAGGCCGGGCAGAGCTAAGGGAGACAGTCGGGAGGTGCTGTCTCTAGGTGTGTGTGCAAACCGACCTGCCCTTTAAGCATCTGGAACAGCTGAAGACAGCCCCCTGGTCCAGGGGCCAGCCCTTCCACAGCCCAGCCTGTGCTTCTGAGCAGTGGAGACCTGGTGTCCCATGAGCGTTCTGTGACGGCCAGGAACGGCTCCTCCCCTCTGGAGGGCTCTACCCATGCGTAGGCCCCCACTTCATGGTCTCCCTCATCTGGGATGTGGCCCCCACCCTGCGGGTCCCTGGACTTTGTAGATGAGAGGGATCACAGAGAGGATGGGGAGCCCCAGAGCTGGGCCGCTGCAAGGGGCCAGGCGCTTCGGGAGACGAAGTGCTGGCCCCCTGAGCAGACGCTGCCTCCTGCAGCTCCTCCAGCTCAGGGGCCCTGCATCTGAGGAGTTCCTTCCAGAAACGGCCATTCCCAGGCCCTTGCTTTGGGCTGTAGCCAGGTGCCTGGACGGCCTGCAATCTCTGGGCAAGCTGGGTGCCCTGGGGTGCGGGAGAGGGACTGCCACTCTCCTTGGGGCCTCGAGAACCGTGTGGCTTTGGGAAGCGTCTTCACACTTCCTCCAGTCCATTCAGAGTCCACTGAGGAGCTGTTGGAGGAGCAGAGGCGATGAGGGGACACCAGTTTATTGAGCAGCAGAGCTGGGGGGCAGGGGTGGAACCAGGTCTCCGGTCAGCAGCTACATTGTCAGCTCCTGCAGGAAGCGCAGAAAGAGAGGGTCGCCCTGGGGAGGGGCCCGGCGGAGACTGCAGCCAGGCATCTGTGAAGGGCTGGCCACTCACCATGATGGCGTTGACGATATCACTCTGGTTGTCTCTCAGGGCCCTCACAGCCTTGGCTCTTGACACGTTGGCTTGCGCCATCACCAGCTCGATGTCCCGAAGCTCCAGTCCTGCCTCGTCCACCTGGGCGGGGTATGCAGGGAGGTGCTGGAGCGGTCCCTCCCCCAGTGGGGCCTTAGGCAAAGCTGCCCCTTTCCACAAGGCTGGGCCATGCGCCCTTGACCTCACCTCCTCATCTTCCTCCTCCTCTTCCTCCTCCTCGCACTCGGGTCTCACCCTCGGCCCAGGTGTTGACTCGGGGACCAGAGCAGAGGGCTCCGAGGGCACCTTGAACTTCTCAGCTGCAGCTCTGTGCACCTGCTGGGACAGGTCCTCGATCTGCAGCGCAGAGATCCCGGAGGTCGGCTGTCAGCCGAGCCTGCGCCCAGATCCCGCCCCCCGCCCCCACAGCCAGCCAGACAGACCTTGGCCTCCCCGAAGACCACGTAGGTGTCTGAGGCTGGGCTCTTAAAGACGTCAGGCTTGGCGATGACAAAGAGGATGTTCTTGGACTTCTGGATGGTGATCCTGGTGACCCCCTGGATCTGTCGTAAGCCCAGCTTGGACATCGCCTAGAGGCAAATGGTCTCAGACCCGGCATTGGGCCCCGAGATTCCGGTTGGGGGTTGGGTGGGGGGAAGGAGCAGGTTCAGGGGAGGCAATCCACTGCCAGGGACACAAGGGTTCTGCCACCCGCTTCCGGGAACCCTCTGTGGACCCTCTCTGGTGGCCCCCATGTGAACAGTAGGGGTTGAAAGACTGAGCCTGTCAGCTGCCAGCCTGGCCCCATTTACATCATACGAGGCATGCATGTACTCCCTTTACCCCGGGGCCCCCACTGATGGGATCTGTCAGCCATGCGGTGGGAAGGGGTCCTCTTAGGCCACCAGTCCCACTCCTGGGATGACTGGGGTTGGCTGGCCAGCCAGGTCGCTCCCGTAGGGAGCAGGGTCCCAGCTAGGCCCCCAGCCCACCTTTCGGGCCTTCTTCTCACTGCGACTCTGCTTGGCTTTGGCGACAGTCTCCTCGCTCCCACCGCTGCTGGCTGGAGCCTGGAGAGGAGAGGAGTCTGAGCACCCGAGACTGGGGCACGGAGCCCTCCCCACAGCACACTTCCACCTCGGTCGGCACCTGGGCCGGGCACTGTGCAGTCTGCGGTCCTGAGAGGTCCTGGTCCTCTGGCTCGGCCGACGACTCCCCGTGGCTGTCCGAGTGCTGGCCGGAGCCCAGAGCCTGGGGTGCGTCTGAGGAGGCAGAGTGAGGATGGCCCCCGTCCAGAGCTCCAGCTCTGCCCACCCCCTGCCCCTGGGCCCCTGGCTCAGGACAGTCCTCCAGCCTGGATCCCACTCACCTTCTTCCACACTGTCCTGGTCATCCTGCTGCTCGGCGGCTGGGAGCCCTCGAGGGCCGGCTGGACTCCGGGGCCCAGAGCCAGGAGGCACTTGGCGAGGGGGCGAGCTCCTCGAGGCCAGCTCTTTGGCATGGGTACCCACCTTGGGGGCTGCCTTGGGGCTGAGGACAGGGGCATGGGGCGGAAGGCTGACCTGCCCAGCCCCAGGGGGGTTCATGGTCCCTGAGGAGGCAGCCACCGCCCGGTGGGCTCTTGGCCGAGGTGGTGGGAGACCCGAAGAGCCCAGGGGCTCCGCGCCCTCCACCAAGTCTTCCTGGGGGACGCGGCAAGAGCAGGGGGCAGGTGACGCGGGGGTCGGGACTGTCTCCATGAGGACACCAGGAGCCGGGGGCTCAGGGATCCTGTTGCGGGGTGCACTGGGCTGGCCCCCTGTGGGGCTTTCTTGGGGCTGCAGTGGAGAGGGACCAAGGACTCCAAGTGCTGCCTGGGCCTGCTGTTTCCTGCCTGGGCCCGGCACAGGCTCTGGCTGCCTCGAGGGCAGTGGAGATGTTGGGGCAGGATCTTTGGGACAGCCTCCTCCCGGGCTGGACACGGCCCTTGATGGAGACTCTGAGCGGGAGCCCAGCCCAGTCTCTGAGGCCACAGCTCTGGGAAGCTTGGGCCCCAGGGTGGCCCTGCCTTTCTCCACTGGGCTTGGGGGCCTCAGCTGGCCAACCTCCAGGCTGGCAGCAGGACATGTCCCTGGGCCATGGACCACAGGCTTTAAGGCCCCATGCCCCTGGTGATCAGCCCTCAGGGCCTCCTTTGGGGATGAGCTGGGCTCCGCTCCATCACCCCCATGCACACAGACACCGCCACAGGCTCCTTGCTCAGGTGCTGCAATGCCCTTGGCTACTTCCTTCCCACTGGATTTGGGCTCTGGGGGACCTTGGTCCTCCATGGCAGGCTCATATGTGTCTGGGGTCCCTGTGGAAGGCTTAGAGGACCCAGCATCTCCCTCCAAGGGTGTCTGAGCACCTGCAGCTAGGGGCTGCCTGGTCCTCTGGCTCGGCCGCGACTCCCGTGGCTGTCCAGTGCTGGCCGGAGCCCAGAGCCTGGGGTGCGTCTGAGGAGGCAGAGTGAGGATGGCCCCCGTCCAGAGCTCCAGCTCTGCCCACCCCCTGCCCCTGGGCCCCTGGCTCAGGACAGTCCTCCAGCCTGGATCCCACTCACCTTCTTCCACACTGTCCTGGTCATCCTGCTGCTCGGCGGCTGGGAGCCCTCGAGGGCCGGCTGGACTCCGGGGCCCAGAGCCAGGAGGCACTTGGCGAGGGGGCGAGCTCCTCGAGGCCAGCTCTTTGGCATGGGTACCCACCTTGGGGGCTGCCTTGGGGCTGAGGACAGGGGCATGGGGCGGAAGGCTGACCTGCCCAGCCCCAGGGGGGTTCATGGTCCCTGAGGAGGCAGCCACCGCCCGGTGGGCTCTTGGCCGAGGTGGTGGGAGACCCGAAGAGCCCAGGGGCTCCGCGCCCTCCACCAAGTCTTCCTGGGGGACGCGGCAAGAGCAGGGGGCAGGTGACGCGGGGGTCGGGACTGTCTCCATGAGGACACCAGGAGCCGGGGGCTCAGGGATCCTGTTGCGGGGTGCACTGGGCTGGCCCCCTGTGGGGCTTTCTTGGGGCTGCAGTGGAGAGGGACCAAGGACTCCAAGTGCTGCCTGGGCCTGCTGTTTCCTGCCTGGGCCCGGCACAGGCTCTGGCTGCCTCGAGGGCAGTGGAGATGTTGGGGCAGGATCTTTGGGACAGCCTCCTCCCGGGCTGGACACGGCCCTTGATGGAGACTCTGAGCGGGAGCCCAGCCCAGTCTCTGAGGCCACAGCTCTGGGAAGCTTGGGCCCCAGGGTGGCCCTGCCTTTCTCCACTGGGCTTGGGGGCCTCAGCTGGCCAACCTCCAGGCTGGCAGCAGGACATGTCCCTGGGCCATGGACCACAGGCTTTAAGGCCCCATGCCCCTGGTGATCAGCCCTCAGGGCCTCCTTTGGGGATGAGCTGGGCTCCGCTCCATCACCCCCATGCACACAGACACCGCCACAGGCTCCTTGCTCAGGTGCTGCAATGCCCTTGGCTACTTCCTTCCCACTGGATTTGGGCTCTGGGGGACCTTGGTCCTCCATGGCAGGCTCATATGTGTCTGGGGTCCCTGTGGAAGGCTTAGAGGACCCAGCATCTCCCTCCAAGGGTGTCTGAGCACCTGCAGCTAGGTCTGGACTGCCCAGATGGATCTGGTCCAAGGCCAGAGAGTCTGAGCCCCCAGTGTGGTCTGGGTCCCTTTCCTCAGGTGTTGGCCTTAGTCCCAGGGTCTTGCCTCCTTTCTGCTGGGCAGTAGTGGCTGTGGGCTCTGTCCCTGGGATGCAGCCTGTGTTAGTCACCAGGGCCTCAGGGTTGGCCTTGGAGGCCGGTCCCTGGACCAAGGGGAGACCTGCATCCTGCAGGGGCAGAGATGCTGTCAGGTCCTCTTCTTCCGACTGGGGCTCAGGGCTGGCCTCAGAGGCAGGTCCCTGGACCAAGGGGAGACCTGCATCCTGCAAAGTTGAGGATGCTGTCAGGTCCTCTTCTTCCGACTGGGGCTCAGGGCTGGCCTCAGAGGCAGGTCCCTGGACCAAGGGGAGACCTGCATCCTGCAGGGGCAGAGATGCTGTCAGGTCCTCTTCTTCTGACTGGGGCTCAGGACTAGCCTCAGAGGCAGGTCCCTGGACCGAGGGGACACCTGCATCCTGCAGAGTTGGGGACGCTGTCAGGTCCTCTTCTTCCGACTGGGGCTCAGGGCTGGCCTCAGAGGCAGATCCCTGGACCGAGGGGAGACCTGCATCCTGCAGAGTTGGGGATGCTGTGAGGTCCTCTTCTTCCGACTGGGGCTCAGGGCTGGCCTCGGAGGCAGGTCCCTGGACCGAGGGGAGACCTGCATCCTGCAGAGGTGGGGATGCTGTCAGGTCCTCTTCTTCCGACTGGGGCTCAGGGCTGGCCTCAGAGGCAGGTCCCTGGACCAAGGGGAGACCTGCATCCTGCAGGGGCAGAGATGCTGTCAGGTCCTCTTCTTCTGACTGGGGCTCAGGACTAGCCTCAGAGGCAGGTCCCTGGACCGAGGGGACACCTGCATCCTGCAGAGTTGGGGACGCTGTCAGGTCCTCTTCTTCCGACTGGGGCTCAGGGCTGGCCTCAGAGGCAGATCCCTGGACCGAGGGGAGACCTGCATCCTGCAGAGTTGGGGATGCTGTGAGGTCCTCTTCTTCCGACTGGGGCTCAGGGCTGGCCTCGGAGGCAGGTCCCTGGACCGAGGAGAGACCTGCATCCTGCAGAGTTGGGGATGCTGTCAGGTCCTCTTCTTCCGACTGGGGCTCAGGACTAGCCTCAGAGGCAGGTCCCTGGAGCGAGGAGAGACCTGCATCCTGCAGAGTTGGGGATGCTGTCAGGTCCTCTTCTGACTGAGGCTCAGAACTGGCCTCGGAGGCAGGTCCCTGGACCAAGCGGAGACCTGCATCCTGAAGAATTGGGGATGCTGTCAGGTCCTCTTCTTCTGAGTGGGGCTCAGGACTGGCCTCAGAGGCAGGTCTCTTGGCCAAGGGGAGACCTGCATCCTGTAGGGGTAGGGATGCTGTCAGGTCCTCTTCTTCTGACTGGGGCTCAGGAATGGCCTCAGAGGCAGGTCCCCGAACCAAGGGGAGACCTGCATCCTGAAGAACCGAGGATGCTGTCAGGTCTTCTTCCAACTGAGGCTCAGGGCTGGCCGCGGAGGCAGGTCCCTGGACCGAGGAGAGACCTGCATCCTGCAGAGTTGGGGATGCTGTCAGGTCCTCTTCTTCCGACTGGGGCTCAGTGCTGGCCTCGGAGGCAGGTCCTTGGACCAAGGGGAGACCTGCATCCTGCAGGGGTAGGGATGCTGTCAGGTCCTCTTCTTCTGTCTGGGGTACAGGGCTGGCCTCGGAGGCCAGTCCCTGGACTGAGGGGAGGTCTGTATCCTGCAGAGTTGGGGGTGCTGTCAGGTCCTCTTCTTCTGACTGGGGCTCAGGACTGACCTCAGAGGCAGGCCCTTGGACCAAGGGGAGACCTGTATCCTGAAGAACTGGGGATGCTGTTAGGTCCTCTTCTTCCGACTGGGGTTCAGGGCTGGCCTCGGAGGCAGATCTCTCGGCCAAGGGGCGGCCTGTATCCTGCAGAGTTGGGGATGCTGTCAGGTCCTCTTCTTCCGACTGGGGCTCAGTGCTGGCCTCGGAGGCAGGTCCTTGGACCAAGGGGAGACCTGCATCCTGCAGGGGTAGGGATGCTGTCAGGTCCTCTTCTTCTGTCTGGGGTACAGGGCTGGCCTCGGAGGCCAGTCCCTGGACTGAGGGGAGGTCTGTATCCTGCAGAGTTGGGGGTGCTGTCAGGTCCTCTTCTTCTGACTGGGGCTCAGGACTGACCTCAGAGGCAGGCCCTTGGACCAAGGGGAGACCTGTATCCTGAAGAACTGGGGATGCTGTTAGGTCCTCTTCTTCCGACTGGGGTTCAGGGCTGGCCTCGGAGGCAGATCTCTCGGCCAAGGGGCGGCCTGTATCCTGCAGAGTTGGGGATGCTGCCAGGTCCTCTTCTTCCGACTGAGGCTCAGGGCTGGCCTCGGAGGCAGATCTCTTGGCCAAGGGGAGATCTGTATCCTGCAGGGTTGGGGATGCTGTTAAGTCCTCTTCCTCCGACTGGGGCTCAGTGCTGGCCTTGGAGGCAGGTCCCTGGACCAAGGGGAGACCAGCATCCTGCAGGGTTGGGGATGCTGTTAAGTCCTCTTCTTCCGACTGGGGCTCAGGACTGGCCTCGGAGGCAGGTCCCTGGACCGAGGGGAGACCTGCATCCTGCAGAGTTGGGGATGCTGTCAGGTCCTCTTCTTCCGAATGAGGCTCAGGACTGGCCTTGGAGGCTGGTCCCTGGCCCGAGGGGAGACCTGCATCCTGCAGAGTTGGGGATGCTGTCAGGTCCTCTTCTGACTGGGGCTCAAGGCTGGCCTGGAGGCAGGTCCCTGGACCAAGGGGAGACCAGCATCCTGCAGGGTTGGGGATGCTGTTAAGTCCTCTTCTTCCGACTGGGGCTCAGGACTGGCCTCGGAGGCAGGTCCCTGGACCGAGGGGAGACCTGCATCCTGCAGAGTTGGGGATGCTGTCAGGTCCTCTTCTTCCGAATGAGGCTCAGGACTGGCCTTGGAGGCTGGTCCCTGGCCCGAGGGGAGACCTGCATCCTGCAGAGTTGGGGATGCTGTCAGGTCCTCTTCTGACTGGGGCTCAAGGCTGGCTTCGGAGGCAGGTCCCTGGACCCAGGGAAGACCTGCATCCTGAAGAATTGGGGATGCTGTGATGTCCTCTTCTTCTGACTGGGGTTCAAGACTGGCCTCGGAGGCAGGTCCCTGGATCAAGGGGAGACTTGCATCCTGCAGGGTTGGGGGTGCTGTTAAGTCTTCTTCTTCCGACTGGGGCTCAGGGCTGGCCTCAGAGGCAGGCCCCTGGACCAATGGGAGACCTGCATCCTGCCGGGGTAGGGATGCTGTCGGGTCCTCTTCTTCCAATTGAGGCTCAGAGCTGGCCTCGGAGGCAGGTCCCTGGCCCGAGGGGAGACCTGCATCCTGAAGAACTGGGGATGCTGTTAGGTCCTCTTCTTCCGACTGGGGTTCAGGGCTGGCCTCGGAGGCAGATCTCTCGGCCAAGGGGAGGCCTGTATCCTGCAGAGTTGGGGATGCTGCCAGGTCCTCTTCTTCCGACTGAGGCTCAGGGCTGGCCTCGGAGGCAGATCTCTTGGCCAAGGGGAGATCTGTATCCTGCAGGGTTGGGGATGCTGTTAAGTCCTCTTCCTCCGACTGGGGCTCAGTGCTGGCCTTGGAGGCAGGTCCCTGGACCAAGGGGAGACCAGCATCCTGCAGGGTTGGGGATGCTGTTAAGTCCTCTTCTTCCGACTGGGGCTCAGGGCTGGCCTCGGAGGCAGGTCCCTGGAGCGAGGAGAGACCTGCATCCTGCAGAGTTGGGGATGCTGTCAGGTCCTCTTCTTCCGACTGGGGCTCAGGGCTGGCCTCGGAGGCAGAGCTTTGGACCAAAGGGAGACCTGCATCCTGCAGGGGTAGGGGTGCCGCTGGACCCACTTCTGGCTGGAGTTCAAGGCCAGCTGCAGTGGCAAACTGTTGGCCTGTTTCTTCCTTCTGGTTTTGCAGAGATTGGAGGCCTGCCTCTCTCTCTGAAGTCCGGGATTCTGGGCCCAAGGCAGTGCCGTGTCCCTCTTGCAGGGGCTGAGATATGACTGAGGCAACAGGTGCTGGTCCCCTGGTCGCACCTGCATCTTCCGCCCAGGTCTGAGGGCTCACCCCATGGAGGTCTGGGGCTTCCTGTGGGATGTGAGGGGCCATCCCAGCAGAAGACACCTGGGCTGCAGTGGGGCCCACTTCTGTTATCTCAGAGATGGATTCCTGACTCTTGGCAGCCTGGGCAGCCTCTCCCTCAGACACCGCAAGAGCAAGCTCTGGGCCCCCGGAGGCAGCCTCCCCAGGGCTGTCCTGGAGCAGCGTGGTGGGCTGTGCGTGGGGCTCTCCGCTGTACAGCCTCTCATCATCAGCCCCGGCGTAGGAGGCCGAGTCGGGATCAGAGGAGGCGGCCGAGGTGTCGTCCCGGAAGGCGAAGGCCTCGTCCACACCCTCAGTGATGGACAGATCAGACAGCGACTGCAGGGAAGACGCGAATGTGCTGTCATCCTCGCCCTCCGCGGCCAGGTCCCCTCTGGGGAGGGGCGCCTCCTGCTCCTTCTCCTCCTCCTGCTCCTCCGCCAGCGCCTCCTCCTCGTGGGGCAGAGGGGTCACCTCCACAGCCTCCACCTGGAAGATCAGGCTGCCCTGGAAGGGCAGGAGGTAAGCAGGGATCATTGGGTCGTTGGCCAGGAAGTCCAGTTCGAAGAAGTGGCCCTCCTGGCCCCAGGAAGAGCTGCTGTCTGCCGAGAGGCTGGACTCGGGGGACGAGCTGTCTGGGGTCCCGGCAGGGGGCAGCTCCCTCTCTTCGACCGCCGACCCGGGCGGGGAGAAGCCCCAGCCCGAGGGCACATCCGGTTCTTCGGCCAGGGCCTGCAGACTCAGGGAGCAGGATGGGGACGAGGCCCAGCTGTCCCCGTCTGCCGTGATGAAAGAGCCCGTGGGCGAGGCGGGCGGTGAGTCCCCCGGCTCAGCCTGGGCGTCCTGGATGTCCCTGTGGGGCCCGGGGCCAGGGAGCAGGGCGGAGGCTGTCTTGGTGGGGGTGGAGGGAGGTGTGAAGTAGGAATCGGAGTCTGGGGCAGGGAAAGGCACCGGAGAGTCACCCTGAGAACACAACTCGGGGGGTGGGTTCAGGCTGGCATTCCCACCCTCCCAGTCCCTGAGCTCGGGCACGGCTGCTCTGGGCAGTGGCGCTGCCTGGCACGTCTCCTCGCCCATCACAATCCGGGGCTCCAGGGAGGCTGGGAGAGGACCTTCCGTGGGCCGAGCCTCAGGGGCCTCTGGGCTGGGGCCACCTTCTGCCTGGACTGCCCAGGTGGAGGGGGCGCGGCCCTGCATCCCAGCTGGCTCCCTCAGGTGGGGGCCGGGCGCCGGGCCTGCTGTGCAGGAACGCGAGAGCCAGGGCACTGGGCCCAGAGGTCAGGGCACGGTGCTCCAGCCGGTCGGCCTTTGGGGTGGTGGCGCAGCCGCATCACAGGACGGATCTGTGGAGACAGGAGGCGTGAGAAGGACAGGCTCTCCGCTGTACAGCCTCTCATCATCAGTCCCGGCGTAGGAGGCCGAGTCGGGATCAGAGGAGGCGGCCGAGGTGTCGTCCCGGAAGGCGAAGGCCTCGTCCACACCCTCAGTGATGGACAGATCAGACAGCGACTGCAGGGAAGACGCGAATGTGCTGTCATCCTCGCCCTCCGCGGCCAGGTCCCCTCTGGGGAGGGGCGCCTCCTGCTCCTTCTCCTCCTCCTGCTCCTCCGCCAGCGCCTCCTCCTCGTGGGGCAGAGGGGTCACCTCCACAGCCTCCACCTGGAAGATCAGGCTGCCCTGGAAGGGCAGGAGGTAAGCAGGGATCATTGGGTCGTTGGCCAGGAAGTCCAGTTCGAAGAAGTGGCCCTCCTGGCCCCAGGAAGAGCTGCTGTCTGCCGAGAGGCTGGACTCGGGGGACGAGCTGTCTGGGGTCCCGGCAGGGGGCAGCTCCCTCTCTTCGACCGCCGACCCGGGCGGGGAGAAGCCCCAGCCCGAGGGCACATCCGGTTCTTCGGCCAGGGCCTGCAGACTCAGGGAGCAGGATGGGGACGAGGCCCAGCTGTCCCCGTCTGCCGTGATGAAAGAGCCCGTGGGCGAGGCGGGCGGTGAGTCCCCCGGCTCAGCCTGGGCGTCCTGGATGTCCCTGTGGGGCCCGGGGCCAGGGAGCAGGGCGGAGGCTGTCTTGGTGGGGGTGGAGGGAGGTGTGAAGTAGGAATCGGAGTCTGGGGCAGGGAAAGGCACCGGAGAGTCACCCTGAGAACACAACTCGGGGGGTGGGTTCAGGCTGGCATTCCCACCCTCCCAGTCCCTGAGCTCGGGCACGGCTGCTCTGGGCAGTGGCGCTGCCTGGCACGTCTCCTCGCCCATCACAATCCGGGGCTCCAGGGAGGCTGGGAGAGGACCTTCCGTGGGCCGAGCCTCAGGGGCCTCTGGGCTGGGGCCACCTTCTGCCTGGACTGCCCAGGTGGAGGGGGCGCGGCCCGGCCCTGCATCCCAGCTGGCTCCCTCAGGTGGGGGCCGGGCGCCGGGCCTGCTGTGCAGGAACGCGAGAGCCAGGGCACTGGGCCCAGAGGTCAGGGCACGGTGCTCCAGCCGGTCGGCCTTTGGGGTGGTGGCCGCAGCCGCATCACAGGACGGATCTGTGGAGACAGGAGGGCGTGAGAAGGACAGGCATCTTCCCCGAGAGGCAGCTCGGCAGCTGCAGCCGCCCCTCCCTCAGATGAGAGTGGAGCCCAGGGCTGGGAGCCCGTGAGGGTGGGTCAGCTGAAAAGCGAGGTCAGAAGAGGTCAGAAGAGGGCAACGGTCGTGTTGTGCCTGGGGGATGATTTCCAAGAGTTCTGGCCATGGCGAGCAGCCTGGGGACTGGCTTTCCTCCAAGGTGCTCAGTAGAGATGAGCCCCGCTCCTGTCTCCTAGGACACTAACATGCTGACGCCCTGCGCGTGATCTGTGCCCCCTCAGCTGGGCTTGCCAAGAAAGGTCTGCTTGTGACCTCCTGGGTCAGTGGGCCCCCAGGGGGTAGGAGGCCCGCTCTCCACTCAGCTCTGGAACATTCCAGATCTCACACTTGCTGTGAACAGGGCTCTTGCATCTCTGCCTCATCTCTCTCCTTTCCTCGCTGCCTACACCTGAGGGCAACCTGGGTTTTCACTGGGTTCCATCGCCCCAGCCCTGTTTCCAGAGCCAGTACAGCGGAGGCGGGACGTCCCAGCTTCCCGCCATCATCAGAGCACCCAGGGGCCCCGCCCCGCAGCTGTGAGGGGTGGCAGCTCTCGGGGCTTTGAGTGTGTCCAGTTGAGTCCCCAGCGGCAGCCAGCCCACAGAGGCAGCCCCCTCTGCGGAACGACCGCGTGGGTCCCACGGCAGTGGACAGGGGCTGCCCAGGCTTCAGCCACGTCCTCTGCAGGGTTTCATGCTCCCCCATGACCACCCACGAGTATGTCTCCTGTGCTTCAGCTTTCTGTCTGCAAAGTGGAGTATCCACCAGGATTAGAGATGAAGCTTCCAAACAGGCAGGCCCCTCCCCAGGCTGCCCATCTGCTTGCTGCAGTGGTGGCTGAACCCTGCGCCCTTGGGCCACACTGCTGGGGAGCTGGCGCCGCCAGAGGGTTCTGAGAAGGGGGTCCTTTGGGTCAGCTGTAGTGTGATGAACACCTAAACCCTGGAGGTGGGTGTGGCCAGCAGGGCTGGGTGCTGGAGACCAGGCGCTTGGCACTGAGCCTGGTTCAGTATCCCTGCACACCCTCATTGGACTCCAGGGCCTCAAGGCAGGCCGAGGGTGGGGCTGGGCCAAGAGGGCAGAGGAGGGAAGCCACAGTCAGAGGTTTTTGTGTCTCACTCAAGGTTGTCAAGCAGTCCAAGCAGAGCTCACCCAACCTACTTTACTGGACCCAGAGGGAGGTCAGGCCCCTGGACCCAGTACAGGTTTCAGCCCCAGGGACTCCTCACCCACAGCAAGGTGCCCTTGGCCCTCCTGGAGCCACACCTGGCTGACCCCCTGCCCAGTGGCCACCCTGGCTGGTCTCCTGGGCCTAAGGCAGATCCCCTCCAACACTTGCGGACCTAGTCTCTAAGAATTCAGGCTTACACTTCAGGTTGCTGCCCCCCCAGGCCTGGCTCCCCCTGGGCCTCCACCTTCCAGACTCGGGGCTTCCCCAGTCTCCAGTCCTATTCCCCCTCCTGAGTCAGGACCAGCCTGTCACCTGGCCCGGGAGGCAGCTATCAAGCACAGCCGGTGTGGGGGTTGGGTATGGCAGGTGCCCCGAGCATCCCCACTGGCCAGGGTGCAGTTGACAACCCTCGCTGCAGGGCCCCGAGGCCCATGGCTCCCCACAGACAATGGGGCGGGGCGGGGAACACCGGCCAGAGCCAGAGCGCAGGGAGCACGGGAGCCTCGGGAGGCTCGCAGGCCTTCAAGTCGCTTTGGATTCCTGGAGGACATCTAATCCACCCCGCCCTGCCCTGCGGTCCTGAGGATGGGCTAGGATTCCGGTGCCCAGAGCGGAAGAGGACCAAGGAAGGGGACGGGTCAGGGATGGACCAGGGAGAGGGACGGGGAGAAGCCGAGGAGGAGGGAGCGGCGAGAAAACGGGACGGAGAGGGAACAGGATAGAGACGGGAAGGGAAGAAGACAGGGGTTGGCGGAGACTCATGCAAGCGGGAGCGAGAGCGCGCCGCGGCCTCACCTGTGCGGGGCCCCGGCCCGCCCGCCTCCGGCAGCAGCAGCTCGGCGCGGGCAGCCTCCCCGGGCATGGCCTGGCCGGACGCCCGTCCCTCCGTCCCAGTCTGTCCGTGAGTCCGTCCTGCGAAGCCTGCGCGGCCACCGCCCCTCGGCCGGGGGGTGAAAGGGGTCAGTGGATGACGTCAGCGCCGCCCCGCCCGCCCAGCGCCCAGAGTGAGCGAGTGAGCGTGCGCGGGCGCGCCAGGCACTGCGGTGCGCCGGGAACGCAGGGGGTGGGGCTGCCTGCCTCCCTCCCCATACCCCACCCCGACCGCACTCTCCTCCCGGGGACTGCGGCCCCGCCTTTCCCGCAGCATCTGCCCCGCCTCGTCCCCTCCACCAACGGGAGAGGGGTCCAGGGCCAGTCGGAGGTTTCACCCCTTAGTTGGGTCCGGAAGAGGCAGAGGGTCGCCGGATTTCGGGGTCCGGGGCCGAGGAGGGTGTTGGGGGCGGTTCTGGGAAGTGAGCGCTTTGGCGGAGTTGGCGCCGTTGTCCCCTTGCTCGAACTCCCGGCTCCCAGCTGCGCGGGCAGGGGTCCCCATCCTAACCCCTTCCATCCAAGAGGTGAGCTGGCGCCGCATCTCTTCACTGATTGGTTGGTCCTCACACGTCGGTCTCCGTCGCAACCGCCTCCTGGCTCCATGGCAACCAGATCCGGCAGGCAGGAGCGCAGCAGGGAAGGCAGCCTCAGCGGAGCTCCGGGGTGACTGGTCCCCGGGGTTCCCCGCAGCTCAGCGCTGTCGCATCCTCAGCTCTTGGGCAAAGGAAGGAAGATGGAGAAACCTGCCTTCCTCCATTCTCAGCAGCCGCCCCTGCCACACCCCCAAGATTGCAACCCTCCCCGCTCCCCAACCCACCAGCTTCCCGGAGATGCGCCCTTGCTTCCACACAGGCCCTCCTGCACTCACATTCACCGAGCATCCGCCCCGTGCCAGGCTCTGGGAGACAGTTGAACATTGTCACCACCCCAGAGCTAGACGGGGGTGGGGGCAGGCAATCAGAGCAGCCATTGTTGCAGGGGGAAGTTTCCTCCATCCCCAATCTTCTGTTGGCTCAACCCCGGAGCCCATGGAGCAAGGGACTGCCTGCTGGGCATCTCTCCAATGCACCCAGAACCAGACCCGTCATGTCCCAATCTAAGCCCTGTATCTTGCATCCCTCTCAGTCCCTGGAAATCTGCCCATCTATCCCACTAATGGGGAACTCTTCTTTCTCCCTTTCCTCCACACCCATCTTCATCCATACCTCCCAAGAGTTTCTAAGTTGTCTCCTCCAAGGAATTTCCTAGTGGTTCAGTGGTTAGGACTTGAGGCTCTCATTGCTGGGGCCAGGGTTCAGTCTCTGGTGGGGGAACTAAAATCTCACAAACTTTGTAGAGGCATAAAAAAACAAAAAGTAAATGCCCCCTCCTACGGCCCTCTCCCATCACATGAGCTGAGTCATTCATAAGTCTCACCGCCCTGCCAACCTCTACCACCTGACCAGCACCACCAACTTTCGGGAGGGGCCGCCACGTTACCCGAGGTTTTTTCAGAGGGTCGCCGGATTTCGGGGTCCGGGGCCGAGGAGGGTGTTGGGGGCGGTTCTGGGAAGTGAGCGCTTTGGCGGAGTTGGCGCCGTTGTCCCCTTGCTCGAACTCCCGGCTCCCAGCTGCGCGGGCAGGGGTCCCCATCCTAACCCCTTCCATCCAAGAGGTGAGCTGGCGCCGCATCTCTTCACTGATTGGTTGGTCCTCACACGTCGGTCTCCGTCGCAACCGCCTCCTGGCTCCATGGCAACCAGATCCGGCAGGCAGGAGCGCAGCAGGGAAGGCAGCCTCAGCGGAGCTCCGGGGTGACTGGTCCCCGGGGTTCCCCGCAGCTCAGCGCTGTCGCATCCTCAGCTCTTGGGCAAAGGAAGGAAGATGGAGAAACCTGCCTTCCTCCATTCTCAGCAGCCGCCCCTGCCACACCCCCAAGATTGCAACCCTCCCCGCTCCCCAACCCACCAGCTTCCCGGAGATGCGCCCTTGCTTCCACACAGGCCCTCCTGCACTCACATTCACCGAGCATCCGCCCCGTGCCAGGCTCTGGGAGACAGTTGAACATTGTCACCACCCCAGAGCTAGACGGGGGTGGGGGCAGGCAATCAGAGCAGCCATTGTTGCAGGGGGAAGTTTCCTCCATCCCCAATCTTCTGTTGGCTCAACCCCGGAGCCCATGGAGCAAGGGACTGCCTGCTGGGCATCTCTCCAATGCACCCAGAACCAGACCCGTCATGTCCCAATCTAAGCCCTGTATCTTGCATCCCTCTCAGTCCCTGGAAATCTGCCCATCTATCCCACTAATGGGGAACTCTTCTTTCTCCCTTTCCTCCACACCCATCTTCATCCATACCTCCCAAGAGTTTCTAAGTTGTCTCCTCCAAGGAATTTCCTAGTGGTTCAGTGGTTAGGACTTGAGGCTCTCATTGCTGGGGCCAGGGTTCAGTCTCTGGTGGGGGAACTAAAATCTCACAAACTTTGTAGAGGCATAAAAAAACAAAAAGTAAATGCCCCCTCCTACGGCCCTCTCCCATCACATGAGCTGAGTCATTCATAAGTCTCACCGCCCTGCCAACCTCTACCACCTGACCAGCACCACCAACTTTCCAGAAACCAAAAGACTTTCATCAGTGCCTGAGTGGCTTCCAGTCTGGACAGGCATAAGCTTGTCTCTCTGCTCCTCCTGACCAACCCAATGAAAATGTGGGAAATTAGAGATCACCAAAGCCGAACTCTCAAAGATGAAAGAGGAAAGTGAGCTAGTGAGACACCCCAGGACTGGAGGAACAGCAGAGAAGCCTACTCAACAGAAGGGGACAACAGAAGGGGACCCAAGCCTGGCATTTCCCAGCAAATGTCCCCAGCTGCTGCTAGGAGGACCAGGTATTCACCCTCTTGTGGACTGGAGCCTGTGACAACTCTAGAGTCTGGCAGGACTAGTATGAAGTTCAAGAGGAAGCCTCCTGATAGGGGGCTCCCACCCCAAGCACCCCTACGCCAGCTTCTGCCCCCACCCAGTCTGTGGGGCCACAGGCAAGGGAAATCACGCCACAGCAGCCTTTCAGCCCAGCAAGCTGGACTCTTTCCCCCAGGAAAATATCTCCCTCCACCCAAAGGCACAGGATGGTCCAGCCCAGGAAGGGCCTCGGACTCATTCAAGAGCAGCAGCAAGGTCCAGCAGCATGACCGACACAGTGCTGTGAGAAAGCCCCTGAATGTCACCTTGTCATGAGAATCACAGGCCATGTGGCCCAGGACCTGCATGATGAATCCAAATAGGGTGACTGCTGAATTAAAAATTGAACATAATAGCCTATCTGCGTTATATATTTTTAAAAATCACTTGTTATACCAGGAAAACCAGAGGAGCCCACTAAGAAAAATCACACCTAGAATGAGAAAAAAGAAACAGAACTGAACTGAATGAAAATAAAAATATTAAATTATGTGGTCTGCAGGTAAGAAGTGCTGAGAGGGATATTTACGGTACATCAGAAAAGAGAACAGGTCTCAAATCAGTCATCTAAATTCCTGCCTCAGGAAACTAGGAAGACAGCAAAATCAACTCAACTAAGCAGTAAGAAGGAAATAAAGCCCAGAGGGGAAGTCAGTGAAACAGAAAACAGGGAAACAGAGGAAATCAATGAAATGAAAAAGAATGGTTCTTTGAAAATTCAATAAAATTGTAAGGTGGACAAAAATAGACACAAATGACCAATATATGCTGGGGGCCATGATGTTTTTTTTTTTTTTTTTTTTAAATTTTGGCCTCTTTTACTGGTCCTTCATTTATTTTCATCATTCTTTGGCCTGTGTGGTTCTCCCATTGCAGTGGCTTCTTGTTGCAGAGTGCCGGCTCCGGGTGCATGCGCTCCAGAGCACTGGCTCCTAATTGGACATGCCGGTCCAGCCACTCTGCAGCATATGGGATCTTCCTAGGCCAGGGATCAAACTGGTGCCCCTTGCACTGCAAGGCAGACTCTTTACCCACTGGAACACCGGGGAAGTCTCTGGTTAATTTTTTTAAAAAAATATTTACTCATTTATTAGTCTTGCCGCATGCAGTTATCTTTTCTGTTGTTGAGGCAGGAGGGCTTAGTTGCCCCCAGTCATGTGGGATCTTGGTTCCCTGACCAGGAATCAAACCTATGTTCTCTGCATTGGAAGCTTTACTCTGGACTACCAGGGAAGTACTTAAGAATGGTTAATTTTTTTTCTTTTAAATTTTGGCCTCTTTTATTGTTTATTATTTTCATCCATCTTTATTCTTCAGCCTGTGTGGGCCTTCCATTGGAGTGGCCTCTCTTGTTGCAGAGCACTGGCTCTGGGTACATGAGCTTCAGAGTGCTGGCCTGTATGACGCACCGGTCTAGTAGCCACACCATGGCATATGTAACCTTCTCAGGCCAGGGATCGAACCAGTGCCCCTTGCACTGCAAGGCGAACTCTCTACCCACTGAACCACCAGGGAAGCCCTGAATGGTTAATTTTGTAAGTCAACTTGACTGGGCTTGGAGATGCCCAGAGAATGGATTAAATGCTGTTTCTGGGTGTGTATATGAGGGCATCTCTGGAGATGAGCAAGATTCAGTAGATGTGCCCTCGCTAGTGTGGGTGAGCATTAGACAATCTGTTGTGGGGGTGAGGCAGAGAGAAACCAAAAGGCAAAGGGTGAACTCACTCTCTCCAGCTGGGATGTCCATCTCCTTCCCTCCTACTCTGAAGCTCCTGGCTCTCCAGCCTCTGGCCACCAGGGTGGACACCAGTGACACCACAGCCCCGCTCCCACCCTTCCCAGTCCTCAGGCCTTTGCACGTGAACTGAATTTATTCCAGTGGCTATGGCTTTCCTAGTTCCCCAGCTGAAAGCAGCAAATTGTGGGACAGTATGCTCAATTCCTGTAATAAATCTTCTCTTAGGTTTCTCTCTCTCACAGATTCTGTTGGTTCTATTTCTCTGGAGAATGCTGAGTAATAACAGGGCTAACACTCTGGAGACTAAGGACATTACAAGGATACTAAGGGAATGCTACAAACAACTTAATGCTGATAAATTCAACAACTTTGAAGAAATGGCCAATTACTGCAAATTAAAATCTACTAAAAATTCAAACAAGATGAAGTAAGTAATACGAATAGTCTTAAAACAATGAAAGACATTGAATCTGTAACTTAAAAAGCTTCCCCAAGAAGTTTCCAGGCCCAGATAGTTTTGAGTTCTACCAAATATTTAAAGTAGAATTAACACTAATTTTAGACAATCTTTCACCAAAAATTGTAACTTCTGTGCTTCAAGACACCATCAAGTAAGTGGAAATACAGTTCACAAAATCAGAGAAAATATTTGCAAGTCATTTATCTGATAAGGGACTTGTTTCTAGTATAAAGAAATCTTGTAACTCCATAAAACAAATCAGTTAAAAACTGGACAAAGGATCTAAATAGGTATTTCTCCAAAGATTACACATCAGTAGGTCATCAGCACAGGAAAAGAAATCATTAGTCATCATGGAAAAATGAAAAACAAAGCCACGATGAGGTATCACTTCCTACCCACCAAGATAACCACAGTAAGTCAGGTTAGTGTTCCACATCCCTAGGCATCAGGCAAATGCAAGTGAAATGACTCCACACATATCAGAACTGCTCCATGAATCCGAGAACATCACAGGCTGGCAAGGACGTGGAGGACCTCACAGCTCCCCATGCTGCTGGTGGGAATGTAACCCAGTGCAGCACCCCTGGAAAACCCTGGGGCAGTTTCTTAAACAGCATGTAAATCCCATACAACCTAGCAGCTGTACTCACAGGGACTTATCCCAAAGAAATGAGAACTTGGGTTTACACAAACACCCACACACGGGGTGAATCACAGTCTAACAGCAGAAACAAGGAAGGACTCCTGGATCCAAGTCCAGAGAACTGTGCCTGTAAAGAAACCCAGTTTCTAAAGGTCATACACTAGGACTCCTCTTTAGAACATTCTCCAAGTAACCAAACAGAAATGGAGGATGTGCGGCAGCTGCTGGCTGGGTGGGAACAAAGCAGTGGTCTGCGCATACAGGTCGACGTGTGGTGTCCTGGTGGTGAGGTGAGTGCCCTGCACTCTGACGTGGGACAGAGTTCTGTCAGATGTCCCCTTCGAGGAAACTGGCAGAGGGCCCAGGGGACACCGTGTAGTTTCTTTCAGCTGCAGGGAACCTGTCAAAGTATTTCAGCTACAAGCCAGAGATCCTGAATGAACATGATGAGCTCCCTCCTTCATGGGTGTCCCCAGGGGTCCCCCAAACGAGCTCAGCAGCCCCAGTGCCTGTCTATGCCAGCCCTTCACTTTGGAATGCTCTCCCTGCTCCCTCATCCTGCCTTGGCTACTTTGCTCTCTGGGGAAAGAACCTCAGCCAAGGACCCACCCATAGCCTGTGAGCTGCTGCTCTGTGGCTCCTCCTCTAACCCAAAGCCTGTGACTGGTTTTGTGAGGGACCATTTTGGAGGGAGCAGGGAATACCTGAGGGGGGTGTTCAGAAAAGCCTGGCAATCCTTCTCCACTCAGCTCCACAGCCAAAATCTCTCAGGACAGACTAGAAGCAAGATCTTTTTTGGCTGTGCTACTCAGCTTGCGGGATCTTAGTTCCCAAACCCGGGACTGAACCTGGGCTGCCAGCAGTGGAAACAAAAGGTCCTACCCCCTACACTGCTGGGAAGTCTAGAGAAAGCCTATTTCCTTTTTAGCACCCGGTGATGCTGTGGTGAAGGGCAGCCTGGCTGACTCAGGCAGATGGTACCCACACTGGCAGCACACCATGGCACTCTGGTCCAGAGGGAAGGCCAGCAAGGGGTCTCTTCTGGTCCGGCAGTGCCGGCTGAGTATACTCCTGTCTTCTACTCAGAGCCAGTGCCTCCCGAGTAACTGGAATTCCAGCCACATGGCAGCACAGGCCACTGGATGGGAGGGAAACTCCCCCAACGCCATGCACTGAAACCCAACCGGCCTCCTCTGGGAAGGTCCTCACATGTCGACGTTCAGAACTATTAGGACTCAGCCTGTCCTGGGGCTGACCGCAGGTCTTCAGCAACAGGCCAGCCGTGCACGAACATACACGAGAGGGGTCCTCTGTGGGCGGCAGAGAAGCTAGACAGATGGGGCAGCCAATTAAGGATTTATTACACATGAGAGAATGACCTGCTACTCAAGAGATGCTGCCCACCAGCCCACTTCCCCATCCAAGGTCCTGACTGGGGTCTGTCCTCGAGCGAGCCACCTCCTGCCACCTGGTACCCATGGCTAGGCCTCCAGGAGCCCGCCTGCCCCCCTGGGCACACGGTCCTGGCTATGGGATGGGTCATTTGGCCAGCATCTCTGCCACTGCTTTGCGCATCTTGTCCTTGAGGTAGGCGTTCTTCTGCCATTCAGACCTGAGTTCCAGCCACTCGTAGTATGGGACCTGGGGGAGGCAGTGGAGATGTGTCAGGGCAGGTGAGGACCTGCTCTGCCTGCTGCCCTGAACACCACAACCCTGGCCTCTAAATCCTGACGAAGCCATGGAGCTACAGCAGAATGGGTGGGAAAGAGACCTCCACTTGGTCAGTGCTCAGAGCTGCATGGGCCCTTGAATAAATGGGACCAAGGAAAGCTTCTATATTTTAAAAGTTGTATCAAAAGCAAAATGAAACAGTCAAGAAAGGAGCCACTCATGTATTTTCTGGCCCCATACAAAACAGCCTGCTCTTCTGTGCAGAGGCTTCCATGGTGAAAACCTGGAACCAGGGCCAGACCTCAGCACAGAGCCCTGTGTGAGGCACACATCAGCACAAAGCCCTGGGCACTGGCTGGTCTGACCTCCATCTCCCAGCGAGGAGATGGGAACAGCATCAGATATTTAAAAGCGGTGTGACATTGGGAAAAATATAACACCCTTCTCAGTTTCTCTTTTCTCATGTGTTAAGGGGGAACCCCACACATTTGACCTCAAGAGCTGGGGTCTAACACTGGCTCCTATCATCCAGCCGGGGCAGGGAGATACTCACATCAACCAGCAGGAAGCCAGCAGCCAGAAGGTGGCGCCGGGCCAGCACAAAGCGCCCCAGTAAGTCTTTGCTTCGGCTGTTGAAGTTGGGGTACTCCCAGCGCAGGAAGGCCAGCCTGGGGGGAGACGGGTGCTGTGGGTGCTGACAGCTCCCTCAGGCCCTTGGAGGGGAGAGGGAGAGCCGGAGACAAGTGCACACAGCCCCAGGGTGGTGTGGCCACCTACCTCTTGGCCCCAGGTGGGAGAGGTTGGCTGCCCGAGGGCGGGGCAAGATGGGGGGCCACAAAGTCTCTCAGGGGCAGGAGCTGGCCCTCGGTGTCCTCAGCGAGCCACCTCCTGCCACCTGGGCACTCCAGGAGCCCGCCTGCCCCCCTGGGCACACGGTCCTGGCTATGGGATGGGTCATTTGGCCAGCATCTCTGCCACTGCTTTGCGCATCTTGTCCTTGAGGTAGGCGTTCTTCTGCCATTCAGACCTGAGTTCCAGCCACTCGTAGTATGGGACCTGGGGGAGGCAGTGGAGATGTGTCAGGGCAGGTGAGGACCTGCTCTGCCTGCTGCCCTGAACACCACAACCCTGGCCTCTAAATCCTGACGAAGCCATGGAGCTACAGCAGAATGGGTGGGAAAGAGACCTCCACTTGGTCAGTGCTCAGAGCTGCATGGGCCCTTGAATAAATGGGACCAAGGAAAGCTTCTATATTTTAAAAGTTGTATCAAAAGCAAAATGAAACAGTCAAGAAAGGAGCCACTCATGTATTTTCTGGCCCCATACAAAACAGCCTGCTCTTCTGTGCAGAGGCTTCCATGGTGAAAACCTGGAACCAGGGCCAGACCTCAGCACAGAGCCCTGTGTGAGGCACACATCAGCACAAAGCCCTGGGCACTGGCTGGTCTGACCTCCATCTCCCAGCGAGGAGATGGGAACAGCATCAGATATTTAAAAGCGGTGTGACATTGGGAAAAATATAACACCCTTCTCAGTTTCTCTTTTCTCATGTGTTAAGGGGGAACCCCACACATTTGACCTCAAGAGCTGGGGTCTAACACTGGCTCCTATCATCCAGCCGGGGCAGGGAGATACTCACATCAACCAGCAGGAAGCCAGCAGCCAGAAGGTGGCGCCGGGCCAGCACAAAGCGCCCCAGTAAGTCTTTGCTTCGGCTGTTGAAGTTGGGGTACTCCCAGCGCAGGAAGGCCAGCCTGGGGGGAGACGGGTGCTGTGGGTGCTGACAGCTCCCTCAGGCCCTTGGAGGGGAGAGGGAGAGCCGGAGACAAGTGCACACAGCCCCAGGGTGGTGTGGCCACCTACCTCTTGGCCCCAGGTGGGAGAGGTTGGCTGCCCGAGGGCGGGGCAAGATGGGGGGCCACAAAGTCTCTCAGGGGCAGGAGCTGGCCCTCGGTGTCCAGCAGCACCTCAGCATCTGAGGAGGGCATGGAATGAAAACGTGTTGGGGACTGTCCTTCAGAGACCAGCTGGGCTGGCAGCCCCACCACCATGCTGGGATGAACCGACACCCCGGGCAGCAGACGGGCCTGCGGGGAGGGGAGGGGACGGCGGGGCCTCACCCAGAACCCAGCCATACTGTGTGGCCACCATGAAGCTGCCCTTGTCGGCACTCCCCAGCAGCCCCTTCAGCGTCTCCTGCAGCTCCTTCTGCAACGGAGTCACCTTCTGGTCGAGCGCTGAGGGCCTGGGGACCAGGGCTGGGGCAGGCAGACGGGGCCCTGTGTACTCGGGGTGCTCCAGCTGGGCAGTGGCACTGATGTGGAGCAGCTTCTGGAAGATGCTCTGGTCCTTTGGGGACTCGCCACCTAAGAGGAGACGAGGGAGTCAGAAGAGAGGGCCAGAGGGGCCGGGACACAGGGATGGTCGGCAGCCCCCGCCCACACCCGAGTCTCACCCTGGACTCTGGGTCAGGAGCAGCAGAAAGAGGGTCTGCCGGTGACCCACCAGGAGTGGACAGAGAAGCAGCAGATGCTGGGCGGGCCCCGGCCTGTCCTGTCTCCCCAGTCGTGAGCGGAGCCCAGAAGCTCCCAATCTCCCTCAGGAATCAAGGCTGACAGACCCCGGCAGCCGTCCCCGCTGCAGCGGGTCACGGGGGGCGGCGGGGGAGGGGGCACGCGCAGCGGGCTTGCTATCACTCGGGAGTGGGCAGTGGGAAGGGTGCCCCCACCGCTCACCGAGAAACTGGGCGTGAAACTCACATCAACCAGCAGGAAGCCAGCAGCCAGAAGGTGGCGCCGGGCCAGCACAAAGCGCCCCAGTAAGTCTTTGCTTCGGCTGTTGAAGTTGGGGTACTCCCAGCGCAGGAAGGCCAGCCTGGGGGGAGACGGGTGCTGTGGGTGCTGACAGCTCCCTCAGGCCCTTGGAGGGGAGAGGGAGAGCCGGAGACAAGTGCACACAGCCCCAGGGTGGTGTGGCCACCTACCTCTTGGCCCCAGGTGGGAGAGGTTGGCTGCCCGAGGGCGGGGCAAGATGGGGGGCCACAAAGTCTCTCAGGGGCAGGAGCTGGCCCTCGGTGTCCAGCAGCACCTCAGCATCTGAGGAGGGCATGGAATGAAAACGTGTTGGGGACTGTCCTTCAGAGACCAGCTGGGCTGGCAGCCCCACCACCATGCTGGGATGAACCGACACCCCGGGCAGCAGACGGGCCTGCGGGGAGGGGAGGGGACGGCGGGGCCTCACCCAGAACCCAGCCATACTGTGTGGCCACCATGAAGCTGCCCTTGTCGGCACTCCCCAGCAGCCCCTTCAGCGTCTCCTGCAGCTCCTTCTGCAACGGAGTCACCTTCTGGTCGAGCGCTGAGGGCCTGGGGACCAGGGCTGGGGCAGGCAGACGGGGCCCTGTGTACTCGGGGTGCTCCAGCTGGGCAGTGGCACTGATGTGGAGCAGCTTCTGGAAGATGCTCTGGTCCTTTGGGGACTCGCCACCTAAGAGGAGACGAGGGAGTCAGAAGAGAGGGCCAGAGGGGCCGGGACACAGGGATGGTCGGCAGCCCCCGCCCACACCCGAGTCTCACCCTGGACTCTGGGTCAGGAGCAGCAGAAAGAGGGTCTGCCGGTGACCCACCAGGAGTGGACAGAGAAGCAGCAGATGCTGGGCGGGCCCCGGCCTGTCCTGTCTCCCCAGTCGTGAGCGGAGCCCAGAAGCTCCCAATCTCCCTCAGGAATCAAGGCTGACAGACCCCGGCAGCCGTCCCCGCTGCAGCGGGTCACGGGGGGCGGCGGGGGAGGGGGCACGCGCAGCGGGCTTGCTATCACTCGGGAGTGGGCAGTGGGAAGGGTGCCCCCACCGCTCACCGAGAAACTGGGCGTGAAACTCAGGGCGGAGCACAGCCTGCAGCTCGGCCTCCCGCGCCTGCTGCAGCACGCACAGGGCCCACACCACGTCCACCTGCAGGGCTGGCTCCAGGCCTGCCAGCTCCGACCCCAGCTTCTCGTGCACCTGGGCAAGGACAGTGTAGGGTGGGAAAAAGCAGGCTCTGCTCAGTGGCCGCAGGCAGCCCCAGGCGGGCACAGCAGCTGCAGCTGCCATGACAGGGCTGTGCTGAGGCCCAAGGGGGGCAAGGTGAGCAACCTTGGCCAAGGCACCCTTGCTCAGGCTTGGGGGAGCCCTGGTGGAAGGTCCAGAAGCCCTCCTCATCTCTTGGGCCCAATCTGAACAGCAGCTTGGGTACCCCTATTGGTCTTCCCCGTGCTGCCCCTCAAGCAGGGACCTACGCATAGAACCCATACTGAAAGCACAGGGGAGGTGTTTCTGGCCTCGAGAGGACCTGGAGCTTGTGAAAGGGAGAGCAGCTGGCCAGCTAGGGCCTGAGGTCATACACAGTCCACTCGTTGGACCCTTTCATCCTGCAAGTGAGTTGAGTCTCCCTGGCCCGACAGGGCATTAAGGGAGCACCAGGAAGTAAAAGCAGGGGTTCCCCCAGCCCCAATGCCCAGTGAGCCACCTGATGCCTTCCTGGCCCTCGGCTGCCACGCTGGCTCTGGCTTATCTTGTCCTCAGACAACTCCTGGGAAGTCGGCCCCTTCCACACCCGGATGCTAGGCTTTCTTCCTTTCTGCCTCTGCACATGGGGCTCTTTGGTACAAATCTGGTCTCTTCCCTCCCTCTCCTTCAGTCCCCAGCTGCTCGGCAGAGGGTGAGCATACTGTACCAGGCTGAAGAATGCATCCTCCCGTTCTGAGCGGAAGTTCACACGGGCGAAAGCCAGGAGCATGTTGCACAGGTGTAGCACAGTGATGCTCTGCTCTCTGTCCAGGACGTGCTGGGACAGTCAGGGGGGACGGAAGGCGAGATGAGAAAGGCCTGGTGGCATGCAAACCTGGCTCTCCCAGGGCAATCACACCCACAACCCCCACCGTGCCCCATGACAGCTTCAGAAATACTCTTCAGCCTGTAGTCAGCTTCAACCTGCTGAACCTAAACCTCAGGACAAACATCCCCTTCTTCACAAATCCATCTGCAGTTGCTGGAAGGTTAGGGAGAGTTCCGAGTGGATTCTCAGCCTGGCTGCCTGCACTGCTCCCCCCACAGCCACGCCTGCTACCTACAAAGTCTGGTGTAAGAATGGAGGAAACCGTTTCAACTACACTTTCTTTTACTACTGAATCATACTGTTTCTCTCCAGATAAGCCAGAGTAAAGGCAAAACTCTTTATTTGTTCCAGACTGGCGGGGCCTCCCAGATGAAATGACCAGAGAGACAGCTTAAGCGGAGGTTAGGCAAGGAGGGCCCTCAGAACCCAGGCCTCACATCTGCACCCCAGCTCACCTGGGCAAAGGCCTCAAACAGGGGTAGGTTGAGCCACTTAATGAAGGCGAAGGACTTGGCGCAGCGGGCCACCTCGCTGGATGTCAGGCTGGGCATGTGGGGCAGCAGGTCGGCGGCCAGGCGCTGGAACACCTGGGTCTGGTGGAAGCCGAGTTTGCCTTGGGGACAGAGCCTGAGATTTACCCGGTGAGAATCGGCAGGCCACCCTCAGGCCCGCCCCACCACCCACCCTGGGTTCAAGCAGTAAGAGCTTGGTGTCTGTAACCAAATTTATCCCTGAGGCCTAGCACAGAGGATCAGGGCCCATGAGTCACAGTGTTTCTGTAGCAGCCTTTTGGGCCAGTGCCTGCCACGGGAGAGGCAAGCACCGAATTTGACACAGCTGCGAGCAGAATCCCCCTCCCAACCTCACGCCCCACGCACAGGGCTCACCATAGGCATAGGCCAGGTCCAGGAGGATGCTTTTAGACAGGGGGAAGGGCTTCTGGACCAGGTGGTAGGAGATGGCCCGCAGCAAGGGCACCGACCTCTGGTTCTGAGCTGCCAGCGTCACCAGCACCTTCCGCAGCTCCTCAGGGCCGAACTGCTCCACCAGCTCCAGGCACTGTCAACCACAGCCGGCAGGGGTCAACCACAGGACGTGCTGGGACAGTCAGGGGGGACGGAAGGCGAGATGAGAAAGGCCTGGTGGCATGCAAACCTGGCTCTCCCAGGGCAATCACACCCACAACCCCCACCGTGCCCCATGACAGCTTCAGAAATACTCTTCAGCCTGTAGTCAGCTTCAACCTGCTGAACCTAAACCTCAGGACAAACATCCCCTTCTTCACAAATCCATCTGCAGTTGCTGGACGGTTAGGAGAGTTCCGAGTGGATTCTCAGCCTGGCTGCCTGCACTGCTCCCCCCACAGCCACGCCTGCTACCTACAAAGTCTGGTGTAAGAATGGAGGAAACCGTTTCAACTACACTTTCTTTTACTACTGAATCATACTGTTTCTCTCCAGATAAGCCAGAGTAAAGGCAAAACTCTTTATTTGTTCCAGACTGGCGGGGCCTCCCAGATGAAATGACCAGAGAGACAGCTTAAGCGGAGGTTAGGCAAGGAGGGCCCTCAGAACCCAGGCCTCACATCTGCACCCCAGCTCACCTGGGCAAAGGCCTCAAACAGGGGTAGGTTGAGCCACTTAATGAAGGCGAAGGACTTGGCGCAGCGGGCCACCTCGCTGGATGTCAGGCTGGGCATGTGGGGCAGCAGGTCGGCGGCCAGGCGCTGGAACACCTGGGTCTGGTGGAAGCCGAGTTTGCCTTGGGGACAGAGCCTGAGATTTACCCGGTGAGAATCGGCAGGCCACCCTCAGGCCCGCCCCACCACCCACCCTGGGTTCAAGCAGTAAGAGCTTGGTGTCTGTAACCAAATTTATCCCTGAGGCCTAGCACAGAGGATCAGGGCCCATGAGTCACAGTGTTTCTGTAGCAGCCTTTTGGGCCAGTGCCTGCCACGGGAGAGGCAAGCACCGAATTTGACACAGCTGCGAGCAGAATCCCCCTCCCAACCTCACGCCCCACGCACAGGGCTCACCATAGGCATAGGCCAGGTCCAGGAGGATGCTTTTAGACAGGGGGAAGGGCTTCTGGACCAGGTGGTAGGAGATGGCCCGCAGCAAGGGCACCGACCTCTGGTTCTGAGCTGCCAGCGTCACCAGCACCTTCCGCAGCTCCTCAGGGCCGAACTGCTCCACCAGCTCCAGGCACTGTCAACCACAGCCGGCAGGGGTCAGCTTGACGGCCCGAGGGCCAGGGGTCCCATGCAGTGCGGGCCCTGCGAGACAGCAACTGGGCCTGAGCTTACTAAACACAGGCCCCCTCTGTGCAGGGCCTGCCTCTGCTCCCACCCCAGGGAGCCCCCAGTCTGGGGGTGCCATGTCCACAGCCAAACTTATCCCCAGGTCTCAGGGCAGGAGACCCAGGGCCCATGAGCTGTGGAGCTTGCTGTGGCAGTCGTCCGGGCCAGCCCCTGCTACCATGGGAACAGGACTGAATTTGACTTGACTGCGAAGCTGAGGTGGGGGTGGAGCAGGAGTGGTGTCCCTGGAAAGCATGAGCCAGAAGCTGAGCCCACGCTGTCTCCAGGTCATGCGCAAGATGCAATTCTGGAGGAATTACAATTTTGTTCAGGCTCTGCACCCCCCTGGATCCTTAAAGAAGCCAGTGCTGCCTGCAGCTGCCTGAAGTGCCAGTCCCTCCAGTGCCAGACTCCGGACAGAAGTCGCTGGGCTCTCGCCCCTGGTACCTTGTCCTCCAGGCGGTTCATCAGAGACTTGGAGAGATGCCCGATCTTCATCATCATGGCCACCACGGTGCGGCTGTCTTCGATTTCTGCCCAACGCCGCTCCAGGTGCATAAGCAGCTCTGCCAGCAGCTCCTGGGAGTCCCGCTCCTGCATGTGGGTGGCGCTGGACTCGGCCAGGAAGGCCAGGTGCTTGTACCTGAGCTTGCGCATGCGCCAGCGGACCTCCTGCTCCACAGACCGCAGTTCCTTGGAGGTGGCGGGGAGCCCCAGTACGTAGAGGCTCCGGAGCAGCCTCACGAGGGTCCCATGCCAGACCAGAGCTATCTGGGTGGGCGGGAGGAGACAGAGACACACGCAAGGTCACGCCTGGGACCCTGAGCAGGCCAGGGCTCTGAGCTGGAGGCTGCCTCCTGAGAACCAGTGCCCCACCTGTCACTTTAAGGAAGGCACGCCTACTGGGCACACCAGGCTGCTCCTTGACAGCCTGTCTGGGCCTGTTTCCAGCCTACAACGCTCCCCTCTCTTCCAGCTCCATTTCTCAACAAGGATGACCCAGCTGTTTCCTGCAAGGTGTGCTTCCAGGCCCTAGAGAAACCTGGGGAGCCCTCTGGCCCAGCGCCACCCTCAGGGAAGGCAGTAAGTAGTAGCTGAGCATGGCTCTGTTGTTTGTGGTGCTAAGCCTGTTAATTCTGCCACTTCGCACCTCCAGATCCCTCTTCTGTGAAATGGGGCTGCAATGCCAAGAAGGGGAACTGAAATCACACACACGTGGTAACGGGCAAACAGAAAGGCTGTTGAATGAAGGGCTGGGCAGGAGAAAAGTATGGGGGAATTCTCTGGCAGGCCACAGGTTTGGACTGCAGGCTTCTACTGTCCTGGGCCTGCGTTCAATCCCTGTTGAGGGATCAAAAGCCCTACAAGCCAAGGTGTGCGTGTGGTGGCGGGGGCTGGTGGGGGCATGAATTTGATCTCAGCATCACATGAGCCTGCAGTAACTCCTGCTTTTTCTGCAGAATTCCCAGACAGTGGGAGGGCTCTTTAAAAGAAAGCTTGATCACAGTTTGTATTTCTAAATTCTGGTTCATTACTGGCTTGTAATTTTGTTACAACATTCAGGCTGGCTCTAAAGCTTGTGTGTAAAATGTCTAATAAATAACAACTAGAATTATAGTTTTAGGACAAGACGACATCTAATTAAGATCATCTGATCTATATTCTCAGTAAGAAATAAATCTGTACCGTGACTCCTAACACACACGCTCAACGAAGACAAAAAGCTCCACGACACAATACTTCCCTCACTACTTGTGAATTGCTTTCAATGTTACTCTAGTTCCACATCCATTATACTTTGATAACCTCAGTCTGAAAAAACTCATTTAACTTGATCCCTTCCCTAGGCTGTGAGTGTCCTCCTTGTTCCTGACAAGTGGACATGGCCTCGACTTTGCAGAGCAGCCAGGGCGAGAGTCTGTGCCTCTCTTCTGCGCCTTGGGCCCTTCGTCTCCAGCAGATCCCGGGGTGCCTGGGGCCTGCATGAAGTGAGTCTTCCTCCACACTGGGTGGAGTTCTTCCCCCACCCACCCCTACCACACACAGGCCCCTTCTCCCTGTGCTCTTCCTTTAAGGAACCGACTGACTATGAAGTCACCCATGGCCAGTTCAAGTTTCTGCGATGCTCTCCCAGTCACCCCCCATCTCCTCCACTTTCAAGAGTGTGCCCCCCATCAGGAGACACAGAGGAGGGGCTGTACAAGTCAAGACTGTACAAGGGGAGGCCCTCGAGGTGAACCAGGCTTGATCCTTGTGTTTGTACCTACTGTGTTTGGGCTGCCTGTCTGTAAGAGGACAGAAATACTCACCTAACAGAGCTCTCATGAGGACTGACAGAAAAGAAAGCACATGAAACTACTCTGGAATCCACAGAATGAAAAAATACCATAGGACGTCAATTGACGCAGCACACAGCAGAGTTCCTGCCTCTACCGGAAAAGTGACTGGACGCTTTGGACTCCATGGCCTCTGCTGTTTTCTGCTGCTGAACCTGCAGAAGAGGCTCTGGAACTCACCTGGCTGTTGGCGAGATGGAGAAGTTGCTGAAAGCGAGCATCCTGTATGAGAGTGGCTCTCTCTTGTGGCTTCTCAGAGAGCAGGCGGGAGAGCTGGATGAGTGCGAGGGCGGCGTGGTTCTGCTGCAGGTGGTGGCCACCGCCGAGGAGATCCAGGAGCTCCTCTGGGTCGGTGGCCTTCTGGATGAGCTGCTCCACCTCCTGGCGCTCAGGGCAAGGAGCAAACACCTGTTCTTTCTCCACAAGCTCTGACAGCAGACCCGGGATGCGGGAGCTGGGTGAGGTGGCTGAGGAAGTCAGCAGCTTCTGGGCTCCCCAGGCGAGTCTCAGCTGGCCGACTGGGGACACGGCGGGGGCCAGGCGGGTGGCTTCCCTTAGGAGGCATGTGCATCGCCTGACCAGCCGAGCGGCCATGGTGGCCCGGGCGGCAGGGAGGGGAGCCTCCTAGCACGTGACTCCAAAGCCCTGAAGAGAAAAGGGAGAGAGGTACAGGGGCAGTTCCTGACTCAAACTCTACAGAAGAACCTCACGGATGAAAGGGAGTCACAATCACACTCTCCATAGACCAGCCGAACCTCTCCGCTCCGAATGACTACACAAAGGCAAAGGCATTTACTGAAGCAAAACTCTCTAGAGGCCTTTTGTTTCAGTACAGAATCTAACCCAATACTGAAACTCAGGAGCTTTACAGCCTGGGCTGGAGGGTTTCCAGTCCTGGCTGTGGAATTACCTAGGAATGGTTCAGAACCTCAGGCCTGGCCCAAGACCTCTTGAGTAGGACTTCCCCAAGCAGGGCTTGTTAGCATTCCACCCACTCCCCACCTTCTTTTTAAGTTTGAAAAGTACCCAAGATTAACAACTATTGGCTTACAGAGAAAATGAGACAGAATATTTTAAGTTAAGGCTACTGCCTGGAAAACTCTGGGGATATAATCCATATGTACATCTCACAGCATCTGTGGATATATTTTAATAACTTACAGAGAGACATGTGAGGGGCCTCCCCAAACCAACTGCACTATCACATCACTAACCTATTAAACACACACCACACACCCTAGCTGAAAGCAAAACCCCTAAACCAATCACAGAAAGTACGTCACAACATGGTCCTGAATTTCTTCCCAGTTCTACCTTTTCTTCCTCCCTGGAACATACTCCTTCATTCTAAATAGGCCTTGCACTTTCATTACACCTTGGTACGGCAGGGCAGGGCAAGGCCTGCTGCCTCATTTTTTTACCCGCCATCACAGGGGTCAGGAAATCACCCTCCATCTTTCCACACTGAAAAACCCCCAAAGAGTCAGGCTTCTGGGCTCCCAGGCGAGCTCAGCTGGCCGAGTGGGGCCCACGGCCCTCGGGGGCCATGGCCCCCCGGCTCAGGGCAAGGAGCAAACACCTGTTCTTTCTCCACAAGCTCTGACAGCAGACCCGGGATGCGGGAGCTGGGTGAGGTGGCTGAGGAAGTCAGCAGCTTCTGGGCTCCCCAGGCGAGTCTCAGCTGGCCGACTGGGGACACGGCGGGGGCCAGGCGGGTGGCTTCCCTTAGGAGGCATGTGCATCGCCTGACCAGCCGAGGCCATGGTGGCCGGCGGCAGGGAGGGGAGCCTCCTAGCACGTGACTCCAAAGCCCTGAAGAGAAAAGGGAGAGAGGTACAGGGGCAGTTCCTGACTCAAACTCTACAGAAGAACCTCACGGATGAAAGGGAGTCACAATCACACTCTCCATAGACCAGCCGAACCTCTCCGCTCCGAATGACTACACAAAGGCAAAGGCATTTACTGAAGCAAAACTCTCTAGAGGCCTTTTGTTTCAGTACAGAATCTAACCCAATACTGAAACTCAGGAGCTTTACAGCCTGGGCTGGAGGGTTTCCAGTCCTGGCTGTGGAATTACCTAGGAATGGTTCAGAACCTCAGGCCTGGCCCAAGACCTCTTGAGTAGGACTTCCCCAAGCAGGGCTTGTTAGCATTCCACCCACTCCCCACCTTCTTTTTAAGTTTGAAAAGTACCCAAGATTAACAACTATTGGCTTACAGAGAAAATGAGACAGAATATTTTAAGTTAAGGCTACTGCCTGGAAAACTCTGGGGATATAATCCATATGTACATCTCACAGCATCTGTGGATATATTTTAATAACTTACAGAGAGACATGTGAGGGGCCTCCCCAAACCAACTGCACTATCACATCACTAACCTATTAAACACACACACCACACACCCTAGCTGAAAGCAAAACCCCTAAACCAATCACAGAAAGTACGTCACAACATGGTCCTGAATTTCTTCCCAGTTCTACCTTTTCTTCCTCCCTGGAACATACTCCTTCATTCTAAATAGGCCTTGCACTTTCATTACACCTTGGTACGGCAGGGCAGGGCAAGGCCTGCTGCCTCATTTTTTTACCCGCCATCACAGGGGTCAGGAAATCACCCTCCATCTTTCCACACTGAGACAAAACGTTACCTCCTCCAAGAATCTGTTACATATCTGACGCTACAGATTTTTAACAACTCTGCCCCGCGCACCAGCGTGATTAAATGACCTAGGTAAGGCACACCCTCGGGATATGATAAAAGGTTAACCAGGGCCTCCCTCCTGCCAAAGCAGAGAGAGTGTTTGACCTTCGCTTTCCCAGAACTTGGTCTGGAAGATTTTCTTTTTACATGAGCGATTGTTACAGCCGTAAAAAGTTTAGCCTCACTGTACCTAAACCAAGAACCTCAGGGAGGATAAATACTGCCCCAAAGGTAACATCCACATCCAAAAAGGCCCAGCAGCAGGGAAGCCTCGGAAACGTTTCCTGCTAAAGACAGTCCTACGAGCTAGCAAGGAAAGAAATTCAGCTCAAATGGATTTACGGAAACGCCAACACAGAAGTTCGGCCCTCAGATGCAGAAACAGAACCATCAGCCCAAAGAGCGGGCTGCGACGGCGCCGAGGGTCGCGGCAGGGCTCACAGGCCGCCACGCGGGACCTCCGAAAAGGGGCGCGTGCGCACAGCAGGCACTGCTCTAAACCCGGCCCAGCCCCAACCGCCCATCCCTATCACTGCGTCCCAAAGTACCCTCCAGGTCTCCTCTCCCAGCCACGATCCCGGGGCTTCAGGACCCCCTTCCTCCCGGTCCCGAGACCTACAGCGCCACCTTCGCCGCAGCCGCTGCCCCGAGCTCCACGGCTGACCTCCATGCGCCCCAGTACTGCCCTCGCTCCACGCTGCGCGGCGCGCTCGCTTACGTCACTTGGAGCGCCGCAGGAAGCGAGGCTCACGGCTCGCCGCCCGCCGCCCGCCGCTCCAGCCGGAAGTCGCTGTCGGTTCCTTTCTCCAACCGGTGCCATCTTTGCTGAGAACGCAAAGTAGGTGGTGGGCAGTGACTTGAGATGTGTTGAGCAATTTAGGGGGAAAAAAATGGGAGAGGAAAAAAAAAGGTATCCAGAATAGGAGGGTGGGGGCTTGGGCGTCCTCTGGCTAGTACCCAGTCTCCATAAGGAGTGGCTTCCCTGGTGGTTCAGATGGTAAAAAGTCTGCTTTCAGTGTGGGAGACTGGGGTTCCATCCCAGAGTTGGGAAGATGCCTTGGAGAAGAGGATAGCAACCCACTCTAGTATTCTTGCCTGAAGAATTTCAAGGACAGTGGAGCCTGGCAGGCTGCAGTCTGTGGGATCGCAAAGTGTGGGACACAACTGAGCGACTGACACTTTGGACACGCTCTCATGAGTCTAAGAGGCGATTCTCTGCATCAGTCAGCTACCCCGTCCACCACCGCGCCTTCCCCGCCGGTCTCTCTCAGTCTTTACGCAAACCCCGTCTGTAGACTCCCACGGGTGAGCTGGGCTGTGATACGCTGGGGAGGCCGCTCAGCGTAGGTGTGCGCAAATGTAGGAACAGTTTGCCGAGACCTTGCAATTTTTCCAAAAAAGTATCTAGAATTATGGAATTTTATGTGCTATCTCTTGGTCTTCAATATTGACCTTTAGTTACAATTGACCGAAACTGCGGGATAAGCCAAGCAAGGTGAATCTGAGGTCTGTATGTGAACTTGATTAACTTTTTTTCTTGCACAAATTTTTATTTCCAAGGAATTAGGAACTGCTTTTGGGGGTATTTAAGAGCCCATGTATTTATCACAAATTCTACTCCAAATCATTAATAGCTTGAGAGCCCAAATCACTCAAGATGTTTGGACACTTCAAATAGGTCACCAGGTTAATCTTAACCGAAGAAGTCTGACTTCTGACCTCCAATTAGCCCTGTGCTCTTAGTGCAGGTGTCCTCCTGGAATCTAGCTTCCTTTACCTTGTGCTCTGTGTTCCTTTCACTTCTCTCCTTGCTTGCGCTCTTATTTCCTGTTCTTTATCTTAGTTTTTTTTTATTTTTTTTTTAAAATTAAAATTTTATTGTATTTGTTTAAAAATTTTTTGACTATTCTGGGTTTTCATTGCTGCTGCAGGCTCTTCTCTTTAGTTGCAGGGTCTTTATCTTATTTTTTGGTTTATGCCCTTGTTTGGGTGGAACGCATCCTCCAGTATGGCTATGAGAAATGATTCAAAGGAGGTTAAGTTTTTAAAAGCCTTGCCGGTGTAAATTGTCTTTTTTTGTATCCTGCTTGATTGGTAGTTTGACTGGGGGCTGTATTTTAGCAATCATTTCCTGATTTTGAAGGCTGAGTCTGCAAGACTCTAGCTTTCATGAGTCCAGAAATTGTATGTGAGATGTTTTGTTTGCCTGCCCTCCTCTGCTTCCTTCTTCTTCCTGTTCTTTCCTTTCCTCTCTTCTTTTCCGTTTTAAAAAATAAATTCTAGAAGTTTGTATCTTCTCAGGGTTATGGTATTTCACAATGACGTTACTCAGTGTGAGTCTATGTCTATTGACTGAACACAAGAAGAGCCTTCGATCTAAAAACTCATATTCTCCGTGTGAAACTTGTTATTTGTTGAATATTTCCTTTCCTCTGTTTTCTCTGTTCTCTATTTCTGAAATACCTACATTTGAATAATGACTTTTCT
The DNA here is from genome assembly GCA_022376925.1 of Tragulus kanchil. NCBI lineage: Eukaryota > Metazoa > Chordata > Mammalia > Artiodactyla > Tragulidae > Tragulus > Tragulus kanchil. The sequence continues at coordinate 51,687,279 of JAIOJX010000030.1, forward strand.
GGGATAATTTCTGATTTTCTCTGGCTTTCCCATCTTGTCTCTTCTACTCTTCATCTATCTGTTTGTTTATGCTTCACTTCCTTGGAGATTTTCCCAACTTTGGCTTTCAATTCTTCTGAAAATTTGATTTCTGCTGTCATGCTTTTATTTACCAAAAGCTCCTTTTTAGCTTTTGAATGTTCCTTGTTTATGGTGTCTTTTTTTGTTGTTGTTCTTTAATGATTGCAGTATTTTCTTTTGTCTCTGAGGATTTTGATAATAAGGATAGTTTCCCTAAGCTTTTCTTCTCTGTATAGAGTTGTTCTTTTTGTTGTAGTTGTTCTTACTCATATAGTTTAGGTTTTTATCCTTAGATATGTACCTGTGTTTAAAAATACTAAGAAGGAACTCTTCATCCATTGCTGGTGGGAATACAAAAAAAGCACAGCCACTTTTGAAGACAGTTTAGTAGTTTCTTAAAAAACCAAACATACTCTTAGCACATTCAGTGAATGAATTTTTTTAAAATTAAAATTTTATTGTATTTGTTTAAAAATTTTTTGACTATTCTGGGTTTTCATTGCTGCTGCAGGCTCTTCTCTTTAGTTGCAGGGTCTTTATCTTATTTTTTGGTTTATGCCCTTGTTTGGGTGGAACGCATCCTCCAGTATGGCTATGAGAAATGATTCAAAGGAGGTTAAGTTTTTAAAAGCCTTGCCGGTGTAAATTGTCTTTTTTTGTATCCTGCTTGATTGGTAGTTTGACTGGGGGCTGTATTTTAGCAATCATTTCCTGATTTTGAAGGCTGAGTCTGCAAGACTCTAGCTTTCATGAGTCCAGAAATTGTATGTGAGATGTTTTGTTTGCCTGCCCTCCTCTGCTTCCTTCTTCTTCCTGTTCTTTCCTTTCCTCTCTTCTTTTCCGTTTTAAAAAATAAATTCTAGAAGTTTGTATCTTCTCAGGGTTATGGTATTTCACAATGACGTTACTCAGTGTGAGTCTATGTCTATTGACTGAACACAAGAAGAGCCTTCGATCTAAAAACTCATATTCTCCGTGTGAAACTTGTTATTTGTTGAATATTTCCTTTCCTCTGTTTTCTCTGTTCTCTATTTCTGAAATACCTACATTTGAATAATGACTTTTCTGGGATAATTTCTGATTTTCTCTGGCTTTCCCATCTTGTCTCTTCTACTCTTCATCTATCTGTTTGTTTATGCTTCACTTCCTTGGAGATTTTCCCAACTTTGGCTTTCAATTCTTCTGAAAATTTGATTTCTGCTGTCATGCTTTTATTTACCAAAAGCTCCTTTTTAGCTTTTGAATGTTCCTTGTTTATGGTGTCTTTTTTTGTTGTTGTTCTTTAATGATTGCAGTATTTTCTTTTGTCTCTGAGGATTTTGATAATAAGGATAGTTTCCCTAAGCTTTTCTTCTCTGTATAGAGTTGTTCTTTTTGTTGTAGTTGTTCTTACTCATATAGTTTAGGTTTTTATCCTTAGATATGTACCTGTGTTTAAAAATACTAAGAAGGAACTCTTCATCCATTGCTGGTGGGAATACAAAAAAAGCACAGCCACTTTTGAAGACAGTTTAGTAGTTTCTTAAAAAACCAAACATACTCTTAGCACATTCAGTGAACTGAATGTCCATGTCCTCTTCAAATTCGTATGTTGAAACCTGATGCCCATGGTGATGGTATTAGAAGGCTAGGCCTTTGGGAGGTGATTAGGTAACCAGAGTGTTGACTTTGTGTTGGGATTAAGTTCCCTTACGAAAGAGACCTCAGAGAACTCCCTTGCTTCTTCCATGGTGGAGAACATTGTGTTTGTGTGCACACATGTGCATGCATACACATGTGTGTCTTACTCTTTGCAACCCTATGGACTATAGCCCTCCAGGCTCCTCTCCATGAGCTTTTCCAAGCAAAAACACTGGAGTGAGTTGTCATTTCCTCCTGGAGATCTTCCTGGCCCAGGGATTGAACCTGCCCCTCCCACACTGCAGGCAGATTCTTTATTGTTGAGTCATCTCCTGGGAAGCCCAGGAAAATGGAATAAGCCTGCAGTACAGAAGCAAGCACTCACCCAGCTGTGCTGATGCCTGATCGTGAACTTACAGCCTCCAGAACTATGAGAAATAAAATTCTGTTGTTTTTGAGCCACAGAGGTATGGTGTTTTTGTTACATTTGCCCTAATGGGCTAATACAATCCAGCAGCTGTGCTCCTTGGTATTTACTCAAAGGAGTTGAAAACTTATATGCACTGCACATAGATGTCTATAACAACTTTATTCCTAATTGTCCAAACTTGGAACCAATCAAGATGTCCTGCAGGAACCTCCCTGGTGGTCCGGTGGCTAAGATTCTGCACTCCCCGTGCAGGGGCCCTGGTTCGATCCCTGGTCTGGGAACTAGCTCGCACATGCTACAACCAAGACCTGGTGTGAATAAATGCAATTGTTTAAAAAGATACATCCTTCAGTAGGTGAATGGCTAAATAAACTGATAGATTCAGACAGTGGAATACTATTCTGTATTTTAAAAAAATGAGCTATTAAGCCATGAGAAGAAATGGAGGAGACTTAAATGCAAGTTACTAAAGTGAAAGAAGCCATGTCTGTGGAAGCAGTATGTACCTGTGTTTAAAAATACTAAGAAGGAACTCTTCATCCATTGCTGGTGGGAATACAAAAAAAGCACAGCCACTTTTGAAGACAGTTTAGTAGTTTCTTAAAAAACCAAACATACTCTTAGCACATTCAGTGAACTGAATGTCCATGTCCTCTTCAAATTCGTATGTTGAAACCTGATGCCCATGGTGATGGTATTAGAAGGCTAGGCCTTTGGGAGGTGATTAGGTAACCAGAGTGTTGACTTTGTGTTGGGATTAAGTTCCCTTACGAAAGAGACCTCAGAGAACTCCCTTGCTTCTTCCATGGTGGAGAACATTGTGTTTGTGTGCACACATGTGCATGCATACACATGTGTGTCTTACTCTTTGCAACCCTATGGACTATAGCCCTCCAGGCTCCTCTCCATGAGCTTTTCCAAGCAAAAACACTGGAGTGAGTTGTCATTTCCTCCTGGAGATCTTCCTGGCCCAGGGATTGAACCTGCCCCTCCCACACTGCAGGCAGATTCTTTATTGCTGAGTCATCTCCTGGGAAGCCCAGGAAAATGGAATAAGCCTGCAGTACAGAAGCAAGCACTCACCCAGCTGTGCTGATGCCTGATCGTGAACTTACAGCCTCCAGAACTATGAGAAATAAAATTCTGTTGTTTTTGAGCCACAGAGGTATGGTGTTTTTGTTACATTTGCCCTAATGGGCTAATACAATCCAGCAGCTGTGCTCCTTGGTATTTACTCAAAGGAGTTGAAAACTTATATGCACTGCACATAGATGTCTATAACAACTTTATTCCTAATTGTCCAAACTTGGAACCAATCAAGATGTCCTGCAGGAACCTCCCTGGTGGTCCGGTGGCTAAGATTCTGCACTCCCCGTGCAGGGGCCCTGGTTCGATCCCTGGTCTGGGAACTAGCTCGCACATGCTACAACCAAGACCTGGTGTGAATAAATGCAATTGTTTAAAAAGATACATCCTTCAGTAGGTGAATGGCTAAATAAACTGATAGATTCAGACAGTGGAATACTATTCTGTATTTTAAAAAAATGAGCTATTAAGCCATGAGAAGAAATGGAGGAGACTTAAATGCAAGTTACTAAGTGAAAGAAGCCAGTCTGGAAAGGCAGTGTGCTGTATGATCCCAGCTGTATGACATTCTGGGAAAGGCAGAACTATGGAGATAGTAAAAAGGTCAGGAGTTGAGGTGAAGGAAGGATAATAGGTGGCGCAGAGGGGACTTTTAGGACCCTCCAAATTGTATGACACAATAATGGTGGATTACCATTGCCTACGTACCTGCCTGACCCATAGAGTGTGCCACAGTAAGAATGACCCCTAATATAAAGTGGTCTTTGGATGGTAATAATGTATCAGTGTAGGTTCATTGATCATAATACATGTACCACTCAGGGAGAGAGGGAGTGTGTGCGTGTCTGTGTGTGTGTCTGTGTGTGTCTGTGTGTCTGTGTGGTGGGCCAGGTGCTGAGCAGCATGATGGGGCACTTGTGTTGGCACTGAGGACCTGTGGCGCCGGGGCGGCCTCTCCAGGCGTGGCAGGGCTTGTGAGCGACCTTTGAGAGGTGGTGAAGTCGGGAGAGAATCCCCTCCCAGCCTGTGATTCTCTCTGGGAGGGAGATCCAGTCCCTGAAGTAACTGTGTTAAAATAGAGTGTGCTGGCAGGAAATCTGAGATGACTGCTGGTGAAGAGTTTATTATAGTTCCCAAGAGAAGGTGGCACATCTCTCCATGAAGGGGAAGCAAGGGTCCTCTAGGAGATGGGGGTGGGGAGCTAGGAGAGAGGAGAAACTGGGCTGGAGCCTTTACTGTGGTTTCCTTTGGAGGAGCTGGAGAGGCAGGATGAGCAGGCTTAGGACTGGCTTGTGTGAATACTGTCCGTGCCCCCTGGGGTGAAGGGGCGGCCCCTAGTGGTCTGGTCCCTGGCCTTGCAGTGTAAGACCTCCATAGAGGAGGTGGTGGTCTCTGGATTGGTTAATTTGGACACCCAAGGAGGGGAGTGGGAGAGGCAGGAGGGAATCCGGCAGGCCATCCAGGTGTCCCGAGTATGTACATAAGGCGAATGTTAGAGCATCAAGTTCACCCGTGGTTAATGTTGGGACTGGGGTGTTCTCTGCAGGTGAGGAATCCCTGGCATGGGGGTGCGGAGGCTGGTGCATTCCCCACCTGGTTCCCTCTAAATACACTCAGTCAGGGTGGTCTGGGTGTTGTGTAGATTGGGCTCAGCACCCACCAGGGATCTTTCTGAGCTCACCTCTCCCCAGAAGCTCCTCCAGCACCCACTCAGCACAGGCTGGGGTTGGATAGGGTGTGCCCGCTGTCCTACAGCTCCCGGGCTTCCTGGAGGCACAGTGTCCTTGCACTGAGTCCCTTTGTGTGGTATGGCTCCCCCAGGATCTGCAGACCCCTTTCTCACAGGGTAGAGTGGCCCTTTACCTGCCCAGCATCCTCCTGTGACCCCTCCTCAGAGAGGGGTCTCCCCTCTTCTCCTGGGCTGTGCTTGCAGATGTGTATTACTGAACTGGGAACCTTTCAACCTGCACACCCTTCCCACCAGCGAGTCCCCAAAGCGCCCCAGACCTGGAAGATCAAGCTTCTTTCCCTTTTACTTTCCCCTGGGAGCAGCTAGAAGCAAAATTCCAGACCTCTGGAATTGGAATCTGCATTTTGGCAAGATTCCCAGAAAGCAGGAAGTCCTGCAGCCTCACCTTCCTGACTTCCTGGAGCTGGTGGAGGGCCGCGCCTGCCCTTCTGACCCAGCAGGTCTTCGTGGAACTATCTGACATTCCGCGGTGGCAGTGCTCCTGCCGATTTGGGACTGTATTTTGGGGACAGCCCTGCACTGGCTGTATTTTTAGCTATCTGAGGCGGCAAACTGGCCTGAGGGTAGGTGGTGTTTCAAACAACCAGACAGACAGAAAGGTACTCACAAGGACTGTAGGTGCTGAAAACTAGGCTGCACACATAAAGATTAAATCTGGTCTTTGTCCCTGGTACACAGCTTCAAAACTCCTTTCTATTTCCTGAAAGACAAGTTTGTTGTTTGTAATGAGCCCGGTTTCTGTACTTGTGTGCATGTGTGCTCAATCGTGTCTGACTCTTTGAGACCCCATGGACTGTAGCTCATCAGCCTCCTCTGTCCATGGGATTCTCCAGGCAAGAATACTGGAATGGGTTGCCATTCCCTCCTCGAGAGAATCTTCCCGACCCAGGATCAAAATTGCATTTCCTGCGTCTCCTGCATTGTAGGTGGATATTTACCACTGAGCTAGTGGGAAGCCCTTTCTGTACCTGAGTTTACTCTGATAGAGGGGACTCTTGGCGTGGGGCGCCTAGGTAGCTTAGGAATGGGGCTGGTGGCCAGAGGAACCAGCTGTGTCATTCGAGGGCTGTGGATTGAGTTATTCGAGGGCTGTGGATTGAGTTAGTCACTGATTGCTGGTACTTTTCTCAGAATGGTTATTAAAGATGCCTCAAGGAAACCTCTTAGGCTCACACCATAAAGAATCTGCCTGCAATGCAGGAGTTGTGAGTTCGATCCCTGGGTCAGGAAGATCCTCAGGAGAAGGGAATGGCAACCCACTCCAGTATTCTTGGCTGGAGAATCCCATGAACAGAGGAGCCTGGTGGGCTATAGTCCATGGGTTAGCAGGATTGGACCTGACTTAGCAACCAACACTTCACTTTCACTCTTAGGAAAGCTCTGGGCATAGAAGCTCAGGGGTCTTCTGGGCTGGTGATGGTTAATGTGCTGGGGGTGGGGGGGGTGGGATGCTCCTGCATCCCCTTCCCCTCCTCACCCTATGTGTTTCTCCATTTGGCGGTATCCTCTCTAGTAGAACTAAAACACAAACACTTGCTTTCAGTGTTCTGTGGATCATTCTAGTAAATTCCTGAATCTGTGTGGGTTGAGGGAACCCCTGAGTTTATAGCCTTGTGGGGCTGAGCCCTTAATTGCGAGGCCTGACTTGAGCCCTGGGTGATTTCTCTTTTTCATCTGGCCATATCGCCCAGCTTCTGGGATTTTAGTTCCTTGACCAGGGATTGAACCTGGGACCTTGGCACCGAAATCCAGGAGTCCTAACTAATGGATTGCCAAGGAATTCCCCTATGGATGGTTTTGTCAGAACTGAAACAAATTATAGGGCCCTCATTGGGTGTGGGGTGAGCACATTTCACTGGAGGTTCTAAACCAGGCTGCCAGAGACTTCCCCGTGATCCAGTGGTTAGACTACATGCTCCCAGTGCAGGAGGCCTGGGGTTTGAATTCCTAGTCAGGAAACGAAGATCCTGCATGCTGCAACTAAGGCCCAGTGCAACTAAATAAATGCATGAATAAATAAATCTGGAAAAAACCCCAAACAGGCTGCTGGAGGAATGACCTATAATCCTTTGCCCTCCCTGTGTTCCCTGAGCAGGTCAAGGCCAGTGAGGTCTAGTGACCTCTGAGCCCCAAGCCCCTCCCTAGAGGCTCTACTCCTGCTCCTGAACCTGCACACAGAAGCACTGCAGCAAGGGCTCAGACCAAGAGCCTGGTGGACAAGTCTCTCCCAGCCTGGAGACGCCACCACCACCCGCAGCTCCCAGCTCCTGGCTCTGCCTCTGTTCACACCTGTCACCAGGTGGAACTGCCTGTTGCCAGGAGCTTCCAGGCCTGCTGGGAAGATCCTGAAGGCGAGGTTTGTGTGCTTCGTCTCTCCTGGCAGGTGCCAAGAACAGACAGAGGATGGAGAGACACGAGGCTGAGTGGGTTTTATTAGCAGCAGCTAGGAGGCATCTTGTGCTGTCTGGATCTGAGAGAGAAGGTTCCGGCTGAGTGGACTCGGACTGTCACTCCTGGCAGCCGGGGGCTCTTAGGGCTGTCCCTCACTGAGGAAGGTCCTCTGCAGAGGACATGGAGGCTTCAGAGGAGGTGGAGCCCAGCCATGGTGGGGGCAGGGGAGGGAGGGGTGCTTGGGTGGGCCTCTGAGCCCTCACCATCGCCCATGGGCAGATAGGCAGGTCATAGCTGGCCCATCCTGGCCCCTCACCATTGCCCGTGGGCTGGCGAACAGGTCACAGGTAGCAGAGTGTTTTCTGGGGATCACGTCTCTGGGCTCCTAACCAGAGATTTGCCCCAGATTAAGTGGTGTAGGCATAGATTTTGCAGGTGGGCCTGGCTGGACCAAGTCCCATTAGGCATGTCTCTGGGTTTCTCTGAGCCCTTGGCTAATCTGAGGCCCACCGTCTAACCCAGTGGGCTCAGGGGTCTGCAGAAACCTGCGGCTGGTGCAATTCTGGTCGCTTCTGTCTGTGCCCCTGCCCTCTCCTGTATCTCACTGCGCTCAGAGCCCTGTGGAGACCCCTATGGTCAGGGGAGGCAAAGGAAGAGGTGAAGCCCACCAGCCTGGGGCCAGTATCAGGATGCACACCTGCGGTGGGGATTGTACACCTCATGGCACACGAGCCGAAGCAGCACTTCAGGCTGTCCCTGCACTGGTCGTCCCCGGAACACTCGCTTCTCTCCAAGCAGAGCTTCGGGACCAGTGGGGCCTGTACCCGGGGACAGTGGCCAGCCTTCAGGACAGGTGCTGGGTTGGGGAGAGACACACCAGGTCTTCACTGCCTGCTGGCTTGCTGGGGCTACCTGGCTGCTGGTCGTTCGGAGGCCCCCAGCCCACGCCCCCTTGGTGGCCTGAAGCCTGCAGGGCCCAGGCTAGGAGGGAGACAGCAGCCTTGTGCATTGCTGAGCTGGACCCTGGTGGTGCTGGAGGAGGAGGAGGAGCCTCAGCTGGGCCTCAGGTTGGTCAGTCAGCTGGTGAAGTCCTGTCATGGCCAGGCCGTGTTCATGGGGCCGCTGGGGGCTTCACTGAGAGACGGGTGTGGAGAGCAGGGTCTAGGGGACCCTTGACAAGCTGGGCCCTCCCTCCCTGTATGGGCTCCCCTGGAGTGCAGGGTCAGAGGCCTTACCCATGATGGGCACCATGCAGGACCGGCCACAGGGCTCCTGGTGCAGCCCTTGGTGCCCTGGGGACGGCTTTCATCGTCGACACAGGAGGCGATGCTGGAATCCTTCTCCCAGGAGCTGAGCTCTGGGCACACAGTCTGTCCACACAGGATGGCAGGGGGTGGTGCGGGGTTGGAGCCTGCCTCCCCTGGGGCTCTTCAGGGAAAAGTAAGGTGGGCAAGGACAAGAACCACGAGGAGCCTGGTCCCCAGCACCCCAACGCTCTTCTGTTTCTAGGAAGGGAAAAACTCTTCCAGAAATGTTATCTGGCTGACAAAAGTGTGAGTCAGCTGTGAAAAGTAGAAAACAAGGCTGCAGGCCCATTGTAGAGGGTGAAATTAAGACTCTGAGAGGCCAAGACAGGCCCCATGCCCACATCCAGTTAGCTGCCTGCTCATGTTTCACCCCAGGACAGGGCCTCAGCCCTGCAGTGCCCCAGTGCCTGGGCATCTCTGGGAAGCATCCACTCTTCCATCGTCACTGGGCCCCGAGGGTGCACCGCCCCTGTTCTTTCCTCTGGTCGCCGTCATCAGACTGCCAGGTCTGGCAGCATTTCATGGGCATACCTGCAGCAGAGGGAGGTCAGAACAATCCTCCTGGGCCTACCTGGCACGGTGAGGGCAGGGGCCGGGGCGAGGCCGCCTCCAGGGTGAGCAGGGTCAGGAACAGGCTGGCAGGACACCGCCTAGTAGCTGGTGGCAGGCAGGTGGCGGGTTGGTAGATGGTGGCTTGTGGCCCTGGGGCACAGGAGGTGGCAGGAGAGGACCAGAGGGAAGGGACAGTGACTGGCTCTGCCCCACTGGGACTGAGGGGTTTCCGGTTTAGACAGACCCCAGACTGGGCAGTCACTGCCCTGGGTCACATTTGTAAATAAAAGAATTCCTACTATGGTGTACCATTTTTTCCCCCACTTTGAAAGTAATGCATGTTTACTGTGAGAATTAAGAAAATGAAGGACAGAAGGAAGAAGGGTAATTCACCGTGACACAACACCACGGTGTTACTTTCTGTGGCCATAGAGGGGCCTTTCAGGGACAGGGAGTGACCGGTCCAGCTTAGCACATGGTCCACAGGCTATGGAGGAGAAGGAGCTCAGGGGGTAACTGGAAGGGCATTTTATTTCTCCCATAGTGTCTTTTTGTCTTTTCCTGAATGTTCTACAGGAAGCAGGACAGACAGAAGGGAGAAACATGATCTTCAGGCTGCATGCTCAGTGCAGAGTGTGTTGGGCGTCAGAGAAAGGGGGGGGAAGTTCACTGTCGGGGCGGTTTCCTCACAGGGTGGACACCAGGAAGGCCTCTTCCCAGAAGGGCGCCGCCTGTGGCCTGTGACTGGGGCTGGGGTGGGGTGGGATAGACACGGAGGTGATGTCCCTCTAGGGACTTTCCTGGTAGTTCAGTGGTTAAGACTCTGTCTTGCAATACAGGGGACAGGGTTTCAATCCTTGGTCTGGGAACTGGTGTTTCCACATGCCTTGGAGGCCAAGACAGGCCCCATGCCACCGGCTCCTGGTTTCACCCCAGGACAGGGCCTCAGCCCTGCAGTGCCCCAGTGCCTGGGCATCTCTGGGAAGCATCCACTCTTCCATCGTCACTGGGCCCCGAGGGTGCACCGCCCCTGTTCTTTCCTCTGGTCGCCGTCATCAGACTGCCAGGTCTGGCAGCATTTCATGGGCATACCTGCAGCAGAGGGAGGTCAGAACAATCCTCCTGGGCCTACCTGGCACGGTGAGGGCAGGGGCCGGGGCGAGGCCGCCTCCAGGGTGAGCAGGGTCAGGAACAGGCTGGCAGGACACCGCCTAGTAGCTGGTGGCAGGCAGGTGGCGGGTTGGTAGATGGTGGCTTGTGGCCCTGGGGCACAGGAGGTGGCAGGAGAGGACCAGAGGGAAGGGACAGTGACTGGCTCTGCCCCACTGGGACTGAGGGGTTTCCGGTTTAGACAGACCCCAGACTGGGCAGTCACTGCCCTGGGTCACATTTGTAAATAAAAGAATTCCTACTATGGTGTACCATTTTTTCCCCCACTTTGAAAGTAATGCATGTTTACTGTGAGAATTAAGAAAATGAAGGACAGAAGGAAGAAGGGTAATTCACCGTGACACAACACCACGGTGTTACTTTCTGTGGCCATAGAGGGGCCTTTCAGGGACAGGGAGTGACCGGTCCAGCTTAGCACATGGTCCACAGGCTATGGAGGAGAAGGAGCTCAGGGGGTAACTGGAAGGGCATTTTATTTCTCCCATAGTGTCTTTTTGTCTTTTCCTGAATGTTCTACAGGAAGCAGGACAGACAGAAGGGAGAAACATGATCTTCAGGCTGCATGCTCAGTGCAGAGTGTGTTGGGCGTCAGAGAAAGGGGGGGGAAGTTCACTGTCGGGGCGGTTTCCTCACAGGGTGGACACCAGGAAGGCCTCTTCCCAGAAGGGCGCCGCCTGTGGCCTGTGACTGGGGCTGGGGTGGGGTGGGATAGACACGGAGGTGATGTCCCTCTAGGGACTTTCCTGGTAGTTCAGTGGTTAAGACTCTGTCTTGCAATACAGGGGACAGGGTTTCAATCCTTGGTCTGGGAACTGGTGTTTCCACATGCCTTGGAGCAACTAAGCATGCAGGCTGCAGGTACGGAGCCCGCAAGCCACAACTAGAGAGCCCATGTGCTGCAAAGGTCCTACATACTGTGGCGAAGACCCGAGGCAGTCAAATAAGTAAATAAATATTAAACAGTGTCAGTCTAGTTAAATCAAAGTTAATATTACCCTTCATCGTTATATTTTGCACCGCCAGCTTAGTCAGACTGGACTCTGTCGGGAAAGCCACGGTAACCCACGAGCCGACCATGCCTGAGGTGGGAGGCCAGACACTACCTGGAGGTCTACTTTGCTTCTCAGGCCACTCATTTCTAGGTGTATTTTTATACCAGTGAGGGTAGGAGTTGCATTTCTTGTTTTTATCTTATTTACTTATTTAGTACTTATTTATTTATTACTGATAAAATTTCTGTGCCATAAAGTTCACCTTTAAGTGATTTTTTTTTTTAAGATTTATTTATTTATTTAGTTTGGGCAGGGGTCGTGTTGGGGAGGGAGGGGAGTGGGCGGGCCACTTCTATTGGTCTTTCATTTCTCTATTTTCATCCATCTTCATTCTTCGGCTCCTGTGGGCCTCCCATCGCGGTGGCATCTGTCGTTGCAGAGCGCTGGCTCTGGGCACATGCGCTCCAGAGCTCCAGCTCTCCGGCTCGGTAATTGGACACATCAGTCCAGCCGCTCCGCGGCACGTGGGATCTTCCCAGGCCAGGGATGGAACCGGCGCCCCTTGCACTGCAAGGCGGTGTCCTTACCCACTGGACCACCAGGGGAAGCCCTTTAAGTGATTTTTAGTATGTTTACAGAGTTGTGCCCAACCAACTTTTTTGAAATTCTAGAACATATTGTTACCTGCAAACAATCAATATCTGTCTCTATGGGTTTGCCTATTTTGGGGACACCAGGAAGGCCTCTTCCCAGAAGGGCGCCGCCTGTGGCCTGTGACTGGGGCTGGGGTGGGGTGGGATAGACACGGAGGTGATGTCCCTCTAGGGACTTTCCTGGTAGTTCAGTGGTTAAGACTCTGTCTTGCAATACAGGGGACAGGGTTTCAATCCTTGGTCTGGGAACTGGTGTTTCCACATGCCTTGGAGCAACTAAGCATGCAGGCTGCAGGTACGGAGCCCGCAAGCCACAACTAGAGAGCCCATGTGCTGCAAAGGTCCTACATACTGTGGCGAAGACCCGAGGCAGTCAAATAAGTAAATAAATATTAAACAGTGTCAGTCTAGTTAAATCAAAGTTAATATTACCCTTCATCGTTATATTTTGCACCGCCAGCTTAGTCAGACTGGACTCTGTCGGGAAAGCCACGGTAACCCACGAGCCGACCATGCCTGAGGTGGGAGGCCAGACACTACCTGGAGGTCTACTTTGCTTCTCAGGCCACTCATTTCTAGGTGTATTTTTATACCAGTGAGGGTAGGAGTTGCATTTCTTGTTTTTATCTTATTTACTTATTTAGTACTTATTTATTTATTACTGATAAAATTTCTGTGCCATAAAGTTCACCTTTAAGTGATTTTTTTTTTTAAGATTTATTTATTTATTTAGTTTGGGCAGGGGTCGTGTTGGGGAGGGAGGGGAGTGGGCGGGCCACTTCTATTGGTCTTTCATTTCTCTATTTTCATCCATCTTCATTCTTCGGCTCCTGTGGGCCTCCCATCGCGGTGGCATCTGTCGTTGCAGAGCGCTGGCTCTGGGCACATGCGCTCCAGAGCTCCAGCTCTCCGGCTCGGTAATTGGACACATCAGTCCAGCCGCTCCGCAGCACGTGGGATCTTCCCAGGCCAGGGATGGAACCGGCGCCCCTTGCACTGCAAGGCGGTGTCCTTACCCACTGGACCACCAGGGGAAGCCCTTTAAGTGATTTTTAGTATGTTTACAGAGTTGTGCAACCAACTCTTGAATTCTAGAACATATTGTTACTCCTAAAAGAAATTCTGTATATACTAGATTTACTTTCTATCCATCCCTGCCTCTAACACCTGGCAACCACCAATCAACTATCTGTCTCTATGGGTTTGCCTATTTTGGACATCTGGTATAGATGGAATCATATACTATGTGTTCCTTTGTGCCTGGCTTCTTTCAGGGAGTAAATAGATCCTCTGGGTGCATGCACATTGTAAGCTGTGTCTGTGCTTCCTTCTTATGATCGAGTAATATTCCACTGTGTGGATGGACCACATATGGTACAACCCTTCCTCCCGCCAATGGACACTTGGGCTGTTTCTGCTTTCTGGCCATTGTGAATAATGCCGCTGTGGGTACTCATTATTTCACTTCATACCTGCACAGTCTGCCCACACTCCACCCTGCTGACCAAGAATCTGCCCGTCCAGAGGAGAAGTAGCAGAGGGCTGTTTCCGTCTCTCCGTTTCCTCCTCTGTCATCATTTTCCAAGTAATTGGTGGGTCCTCTGGGGAAGGAGGCTAGTTAGAAACAGCAGGCAAGGTTCCTTAGTCTCTTGGGTTTCTTGTAAGCCTCTCTCAGCGTCTGAGGTCTCCCGGGGACCCAGGGTGTCCTCTCCTCTCCATTTGGGGTCCTGTGGGACATCACGAATGCGTGTGCACATGGGGTGGCCAGGTGTGGGGGGCACACACATCTCCCTGCCCTCACAGGTGCCACATCTTATCAAGGATCCCACTGAGTATGAAGTTGGAAAGCCTAGGGACACTTTGTTTGTTTGTATTTTTGTTTTGATTTTGATTGGGCTCTGGGCATGAGATGGGGAAGACCTCTCTAAGTTGCGCCCCATTGGGGAGATATCCATTCTATTTTCTTGGATCGCTTTCAGGGCTTTTTGTCTTGGAGTAGCTGCCAGAAAGAGCTTGTTGGCAGCAGCCTCTTCAGGTCCACTCTGAGTGGCACCTCCTTGGAAGACAGTTTCCTCTTTTTCTTGGGGAGCCTCTTGTTTCTCGACTCGTCAGGGTCACTGTCTGGTTTGTCTTTGGGAAAAGATTTCTTCCTAGGGACACTTAAAAAAAAAACACATTTAAAAAAACTGAAGTGTAGTTAATTTACAATGTGTTAGTTTCAAGTATAGAGCAAAGTGATTCAGTTGTACTCACACCCACACATTCAAGATTCATTTCCTTTATAGATTATTGTAAGATATTGAGTACAGATCCCTGTGCTACACAATAGGTCCTTGTCTGTCTGTTTTAGATATAGTGGTGTGTGTAGGTTAATCCCAAACTCCTAATTAATCTTTCCCCAGCGCTATCCCCTTTGGTGACTAAGTTTGTTTTCTGCATAGTCTATGAGTCTATTTTGGTTTTGTAAATTGAGTTCATTCGTGTCATGTTTTTTGAGTTCCACAAGTAAGTGATATCATATGATATTTGTCTTTGTCTGACTTTACTTAATGCCATAATCTCTAGGACCATCCATATTGCTGCAAATGGCATTGTTTCATTCCCTGGGGACACTTCGGTATATGTGAACCCCTCTTAGGGTTTGGGAGTCTGTTGCATCTCCTTTTTGAGTGAGATTTGTGACCTCTGTGGGGTGGAAGGCCTCTTGCTGTGTTCTCCACTCTGTGCCTCTGGCTGCCTTGGTCTGTCTTTCTCTGATGAGTCTGGCCTCCTGTGGAGACATGCCCCTTGACCTCCCTCCATCCCCCTTCCCTTCCCTCCATAGCCCTAATCCCTCCAGTCTTCCCCCAGCCCCTCCTGGTGGGCCATTTCCCCCACTCCGCCCCCACCCCTACTGCTCTGTCTTTTTTGGGGAGCCACATCTACACCTGACCCCGCTGCCCTGGCCTCTCTGCCCCCCAGGCATGGCAGCCTCTCCTGGGATGGGTTGCCAGCTTCTCAGAGCTCCAGGTGCCCGAATGTCTAGTGAGAAACCACCCTTGAGCTTGAAGCCTGGAGCCAGCACTGCCTCCCCGCTTTTGTGTCCCTGCTTCAAGTGATCCTCTGAAACCCTTCACCCCCACCTCCTGCCCATCTTCTGGGTTGCTGTCACAGTGCTGGGCCTCTGATGACTGCCTGACCATGCTTGTCCAACTAGAGATGATCTGGGTTCTCTGTTGGTTTTCCTGTTCCCTGTCTGCTCCTCCTCACTGTGAGCCTCCTGTGACCAGGGCTCCCTTCCGTCTCTGAACAGGTGTCCCAGCATCTGGGACAACATCCTTCATTCTGAAAGTGTTCAACCTCAATTTGAGACTTAAACCCAGGGCCCAGGCTTAATCAAACCTGTTTGGGACTTGAACCCACGCGGCTGGGACTCGAACCCAGCCTAAACCCTGCTAATTAAAATCACTCAGCCAATGTCTGGACCCACTGAGGTTCAGGTTCTTCATGTCTCTTTGCAGAGAAGAATTCAGCGAGAGACAAAGTGATAGGTAAGAAATGGATTTATTCAGATTCAGAGAAAGCACACTCCACAGACAGAGTGTGGGCCGTGACAGGGCAAATCCAGTGGCCCCGAAGGCATGGCGTTCTTAGCTTTTGTAGGCTGGTTAGTTCCATATGCTAATGAGTGGGAGGGTTAGTCCAGCTCTTTTAGGGAGGGGTGGAACTGTCATGGTGCCTCTGGGTGTGTCATTTAGTTTGCTGACTGAGGATCAAGGTCTGGTCTGCCATCTTGGACTTGTTTGATTCTAATGGATTTATGCTGTGTCCTTGGGCTGTCATTCTTTTCAAAAATTGTGCCCTGCCCCTTTCTTTCCTAACCCTTACAATTCTAGGGGAACATTGTGGACAGGGCAGAGCAGGAGAGGGCTGCTCATCTTTCTCACCAGCCGAGCTTTCACCCGCGAGCACTATCCTGTCAGCCCCACCCCACCATCTGAAGCTCTTCCCTGGGAGAAGTCCAAACACAGGGTGCGGCACGAATGCCCTTCCTGTCAAGTGGCTGAGAGGGAGGTTTGACTCCAGATCTGAGTGGGTCCAGCCCTACAGACCTTGAACTATTTTTTTCTCACCTGTCCCTTGGTGTGAGGATGATACCTAGGGGAAAGCATTTGGTGCCTGCTGCATAGTACATTAGCAGACATTCTTGTCCTTGACCGCCTCTTACTGGTGGTCTAGGCTGGGATTTTTTTTTTTAATTTGGCCTCTTTTATTGATTCTTCATCCATCCATTTCAATCTGTCTCTTCTCCCTGGCCTGCATGGGTCTCGCATTGCAGTGGCCTCTCTCACTGCAACCTGCCCTCCTCCCCCACTGTGAGCCTCCTGTGACCAGGGCTCCCTTCCGTCTCTGAACAGGTGTCCCAGCATCTGGGACAACATCCTTCATTCTGAAAGTGTTCAACCTCAATTTGAGACTTAAACCCAGGGCCCAGGCTTAATCAAACCTGTTTGGGACTTGAACCCACGCGGCTGGGACTCAAACCCAGCCAAAACCCTGCTAATTAAAATCACTCAGCCAATGTCTGGACCCACTGAGGTTCAGGTTCTTCATGTCTCTTTGCAGAGAAGAATTCAGCGAGAGACAAAGTGATAGGTAAGAAATGGATTTATTCAGATTCAGAGAAAGCACACTCCACAGACAGAGTGTGGGCCGTGACAGGGCAAATCCAGTGGCCCCGAAGGCATGGCGTTCTTAGCTTTTGTAGGCTGGTTAGTTCCATATGCTAATGAGTGGGAGGGTTAGTCCAGCTCTTTTAGGGAGGGGTGGAACTGTCATGGTGCCTCTGGGTGTGTCATTTAGTTTGCTGACTGAGGATCAAGGTCTGGTCTGCCATCTTGGACTTGTTTGATTCTAATGGATTTATGCTGTGTCCTTGGGCTGTCATTCTTTTCAAAAATTGTGCCCTGCCCCTTTCTTTCCTAACCCTTACAATTCTAGGGGAACATTGTGGACAGGGCAGAGCAGGAGAGGGCTGCTCATCTTTCTCACCAGCCGAGCTTTCACCCGCGAGCACTATCCTGTCAGCCCCACCCCACCATCTGAAGCTCTTCCCTGGGAGAAGTCCAAACACAGGGTGCGGCACGAATGCCCTTCCTGTCAAGTGGCTGAGAGGGAGGTTTGACTCCAGATCTGAGTGGGTCCAGCCCTACAGACCTTGAACTATTTTTTTCTCACCTGTCCCTTGGTGTGAGGATGATACCTAGGGGAAAGCATTTGGTGCCTGCTGCATAGTACATTAGCAGACATTCTTGTCCTTGACCGCCTCTTACTGGTGGTCTAGGCTGGGATTTTTTTTTTTAATTTGGCCTCTTTTATTGATTCTTCATCCATCCATTTCAATCTGTCTCTTCTCCCTGGCCTGCATGGGTCTCGCATTGCAGTGGCCTCTCTCACTGCAAAGCACCAGCTCTGGGCACATACGCTCCAGAGTGTTGACTGGCAACTGAACACACCGATCCAGCTGCTCCGCGGCACGTGGGATCTTCCCGGGTCAGGGATCGAACCAGTGCCCCTTGCACTGCACGGCAGACTCTCTACCCACTGGACCACCAGGGAAGCCCTAGGCTGGGACTTTTGAGGCAGTGAGGGCTATTAGAGGATCACATCTCAGAATGCATTTTTAATCAATAAGGCATTGGTTAATGATAAGTTTCACCTAAGATTTGAAGGCTCAAGATTTAAGGCCCCCAGGCAAACCCGCTATGGGAGGAAGTCTATCCTTGGGACTCAGTCTCTGGTCTCATTGTGTCACCTCAGACAGGTGAGACAGGTTTCCCTTTACCTGCCTCTCAGTTCTCCCATCTAGGAGACAGTGACAATGACAGGGAGCCTCCTGAGGCGTGAGAATTCCATGAGGTGTTAACTCAATGAAGATGCCTCTGAATCTAGAAAGCTTTCTCCAGATTTCCACTGAGATGATTTAGAAGCTGATTTCAAGTACTTTAAATTAGAAAGATCGCAGACACACATTGCAGAAAACTTGGACAATTCAGGAAAGCATAAAGGAGAAAGAAAATCACACGTAATCTGTGTCCCAGTGCTTCCTTGTTAACACCTTGGGTCACCTCCTGTTGTTTTCCTTCGTAAGCCTCTCTGTGTATGTGCCCTGTGCTTAGTCGCTCAGTCGTGTCTGACACTTTGTGACCTCATGGACCGTAGCCCACTGAACTTGTCTGTCCATGGGGATTCTCCAGGCAAGAATACTGGAGTGGGTTGCCATGTCCTCCTCCAGGGGACCTTCCCAGCTCAGGGATGGAGCCCAGGTCTCCTGCATTGGCTGGCAGATTCTTTACCATCTGAGCCAGCAGGGAAGCCCCTATCCCCCATATGTACACAGATTGTGTATGGACCCTCTCCCCGTGGATGGTCTCGTGTCCCTGGGGTCTCATGGAGCATCAGAGCGCTTCATCCATCCATTTCAATCTGTCTCTTCTCCCTGGCCTGCATGGGTCTCGCATTGCAGTGGCCTCTCTCACTGCAAAGCACCAGCTCTGGGCACATACGCTCCAGAGTGTTGACTGGCAATTGGACACACCGATCCAGCTGCTCCGCGCACGTGGGATCTTCCCAGCCCAGGCATTGAACCAGTGCCCCTTGCACTGCACGGCAGACTCTCTACCCACTGGACCACCAGGGAAGCCCTAGGCTGGGACTTTTGAGGCAGTGAGGGCTATTAGAGGATCACATCTCAGAATGCATTTTTAATCAATAAGGCATTGGTTAATGATAAGTTTCACCTAAGATTTGAAGGCTCAAGATTTAAGGCCCCCAGGCAAACCCGCTATGGGAGGAAGTCTATCCTTGGGACTCAGTCTCTGGTCTCATTGTGTCACCTCAGACAGGTGAGACAGGTTTCCCTTTACCTGCCTCTCAGTTCTCCCATCTAGGAGACAGTGACAATGACAGGGAGCCTCCTGAGGCGTGAGAATTCCATGAGGTGTTAACTCAATGAAGATGCCTCTGAATCTAGAAAGCTTTCTCCAGATTTCCACTGAGATGATTTAGAAGCTGATTTCAAGTACTTTAAATTAGAAAGATCGCAGACACACATTGCAGAAAACTTGGACAATTCAGGAAAGCATAAAGGAGAAAGAAAATCACACGTAATCTGTGTCCCAGTGCTTCCTTGTTAACACCTTGGGTCACCTCCTGTTGTTTTCCTTCGTAAGCCTCTCTGTGTATGTGCCCTGTGCTTAGTCGCTCAGTCGTGTCTGACACTTTGTGACCTCATGGACCGTAGCCCACTGAACTTGTCTGTCCATGGGGATTCTCCAGGCAAGAATACTGGAGTGGGTTGCCATGTCCTCCTCCAGGGGACCTTCCCAGCTCAGGGATGGAGCCCAGGTCTCCTGCATTGGCTGGCAGATTCTTTACCATCTGAGCCAGCAGGGAAGCCCCTATCCCCCATATGTACACAGATTGTGTATGGACCCTCTCCCCGTGGATGGTCTCGTGTCCCTGGGGCTGGGCTGCAGGTGTGACAGTCACTTTTACTCAGAGCGCTCCCATACCTTCGAGACTTCCGGAAGGCACCGTGGTCAGTGAGGGGGAACTAGGTCACTCCACTGGCGGGCCACTACTGTTAGTCCGTTTCTTCAGTTTCTACAGAACCCTTCATGCGGCAGCCACGGGATGGGGACTACCCTTCTCATCTGGAGGGGAATGGAGGCTTACTCGAGCTGCCAGGGCCTGGAGGCCGGGCCAGGATGGGAATGCTGGCCGGTGGGGCTGGGGAGAAGGGGGAGGAGTGGGAGGTGTTGGCAGGCCAGGCCTTCAGGCAGGTGCTTGGCCTGAGGGCTAGACAGAGACACCAGACGTTTCCAGGAAGTGTGTTCCCCGGGCTCACCTGGCCCAGGGCAAGGATGTGAGGTTCTGGGGCTCTGAGAGTGCTCACGGGCCCCACTGGTCTGGCCTCAGCCCGTCTTCTGCTAAGACCTTCAGACCTTTTCTCTCTGCACATCTCCCTTGTGCCTGGATGGATGGGGAAACTGAGGCCCAGCTGCGATCTCCTAGAGCATCTGTCACATGATGGGCTAATGCATAGGGTCCCCACTGGCCCTGTGGGGTCAACTGGGTAAGGGTTTCCTCCCAACTCTCATGCCCCTGGGTAGGGGTT
Organism: Tragulus kanchil; assembly: GCA_022376925.1. Taxonomy (NCBI): domain Eukaryota; kingdom Metazoa; phylum Chordata; class Mammalia; order Artiodactyla; family Tragulidae; genus Tragulus; species Tragulus kanchil. Next base: position 51,707,448 of record JAIOJX010000030.1, read on the forward strand.
CTGTCCTCAGCCTACCTCGGCCCTGTGACCCTTTCCACCGGTTTAGGAGTGAGTCCTTTCCTTTATTTTCCAGTAGGTGGCGCTGTCTCACACGTTTTTGGTTTCTTTTAGCGGAGCCGCCTCTGGGTCTGTTGAGCCCTTTTCCCAGCTTCCCCATCCCTGTAAGAAGTGTGGCTCTGGGCCTTTATTGTTGCTGCCTTGTTGCTGCGAGAGCTGCTGTCATCCCTGCGTTGGTAGACTCTTTTCGTGCACCTGGGACCCCCTAAGACACAGGCTGCACCCTGGGGCGTGGAGGGATGGGAGGGGTGCCGGGATCCACAGGTACCTCTCCTCTGGTGGTGTTACATTCCCAGATTTCACCACTGCATATGGGAGGGTGTCATGGGCACCTTGAGCCTGGAAGGATGGTGACCCAGGCCCCACTGCCCCCGGCACAGGTGCAGTTGAGAGACCTAGTGTGTGTGGCTTCTCCTGGGTTCTCTGAAGCCGTGGGCTCAGCTGTCGTGGTCCGAGGGCTGGGACTGCAGGCACCCCGTCCGTTGTTCCCACAGTTCTGCCTTCTCTGTTCCAATCCACCCACCTTTAGAGATACTGTGTGTGGAGGTGTGGAGGAACCTTTGTTAAGTTGTGGGTGTCTTATTGGGTGTAGATGGAAGAGAAGGGATAAAGGTAGTTTTCCACTCTGCCACATTTCTGATGCCACTCTTTAACTTTCTTTTTTTTTAAAAAGGGTTTTACAATGACTTCTTGGAAAAATTGTAACAATTAAAAAGTTTTCAGCATCTTCCATGTTCTACTATTTTACGTTAATCTAATCAAAAAATTAAAAAGCATTTTGGGACTTCCCTGGTGGTCCAGTGGGTAAGGACACCGCCTTGCAGTACAAGGGGTGCCGGTTTGATCCCTGGCCTGGGAAGATTCCATGTGCTGCGGAGCGGCTGGACTGATGTGTCCAATCACCGAGCTGGAGCTCTGGAGCGCATGGGCCTAGAGCCGGTGCTCTGTGACAACAGAGGCCACCGCGATGGGAGGCCCACAGGTGCCAAAGAACAAAGATGGATGAAAATAAATAAATGAAAGACCAATAGAGGTGGCCCGCCTACCCCCCTCCCTCCCCAACCCGCCCACCCCCAAAAGAAACCTGTTTAAAATAAAAAAAGCAGTTTGTACGGCAAAGGGAGAAACCACGTATCATGAGAGGTGGGAAGCATGCAGCTAGACCAGAGGAAGGACAGGCATTTGGGCTCTCTGTCTGTAGACCAGTGTTCTCCACAGGGCATGCAGTGATGGCTTGGAGCCCTAGCCATTGGACCACCAGGGAAGTCCCTGGGCAGCCGTCTCTGACTCCTCACGTTCTTGCACTCTATGCATCCTCTCCGGAGTCCTGTAGAAATCTGACAGCTGTGCTCGCCCCTCAGCCAAAGGGGCGTGCGGAAAGCACCATCCTATCGGCACTGCAGAGCAGATGTATTTCACACGGAACCAAAGTGGACATTCCCTGCGTCCCTTTGGGGGCCCCACTCCTTTCAGCTGGGCCCACACTCCTCTGGGGTTGAGCCTCCTCCTCCTCCTGTGCTCCCTCTCCTGCCTCTCTCATCTCAAGTGCCCCTCGAGCCCCTGTGCCTCCCTAGGAACCACTCGTGTGGGGTTCACGCTGGTTCCTGGTGTCGGGTCTGCTTCAGGGAGCCCAAGCAGGAATGTGAGCTCTGCATTTGTTTTTGAATGTACGCATGTTCTGGGGCTGCCATGATATCAACCACAAAGGCCAGCTGCTTGGAACCACACACACATCACCTTACAGTTCTGTGGGTCAGAGGTTCAGTTCAGATCTCCTGGGCTACAACTGGGGTGTCGCAGGGCCCCTTCTTCCTGGAGACTCCAGGGGAGGCTCTGTTTTCTTCTTGATTCATGTCACTTGTAGGACCAAGGTCCCCGTCCTCACTGACTCTCAGCTTCTCGGATGTGTTTTCCTCAAGACATTTTCTGACAGATTTCACAAAGATGAAATGAAAGGAAAGTTAACTTGCTTTGTTCTCTTGAAGAGGAAATGGGGGACAACGAATAAACAAAATGGGGTGTATCCACACAGCAGAATATTATTCAGCCTTAAAAGGAAGGAATTCTGACACCTGTTACAATGTGGATGAACCTGAAAACTATTATGTGAGGTGAAATAAACCAGACCCAAAGGACAGACGTTGTGGATTCTCTTCTGAGGTCCCTGAGTGGTCAGATTCATAGGAACAGAAAGTGGAATGGTGGGCGCTATGACTGGGCAGGCTGTAAAAGGATTTAGTGATTAATGAGGGGCAGTGTTAAGGAAGTGAAAAGTTCTGGAGATGGGTGGTGGGTATGGCTGCACAGCATGTGAATTTGAACTGTGCATTAATGCCCCAGAACTGTACATTGAAAAGTGGTTAGGATGGTAAATTTAATGTAATGTGTGTTTTACAACAACAACAACAACAACACAGAGAGTTGAGTCCTGGGCCCTGGGAATCAGCGCAGGGTCAGAGCCCCACTCCGGCAGAGGGGATCTCCCTGCCGCCCCTTCCTTGTAGACAGATTGACCGTCACAGGTAGGTGTCCCTTTCCGAGCTTCGCTGAGGATAGCGAGGCAATATTCTACCGGCAGGGGGCGTCAAGCACCCGTGCACCTGCCCGGCTCCGTCGGTCTCTTCTGCCAAGCCTCCCAAGGTCTTGGCTTTGCGGGGAGACCTCCCAGAAGGAGCCTGTGGCCTGCCCTGAACCTCCGCTCCTCTCACGCTGACTTCCGTGCGAGGTGCGTGGAGCCGAGATGCCCCGTGCTTCTCTGATCACATTCGTTCACAAAGGCTCTGCTTAGAGAAGAGGCTCTCTCTCTTTTTTTTAAAAAAAACATTTATTTTTTATTTATTTATCTTTTGGGGGAGGGGGACGGGCGGGCCACTTCTATTGGTCTTTCATTGATCTATTTTCATCCGTCTTTGTTCTTTGGCTCCTGTGGGCCTCCCATCGCGGTGGCGTCTGTCGTCGCAGAGCGCTGGCTCTGGGCACATGCGCTCAAGAGCTCTGGCTCGGTAATTGGACACATCATTCCAGCTGCTCCGCGGCACGTGGGATCTTCCCAGGCCAGGGATCGAACTGGCGCCCCTTGCACTGCAAGGCGTTGTCCTTACCCACTGGACCACCAGGGAAGCCCCAGAAGAGGCTCTTTTATTGTCGAGAGAACTTGCTCTTTAAACTATTATAAGAAAAATTACCAAATAAATATCTTGATAACATTGCATCCGTCAGGGCTGGATCGGGAGAGAGACGCCACGCAGTAAAACTAACCCCAGTGCCTGCTAAGTCGCTTCAGTGGTGTCCGACTCGTTGCGAACCCATGGACTGTAGCCTGCCAGGCTCCTCTGTCATGGGATTCTGCAGGCAAGAATCCTCGAGTGGGTTAGCGTTTCTTTCTCCAGGGGAATCTTCCCGACCCAGGATGATCGAATCTGTGTCTCTTATGTCTCCTGCACAGGCAGTTGGGTTCTTTGTCCCCCAGCGCCAGCTGGCACTGGAGAGCTTGATGCAGAGGCAAGGGTGGGCTCCCAGGGACCAGAGGACAGCGGCTGCAGGGGTGCCCGGTTAGAAGACCCCTGCCGGGGCAGGGGAGGGGAGGTGCACCCTGCAAAGGAGCGTGTCCGGGGTCACGTGCTGCCTGGAAGCATCATACACGGGGGTGGGAGTCAGGTGTCCCTGTGTCACAGGTGACAGGGGCCACTGCTCCCTCTCTGGGGTTTTAGACCCCCGGGTTCGGCAGTGCAGGTTGGTAGCCGCCCCTGTGGGAGGCAGCCGTGGGGCCTGCCCTCTCCTCTTGGGGCAGGGAGTCTCCCTACCCCATGACGCCTCGGAACTGGCCTCTGGGTGGCACTGGCTCCCGGGCCACTTGGAGGGGAGCAAGACCACTCAGGCCCACCGGCTCCATTCCTCTGATGCGGGAAGGGGCTAGGCTGAGCATGCTTAATCCCTGAGGGGCCTCGCCTTCCTGGCCCTGCCCCTTGAGCTCGCAGACCAGCACCGCTGGTGCGGGGGTAGACTGTAGGACCGGAAGGGCAGAGTCCCCTCCAGTGACGATGTGGCCAGGTTTCCGTGAGGCCAGGGTCTGTGCTAGGGGCTGAGGGTGCCAGAGGTGACCAAACCAGGAGAAGCGATCCACGGTTGGAGACCCCGAGTCCCTCGCTCCTCCCCTGGGAGTCCATGACACGCCGCTAGGTCAGACCCCTAGGGGAACCGAGTCTCTCTCTTGGCCCTCATTTTGCCCCCTGAAGCCTCCAGAGGGCACGGGGCAAGAACCAGGGCCTGGGGACTCGATTCTAGTGGTGGGCAGTGGTGTGTGTGTGTGTGTGTGTGTGTGTGTGTGTGTGTGTGTGAGTTCACCCTCACCCTCTCTGGTCCAAAGAAGTGCAAAGGTTCTTGGCACACGCAAGCCCCCAGGAACGTATTCTAAGGCCCGAGGCCCACAAGGACTTGGGATATCCACCCTGTAGGCCCCACCCTGCGCCCACACACAGAGATGCCGCCACTCACAGCCAGCCTTCTCCCCAGGGGGGCTGCCCCCTGCACTGTCTCCTTTCCTTTCCTTTCTTTCGTGGCACAAAGCTGCACAGCCATCCTTCTCAGACACCTTCCCAAGCTCCTTTGCCGGATGCGGTGAGGGTGGGTGCACCCGCCGGGTCCCACCCATTCCCCACCAGGATCCGTCTCGCCCCCCAGCCTAGCTGCACATCAGGCCTTCTAGGCACCCTTGCGGAAGAAGCAAGGCCTTACGCTCGGATGCGTCCTGGGGAAGCATCATACACGGGGGTGGGAGTCAGGTGTCCCTGTGTCACAGGTGACAGGGGCCACTGCTCCCTCTCTGGGGTTTTAGACCCCCGGGTTCGGCAGTGCAGGTTGGTAGCCGCCCCTGTGGGAGGCAGCCGTGGGGCCTGCCCTCTCCTCTTGGGGCAGGGAGTCTCCCTACCCCATGACGCCTCGGAACTGGCCTCTGGGTGGCACTGGCTCCCGGGCCACTTGGAGGGGAGCAAGACCACTCAGGCCCACCGGCTCCATTCCTCTGATGCGGGAAGGGGCTAGGCTGAGCATGCTTAATCCCTGAGGGCCTCGCCTTCCTGGCCCTGCCCCTTGAGCTCGCAGACCAGCACCGCTGGTGCGGGGGTAGACTGTAGGACCGGAAGGGCAGAGTCCCCTCCAGTGACGATGTGGCCAGGTTTCCGTGAGGCCAGGGTCTGTGCTAGGGGCTGAGGGTGCCAGAGGTGACCAAACCAGGAGAAGCGATCCACGGTTGGAGACCCCGAGTCCCTCGCTCCTCCCCTGGGAGTCCATGACACGCCGCTAGGTCAGACCCCTAGGGGAACCGAGTCTCTCTCTTGGCCCTCATTTTGCCCCCTGAAGCCTCCAGAGGGCACGGGGCAAGAACCAGGGCCTGGGGACTCGATTCTAGTGGTGGGCAGTGGTGTGTGTGTGTGTGTGTGTGTGTGTGTGTGTGTGTGTGTGAGTTCACCCTCACCCTCTCTGGTCCAAAGAAGTGCAAAGGTTCTTGGCACACGCAAGCCCCCAGGAACGTATTCTAAGGCCCGAGGCCCACAAGGACTTGGGATATCCACCCTGTAGGCCCCACCCTGCGCCCACACACAGAGATGCCGCCACTCACAGCCAGCCTTCTCCCCAGGGGGGCTGCCCCCTGCACTGTCTCCTTTCCTTTCCTTTCTTTCGTGGCACAAAGCTGCACAGCCATCCTTCTCAGACACCTTCCCAAGCTCCTTTGCCGAATGCGGTGAGGGTGGGTGCACCCGCCGGGTCCCACCCATTCCCCACCAGGATCCGTCTCGCCCCCCAGCCTAGCTGCACATCAGGCCTTCTAGGCACCCTTGCGGAAGAAGCAAGGGGCCTTACGCTGGGGCGGGGATGCGTCCTGGGGGAAGGACCGGTCAGTGAAGGAGGACACCTCCTGGGCCGTAGGACATGTCCCCGAGGGGCTTGTGTTAGGGACGGGAGTGTCCCGGAGGAGCACGACCTGTTGCTAGGGGGGTGGACCCTCCTAGAGGGCAGAGAGCACGTCCTTGGGGAAGACACCTCCTGGGGGCGGGCTCTTTGCGGCCCCACCCCCGCCTGGGCTCCGCCCCCCGGCGCCGCCAGCCAGGACGCAGCTGGATAGCGCGCCACAGCTGGCCAGCCATGGAGACTAGAGCGTGCCCGCGCGCCCACTTTCTTCCGCTACTGCTGCTGTTGCTGCTCTGCGGTAAGGGGGCTCGCGGTCCGGCACCGGGGCGCCCCAACCTCTTCGGCGGTCGTGGAATTTGCGCGGCCTTTCCATCCTGCATCTGTACCTGGCTGCTGCTCCTCCCCTGCACCGACCTGGGCCAGCCCGGTGCGCCAGGCTCGGGAGGAGCGGTCCCCGGGATCTTCAAACTGATGGCGATAGCCCCGTCTGGGAAGGAAGGGAGGTGTAGGGTCTTCTGCGGGCTCTGAATCGCTCGGCCTGAGCCAGCTCCTCCCTGCTGTGATGTCCCTGGCCTCGCTGCCCTGGGGCTGGGAACACCATGCCAGCGCGACATCCCGAGTGATGGGAAGCGTGCATGCCCATCTCCCTCCTCCCAGTGAGGTAGGGCGCTCCTGCGTGCACAGCAGGCACAGGGGTGTGGATGAGAGGAAACCAGCAGCGGAGTGCTAACTCTTCCCTGCTGTGCCTGTCCTCCGGAGGACACTGAGTGTGAGTGTGTATGTGTGTGTCTGGAGTGATTTGGCTGGAGGGGGCAGGAAGAGGCTCTCTGAGTTTCCCCCCAGCACCCCCATATCCCTCCTCCAGCAAGAAAACAGAGCTCCTGGGAGGACACGTTGCTGACAAACTGGGAATGGATTGAATGAAAGCTTGCTTTGAGAACTCATTCTAAAGAAATCATCCAAAAACAAGTGACAGGGTTGCGTGTTTGGGGAGGGCTGTGGTGGGAGAGGCTTGCTGAGCCTGACCGGCTCTGGGATGGGGGAGCCCTGGCCTGGGGTTCAGGGGTCTCAGACCCTGGCTGTGGGGGCCACTGTCCCCTGGTCCTTTGGGATGCTCCCTTGTCCTCCCTGGCCTTAGTTTCCCTGACTGTAAGATGCAATGTTGGGCTGCTTTGCAATATCACTGACAGCTTTGATGACCTGGAATTTGGAAGAAGCTGCATAGGCCCATTGGCATCTTGAACTCCAGGTACCCTTCCACTGGAGATGTCTGTCGTGGGTAAAGTGTAACTTCATCTCATGTTCTGGGGTTAGAGCCCTAGGGTTACCTGGAGTTTTGTGTCAGAAGTCAGGAGATCAGGAGGGCACTGAGGCAGGATTTCAGCAAGCTTCAAATGCAAAGCCCTTGGATGGAGATTTTTTAAATTTTAATTTTTTATTGGAGGATAATTGGTTTAAAATATTGTATTGTTTCTGCCCTCTCCACTCTGTTCCACCGCTCTAGGTCATCACAGAGCACCAGGCTGGACTCCCTGTTATAAAGCAGCTTCCTACTTATTATCTGTTTTGCACAGGGTAGTGTATACATGTCAGTGCTACTTTCTCAGTTCATCCTACCCTCGCCTCCCCCTTCCCCCTCTGTCCACAAGTCTGTTTTCTATGTCTGCGTCTGGAGGGTGATCTTGAAGAAGAATTTGATTCATTACAAGGGAAGCCGAGGCTCTTCTGACCCATCCAGAGCGTGGAATTGAGAAGGACCAAAGGCAGACCCTGTGCAGAACTCTTCTGTGTTAATGGTTGTGGGCTCATGTGCATGTTCTGGAGGCCAGTGACGTGAGGGGGTTGCCTGCTACCCCCCCGGGAGGACACTGAGTGTGAGTGTGTATGTGTGTCTGGAGTGATTTGGCTGGAGGGGGCAGGAAGAGGCTCTCTGAGTTTCCCCCCAGCACCCCCATATCCCTCCTCCAGCAAGAAAACAGAGCTCCTGGGAGGACACGTTGCTGACAAACTGGGAATGGATTGAATGAAAGCTTGCTTTGAGAACTCATTCTAAAGAAATCATCCAAAAACAAGTGACAGGGTTGCGTGTTTGGGGAGGGCTGTGGTGGGAGAGGCTTGCTGAGCCTGACCGGCTCTGGGATGGGGGAGCCCTGGCCTGGGGTTCAGGGGTCTCAGACCCTGGCTGTGGGGGCCACTGTCCCCTGGTCCTTTGGGATGCTCCCTTGTCCTCCCTGGCCTTAGTTTCCCTGACTGTAAGATGCAATGTTGGGCTGCTTTGCAATATCACTGACAGCTTTGATGACCTGGAATTTGGAAGAAGCTGCATAGGCCCATTGGCATCTTGAACTCCAGGTACCCTTCCACTGGAGATGTCTGTCGTGGGTAAAGTGTAACTTCATCTCATGTTCTGGGGTTAGAGCCCTAGGGTTACCTGGAGTTTTGTGTCAGAAGTCAGGAGATCAGGAGGGCACTGAGGCAGGATTTCAGCAAGCTTCAAATGCAAAGCCCTTGGATGGAGATTTTTTAAATTTTAATTTTTTATTGGAGGATAATTGGTTTAAAATATTGTATTGTTTCTGCCCTCTCCACTCTGTTCCACCGCTCTAGGTCATCACAGAGCACCAGGCTGGACTCCCTGTTATAAAGCAGCTTCCTACTTATTATCTGTTTTGCACAGGGTAGTGTATACATGTCAGTGCTACTTTCTCAGTTCATCCTACCCTCGCCTCCCCCTTCCCCCTCTGTCCACAAGTCTGTTTTCTATGTCTGCGTCTGGAGGGTGATCTTGAAGAAGAATTTGATTCATTACAAGGGAAGCCGAGGCTCTTCTGACCCATCCAGAGCGTGGAATTGAGAAGGACCAAAGGCAGACCCTGTGCAGAACTCTTCTGTGTTAATGGTTGTGGGCTCATGTTGGCATGGTTCTGGAGGCCATCTCGTCTTGCTTCATTGGACCCACTGTCCTCCTCCCATGGACCTTGGGCTCAGACTTCCCAGCCAAGGGCGGGGGTCAGGCCATCCTCTTAGCAGACACAGTCCAATGCTGGCCCCATCAGCGTATGGGCCTCAGGAACTGGCTTGTGACCGAGTCAGGGAGATGCATGGAGAGGCAGACCTGCTCCTATGGCTTTGTCATACATGGGACGGGGGCCATATCAGCCCTGGAGGCTGCTGCATCTTGAAGGAGGGTCCTAGGGCTGCTCCGGATCCTGACACACTGCCATCCCTGAGCTGCCCCTGGGCTTGCAACGTGGATGGCCACCAGGGAGCAGGGCCAGCAGGGGGGCTGGTTCCTATTGACCGTAAGGGCCCATCAAGGACTGGCTGTGAAGGGGCCATGAAGGAAGGTGCGTCTTTGAGAACTACAAACCCAAATTCAGAAGCAAGTGCTGCTGACCGGGACCCTGGGGTCGTGAGGTGCAGCAGAAGTCCGCTGAGCTGGGGCTCTGCCTCTGCGCCAGTTACTGACCAGGGCTGAAACTGAACTCATATTTGGTTGCTTGTTGCTCAAAAGTCAATATTCCAGAGACGAGGGTGAGTAGGGGGAAAAAAAGTTTTATTCAGGAACTGGCAACCTAGGAAGATGGAAGACCACCCAAACCAACCTCAAGTTGCCAATCAGAAGGCAAGAGCTTTAACATTTTTAAAATATTGTATTGTTTCTCCCTTCCACCGCTCTAGGTCATCACAGAGCACCAGGCTGGACTCCCTGTTATAAAGCAGCTTCCTACTTATTATCTGTTTTGCACAGGGTAGTGTATACATGTCAGTGCTACTTTCTCAGTTCATCCTACCCTCGCCTCCCCCTTCCCCCTCTGTCCACAAGTCTGTTTTCTATGTCTGCGTCTGGAGGGTGATCTTGAAGAAGAATTTGATTCATTACAAGGGAAGCCGAGGCTCTTCTGACCCATCCAGAGCGTGGAATTGAGAAGGACCAAAGGCAGACCCTGTGCAGAACTCTTCTGTGTTAATGGTTGTGGGCTCATGTTGGCATGGTTCTGGAGGCCATCTCGTCTTGCTTCATTGGACCCACTGTCCTCCTCCCATGGACCTTGGGCTCAGACTTCCCAGCCAAGGGCGGGGGTCAGGCCATCCTCTTAGCAGACACAGTCCAATGCTGGCCCCATCAGCGTATGGGCCTCAGGAACTGGCTTGTGACCGAGTCAGGGAGATGCATGGAGAGGCAGACCTGCTCCTATGGCTTTGTCATACATGGGACGGGGGCCATATCAGCCCTGGAGGCTGCTGCATCTTGAAGGAGGGTCCTAGGGCTGCTCCGGATCCTGACACACTGCCATCCCTGAGCTGCCCCTGGGCTTGCAACGTGGATGGCCACCAGGGAGCAGGGCCAGCAGGGGGGCTGGTTCCTATTGACCGTAAGGGCCCATCAAGGACTGGCTGTGAAGGGGCCATGAAGGAAGGTGCGTCTTTGAGAACTACAAACCCAAATTCAGAAGCAAGTGCTGCTGACCGGGACCCTGGGGTCGTGAGGTGCAGCAGAAGTCCGCTGAGCTGGGGCTCTGCCTCTGCGCCAGTTACTGACCAGGGCTGAAACTGAACTCATATTTGGTTGCTTGTTGCTCAAAAGTCAATATTCCAGAGACGAGGGTGAGTAGGGGGAAAAAAAGTTTTATTCAGGAACTGGCAACCTAGGAAGATGGAAGACCACCCAAACCAACCTCAAGTTGCCAATCAGAAGGCAAGAGCTTTAACATTTTTTAAAATAATGTTTTTATGATTTTTTTTTAACATTTATTTTATCTTATTTATCTTTTGGGTGGTGAGGTGGGGAGGGAGGGGGACGGGCGGGCCAATTCTATTGGTCTTTCATTGATCTATTTTCATCCGTCTTTGTTCTTTGGACCGTGTGGGCCTCCCATCGCGGTGGCCTCTGTCGTCGCAGAGCTCCGGCTCTGGGCGCACGCGCCCCAGAGCTCCAGCTCTGTAATTGGACACATCAGTCCAGCTGCTCCGCGGCACGTGGGATCTTCCCAAGCCAGGGATCGAACCGGCGCTCCTTGTACTGCAAGGCGGTGTCCTTACCCACTGGACCACCAGGGGAAGCCCATATGATTTTTTTAAAGTGGATCATTTTTAAAGGCTTTACTGAATTTGTTACAATATTGCTTCTGTTTTATGTTTTGGTGTTTATGTTTTTTTGGCTTCAAGGCATGTGGGATCTTAGCTCCCTGACCAGGAGCTGAACCTGCACCTCATAAACATGGCAGAGAGATGTGCAGGAGTGGCATGCAGATCTTTTAGTTGTGGCACATAAACTCCTAGTTGTGGCATTTGGCATTGGGTTCGCTGACCAGGAATGGAACCCGGGTCCCCTGCATTGTGAATGCTGAGTCGTCTATGGCCCTACCACACTGAACGTGCCTGGTATCTTCTGATCTTGGAAGCTAAGCAGGGTCGGGCCTGGTTAGTACTTGGATGGGAGAGTACCGCGTGTTAGCCACTGGACCACCAGGGAAATCTCGATCATTGATTCTCGAGCCAGGCTTTTGTGACTCAGGGGAGGTCCTTAGTAAACAAATAAGAAACAGGAGATACGGAAGGGCTTTTGTAGCTGAGAGGACCTTGCAGGGTCTTGCTTGGTTTCAATCCCCTCTTTTCTTTGATATTCCCCAATCCTGAGGAGGAACAGGTGGGGAATGTGAAAAGGAATAAAGTTTTGGATAGAGAGGTTACTCATAAACATCGCCTATAAATTTGGTTTCAGTTCTATTTTTGTTTTAGTTTTACCCTAATCTTTGAGGCAGAGAGGCAACGATCACTCTGGTTACTTTCTGCTGAAATGGGTGTAAATCCTGCCTCAATTTGGGGCATGGACACAGAGCTGGATATAGTCCCCAGTTCAACATCAATATTTATGAAAACATTACTCCTTTCTTTTGCTGATTGCTTTGTCATAGCACCAGGACAAACATTTTAAAATTAATAGATATATTACAGTAGGGATAATAATCAAAATGCATGTTTTGTACTATTCTCCATGTACATATATATACATATGTATTTCCTAATGGCTGAAGCAGATGTACAATGTATGTTTTTTAAAAACTTAAAAGAATTAATTAATTGACTGATTTTGGCTGCGGTGGGTCTTTGTTGATGCAGTCTGACTTTCTGGCCTTGCAGTGAGCAAGGGCTACCCTTCATTGGGGTGCATGGCTTCTCATTGCTGCGGCTTCTCTTGTTGAAGAGCACAGCTCTAGAGCCCAGGCTCCGTAGTTGCAGCTCTTGGGCTTAATTGCCCTGCGGCACGTGGGATCTTCCTGGATCTGGGATTGAACCTCTGTCCCCTGAATTGGCAGGTAAACTCTCAACCCCTGGACCAAACCAGGGAAACTCACATTGTTGCCCACAAACAAGCTGTTTTAAATTAGCACAAAATCTGAGTTAAATCATAAAAACCAGAATGACTTCCACATACCTCAAGATGTGAAAATTTCTTCTGTCATTTCCCCCCTCCTTTTTCTTTGTTTTTAAATTTTGGCCTCTTTTATTTATTTATTTATTTTTAGTTTTTGTTTTACTTTTTAGTTTTACAGGGTTTTGTTGTTTACAGATATGTATGATCCCAGATTAGCAATATGTATATCTTTTAAATTTATTTATTTTCATCTATCTTTATTCTTTGGCCTGTGTGGGCCTCCCATCGCAGTGGCCTCTCTCGTTGCACAGCACTGGCTCTGGGTGCATGCGCTCCAGGCCACTGGCTCGTAATTGGACACTGTAAACAGTCCAGCTGTTCCTCGGCATGTGGGATCTTTCCGGGCCAGGGATCGAACCGGTGCCCCCTGCAGTGCAATGTGGACTCTACCCACTGGACCACCAGGGAGGCCCTCATTTTCCCCTTTTGATTACAAGACTTTCAGTAGAAAGTACTGATGATCAAAATCTTTGTCCCTTGATCATGTTCTCTGCCTGCTCTGGGTTTATTATGTTCCTCGGTGCTAGTTCTACTTTGTGTTTATATTGTTTGTCTAGTTATCCATGTTGGAGTAAAACTAAAACTAATCTGACATAACAAAGGACTACAGAGGCATGTTGACAGTGGAACATTTTATGGGTAATGTGTGTGCTAAGTTCCTTCAGTCATGTCTGGCCCTTTGCAGCCCTGTGGGCTGTAGCCCGCCAGGCTCCTCTGTCCATGGGGATTCTCCAGACAAGAATCCTGGAGTGCGTTGCCATGCCCTCCTCCAGGGGAGTGTCCTGACCCAGAGATTGAACCCGTGTCTCTTATGTCTCCTGCACTGGGTTTTCTTTTGCCACTAGTGCTACCTGGGAAGCTCTTTATAGCTTATACATCTTATCAATTATATCCAGTTGTCACACAGACATTGCACATGTGCTTCAAGAAGTAGACTTAAAGCAAGCAATGATATATGTTATGAGTAGTTATACTCTGTGACAACTTTACTAGGTAAACTTTTCATATAATGCTCCCCATGAAGTTTAATAAACCAAATAATCTTAATAAGTTTAATGTTTCTTTCTGAGTTGCTTCAGGGGCCCTTTGGAGAACTCAAAGTTAGCTAGAGAAGGAAACTTAACATCTCTTATCAAAAGCAGCTCAACATTCCAGGAAACATTGCTCAGAAAAGTACTCCCCAGTCTTGTATTAATTTACTTTTAATAATAAAATCCATTTATTTAATTAAATTCAATCTAGTTGTATTCAGTTCTGACTATGCATAAAACTATTTTCTTAAGGTTTCTTTCTCATAAACTTCCATGACTTCTGAATCCATGTAAGTTTGGCCCTTATCTTTTCCCCATCTAGAAATGATGAGCTCTGGGGAAAAATTGTTTTTCTTTAACAAAAATACCTCCATTCTTTTTTTAAAAAAAGTTATTTAGCTGTGCCAGGTGTGTATGCAAACTCTTAGTTGTGGCATGTAGCATCTTCAATTGTGGCATGTGGGCTCTTTATTTCCAGCCTGTGGATGCTTAGTTGCATCATGTGATATCTAGTTCCCTGACTAGGGTTTGAACCCAGATCCACTGCATTGGAAGTGCAGAGTCTTTGTCACTGACTGCCTAGTCCAGTATTCTTGCCTGAAGAATCCCATGGACAGAGGAGCCTGGCAAGCTGTATAGTCCATGGGGTCGTGAATAATCAGACACAACTGGCTATTATTTTTAACAGTTTTTTTATATTTTTTTCTGTTGCTTTTTTTTGAGGGGGAGGGCGGAGCGGGTTGGGGAGGGAGGGAGGCAGGCGGGCCACTTCTATTGGTCTTTCATTGATCTATTTTCATCCATCTTTGTTCTTTGGCCTGTGTGGGCCTCCCATCGCGGTGGCCTCTCTTGTCGCAGAGCACCGGCTCTGGGCACATGTGCTCCAGAGCTCCGGCTCGGTAATTGGACACATCGGTCCAGCCACTCCGTGGCACGTGGGATCTTCCCAGGCCAGGGATCAAACTGGCGCCCCTTGCACTGCAAGGCAGTGTCCTTACCCACGGGACCACCAGGGAAGCCCCTATTTTTAATAGTTTTAATTACATATTTATTATAATTTTTAACCCTTAAAAACCTTAATCTCAAGCAAAAACCAAAAGGTAAGTAATTTAACTGTTTATTTACTAAATTTTCTTTTTTTATACACTAACATTTTCTGATTGATGAATTTATAAACATGTTCTATAACCTCTAAACACATATTAAAAAAATATACGTTTTTATAGCATAATTTTACTTTTTAAAGTGGTACAAGGCATGTGTCTAATAAAATCCATTTATTTAATTAAATTCAATCTAGTTGTATTCAGTTCTGACTATGCATAAAACTATTTTCTTAAGGTTTCTTTCTCATAAACTTCCATGACTTCTGAATCCATGTAAGTTTGGCCCTTATCTTTTCCCCATCTAGAAATGATGAGCTCTGGGGAAAAATTGTTTTTCTTTAACAAAAATACCTCCATTCTTTTTTTAAAAAAAGTTATTTAGCTGTGCCAGGTGTGTATGCAAACTCTTAGTTGTGGCATGTAGCATCTTCAATTGTGGCATGTGGGCTCTTTATTTCCAGCCTGTGGATGCTTAGTTGCATCATGTGATATCTAGTTCCCTGACTAGGGTTTGAACCCAGATCCACTGCATTGGAAGTGCAGAGTCTTTGTCACTGACTGCCTAGTCCAGTATTCTTGCCTGAAGAATCCCATGGACAGAGGAGCCTGGCAAGCTGTATAGTCCATGGGGTCGTGAATAATCAGACACAACTGGCTATTATTTTTAACAGTTTTTTTATATTTTTTTCTGTTGCTTTTTTTTGAGGGGGAGGGCGGAGCGGGTTGGGGAGGGAGGGAGGCAGGCGGGCCACTTCTATTGGTCTTTCATTGATCTATTTTCATCCATCTTTGTTCTTTGGCCTGTGTGGGCCTCCCATCGCGGTGGCCTCTCTTGTCGCAGAGCACCGGCTCTGGGCACATGTGCTCCAGAGCTCCGGCTCGGTAATTGGACACATCGGTCCAGCCACTCCGTGGCACGTGGGATCTTCCCAGGCCAGGGATCAAACTGGCGCCCCTTGCACTGCAAGGCAGTGTCCTTACCCACGGGACCACCAGGGAAGCCCCTATTTTTAATAGTTTTAATTACATATTTATTATAATTTTTAACCCTTAAAAACCTTAATCTCAAGCAAAAACCAAAAGGTAAGTAATTTAACTGTTTATTTACTAAATTTTCTTTTTTTATACACTAACATTTTCTGATTGATGAATTTATAAACATGTTCTATAACCTCTAAACACATATTAAAAAAATATACGTTTTTATAGCATAATTTTACTTTTTAAAGTGGTACAAGGCATGTGTCTAGTAAAACATCTTTAATTTTTTTCTCTCATAAGAAGACAAAAGAACATATAGCAATCAATATTCCAATATTTTATCTTTAAAAATAACCGAGGCTGTCAGTGAATTTTTATCATTTAATTTAATTTAGCAAAATTTCAAGTTACTAAGAATCTGGAAAAACTAAACCATAATTATTTCTAAAGAGTTCGCCTAAAAGCTTATATACCATTTCTCTGAATTTTATTACTTATGACTAAGTCAGTGTTTCTGTTGATTTTTTTTCAATAGATAAGTTTATTGACTTTCAGTAAACCCTGGTACAATGAAAGTGTCATATGTAATACTGATGAATTTGAAGACACATCTGTATTAATAAATAAACTTTAATACTGAATATTAATTTAATACTGAATATTCCTTAGATCACATGAACCTGAAATTCATTTTGTTTTTTTTGTTGTATTTAGAAATGTTTGATTTGTAAGTGCTCACTTTTCTTTAAGATAGTTAAATAGAGCTCAGTTACAAATTAATTTTGATAATATTATCCAAAGATAAAGACATATAATTATAATGTATATACATACATTTACATATAAATCTAGTTTAATTATAAATATATATGTGTGTGTATATATATATATCCTGACAGGCAGAGATCTCAGAGCTCCATTTAAAAACTTATTCATGAATCAGATATTTCAGTACAAAGCTTATTAGTTTATATATTTCATCCCATTTTCCCTCCTTATCATGAAATAGTTCTAATGCATGATAGTAGCATAGTTTAGGAATCTGTTAAAAAGCACCCCAGACCCCCGAATCTAGGGAGTATTATGGCTGGGTTATATTTCAAAGGAAAATCATTTTTTTACATTTCATTGGTTTATGATTGAAAGTGGTCCAGTTCTGGAGAATGCACCCCAAGGTGCTGCATTTGGGAGATAAATTTTGAGTTTCCTATATGAGTCACACTTATGCACAAGACAAATGCAAACATACACACAAAGAACAAAATTAAACTCGTGCAGGATGAAAACAGAAGGGTGAAGTCCAACAGTTCCCTCGTCTTTCCCAAATGAGGTTCCCTCTTTTAACAACACAAACAACATGCAAATGGAAACATAGGGAATCAAGATTCTGTGTGTTATGGGGATTCATCTGGCATATGTAAAGCCAAAAATAACACTTGGACTAAATAAGATTTACTTGGGCTTTCCTGGTGGCCCAGATGGTAAAGAATCGGCCTCCAATGCGTGAGACCCGGCTTCGATCCCTGGGTTGGGATGATCTCCTGGAGAAGGGAACAGCAACCCATCCAGTAGTCTTGCCTAGAGAACTCCGTGGACAGAGGAGCCTGGTGGGCTACAGGCTATCTCATTTCCAAATGACGGGGTATTGAAGGCCTTTCTCTGGGAAATACATC
This sequence comes from Tragulus kanchil, assembly GCA_022376925.1. Taxonomy (NCBI): domain Eukaryota; kingdom Metazoa; phylum Chordata; class Mammalia; order Artiodactyla; family Tragulidae; genus Tragulus; species Tragulus kanchil. The sequence continues at coordinate 51,724,642 of JAIOJX010000030.1, forward strand.
TATTTGGCTATTTATCCTCTCCCAGAGTCTGGAAGTCCCCCAGACAAAAGAAATACAGTCCTGCCTTTTCTTTGTTCGCCTGATGGGAGCACTGAAATGGTTTTCTATTTCAGTTTAATTCCCGAGACCTTTACTAATGCAGTTGGTAGCTGGAGCGGGTGGCAGCCACCTACCTTCTTGGTGTTGGCAGGAATCTGCGTCTTTGGCTCACTCTTGTAATACTGGGTGGATGGCTGGGTTTTGTTAAAGGGAGGTCCTTTAAGCCTGTTCATCAGAAATGGTGCTCTACATAACCGTCCCTCCATCCCCTCATGGAGGGCACTTGTGGTGGACGGGACCGGTGTCCCATGGTGCCTGTCCTGTGCGCTGTCCGGCAGAGATCTCAGAGCTCCATTTAAACTTATTCATGAATCAGATATTTCAGTACAAAGCTTATTAGTTTATATATTTCATCCCATTTTCCCTCCTTATCATGAAATAGTTCTAATGCATGATAGTAGCATAGTTTAGGAATCTGTTAAAAAGCACCCCAGACCCCCGAATCTAGGGAGTATTATGGCTGGGTTATATTTCAAAGGAAAATCATTTTTTTACATTTCATTGGTTTATGATTGAAAGTGGTCCAGTTCTGGAGAATGCACCCCAAGGTGCTGCATTTGGGAGATAAATTTTGAGTTTCCTATATGAGTCACACTTATGCACAAGACAAATGCAAACATACACACAAAGAACAAAATTAAACTCGTGCAGGATGAAAACAGAAGGGTGAAGTCCAACAGTTCCCTCGTCTTTCCCAAATGAGGTTCCCTCTTTTAACAACACAAACAACATGCAAATGGAAACATAGGGAATCAAGATTCTGTGTGTTATGGGGATTCATCTGGCATATGTAAAGCCAAAAATAACACTTGGACTAAATAAGATTTACTTGGGCTTTCCTGGTGGCCCAGATGGTAAAGAATCGGCCTCCAATGCGTGAGACCCGGCTTCGATCCCTGGGTTGGGATGATCTCCTGGAGAAGGGAACAGCAACCCATCCAGTAGTCTTGCCTAGAGAACTCCGTGGACAGAGGAGCCTGGTGGGCTACAGGCTATCTCATTTCCAAATGACGGGGTATTGAAGGCCTTTCTCTGGGAAATACATCTATTTGGCTATTTATCCTCTCCCAGAGTCTGGAAGTCCCCCAGACAAAAGAAATACAGTCCTGCCTTTTCTTTGTTCGCCTGATGGGAGCACTGAAATGGTTTTCTATTTCAGTTTAATTCCCGAGACCTTTACTAATGCAGTTGGTAGCTGGAGCGGGTGGCAGCCACCTACCTTCTTGGTGTTGGCAGGAATCTGCGTCTTTGGCTCACTCTTGTAATACTGGGTGGATGGCTGGGTTTTGTTAAAGGGAGGTCCTTTAAGCCTGTTCATCAGAAATGGTGCTCTACATAACCGTCCCTCCATCCCCTCATGGAGGGCACTTGTGGTGGACGGGACAGGTGTCCCATGGTGCCTGTCCTGTGCATCTTCACAGCATGTCATACCTCCAGGCTCCCCAGGTTGGGGAAGTTATCCTAGGAAACCTGCCTCAGGATGTCATGTGATTCTTTTTTTTTTTCTTTAACTTTTATTTTACTTTTAACTTTTACAGAGTTTTGTTGTTTACAGATATGTATGTTCCCAGATTAGTCATATGTATATCCCCCCCATCCCACCCCTCCAGACCGTCACACGGCACCCCTGCAGGATCCCCTTCTCTCACAGAGCAATGACGATAGCTATTTTCTTCACATATAATAGTACAGGCCTTCATGCTGCTTCCTTTATGGCACCTTCTCAGCCTGCTCTGACCAGGCCCCTGCCGTGCTGGGTGGGTGGTAATTCTGGGACATATGGAGATTTTAGTCTGTGAGGAAGGAGGGAGGGAAAGGAGGATGGGGTTTGAAAAGGGAGGATGTTGGGGGCTGGAGGAGAATGGAGTGGAAGAGGAAGAAGCACTGAACTGTGCCTCATGGGCCCTGACTGGTGGTTGGGTTAGGCCGGCCTCTGACGGGGTGGGTAGTCCTTACTGTCAGCGGTTCTCTGTTGCTGCCCAGAGACCTGGGAGTCTCACCTGACTCAGAATTCTCGGGACATGCTCCGGGTGCCTTCGCCCTTGAAATGCAGTGGTGGGCCCTGCTCTGCCCTTCCCCGACCCCGGAACTTGTCTGCTCCAGCCTCTCCCCACCTAGAACCCCCATCTCTCTGCATGCTCCCCTTGCCTGCTTCTTTCCGTGCGTCACCCGGAGGCCACGGCCCCTCTGGGTCCTGTTTTGGTGACATCTCAATGTGGGCCCCTCTTTCTGTGCTGGTTTCAACCTTGAGTTACCAGGAGGCTGAGGTGGTGGAGGCAGACCCCGGCTGACCTTGAGGGACATCATCAGGAACCCTTCACGGGTCATGACCGCAAACTGGGCTTTCCCAGCGATGCTCACAATGGTCTCTTCCTCTCTAGGGGCGTTTCCTCCAGCGGGCGGCTGCAACAAGAGTCGCATGCTGGACATGCTGCCCAACTGCAACAAGACCTTCACGGAAAACATGAAGAAGGTGGAGGCGTGGAAATGGTGCAACCTCTCGGAGTTCATCGTGTGAGTTCCCCACTCAGGCCTGGGCCGCCCCGCCTGTCCTGGCCCTGCCCACCTGCTCTCCAGGCTCCCAGGTTCATGGCAAGCCTCCCAGCCCCTCGTTGCCCTCACTGGCCACACTGGCAGCTCCAAACTGAATCCTCCAGGGAGTGTGTCCCCAACTCTTCTGAGTGTGGTCGTTTTTCTGGGAGCCCCCGATGCCCGCTCACCTCCCTAGAGGGGGTTGGTGCCCTGCCCTGGGGTGCCTGCCTCTCCTCATGGTCCATGTTGGGTCCATGTCATTTTGGGTCTACTTCATAGCACCAGCGGGGCTGGGTTTGTAGTCAGGACCATTGGACCCCAGAGAAACTGAATCCCACTGGTTTCTACCTGGTGCGATAGGGGGCTGTGGCCCACCCCAGAGGGCCCCACGTTCTAGGACCTCCTGAGATGTTTTATCTCCCGTGACCACACTCAGCATTGTGTCCAGGTGTACCGTTCACCTCCTTGGAAATCACTGATGGACTGTACCTGCCTTCCCCCACTTCCCACGTGGAAGTCTCTAGCTGCTGGCCCGCTGCTGGCGGTGCTGCTCTCCGTCTGTCCCGTGGGCCACGCCTGGCGGGCACCCCATCCTCCCTGAGGTCCCTGGGTCTGCTCAGTTGCATCACCCTTTCCCCTCTAAGCCTCCTGTGCTTTCTGTTCCCAGTGGCTGTTCTCTGGGCTTCATGACCAGCCTCCCACCTAGAACCCCATCTCTCTGCATGCTCCCTTGCCTGCTTCTTTCCGGCGTCACCCGGAGGCCACGGCCCCTCTGGGTCCTGTTTTGGTGACATCTCAATGTGGGCCCCTCTTTCTGTGCTGGTTTCAACCTTGAGTTACCAGGAGGCTGAGGTGGTGGAGGCAGACCCCGGCTGACCTTGAGGGACATCATCAGGAACCCTTCACGGGTCATGACCGCAAACTGGGCTTTCCCAGCGATGCTCACAATGGTCTCTTCCTCTCTAGGGGCGTTTCCTCCAGCGGGCGGCTGCAACAAGAGTCGCATGCTGGACATGCTGCCCAACTGCAACAAGACCTTCACGGAAAACATGAAGAAGGTGGAGGCGTGGAAATGGTGCAACCTCTCGGAGTTCATCGTGTGAGTTCCCCACTCAGGCCTGGGCCGCCCCGCCTGTCCTGGCCCTGCCCACCTGCTCTCCAGGCTCCCAGGTTCATGGCAAGCCTCCCAGCCCCTCGTTGCCCTCACTGGCCACACTGGCAGCTCCAAACTGAATCCTCCAGGGAGTGTGTCCCCAACTCTTCTGAGTGTGGTCGTTTTTCTGGGAGCCCCCGATGCCCGCTCACCTCCCTAGAGGGGGTTGGTGCCCTGCCCTGGGGTGCCTGCCTCTCCTCATGGTCCATGTTGGGTCCATGTCATTTTGGGTCTACTTCATAGCACCAGCGGGGCTGGGTTTGTAGTCAGGACCATTGGACCCCAGAGAAACTGAATCCCACTGGTTTCTACCTGGTGCGATAGGGGGCTGTGGCCCACCCCAGAGGGCCCCACGTTCTAGGACCTCCTGAGATGTTTTATCTCCCGTGACCACACTCAGCATTGTGTCCAGGTGTACCGTTCACCTCCTTGGAAATCACTGATGGACTGTACCTGCCTTCCCCCACTTCCCACGTGGAAGTCTCTAGCTGCTGGCCCGCTGCTGGCGGTGCTGCTCTCCGTCTGTCCCGTGGGCCACGCCTGGCGGGCACCCCATCCTCCCTGAGGTCCCTGGGTCTGCTCAGTTGCATCACCCTTTCCCCTCTAAGCCTCCTGTGCTTTCTGTTCCCAGTGGCTGTTCTCTGGGCTTCCATGACCATCTCCCTGGGGACAGTGGCTCTTTGTGGGCATGTCCACAGCCCCCTCATGGACAGCACACATAGGTGTTCACTGAACCAAATGGAACACAATTTCTGTGTCTGCTGAGAAAGGGGGCTGGGGGCTCAGGATGAGGCTTGGCTGGTTTGTTTCTTGTCCTTAGAGCCTGACCAGGATGCCAAGCCCGGAGTGGACACACAAAGGTCTGGGGGGCAAGGGTGGAGTTGTGAGTTTCCTGCTTTGTGCTTCTGTCCCTTGCCAAAATCTCAATTAAATAAACATCCAGCCCAGTGACTGGAGGACAGCGGAGGGGACAGCCAGGAGGGGGTCAGGGAGCTGGGGAGAGAGGGGCCAGAGAAGCTTGCCTGGCGGAAGAGGAGTCTGACAGGGACCGTTTCCTTGGCTTCTGGGCTCTGCCTCCTCTTTTTCCTCTTGGCCATGACTGCTCTTCTAGCTGTGAGAGCGCCACGGGGGCTGGCGCGAGGGCGCCCTCGGAGACAGATGGAAGGGACGCATGGGAGGGCCCCAGGTGACCAGAGTCGCTTGGGAGGACAGACCTTCTCGTCGCCCTGGTTCTCTGTTGTCATGCAAATGGCAGCTTCCTTGTGAAGAACACCTTGATTTTATCTCCAGCCTGAACCCGGGCTGGTGAGTTAGCAGCGCCGGGGGCCTGTGTGTGGAGCCGTGGACATCCCTGCCTCCTCTGCCTCTCCAGCCCTGGCAAGGGCGGGACGCTGGGCTGTGGAGGCCGACCTCTGCAACGCTTGCCATGTGCCTGAGTGCCGGACCTTTGCTGTCTTTCATCGTAAAAAAATTTGCCATTACAATACGGAGTCAGCTGGCAGCGATCTGCGGATGCAGCAGGAATGGGCAGAATGCACATGGCCCTGTGGGTCTCAGCTGAACCCTACCCCTGGTCTTTGGGACTCACCCGTGACCTCAGCGAGAAGCTCCTAAGTACTAGGCACTTGCCAGAAGTATGCACGGCACTTCATTTGGTCCTTTCAGTTACCTTATTGGATAAGAATTATGAACCCTATTTATAGGCAGAGAAACTGAGGCTCAGGGAGGCTAAGTAGTGTGGGCAAAGTCAGGAAGATGGTCTGTGGCCGAGCTGAGACTGGAAGATGTTGGTTCCACGTCCTGAGCCCTAAGCTGCTATTTTGTGCCATTTTCTGTGCACGGGGGACACACGGGTGGCACACCACCCTCCAGCCCCTGCTGGCTTGCTGTGCCATGGCGCAGCTTCCCCAGCTCCACAGACCTCGTCTCAGCTCTGCTGAACTCTGGGGCATGTGGGAGCTTTGTGGGGTGTCGCGTGAGAGGCTCTGGGGTGGCAGGCCATGGGCGGAGCCCAGTGGGAGGGGTGTGTCTTGGGAGGGACAGTTTGCCGGAAGGCCTGGCAAGTGAGGAGTCCTAGGGCCTGGACCTGTCCCAGGGACCACATCACAGCTCTGCACCGGATTCCAGGCTGTACCCTTGGTTTCCTGCTCTCTTTGGCTTCATGTGGCTTTTGCTTGTTGGTGTTACCTGAAGGGTACAGGGCATTCGTGTGCCTGACCAACAACCCAAACAGCTGGGCTGGGTAACTGCCCAGGGCCGCCAGGAAGGGTGGGTACCAGGACAAGGGTCTGGCCGAATGGATCCGTTGGCATTTCCCATCGCCTTTCCAGACAGAGATGAGGTTGTGTACAGGAAGCTCCTTGCAGGAAGCAGTTCCTTCCTGTTGCTCAGGCCACTGTCCCCAGGTCGGCACCAGAGGGAGGAGGGAGAGGAGTTCCCGAGCGGAGCTGAGGCAGGAGCCCCTTCCCCCTCACCTGTCCTGGGTGCTGCATTCTGCCAGGTGGGCAGTTCATGGAGCTGGCACACTGTGGAAGGGGTCTAGCTAGCCCTCTGTCCAGGGCTTCCTGGATGATGGCTGCCAGCCTCGGCCAGCAGCCCCAGAGGCAGGTAATCCATGGCCAGCTGGCTGCAGGGCTGGACTCTGGGGCTTGGAGCTGTAGCTCTTGTTTGGCCACAAGGACCATCCAGAGCCTACCTGCTTGGTGGACGTGGGTCCTCCTGGGTAGCTTGCTGAATGCCCTTTCCAGGTCTGACCAACACAAACAGGAAGATCCCTGTGCAAGGGGGGGTGGGTCCCACATGTCCAGTCAGATGGGTCTGGGGCCGATGACTTCTGAGAGGAGCACAGGTTGGGGGGATGTTGCTCACAGAGCGACCCTTGCCCTTAGGGAGACCACTTCCCCAGGGGACTCGTAGAGTGATTCTAAGTGAGAAGGGCCTTGTGGTCCAAGGCACTGTGACACGTGACCTTGGAGAAAGAATCTAGGCCCAGAGTGCTCTCTGGGAAGACTTGGGGAGTGCTGGGATCCGGGGGCGTAGGTCCAGACCCTGGGCGTTGGGAGTTCCTATCCTAGTAGGGAGTGGGGGAGGGGTGTGGATGACCAAGATGAGGGCAGGGATGATGTAGGAGAGGCACACAGGGGAGTGGGGTGTATTTTGGGGAGCTCCTGGCTTCAGAGTTCCTTGCAAGGGCATGGAGTCACCATGCCAGAGAATCTCTTAGCAAGGAGGCCAGGGCAATGGATGCTGCCGGCCCAGCAGGCCCAGTAGAGGTCACAGTGTGAGGGTGCACTCTTCCCGTGTGGCCTGGGGCCATGGTGACAGCTGGAGGCCACACGGGGCTGCCCACCACTTTCCCGTCGGTCAGGGCCTGCGTGAGGAGGGGCTGGGGAGCTGGTGGTCAAGCTTTCTGCCTTCGCAGGTACTACGAGAGCTTCACCAACTGCACCGAGAAGGAGACCAACCTGGTGGGCTGCTACTGGCCCAACCCCCTGGCTGAGAACTTCATCGTTGAGGTCCACAGGCAGTTCTTCCGAAACTGCTCGGTGGACCGGGAAGACTGGCAGGACCCCTCAGACGAAATTCTCATCTCCCTCATCACCATGCCTGTCCTGCTGACCGTCGCCATGGCGGGCGTGGTGGTGTGGCGCAGCAAGCACACCGAGCAAGTGGTCTGAGGGCCTGGTGAGGCCGAGGGGCCACGCCTGGAGAGATGGAAGAAAGTTCTGCAGGGCTGGACTCTGGGGCTTGGAGCTGTAGCTCTTGTTTGGCCACAAGGACCATCCAGAGCCTACCTGCTTGGTGGACGTGGGTCCTCCTGGGTAGCTTGCTGAATGCCCTTTCCAGGTCTGACCAACACAAACAGGAAGATCCCTGTGCAAGGGGGGGTGGGTCCCACATGTCCAGTCAGATGGGTCTGGGGCCGATGACTTCTGAGAGGAGCACAGGTTGGGGGGATGTTGCTCACAGAGCGACCCTTGCCCTTAGGGAGACCACTTCCCCAGGGGACTCGTAGAGTGATTCTAAGTGAGAAGGGCCTTGTGGTCCAAGGCACTGTGACACGTGACCTTGGAGAAAGAATCTAGGCCCAGAGTGCTCTCTGGGAAGACTTGGGGAGTGCTGGGATCCGGGGGCGTAGGTCCAGACCCTGGGCGTTGGGAGTTCCTATCCTAGTAGGGAGTGGGGGAGGGGTGTGGATGACCAAGATGAGGGCAGGGATGATGTAGGAGAGGCACACAGGGGAGTGGGGTGTATTTTGGGGAGCTCCTGGCTTCAGAGTTCCTTGCAAGGGCATGGAGTCACCATGCCAGAGAATCTCTTAGCAAGGAGGCCAGGGCAATGGATGCTGCCGGCCCAGCAGGCCCAGTAGAGGTCACAGTGTGAGGGTGCACTCTTCCCGTGTGGCCTGGGGCCATGGTGACAGCTGGAGGCCACACGGGGCTGCCCACCACTTTCCCGTCGGTCAGGGCCTGCGTGAGGAGGGGCTGGGGAGCTGGTGGTCAAGCTTTCTGCCTTCGCAGGTACTACGAGAGCTTCACCAACTGCACCGAGAAGGAGACCAACCTGGTGGGCTGCTACTGGCCCAACCCCCTGGCTGAGAACTTCATCGTTGAGGTCCACAGGCAGTTCTTCCGAAACTGCTCGGTGGACCGGGAAGACTGGCAGGACCCCTCAGACGAAATTCTCATCTCCCTCATCACCATGCCTGTCCTGCTGACCGTCGCCATGGCGGGCGTGGTGGTGTGGCGCAGCAAGCACACCGAGCAAGTGGTCTGAGGGCCTGGTGAGGCCGAGGGGCCACGCCTGGAGAGATGGAAGAAAGTTCTGCAGGGCTGAGGGTGCCGAGGGACGCTGCGTCGGGCCCCCACCGTGCCCGGGCGGCCTTGGGCTGGTTTGACAGAGAAAACGCCCTGCGGCTGGAGCGTGTGTGCTGGGCGCAGATGACCACCGCTTCGCCCACACTGCCCCAGGCTGGGCTGGGGCCTCTGGCATTCTCAGTACCAAGTCCCTTAGAGCCTGCCCTGGCCTGACCCTGACCCCACCTCCCAGCTGACTCTACCCCTTACCCCACCCCTTAGCCCTGACCCCACCTCTGGCCCTGATTCCCACCCTGGACCTGACCCTATCCTGCTCTGACTCCACCTCCGCACTTCCTGTCTGGACTCGTCCCCAGCCCTGACCCCACCTCCCACGCTGCCTCCACCCCCAGGCCTGGCCCTCCTTCTTGAAAAAGTGTGCCTGTTCCCACCTGGCTGGGGTGGGGAGGGCAGAGAGTTGGGGAGGGGGAGTTTGTAGGTCCTCGCTCTGCAGGCCTTGAGTCCTCGTGGTGGGCAAGCCGCCTAGAGAGAACCTGGAAGACAGAGTTGGACTGGGGGTTCCAGGAAGCCCCAGCACAGCCTGTGACCTGCTGCCTGTGGCTGGAGCGGTGGGCCTCCTGTTAACGGGCCCCCTGTGAGCCAGGCCTCGGGGTCCTGGGCGCTCGCCTGGCTGAGCTGTCTGCCATGCCTCTGCTTTCTATAAGTAAAGAGACGTGCTCCTTCTGGGGTTTCCAGATTTATTTCAGGGAATTCACATCGACCCTGCTGGGCCTCTTAGCCCTGGCAAGTCCCCTAGGCCCATTTTACAGACAGAGAGAGACCGAGGGTGCCAGAGGTCAGAGGTCAGGGCAGCTATGAGAGCTTTACATCAGGGCAATATGGGCAGGCGGGAGGGCTCCACTCTCTGGCAGTCAGAGGTTCTGTGCTTCCCACGGACACCTTGCGCTTGGAGGATGGAGGGGAGACTTTCTTTCTGGCATTTTGAGGTTGTCCCCAGCTGGGGAGCTGCCTGGTCCTGGGGACCTGGGAGCAGCTGGTGGAGGCACTTTGCCTGCAGGCCTCTGGCTGGCCCCTGTCCCTGTTCCGGTTCTGAGGCCGAGGCTTCCGGGAATGGGCTGTTGGCTCCGGCACCGTCCTGCTGGGGCCCAGAGGTGGGGCGTGGCTGTGAGCGGAAATGGAGGGAACTTGGCAGGGCAGTCCCTGTGCCCTTCGGAGGCCCTGCCCCACATGTTCACCTGTGCATGCGTGTTTCTAGAGTATGGAGGATCCTGGCTGCCAGTGCACATAAGAAACGAGTGTATGTGCTTCTGCGTATATGCGTGTGCATTTGTGCCCCTCGCCCCCAGCTCCGTGCAAGGAGATGCCATGTCTCTCCACTTTCTAGACAAGGAATCTGGATAGAGGGTCTCTCTGGGAGGGCCAGGATTTCCCCTCCCCTGCACACCACGCTCCGTGTTACAGAGACTGAATTCCAGACACGAACGGCTGAGGGGTCAGGCCCACTCATGGCTGGAGAGCCCGAGGCTCAGCGTGCTGGGCCGATTGAGCCGATCACCCTCACTTCAGGTCACCTGTGCCGCGGAGGCTCCTGCAGGGGAGACGTGCTGAGAAGACCCCAAGCTGTCGCCCCCGCCCGACAGTCTCCTTATGAAGTGGGAGTGTCCTGCCGCTTCCCTCAACCCCAGCTCCGGGACAGTGGCTCAGAGATCTTCCCTAGGGCAGAAGCAGCCATCAGGACAGGCAGCTCCGAAGTTCTCTTCATAGGAGCTGACTTGATTTATAGTGTAGAGACGTCCAAGCCTTAGGGAGCTCTCAAGAACTGTGGAATTTGGTTGGTGGGTAGTGAGAAGCGGCTGAACGCTCCAGGGGAGCATGCGTTAAACCACAGGCAGCTGGATTTCCCCATCAGAGATAAGTGGGGACAGAACAAGTCAGAGCAGACCTCATCATGCGTCCGTGCTGCGTGTGCTCAGTCTTCTTTGTGACCCCATAGACTGTAGCCCACCAGGCTTCCCTCTCCATGAGGTTCTCCAGGCAAGACTGCTGGACTGGGTGGTCATTGCCTTCTCCAGGGAATCTTCCTGACTCAGAAATCGAACCTCATAGACTAGCCCTAAAATCACCCCACCGAGGAGCTCAGCTTTCATTGGATTAGAATGTGGAGCGTTTACATCCCAGGTCGTTGTCAGCACAACGGAGCACTCAGCCAGATACCCGTGGAGTCTGACAGCGGACAGCGATGCCCGCAGCGACCACAGAGTCACACAGAGAGCAGACACGGGCACCTCAAAGGCGCCCTGGGGAGCCTCTGTGGGTGTGTGTGGTGAGCTCAGGGCTGTGGTCCCTGAGAATGACACATGGGCTCGTGCCGGCAGTCTAGCCCACCCACCCAGGACCATCAGGCGAGCACCGGTGTCCGTCCTGAGTCTGTGTGTCCCTCGTCCTCCAGGGCTCACCGGGAGCGTCTGCACATTCACCTCCATCCCACTCACACACGCAGATCCCCGGAGGGCGTTGGTGCGGAACCCTCCGCGTGGCCTTGACCGGGGTGTGCTCTCCAGGGACCTCCACACGGGGAAGGCGTGTTGGTGCTGCAGGGGGACCACCGGGGTTTGCTCTCAGCCTAGTCGCTGGGGACCTGACCTTGGACAAGTATGTGGCCTCTGCACAGGTAGGTTCCTGGTCTACCCAGGACCTTGGAGGGATGGGATGAGATCATCCACACAGCTTCCTGAGCCTGGCACACGGTGGGTGCTGTCCGCGGCTTTTATGGAAAGTCTGGGCTGGGCTCTGGACGGGAGAGCCCCTGGGTCACCTGGAGGGTGACCCCGGAGTTCTGAGCTTAGAAAGGTGGGCCCAGTTGAGGGCAATGCCGCTGAGGGGTTGTAGAGCTCCAAGGGGAGCTCTCAAGAACTGTGGAATTTGGTTGGTGGGTAGTGAGAAGCGGCTGAACGCTCCAGGGGAGCATGCGTTAAACCACAGGCAGCTGGATTTCCCCATCAGAGATAAGTGGGGACAGAACAAGTCAGAGCAGACCTCATCATGCGTCCGTGCTGCGTGTGCTCAGTCTTCTTTGTGACCCCATAGACTGTAGCCCACCAGGCTTCCCTCTCCATGAGGTTCTCCAGGCAAGACTGCTGGACTGGGTGGTCATTGCCTTCTCCAGGGAATCTTCCTGACTCAGAAATCGAACCTCATAGACTAGCCCTAAAATCACCCCACCGAGGAGCTCAGCTTTCATTGGATTAGAATGTGGAGCGTTTACATCCCAGGTCGTTGTCAGCACAACGGAGCACTCAGCCAGATACCCGTGGAGTCTGACAGCGGACAGCGATGCCCGCAGCGACCACAGAGTCACACAGAGAGCAGACACGGGCACCTCAAAGGCGCCCTGGGGAGCCTCTGTGGGTGTGTGGTGAGCTCAGGGCTGTGGTCCCTGAGAATGACACATGGGCTCGTGCCGGCAGTCTAGCCCACCCACCCAGGACCATCAGGCGAGCACCGGTGTCCGTCCTGAGTCTGTGTGTCCCTCGTCCTCCAGGGCTCACCGGGAGCGTCTGCACATTCACCTCCATCCCACTCACACACGCAGATCCCCGGAGGGCGTTGGTGCGGAACCCTCCGCGTGGCCTTGACCGGGGTGTGCTCTCCAGGGACCTCCACACGGGGAAGGCGTGTTGGTGCTGCAGGGGGACCACCGGGGTTTGCTCTCAGCCTAGTCGCTGGGGACCTGACCTTGGACAAGTATGTGGCCTCTGCACAGGTAGGTTCCTGGTCTACCCAGGACCTTGGAGGGATGGGATGAGATCATCCACACAGCTTCCTGAGCCTGGCACACGGTGGGTGCTGTCCGCGGCTTTTATGGAAAGTCTGGGCTGGGCTCTGGACGGGAGAGCCCCTGGGTCACCTGGAGGGTGACCCCGTAGGAGTTCTGAGCTTAGAAAGGTGGGCCCTAGGCAACAAATTTCCTGAAGGTGTCAAATGCCGCTGAGGGGTTCAGTTCACAGAGGCCAAGAAGGATCCCCTGGGTGTGGTCAGGTGGGACTTCTTGGACCCCTCCCGGAACTATCTCCTGTCCTGTGAGGCAACAAGATCTAAACCATGTTGCCTATGATGGGAAGATTATGTGACTTCAGTTGGGTTAATCATGGATGGAGGGGCATTCCTGACCTCTTGACATCCCCTCAACCCAGACAGCAGGCAGTGACTCCACAGGAAACCTTGAGGGGTGGGGGTACTTATCCCATTGGGACTGTTGGAGAAGGTTCCAGAAGGGGCAGAGCCGGTGGATGATGGGTGGGCCAGGGGGCTGGGGGACTGGGTGGTCATGAAGGCTATGAGCCCTTAGGCCACAAGCTCAGGCCACTTTATAAAATCCAACCAGGAGCCTAGCAAGGTTTTTACTTTTAAAAAAATTTTGGCCTCTCTTATTGTTTATTTATTTATTTATTTTCATCCATCTTTATTCTTTGGCCTGTGTGGGCCTCCCATTACAGTGGCCCCTCTCGTTGCAGAGCACTGGCTCTGGGCACGTGTGCTTCAGAGCACTGGCTCGTAACTGGACACACTAGTCCAGCCGCTGTAAGGTACGTGGGATCTTCCCGGGCCAGGGCTCGAACCGGTGCCCCTTGCACTGTTGGGTAGGCTCTTTACCCACTGGACCATGAGGGAAGTCCTCCAGCAAGGTTTTACACAGAGCTAGGGTCCCCTGGCAGGAGCGTCATGGGGGCAAATTTGAGGGTTGGAGGAAGGAGGAACAGGGCCACTGTGTTGTCAACCCAGAGGCTCCCCTAACCTCCTGTCCCTTGAGTGGCTGGTCTAGCCTCTGGCAAAACAGACCTATCCTTTCCTCAGGGGTAGGGTCCTGAGTGGAGGAAAGTTGGGCGTCCTCTTGGGGAGCAGGAGTCCCCAGTAGGGAAGGAGAGATGGGAGGAAGGTGGGAAGCCGTTTCCCCACAAAGGTTTGATGGCCTCTTGTCACACTGCCCTTCCTACATGGCTATTTCTGTTTCTTCTCATCAGGGGCTTCCCCTGGGGACTGGTTTGGCACCAGGCAGCAAAAGTGGTGAGGCTGTCCTTCCAGCCTGCCTCGGGGCAACAAAGAAAGGGAGCAGACCTGCTTGAGCATGGTTACCCACCCCAAATGCCTCGTGCCCAGGGTGTCCACCCATATCTAGGGATGCCCACTTATGTCCGGGTGTGCCCTTGGTCCAGGGATGAAGACACCTTCCTCTTGCTGTCATTTATGTTCAGGTAAAAGTGGATGCACTTGGCCCGGGGTACCTAGTATTCCTTGAGATGTGTGAGAAATAGTCAGGAGGCCAGAGTTAGCCTGGCAGAGAGACGGAGGACTTGAGGCGGGAGTGGTGGAGAGTGGAGGTGGGCAGACCCTACGGAGCTGGGTGGGACAAGGTGAGGATTTGGCTTTTATTCTGAAGCCATAGAAGGTATGGAGGAGGCCAGGTAGGTGAAGCTGAGGTAGTGGGTAGGATTGAAGTGAAAAAAGCATGCGCCAGTTATCATGGTTGAAATCACTCCTTCATCTTTACTGTTATTTAATGAGAAGGACTTTCTGCAAAATGCAGCTATCTATAATGCTTTTACCTGTAATTTTTAACCATAAGGAATTGTACATGCAGTTACTTACAGCTTTTTAAATGTTTGAAAATAAAAGCTTGCCAATGGCGGGGGAAAAAAGTGGATGCACTTGGAATTTCCCTGGTGGTCCAGTGGTTAAGAGTCTGCCTGCCAATGCAGGGGACATGGGTTTGACCGCTGGTCCAGGAAGATTCCCTATGCAACTAAATCCATGCACCACAATTGCTGAGCTGCAGAGCCTGAAAGTCACAACGACTGAGCCTGCATTCTACCACTACTGAGGCCGAGCACCTGAGCCCGTGCTCCGAAGCAGGAGAAGCCATTGCAAAGAGAAGCCTTCACACTGCAAGGCAGAGTACCCCCCGCTTACCACAACTAGAGAAAGCCCATGTGCAGCAACAAAGATCTAGTGCAGCCAAAACCAAATAAAATAAAGTAAAATAAAATAAAAAGTGGATGTACTTGCAAAGTAGCGAAGCCAGGAGGGTGAGGAGGGAGCTGTGAGAGGAAGATGTCCCTTTGTATGGTTCCAGCGTCCATCAGGCAGTTTCCAGGAGGATGAAAGAGGTCTCAAAGCCACTCTTCATGTCTTTGACATAAATGGGTGCAGGGCACCTCCCAGAGTCATTGAGGAGCCCCCAGGAAGGTCCCCAGCCAACCCTTGGTCAGCGGAGGAGAGGGAGTGACAGAGGGAGAGGACCTACAAAGGCTCCCAGAATCGAGTCACTGGGCCTTTGGCGTCTGGTCCTGCCTGAGCACAGGAGGAGGGTCAGATGGGGTCAGGACAAAGGAGGCTGGGGGGAAGGTGGTCTGGATACAGGCTTGGACTTGGGAGGCTGTGGGATGGGGCAGCTCTTGAGGAGGAAGGTAGGGATTGGGCTTCCCTGACAGCTGCCTGCCTGGGAGAACTCCCCTTGTCCCAAGGCTAGGCTCTGCCCTGCCCTGGGGTTTCTGGACAAAATTGGGGTGAACTGCAGAGTCAGCAGGTTCACATGTCCAGTGCCTGGTGTCACCAAGAGAGACTCTGACAAAGGCTGTTCTGGCCTTGCTGTGTGCACAGGGTTGGGGGTAGGCGGCTGCCCCTGCTCTCGATTGGGTTTAGTCACCAAGAGGCCCCAGCAGCTTGGAGAGGGGGTGGGTTTCTGCCTATTACTCTGCTCTGCCAACTTCTACAGTAGCTTCTGTGTGGCCACTCCTGCGGCTGGACCGGACCCTCCCCGGATGGGCGTGCCGGCTCCTCCCACTGTGGCTAGAGGACCGTGGGGGCAGTCACAGGATGCAGAGCGCTTATTCACGGTTCCCAGAAGCCAGTGAATATCCAGGAAGGATGTACTATTTGCTTCTGGAAGGCCAAGTTCTGTGTTCCTCCTCTGGAGGCTTTGTTGTTGGAAAACACTCTGATCACTGGTGAAGGGAGGCACCCAGATCCCGGCCTTCGCACGGCTCCCTGCCTGTGTCCCCGTCTCCCTCCCTGCAGGCCCCGGGGCCCGTGCTGCTTCTGTCTCCTAGGTCACCCCTCTCTCCCTTTCAAGGGAACAGAACACCATCTTCTCAACCCTTGTTCCTGCTGTCCCCCAGACATGTCCTGTGAGTTGAAGAATTCACTGTTAGGAAACAAGCCAGGAAGGGAGAGAAAAGGAGAAATACAAGGTTCAAAACTTCCCAAAGTGTTTTCATTTTTATCCTGGTTTCTAGACCTCTATCAGAGATAGTTCTGCTTGCAGGTGGGACTCTCCCGAGTGATGCGGGGCTAGGATCGGGGGCTGGGCTGGGGGTGCCGTCCTCAAGATAGGGGGCTTGGATGGGGCGCTGTCCTGAGTGATGAGAAATAATGTGGCCATTCTTTCTTCAACATTTCTTTTCTGTCTGCCCCTCTATATCCTTTTGTTTTGTCGTTTGTTATTTCAGTTGCTCATCGTGTCCAACTCTTTGCGACCCCGTGGACTGTAATCCGCCAGGCTCCTCTGTCCATGGGATTTCCTAGGCAAGAATACGGGCGGGGGTTGCCATTTCCTCCTCCAGGGGATCTTCCTGACCCAATTTGGAGGACTCCATTTCCACAATGATTAGACCCCTTGAAGTTGTTCCCCAACTCAATGATGTTTTAAAAATTAATCAATTAATTAATCTGGTTGTTCTGGGTCTTTGTTGCTGTGGGGACTTTCTCCTAGTTGCAGGGAGCAGGGGCTACTCTCTAATTGTGGTGCGTGGGCTTCTCATGGCCGTGACTTCTTTTGTGGAGCACAGGCTCTAGAATGTTCGGACTTCAGTAGTTGTAGCACACAAGCTCAGGAGAAGACTTTTAAATTTATCAAAAGATATTTAGTCTCACCATAATAAAAAATATATAAATTTAAAATATATGAAGATACCATTACTCTTCACTGGTAAGACTGGCAAAAAACCAAAACTGATGACACACTGTGTGTGGAAGGCTGAGAGAGGAAAGAGCTCTCTCCTGTGTTGTTGGGACTGAAGATTGGTGCAGACCTTGTGCACCCTCTATTACTTCGGTAATATCTGTCAACCAGAACTGCAAATGCATATAATTTTGGTCCACAATTTCACCTCAACAAATCCACCTTACTGACATACTTACATATATATGTATATGCATATCCATTCACTACACTGACTACAGCAGAAGTTTGGGAGCAACTTGAATGTTCAGGAGCAGAACAGTAGTTAAATGCAAGGTGATCCATTTGATGTGTGTTGAGTAGGGATGATCCCCATGGTGTGTAGTCAGGTTCAGCGTATTAGGTATTTCATGGCCCCTAGTGAATCCGGTCCGGGAATGAACATGGGAAGGAGAGATTGACTTTTCATTTTGTACTTTTTTTGGTAGTCTTTAAATATTGAACATGTGCTTGTATTATCAGTGATAAAAATAATATTTGAAATGTGTTGCTGACTATGGTTGTATTCCTCTCTATTAACCCAACCCCTGCTGCTATGTCTGCACAGTCTCTAGGCCTTATTGATTCTACTCTGTAAAATTTTCTCCAATCGGTTTCCATTTCTAGCCATCCCCCTTTCCCATGTCTGCCTCCTGCTCTCCTGCAAGGGGCAACTGAGAGGTCTCATGTCCTAATGGCACTACTCTCCAGTTCTGAGGATGCAGAATGCAAGGGACATAAGAGATGTGGATTTGACCCCTGGAATGGGAAGATCCCCTGGAGGAGGGCATGGCAACTTACTCCAGTATTCTTGCCTGGACAATCCCCACGGACAGAGGAACCTGGTGGACTGCAGTCCATTGGGTCACAAAGAGCCAGATACGACTGAAGTCACTTGGCACACACATTGTCCATAAAGTCTTGATTCACTACCCCTGGTATAAGCTCAGCTCTTTCCGGATTTTCCACATCCAAGACTCAGAAACAAAGCACTCAGTGGAAGGGTGGAAAGGGAACGTTCTCCCCATTCATGGCTTGCACTGGTGCCCCAGATTACTTTCCCAGATGGCTGAATCCAGTTTTCTTCTCCTCCTGGTGGAGCAGGAAGATTCCCATTTCTGCACATCTTAGCCAATACTTGGTATCCTGCCCCCTTCTAACTTTTGTGTGTGATTCTATTGGGTACAAACTGGTCTCTCCTTTAAAAGCTGTGCTTTATCCTATTACCAGAGAGGGCAAGCGTGTCCCATAGACTCATTAGGCAATTAGGCTTCCTTTCCTGTAATTCCTGTTTCTTCCCATCTGTCTGTTGGAGTTTCTGTTGCATCATTCATTCCAGGAATTCCTTACCATCCAGATTTCACTTGCTTGTCAGTTTGAGATGTGGTTTCAATGATGATGAACACGATCATTTGTAGATGATGTTCATCACTGAACAGAGTTCTTCAAATGGATGTCATCAAATTCATCAGTTCTTCACTTTGTGGTTTGTGCTTTTATGTAAGAAGACTGATTATATTCATTTTATTTAAGGAGACTTTCTATGTCCTTAGTCATGAGGATGTTCTTCCCATAGCTTTATCATTATACCTTTTCTAGTTAAGTCTTTAATCCGAGTGGTGTCCACCTTTGTAAATGGTGTGACGTGGGGTCTGACTTTGTGTATCTGCATGTCAGGAACAGGGAACAAAACCTCCCACAAAACTGTCCTTTCTCCTCTGCTGTCTGGTGTTACTCCCTCTCATATTGAGCCCCTCACAGGGGCCCTTTGTCATTCTGCTGTGGAGCAGGATCAGCTTGCTTTTGAGATGGGTTACTCCTGGCCTGACATATGTTTAGAGAAGGCCCTTCATCTAAGGGAAGGAACAAAAGAGGGAGATGACACCAGCTAGAATCCATCTTAACTGAGAGATGCATGGTCACCTCAGGACCAAACATGGAGCTTGACTGGCTAGAGACAACCCAGATAACTGCCCCATATAAGCAACCTAAGCCGCCTCTGTTGAGTGAAACAAACTCTGAGCTCGCCTGTGTGTTGTTTCACATGTTTTTTTTTTTTTTTTCACATGCATTTTTCTTCTAATAAATGCTTTTATCTTTTTTCACAATGTTGGTCTCTTTGGCGGAATTCTTTCTTTAAAGAAGACAAAAACCAAGGTCCTTCTTCTAGTTTTTCATCTGGAATCAGTCTGAGTGCCCAGAGAGCAAGTCCTCCCTCTCTCTGTTCTTTTTCCAAAGGGCTCAGAGCAGTCTGTAGATCTTTTCTGCCCTGTAGGAATTCTAGAATGTGCTTGTGTGCCTTCTACCTGGAGTTTTGAATGGGATGGTGTTGAATTTGTAGTTTATATAACTGCAACTTTGCACATGCTGTGTGATAGCGTGACTGCTTCTTACCTTTATGGAGCCTGGGGTTGGGGCAGGGACGCGGCTGCCTCTGCCTCTGGGGCTCTACTGCACAAATGCATGTAGTATACGAGCTGCAGAAGGAGCCTGCCAGTGCCTTGTGGGTGAATCCATGTTAAATAATGATGCCTGTGGAAGGGCTTTGCCAACATGGAGGCAGCACACAGAGGGATGCCAACAACAGGTCAGTGCAACAGGGGCTCAGTTCTGTTTCTCCCTTTCTGGCTGTGTGGCCGCAGGCGGGTAGGGGCTGGCTTCCTCACCTCACACGAGAGATGCCTTCCGCCCAGGGTTACTTCGAAGATCAAACTGACTCCTGACCACGTGTGCATCAGTTATTAGTATTATTATTGAAGCTGATGTGAAGGCAAGATGATACTGATTTTATTTCAAAAACCATCGCCTGATGGCTCATGTGAAGCTGCTGGCGGGTTGCTTAGGCACACTTGATGTGTTTTCCATCTGTCTTAGCTTGGTTGCCATAACAACATACTACAGACTGGTAGCTCAAACCATATTGATTTCTCACAGTTCTGGAGGCTGGAAATCCGAGATCAGAGGGGTTGGAGTCTGGTGAGGGACCTCTTACTAGCCTGTAAATGGCTGTCTTCCTGCTGTGTTCTCCTCACGTGTCAGAGAAAGAGAGGGTGTGAACAGGAGAGAGTCTGGAGTCTCTTCCTTTCATAAGGCCACCAGTCTGTGATTAGGGCCCCACCCTAGGACCTCATTTAACCTTAATCGCTTTTCTAAAATCCCCATGTTGTCTTCTAAGAGTCTCACTGGGGAAACAGCTTCATCCCATGAATTTTGGGAGACCCAGTTCAGTTTACAGTACCTTTCCGGGCACAGGAAGCAGAGATGGAAAGATTTCCCTGTGTGTTTGGCTGAGGTCCCAGGACCTCGGGTGCCCACTGCCTCCCTTTGTGGAGGAGCGGACCCGCTGGGACTTAGAGCAGCAGGGCCCTGGCAGGTAGAGGGAGGCCTTTTGGGAGGCAGGTGTCCTCTCCTGACCTTGAGTCTGCTGGCAGGTGCGCCAGGGGAGGCGGCTCAGAGGGTCTCACTGGGCATCTCCTGCTCTTCAGGGTGAGGGCGCCGTGCTGAGGGAGGACGGGGGCACCTCTGAGCTTCTGCCCAGCCAGGGGAGGGAGGTGCCAGGGGACACCCCTACACCCACTGCCTCACGGCCTGGAGGAGCCCCAGGTGGGTGCAGGACGTGGGAGGAGCAAGGCCTCCCCTAGAAAGCGTCACGCTGGGCGGGCCCTGGGCTGTAGGCTGAGCTGGTACACCGGCCAGCCTCTGGGCTGCCTCGGGCCCAAGACGGCTTCTGTCATCTGAGAGTGAGCAGAAAAGCGGGGCACCTGCCTCAGTTTACCTCTGTGGCTAGGCAGGGCATGACCCATTGGAGGGGACTCGGGGCGGTGGGGCTGCCGTCTGGGAGCCCTCAGGGCTGTTTTCTCAGCCCCACGTCACAAGCAGGGTGCTCTGGTACCCAGGGCACAGGCACTGCCTGGCACCGGCTCTGCGTGCTGCCCTCTGAGAGGATGCTGTCTCCACTCCTGGCCCCTGGGCCACTGAGGCTCCTCCTCCCCCTTCTGCACACCCCAGCACTGCTATGCCCCTTGACTCCCCATGCCTTCCATCTCGGGGTTCTCCATGCTTGTGGGCACCCCCTGAGCAGGGCCCTGTGCCAGAGTGGGACAGGTGTTTGCCCCACTTCCCACCCTCAGGCCAATGCCTGGACGTGAAAGTGATGGCATTCCAGTAACGGGGGGAGGGGGTGGAGCTGGGGAGACATAGGCCTGAGCTCCAGGACAGCTCTCCTGAGAGTGCAGAGGGGGCCTCACCCCGAGTCTCAGGGCAGCAGAGCCTGGCCAGAATCCCTGGGAAAACTGGGAGAGGGGAGCTCTAGAAACAGCTCAGGCCAGGAGTTTCTAGGGCCTCTGGGATGGCGGAATCTAGAAACAGCCCAGTCTAGCAGTTTCCAGAGCCTCCGGGATGTGGGATCCGTGGTGTGGTGGGCCGGTTGCATTAGGCCCAGAAGCAGGATGTTCTTCAGGCTCCTGGTGGTTCAGAGGTCCAGCGAGTCCCAGAGAAGGGCATTGGGCAGATGGAGCTCACCAACAAAGCACCACATTCACTTGACATGGGTTTGGGTCCTCTTTCCAGAAAACCCAAACCCTGGATGACACATGATGCTGTATAACAAATGAAAAAAATCTGTTTATTATAAATAATTTCAAATGTATTGGGAAGATTGCAAAAGATCCCATACACTTTTTACAGGGGTCACCCACCACCTGTGACCAGGGCACACGGGCCATGACTATCTTGTTCCCTTTCTGTCTATGGACCTACATCTATCTGTGCACATGATGTACACGGGCGCACGTGTGCTTTATGTACTTTGTAGGCTCCTTTATGTATATGTCTATACCAGGACCCCAAGGTCTGGTTGGATTACTGTAACTGAAAATGGGGTCCAGCAACTCGCTGTTCAAAAGCCAATAAAGAGGCAAGGTTGATGGAAAATTTGCTTTATTTCAGATGCTGGCAATTGGGAGTCGGTGGATGGACTCCTGTCTGAAGGCTGACTTTCCACTTCTGACCACCAGTGGGCAGGAGCTTTTACAGAAGGAGGAGGGGTGCTTCATGTAGAGACAGCACACCAGCTCTGACAGTAACCTTGGAGTTGGTCATGGGGAGGTCTGACCAGCGTCATCTCCATTGTTTCAAGTACAATTAATCTCCAGTTTCAGGGACGATTTGTTTCCGTTTCCTTGAGGCCAAACAGAACTGTGGCGGCATCTGTCACGTCCACAGCCTGGTCCTTGTGCAGTCAACTTTTTGCACCTGGTGGAGGTGTCAGTGTTTGTAAGACAGCTCAGATATCCTCCGAGTATTATCTATAGCCCCTGAACAGGAGCTAAAGGGTTTTTTTTTGTTTTGTTTTGGCCTCTTCTATTGATTCTTTCTTTCTTTATTTTTATCCATCTTCACTCTTCGGCCCCTCTCACTGCAGAGCACCGGCTCCGGGCGCATGTGCTCCAGAGTGCTGGCTCGCAACTGGACACACCGGTCCAGCCACTTCCCAGCACGTGGGGTCCTCCCAGGCCAGGGATTGAACCGGTGCCCTCTGCATTGCAAGGCGGACTCTTCACCCCTGGACCACCAGGGAAGCCCCGAGCTGAAGTTTTTTGACTTTACTCACTGATTCAACTATTTTTAAGTGATTTCTTTTGACTGTGTTCCTTGTTTCTGCATTTTCTCACTTCTCTGATTAAACTTATTCTTTGACTAAGTTCTTCCATAGACAGAAGGTAGGCTGAGGACATGAGGAAGGGGCAACATCCTGCTCTGTTTCACTATCATGGGGTAACGAGATCGTGAAATGACAGAGGGGAAACACTGCAGCTTGAACAAAAGGGGGCAGAGCCGTCAGATTTCCTGGAGGCACAAGGCCACTTGGCTGTGAGCCTGGGTAATTCTTCAGTGGAAGGGAAGACCAACCCTAGGGCGACTCGGGTCAGCAGGGCTGCCCTTCCCACTGCAGGCCCTGGGTCCACACGCCGGGGCAGGGCTGTCTTCTCCTCCCTGCAGGTGGCAGGTGGCCATCGTCTCAGGGGCAAGCCTGCCCCCATGGCAAGAAGGCAGCACTGATGCCCAGGGAGTCTTAGAGGCTATTTCTTCCCTTCCCAGGGTGAAACTCACAGCACACCAGGGTTAAACCCAAACACCCAGAGCTATACCTTCACCCAGGGTCCAACCCTCACACCCAGGGTCACCTCCACACCCACCAAGGTCACCCTCACACTAAGCTTTCCCTATCCTTGGCTGGCCTACTTTGGTTTCCCCTGAGTTTTGGACCAAGGCTCTTACCGTTCTGGGGGCCTAGAGTTGTGCCTTGGGGCTGCGCCAATAAGTTTGGGTTCTTGGGGAATTGCAGGTTGACAGCCTGGTCCTATCAATTTGCACCTGGTGGAGGTGTCAGTGTTTGTAAGACAGCTCAGATATCCTCCGAGTATTATCTATAGCCCCTGAACAGGAGCTAAAGGGTTTTTTTTTGTTTTGTTTTGGCCTCTTCTATTGATTCTTTCTTTATTTATTTTTATCCATCTTCACTCTTCGGCCCCTCTCACTGCAGAGCACCGGCTCCGGGCGCATGTGCTCCAGAGTGCTGGCTCGCAACTGGACACACCGGTCCAGCCACTTCCCAGCACGTGGGGTCCTCCCAGGCCAGGGATTGAACCGGTGCCCTCTGCATTGCAAGGCGGACTCTTCACCCCTGGACCACCAGGGAAGCCCTGAGCTGAAGTTTTTTGACTTTACTCACTGATTCAACTATTTTTAAGTGATTTCTTTTGACTGTGTTCCTTTGTTTCTGCATTTTCTCACTTCTCTGATTAAACTTATTCTTTGACTAAGTTCTTCCATAGACAGAAGGTAGGCTGAGGACATGAGGAAGGGGCAACATCCTGCTTTGTTTCACTATCATGGGGTAACGAGATCGTGAAATGACAGAGGGGAAACACTGCAGCTTGAACAAAAGGGGGCAGAGCCATCAGATTTCCTGGAGGCACAAGGCCACTTGGCTGTGAGCCTGGGTAATTCTTCAGTGGAAGGGAAGACCAACCCTAGGGCGACTCGGGTCAGCAGGGCTGCCCTTCCCACTGCAGGCCCTGGGTCCACACGCCGGGGCAGGGCTGTCTTCTCCTCCCTGCAGGTGGCAGGTGGCCATCGTCTCAGGGGCAAGCCTGCCCCCATGGCAAGAAGGCAGCACTGATGCCCAGGGAGTCTTAGAGGCTATTTCTTCCCTTCCCAGGGTGAAACTCACAGCACACCAGGGTTAAACCCAAACACCCAGAGCTATACCTTCACCCAGGGTCCAACCCTCACACCCAGGGTCACCTCCACACCCACCAAGGTCACCCTCACACTAAGCTTTCCCTATCCTTGGCTGGCCTACTTTGGTTTCCCCTGAGTTTTGGACCAAGGCTCTTACCGTTCTGGGGGCTGCTAGAGGGTTGTGCCTTGGGGGCTGCCCCAGTACTGCCAATAAAAGTTTGGGTTCTTGGGGAAATTGCAGGTTGCTCTCCCTCTCTTTGACCTTGGGAAGCCCCTTGGGCTGCAGAATGGGCATTACTTGACACCAAGGCCCTGAGTCACCTCCTCCCTTCCTGGTCTCCGTCGCCAGCCTCTGAGCTCCTCTGGAGCTCAAAGTGGATTCTTCTTAAACCAGGCAGGTTCCAGCTGCACTCACAATACTGGGCCAGCCTGGTCCCATGGGAGCCTCATGTATTGGGAGAGAGAACAGAGCCCCTGGTCTTCGGGTGTGCCCCTCACACATCTCTGCCGATGTGGAAGCTTTGAAGTGATGTGGCCCCACCTATCCCACTCAGGAACCTGGATTCCCAGGGGTTTCTGATGGCAGAGGTAACTTCTGCAGACTCTGGCCATGGCCAGCCTTCGAGGTGTGCTGGAAGAACTGGCTGGTGTGCATTTGGCTTTTTAAGTCAAGCACTGAATATTATTATTCCTTGTGTATTTCAACCACTGCCTTTGCCGTTGCTGGGGCACGTTCTTCCTCACTTAGCTCCAGGTCCTCTGGCGGTGGATGTGCTCCTCTGGGGATTGAGAGCCTCCTGGACCTTCTGCTGTGGCTGCTGGAGGCTGAGGATGAAGAGCCTGGGCTCCGAGTCAGATCTGCCTGGGATACAGGGGTCAGCTTCCCATCTGAAAGTCTGGGGAACCCCATTCACTTATCCATTTTTCCAGCCATCCAGCCAACATTTCTCAGGCCTGCTGAGACTATGCAACACTATGGGACTGATGTGGGATCTTTATTCTGGGCTCGTGGTTAAGCCCCAAGTGCAGGCTGAGAGCCTGTTTGGCGGAGATGACAGGACAGGCTCCATCAGTGATGGGAGGGACTGGCCTGCTGGCATCTCAGGGGCTCAAGCCCCAATCGTCCTCACTTTTGATTTCTGCACAGTAGACTAGAAGTGGCCCTAGGTGCCCTTGGACTCTCTCTGAATTCCACCCTGGACCGCACCGGCTCCTAGTAATCTGAGAGCACCCCGGCTCTGCGGACACGGCGGGCTCTGTTGCAGGAAGTCTGATTGGTGTCATTCGAGAGCCAGACCCACCCACATCAGCAAAGTGAAGGTGATAATTAGACAAATTATTCTGGTAATGAGAGCAAAACCACATTCTTGTGTCCTAAGCATTTAAGCATTTTGGGGAAAATGGGGTTTCTGATGGCAGAAAACTGAGGTGATGTGCTATGTTCAGAGGTAGCAGGGCAGGGGGTTTTAGGGTTGGCTTTGGGGAGCAGATGGGTACTGAGGGGGCTCACAGCAGGGGGTGAAGGTGGAGCCTCTTCCTCAACCAGGCCACTTTACAAATGTGGAAGGAGAAGCTCAGAGAAGCAAGGGAGCTGCCCAAGGATACATAGCAAGCAAACAGCACAGCCAGGGTTGGTGCTCAGGTGGTCGGCCCAATCAGCACCATGTCTACCAATCATGTTTCTCAGATTCATGGTTTTTCATCTGCTCAGTCACGCAGTTGTGCCCATCTCTTTGTGACCTCATGGACTGTCGCTCTCTAGGCTCCTCTGTCCGTGAAATTCTCCAGGCAAGAGTGGATAGCCATGTCCTCCTCCAGGGGATCTTCTCGACCCAGGGACTGAACCCCTGTCTCCCGCATTGGCAGGTGGGTTCTTTACCGCTGAGCCACCTGGAAAGCCCAGGATCTAGCGAAATCCAATGGGACCTCTGCCAGGGTGCCTGTGAGTGAGATGGGCTCACAGAGAAATAAGAATGAAGGGGCTGGCCCCCTCACCTATGCCTCCTGGACCCAGCAGATGCTCCCGGCCCTTCCCTGAGGTCCTCCACACTGGTCCGTGCACTGATAAGCAGCCCCTTGGAAGAACCCTCCTCTTTGGTCCCTGGTGAAGGTGGGTGCCTTTGTTTTGATGACTTACTTCCTGGCCTTAAGGAATTTCCATCCATTCGTTCCTGAAGCT
Source organism: Tragulus kanchil (assembly GCA_022376925.1). Taxonomy (NCBI): domain Eukaryota; kingdom Metazoa; phylum Chordata; class Mammalia; order Artiodactyla; family Tragulidae; genus Tragulus; species Tragulus kanchil. The sequence continues at coordinate 51,750,663 of JAIOJX010000030.1, forward strand.
TCTTCCCCAGCTTTCTTTTGGTTTTCACCCCTCCTGGGCTCCTGAGCTGGTCACTACTGATCTCCACCTGCCAGTTCTCAGTGTCCAGTAAGCTGGTCACTGCTCCCACAAGTCCGGTTCCTTGATCTTACTTACCTGGGTCTCTGTCTCAGAACTCTGAGGGGGAATCACTCAGGGTTCTGTCCTTCCAGAAAGTCTCTTTCCTTTTGATAATTTTCTGTTGGATTTAATTCAGTCTCATGGTTAAAGATTGCTATCAAAAACAACATTGTCTTGCATAAACAGACAAGTGCATGTCAGAGTTGGATTTAACTGACTAGTGAGGAAACCTGCAAAGAAGATGAAGAGCTCTTCCAAGTTGGAAACAAGTTCTTCTTAACAGTTTCATTGAGCACAGGTCATTTCTGGGGATCTGTCTCTATCTAGAGGTTCTGGAGTCCCTTGTGTGTGTAGTTTTTTAAATAAATTAATTAGTTCATTTTTGGGTGTGCTGGGTCTTCATTGCTGTGCATGGGCTTTCTCTAGTTGCAGTGAACAACGAGATACTGTTGGTTGTGGTGCGCATATTTCTCATGTGGTTGCTTCTCTTGTTGCAGAGCATGGGCTCGAGGTGCACGGGCTTCTGTAGTTGCAGCTCTTGGGCTCAGTAGATGTGGTTTGTGTGCCGTAGAACGCACAGACTTCAGTAGTTGTGGTGCATGGGCTTAGTTGCCTGTGGCACATGGAGTCCTCCCGGACCAAGGATAGAACTGGCATCTCCTGAGCTGGCAGGGGGACTCCCATCCACTGTACCACCAGAGAAGTCTGATTCACAGCATTCTTTTATTTATTTATTTATTTTAAAGATTTATTTATTTATTTATTTTGGGCAGGGGTCGGGTTGGGGAGGGAGGGGGCAGGCGGGCCACTTCTATTGGTCTTTCATTTCTCTATTTTCATCTGTCTTTGTTCTTTGGCCCCTGTGGGCCTCCCATCGCGGTGGCATCTGTTGTCCCAGAGCACCGGCTCTGGGCGCATGTGCTCCAGAGCTCCGGCTCAGTAATTGGACACATCAGTCCAGCTGCTCCGCGGCACGTGGGATCTTCCCAGGCCAGGGCTCGAACCGGCGCCCCTTGCACTGCAAGGCAGTGTCCTTACCCACTGGACCACCAGGAGAAGCCCCTGATTCACAGCATTCTTATCTGCACATGACAGTTCCTAGGTCCAAGGTACCATCCCAGTGGAAACTTGAGAAAGAACAAATCTGTTTTTGTATACACGAGCATATATAAATAATAACTCAGTTCACAGTATTTTTTCTCTCTCTTTGTGGAATTTTAATTTATTAAAAACATTCCCAGATAGGGAACTTCCCTGATGGCTCAGTGGCTAAGATTCCATGCTCCCAATGCAGGGGTTCCACGTTCATTCCCTGGTCGGGGAACTAAGGTCCCATAGGCTGTAACTAAGACTAAGAGCACCACCCCCACACAAAAATTCCAGATAGTCAAATATTATTTACTAATCAAGGCCTGAGAGCAAATAAGGCCTCTTGGAAATTATATTTCAGCCAACTATGGCCACATGCTCACTGTGGATGTCTCAGACTTGTTGGTATGACTCTTCATCTAAGGGTTCTGGAGTCCCTTGTGTGTAGTTTTTTAAATAAATTAATTAGTTCATTTTTGGGTGTGCTGGGTCTTCATTGCTGTGCATGGGCTTTCTCTAGTTGCAGTGAACAACGAGATACTGTTGGTTGTGGTGCGCATATTTCTCATGTGGTTGCTTCTCTTGTTGCAGAGCATGGGCTCGAGGTGCACGGGCTTCTGTAGTTGCAGCTCTTGGGCTCAGTAGATGTGGTTTGTGTGCCGTAGAACGCACAGACTTCAGTAGTTGTGGTGCATGGGCTTAGTTGCCTGTGGCACATGGAGTCCTCCCGGACCAAGGATAGAACTGGCATCTCCTGAGCTGGCAGGGGGACTCCCATCCACTGTACCACCAGAGAAGTCTGATTCACAGCATTCTTTTATTTATTTATTTATTTTAAAGATTTATTTATTTATTTATTTTGGGCAGGGGTCGGGTTGGGGAGGGAGGGGAGTGGGCGGGCCACTTCTATTGGTCTTTCATTTCTCTATTTTCATCTGTCTTTGTTCTTTGGCCCCTGTGGGCCTCCCATCGCGGTGGCATCTGTTGTCCCAGAGCACCGGCTCTGGGCGCATGTGCTCCAGAGCTCCGGCTCAGTAATTGGACACATCAGTCCAGCTGCTCCGCGGCCCGTGGGATCTTCCCAGGCCAGGGCTCGAACCGGCGCCCCTTGCACTGCAAGGCAGTGTCCTTACCCACTGGACCACCAGGAGAAGCCCCTGATTCACAGCATTCTTATCTGCACATGACAGTTCCTAGGTCCAAGGTACCATCCCAGTGGAAACTTGAGAAAGAACAAATCTGTTTTTGTATACACGAGCATATATAAATAATAACTCAGTTCACAGTATTTTTTCTCTCTCTTTGTGGAATTTTAATTTATTAAAAACATTCCCAGATAGGGAACTTCCCTGATGGCTCAGTGGCTAAGATTCCATGCTCCCAATGCAGGGGTTCCACGTTCATTCCCTGGTCGGGGAACTAAGGTCCCATAGGCTGTAACTAAGACTAAGAGCACCACCCCCCCCACACACAAAAATTCCAGATAATCAAAGATTATTTACTAATCAAGGACTTAGAGCCAATAAGGCCTCTTGGAAATTATATTTCAGCCAACTATGGCCACATGCTCACTGTGGATGTCTCAGACTTGTTGGTATGACTGGGGATCCACAGTATTTGCAACCTGGTTTGACACATACATTTGAGGGTTTTTTTTTTGGCTTGTTTCATTGGTTTTTTATTTATTTATTTTCATCCATCTCCACTTTTCGGCCTGTGTGGGTCTCCCGCCGCAGTGACCTCTCTAGTCGCAGAGTACTGGCTCTGGGCACATGGGCTCCAGAGCGCTGTCTTGTAACTGGACACAGGGGTTCAGCCGCTCCGTGGCACGTGGGATCCTCCCGGGCCAGGGGTCAAACCAGAGTCCCTTGTGCTGCAAGGCGGACTCTTCACCCACCTGTCCACCAGGGAAGCCCTGAGTTTTTAAAAAATAAAGGCAGTAGTTATTATAGTTCAATTTGGTTGAATGCATGATTATATCCTCACAGCACTCAACGTTTAGTGCAAACGCCTATAGTGTCTCATAAATTGGAATAGGAAATTTAAGACATCAAATTAATTCCATTTATTAAGAGGAAATAAACACAACTTGCGCTGCCTGTGCTGTATTCCACACCAAGAGTACAATACAGGAGAAGATAAATAGAAATATTTTATATCACAATTATCAGATCAGTTAAATTTGTCCAAGGATGAACATGTGACATGTAATATTAAATAATTTTTTTGTAATCCAAAAAAATCCTTGTATAAGTCTTTTGTGTTCTCAGATCATACTGACATTTTAAAAATCTGGCTTAAACATCTATATTTTAGGCTTTTTTGGGTCCTGCTTCCTTTTCACTGCGATCTAGTCAAATTCCTTGCTTCTGGTCCTGTAGCTTAGCAACAGCAACTAAATTCGAGGTTGGTGGAGCTTCCGTTCCCTTTGCCTCTGTGAGATGGAGTCCCCCCACAGCAGGGGGAGTTTTTCTTAGAGAGTCAGCATATCTGAATTCAAAGCACTAGGAGGCTTTCATTTCCTTTTTAAAGATCTTATGTAAGTACCTATTAGGATCTATTAACCAAGACAAACAGATTTGCTTGTAAAATGTGAGCGTGTTGATTCCCTTGGGCAGGGGCATATCCTTCTGAATCCATCTTCTCCTGTGTTCCCAGGACTGGCTAACAACCAAGGGCACAGATCTAAGGGTTGCACTTTCCAACTTGATGTGGGTGCTCCCTTCTAGACACGCAGATCTGTCAGGAAAACCAGAACATGGAGACTTGCCCAAACATGACTGCTGTGGAGAACAACACTGCAGGCATACAGAAGCTTGGTGCCTAATGAATACAAGCGGAGGCTATTGTTCCCTGCACAGCAGGGAATGGCTCTAGGTCTGTCGCCCACCTGCTCAGTGTGGGCCCTGGATCCTTCACAGCAGCCAGAGGCCAGGGCTGCCCCCGCTGTGGGGTCTCCAAGGATTACACAGTAAGTAGTTGTCAGAGTTGTATTTGCCACTAACCAACAACAGATCACCTCCCCTGGCTGTGTCTCTGACACAAAACCACACCACTGGGGCCTTCCTGCCGGAGGTTCCAGGGCTGTTGGCAGCCTGCTACCTGTCAACAATGGTGGTTACAAGCACTCAGCGACCAGAGTCTACGTTTTCCCACAGCAGGAGATGCAGCTTGGGTTGGCCTCCCGGATGGGGCTTCCAGGTAGGGGTGTTTAGGAATGTTGGACTCTGATCCCACAAACCCTCTGGAGGGGCAGAGAGAGACAGACAGCAAGGAAGAACCCATTGATGTGAGCTAGCCTAAGGCAGCATATGCTCAATATCTTTCCTTGGTTCCAGCTGGGGGTCTCAGAGCCCCCATATCCATCACTTGGCAGCCTCGGGCCAGGGGAAAAGGTACTGGCTTCAGGTCTGCAGAATATCAGGGGCAGGATTGTGGCCCTCTTCCCTCAAGCCCGTGATATGCCCAGGGCCACCACACCTCATGACACCAGAGACAGAAGTCTTATGTTAGTAACCTTGTTGGTCTATTAGCAACACTAAATTCGAGGTTGGTGGAGCTTCCGTTCCCTTGCCTCTGTGAGATGGAGTCCCCCCACAGCAGGGGGAGTTTTTCTTAGAGAGTCAGCATATCTGAATTCAAAGCACTAGGAGGCTTTCATTTCCTTTTTAAAGATCTTATGTAAGTACCTATTAGGATCTATTAACCAAGACAAACAGATTTGCTTGTAAAATGTGAGCGTGTTGATTCCCTTGGGCAGGGGCATATCCTTCTGAATCCATCTTCTCCTGTGTTCCCAGGACTGGCTAACAACCAAGGGCACAGATCTAAGGGTTGCACTTTCCAACTTGATGTGGGTGCTCCCTTCTAGACACGCAGATCTGTCAGGAAAACCAGAACATGGAGACTTGCCCAAACATGACTGCTGTGGAGAACAACACTGCAGGCATACAGAAGCTTGGTGCCTAATGAATACAAGCGGAGGCTATTGTTCCCTGCACAGCAGGGAATGGCTCTAGGTCTGTCGCCCACCTGCTCAGTGTGGGCCCTGGATCCTTCACAGCAGCCAGAGGCCAGGGCTGCCCCCGCTGTGGGGTCTCCAAGGATTACACAGTAAGTAGTTGTCAGAGTTGTATTTGCCACTAACCAACAACAGATCACCTCCCCTGGCTGTGTCTCTGACACAAAACCACACCACTGGGGCCTTCCTGCCGGAGGTTCCAGGGCTGTTGGCAGCCTGCTACCTGTCAACAATGGTGGTTACAAGCACTCAGCGACCAGAGTCTACGTTTTCCCACAGCAGGAGATGCAGCTTGGGTTGGCCTCCCGGATGGGGCTTCCAGGTAGGGGTGTTTAGGAATGTTGGACTCTGATCCCACAAACCCTCTGGAGGGGCAGAGAGAGACAGACAGCAAGGAAGAACCCATTGATGTGAGCTAGCCTAAGGCAGCATATGCTCAATATCTTTCCTTGGTTCCAGCTGGGGGTCTCAGAGCCCCCATATCCATCACTTGGCAGCCTCGGGCCAGGGGAAAAGGTACTGGCTTCAGGTCTGCAGAATATCAGGGGCAGGATTGTGGCCCTCTTCCCTCAAGCCCGTGATATGCCCAGGGCCACCACACCTCATGACACCAGAGACAGAAGTCTGGGTGTAGTGGGAATAGAGTACAGACGAGGTATCGTTACAGGGAGAAAACCGATTCTGGCTCCATGTTACAAACTGTTTCTTCGACTTGTCTTCCATTGCTTTTATTATTATAATCATACTTAATGGCTTGCCTCAAGGACCCTGCCCCTCTGCCTGAGTAAAATGCCTTTGTTCAGAACCCTGTCCACCTGTAGACGGCAAGAAGGGAGAAGTTAACACATCCTTTGCTTGAGGCTTGCCATTCTAGGAGATGTTTGCAAGATTAGTGACATATTTGCTTAGCTTCCTCACGACCCGGCCCCCACCGCCCCGCCCCTGCCCGCCCAGTCTCTGATCTATAAAATAACCTAGCATTCAAGCCCCAATAAGATGGTTTGTTTTGAGGTGCTAGCCTGCCATCTTCTCGGTTAGCGGCTTTCTGAATAAAGTTGTTTCCTAGACTCAACACCTCATCTCTTGGATTCATTGGCCTGTCTTGCAGCGAGCAGAGTGAGCTTGAACTCTATAACAGTGCTGCTAGACTTGGGAATGGGTGCTAACCACTAGGAATTGAAGGTGGCTGTGTCACCCAGGAAGGTAAAAAGGCTGATCGCTTTCCATAGTTGAGATGGTCTGAGCTCACCTGGCCTCTGGGACAAGGCACATCTCAGTTGTGGAGGGGTTTGGAGTTGTCAGAAGTTGTGCCGAGGAGTTGCGCCGAGGAGTTGCAAGTCTTTTCCCCAGGGGTATCGTCCCAGGTGTATCGTCCCAGGTGGCGCTAGTGGTAAAGAACCTGCCTGCCAATGTAGGAGACGCAGAAGACGTGAGTTAGATCCCAGGGTCGGGAAGATCCCCTGAAGGAGGAAATGGCACCCCACTCCAACACTCTTGCCTGGAGAATTCCATGGACAGAAAAACCTGGTGGACGATAGTCCATGGGGCTCCAAGGAGGCAAATACGACTGGAGGGACTTGGCCCGTGTGCACGTCCTGAGCTGCAACCTTCCTTAAACTGAATTAGACTTGGTTTGGGCTCTTGGTTCTCAGGCGTTCATGTATCTGAACTCATGTTGTTGCTGCTGGTCACCCAGGGCAGGCTTCACCCTGCAGCTTGTCCCCCTAGCCTACCTCTCATTTGTAATCGTCAGGAAACTTCTAACATTCTTGGCAAAGGCCTCCTGAACCCTTCTTCTTGCCTCATTCTGGGCCTGGCCATCTCTCACTTCTGGGAGGTGCAGGTATGTGTTCCAGAAGCACAGAGAGAGCCTGACCATCTCAGTAGGAGTGCTTAGAAATGGTTTCTGCAGGATTTGGTCTTTCTCCTGGACCTAGAAGGCTGGGTCACTACATGAGTGAGACCCAGCTGAGGGTGAAAGCATCTGCATTCACAGAAAGTGCGCACTCCTCTGAGGGGAGGGTGTTCTCTGATCTGTGACCACAGGCCATCTAGTCCAATGCATTTAGGACCTGGGATGTTGCAGACCTTCAGCCAGGCTAGTCTGGATCCAGTTAGTCCATGTGCACAAAATGTGTATATGGAAGAGTGAAACAGCACAGTGAATGGGAGCTTTTGAAATTTGTCTGTGTGGTAGGTTTTCAATAATTTACTTTTAGTTTTCAGCCTAACACCGACTGACTTGAGAACACACGTCTCCACCCTGGTGCCCCAAATCAACACGCCTGGTTTGTTGCCTGAGGTCCCATTGCAAATGCTACTCTTCACACTGCGGAGCTGTGCAGTGAGAATTTTGCACCTTTTCATTTTAGTCATGTCATTAGTTTACTTCTGTAAACATTGTTGCTCACTTATTTCTTGTTTCCTCCACCAGCATGGAGAGGAAGAGAAAGTGTCACTGTATTTCGTGGGTGGACATTGGCTGCTCCCGTATTTTGAGAATTTCCTCTGAGGTCTATTGCTTACTGAGAAAACAAATTAGAATGACTTCTGGGTAAAAAAAAATGGCATAATGAACTCAGATCTTACCATATCCTTTCCCCAGTTCCTGGTGAGATTAATAAATAGAAACAATTAGCCAGAAAATTTCTCACTATCCAAGCAAAAGGTACAAATCCCTGCCTCAACACTTGGGAATGGCAGTCAAAGAAAGCAGAAGAGTCTTGTGAAGCAACGAACACATTCACAATTCCCCAAAGATGACACTGGGAAAAGAGGAGAAAACAAAATTCTAATCATTTTCAATAAATGAATCCTTGGAGAAATAGACAAAAGTTGGGTGCACAGCCTGGAGAGCAGTTTTAAGAAGCCTTCAAGTCTGGGAGCCCTTGTCTACCTCTGTGAAATGGCAAGATCTCAGCAGGGACAGAAAAAAATTACCAGGGTTTGACATTTTCTAGAACTCCATGGTGAGTTAAAGGAAATATCCAAGTAAGTACCCTGCTGAGGGCACTAACACTCCTCTGAGTAACAGAATGACATTTAGTGCAATCTCAGGAAAGCCCGCAGAACTCAGTAAATCCGATAAAGCAGAGCAATATATAAGTGGAATTTTAAGGCTCACACGATATCATGTTTTTGTTTTTTTTAAACTTCACTTTCCTTCCTTATTTTATTGTTTATTATTGTTTCAGTTGCTGTGACGAGTGGAGGCTCCTCTTTGTCGCGGCACTCAGGCCTCTTGTTGCGGTGACTTCTCTTGTTGTGGAGCACCGTAGGCTGTAGACGTGTGGACTCAGGAGTTGCGGTGCCCAGGCTTAGTGGCTCTGTGGCAGGCGGAATCTTTTCTCTGTGAGCACTCATGGCTCTATGGCAACAGAAGGCCCAAGGCTGATGGATACTGGTCTTAGAGATGCGTGCATTCCGTGCCTGGGGTTGTCACCCTTCATAAATTCTCCAAAGCGATTGGCAAGCTCTGGGAGCCCCATGCATCCATCCTCTGGGAAATATTCAGAATCAACAATCATAATAACTGAAACGTTTGAGCCGTGGGAGCGGCTTATCAGCCGTTTCCAGACTTTCATTTCTATTTTGAATAGCGATAAAAGGAAGTACAGACTTTGTTCCAGCAGGGTGTTTATCAAATATTTTGGTGAGGGTGGCATCTAGATATAGGTGAACTAAGAGTTTCCATCCTGTGGCTTTAATCAGGCATGATTTATCAGTGGTTTGCGTTCGCTGCTGCATTAGCTGGCAGATTTTTTGTGTTGTTTACAAGCATTTGCTCTTGTCAAAATGAGGAAATCTTATGATAATAGCTTCTTGATGAGGTTTTAAAGGATCCTTCTGAGTCTGGTTCACAGACAAAAGTCTCTTACTTACCTGGAAGAGCATTTTACCTTGAATATTAGATTCTGTTGAAAAACATAGAGTAGTGCAGGTTGAAGATACAGCTTTTAAAGCTCTATTCTTAATGCTTTGGACATTCTCTTTGAATAGTCTAGTAGTGATTTGTTTTGTTAAAAGGACGATTTTTATAAAATCTTATAGGGTGACTATTATAATCATTCCATGCTTGACACCTTACCTGCTTCCTAAAGGGTTTCAAGGCAGCTTAAAAATATAGGTGCTGAGAAGGACTGACTTTAGGAAAGGGGGCTCTTGGAACTTACTTTCCCTCAAAGGCAACACACACAGTGACAAATCAGTGAAAAAACAACCATATTAGAACTCTGGAAATTAAACAAAGACATAGATAGAACAAACTAAAAAGCATATATTCAAAAAAAACCCCTGAATTTTCCTGAGAAGAGCAGAATGTATGATTGTATGATAGCGGAATTTAAGGGCATGACATCTGCCCTTGGTCCCCAGTTCAGTGGCATGAAAAGTTGGCAGACTCACAGCTGACAGAGGAATGACCATTTCGAGAGCTCTGTTGAAAGCCTGAAGCTCAGAAAAGAGTCACCTGTTCAACCAACCTCAAAAATCTTCACTCACCTGGTGTAGTCTTCGAAGGCCCAAGGCTGATGGATACTGGTCTTAGAGATGCGTGCATTCCGTGCCTGGGGTTGTCACCCTTCATAAATTCTCCAAAGCGATTGGCAAGCTCTGGGAGCCCCATGCATCCATCCTCTGGGAAATATTCAGAATCAACAATCATAATAACTGAAACGTTTGAGCCGTGGGAGCGGCTTATCAGCCGTTTCCAGACTTTCATTTCTATTTTGAATAGCGATAAAAGGAAGTACAGACTTTGTTCCAGCAGGGTGTTTATCAAATATTTTGGTGAGGGTGGCATCTAGATATAGGTGAACTAAGAGTTTCCATCCTGTGGCTTTAATCAGGCATGATTTATCAGTGGTTTGCGTTCGCTGCTGCATTAGCTGGCAGATTTTTTGTGTTGTTTACAAGCATTTGCTCTTGTCAAAATGAGGAAATCTTATGATAATAGCTTCTTGATGAGGTTTTAAAGGATCCTTCTGAGTCTGGTTCACAGACAAAAGTCTCTTACTTACCTGGAAGAGCATTTTACCTTGAATATTAGATTCTGTTGAAAAACATAGAGTAGTGCAGGTTGAAGATACAGCTTTTAAAGCTCTATTCTTAATGCTTTGGACATTCTCTTTGAATAGTCTAGTAGTGATTTGTTTTGTTAAAAGGACGATTTTTATAAAATCTTATAGGGTGACTATTATAATCATTCCATGCTTGACACCTTACCTGCTTCCTAAAGGGTTTCAAGGCAGCTTAAAAATATAGGTGCTGAGAAGGACTGACTTTAGGAAAGGGGGCTCTTGGAACTTACTTTCCCTCAAAGGCAACACACACAGTGACAAATCAGTGAAAAAACAACCATATTAGAACTCTGGAAATTAAACAAAGACATAGATAGAACAAACTAAAAAGCATATATTCAAAAAAAACCCCTGAATTTTCCTGAGAAGAGCAGAATGTATGATTGTATGATAGCGGAATTTAAGGGCATGACATCTGCCCTTGGTCCCCAGTTCAGTGGCATGAAAAGTTGGCAGACTCACAGCTGACAGAGGAATGACCATTTCGAGAGCTCTGTTGAAAGCCTGAAGCTCAGAAAAGAGTCACCTGTTCAACCAACCTCAAAAATCTTCACTCACCTGGTGTAGTCTTCACTTGATTTGACTCCAGAGTTCAGCTTTGAAAAAAAAAAAAGCCCTACCCAATTACAGGAAACATTAGCTACACAGGCTATAACTTCAACTGAGGTTAAAAAAGCATGGTCTAAAATGTAAAAGGAAGACCCAGAATGCTTCATAAAGCTCTGGCACCTTCCTGGATGTGGAAAGGGCTGCATCTATGCCCAGGAAGGAAATGGACCACTCTTGGCAAAATGAAATGGACAATCCATGGCACTGAAGAACATCATAAACTGACCACTAAATGACAGTGACCTGCGGTGACTTAAAGGAAACCAGGTTTAAAAATAAAAATAATGACAAAAAGGAAAGCTAGCGAAGAACCCAATGTGCACGCATTGGCAGGAGTACAGAATCTATAGAATTAATCCAGGAAAGTCACAAAATAAGTAGAAACAAGAACAAGAGCAAAAATGAAACAGCAGCAACAAATTCTGTGTGTGTGTGTGTGTGTGTGTAAGAGATATATATAGAGAGGTTGATTCTCTCATCTTGGTTTCATCACTGGTCATCAGTTCTGCCTCTGGGTAAGGGGAGCAGAAGGGCCTGACTCCCTGCCCCCCACCTGAAGAGCAGATGGACAGCAGCGGTATCTTCCCGATACCTCCTGCTTGAGGTTGTGTGGAACGGGTCCCTGGAACTGCTCTGCAGCTCTGGCCTGAGGGTGCTCTCTTTGCCTCTGAGGTGTGAGGGACACAGAGGTGCGGCTTGGCCCTGATGGACCGTACCTCCCTGCGCCCGCCCTTTCCTCTGCATTCTGCTTCCCTGATCTCCTAGAAGGACTCTGCCTTCTGCATTTTCTCTCCTGCGCTTGGTGTCCCTGTCTCTGAATCTCTCTTTCCCTTTTCTCTTTGTCTCCCTCAGTCTCTTTCTGTTACTCCATCTGTTTGTCTGTCTCTATCATCTATTTTAAGGAACTGGATGATGCAGTCATGGGGCCGGCAATTTTGAAATCCACAGGACAGGAGGCAGACTGGAGACCCAGGGAAGAGCTGATGTTTCAGCTGAAGGGTGTGTGGAGACAAAATTCCCTCTCTCTCAGCAAACCTTGGTCTTTTTTTTCCTCATGTGGGCGTCACCTGCTGAGATGAGGCCCACCCATATCATGGAGGGTAATGTCCGTGGATTTACATAGGATCCGTGGATTTAAATGTTAATCACATCTTAAAAATAACTTCATAGCAACGACGAGGTGGGTATTTGATCAAACACTGAGTACCATGATCTAGCCAAGCTGACCAAATAAGTCACCATGGGCATAATCTGCGATTGAAATAAGAGCTTTCAAAAAAAAAAGAAAGAAAGAAGAGCTTTCGTTTACAGGCTGGGGGTAGGGAGGGGGTTGGAGTCTCAGCCATGCTCTCTTCTTGTCCCCTCCGGGATCTTCTGGGGACAGAGGCTCCGGAGAGTCATGAAGAAGCAGGAGCTCCCCTTGGAGGTGGTTCCTGGAGTCAGAATCAGGGCTGCTCCCTGCCGCTGCAGGCCCCGAGCTGCAGGGAGAAGGCTGGCAGGGGTGTTGGAAGGCCTCCCTGCTCTTTGCTGGGTCTGAGAACCGGGAACGGGGAGGGTGGCCTCTCCTCCCCTGCTCTGGCTGGTGATATGACCGGCAGCCATGAGCTCCCAAACAGGCTTGTCCGGGGCAAGTGGTGCCCCAGCGTTCACGGTCTACGAGAGCTTCCTCTAGGCAGTCGGAGCTCTGCCTCTCTCTTCCCTCTTTGCACCTGAGGGTCCTTCCTGGTAAATGTCTGCTCCGTGTACTCGAGACTGTTGTGGAGTGTGTGACAGATAGGGTGTGACACACAGGGATCGGGGTGGGCAGGGGTCCAGCCGCGGCGGCAGGCTGAACTTGGCCGTTCCCAAAGTGCCTCAGCAGTGATGGAGGTGAAACACACAGACACGTGCACATATGCACATGCACATGTTCTCTGTCACTCTGACTTTCATGTTTTCAGTTGGCTTTAGAGGTGGCAGAAAAGGCTTGACTGTTGCTCTTTACATGTGACTGGACGTGGTCACAGGACTGTCAGCAGCACCTGAGACTTCTGTCACCAAAAAAAGTCACAAATACTTCTGTATCCAGTACAGTTGTAACAGAGACTGAATACGGTTTATTTTCAATTATATTATGGTGCTTATTTAAGCACACTCTGATGGATTTTGCTTTATTTAATACATTAATGAAGAAACACACATAACACAATATCCCAACGGCATTGCCTTTGAAATGGTAAGAATTGTATTTATGGATTTAAAGACATGATTCTAAAAGATTATTCCGAAAACATCATCCTGTGGTTGTTAAGACTCTCTTCCAACATGTCACACGACTCCAAACACGATTGCACTGCAAATGACACACACAGTCTTGGTAAGTCCACAGATAATCAAACTCCTTAGAGAGAGATGAATGCATCTGGGTTATGCTCAATGAAAACTTACTTAAGATCTCAACACTGAAGAGTCTAGAATCCAGACTTGGTTTTAGAATTGAAGAACCCGGTGTCCATTCCAGAAAAGACAAGACCTTAGAATTAAGCCAAGATCATTTAAGACAAGTGCACCCTAAAGTGAAGAATGGAGGTGGAGATGCCAGGTGGCATAGGGCCCTCAGCCCCTCCTCCTAGGTGGATGCTTTCATCAAAGCATTCAGGAATAATCCTTGCCCGGCATTGATTCTATCCTTTGATTTGCCAACTAAACAGGGATTCTGGGGCCAAAATCCAAATTTGGTTTTAAAATCAAAGCTCTAGATTCTATGCCCAGAGGAAGAGAGACCTCATGAGGCCTTAGAACAAAGATACATCCAGGGACAGGATGCTTGTGATGAGCAGGCATGGGCATCGAAGCCACCAGAAGCCCTCTGGGGCCTGGACTAGTGGCATGGCTCTGCATCTGATGTGCTCTCCCTGGCCTCACTGTCCACCTCCTCCTGGACCTTGCCCTCGGGAGCTGCAGGCTGGGCTTCTGAGGACGCTGGACAGGACTGCAGGAGCCACAGATCTTGGAAGCACTGGCCGGCCCTGTGGGCAGCGGGGCCCCTGACAGCTAAGACGGCATGAGCCCTGACAGTGCCTGCTGCAGGTGCCAGGGCGTGCCAGTGCCTGCAGGGTCCCCCGTCCATGGACAATTGATGACGGACAAGATACACTGTCTCAAAGAAGCCCCCACCAACTATGCAACTCATCACAAACTGATTTTATAACAGACAAACCTGCAGACGCCTCCTTTTCTAAATTGAAGTATAGTTAGTGTCCAATATTGAATTAGTTTCAGGTATGCAGCCTCAGATACACCAAGTGGTGTAGATTCTTCTCCTTTATAGGTTGTTATAAGATATTGAACATAGTCCCATGTACTATACAGTGGGTCCTTGTTGCTTATCTATTTCATACATAGTGTATGCTAAGTCACATCAGTCGTGTCTGACTCCAGCGATGCTATGGGCTGCAGCCTCCCAGGTTTTTCTGTCCATGGGATTCTCCAGACCAGAATATCGGAGTGGGTTGTCACGTCCTCCTTCAGGGGTTCCTGCCAGTGCACTGGCAGACTTTATCACTAGTGCCACCTGGGAATGGAGTGTGTCTTTTAATCTCAAACTCCTAATTTATCCCTTCCCCGCCCGTAAACTTCTCCTGTGGTAACCATAAGCTTATTTTCTATGTTTGTGAGCATATTTATGTTTTATAAATAAGTTCATTTGTATCATTTTAAAAGATTCCATATATAAGTGACATAATATGCTATTTGCCTTTCTCTCTCTGGTTTACTTCACTTAGTATGATCATCTCTAGGTCTATTCATATGGCTGCAGATGGCATTATTTCACTCATCTTTTTATGACTGAGTAATATTCCATTGCATATGGGTATCACATATTCTTTTTCCATTCACCTGTAGATGGACATTTAGGTTGCTTCCATGGCTTGGCTATTGTAAATAGTGCTGGTGTGAACATTGGGGTGCATGTATCTTTTTGAATGAGTGTTTTTGCCCTTTCTGATTATAAGTGCATAGCTCTATTTTTAGTTTTTTTTTTTTTTTTTTCCAAAGGGAGCTCCTTACTGTTCTCCATAGGGTGTGCACCAGTTTGCGTTTCTACCAACAGTGTAGGAGGGTTTCCTTTTCTCCACATCCTCTCCAGCATTTATTATTTGTAGACTTTTTAGTGATGTCTGTTTTGATCAGAGTGAGGTGATACGTCATTGTAGTTTGCATTTCTCATTGAGAATTTGCATTTTTCTAAAATTAGCAACATTGAGAATATTTTCACGTGTCTGTTGCCCATCTGTATGTGCAGACTTCTCCTTAGCCAAGTTGTCAAATCTGTGTCTCTAGGGGGACACACCAACACACAGTGTCTCCTGGAAAAAAGCGACGGCCTCCAGAGTCTTACGAATTGAACCATGGGAAAATGCCAGATAAACCTAAGTTGAGTGACTTCTAAGTAACTGCGTGCCCTCTTCCAAAGTGGATTGAATGGCGGTGGTAATAGGGATGGAGAGAAGGCAGGCTAACTCAAGAAATACTCAGGAGGCAATCTGATAAAGAGGTCTTGTCTGTGAGTAGCATGTGCCAGTTTATAAGGAAGAGCACAAACACACACACACGCAGTACATAACAGAAACCAGTTTGCTTGAAATAATGTTGAGAAAACAGGTAACTGTGGTAACCTCTGAGAAAGGGATGTGAGAGACAGACACACTTTTATTGCAAATCCTTTTATCTTGCCTGAATTATTAAAATGACCCAGGTGTGCAATTTATTTAAAGCTTACTCTTGCTTAATTTTCAAAGATGGTCCTTGAGTATTACGTTAAGTGAAAAAAAAAAACAAAACCAATGTAACAAAGAGAGTGCATATCTTAACATTCCGCTTTGAAAGTGAAGTTGCTCAGTTGTGTCTTGACTCCTTGCGACAGCCATGGAATTCTCCAGGCAAGAATACTAGAGTGGGTAGCCTTTCCCTTTTCCAGGGAATTTTCCCAACCCAGGGATTGAACCTAGGTCTCCTGCCTTGCAGGCGAATTCTTCACCAACTGAGACACAAGGGAATCCCTGAAATTTCCATTATACCAGTTCGGAAAGTTGAAGACTTATCAGTGGAGTCAGGGGTTCGTCTGGGGGACAGCCTCACCAAGTGGACATTCAGCTCATTTACTGTTCTCCATAGGGTGTGCACCAGTTTGCTTTCTACCAACAGTGTAGGAGGGTTTCCTTTTCTCCACACCCTCTCCAGCATTTATTATTTGTAGACTTTTAGTGATGTCTGTTTTGATCAGAGTGAGGTGATACGTCATTGTAGTTTGCATTTCTCATTGAGAATTTGCATTTTTCTAAAATTAGCAACATTGAGAATATTTTCACGTGTCTGTTGCCCATCTGTATGTGCAGACTTCTCCTTAGCCAAGTTGTCAAATCTGTGTCTCTAGGGGGACACACCAACACACAGTGTCTCCTGGAAAAAAGCGACGGCCTCCAGAGTCTTACGAATTGAACCATGGGAAAATGCCAGATAAACCTAAGTTGAGTGACTTCTAAGTAACTGCGTGCCCTCTTCCAAAGTGGATTGAATGGCGGTGGTAATAGGGATGGAGAGAAGGCAGGCTAACTCAAGAAATACTCAGGAGGCAATCTGATAAAGAGGTCTTGTCTGTGAGTAGCATGTGCCAGTTTATAAGGAAGAGCACAAACACACACACACGCAGTACATAACAGAAACCAGTTTGCTTGAAATAATGTTGAGAAAACAGGTAACTGTGGTAACCTCTGAGAAAGGGATGTGAGAGACAGACACACTTTTATTGCAAATCCTTTTATCTTGCCTGAATTATTAAAATGACCCAGGTGTGCAATTTATTTAAAGCTTACTCTTGCTTAATTTTCAAAGATGGTCCTTGAGTATTACGTTAAGTGAAAAAAAAAAACAACAAAAACCCATGTAACAAAGAGAGTGCATATCTTAACATTCCGCTTTGAAAGTGAAGTTGCTCAGTTGTGTCTTGACTCCTTGCGACAGCCATGGAATTCTCCAGGCAAGAATACTAGAGTGGGTAGCCTTTCCCTTTTCCAGGGAATTTTCCCAACCCAGGGATTGAACCTAGGTCTCCTGCCTTGCAGGCGAATTCTTCACCAACTGAGACACAAGGGAATCCCTGAAATTTCCATTATACCAGTTCGGAAAGTTGAAGACTTATCAGTGGAGTCAGGGGTTCGTCTGGGGGTCAGCCTCACCCTGAAGTGGCACAGTGGCTGGAAGGGGTTTCAGATAGCCGAGGAACGTCTTGGGCAAGTCCTGGACACACTGTTGTATGCTTTTAGCAGAACCCAGCAAGCTGTATGCCATGCAGTGCCCCTTGAACGTGTGCCTACGCAGTCTGTCTGACTCTGTAACCCTATGGACTGCAGCCCACCAGGCTCCTCTGTCCATGGGATTCTCCAGGCAAGAATACTGGCGTGGATTTGCCGTTGCCTCCTCCAGGGGATCTTTTCCACCCAGGGCTCGAACTCAAGTCTCGTGTGTCTCCTGCATTGGCTGGCAGGTTCTTTACTGCTACGACACCTGGGAAGCCCTACATGTTACCTTCCAATAAAAGTAGTTAATAAAACCTAATATTTCCTCACTTAGTCCATCACGAAGGCCTATACCAAATCCAGCCTTTGTGATCAGCCTTTCATCTCTCAGACTGTAGTCTCCTCCAAACCACTGCCCATTCCACTGTCTCCAGGGAGAGGTGACCTATCTTACACTAGAATAGGACAATCCAGGGATGTCGCATCTCCCATGAAGGCTGGGGGGCCCTTGACAAATACCTGTGTCAGGACAAAGGGTTAAATGCAGAGTCCTTTTTAGCGGACATTTCCAGTTGATACGTGAGGAATCATAGCCTAAGAAGGTCATCATTTTGTAAATAGCACCTTCATCCAGATATCACGTCTCTCATAGAAACACACTAAGACGTCCCCAAGTATGACGGGGCCTCTAGATCTGACCACCACTTAAGGGACTCGGGGGCAGAGGGACTCCCTAACTGGTGTCATCGGGTGTTTTATTAGGAGGATGAGAATTTTTCCCAGACCAGTGCTCTTACTTTCCCAGGGAAGTGGGTTCATATCACACATCATCTTACAACAGACTGTTTAACACCAGTATCTTATGAGCATTTTGCTACAAGCATTGCATTTCTTTAAATTTTTTTTTTGATTTTACATTAAAGCACAGTTGATTAACGGTGTTGTGTTAGTTTCAGATGTACAACAAAGTGATTTGAAGACTTATCAGTGGAGTCAGGGGTTCGTCTGGGGGTCAGCCTCACCCTGAAGTGGCACAGTGGCTGGAAGGGGTTTCAGATAGCCGAGGAACGTCTTGGGCAAGTCCTGGACACACTGTTGTATGCTTTTAGCAGAACCCAGCAAGCTGTATGCCATGCAGTGCCCCTTGAACGTGTGCCTACGCAGTCTGTCTGACTCTGTAACCCTATGGACTGCAGCCCACCAGGCTCCTCTGTCCATGGGATTCTCCAGGCAAGAATACTGGCGTGGATTTGCCGTTGCCTCCTCCAGGGGATCTTTTCCACCCAGGGCTCGAACTCAAGTCTCGTGTGTCTCCTGCATTGGCTGGCAGGTTCTTTACTGCTACGACACCTGGGAAGCCCTACATGTTACCTTCCAATAAAAGTAGTTAATAAAACCTAATATTTCCTCACTTAGTCCATCACGAAGGCCTATACCAAATCCAGCCTTTGTGATCAGCCTTTCATCTCTCAGACTGTAGTCTCCTCCAAACCACTGCCCATTCCACTGTCTCCAGGGAGAGGTGACCTATCTTACACTAGAATAGGACAATCCAGGGATGTCGCATCTCCCATGAAGGCTGGGGGGCCCTTGACAAATACCTGTGTCAGGACAAAGGGTTAAATGCAGAGTCCTTTTTAGCGGACATTTCCAGTTGATACGTGAGGAATCATAGCCTAAGAAGGTCATCATTTTGTAAATAGCACCTTCATCCAGATATCACGTCTCTCATAGAAACACACTAAGACGTCCCCAAGTATGACGGGGCCTCTAGATCTGACCACCACTTAAGGGACTCGGGGGCAGAGGGACTCCCTAACTGGTGTCATCGGGTGTTTTATTAGGAGGATGAGAATTTTTCCCAGACCAGTGCTCTTACTTTCCCAGGGAAGTGGGTTCATATCACACATCATCTTACAACAGACTGTTTAACACCAGTATCTTATGAGCATTTTGCTACAAGCATTGCATTTCTTTAAATTTTTTTTTTTGATTTTACATTAAAGCACAGTTGATTAACGGTGTTGTGTTAGTTTCAGATGTACAACAAAGTGATTTGGTTATACATATACATGGCTCTATTCTTTTTCAAATTCTTTTCCCATTTAGGTTACTACAGAATATTAAACAGAGTTCCCTGTGCTGTGTAGTAGGTCCTTGTTTGAAGCACCTACTTTCCTAACTGCAGTGTGGGATTTTTAAATGCAGCAGTGTGGGACTTCCCCAGTGGTCCAGTGGTTAAGAATCTGCCTGTCAATGCAGGGGACTCGGGTTCAGACCTCGGTCTGGGAAGATGTCACATGCCTTGAAGCAACTAAGCTTGTGTGCCACAACTACTGAGCCTGAGCACTGCAGCTGCTGAGGCCTGTGAGTCTTGAGCCGGTGCTCCGCAAGAGAAGCCACCACAATGAGAAACCTGCACACTGAAGCAAAGAGCAGTTCTTGCTTACTGCCATGAGAGAAAATCCACATGCTCAACCCCACCCCCGCCCCACCAAAAGTAAATAAATAAAATAAAATGTAAGTATAGCAGTGTGTAGGGGTCCAGGCATTGTGTTTCTCATGAGGTCACAGGACTGGGCTGTGACAGGTGAAGACACCTGCTGTGATCCAGAGGCATTTACTATAGGATAGACACATTGAGAACAAGCTCAGTGACATAAAGTCACCTTAGATTCATGCCCTCTGAGTGGCAAGCATCATTCTGAGGTGAGCAGAAAAGAATTCTCAGCTTGAACTCTCTGAGTCACACCAAACTGCCTCTGCACCAAATTGTGCCCTGGTTCTTCACTGCTATTCATTTGTATGCTAATTAATTAATTAAGCAAGTGAGGTGCATTTCCTTGGGCCTACCAGGCACTGGGTGTGGCTGTGTTGGGTGTGGAGAGCAGCCGGGTGTTGGTAGGAAGGTGCAGGCTTGTGCAGTCAGACTCAGCGAAGAGTGAAGGCCTGTAGATGCAGCTCTGCCAGCACTCTGTATCCTAAACACCCTGGATCCAGCATCCCTATCTCAGCATCCTGGTTGGAGCATCCTGGACCCAGCATCCTAGAGAGAGCATCTCGGATGCAGCCTGGGGTACCAGGGCACTGGGACTCTGCATAGTGGCCTGTGCTCTGCTGCCCCCTGCTGGTGACACACTGCTGTACGGGTCCTGAGCTCCTTTCACACGCTTTAGCCAAGGCCCAAGCCCCTGCCTGCTCTTCTTCAAACCTCAACCGGAAGTCTTTTTTTTTTTTTTTTTTTTCCAGTGGCAGTCTGCCTTCTTGAACACTGGAGAAAAAGAGTTCTTTCTCGTTAAGAGGAAGTGTATTTTCTCCCAGATTTTATGACTTTTGCCCCAACGCATCTGAGTGTTATTCTTCCTTGAGTGGCTTAGAGAAATGTTTTATTACAGAGATCAGAGCTGGAGGGGCCTCAAGGATGGGTGGACCCAACACCCCGCCCGCTCAGGCTTTACAGATGAAAGGTGAGGTCCCCAGAGCGGGAAAGTGCACCTTCAGATAGTTAGGATCGAGGGGAGGGTCTGGTTCCTTCCCTGGGACTCCTGGGGAAGACTAGGGCTGCAGAACGTGGGCTTCTGCGGCTCTGAGCTCATGTGTCTCGAAAAGTTGGCCATATCCCTCAGCCTGATTGATTCTTTTGCTAGATTTGGGCATCATTTTCCTTGTATTGCCATTCAACTGCCATAGCTTTTTACATTTTTTTTTCTGGTTTTATTTGTCATCCTAAATTAGAAATAAATCCCAGAAAAAACAGTCAAGATTATCTTAGAACAAAAGGACTGCTTTATGATTCACAAGGTCGGCCAACCATGACAAATACATTCTCAGGGAGAGGAGGGCCCAGGTAGGATGGAGAGAGGGTTTGAGGTACCTTAAAAAGCAAAAACCACAGAAGTCTCAGTAGCGAGACTTACACAAAGGGATTGGATGGTGCTTGTAGTTTGACTGTAAGTTTTGGATGTTTGACTGTCATTGGAGCTGCTCTGGAAACTTTTCCAGGTAGGACCCTTCGCAGAATCAGAAGTCCTTATAAGACTTGTTGTCTGTTGGTGGTTTCTCTAGGAATCCAGAGTACCTGACTGAACCCCAGGTCTGTCATGTCTGCCTGACTCCAGTTTATTCTGAGTTGCTGTTGATCACACTGGGTCCATTTTTCTATGTTCCTCTTCGGGGAATTCCTCTTATGTTACTTTCCTTTAGGGAGTTTTATTTTTACAGATTGATAGGAAATGATATCTTATCCTTTTTACAGTTCAGTTTTCCTAGTGTTTTGGATGGAATAAAATGATAGTAATCTTTTGAGACTGAATTTTGCCCCTGCTAAGCATCGTGCTCCTGTGTTCCATCTAGGCTGTTGCATGTGTCAATAGTTTGTTGCCTTTTTTTTTTTTTTAAAAAAAAAAGACAATTAAAAAAATTTATTTATTTATTCAACTGCGCCAGGCAAGATCTTTAGCTGTGGCATGCGAACATTTAGTTGGGATCTAGTTCCCTGACCAGGGATCAAACCCAGGCCCCCTGCATTGGGAACATGGAGTCTTAGCCTCTGGACCACCAGGGAAGTCCCTAAAGACAGTTTTAAAAGAGGAGTTCTAGGTTGGCTGCAAAACTGAGGGGAAGTCATCGAGATTTCCCTTGCTCCTACACAGGCACAGCCCCCTCCATTATCCATGTTCCTTACCAGAGGGATACATTTGTTACACTCCATGAACCTACACTGACATGTTATCATCATCCAGACACACAGTTTACATTA
The DNA here is from genome assembly GCA_022376925.1 of Tragulus kanchil. NCBI lineage: Eukaryota > Metazoa > Chordata > Mammalia > Artiodactyla > Tragulidae > Tragulus > Tragulus kanchil. The sequence goes on from JAIOJX010000030.1 coordinate 51,772,596, forward strand.
GTGTGGGTCATATGTAAACTGTATGATTTGGACAAATGTATTATGACTTGTATCCACTGTTTTAGTATCACATTGAGTAGTTTCATTGCCTAAACATCTCTGAGCTCCATCTATTCATCCTTCTCTGCCCCCAACTCCTGGCAACCACTGGTCCTTCTACTGTCTTTATGTCTGAGAAAGGATTTATTTCTTTTTTGCTTTTGAAGGGTAATTTGACAGAGTATAGAATCCTGTGTTGGTGGCTTTTTTTTTTTTTTTGGTCCTTTCAGCACTTTAAATATTGCATTTTTTTTTTTCTGGAATGATTTTGGAGAAGAAATTGGTTGTAATTTTTAGCTTTGCTTCTCTATAGGTAAGGGTTTTTTTTTTTTTCTGGCTTCTTTCAGCATTTTTTCTTTATCTTTGGTTTTCTGCAGTTTGAAAATGATATGCATAGGTGTAATGGTTATCTTTTTTTTTTTTTTTTTTTTGGTGGCCTTTATTCTGCTTGGTGCTCTTCAGATCCCTTGGATCTCTGGTTTGGTGTCTGACATTAATCTGGGGAAAAGTCTCAGTCATTAATTTTTTTTTTCTTCAATTTTTTCTTTCTTTCCCTTTTGGTACTGCAGTCCTTGGGGATTCTGTTCTGTTCTGTTTTTTCAGACTTTGTTCCCTTTGCTTTTTAGTCTTATGGATTTCCATTGGTGTATCCTCAAGCTTGGAGATTCTTTCCTGAGCCGTGCCTAACCTACTAATGAAGTCATCAAAGCAATCATTCTTCATTTCTGTTACAGGGTTTTTCTTATTTGTAGTATTTCATTTTGGTTCATTCTTGGGATTTCCATCTCTCTGCTTACATTGCCCATATGTTATTACATGCTGTCTGCTTTATTCATTAGACCCCTTGACATGTTTTAAATTCTCTGATAATTCTAGCATTCTTGTCACATCTGGTTCTGATGCTTGCTCTGCTTCTTCAAACGGTGCTTTTTTATTTTCCTTTTCTTTTTATTATGCCTCATAATTTTTCCTTGATAGTTGGACTTGATGTACTGGGTGAAAGAAATGGCAGTAAATACACCTTTAGTTTTGTGGTGGTGAGGTGCAAAGGGAGGGGAAGCATTCTAGAGTTCCCTGATTAGATCTCAGTCCTTTGGTGAGACCCCACCTTTGGATGGTGAACTTTGTAAGTGTGTCTGTTTCTTCTCGCTCAGGTGGGACAGGATAGCCAGAGTTGGGCTAGAGTTGAGTATTTCCCTTCTCTCTGCTCAGTAAAGCTCTGATAAACCCTGGCAAGCTAGGTTCTGGTTAGCTAGTTTCCCTTTGGTAAAAACAGCTGACTGCTCTGATGTATTTAAACATAATTCTGTTTTCCCTCCTTCTGCCAGACATACGAAGGGATTTTTCTGTGATATTCACTGAGAGAACTTGGTTGTGCTCCTGGAGGTCAGCTTCACGAATGTGTAGGGCTCCGCTAGGACTGTGTCCCTCTGGAATTGTTTTTTTTCTGGCCACTTCTATTGATCTTTCATTTATTTATTTTCATCCATTTTTGTTCTTTGGCCTGTGTGGGCCTCCCATGGCAGTGGCCTCTGTTGTCGTAGAGCACCGGCTCTGGGTGCGTGCACTCCAGGGCTCCAGATCGGTAGTTGGACACATCAGTCCAGCTGCTCCGCGACATGTGGGATCTTCCCAGGCCAGGGATCGAACTGGCGCCCCTTGCACTGCAAGGCGGTGTCCTTACCCACTGGACCACCAGGGAAGCCCTCCCTCTGAAATTTTTAACTCTCAGTCCAGTCCACATCTAGCCTCCATTAACTCATGACAGGACTGGATTTGGACCTTGTGCTGGTTCCCCTGAAGGTTTCTGCTCCAGGAAGCTGTGATTTTCAGTGGGGAAATTAAACTAGAACTGGACAGAAGCAGTGCTCAAACAAGCATTCCTGAAAGGGGTTGTATCCAGTAGAAATCAAGGGAATGCTAGGTCCGTGGTGAGCGCCTATTATTTGTCTATCCCCCACTTTCCCCGTGCTTTGGAGGCCAGCCTGCTGGTTCTGGAAGCATTGCACATCCTGCTTTCTGACCTCCTGGTTCTAGTGGAAGCCTCCAAGCCCCCTTTTGACCATGCTGCCTGATCACAGCAGATCAGGCCAGCTGGGCCCTTGATCCAAATGGACAGCTGAGGCCCTCTTCTTGATCCTGTTCCTTCTCATTTCTGCATCATTCATTAAATTCTTTTAATTGGATTTTATATTTCATCAAAGTAATATGTACATGATTGAAAAAGACAGATGCACTAGACTTTGAACAAGAGCAACACTTACCTGCTCCATCCCTACCCGTTCCAAATTCTCATTCCCCATCTGCAACCACTCTCAGCTCTTTGAGGTCTGTTCTCTATCTCCCTTTTTCTAAAGAATAAATTTCTACTGCCATTTCTTGGTTCTCCAGGCTTGGATGTTATCTCTTGTTTCTCCTGGGGAAATTGAAGATTTAGCTCTCTTGCTAAACATAAACCCACACCTCCCTGGTGCCTGTATTGCTGCTGTAGTTTCAGCACAGAATTGAGACCACTAGCTACTGATCCCATTTTCTAACGCAAATATTGTTTGCAGTTTCAGGATATGGAAGGCTATCATTTCATTTCCACTCTTATATAAGTTTCATTCCTGGAAATGAACAATTACCTTGTTGTTGTGTTTGCATAGGCTCTGGGAACCTGGGGAAGAGATTGTTGCTATGTTCTCTTGATTAATTGACACTGGCAAGCTTATGACAAGGTTTTCTTTATTCCTTGTAATAGTATTTGTTCTGAAATCAACATTGTCAGATATTAATAGGCTATTGCTTTCGTTACACTAGCATTAGCATGCTATACCTTTTTGTGCCCTTTACATTTAACTTATTTGAGTCTTTTATATTTAAAGTCGATGTCCAGTAAGCAAGACATACTTGAGCCTTGATGTTTTTCATTCAATCTAACAGTCTTGAATTTAAAGTTGTTGTTTGGACCATTTACATTTCACATGGTTATTGAAAAGATTGGGTTTAAAGTGTGGTCTTTCTGCTTGTCCTCTCTTTGCCTATTTGTTCCTTTTCCCCTTTCTTTATCTTTTCTTAGAACTATTGACTTTTAAAAATAAGCCTATAGCATTAATTTTGGTGGATTATTAGCTTTTTTCTGTTGCTGCGATATTTCAGTGATTTCCTTAGAGTTCATGATGCACATCTTTTACTAACTGCAGTCTCCCTTTAAGTAACATTTTAACACTTGTGTGATGATTGGAATTACAGAAGCATACTTCCTTTCTTCCTTTCTGTTCTTTGTGCTCTAATTGCAATACACTTCTACCTGTGTTAGAAATTCCACAATGTATTGTTGTTATTATCACCCTAACCTGGAGAAGAATATGGCAACCCACTGCAGTATTTTGCCTGGGAAACCTCATGGACAGAGGAGCCTAGCAGGCTATAGTCCATGGGGTTGCAAAAGAGTTGGACATGACATAGCAACCAAACAACCCTCATAACCTTTAAAGTTTAGTTAAAACAAACAGGTCTGTTCTCTATCTCCCTTTTCTAAAGAATAAATTTCTACTGCCATTTCTTGGTTCTCCAGGCTTGGATGTTATCTCTTGTTTCTCCTGGGAAATTGAAGATTTAGCTCTCTTGCTAAACATAAACCCACACCTCCCTGGTGCCTGTATTGCTGCTGTAGTTTCAGCACAGAATTGAGACCACTAGCTACTGATCCCATTTTCTAACGCAAATATTGTTTGCAGTTTCAGGATATGGAAGGCTATCATTTCATTTCCACTCTTATATAAGTTTCATTCCTGGAAATGAACAATTACCTTGTTGTTGTGTTTGCATAGGCTCTGGGAACCTGGGGAAGAGATTGTTGCTATGTTCTCTTGATTAATTGACACTGGCAAGCTTATGACAAGGTTTTCTTTATTCCTTGTAATAGTATTTGTTCTGAAATCAACATTGTCAGATATTAATAGGCTATTGCTTTCGTTACACTAGCATTAGCATGCTATACCTTTTTGTGCCCTTTACATTTAACTTATTTGAGTCTTTTATATTTAAAGTCGATGTCCAGTAAGCAAGACATACTTGAGCCTTGATGTTTTTCATTCAATCTAACAGTCTTGAATTTAAAGTTGTTGTTTGGACCATTTACATTTCACATGGTTATTGAAAAGATTGGGTTTAAAGTGTGGTCTTTCTGCTTGTCCTCTCTTTGCCTATTTGTTCCTTTTCCCCTTTCTTTATCTTTTCTTAGAACTATTGACTTTTAAAAATAAGCCTATAGCATTAATTTTGGTGGATTATTAGCTTTTTTCTGTTGCTGCGATATTTCAGTGATTTCCTTAGAGTTCATGATGCACATCTTTTACTAACTGCAGTCTCCCTTTAAGTAACATTTTAACACTTGTGTGATGATTGGAATTACAGAAGCATACTTCCTTTCTTCCTTTCTGTTCTTTGTGCTCTAATTGCAATACACTTCTACCTGTGTTAGAAATTCCACAATGTATTGTTGTTATTATCACCCTAACCTGGAGAAGAATATGGCAACCCACTGCAGTATTTTGCCTGGGAAACCTCATGGACAGAGGAGCCTAGCAGGCTATAGTCCATGGGGTTGCAAAAGAGTTGGACATGACATAGCAACCAAACAACCCCAAATCATCAATTGTCCTTTAAAAAGTTTTAGTTAATTTTTAAAAAATCATTATAATTTCTCCTGTATTCTTGGCTTCAAAACCTACTAAGCTGAAGTCTAGGCATGAAAGGAGTTGAGGAATTCACCAAAAGCTCTGTTCCAGGAGACTGGAAGGCAAGAGAGGTACAGAATATGCCACCAGCCTTTCTAGGGAGCATGTCAAGAAGGAGGACCCTGTGGATTGAGGATGAAATGTTCACACACCATTAGTGGGTTAATAACGTGCTACAACTCAGCTCCATAAGCCTTGCGTCCCATCCATAAAGTATTGCCTCTACTAGCAACACCATGAAAATTGAACATTTGGTTGTGGGGGTGTAGGAGGATGAAAAAACTAATTATAGTGTTCTCTGGGGGAGCCTGGAGCACTGGAGTCATGGTTACAATTCTAGTCTATGTGGGATTTACTTGAGTTATTTAAAACATTTTTTACACTTGATATGACAATAGATTTACATAATGAACATTTGTCATGGATTTCAAGTCACAGTTTTTATAGGTTTCCATCTTTTCTTGAAAGAAGACAGATTTTCGGAGTTTTTTGAATCTCATAACAATGTGGGCTGGCCCACATGGACAACTGATATGTTGTGAGCAATGGAGCTCATTTATGTATCACTGTTTGGAAGCTCTGAAATAACACCAGGGGCTAATCTTTAACAATTGGAGTTATCATGCTGTTCATTTGCTTTCAATTTTGTCTTTAACATTTATAATAGTCCAAAAGATGCAAAAAAAAATTTGGAAAAGCTCAAAATTATGTATTGTTGTTATTTTTAATGTGTGATGATTGGAATTACAGAAGCATACTTCCTTTCTTCCTTTCTGTTCTTTGTGCTCTAATTGCAATACACTTCTACCTGTGTTAGAAATTCCACAATGTATTGTTGTTATTATCACCCTAACCTGGAGAAGAATATGGCAACCCACTGCAGTATTTTGCCTGGGAAACCTCATGGACAGAGGAGCCTAGCAGGCTATAGTCCATGGGGTTGCAAAAGAGTTGGACATGACATAGCAACCAAACAACCCCAAATCATCAATTGTCCTTTAAAAAGTTTTAGTTAATTTTTAAAAAATCATTATAATTTCTCCTGTATTCTTGGCTTCAAAACCTACTAAGCTGAAGTCTAGGCATGAAAGGAGTTGAGGAATTCACCAAAAGCTCTGTTCCAGGAGACTGGAAGGCAAGAGAGGTACAGAATATGCCACCAGCCTTTCTAGGGAGCATGTCAAGAAGGAGGACCCTGTGGATTGAGGATGAAATGTTCACACACCATTAGTGGGTTAATAACGTGCTACAACTCAGCTCCATAAGCCTTGCGTCCCATCCATAAAGTATTGCCTCTACTAGCAACACCATGAAAATTGAACATTTGGTTGTGGGGGTGTAGGAGGATGAAAAAACTAATTATAGTGTTCTCTGGGGGAGCCTGGAGCACTGGAGTCATGGTTACAATTCTAGTCTATGTGGGATTTACTTGAGTTATTTAAAACATTTTTTACACTTGATATGACAATAGATTTACATAATGAACATTTGTCATGGATTTCAAGTCACAGTTTTTATAGGTTTCCATCTTTTCTTGAAAGAAGACAGATTTTCGGAGTTTTTTGAATCTCATAACAATGTGGGCTGGCCCACATGGACAACTGATATGTTGTGAGCAATGGAGCTCATTTATGTATCACTGTTTGGAAGCTCTGAAATAACACCAGGGGCTAATCTTTAACAATTGGAGTTATCATGCTGTTCATTTGCTTTCAATTTTGTCTTTAACATTTATAATAGTCCAAAAGATGCAGAGGAAGAAATAGGTTAAAAGATTTGAGTTTAAACCAAAGTCTTGCTACTTAAGATGAATTTATTGTTTCTTTGTCTAAAAGGTATAGCAACTGCCTGGTTTGGTCACTTCTTTGAGTTATATTTTTATGGACTCCTGTAGGTATGAAATTAAATTTGTTTTTCTACTGTTGATCTGTCTTATGTGAATTTAATTATTAGACCAGCCAAAGAACTTAGGAGGGAAGAAGAGAAAGTTTTCCTCCTCTATAGGATCATATGTTTGCATACTGACCTATGCACACAGACATCTCTCTCTCTCTCTATATGTGTAACATTTGTCCATATATATCAATATCCATTTGTCTGGAGGTATATTTACATACTAGGTTAAACATGAGTTCTTAATGATGTCTCCAGATTTCATCCAGTACCACATGGTAGGCAACTTGTGGATCGTTTACTGCCATTTATTATGTTATTAAAAACTAGAAATTGCACTTTCTTTCTTTTAAAACGATTGACTTAGAGTATTTAGTCTATTTTTAACCCAAGGGAGTAAGCACTTTCTTTCTTTATTTCTTTTTTTAACTTTCTGTAATTTTCTAAGGTGGCAGAAACTCCTTACCCTATCAGTCTTATGGCTGTGCTCTGGGTGAATTTGTTGTATCCTTCATTAAAAACAGAACATTGGAAGAAATCCCTCATTTCTGCAAGAACTCAGGCTCCTTCAGTTATATTCTAATCTTCTATGTTTATTTAAAATAATGTATGTTATTTACCTTAAAGGGTGGCCAAGCCATTCTTCTTAGGCACCTATTGTCCTATCTTAATTAAGTGATCAAATCTCCTCTTATTTTTTTTGTCTCATGGAAATTAAACCCTAAATGCAGGAAAATGATATATTTTAGATTAAGAAAACACTTAAAATTATCCTGTGATAGCCCATGGAACTATCATAAAACCATAAATGTTTGTTCTTTTATGTATAAAATGAGCTATGGTAGAAGTAATGAGGTTTTGTTGTATACTCCATGTTTCTTAATTAGTTCAACATTCATTAAAAGCTATAGGAAAAGATATGCCGAGCTATCCTAAGTTTTTAGGGAAAACATCATAGTCTAACTGTATATTAGAGATGGTGCACTTTATAGACCAACTCTGGAGATAAGTCAATGCCCTCACTTTCATTGAATGTTCTTTTTTTTAATTTTGAAAAGTATTTATTTATTTATTTGGCTGTGCTGAGTCTTAGTGGCAGTATGTGGGCTCTAGCTTTCCTGACCAGAGATTGAACCCAAGCCCCCCACATTGGGAGCCTGGAGTCTTAGCCCCTGGACCACCAGAGAAGTTGCTGTGGGATGTTCTTAACTGTGGAAGAGAAGTGATTAAATCCATGTGCAGTAATTATGTACTGTGCCCCCTCCATTTTCTACTGTTGGTAGCTGTAATAAAATATCCAGAGCCCTGACACCAACAGTTGGTTTCTGCTTTTTTTGTGATTGTCTGAAAGTTCCCCTCTAAGTTACAGGCTGAGAAAATAGGTCTTCAGAAAGAAGGTTAATTTTAAAATCAGATATAGAAAGGACAGCACTAGATACTGTTAACTGCTTCGATTTAAAAAATTCTGTCAGGACTTTGGAGTTAAGGTGATGTTGCTTAGATAATTTTCAGATCGCAACTCATTAGCAACAAACACAGACAAAACAAACGGAAAACACAAAACCCTCCTTAAAGCCTAACAACACAATTGAACATGGGTACAGGACCTGAATAGATATTTTCCCGAAGAAGTTATACAAAGGACCAAAAGTATATGAAAAGATGTTCAATATTATTAATCCTCAGAAATGCAAATCAAAACCACAAGGTGGGACTTCCTGGTAGCCCTGTGGTTTATTTAAAATAATGTATGTTATTTACCTTAAAGGGTGGCCAAGCCATGGAACTATCATAAGATAACCTCTTATTTTTTGTCTCATGGAAATTAAACCCTAAATGCAGGAAAATGATATATTTTAGATTAAGAAAACACTTAAAATTATCCTGTGATAGCCCATGGAACTATCATAAAACCATAAATGTTTGTTCTTTTATGTATAAAATGAGCTATGGTAGAAGTAATGAGGTTTTGTTGTATACTCCATGTTTCTTAATTAGTTCAACATTCATTAAAAGCTATAGGAAAAGATATGCCGAGCTATCCTAAGTTTTTAGGGAAAACATCATAGTCTAACTGTATATTAGAGATGGTGCACTTTATAGACCAACTCTGGAGATAAGTCAATGCCCTCACTTTCATTGAATGTTCTTTTTTTTAATTTTGAAAAGTATTTATTTATTTATTTGGCTGTGCTGAGTCTTAGTGGCAGTATGTGGGCTCTAGCTTTCCTGACCAGAGATTGAACCCAAGCCCCCCACATTGGGAGCCTGGAGTCTTAGCCCCTGGACCACCAGAGAAGTTGCTGTGGGATGTTCTTAACTGTGGAAGAGAAGTGATTAAATCCATGTGCAGTAATTATGTACTGTGCCCCCTCCATTTTCTACTGTTGGTAGCTGTAATAAAATATCCAGAGCCCTGACACCAACAGTTGGTTTCTGCTTTTTTTGTGATTGTCTGAAAGTTCCCCTCTAAGTTACAGGCTGAGAAAATAGGTCTTCAGAAAGAAGGTTAATTTTAAAATCAGATATAGAAAGGACAGCACTAGATACTGTTAACTGCTTCGATTTAAAAAATTCTGTCAGGACTTTGGAGTTAAGGTGATGTTGCTTAGATAATTTTCAGATCGCAACTCATTAGCAACAAACACAGACAAAACAAACGGAAAACACAAAACCCTCCTTAAAGCCTAACAACACAATTGAACATGGGTACAGGACCTGAATAGATATTTTCCCGAAGAAGTTATACAAAGGACCAAAAGTATATGAAAAGATGTTCAATATTATTAATCCTCAGGGAAATGCAAATCAAAACCACAAGGTGGGACTTCCCTGGTAGCCCTGTGGTTAAGACTTTGCACTCCCAAAGCAGGGGGGGCTACATTTGATGTTTCAGGAGGACTACAGTTTCCTGGTCAGGAAACTAGATCCCACATTACACAATTAAAGATCCCATCCACTGCAATGAAGATCATAGATCCTGCATGCTGCAACTAAGACCTGGCACAAACAAACAGCTAAATAAATATTAAAATACGAAACAAATAACCACAATGAGATGTCACTTCACACTTGTTAGAATGGCGGTTACCAAAAAGACAAGAGACAATGTGTTGGTGAGGATGTGGAAAGGGAATCTCGTGCTCTGTTGGTAGAAGTGTGAGTTGGTACAGCCACCGGGGAAAACAGCACAAAGATTTCTCAAAAGGTGAAAAATAGAACTACCATACAATCCAATAGTCCTACTTCTGGGTATTTATCAAAAAGAATTGAAATCAGGAACTTGAAGAGATATTAGAACTCTCATGTTTATTGTAGTGCTATCCATAATAAGCCAAGATGTGGAAACAATCTCAATGATCATCAACAGATGAATGGATAATCAAAATGTGGTCCATGCATATACAGGAATACTGTTCAGCCTTTAAAAAGAAGGAAAACCTGCCATATGTGAAAACATGGATGACCTTGAGGATATTATGTTAAATGAAATAAACCAGTCACAGAAGGCCAATTAGTTCTGATTTCCATTTATATGAGGTATCTAAACAGTCAAACTCATAGAAGCAGGGAATAGAATGGTGGTTGCCAGGGGCTGGAGGAAGAGGTTGGAGGGGTTGCTAACCAACGGGTATGAAGTTTCAGTTATGAAAGATGAAGACATTCTAGAGATCTACTGTACAACTCTGTGTCTATGGATAAAAATATTGTGTTGTGCACTTAAAAATCTGATAAGAGGGTAGACCTCATGTTATGTCTTTGCCATAAGAAAATAAAATTTTAAAATTTTGTGTTAGATATTTTTTCTACAATTAAAAAAATTAGTGCCAATTAATTTTTCTAGCAGGCTAGAACTGGTTCTTGAAAATAGAATGCTAACCCAAGATCCCATGGAGCAAGAATTAATTAGGTGGGAATGAATGAGCTGATGAGAGAAATGTAACTGTGATTATTCTTTTGGAATATTGTTGAAACTGTATTTAATGATCTGTTTTTCTGACATGTATAAGGGTAAGCCCACTTACTTATTTATTTTTTTGCTTATTTCTAACCCTCAATTTTTATATACCATACTTTGGCAAACTGAAAGGAAGCTTTTTAAAAAAAGAATCTTGTTCTGCTTCAATAATTAGTGATACACCCTGTCTTTAAAACTTGCATTATACTGTCATATTTCTTCACTGAAGTTAGAGAGACGTCATGATAGAGCTTGTCAAGTGTCTTGCCTGCATCCAGGTACCTCTGTTTTTAGATTTTATATCCTGGATTTCCTTCTCCTTCACCACATGGTCTTTGGGACCTGTGGGTGTTGAGTTATCAGTGCTTCTTTGTCTCGGGGTGCATGGGGACCTTAGGCTTATTTGGGGTTTCCAAATGAAAAATCCGGGGCTCTTTTATGTAGTGCTATCCATAATAAGCCAAGATGTGGAAACAATCTCAATGATCATCAACAGATGAATGGATAATCAAAATGTGGTCCATGCATATACAGGAATACTGTTCAGCCTTTAAAAAGAAGGAAAACCTGCCATATGTGAAAACATGGATGACCTTGAGGATATTATGTTAAATGAAATAAACCAGTCACAGAAGGCCAATTAGTTCTGATTTCCATTTATATGAGGTATCTAAACAGTCAAACTCATAGAAGCAGGGAATAGAATGGTGGTTGCCAGGGGCTGGAGGAAGAGGTTGGAGGGGTTGCTAACCAACGGGTATGAAGTTTCAGTTATGAAAGATGAAGACATTCTAGAGATCTACTGTACAACTCTGTGTCTATGGATAAAAATATTGTGTTGTGCACTTAAAAATCTGATAAGAGGGTAGACCTCATGTTATGTCTTTGCCATAAGAAAATAAAATTTTAAAATTTTGTGTTAGATATTTTTTCTACAATTAAAAAAATTAGTGCCAATTAATTTTTCTAGCAGGCTAGAACTGGTTCTTGAAAATAGAATGCTAACCCAAGATCCCATGGAGCAAGAATTAATTAGGTGGGAATGAATGAGCTGATGAGAGAAATGTAACTGTGATTATTCTTTTGGAATATTGTTGAAACTGTATTTAATGATCTGTTTTTCTGACATGTATAAGGGTAAGCCCACTTACTTATTTATTTTTTTGCTTATTTCTAACCCTCAATTTTTATATACCATACTTTGGCAAACTGAAAGGAAGCTTTTTAAAAATAGAATCTTGTTCTGCTTCAATAATTAGTGATACACCCTGTCTTTAAAACTTGCATTATACTGTCATATTTCTTCACTGAAGTTAGAGAGACGTCATGATAGAGCTTGTCAAGTGTCTTGCCTGCATCCAGGTACCTCTGTTTTTTAGATTTTATATCCTGGATTTCCTTCTCCTTCACCACATGGTCTTTGGGACCTGTGGGTGTTGAGTTATCAGTGCTTCTTTGTCTCGATGCATGGGGACCTTAGCTTATGTTCCATACCCTTCACCCTTAACTGGGACCAGCATAGAGTTCCAGGGTCTGTAGTTTTTTGAGGGTATCCAATAGTAACTCTGAAACCAGCAGCATTTCTGATCACCACTAAAAAGGAAGCCTGGTACCAGTTCCAGTGTGAGTGTTTCCCCACACCACCAAGAAATTCTCCACACCACCAGCTGGGTGTCCTACAGTTACTGAATTCTGACACTATCTACCTGGAAACAGTATCAGATCCCATGGGTTAAAGGTCTAATCCTACAAGACTTCCTCCACCTGCAAATGCAGACTCCAATGTCACTGTGTTTCAGAGAAACCTGTTGTAGATTGGAGGTTCTGATGACTCTGTCCCTGTTTGACTACTTTGCTGAAGTGGCTCACAGAATTTAGGAAACACTTACGTTTACCAGTTTATTAAAGATACACTAAATCATACATAAAGTATAAAGGTTATAAAGTAACCGCCAAATGGAAGAGATGCACAAGGCAAGGTATGTGGAAGGCCATAGAGCTTTCACACTGTCTCCATGTGCACCCCTCTCCCCAAATTGCCTCCTGTTCATCAACCTGGAAGCTCTCTGGTCTCTGTCCTTTTCCTGTTTTTCTGGAGGTTTCATTACATAGGCATGGTTGATTAAACCACTGATTGGGGGAGGTGAGTGATTCCATCTTTATTAAAAATGAAAACCTAGGTAATCACCTAAAATTCTGAGAGTAAACAGAATACTGAAGTTCACAGCAAGGAAAAAAAAATCTTGACTTCTAATTTCAACTTGTGACCAGCATTAGGTTGTGCGGGGACCTTCCGCAGAAAGGGAAGGCAGCGGGATTGCCCCCGGCTGAACCAGGAGATCTCGGAGGAAGGCAAATCTTGAACTGCCCGCCCCGCAGCCCCCTGGCTGAGGCAGGGGACAATCAGACGCAACAGGGGTTCCATCGAAGTAGTTCCGCTTTATTAATAAAGATCCACAGCTTTTATAGGCAAGTGAAGGGGGTTTTGCACGGGACTTCCTATAGATTACACCAATCAAGCTAAAGGCCAAGCAATCATTCACGAGCGCGGAAACCAAGGGAACCAATCAGAAATTTTGACCATCAATTAACAATTTAGATCACCCCCTGCCTCTTCCTGTAGGCGCCATCTTAGCTGCAAACATGTGCTTAAGCTTCTTTAAACAATGCACTTAAGCTTCCCTTCATTTCCATGTCCCTTCCTGTAGGCGCCATCTTAGCTGCAAACTGAAACAATGTGCTTAAGCTTCTTTTCACTCCCACACCCCTTCCTGTAGGCGCCATCTTAGCTCCAAACTGCAAACATGTGCTTAAGCTTCTTTATGCTTAAAACGGTCCTCTTACAATTCAGAGCCCCACAAGGTTGGTACAAAAAGAACTGGTTTTGGATTGTGAATTTTAAATCATTTTAACTAGGCTCAAGCACATCTTTATTAATTAAAATAAACCAGCACATATTTGTCACCGAGAAATAAGCTTGTTCCTTTCTGTAGTGTAAAAATCCGTATTTTGGGATTTGACAAACACTTGGAAAGCAGTTTCTGCCTCCTGCTGGTTGTGGAAGCATTTTCCCTGCAGAAAGTTGTTGAGTTTCTTGAAGAAGTCCACACTTATGTGGGCTTTGAGTCCAGCAACATCACCACGTTTTCACTGAGAAAATCCAGAAAGATCTGTCACGGTCCTGGAGACTTGCCCTGAAATCAGTATTAAAGGAAATCTTTCAAGCAAAACAGAATGATACAATGTCAGAAACGTGGAGCTACAGAGAAGAAATAAATGAAGATAAAATGTTTTAGTTTTTTAATTCTTAATTGACTCAAAATAACTTTGTTTAAATCTATAATGTTTTTGAGTATTTTTCAACTGATTTGAAAAATTATAAAAGGTTGTACGCTAGTGTCTATAGCAGCTTTATTCATAATCACCCCAAACTGGAAGCAATCAAGATGTCCTTCGATAGAGAATCCATAAACTGGCAGTTTATCTGGTGGGATAGTGTTCAATGATGAAAGGAATGAGTTACCAAGCTGATTCTGGGGCTGGACAGGGAATATGCAGGGTGATCCTAGGACACCTGGTAGTGCCAGAACAGGAATAAATATGATGAAAAAATATGATGATGCCACAGGTACCTGGGAGCCTCTCATAATGGCCAAAGCTGGGGCTGTGATAGCAACAAAATTAATATGATCCTATTCAATTACGACCCAAAGAATAAAATAAATCCACTAGTGGTTTATAATAAATGACTAAATAAATAATAAATGGGGATAAACATGAAATCTCTCATGTAGAAAAATTTAAATAATTTTGGAGATGCTTTGCCTTCTGGGACATGGAACATAGCTCCCCAATCTTTTTCTTAATTTTTATTTTATTTATTTAAAAAATTTTTTCCTCCCGTCTTTCATTGTGGGCTCTGCATAGTAGTGACTTCCTTTCAGAGATCCCAGTACGGAAATGGGAAGAGATTAACTTTACAGTGGAGATACCTTGAAGACATGACTTCAGCCAGGTGACCAAAGTGAGCCCCATAAATCATGTTGGTACTACACATCCTTGATACGATGTGATGAGAAGAGAAATCTTTTCCTGTAGTAGAATCTTACTGTGTAATCTTATTCCTCTTAAAACCTATAGCCCCAGTGTAATCATGGCAAAACATTAGATAAACCTCAGTTTAGGTACAAGATACCTGACCAATAAGTCTTAGAACTGTAAATGTAATCCAAAACCAAGAAGCAGTTCTAGAAACTATAGCTAAGAGGAGTTTGAGGACACATGACAACTAATATAGAGAATTCCAGGTGGGACCTGGGACAGAGAAAGAACTGTGGCTGAAAAATAAGGCAGTCCAAATAAAGTGTGAACATCCATCAGTGAGCAATAATGTGTCAATATTACTTTGGAGATGAAACATGCTAAGATGTGGGTTTCCCAGGTGGCAGAGTGCTAAGGAGCCCACTTGTCAATGCAGGAGACACAGGAGACGCAGGTTCGATCCCTGGATTGGGAAGATCCCTTGGAGGAGGAAGAATACTGGAATGGCAACCCATTCCAGTATCCTTGCCTGGGAAATCCCTTGGACAGAGGACAGAGCAACTGAGCACACAAAGGTGTGGACTTAACAGTACACGTTTTATATAAGATAATGCATGCTATGATAATAGAAATAGTGGAAAGGGTGATCCTAGGACACCTGGTAGTGCCAGAACAGGAATAAATATGATGAAAAAATATGATGATGCCACAGGTACCTGGGAGCCTCTCATAATGGCCAAAGCTGGGGCTGTGATAGCAACAAAATTAATATGATCCTATTCAATTACGACCCAAAGAATAAAATAAATCCACTAGTGGTTTATAATAAATGACTAAATAAATAATAAATGGGGATAAACATGAAATCTCTCATGTAGAAAAATTTAAATAATTTTGGAGATGCTTTGCCTTCTGGGACATGGAACATAGCTCCCCAATCTTTTTCTTAATTTTTATTTTATTTATTTAAAAAATTTTTTCCTCCCGTCTTTCATTGTGGGCTCTGCATAGTAGTGACTTCCTTTCAGAGATCCCAGTACGGAAATGGGAAGAGATTAACTTTACAGTGGAGATACCTTGAAGACATGACTTCAGCCAGGTGACCAAAGTGAGCCCCATAAATCATGTTGGTACTACACATCCTTGATACGATGTGATGAGAAGAGAAATCTTTTCCTGTAGTAGAATCTTACTGTGTAATCTTATTCCTCTTAAAACCTATAGCCCCAGTGTAATCATGGCAAAACATTAGATAAACCTCAGTTTAGGTACAAGATACCTGACCAATAAGTCTTAGAACTGTAAATGTAATCCAAAACCAAGAAGCAGTTCTAGAAACTATAGCTAAGAGGAGTTTGAGGACACATGACAACTAATATAGAGAATTCCAGGTGGGACCTGGGACAGAGAAAGAACTGTGGCTGAAAAATAAGGCAGTCCAAATAAAGTGTGAACATCCATCAGTGAGCAATAATGTGTCAATATTACTTTGGAGATGAAACATGCTAAGATGTGGGTTTCCCAGGTGGCAGAGTGCTAAGGAGCCCACTTGTCAATGCAGGAGACACAGGAGACGCAGGTTCGATCCCTGGATTGGGAAGATCCCTTGGAGGAGGAAGAATACTGGAATGGCAACCCATTCCAGTATCCTTGCCTGGGAAATCCCTTGGACAGAGGACAGAGCAACTGAGCACACAAAGGTGTGGACTTAACAGTACACGTTTTATATAAGATAATGCATGCTATGATAATAGAAATAGTGGAAATGGGTGCAAGTTATATGAGAATTCTTAGCACCATTTCCACAACGTTTTGTACATTTAACACTAGTCTAGAGTAAAAGTTTATTTAAAAATTTTTTCCTTTAGTAATAAATGTCTCAATAAATATAAAGCACAAAGATCATTAGATTAATCTAATCATTCATGCTGGTTATGTAATGTTACTATTCCATGTCTCACTTAATAGAATTTTTAATACTTATTTAGGAAATAAAAATTCCATTAAAGATTTGCTCTTTTAGCTTGCTATTTTTACTTAGCAAATTGAAATCAAATTGTTTTTTGCAAACTCCAAAAGACAGTGATTTCCTGATTATTGAGGAATTCGTCCAATAAATATTTTATAAATGAAAATGATGTGTCCCTCCGGATTATTTTTATTGTTGGGAATTAAGGTAGTAGCAATTTTAAAAGGTCTAAAAGGGACTCAAATTAATCAGAGCTTTCTCTTGGTGAATATTTATAGTCTTATATTTGTACTGTGTATGTATGTTCTCCCAGTTAAAAACTCAGGGCATTTTAGTAGAATTTAACATCTGGATAAAAGCGTATTTATTGTGATCCCTTGGGGAATGTTAATATTATACTACTTAATAACTTTGGGTACCATCTCTTTAAGGTATTTTGTGTTCACAATAGGAAAAAGCACAAATAGTGATTTAGTCAAATGGTTTTTAGTTCTTTCAGTTTCCTAAGTTATTAAGTAATTCTAGATTTACTCTATTCTATTTGATAAATCAATGGAAGTGTTTTAAACTCAAGGGGTTTCTCTTATTTTATGAATGAGTTAACATTTTGTGTAAAAAGATGGAAAAGTCAGAACAGGGAAGCAAATTGATGTTTTAAAATATTAATTTCATGCATAAATTTTTTCTCATTTAAATACCAAATCAGTGACAATTTTTTTGCTTCTTAATTAGAAAATTAAAACTCGAAAGCTTAGCACTTCAAAATGAATGCTTGCTGTGCTGAACTGTGACAAGGTATCAGCAGTCTCTTTTTAAAAACAGCTGTTGTCTTTCTCCCAGTCATTTCTCACTCTAGTAAGATTTCTTAAAATACACTGAGGTTCTCGAATTCATGGAAAGAAGTGCTGCTGTACTGTCTTTTTTTTTTTTTTTTTAAACCAAACCATAGATTCTGTTATCATCATATTTTTGTCTTTTCTAGGTTTTCGGTCTTTTTAAATCCTCAGTTCCTTTCTGAGTTTCTTTTCTTTCTACCTCAGGGTGAGGGGATTTTCATCACAAGCTGTTCACTTGCTGATGCCTCATGGAAGGTTGCTTGTTGGTTTTTTTTTTTTTTTTTTTTGATGCATTTAAGAAGAGAATCTTCAGTAACTGGTTATCTAGCCACTCTAGTTTCATGAGATGACATGTCCCCAAATGAAAATGGGCTGACTTTGATTTTCTTTACGTATATTGAGATATTTAAGGTAATGCTCACTGAGTACTTGATATGTGGTTGCCTTGTTCTAGGTGTTCTTCCTAATTTAATTCATTTTCTCCTCACAAAAAACCCCGAGTTAGACACTGTTTCTCTCCCAGTCAAATTAAACATCAAGGGATCTTGAAAGCAGTGTGGGGAAAACAATGCATTATCTACAGTAGAACCACTATTCAAATGAGAGTAGCTTTCTCATTAGAAATCAAGGCCACGAGGATGGTCCACACTTTTAAAGCACTAGGAGAGGAATTGTCAACACAGAAGTCTACAGCCATCAAACAAATTCTCTAGGAATGAGGATGAAATAGAATCTTTTGCAGAAGAAGGAAAACTCAGAGAATTCATTGACAGCAGATCTTCTCCAAGAGAATTATTAGAAGAAATTCTCAAATGGATGAGATTATGTCAGAACGACTTAGTACCTCAGGAATGAGGGAGTGCAACAGAAATGCTCAATATTTAGGTAAGTGTAACAGATTATTTTTCACTTTTGGAGCCTTAAAGAATACAGTTGAATGTTGAGAGCAAAAAGAAAAATTTTTTTCATGCATAAATTTTTTCTCATTTAAATACCAAATCAGTGACAATTTTTTTGCTTCTTAATTAGAAAATTAAAACTCGAAAGCTTAGCACTTCAAAATGAATGCTTGCTGTGCTGAACTGTGACAAGGTATCAGCAGTCTCTTTTTAAAAACAGCTGTTGTCTTTCTCCCAGTCATTTCTCACTCTAGTAAGATTTCTTAAAATACACTGAGGTTCTCGAATTCATGGAAAGAAGTGCTGCTGTACTGTCTTTTTTTTTTTTTTTTTTAAACCAAACCATAGATTCTGTTATCATCATATTTTTGTCTTTTCTAGGTTTTCGGTCTTTTTAAATCCTCAGTTCCTTTCTGAGTTTCTTTTCTTTCTACCTCAGGGTGAGGGGATTTTCATCACAAGCTGTTCACTTGCTGATGCCTCATGGAAGGTTGCTTGTTGGTTTTTTTTTTTTTTTTTTTTTTGATGCATTTAAGAAGAGAATCTTCAGTAACTGGTTATCTAGCCACTCTAGTTTCATGAGATGACATGTCCCCAAATGAAAATGGGCTGACTTTGATTTTCTTTACGTATATTGAGATATTTAAGGTAATGCTCACTGAGTACTTGATATGTGGTTGCCTTGTTCTAGGTGTTCTTCCTAATTTAATTCATTTTCTCCTCACAAAAACCCTGAGTTAGACACTGTTTCTCTCCCAGTCAAATTAAACATCAAGGGATCTTGAAAGCAGTGTGGGGAAAACAATGCATTATCTACAGTAGAACCACTATTCAAATGAGAGTAGCTTTCTCATTAGAAATCAAGGCCACGAGGATGGTCCACACTTTTAAAGCACTAGGAGAGGAATTGTCAACACAGAAGTCTACAGCCATCAAACAAATTCTCTAGGAATGAGGATGAAATAGAATCTTTTGCAGAAGAAGGAAAACTCAGAGAATTCATTGACAGCAGATCTTCTCCAAGAGAATTATTAGAAGAAATTCTCAAATGGATGAGATTATGTCAGAACGACTTAGTACCTCAGGAATGAGGGAGTGCAACAGAAATGCTCAATATTTAGGTAAGTGTAACAGATTATTTTTCACTTTTGGAGCCTTAAAGAATACAGTTGAATGTTGAGAGCAAAAAGAAAAAATACCCCATTGTCTGACAGTGTTTTCAACTTATGTAAACATAATTAAAAGATAAATACAGCATAAAAGGTAGATGGTAAAGGGAACCATCTCATGATAAGTTTATACTTGAATTAGAGGATATTGATACCAAACAGAACAATCACTGAAAATATTATACAGATACAGTGAAAACCCACAATAGGTGAATCAAAATGGATATACCCAATGTTTAGCAACTCAAAACTAGACAGGAAGGAGAAACAGAAACAAAAGTCAGAAGGAACAAACATTCATGTTGATACATGACCCAAATCATCACAATATTGTAAAGTAATTATCCTCCAATTAAAATAAATAAATTAACTAAGAAAGAAGGAACAAACAGAAAACAAATATTAGAATCATAGACCTATCAAAATGGATTACATTAAATGTAAATGATCTAGACATACCAATTAAAAGAATGAAATAGTCTGAATGGATTAAAAAAATGGAACTCAGTTATGTGCTGTCCACAGAATCTCATTTTAAACATAATCACGTAGGCAAATTAAAATTAAAAGGATGGAACAAAAGGAATTTAATGTCGTTCTCAGCCTATGATGGTTCAAAAAAATATATAGAAGATGCAATCAGTTTGACAAGATATTATGAGTTAAGTCACATTCAGATTGTATAACTCAGATTCTTTTCAAAATTATTTATTTATTTATTTTTGGCTATTCTGGGTTTTCACTGCTGCCATAGGCTCTTCTCTAGTTGCAGGGAGTGGGGGCTACTCTCTAGTAGAGGTAAGCAGTTTTCTTGTTGTGGTGACTTTTTTGTTGTTGTGGAACTCAGGCTCTAGGGCTCATGGGCTTCAGTAGTTGCAGCGCATGGGCTCAATAGTTGCAGCTCTGAGGCTCTAGAGCAGAGTTTCAGTAGTTGTGGCTCATGGGCTTAGTTGCTCTGCAGCATGTGGGATCTTCCCAGATCAGGGATTGAACTCGTGTCTCCTGCATTGGCAGGCGAACTCTTTGCCACTGAGCTATCAGGGAAGCCCCTATAACTCAGTGTAACAGATTATTTTTCACTTTTGGAGCCTTAAAGAATACAGTTGAATGTTGAGAGCAAAAAGAAAAAATACCCCATTGTCTGACAGTGTTTTCAACTTATGTAAACATAATTAAAAGATAAATACAGCATAAAAGGTAGATGGTAAAGGGAACCATCTCATGATAAGTTTATACTTGAATTAGAGGATATTGATACCAAACAGAACAATCACTGAAAATATTATACAGATACAGTGAAAACCCACAATAGGTGAATCAAAATGGATATACCCAATGTTTAGCAACTCAAAACTAGACAGGAAGGAGAAACAGAAACAAAAGTCAGAAGGAACAAACATTCATGTTGATACATGACCCAAATCATCACAATATTGTAAAGTAATTATCCTCCAATTAAAATAAATAAATTAACTAAGAAAGAAGGAACAAACAGAAAACAAATATTAGAATCATAGACCTATCAAAATGGATTACATTAAATTTAAATGATCTAGACATACCAATTAAAAGAATGAAATAGTCTGAATGGATTAAAAAAATGGAACTCAGTTATGTGCTGTCCACAGAATCTCATTTTAAACATAATCACGTAGGCAAATTAAAATTAAAAGGATGGAACAAAAGGAATTTAATGTCGTTCTCAGCCTATGATGGTTCAAAAAAATATATAGAAGATGCAATCAGTTTGACAAGATATTATGAGTTAAGTCACATTCAGATTGTATAACTCAGATTCTTTTCAAAATTATTTATTTATTTATTTTTGGCTATTCTGGGTTTTCACTGCTGCCATAGGCTCTTCTCTAGTTGCAGGGAGTGGGGGCTACTCTCTAGTAGAGGTAAGCAGTTTTCTTGTTGTGGTGACTTTTTTGTTGTTGTGGAACTCAGGCTCTAGGGCTCATGGGCTTCAGTAGTTGCAGCGCATGGGCTCAATAGTTGCAGCTCTGAGGCTCTAGAGCAGAGTTTCAGTAGTTGTGGCTCATGGGCTTAGTTGCTCTGCAGCATGTGGGATCTTCCCAGATCAGGGATTGAACTCGTGTCTCCTGCATTGGCAGGCGAACTCTTTGCCACTGAGCTATCAGGGAAGCCCCTATAACTCATATTTGATTTGTATAAATCCAAATCAAAGATTTTACCTCTCACAAAATATATCTTTTACTCAAACACTCACGTAACATTAACAGAAATTGACCAATCTGATGTGCAAAGTGTATACACACACAAGGGTGCACACACACATATTCAGACCACAGTATCCTGGACTCTTAAGTCATATGTAGACCTTGAAAGGTGTTTAGATCAAGAACAAAGCTTGATTTTCCAAACAGTGAATAAGATTAGAGCTGTGTTCCTTATGGGTTTTCCTTTTTACCATATCCGAGAGGATGAGGGCACCTTCGTTCTGTCCTCACTGCTTCTGACACCTTCCTGTAGGCTGGTGGGGAGTCATTTCAACCATTCAGATGCGGGCTTGGTGGGGGCAGAGGACCCGTCAGGAGGGACCTGAACTCCTGACGATCTTCATCCCAGGCTTGTGAGGGGAGTGAGAGGCACAGACATCCTACGCTGAAGCTATGTAACAGTGCTGAAGCAACTGTTATGTTGGTCTCGAAGAAGCAGGTGCAGAACTTGTGCCTGAAATTGAGTCAGCTTCAAGAAAGTCTGTAATACACGGCACTGGCTTAGTAGTTAGATGTGATGTGGGAGACCTGGGTGGTGAAAAAAGTTGGACAGAGAAATCAAATCCTGCATGATCCTGTTCTTATGTAGAATCTGCAAACATTGAATTCATAGAAACAGAGAGTAGACTGGTGGTGACCTGGGGCTTGGAAGTGGTGGAAATGGGGAGATGTGGATCAAAGGCTACGAGACAAATAAAATGAGTAACTTTTGGGGAGCTAATGTACAACAGGGTGCCTCTTGCTAAGGATGCATAAGACACATGTGAACGTTGCTAAGAGGGTAGGTCTTTTTAAAAAAATTTTATTTATTATTATTTTTAACATTTATTTATTTATCTTTTGGGAGGTGGGGTGGGGAGGGAGGGGGACGGTGGGCCACTTCTATTGGTCTTTCATTTATCTATTTTCATCCATCTTTGTTCTTTGGCTTCTGTGGGCCTCCCATCGCAGTGGCGTCTGTCCCCGTGTCTCCTGCATTGGCAGGCGAACTCTTGCCACTGAGCTATCAGGAAGCCCCTATAACTCATATTTGATTTGTATAAATCCAAATCAAAGATTTTACCTCTCACAAAATATATCTTTTACTCAAACACTCACGTAACATTAACAGAAATTGACCAATCTGATGTGCAAAGTGTATACACACACAAGGGTGCACACACACATATTCAGACCACAGTATCCTGGACTCTTAAGTCATATGTAGACCTTGAAAGGTGTTTAGATCAAGAACAAAGCTTGATTTTCCAAACAGTGAATAAGATTAGAGCTGTGTTCCTTATGGGTTTTCCTTTTTACCATATCCGAGAGGATGAGGGCACCTTCGTTCTGTCCTCACTGCTTCTGACACCTTCCTGTAGGCTGGTGGGGAGTCATTTCAACCATTCAGATGCGGGCTTGGTGGGGGCAGAGGACCCGTCAGGAGGGACCTGAACTCCTGACGATCTTCATCCCAGGCTTGTGAGGGGAGTGAGAGGCACAGACATCCCACGCTGAAGCTATGTAACAGTGCTGAAGCAACTGTTATGTTGGTCTCGAAGAAGCAGGTGCAGAACTTGTGCCTGAAATTGAGTCAGCTTCAAGAAAGTCTGTAATACACGGCACTGGCTTAGTAGTTAGATGTGATGTGGGAGACCTGGGTGGTGAAAAAAGTTGGACAGAGAAATCAAATCCTGCATGATCCTGTTCTTATGTAGAATCTGCAAACATTGAATTCATAGAAACAGAGAGTAGACTGGTGGTGACCTGGGGCTTGGAAGTGGTGGAAATGGGGAGATGTGGATCAAAGGCTACGAGACAAATAAAATGAGTAACTTTTGGGGAGCTAATGTACAACAGGGTGCCTCTTGCTAAGGATGCATAAGACACATGTGAACGTTGCTAAGAGGGTAGGTCTTTTTAAAAAAATTTTATTTATTATTATTTTTAACATTTATTTATTTATCTTTTGGGAGGTGGGGTGGGGAGGGAGGGGGACGGGTGGGCCACTTCTATTGGTCTTTCATTTCTCTATTTTCATCCATCTTTGTTCTTTGGCTTCTGTGGGCCTCCCATCGCAGTGGCGTCTGTCGTCACAGAGCGCTGGCTCTGGGCACATGTACTCCAGAGCTTCGGCTCAGTGATTGGACACATCAGTCCAGCCACTCCGCAGCACGTGGGGTCTTCCCAGGCCAGGGATCGAACCGCCGCCCCTTGCACTGCAAGGTGGTGTCTTTACCCACAGGATCACCAGGGGAAGCCCGGGGGTAGGTCGTAAAGTTCTCAGCACTAACAGAAAGGTTTGACCTACATGAAGTGATGGAGATGTTCACTCACCTTACTCTGGTAACCATTTCTCAATACACATGTGTATTGAATCATGGAGTGGCACACCTGAAACTTACACAATATTGTATGTCCATTACAGCCCAGCAAACGTGGATGAATAAATGGCTTGTGCTCCCTAGAGCTCCAAGGAAAGCCGGTGTTTGTTAGGTAAAAACGTTAGGACAGAGCAGGGCGTTTTCATGGTTGTTTTAGAAATGGAGCCGAGACACCAACCAGATTTATAAACTGTGAATTTCAAATTTCGAGCATCTAATCAAGCGCTCCCTCTGAAACTGGGCCTCAGCTTGCGTTCTCTGTGGTTTCCCAGCAAGGGAGAGGCACAGGTAGGGTCCAGACTGTGCTTCTCTCATGTATATGCAGGGTCGAGTGGCCTGGTGGGGCCACCTTAGCTGCCAATTCATTTGCTTCAACCCACTCGGCACCCCCAGTGCCTCTGCAGATGATGAAAACCCGGGGCGTGAATGATTGCAGATGTGTTTGTCCCTGGGTATCCTGCCCCTGGCTGCAGGACCCTGCCGGCTGCGTCCACACCTCTTGACGGAGCCTGGCACTGTAGGTGGGAGCAGCTGTGGCTGTGGCCACGGGGGAGCTCTCAGCACAACACTTCCTTGGCAAAGTGATTCTATTTTCAAATGCTGGCATGGGACTCTTCCCGATGGCAGTGATTCTAATTAGTCGGAGAAAACAAATAGCTCTTCCATTAGGGGAACATTTTGAGTGGCAGCTAGTTATCACCCTGCAGTCCCAGTGGACTGAGTCACTTTGCATTTCTCTATTTTCATCCATCTTTGTTCTTTGGCTTCTGTGGGCCTCCCATCGCAGTGGCGTCTGTCGTCACAGAGCGCTGGCTCTGGGCACATGTACTCCAGAGCTTCGGCTCAGTGATTGGACACATCAGTCCAGCCACTCCGCAGCACGTGGGGTCTTCCCAGGCCAGGGATCGAACCGCCGCCCCTTGCACTGCAAGGTGGTGTCTTTACCCACAGGATCACCAGGGGAAGCCCGGGGGTAGGTCGTAAAGTTCTCAGCACTAACAGAAAGGTTTGACCTACATGAAGTGATGGACATGTTCACTCACCTTACTCTGGTAACCATTTCTCAATACACATGTGTATTGAATCATGGAGTGGCACACCTGAAACTTACACAATATTGTATGTCCATTACAGCCCAGCAAACGTGGATGAATAAATGGCTTGTGCTCCCTAGAGCTCCAAGGAAAGCCGGTGTTTGTTAGGTAAAAACGTTAGGACAGAGCAGGGCGTTTTCATGGTTGTTTTAGAAATGGAGCCGAGACACCAACCAGATTTATAAACTGTGAATTTCAAATTTCGAGCATCTAATCAAGCGCTCCCTCTGAAACTGGGCCTCAGCTTGCGTTCTCTGTGGTTTCCCAGCAAGGGAGAGGCACAGGTAGGGTCCAGACTGTGCTTCTCTCATGTATATGCAGGGTCGAGTGGCCTGGTGGGGCCACCTTAGCTGCCAATTCATTTGCTTCAACCCACTCGGCACCCCCAGTGCCTCTGCAGATGATGAAAACCCGGGGCGTGAATGATTGCAGATGTGTTTGTCCCTGGGTATCCTGCCCCTGGCTGCAGGACCCTGCCGGCTGCGTCCCCACCTCTTGACGGAGCCTGGCACTGTAGGTGGGAGCAGCTGTGGCTGTGGCCACGGGGGAGCTCTCAGCACAACACTTCCTTGGCAAAGTGATTCTATTTTCAAATGCTGGCATGGGACTCTTCCCGATGGCAGTGATTCTAATTAGTCGGAGAAAACAAATAGCTCTTCCATTAGGGGAACATTTTGAGTGGCAGCTAGTTATCACCCTGCAGTCCCAGTGGACTGAGTCAGTCTTGGGCACTCAGGTCCTGCCAATCGCCTAGGGAAGGTGCCTCTTGGGCCTTGCTCTGTATCTGCTGCCTCTAACTCCTGCTTCCACGCACAGGTACCTTCTCCGTACCTGCATCAGCTCAGACCCTACTATTTCTCTCCTGAGGGACGGTGCGGTGACTAATTTAACGTGTCAACTTGGCTAGGCCACCTTGCCCAGGTATGTGGTCAAACTCTAACCTAGATGATGCCGTGAAGGCATTTTTCAGATGAAATCAACCTTTGTCTCTGAGCAAAGCAGATGACCTTCTACTGTGGGTGGGCTTTCTCCAGTCAGTTGATGGCCAATAGATCCCACTCTCACTTTTTCGTTCTGGTTTGTGTTTTCTTAAACTGGTGTGTGTCCTGAGTAAAACTCCTTATGTCCCCCTTCAGCTTGCCCAGCAAGGCCTCCCCCGGGAGCCCTGGTCTGGTCCTTGCTTCCTGTTTTGCGTTCTGGTGCACATGTGCTTCTACCTGGGATCGGGTTTGGAGGAGGGGTTGGAGGAGTGGAGTCAAACCTCTGGTTTCCTGCTTTAAGTCCCTCTACCACTGTCTGAACTCTCCCTGGCCCCCAGCAGATCTCACTGATCTTTCCCAGGAGCCCACAGGAGTACCCTTCCCCTTTCCTCTTGCATGGATGGACTCAGAGGCCCCCAGAGGCACCCAGGCAAGTCCCTGCTCTGAGTCCTATTCCCTGCGGCCTCCACCTAGGGACCTGCGCCCCAGATGCAGCAGGGTCAGACCCGTGAGAGGAAGGGACATCTGGATTCTCCTGCGATTTCCCATGTGGTCAGGACCTGGTAACCAGCTCTGCCTCCTGGTTTCCACCCTGGAGGCCTGGCATCCACAGCCTTGGAGAGCTTTCCTGAAACATGTCATCATTCCTAGCTCATCCATCTGGGCATAGAGGAATCACAGTTGAGCTTTGGCAGTTTCTGGGCAGTCCAATCTATGGTACAGCTCCCACATGGTTGTGAGAAACCCTGGGAGATCTGTGCCTGGGGCTGTGAGGACACATTCTCCTGAGTGGCAGCTTTTGCAGTCCCAGTGGACTGAGTCAGTCTTGGGCACTCAGGTCCTGCCAATCGCCTAGGGAAGGTGCCTCTTGGGCCTTGCTCTGTATCTGCTGCCTCTAACTCCTGCTTCCACGCACAGGTACCTTCTCCGTACCTGCATCAGCTCAGACCCTACTATTTCTCTCCTGAGGGACGGTGCGGTGACTAATTTAACGTGTCAACTTGGCTAGGCCACCTTGCCCAGGTATGTGGTCAAACTCTAACCTAGATGATGCCGTGAAGGCATTTTTCAGATGAAATCAACCTTTGTCTCTGAGCAAAGCAGATGACCTTCTACTGTGGGTGGGCTTTCTCCAGTCAGTTGATGGCCAATAGATCCCACTCTCACTTTTTCGTTCTGGTTTGTGTTTTCTTAAACTGGTGTGTGTCCTGAGTAAAACTCCTTATGTCCCCCTTCAGCTTGCCCAGCAAGGCCTCCCCCGGGAGCCCTGGTCTGGTCCTTGCTTCCTGTTTTGCGTTCTGGTGCACATGTGCTTCTACCTGGGATCGGGTTTGGAGGAGGGGTTGGAGGAGTGGAGTCAAACCTCTGGTTTCCTGCTTTAAGTCCCTCTACCACTGTCTGAACTCTCCCTGGCCCCCAGCAGATCTCACTGATCTTTCCCAGGAGCCCACAGGAGTACCCTTCCCCTTTCCTCTTGCATGGATGGACTCAGAGGCCCCCAGAGGCACCCAGGCAAGTCCCTGCTCTGAGTCCTATTCCCTGCGGCCTCCACCTAGGGACCTGCGCCCCAGATGCAGCAGGGTCAGACCCGTGAGAGGAAGGGACATCTGGATTCTCCTGCGATTTCCCATGTGGTCAGGACCTGGTAACCAGCTCTGCCTCCTGGTTTCCACCCTGGAGGCCTGGCATCCACAGCCTTGGAGAGCTTTCCTGAAACATGTCATCATTCCTAGCTCATCCATCTGGGCATAGAGGAATCACAGTTGAGCTTTGGCAGTTTCTGGGCAGTCCAATCTATGGTACAGCTCCCACATGGTTGTGAGAAACCCTGGGAGATCTGTGCCTGGGGCTGTGAGGACACATTCTCCTGGGTGCAGCTGAAATGGGGGTGGCAGTCAGGAGCCCCTGGGGCAGGGTGACTGACCTGGAGCCAGTCCACCCCAGACCACCGCCAGCAAACCTTGGGGATGGGAAGATGTGGCCAGCCACATGGTAAGGTGCCAGGGAGGGGAGACGCAGTGCCTCTGCCTTCAGTTTCCCCACTGGGTGCTTCCCAGCTCTCGTCTTATGCTGCCGTCAACACCCAGAAGTTAAATTGAGGCACTTTGTGGAATAGCTTCAGTCTACAGGAACTATTTTAATTTTCTTCAAGTATAAAAGAAAGACTCAGCTAAAACCATCGACTTGCTTCTGTGCGTTTATTCAGTGGCTCACATCCTGCTGTGCTTCAGATGCCAAGGAAAACCCATCTGTCCTGACACTGGGTCGGTTCTTGGGACTTGCACAGTTCTAGATGAGTGCAGTCTGGTCTCCCTTCCTGGCACTGCTGAGCAGGGCTTGTCCTTGGTGACTGTGCTGGATACCGAGAGTGTCTCAAATCCATGCTGGAAATGCATGGTCCCAATTCACACGTGACCTCCAGGCAGAGCGGAGTCTCTTGCCCTCCTTGACTTGAGCTCTGTCCTCTTTCCTTGTGCGTCTGCTTCCTTCCCTCAGCCCCTGACGGTCTTGATCCCTGGTGGTGGTGGTGGAGATGAGAAGGAGGAGGCAGAGAGGGAAGCCGGTGACTGCCTTCAGACAGAGGCAGCACAGGCTCCTGCCTGCATGCACGGCCCCACTGAGCAGCCTGCTGTCCTCCCGCAGAGGAAGCTCTGCCTGTCTGCATTTGTTGTACCCAGAGGTTCATACTGTGGGGGCCATCTTCCCTCTGGCTGCCCCTTAGGATAGGGTCTCCAGAGGCTCCACCCCAGTTTTCTCTGTTATGAAGCTGGCATTCAGTTCACACTCAAGGGGAGCATTCCCACTATTTTTATTTGGCAAGCACTGAAATGTGGAAATGCTCCTCCACCCGATCTAGTTCCCATGAACACCTTTTGCCAAGGTCCTTCTTCAGAAAGGGCGATATTCCTTAAACAAGCTTCCAGTGTTTCACCTTTATTATGTTAAAACCTGCATCAGACTTTGTTTCAGTTGTCAAAGTCCCAGTCTTTGCAGCTGTAAAGTGACAATGTACATAAGATTTATCTAAGAAGACTTCAGGTCCACACAGGGTGTGTGAGGGCTTGCTTGTTCTGGGGTCAGGAGCCTCCTCATATTGAAACGTACTGGGATTAGGCCATGTTTAGGGGCTTCCATTGTATCTGACATCATTTGTATTGTTTACATTAAAACATTTCCTGTAGATTATGTTGTCATGGCATCTTCCAAACCCTTTGTGGCTGGGCATAAGCTGGCTGTTCTGGGTTAGCCAGCTCTTAGGGATGGAAAAACGTCCATTCAGGAGCAGGTCTGTGAGATAGAAAGTAAGCAATCCAGAGCCAGACTTCCTCTGTCCCAGATAATATTTCTCAGGAGACAATATTTCACCCAGGACCAAGTACCAGGTAACTAGGGAGCACGTTTATACCTTAGAGCCACCAGAAATGCTCAGACCAGCCAGTCCTAAGCTGTTCACCGTGCCCTGTTTTGTCTCTTTGTGTGTGCTGCATGCTCAGTTGTGTCTGACTCTTTTGCAGCTGCATGAACTGTAGCCCCCAGGCTTCTTTGTCCATGGAATTTTCCAGGCAAGAATACTGGAGTAGGTTTCCTCCTCCAGGGGATCTTCCCTAGCCCAGGGTCAAATGCACAACTCTTGCATCTTCTGCATTGGCAGGCAGATTCTTTACCACTGCCTCACTGAGGAAGCCTAAATCTAATAAAGGTCTAGGCCTCGGCTCTCCCCTTGCGTCTCTCCTTGGCCTTCTGATCACCCAGTGCTCTTCTGTAGCCCTTTGTAGTGTGTCATGTCTCCTGAGCATAAACAAATTTTCCTTTTTTGAGTCTTTCCTCTGTCTACTCTTGTGATTGCAGTGGACTGATCATCTCATGAAAGAACACAGACCAAGTACCCAGATCAGAAGAAGAGACAAATTTACCTGTGGCCACAGAGGTCATTTCTTTCTATAGATAAAGCCAACTAATGCCCAGTCACAAAGGATTTGGAAGATACCACGAGAACATAATATATAGGAAGTATAGTTGAAGTATAGTTGATTTACAATATGGTGCTTGTTTGTTACCAAACCAAACTTGAGCCCACTTCCACACATAGTAAAGCTAATCTGCTGACACTGGATCGTGGGGAAGGGAAGGAAAGTGTTAACTGCAGGTGCCAAGCAAGCAGTTCAGGCAGTTGGTGCTTAAATGACCCAAACTCCTCGATGGCTTTCAGGGTCAGATTTTTAAAGACAGGGTGAGGGAAGGGATTTGGGGTGTGTGGTCAGCTCCTGGATGTTCTTCTGATTGGCTGATGGTGAGGTAACTGGGAGTCAACATCATCCATCTTCTGGTTCCAACTGGCCTGGGGTCTCTGTGCTTGTGGGCAGCACACAGGTCACTTCTTCTCCCTGGTAGGGGCTACATTCTCTGCCAAACAGCTCCAAAGACATGGGCCAGAATACCACCTCTAGCCTTTGAGGAGGAACAAAAGTACTTGACTTTAATAGTTGAACTATTATGAGTTTGTTAGACTTTTTCCTTTGTCTCTGCATTTTTCTCTCTTCTCTGGTTAAATTTATTCTTTGGAACTCAGGGAAGGCCTAGGAGTCTAAAGATTTTCTACAAACAAGAGGCGGTGGAGGGCATTGTGGGAGGTCTATCCCGGGAAGGCTCAAAGGGCCCCATAGGGTCCTGCTTGGTTATAGTTTTCAGTGTACAGCATCGTGATTCAGTAGTTCCACAGATGATATGAATTGATATTTAGAAAAAAGCCGTGAAAGGATTGTGATAAACAGGGCTATTTTCATCCACCCTGGGACAGTAGCTGCTGCGGAGAACAGCTATGTGTCCTGTGAAAGCAGACCCCGCCCTCTTTCTTCTAATTCCATTTCCTCTTGGCTTTCAGGCAGGACACAGCCACAGGGCATTCAGGGACAACCCAGGACAGCTTTGTGGGCAGGCCAGGAGGCCTCAGTTGCTCATTGATGACTCTTTCGCGTGTTTGCTGGATGGCCAGCCTGTGAAGTGAGGTATTCTGCTCTTGCCAAAGCCATTTCCACACCCCTTGCGGGGAGCTAGGGATTATTGTCTCTTAAACAATTTTGCGCTCCCTTTTTTTTTTTAATTCCAACAACCTTTTTCAATGAAGACATGTGGACAAAAAGAAGCTAGCCCCACCCTACAGTCCCACCTGTAAACTTCTAATGCATGTTCAACATTCACTTGCTTCAACACTCAGCTTTCAGGGAAAGGGGCTGCCCTACAAAATACACAGGCAGTTTTTGCAACTGGACACTATGTGATGAATGTATTTTCATATCATGGTATTGTCTTCTGCTATGTTATTTCCAATTTCTGTATAATCACACCATTGAATGAACATTGTGCATGCATTTAACCAATGCCATAATGTTGGCCAGGATCAATGAAAAATTAATCATCTGGACTATTTCATTATCATAAAAGCCTTGTGAGTTAAATCTTCATATGTGCACTTTTCAACACGTTCATCATCATACCAGCAGGACACATTCTAGATATGGAATCTCTTCGAAAGTGCTGTCCAGAGGCTTGTGATTCTTGTTTGATACCATTTTGATACCAAATTGCTTTCATCAATATTATATCAGCTTTTCTATTCCTCAAAGACTGTGTCAGATGCTTTCTCACCCATAGTGTTAACACTGGGATTATCCAGGCTTTTAATCCTTGCCAGTTCAATCGTTGAAAAAAAAGTCATCTCATTATTATAATTGGTAATGTTCTGGGCCTGCCGATGGAGGTCAGACATATGGTGGTGATTATCTGCTGAAATCAACCATTTAAAATGTCCTTGGTCTAAGGAGTTCATGTTATTATTCATAAGTGAAAGATTTCTAACAAACTAATAGAAAATATTGCTGTCATGTAACCAACTGCAACTAGAAGGCCACTCTCTGAGTAAGACCTTTTCCTTTCAGTTGCCATTAGGTTGAGGCTCTCCAACCTCCATTCTCTCAAGTGCCATGTTAGTAAGAAAAATTGTCCAGGCTGGTAATTCGGGTGCTATAGTGATCCTGAAGTGATAAACAAGTGAGGAATTTGTTATTAAAATAAGAATATCCTCTTTGTGGGCAGGCCAGGAGGCCTCAGTTGCTCATTGATGACTCTTTCGCGTGTTTGCTGGATGGCCAGCCTGTGAAGTGAGGTATTCTGCTCTTGCCAAAGCCATTTCCACACCTTGCGGGGAGCTAGGATTATTGTCTCTTAAACAATTTTGCGCTCCCTTTTTTTAATTCCAACAACCTTTTTCAATGAAGACATGTGGACAAAAAGAAGCTAGCCCCACCCTACAGTCCCACCTGTAAACTTCTAATGCATGTTCAACATTCACTTGCTTCAACACTCAGCTTTCAGGGAAAGGGGCTGCCCTACAAAATACACAGGCAGTTTTTGCAACTGGACACTATGTGATGAATGTATTTTCATATCATGGTATTGTCTTCTGCTATGTTATTTCCAATTTCTGTATAATCACACCATTGAATGAACATTGTGCATGCATTTAACCAATGCCATAATGTTGGCCAGGATCAATGAAAAATTAATCATCTGGACTATTTCATTATCATAAAAGCCTTGTGAGTTAAATCTTCATATGTGCACTTTTCAACACGTTCATCATCATACCAGCAGGACACATTCTAGATATGGAATCTCTTCGAAAGTGCTGTCCAGAGGCTTGTGATTCTTGTTTGATACCATTTTGATACCAAATTGCTTTCATCAATATTATATCAGCTTTTCTATTCCTCAAAGACTGTGTCAGATGCTTTCTCACCCATAGTGTTAACACTGGGATTATCCAGGCTTTTAATCCTTGCCAGTTCAATCGTTGAAAAAAAAGTCATCTCATTATTATAATTGGTAATGTTCTGGGCCTGCCGATGGAGGTCAGACATATGGTGGTGATTATCTGCTGAAATCAACCATTTAAAATGTCCTTGGTCTAAGGAGTTCATGTTATTATTCATAAGTGAAAGATTTCTAACAAACTAATAGAAAATATTGCTGTCATGTAACCAACTGCAACTAGAAGGCCACTCTCTGAGTAAGACCTTTTCCTTTCAGTTGCCATTAGGTTGAGGCTCTCCAACCTCCATTCTCTCAAGTGCCATGTTAGTAAGAAAAATTGTCCAGGCTGGTAATTCGGGTGCTATAGTGATCCTGAAGTGATAAACAAGTGAGGAATTTGTTATTAAAATAAGAATATCCTCTAATGGACATGGCAGTGTATTAATTCTCTAATAACATTGCTTGGGCAACTCAGTGCTTGCTGGTTTCTAAAAGTTGATAAGTGTATTTATTCTATTGTTTTGACTTTGCTGTACTGTGAGTAATTTTACAGATCACTAATTTCAAATGCCACGATCTCCAAGCAGAATGAAGTTGCTACATTCTTCCAATTAATTAACCAGCAAATTTAATTTCACACTACAGAGCTTTGGAATAGCAATTGTTTACCGAAATTACCATTGCAAATAATGAAACTGAATGTTTAAAGAACCAACATTTAGTACTGTCAATTAAGTCTGGGCTAAATGTTAATAAATATAACACAGTGTGAGAAACCATCTGCTGGAGTGTCAGTTTGCTGAGAGCCATTACCTCGAGCAGCTAGGTCTTCAGAGCCTGGGGACGTGTCCTCCAGAAAACACACACTCGGTCCCTCTTTGTGACCCCATGGAAACAAAGGGTGACAGCAGTTTGTTATGCAGCTACTACCATGAGGGAACTCTATGACTGAACTACCAAAAAAAAAGTCAGCTAGGTTATTTCAGCTTTGAAAAGATGTAGTTGCTGAGTCATCAGCAATGTGACAAGCACCATATTTAATAAACTTTTTATGTCCATTTCTCCATGTTCTTTAGTGTTAACACTGGGATTATCCAGGCTTTTAATCCTTGCCAGTTCAATCGTTGAAAAAAGTCATCTCATTATTATAATTGGTAATGTTCTGGGCCTGCCGATGGAGGTCAGACATATGGTGGTGATTATCTGCTGAAATCAACCATTTAAAATGTCCTTGGTCTAAGGAGTTCATGTTATTATTCATAAGTGAAAGATTTCTAACAAACTAATAGAAAATATTGCTGTCATGTAACCAACTGCAACTAGAAGGCCACTCT
Source organism: Tragulus kanchil (assembly GCA_022376925.1). NCBI lineage: Eukaryota > Metazoa > Chordata > Mammalia > Artiodactyla > Tragulidae > Tragulus > Tragulus kanchil. Next base: position 51,806,948 of record JAIOJX010000030.1, read on the forward strand.
CTGAGTAAGACCTTTTCCTTTCAGTTGCCATTAGGTTGAGGCTCTCCAACCTCCATTCTCTCAAGTGCCATGTTAGTAAGAAAAATTGTCCAGGCTGGTAATTCGGGTGCTATAGTGACCCTGAAGTGATAAACAAGTGAGGAATTTGTTATTAAAATAAGAATATCCTCTAATGGACATGGCAGTGTATTAATTCTCTAATAACATTGCTTGGGCAACTCAGTGCTTGCTGGTTTCTAAAAGTTGATAAGTGTATTTATTCTATTGTTTTGACTTTGCTGTACTGTGAGTAATTTTACAGATCACTAATTTCAAATGCCACGATCTCCAAGCAGAATGAAGTTGCTACATTCTTCCAATTAATTAACCAGCAAATTTAATTTCACACTACAGAGCTTTGGAATAGCAATTGTTTACCGAAATTACCATTGCAAATAATGAAACTGAATGTTTAAAGAACCAACATTTAGTACTGTCAATTAAGTCTGGGCTAAATGTTAATAAATATAACACAGTGTGAGAAACCATCTGCTGGAGTGTCAGTTTGCTGAGAGCCATTACCTCGAGCAGCTAGGTCTTCAGAGCCTGGGACGTGTCCTCCAGAAAACACACACTCGGTCCCTCTTTGTGACCCCATGGAAACAAAGGGTGACAGCAGTTTGTTATGCAGCTACTACCATGAGGGAACTCTATGACTGAACTACCAAAAAAAAAGTCAGCTAGGTTATTTCAGCTTTGAAAAGATGTAGTTGCTGAGTCATCAGCAATGTGACAAGCACCATATTTAATAAACTTTGTGTACAATGTGGCCATGTGTCCATTTCTCCATGTTCTTTCAGCCTATCCCCCTGGGCACGCACATATCTTAAATGTGTGCATATAGTACATGTAGTTGTCCCTCGGTATCCACGAGAGATTGGTTCCGGGACTCCCACAGATACTAAAGTCCAAGAGGGCTCAAATCCCTCCTATAATATGGTGCCGTATTTGCATATAACCTACACTTATCCTCCCATGGACTTGAAATCATTTATGGATTACTTACACTAATTGATACAATGTTAATGCTATGTAAATAGTTGCCAGGGCTTGGCAAATTCAAGTTTCACTCTTTGGAACGTTCCAGAATTTTTTCTTTCTGAGTATTTTTGATCCATGGTTGGTTGAGGCTGTGGATGCAGGACCTACTGATAGGAAGGACTGACTGTATACAATTTTCTGTAATTGCATCACAAATATCTTTGTTATCAGTACTTGGTCTTTGGGTTAACACGCCAGCTTGCTGCATGATAATTTGTCACATGGGTGGGCTGTGATTTGCTTCACTTTTCTTCTATTATTGTCACTTGAATTGATTCCTAGTGTTCATGATTATTAGCCATGGAGCATGGGGGCTTTTCATAGTTTAGCTTCTCTAATTTTCTTAGAATGAATTCCCAGCAGTTGGAACATCAAAGCAAATGGGAATTAATGTTTCAGTGCTTTATGTTTCTTGCCAGCACATTCTGGTTCTGCTTATCCCCTTGTCTTCAATGCCCTGCCCATTCACTTTCGGTAGTAAAGTTATCTAAGATAAAGAAGCTTCATTTTCTAGGTTCCATCCTATCCCCCTGCACTGCCTCTATCTCCTCTAGGTTTCTGTTGTACCTGCTGTGGAGGCTAGATTCCCGTTTAAACGTGAGTACTCTAAAGCAGGTGGGAAATGCTAGTTTACTTACTTGATGGAGATTGGCCATTGGCAGGTTTTTTCTCCTATCCCCACCCACCGGAATCCTTAACTTTGAGGATATTGGTTCTCAGCAAGGCTGTATTCCAAGGATGCCTGCCTTGTTGGAGTTTGGAGGTCTGGCAGGATTGTGGACCTCTGTCCCCTTGGGAGGTTTGCAGACAATGCCTGTCCTTTGGTCTTACTCCTCATCTCTCTCCTGTCCCATCCCTGCCTCTTGTGGCACAGGCATGGATCCTCTCTGCCTTCATTCCCTGGAGAAGAAACCCGCTATCTCTCGGTGAGAGGTGGAGGGATGAACAGCCAGAACTGGGATGAAGAAGGAACTGAGGACCCATCTAGCCCATGCCCCAGACTCTCCTGGGTTCTCTGGAGTGTCACCCTGCTCCGAAGGCACCTGGATGCCAATATCCTGCCCTTTGCTAGGTCACTTCCTGGTCTTTTGCCCAAAATAATCAGCTGAAAAAGGAGCCAATGATTCAAATCGGAGAGACTTTTCCACCAACGCCCCGGTACTCTGCTTGGTACTCGGCTCCCTGTTCCTGCCCTGGACTTGGTCAAGGAGGGGAGGGCTCTGAACTGGTGCCAATCCATGGGCTCCGAGCCTGACCCAGCCTTTGTCTGGGCCATGGCCCCTGAACTGTGTTTCAGTCTTATTCCTCAAGCCTGTCTGCTCTAGCCAGAGGTAAAAGTGCCTGGGGGATTGCGCCCCACTCCATCAGGAAACCATCAGGAAAGCTTTGTGGCATACCCGGGTGTGAGGAAGGGTGGTTGTGCAATCAGTCTGCAATAGGCACAGAGGTGGGTCAGGCTGCTGTGGGCACAGAGGCGGGTCAGCCTGCTGTGGGCACAGAGGTCAACGCTGTGGAGGAGGGATCTGAGACTCATGTGGATCACATGCTGGTCTTGGAAGGAAACGGCTGCTCTCAGGGTGGAGATACTGTTTTTAGAGATCTTAGAATAAACAAGTGATAGTTTAGAGTAGAAAGTTCCTGTGTCTGCTTTCCATGTGCCTGGAGGGGCTGGACTTGCCCTTCTCCTAGTCTGCCCACTCCCTATCCTCCTCCCACCACTGCAGCAATTGAGACTCCTCCTCTCAGCTGGATAGCAGCCTAGCCTGGGTTCAGGGGAGTCTTTTATTGGTCATCAGGTTGCTAGGGCCAGGGGTGCTGGTGATGGCAGGCTGCCAGATTTTACAGGCACATTGCGTTGGGTGTAAATAAAGGGGATGCCAGGTTTCCCCAACTGGGTGCAGAGTCAGAACTGAGGTGGAGTTTGGAGGTCCAGATTGGGCCCCCGGGGTTTGCAGACAATGCCTGTCCTTTGGTCTTACTCCTCATCTCTCTCCTGTCCCATCCCTGCCTCTTGTGGCACAGGCATGGATCCTCTCTGCCTTCATTCCCTGGAGAAGAAACCCGCTATCTCTCGGTGAGAGGTGGAGGGATGAACAGCCAGAACTGGGATGAAGAAGGAACTGAGGACCCATCTAGCCCATGCCCCAGACTCTCCTGGGTTCTCTGGAGTGTCACCCTGCTCCGAAGGCACCTGGATGCCAATATCCTGCCCTTTGCTAGGTCACTTCCTGGTCTTTTGCCCAAAATAATCAGCTGAAAAAGGAGCCAATGATTCAAATCGGAGAGACTTTTCCACCAACGCCCCGGTACTCTGCTTGGTACTCGGCTCCCTCGTTCCTGCCCTGGACTTGGTCAAGGAGGGGAGGGCTCTGAACTGGTGCCAATCCATGGGCTCCGAGCCTGACCCAGCCTTTGTCTGGGCCATGGCCCCTGAACTGTGTTTCAGTCTTATTCCTCAAGCCTGTCTGCTCTAGCCAGAGGTAAAAGTGCCTGGGGGATTGCGCCCCACTCCATCAGGAAACCATCAGGAAAGCTTTGTGGCATACCCGGGTGTGAGGAAGGGTGGTTGTGCAATCAGTCTGCAATAGGCACAGAGGTGGGTCAGGCTGCTGTGGGCACAGAGGCGGGTCAGCCTGCTGTGGGCACAGAGGTCAACGCTGTGGAGGAGGGATCTGAGACTCATGTGGATCACATGCTGGTCTTGGAAGGAAACGGCTGCTCTCAGGGTGGAGATACTGTTTTTAGAGATCTTAGAATAAACAAGTGATAGTTTAGAGTAGAAAGTTCCTGTGTCTGCTTTCCATGTGCCTGGAGGGGCTGGACTTGCCCTTCTCCTAGTCTGCCCACTCCCTATCCTCCTCCCACCACTGCAGCAATTGAGACTCCTCCTCTCAGCTGGATAGCAGCCTAGCCTGGGTTCAGGGGAGTCTTTTATTGGTCATCAGGTTGCTAGGGCCAGGGGTGCTGGTGATGGCAGGCTGCCAGATTTTACAGGCACATTGCGTTGGGTGTAAATAAAGGGGATGCCAGGTTTCCCCAACTGGGTGCAGAGTCAGAACTGAGGTGCTTTTTTTTTTTTTTTTTCAAATTTATATTTATTTGGCTACATTGGGTCTCGGTTGTAGCATGTGGGCTCTAGTTCCCTGACCAGGGATCGAACCTGGGCCCCCTGCATTGGGAGCACAGAGTCTTAGCCACTGGACCACCAGGGAATTCCCCCTGAGGTGCTTCTTATTGAGATGGGAATGGCTGGAGACTCGAGATGTTGGAGGACGGGTCTCAGATGGGTGAACACTTACAGTTGACTTCCAAGTGTCAAATCCAGTGTTGGGAAAGTTTAGGTAAGTGACGTGCCCATGGCATTGCCCTTGAAGCCACTGGACTACAGGAGGGTGGACGTGGAAATCAGGAGGACTGAGGACAGCCCCAGGGCACTCAATTTCAGAGGCTGGTAGGTTAGGAAGAAAGTGAGATGTGAATAAGAATGGTGCAGCGGGTAATTATGGTGGTTTGGGCAGCCATGGAGCCATAACACGGTCATGGTCATCTTGGCATCATGTCGAGGGAGCCATGACCATGGTGCTGTGGGTGACGGGGCTGCTCTAGGCAAGGTCACGGTGCTCCTAGACTTTGCTGTTCTTGGCCCGGGGTAGACACCAGAATTGATCTGGTAGCTGCTTTATTATTCTCTCATTATGTCCCATAGTGTGTGAAGAGTCTCTCAAATTTTTTTAAAAAAAATGTTTTTTAATGTATTGATTTGGTTGCACTGGGTCTTAGTTATGGTATGTGGGATCTAGTTCTCTGACCAGGGATTGAACCCAGGTCCCCAGCACTGGGAGCACAGAGTCTTAGCCACTGGACCACCAGGGAAATCCTGAGTCTCTCAAATTGAGGTATACACTAGTCTTTCTCTGAGCTCTCTGACCATCAAATATTCCACACTTGAATAAATTTCAAAATACATGTCATAAACTGCAGTGACTGCTGCCAGACACTGGGAGACGAGCTTTATGTTTTTGAGTCTGCTAACATAGACTCTTTGGGCTTCCCTGGTGGATCAGTGGTAAAGAATCTACCTGCCAATGCAGGAGACACAAATTTGACCCCTGGAGAAGGAAATGGCAACCCACTCCAGTATTCTTGCCTAGGAAATGCCAGGGACAGAGGATCCCGGAGAGCTACAGTCTATGGGGTCACAAAAGAGTTGGACCTGACTCAGTGACTAACAACAGCAACAAACAACAACAACAACAACAACAACAACAACAACAACAATGCTGACTCTTAGGGTGGAAGATTAACTTTCATCTTGTCTCTGGACACAGGATACCTTTCCCTCTATCCCACAGAGTGCTGCTAATTCTTGAAATGACATCTGTTAAAGATTAGATGGTATCCATCCATAGTTGGCTGGAATGATGAGGAGTCATCCTAATGAAAATAAATACCCTGCCAAGCATGCTTTGCTCTCTTTAAAGCAGTGCTTGGTTTTTCCCCCCAACTTCACACCCACGACAAGGAATGCCCAGTTCTACAGTCCAATGTGACAGTGGAGAAAATAGTGTCCACCTTATGCAAGGCTCTGTCCAGCTGGGAGCTGTTTCCAGCAACACCTATGCTAGCCTCTGTAACTCAAAGACTGGCCTGGAATATACTTCCAGAAGGATTCCAGAAGTCCAATTCAGTGCTTGGGGTTTGTTTGGGGTGGCTGGGTGAGCTGGCCACCTCTCCTTCACTCCTCCATGCTGAGCCCTGCCGACTGACCACATGGGAACTCACACTGTCTTGTGACATTAGTCCATGTGGCCTTGGCCTCTGCACTTCTCTCAGCCAGAGGTTTGCTGTTTCATTCTTCTTGGCCATCTGTGAAACTTAACTCTTCTGCAGAATCTGGGGCCTCCAAGACAGTCGTAGGGGACTGTCCTGAGTCCCCACTTCCAACTGAGTCAGAAGGATTCCTTCCCTGGACTGCACCATGTGGGGAGAAGTTTGTGGGTGGGACTTTTGCCTCTCCACACTGAGCCATGCAGGAACCAGTTTAGTGTCTCATTTTCCTCCTGCCTCCAGCACAAGGCTTGGTGCTAGGTCCACATTCTTGAATGCATAAATGAAAGAGGCATGAATGAAAATGAAATCTTATGAGTTGAAACAGGCCCCTGGTGCTAAAGTCCACATTCCAATGCAGGAGACACAAATTTGACCCCTGGAGAAGGAAATGGCAACCCACTCCAGTATTCTTGCCTAGGAAATGCCAGGGACAGAGGATCCCGGAGAGCTACAGTCTATGGGGTCACAAAAGAGTTGGACCTGACTCAGTGACTAACAACAGCAACAAACAACAACAACAACAACAACAACAACAACAACAATGCTGACTCTTAGGGTGGAAGATTAACTTTCATCTTGTCTCTGGACACAGGATACCTTTCCCTCTATCCCACAGAGTGCTGCTAATTCTTGAAATGACATCTGTTAAAGATTAGATGGTATCCATCCATAGTTGGCTGGAATGATGAGGAGTCATCCTAATGAAAATAAATACCCTGCCAAGCATGCTTTGCTCTCTTTAAAGCAGTGCTTGGTTTTTCCCCCCAACTTCACACCCACGACAAGGAATGCCCAGTTCTACAGTCCAATGTGACAGTGGAGAAAATAGTGTCCACCTTATGCAAGGCTCTGTCCAGCTGGGAGCTGTTTCCAGCAACACCTATGCTAGCCTCTGTAACTCAAAGACTGGCCTGGAATATACTTCCAGAAGGATTCCAGAAGTCCAATTCAGTGCTTGGGGTTTGTTTGGGGTGGCTGGGTGAGCTGGCCACCTCTCCTTCACTCCTCCATGCTGAGCCCTGCCGACTGACCACATGGGAACTCACACTGTCTTGTGACATTAGTCCATGTGGCCTTGGCCTCTGCACTTCTCTCAGCCAGAGGTTTGCTGTTTCATTCTTCTTGGCCATCTGTGAAACTTAACTCTTCTGCAGAATCTGGGGCCTCCAAGACAGTCGTAGGGGACTGTCCTGAGTCCCCACTTCCAACTGAGTCAGAAGGATTCCTTCCCTGGACTGCACCATGTGGGGAGAAGTTTGTGGGTGGGACTTTTGCCTCTCCACACTGAGCCATGCAGGAACCAGTTTAGTGTCTTATTTACCTCCCTGCCTCCAGCACAAGGCTTGGTGCTAGGTCCACATTCTTGAATGCATAAATGAAAGAGGCATGAATGAAAATGAAATCTTATGAGTTGAAACAGCACTGCCCAACTTGTCCAGGTAAGCCTTAATCCTATAAAAGCATCAGAATCCTGAAGTCCTTTTCTGTCATACCCTCAACTCTGGGCTCCATATGTATCAGATAGTGAGGACAGCCCTGCTTGCCCCATGACTTAGAGATGAGTGGTCGTGTGGGCACAACACCTTTTTCTTGGCCACCAACTCCACTCTCAGTAGGAACAACAGAGGAAGGCAGAGACCTGGCCAGATTTACATGGGATGGAGAACATCAGGGTTCTATGCAGCCTCAAAGTGCCGGGGAAGATTGCCGCCCACAGCAGTCCTCAGAGACATGCTCTTGAGACAACAGAAGGGCTCTATTTTAGTGGCAGGAGCCTCAAGGTATTTTTTGAGTTGCTGGAGAAGGAAAGGCATAGGGACCCCTGGATGTTCTCATTTGAAGGCTATTTTCAGCAGGAAGAGAACAGAGAATTGCTTGCAGCTGCTATTGAGCCATGCCAGATAGCTTCCTGAACCTCTGATTTTCTGCGAACACTTTCATCTAGATGTATCTTTCTTTTTACTCTTGAGATTCTCTTGGGGAGTGAGCCTGTCTCGTGCGTGAGAGGTGGGTGAATTGCAGGACTTCAGGATGGCATGGCCAGTATTGGACAGAGGAATTACAGGAGAGCTCTCCCCTGCTGGCCAGCTCAGCGTCCTCATGAGACCAGTGGAGACTCTGAAAGCCCAAATAAAGAAGTGCCAGGTAATCGAAGGATCTCCCGTCTCCTCAGAAATCTGGGCATTTCCTCCAGCACAACCTTCTGGGTGACCATGAACTAGCCCCTTCCCCCTGGCCACTCAGAGTCCCTTGAGGACTCTGCCTTATGCCAGCAAGAAAAAATAATCTTACAAAGGGAATAAGATAAACAGCTGACATTTCATCCAAAGCAATGAGAACAGAAGGTGGTGGATGACATTCAAAATATTAAATGGAAAAAATTGTCTATTAAGAATTCTATGTCCTTCTGAGCTTCCCTGATGGTTCAGTGGATAAGAAACCACCTGCCAATGCAGGGGACACGGGTTCTATCCCTGATCTGGGAAGATCCCACATGCTGTGGAGCAACTAAACTCACACAGCAATGAAGACCCAGCACAGACAAAAATAAATAAATAAAAATGAAAAAAATTCTGTGTCCTGCAAAAATATCTTTCAAAATAAGGGCTAAATAAAAACATTCCCAGGTAAATGAGGACACAGAAAAGTATATATATACCATAAAAAAGTACCAAAAGAAGTTTTGGCTGGAAGGAAGCAGTACCAAATAGTAACTCTGTCCACATGAAAAAATAAATGTACCAATAATGGTGATCAAGTAGGTAATTATAAAAATCAGTGCAGATAAAAAGATTTGATTTTTTAAAAGACCTTTAACTGATTCAGAAGACAATGACATGCAATACTAATTATGAAGATGTGCTCTTGGCCTTAGAAAAATGCGTACATTTGTGACGAGAGCACAAAAGGGAAGACAAGGAAGGAGAATAAACTGGAACAAGATTAAACTGAAGAATCTTCCCAAACCAGGGATCAATCCTGTGTCTCTTATGTCTCCTGCATAGGCAGACGGGTTCTTTACCACTACCGCCACCTACAGAATTCAAGGGAAAGCAACAGACAGTTCAACGATCCTATTAGGACATTTCAGTAATAGAACTAGAAAGAAAATCAAGAAAGATGTAGAAGATTTGTACAACACTATCCATTCTAAATGACCTCATTGACATCTACAGAACACTTCACCTGACAACAGGAGCATAGACTTGCTTCTCACTCACACATGGGCTGTTCTAGAGGAAAGGGCATGTCTAGGCCATAAAACCATTGAGATACAACTGCAGGACCAGCTGCTGCTTCATACTAGTGAGGTGGAGAACAGATGAACCACAAGGTCAGTGAGGAATTCCCAAAATATATAAAGGTTTTCCTTCTACACTACTCCCTGGAATCCCTGAGCTCAGGGAAGACCTGGACCTTCCTTTAAAGGGCCCCAACTACTTAAATCAGATCTACCCATAATAATCTTCTTTTTGATTAACTAAATGTCAATTGACTAGGGACTCTAATTACTTCTGCAAAATCCCTTCACAGCAGCAATTAGAGTAAGTTTGATTGAATGACAGAGAGAAGGTGTGTGTATGCTACAAAATGGCACTTTTCTCTCTGTGTCCTTCAGTCACTCCCCCTTGTAGTTTTCCTGAGCCAGAGAGGTACTGGACAGGGTATTCTAGGGAGGCAGCATAGAAAGTAAAGGCACTCAACTAGTAAGTAAGAATCTTACCACAAAGAAAAGGCTAGACCCATGTGGCTTCATTGTAGAATTCCACCAAACATTTAGACTATACATAATGCTCATTCTTTACAAATTCTTCCAGGAAATAGAAGAGGAGAGAATACTTCCTAGCTCATTCTATGAAGCCAGTGTTCCTTTTATACCAAAGCCAGACAGACATCACAAGAAAAGAAAACTCAGGCCAATATCCCTTATGAATATAGATACAAAAATCCTCAAAAAATAAAGGCAAACAAAATCTAGAAAAGTATAAAAAGGATTAGACACAAAATTAAAAAAAAAGGATTTGACACAAAATCAAGTGGAATTCATTCCAGGAATTCAAGATTGATTTAACAGCTGAAAATCAATTAATTCAGAATATCAACAGGACAAAACCCATGGTAGAGACAGAAAAACATTTGATAAAATGCAACACTTTTATGATACAAACTTTGGACTACCTAGGAATAGAAAAGCTTTCTCAACTTGATAAAAGGCATTTACGAAAAACTCCTAGCTAGTGAATTTGAAGTCTTTCATACTTAAAGGTGAGACACTACCTATTTTCTTCCTAAGATTAGGAAAAGGCAAGGATTTCCAATCACACCATTTTTATCCAATATTAGAAGTCTTAGCTAGTGCATTAAGGCAAAAAAACCAAAACCCCCCCCCCAAAAAAAAAAAACCAAAAAGGAGTATAAGGCATTAAAATTGAAAAGGAAGGTGTAGAACTGCCTTTATTCACAGATAACATGATCCCAGATGTGTAAATCCTAAGTAATTCAGCACATACCCACAACCTTTCACGAACTAAAAAATAACTTCAGTAAGATGTAGGATACAAGGTCAATATAACACATTCAATTGTATTTCTGAATATTAGCAATAAACATTCTTAAATGAAATTAAGAAGACAAATCTATTTATAATAAAGACTTAGGAGTAAAATTTTAAAAAGAAGGACTTCCCTGGTGGTCCAGTGATTAAGAATTTACCTTGCAATGCACGAGATCCCCGGTTGGGAACTAAGATCCCACCTGCTGTGGAGCAACTGAGTCCCTGCGCTGGAACTACTTTTCTTTCAGAAGGGAACAATCAAATGCTCAGAATGGCCAATGCCTTGAAAAGGAGAAGCAAAGTTAAGAACCTGTACTTCCCTATTTCAAAGCCTACTATAAGTCTAAATAATCAAGACCATGATACTGATATAATTTAGATGTATCAAGCAGTGCAAAAGAATAAAGTGATCCAGATAATCAGTGAAACTGAATAAAATGGTAAACTCTTATATTTATGGTTGATTTTCAATAGACATGCCAAAACACCTTGGTGGAGAAAGGAATATTCAATAAATGATGTTGGAACAATTGGATGTCTTCATACAAAGCAAATTTAATTTAATATATTTAAACTCCACATATCACATACTGAAATGAACTGAAAATGAATCACAGACTTAAATGTAAGCGCTTAACCTTGAGAACAGAATGTAGGTAAACGTTCTCATAATCTTGGCTGAAGAGAACTCTGGTGTTCCACAGAAAGCATGATTTATAAAACAAAATCATTGATCAATTGAACTTGATCAATTATTAAACCTCTTCATTTAAAAACCTTTTCATTTGAAAAGCACCACTAAGTAAATTAAAAGACCAACTACAGAAAGAAATTATATGTGAACCATGTATTTTACAAAGGACTTCTATTCAGAATATAAAAAGTACTCTCACAACTTGGTAAAAGGGAAATACATGATTCATTTAACAAATGGGCAAACATTTGAACAAATGTTTCACCAAAGAAGATATATAAATAGTCAATGAAAAGATGGTCAATGTCGTTAGCATCTTTGATGAAATGAAGATGAAAATATGAAGCATGAGATCCAATTGCACATCCACTAGTATAGTTGACAAAAACCAAAACAAATAATAACAAACGTTGACAAGGATATGGAAAACTTGAAAGCCTTGTGCATTTCTGGTAGGAACGTAAAATGGTACAGACACGTTGGAAAACAGTTCAGCAGTGTCTTTAAATGCTAACATGAATTTACTGTGTGATCCAGACATTTCACTATTAAGCCTTTGCTCTCCATTCGGGGAATTGCAACAGCCCCGTGCTCCATGACAGAAGTCACTGCAATGAGAAGTACTCATCGCAGTGAGAGAAAAGCCCTCAGCAACGAAGACCCAGCACAGCCAAAAAAATAAATAAAAATTTCAAAAACCCAAATATTATGTTAAGTGAGAGCAGACAGAAGTAAAAGACCACTTATTTTATGATTCCATTCCTATAAACTGTGCATAGCAGGGAACTCTATAGAGACAGAAAGTAGATTAGTGATTCCCTAGGGCTGCTTTGGAATCAGGAATTGACTATAATTAGGCATGAGGGATCATCTGAGGCAGATGGAAATGTTCTAAGATTAAATTAGAGTGATGGTTGTAAAGCTCTGTAAATTTACTAAAAATCACTAAAGTTTACACTTAAAACAGGTGAATTTTGGGAATTCTCTGGCAGTCCCGTGGTTAACCCTGCCTGCTTTCACTGCAGGGGGCATGGGTTCGTTTCCTGGTCAGGGGACTGAGATCCCACACTTGGCATGTTGTAGCCAAAAATGTTATTTTCTCCAAAATAGGTGAATTTTATGGTTTGTAAATTATGATTTAATAAAATCATTAAAAAAAAGAATCCTTATGTCACCAGCGTATCGCACAGTGAGCCTTCTTAAACGGCTGCTGGCCTCCAAACAGCTGTATTTGAGTCTTCCAGTTTCCACAATGCACTCCGAAAGATCTCGTGCCCCGTTAGACTCTCCATTAGGGCTTAGGATTGATTTTCTAATATTGAAAATCTGATCTGGTGGAGTCTACACTGAAACTGCAACCTGATATCCGGTCCGGATGTCCAGTCCCCGTGCCTCCAGCTGCCCTGAGCTGTCTGCGCTTGACACCTGCTTTGGGGAGGTGGGCATGGTTTCCTCTGGCTCGCTCCCTGCAGGGCTCCGGGGTGCCTTTTCTTCCTCGTATGGGGCGAGACTAGGAAAAGGAGATAGATGACTCTTCCGTGACTGGTGGACTGGCACACATCACTGGAGGAGGTTTCCAGATGATTGCTCTTTGGAACTGGGTGCCAAGGAAGGAGGGGATGCAGGAGGGGTTCGCACGTCTCTCCAGGAGGGCCGGGGTCTGACTGAAGCCTCTGGGACCTCCCCGAAGAGGCTAACATGGGGCTGGGCTGGTCATTGCATTAACTTTTTGTTGTGGTTATTTCTTCAGCTCAATTTTTTTTTGTTTAAAGATTTATTTATTTATTTATTTATTTAGGTGGGGGGGTTTGGGGAGGGAGGGGAGCGGGTGGGCCACTTCCATTGGTCCTTCATTTCTCTATTTTCATCCATCTTTGTTCTTTGGCTCCTGTGGGCCTCCCATCGCGGTGGCGTCTGTCGTCGCAGAGTGCTGGCTCTGGGCACATGAGCCCCAGAGCTCCGGCTTGGTAATTGGACACATCGGTCCAGCTGCTCCGCGGCACGTGGATCCTCCCAGGCCAGGGATCAAACCGGCGCCCCTTGCACTGCAAGGCGGTGTCCTTACCCACTGGACCACCAGGGAAGCCCTTCAGCTCAATATTGTATCAGGGAGAACAAGTGTTGTTTGGGTAATGAATCTGGAGCCCTGAATGTCTAACCATGCCTAAGGCTCCTGTGGCAGTTGTCTGCTGTGTAATATGTACAAGAGCCTCATGGATACACACGGAACCTGGCCACCAGCCAGGGTCACCGGGCTGAGAAGAGAGCCCAGGTCCTCTGGGGTCCTGTGGAAAGTCAGCCCCTTGCTCCCCACAGTCAGATGGAGGTGAAGGTAGTTGTGTGGTCTCAATGCAGGCCTGGGGGGACACAGTCCAATGGGGACACCAGCTCTCCTAACTGGTGGGAGGGGTGCTGGGATATGAGTGGGGTCCAGGTGGGGAGGGGCTGCTGCTGGATCCAGCACTCTCTGCACAGGGGCCCTGGAATGCCCTCGGGGCTGTCAGAGTCCACATGTAGCTGACTGGAGTGGGGGTGGGGATGGCTGGCCCCTAGAGCTCTCTGGGGTGGGAGGTCCCTGGGGCTCACTGAGGTTGGTGTGGACACATGGAAGCTGTGCTCCTCCTCCTCTGTCTGTGGTCCTGTGCTCCTCGGTATGGGGACGGAGTTCACAGGTTAGAGAGGGAAAAAGAGAGAGCACCAACTTCTTATTTGGGGACCGAGGGAAGCGGCTGGTTGGAATCTCCATCCTGCCACAGGAGAGACCCCCAGGCCTCGTCTGGGCAAGTGCAGGCCCTCCAATGCCCTCCTGCCGCCCCTGACCATCTGTTGCGGTCTCTGTTCTCTGCTGCGGCCAGTCCTGCCTCCCCTGTTGCTGAAGGGCTCCTGGAGCACGGCCCCAGTGTCCCAGCCACACCCAAGGTCAAGAAGCCCCTTGAGTTGGGGGTGGGGGAGTGGCTAGGCAACAGTATTTGCATTTTGTAGATGGGCCGGCTGAGGTTTGTGTGGGCTCCAGGCTTTCTTTCCCTCCTTAGGGGCTCCCGGAGGCGAGGAGAGAAGCAGGGGGAGTCACGCGACCTCACTGTGGCCTCTGTGAACATGTGGGTGAGCCAGCAGTCCATGTGTGGCCGTGGTGATGTTTGTGACCTGTGGCTCTGTTATCGTCATCTCGGTTAAGGTTATCCTGCATGGCCATCCCCACAGATGCTCTGGGGTGCGGCTGAGGGGCTGAAATGCAGAGCTGTGTTGAGAGGTTCCAGTCTGTCCTCCGTGAAGCCCCATCCCCATCACAGAGCAGGGCTGCTGTGAAGCCTTCCCCAAGATGAGATCTGCAGCAGGCTTGTTTTCCTTTTGAAAGTGCAGACTATTTCCAGACTGGACATTCTGGCCTAATTGAAAAGTGTTTCAATTACTTTCCAGCTGTGAGAATGCTCTGAGCAGCCTCTTGGGTTTTCCTGGATCCCAGAAATTGGCTTCCATCTTCATTTCAAACTCCAAGCAACAGGGAAGACCCTGCACTTCTGCTACATAGGTGGAGAATATCCCCTTAATCCATTTTTCTTGCTGACAACATAGTGCTCTGTGGTCTTCATGACTCGTGGCTTGGCCCTGCGTGGGTCTCAGCCATGCTGCTCACCTCTCAACTGAGCAGCACCCGGGTCAGAGGGGCTGGCTCTCTGCCCGGCGCTGTCCCCATTTGGGTTCAGCGGAGACATCATATACAAGGCAGGAAGTTGAACATATGCGCACATGATGGTAATGGAGGGATGCTCAAACCTGCTGGGCTGGGGCAGCTCAGGGGTGTGGAGGAGTTTTGTTTCAAGGATGAAGGGGAGCGGAGCTGGACTGATGGCAATATGAAGGGAGGGCCATTGAGGGCACCCTCCAATGCCCTCCTGCCGCCCCTGACCATCTGTTGCGGTCTCTGTTCTCTGCTGCGGCCAGTCCTGCCTCCCCTGTTGCTGAAGGGCTCCTGGAGCACGGCCCCAGTGTCCCAGCCACACCCAAGGTCAAGAAGCCCCTTGAGTTGGGGGTGGGGGAGTGGCTAGGCAACAGTATTTGCATTTTGTAGATGGGCCGGCTGAGGTTTGTGTGGGCTCCAGGCTTTCTTTCCCTCCTTAGGGGCTCCCGGAGGCGAGGAGAGAAGCAGGGGGAGTCACGCGACCTCACTGTGGCCTCTGTGAACATGTGGGTGAGCCAGCAGTCCATGTGTGGCCGTGGTGATGTTTGTGACCTGTGGCTCTGTTATCGTCATCTCGGTTAAGGTTATCCTGCATGGCCATCCCCACAGATGCTCTGGGGTGCGGCTGAGGGGCTGAAATGCAGAGCTGTGTTGAGAGGTTCCAGTCTGTCCTCCGTGAAGCCCCATCCCCATCACAGAGCAGGGCTGCTGTGAACCCTTTCCCCCAAGATGAGATCTGCAGCAGGCTTGTTTTCCTTTTGAAAGTGCAGACTATTTCCAGACTGGACATTCTGGCCTAATTGAAAAGTGTTTCAATTACTTTCCAGCTGTGAGAATGCTCTGAGCAGCCTCTTGGGTTTTCCTGGATCCCAGAAATTGGCTTCCATCTTCATTTCAAACTCCAAGCAACAGGGAAGACCCTGCACTTCTGCTACATAGGTGGAGAATATCCCCTTAATCCATTTTTCTTGCTGACAACATAGTGCTCTGTGGTCTTCATGACTCGTGGCTTGGCCCTGCGTGGGTCTCAGCCATGCTGCTCACCTCTCAACTGAGCAGCACCCGGGTCAGAGGGGCTGGCTCTCTGCCCGGCGCTGTCCCCATTTGGGTTCAGCGGAGACATCATATACAAGGCAGGAAGTTGAACATATGCGCACATGATGGTAATGGAGGGATGCTCAAACCTGCTGGGCTGGGGCAGCTCAGGGGTGTGGAGGAGTTTTGTTTCAAGGATGAGAAAGGAGAGGAGCCTTGGAGCTGGACTGTGGATGAGCCAATATGAAGGGAGGGCCATTGGGCGAAGAGGCAGGAGCCGAAGACCTGGCCCTGCGGATCCTGGGGCAAAGGGCCGTGGGCTGGGCCTGGCCAGCAGGTCCTCACAAGGTGCGGGGAGGCACTCGGAGCCTGGTGACCCCCATGCTCTTCTGCTCACCAGCCACACCAGGCAGGAGCTGCCCAGGGAATCATCCAGATGTGCAGCTTGATGCACCAACAGCTTCAGATAGCAGGCGAATTGCCCCTATGACCTGGGTGCTGGGAGATGCTTGCGAGGCCTTGTCCACCTCTGCAGCCTGCTTCTCATTCCACCTTCCCTCCAGACAGGGAGCCACCTTGTCCCCTGAATGCCAGGAAACGATGGCCTCATCATTTCCAACGATGGCCTGTGCTTCCCTGCGCCTGATGCTTCACCTGCCTGCCCGTGGGAAGCTCACTCGGTGGGCATCGCCAGAGGGACCTCTCCAGCTCTCAAACCAGCTATGCAAGCGAGCACTGCTGCTTTCCCTCAGAGCACAGTTGCTGTTGTGATGGTGGAGGGGTCATGATGTGAGGGTTTCTGGAACCTTGAGCCCCTGGCTGGGCCTGGCCAGTGCCTCTTATGGCAGACCGTGCTGTCTCCCTCATGGGAGGGTTCCTGCCTCCTCCCCGGTGTGTCTGGATGTTGCCTTGTACCAGGGCAGGGCTTGGGGATGCCACAGGCAGGTAGTTTTGCCTGGCATCCCTGCAGGCACAGGGGCACATGGGTTTATCTCTCTCCCCAGGGACAGCTAAACCTTTTGGCATCGAGATTGTCAGATTTTTCACTGTGGTCTTCATGACTCGTGGCTTGGCCCTGCGTGGGTCTCAGCCATGCTGCTCACCTCTCAACTGAGCAGCACCCGGGTCAGAGGGGCTGGCTCTCTGCCCGGCGCTGCCCCCATTTGGGTTCAGCGGAGACATCATATACAAGGCAGGAAGTTGAACATATGCGCACATGATGGTAATGGAGGGATGCTCAAACCTGCTGGGCTGGGGCAGCTCAGGGGTGTGGAGGAGTTTTGTTTCAAGGATGAGAAAGGAGAGGAGCCTTGGAGCTGGACTGTGGATGAGCCAATATGAAGGGAGGGCCATTGGGCGAAGAGGCAGGAGCCGAAGACCTGGCCCTGCGGATCCTGGGGCAAAGGGCCGTGGGCTGGGCCTGGCCAGCAGGTCCTCACAAGGTGCGGGGAGGCACTCGGAGCCTGGTGACCCCCATGCTCTTCTGCTCACCAGCCACACCAGGCAGGAGCTGCCCAGGGAATCATCCAGATGTGCAGCTTGATGCACCAACAGCTTCAGATAGCAGGCGTGCCCCTATGACCTGGGTGCTGGGAGATGCTTGCAGGCCTTGTCCACCTCTGCAGCCTGCTTCTCATTCCACCTTCCCTCCAGACAGGGAGCCACCTTGTCCCCTGAATGCCAGGAAACGATGGCCTCATCATTTCCAACGATGGCCTGTGCTTCCCTGCGCCTGATGCTTCACCTGCCTGCCCGTGGGAAGCTCACTCGGTGGGCATCGCCAGAGGGACCTCTCCAGCTCTCAAACCAGCTATGCAAGCGAGCACTGCTGCTTTCCCTCAGAGCACAGTTGCTGTTGTGATGGTGGAGGGGTCATGATGTGAGGGTTTCTGGAACCTTGAGCCCCTGGCTGGGCCTGGCCAGTGCCTCTTATGGCAGACCGTGCTGTCTCCCTCATGGGAGGGTTCCTGCCTCCTCCCCGGTGTGTCTGGATGTTGCCTTGTACCAGGGCAGGGCTTGGGGATGCCACAGGCAGGTAGTTTTGCCTGGCATCCCTGCAGGCACAGGGGCACAGGTGGGTTTATCTCCTCTCCCCCAGGGACAGCTAAACCTTTTCTGGCATCAGAGAATTGATCAGATTTCATGCCTGTCC
This sequence comes from Tragulus kanchil, assembly GCA_022376925.1. Lineage (NCBI taxonomy): Eukaryota > Metazoa > Chordata > Mammalia > Artiodactyla > Tragulidae > Tragulus > Tragulus kanchil. The sequence goes on from JAIOJX010000030.1 coordinate 51,824,973, forward strand.
CCACTGGCAGCTGACTGTCACTTGGCCTCCCTGCAGGGCCTGGAGTCCCGGAGGGGACCGTCTCCTCAGGTCCCCGTGGTACCTGTAAGCCCAGCCGGCTCCACACATCTGTGCCACACTAGGGGCTCCCTCAGGCATGTTGCCTGCCTTCTGCTTTTCTCAGGATCACCCAGGGGGAGCCCTTAAACTGGGGGATATGTGGGTGTGGAGGCCCATGTGCCTGGGTCTCCGGGGATTCTGACCTGCCAGCCCACGCTCAGCCTGAAGGATTCATTAACATTTCAGCTGTGCTCTTCTTGCCTGTGTTTTGACAGCCATCCTGGGCTTCCCTGGTGGCTCAGATGGTAAAGAATTGGCTTGCAGTGCAAGAGACCCAGGTTTGATCCCTAGGTTGGGAAGATCCCTGGGAGAGGGGACTGAATGGCAACCCATTCCAATATTCTCGCCTGGAGAATTCCATGGACAGAGGAGCCTGGCCGCTACAGTCCATGGCGTCGCAAAGAGTCGGACATGACTTAGCAATGCTGCTAAAGGTGAAATAGTTTGGTGTTAAATATTCTCAAACCCTGCAGTGCTCAGGTCACCTGATGGCCTGGTGACTTCAGCCCTCCTTTGGGCTCAGGCTATTCTAAGTGAACATAGGTGTTATTTGCATTAATACAGAGAATAGACCTATACATAGTCAGGTGTGCCTAATAAAAAACGTGTTGGTGGTAGTGACGTAGTTTTCTCTTTCTGTGCTGAGACCCTCCACACCCCCTGCCAATATGACTGATGTGGAGCTTTTCCTGCACCCACTATGGGCCACACACCAGCCTTGCCTGGTAAGAGGCTGGTTAGAGTCTCGTGTGATTTAATTCCCTCGGCCCCGCGTAGCCGCTGTTACGGTCTCCATTGTAGAGCAGAGTAATCCTTGCCTCAGCTAGGTGTCGACTTAAAAAAAAAAGACGGCATGAGAGTTGTGTCAAGTTTTATCTGGGGCCAGATGAAGACTATAGCTCAGGAGACAACCTCTCAGATAGCTCTGAGAAACTGCTCCAGAGCGACAGTGGGGAGGTCAGCCTGTGTGTGATTTGGGTGAAGGAACAGTACATGCAAACAAGCACATAGTTTTTGCAGAAGGTTTCTGCTAGTCACCAAGAGCAACTGTCACATGAAGAATTTTGGTACTTTTCTAGATGAGGAGACACAGGAACTGGGCTCAAAAAATTGGCTCCTGAAAATATCCAACTGTCTTAAGAGCCTATTCTGCCAGTTTTCCCAAAGCACGAGCGCCTCATTTCTGCTCTCCACCTTGAGCTTCTTTCAGGGGTGCATTGGAGGTCAGCAGCTGCAGCCGCACATGATTCAGTCCTTGTGGAGGTAGACGGCAAACACCCATGGCAAATGCCAATTCATAGTTGACACAAGGTTGTGGTGGAAGCAGGTCGGAAACACAGGGCTGTCCCATCCGGAACTCTGCCCTTCCTCCACGCGCCCCTGCAGTGCAGTCCAGCAAGGCCTGCTGCCTGGCGTCCTCCATGGTTTGAGAACCTGTGAATCCTGTTACAGTGACAGAGCGTCTAGTGCAACCAGTGCCGGGGAGCAGCGCTAACCCTCTCCCCTACCTCACAGTGGAGGTGGGACTATGGCTCAGGAAGGCTTCCCTAAGCCCGGCTCATGCGGGGGGTGGGGTGAGCCTTCTTCCTAAAGCACAAGTGCTCTGATGAGCTGGAAGTTACAGTCTAGCGAGTTAGGACAGAACCTCCCACCTAAGAATAGGCCCTGTGTTGGGGGAAACCCTTCTCACAATGGAAACAGTCTGGCAGTCGGTGGATGGACTGCATACCCATTTCATGGACTGCCTGTCGGCGGGGAGGGGTCAAGCATGATTCTGGCAATTACAGGGAATTTTCATGTACTTTTTCTTTTAAAAATAACATTCTTGGGCTTCCCTGGTGGTCCAGTGGGTAAGGACACCGCCTTCGATCTCTGGCCTGGGAAAATCCCACATGCTGTGGAGCGACTGAACCAATGTGTCCAACTATTGAGCCGGAGCTCTGGAGTGCATACTCCACTGCGATGGGAGGCCCATACAGGTCAAAGAACAAAGATGGAAATAAATGACAGACTAATAGAAGTGGCCAAAAAGGAAAAATCAAAAAATAACATTCTTCTCTTTTTTTCCCCTTAAGCATTTAGTTATCTTAAAAGAGAAGCTCCCTCACTAATTCTCACGTTAAAGTTTTTCTCCATGTCATTATGCTTTCAGATAAATTTTAGAATCTATTATTTAGTGAAAATAAATGCCATTGGGATGACATTACCTTAACTCTCTACATTGGTTTAGACAGAATGGGCATCCTGGGAGTTTTCTCATCCAGAAGCATAACCACATGGCATAGGCTGCAATATTTAAACAGAGTGTTTGGGGGGATCTTCAAGACATCAATGAAGATTTGAAAGTGAGAGATAGATGTTTCATTTTAGAAAGCAATATTTTTTGGTATTTCGTTCTTTATTGAGATGGAATTTAAACTGCTTACATCATTCACGAAGAGTTTTAGTTCTTGCATTTATTTAAAGTTTTAAAAAAAGCATTTTTGAATCTGCCATTTCTTAGAAGAATGCATCAGCTCCGTTTTAGTTGCTTTTATGATTTATGGTGATAGGAAGGCAGGCAGTGAGATGGGACGAGGAGGACACCTATTAGGCCCTGCTAACCAGTGCCGGGGAGCAGCGCTAACCCTCTCCCCTACCTCACAGTGGAGGTGGGACTATGGCTCAGGAAGGCTTCCCTAAGCCCGGCTCATGCGGGGGGTGGGGTGAGCCTTCTTCCTAAAGCACAAGTGCTCTGATGAGCTGGAAGTTACAGTCTAGCGAGTTAGGACAGAACCTCCCACCTAAGAATAGGCCCTGTGTTGGGGGAAACCCTTCTCACAATGGAAACAGTCTGGCAGTCGGTGGATGGACTGCATACCCATTTCATGGACTGCCTGTCGGCGGGGAGGGGTCAAGCATGATTCTGGCAATTACAGGGAATTTTCATGTACTTTTTCTTTTAAAAATAACATTCTTGGGCTTCCCTGGTGGTCCAGTGGGTAAGGACACCGCCTTCGATCTCTGGCCTGGGAAAATCCCACATGCTGTGGAGCGACTGAACCAATGTGTCCAACTATTGAGCCGGAGCTCTGGAGTGCATACTCCACTGCGATGGGAGGCCCATACAGGTCAAAGAACAAAGATGGAAATAAATGACAGACTAATAGAAGTGGCCAAAAAGGAAAAATCAAAAAATAACATTCTTCTCTTTTTTTCCCCTTAAGCATTTAGTTATCTTAAAAGAGAAGCTCCCTCACTAATTCTCACGTTAAAGTTTTTCTCCATGTCATTATGCTTTCAGATAAATTTTAGAATCTATTATTTAGTGAAAATAAATGCCATTGGGATGACATTACCTTAACTCTCTACATTGGTTTAGACAGAATGGGCATCCTGGGAGTTTTCTCATCCAGAAGCATAACCACATGGCATAGGCTGCAATATTTAAACAGAGTGTTTGGGGGGATCTTCAAGACATCAATGAAGATTTGAAAGTGAGAGATAGATGTTTCATTTTAGAAAGCAATATTTTTTGGTATTTCGTTCTTTATTGAGATGGAATTTAAACTGTTTACATCATTCACGAAGAGTTTTAGTTCTTGCATTTATTTAAAGTTTTAAAAAAAGCATTTTTGAATCTGCCATTTCTTAGAAGAATGCATCAGCTCCGTTTTAGTTGCTTTTATGATTTATGGTGATAGGAAGGCAGGCAGTGAGATGGGACGAGGAGGACACCTATTAGGCCCTGCTTTTGGGTTAAAGCTCCCAAAATGCAGAGGGGTAGGGCTTGGGGGTGAGGACGCAGCTGCAGCCCTGGGACCTGGGAGGTGGTAGTGAGTCTAGCACTAGACAGTGTGCATGGCAGGAGTGCTCCGGAGCCAGCGGGGGTTGAAGCGATGCAGATGCGGGCATCCTCTGTGTCTTCAAGGGGTGGCCATGGCGACGGAAACGTGATGCGACCTCGCTGACTGAAAAGGCAGAGCAGTGTTGCCAGTTTCCATCTAAAGAGTAAAATTCTTCCCGCAGGAGAAGGCGGTGGAGTGGGCCCTCCTCCCACGGGGACGTGTATGATGCTGCTGTACTCTGCTCTCTGACCAGTGGGCTCTCTGGGACCGTGGGTCCTGCTCGACTCTGGACAGCTTGGGTGGTGGTTACACCAGGACATGTGGCAGAAGGGTACAAAGGCTGCTTACCCTTCCATCGCCTGTGTCTGCTTCCAGCCCCAGGAAGCCTCTGCCCTTCGCCCCCTCCTTCCTTCCCCTCCAGCAGCTTCTCTTCCATGGCTCTGGGACACCCTGCTCCAGTCTACAGCTTGGGGCCCAGAATAGCTGCCGCTCCAGATGGCGAGTACGTTTGGCTCGGCGTCCCTCCATCTTCTCCAAACATTTCTTCCTTCCCAGCTCACTGAGTTGCAGCCTCATACAAACAGCCAATAGGTTGGGAGCTGTCCTGCCTTGCCGTCCCACCCCAGGCTCTGCCCTCAGCTAGACCAACGACAGGTCTCAGCAGCTCTGTCTCCCAGGCTTTCATGCTGCAGCCGGGGGGGCTTCCTGGAGCTCAGCGCTGACTGCGCCCCTTCCAGTCCTCGTTGTTGTCTTTACTCTTTCCTTCTTATTGGGCCCCGTCATGGGTTTGCTCACATTTTAATTGAGATGGAATTTAAACTGTTTACATCATTCACGAAGAGTTTTAGTTCTTGCATTTATTTAAAGTTTTAAAAAAAGCATTTTTGAATCTGCCATTTCTTAGAAGAATGCATCAGCTCCGTTTTAGTTGCTTTTATGATTTATGGTGATAGGAAGGCAGGCAGTGAGATGGGACGAGGAGGACACCTATTAGGCCCTGCTTTTGGGTTAAAGCTCCCAAGATGCAGAGGGGTAGGGCTTGGGGGTGAGGACGCAGCTGCAGCCCTGGGACCTGGGAGGTGGTAGTGAGTCTAGCACTAGACAGTGTGCATGGCAGGAGTGCTCCGGAGCCAGCGGGGGTTGAAGCGATGCAGATGCGGGCATCCTCTGTGTCTTCAAGGGGTGGCCATGGCGACGGAAACGTGATGCGACCTCGCTGACTGAAAAGGCAGAGCAGTGTTGCCAGTTTCCATCTAAAGAGTAAAATTCTTCCCGCAGGAGAAGGCGGTGGAGTGGGCCCTCCTCCCACGGGGACGTGTATGATGCTGCTGTACTCTGCTCTCTGACCAGTGGGCTCTCTGGGACCGTGGGTCCTGCTCGACTCTGGACAGCTTGGGTGGTGGTTACACCAGGACATGTGGCAGAAGGGTACAAAGGCTGCTTACCCTTCCATCGCCTGTGTCTGCTTCCAGCCCCAGGAAGCCTCTGCCCTTCGCCCCCTCCTTCCTTCCCCTCCAGCAGCTTCTCTTCCATGGCTCTGGGACACCCTGCTCCAGTCTACAGCTTGGGGCCCAGAATAGCTGCCGCTCCAGATGGCGAGTACGTTTGGCTCGGCGTCCCTCCATCTTCTCCAAACATTTCTTCCTTCCCAGCTCACTGAGTTGCAGCCTCATACAAACAGCCAATAGGTTGGGAGCTGTCCTGCCTTGCCGTCCCACCCCAGGCTCTGCCCTCAGCTAGACCAACGACAGGTCTCAGCAGCTCTGTCTCCCAGGCTTTCATGCTGCAGCCGGGGGGGCTTCCTGGAGCTCAGCGCTGACTGCGCCCCTTCCAGTCCTCGTTGTTGTCTTTACTCTTTCCTTCTTATTGGGCCCCCGTCATGGGTTTGCTCACTGTAGGGTGAGAGGAGATGAGGTTAGTCATCTTCTGTTTAAAAATGGTAAATGATAAGACAAGAAGAACGGGGTGGGAAGTCTTCAGGCATGGGCGAGCTGGACTGTGTGCATTTCCAGTTCCTTCAGTTTATCAAAATACGTGTCACTATCCCTGTCTCTTTTCAAGAGCTGAAATAGTTGAAGCTCAGAGAATCTGAACACTGCTTTGGGACTTGAACTCAATGCTAGGTTTTCACCTTTCTGGTCTGTGTGCAGACCCATTCCTGGAACAAAAGAAACCATACTGGGAAGGGCAGAACGTAGATGTGCTTGGTCGCTCAGTCGTGTCTGACTCTTTGCAACCCCGTGGACTATAGCCCGACAGGCTCCTGTCTATTTTTTTTTCCTAGGCAAGAATACTGGAGTGGGTTGCCGTTTCCTCTGTCCGGGAATCTTCCTGATTCAGGGACTGACCCTGTGTCTCCTGCATTGACAGGTGGATTCTTTACGTTTGAGCCACCGGGGAAGCCCATACAGGGGAGAGACAGAAATAACTCGAAAAGACAAGGAACAGGCAAAGCTATTTTGCTTTTAGGTAAGAGGTTCTAGAAGGATCACAACCACACATTACTCAGCATGAGGCTGCAGGGGCAGGTGCTCCCTCGCAGAAGACAAGGAACAGCATGGTCCATATAAAGCAACCCCAGGAAAAGACCAGCATGTTCCTCCAAGATCAGTTGAGTACACGAAAGAATTCTTGTGAGGTGTGAGCAGCAGAGATTACACCTTCAACTTGGCACACAAAAACTTAAGACTCACTAAATGCAAAAACATGTCTCAATTTGCTTTTTTTTTTTTTCTTTTTTCTTTTTCAATTTTGGCCTCTTTTATTGGATTTTTAATTATTTATTTTCACCCATCTTCATTCTCCAGCGTGTTTGAGACTCCCATTGCAGTGGCCTCTCTCGTTGCAGAGCACCAGCTCTGGGTGCATGCACTCCAGAATGCTGGCTTGTAATTGGACACACTGGTCTAGCCTCTCCACAGCATGTGGGATCTTCCCAGGCCAGGGATCGAACTGGTGTTCATTGCACTGCAAGGCAGACTTTTTACCCACTGGACCACCAGGGAAGCCCTCAATTTGCTTTTGATTTAGTATCTCTGGTGTGGAACGCTGTTTGGTCACCCTGTCTCATTGATTGTCATCTCCTCTGGTGTCTTCTTCATTGGTTAAAATTGTTGAGAGGGTTAGAGAACAGGGAAAGTCCAGAAAGATGGCTTGGAACTGAGGGCAGACCTCTCACAGACATGCGGGACTGGCGGGACCTGGGGCAGGTGGCTGAGGAAGTGGCAGTCTAGAGCACTGGGCAGGTGCTTGTGATTTCCCAGGGCATCTGTGAAGTCACGTGGGCCAGGTTTGAACTACCACCCAGTCTGGTGCTCTCTGAAAGCAATTTTTTATTAATATCACACTTAGCTACCTCCTGCATTTTCCCTCATAGGATTGCTTAAATTCAAGAAGGTCCATATTTTTATTTGTAAATTACTTTATTAGTTGTTTGCAAACTCAGACTGCAGCTTGCATGTTTGCTGATGCTCACAGGACCTATGTGAGGTAGTAGATACCCTCAGAGAATGCCAGCCAGTGTGATTTGGCTCAAGTTTTGAAAATGTACGTTGTGGAAGAAACAGAATGTTGACATTTGGATCATTGTGATTACAGATGTGCAGAGCTGTGGTCAATATGGCTTCTTCTCTCCAGGGACTATCCAGTCACACCCTTCTCGTGCCTCACCATAGCCCTCCACCCTGCTTCCTGCCCAGCAGACCCTCCAGGAGCCGGCCACAATCAATCGTGTTGTCAAAGTGGCTTGTTAGTGATCATCTCAGCCCTGATCTTCAGACAAGCAGAAGGGAAAGAGCTGGAGGGCTGGACCAGCCCTCCCCGACCCTCCTGCCTCTGTGCTGGTGGACGAGCTTCACTGTCTCACACCCCAGTCACTTCATCTATGAAATGGGGATGAGGCCCATCCCACATGCACCCTGGCCTCTTGGGAGGATCAGAGAGACTCTTGTGGGTCACATTGTGTCCCCAGGTTCACATGTTGAAGTCTAACCAGGACCTCATATTGAGCTCTTCAAAGATCAGGTCTTAAAAGAGGTAATTAAGTTAAAAAGGGGTTATGAGGGTGGGCTCTAATTGAATGTGACTGGTGACCTCACAAGAAGAGGAGATCGGGACACAGACATGCAATGAGGGACAGTGCAGAGAGGACACGGGGAGAGGACAGTCAGCCTCATACCAAGGAGAGAGGCCTCAAGGAGAAACCAGCCCTGCTGAAGCCTTTCCCTTGAACTTGCACTGTATAGGACTGTGAGATGGTAAATATCTTCTGTTTAAGCTGCTTGATCTGTGGTTGATTAACAGATTGACCAAGAAAGCAAGGCTCTTAGCCAAGACCCAAAGCCACCCCATGGTGGACAGAGGGCCACAGGGATTCCTTGACCACAGTGACCAGCTCCACATCCAGCCGGGCAAAAGGCCCCTTAAAGCCAAGACCCAAAGCCACCCCATGGGCCAAGATCGCACATGATTAATATCACACTTAGCTACCTCCTGCATTTTCCCTCATAGGATTGCTTAAATTCAAGAAGGTCCATATTTTTATTTGTAAATTACTTTATTAGTTGTTTGCAAACTCAGACTGCAGCTTGCATGTTTGCTGATGCTCACAGGACCTATGTGAGGTAGTAGATACCCTCAGAGAATGCCAGCCAGTGTGATTTGGCTCAAGTTTTGAAAATGTACGTTGTGGAAGAAACAGAATGTTGACATTTGGATCATTGTGATTACAGATGTGCAGAGCTGTGGTCAATATGGCTTCTTCTCTCCAGGGACTATCCAGTCACACCCTTCTCGTGCCTCACCATAGCCCTCCACCCTGCTTCCTGCCCAGCAGACCCTCCAGGAGCCGGCCACAATCAATCGTGTTGTCAAAGTGGCTTGTTAGTGATCATCTCAGCCCTGATCTTCGGACAAGCAGAAGGGAAAGAGCTGGAGGGGCTGGACCAGCCCTCCCTGACCCTCCTGCCTCTGTGCTGGTGGACGAGCTTCACTGTCTCTCACCCCAGTCACTTCATCTATGAAATGGGGATGAGGCCCATCCCACATGCACCCTGGCCTCTTGGGAGGATCAGAGAGACTCTTGTGGGTCACATTGTGTCCCCAGGTTCACATGTTGAAGTCTAACCAGGACCTCATATTGAGCTCTTCAAAGATCAGGTCTTAAAAGAGGTAATTAAGTTAAAAAGGGGTTATGAGGGTGGGCTCTAATTGAATGTGACTGGTGACCTCACAAGAAGAGGAGATCGGGACACAGACATGCAATGAGGGACAGTGCAGAGAGGACACGGGGAGAGGACAGTCAGCCTCATACCAAGGAGAGAGGCCTCAAGGAGAAACCAGCCCTGCTGAAGCCTTTCCCTTGAACTTGCACTGTATAGGACTGTGAGATGGTAAATATCTTCTGTTTAAGCTGCTTGATCTGTGGTTGATTAACAGATTGACCAAGAAAGCAAGGCTCTTAGCCAAGACCCAAAGCCACCCCATGGTGGACAGAGGGCCACAGGGATTCCTTGACCACAGTGACCAGCTCCACATCCAGCCGGGCAGGTAAACTTTCAGACTGCACTCTGACTGCCCACCATGCCAGCAGCCAAGACGGCTCGTGGACAATTCCAGATGCTATGCACAGAGACGCTGGGTGGCCCTGCCTTCAGCATGGTGATTCAACAACACTCCCAGCCCCTACCTGGACCCAAGATCGGTCTGACTCTTTCCAGATCCTGAAGTGTGTGTGTGTGTGTGTGTGTGTGTGTGTGTGTGTCTGCTGAGTCACTTCATTTGTGTCCGACTCTGTGACCCTGTGGATGGCAGCCTGCCAGGCTCCTCTGTGCAATTCTCCAGGCAAGAATACTGGAGTGGGTTGCCATGTCCTCTTCCAGGGGATATTCCTAACCCAGCATCTCTTACGTCTCTTGAACTGGCAAGTGGGATCTTTACCTCTAGTGTCATGTGGGAAGCCCCAGATCCTGAAGACCTCTGGGAAACCATGATGGTAGATGTCATTCTGCAGGCAAAGCACACATTTGTGGCAGTGGGCACCCTTGCAAAGATGGTGCCATCTTCACATACACCCTTGCCTAGGCCAGTTGTCAACACGCTGCACATCTCTGTTTTCCTGCAGCTGCAGACATGGTCACTTCATCCCTGATCCAAGCCCCAGTCAATGCTTGAAGACTGCAGGAGATACCCTTGTGAAGTGTGCTTCGAGCACTGAGCTTGTCTGCATGGGCTACCCAGCACATCAGAAGCCATCAAAGCTTGGGCCCTGTGGTCACATCTGGGACCCTCACAGTCACGCTGACAAACAGAAGCCATCAACTCTTAAAGAGGGGGGGTTTGCTTGATCCAAAATCGGGACACAGACATGCAATGAGGGACAGTGCAGAGAGGACACGGGGAGAGGACAGTCAGCCTCATACCAAGGAGAGGCCTAAAGGAGAAACCAGCCCTGCTGAAGCCTTTCCCTTGAACTTGCACTGTATAGGACTGTGAGATGGTAAATATCTTCTGTTTAAGCTGCTTGATCTGTGGTTGATTAACAGATTGACCAAGAAAGCAAGGCTCTTAGCCAAGACCCAAAGCCACCCCATGGTGGACAGAGGGCCACAGGGATTCCTTGACCACAGTGACCAGCTCCACATCCAGCCGGGCAGGTAAACTTTCAGACTGCACTCTGACTGCCCACCATGCCAGCAGCCAAGACGGCTCGTGGACAATTCCAGATGCTATGCACAGAGACGCTGGGTGGCCCTGCCTTCAGCATGGTGATTCAACAACACTCCCAGCCCCTACCTGGACCCAAGATCGGTCTGACTCTTTCCAGATCCTGAAGTGTGTGTGTGTGTGTGTGTGTGTGTGTGTGTGTGTGTGTCTGCTGAGTCACTTCATTTGTGTCCGACTCTGTGACCCTGTGGATGGCAGCCTGCCAGGCTCCTCTGTGCAATTCTCCAGGCAAGAATACTGGAGTGGGTTGCCATGTCCTCTTCCAGGGGATATTCCTAACCCAGCATCTCTTACGTCTCTTGAACTGGCAAGTGGGATCTTTACCTCTAGTGTCATGTGGGAAGCCCCAGATCCTGAAGACCTCTGGGAAACCATGATGGTAGATGTCATTCTGCAGGCAAAGCACACATTTGTGGCAGTGGGCACCCTTGCAAAGATGGTGCCATCTTCACATACACCCTTGCCTAGGCCAGTTGTCAACACGCTGCACATCTCTGTTTTCCTGCAGCTGCAGACATGGTCACTTCATCCCTGATCCAAGCCCCAGTCAATGCTTGAAGACTGCAGGAGATACCCTTGTGAAGTGTGCTTCGAGCACTGAGCTTGTCTGCATGGGCTACCCAGCACATCAGAAGCCATCAAAGCTTGGGCCCTGTGGTCACATCTGGGACCCTCACAGTCACGAATTCTGACTCAATATGCATCTTTTGAGTCTCTGAGGGTCCTCCTGACACTCCCTGAGTAGACACCCTGCTGCTCTGGCTGAGCACCATGGTCTGGGACGTGAGTGGGGCATGTGGTGGGGAAAGGCCAGGGTTTCCACCAGACTGGGCACCAGGGGTCAAGGAGGCCCTGCTTATCCCTTAAAACCACCCCTGCACATTCCAGGGCCATCCTTTTACTGGTCACGATACCATGCATACCAGGACTGAATGTCCTATAACCAAGCCCTGGGCTCCCAAATCTCGTGACTTAAAGCAATGATGGTTTATTCTTTCTTAGATTCAGAGGCTGTTTTTAAAAATTATCTTGCAGAAGGGCATTCTTGCAACTAAGGTCAGGTGAGGGCCAGGAGCAGCTGGGAGGGCTGGGCCTTTCTCTCCACGTGCTCTCTGGAGAGATGACTTAGGCTGGGTGTTGCAGCTGAATCCCCCAAATGCATATGTTGAAGCCCTAACTCCAAGAACCTCAGAAAGTGACTGTATATGGAGATAGGGTCTTTCAAAATATGATTTATGTAAGATGTAGTCATTTGAATGGACCATAATTCAACAGCACTGGCATCTTTATTAGAAGAGATTAGGACATGGAAATGCACAGAGGGCTGACCATGGAGGACACAGAGAGAAGATGGCCAAGCCAAGGAGAGAGGCCTCAGGAGGAGCCAGTCCTGTCTACACCGTGATCTTGGACTTCCAGCCTCCAGAATTGTGAGGAAATTGGTCTAAGTGGCCTAGGCTGTGGTATTTATTATGGCAGCCCTAGCTGATGGATGCACTGGGCTTCTTCATGGCACAAAGATGGTGCCATCTTCACATACACCCTTGCCTAGGCCAGTTGTCAACACGCTGCACATCTCTGTTTTCCTGCAGCTGCAGAGATGGTCACTTCATCCCTGATCCAAGCCCCAGTCAATGCTTGAAGACTGCAGGAGATACCCTTGTGAAGTGTGCTTCGAGCACTGAGCTTGTCTGCATGGGCTACCCAGCACATCAGAAGCCATCAAAGCTTGGGCCCTGTGGTCACATCTGGGACCCTCACAGTCACGAATTCTGACTCAATATGCATCTTTTGAGTCTCTGAGGGTCCTCCTGACACTCCCTGAGTAGACACCCTGCTGCTCTGGCTGAGCACCATGGTCTGGGACGTGAGTGGGGCATGTGGTGGGGAAAGGCCAGGGTTTCCACCAGACTGGGCACCAGGGGTCAAGGAGGCCCTGCTTATCCCTTAAAACCACCCCTGCACATTCCAGGGCCATCCTTTTACTGGTCACGATACCATGCATACCAGGACTGAATGTCCTATAACCAAGCCCTGGGCTCCCAAATCTCGTGACTTAAAGCAATGATGGTTTATTCTTTCTTAGATTCAGAGGCTGTTTTTAAAATTATCTTGCAGAAGGGCATTCTTGCAACTAAGGTCAGGTGAGGGCCAGGAGCAGCTGGGAGGGCTGGGCCTTTCTCTCCACGTGCTCTCTGGAGAGATGACTTAGGCTGGGTGTTGCAGCTGAATCCCCCAAATGCATATGTTGAAGCCCTAACTCCAAGAACCTCAGAAAGTGACTGTATATGGAGATAGGGTCTTTCAAAATATGATTTATGTAAGATGTAGTCATTTGAATGGACCATAATTCAACAGCACTGGCATCTTTATTAGAAGAGATTAGGACATGGAAATGCACAGAGGGCTGACCATGGAGGACACAGAGAGAAGATGGCCAAGCCAAGGAGAGAGGCCTCAGGAGGAGCCAGTCCTGTCTACACCGTGATCTTGGACTTCCAGCCTCCAGAATTGTGAGGAAATTGGTCTAAGTGGCCTAGGCTGTGGTATTTATTATGGCAGCCCTAGCTGATGGATGCACTGGGCTTCTTCATGGCACAAAGATCCAGGATTCTGGATAAGCAGGCGCTTGTCAAAGACCTGCCCACCTCACACCCATGATGTCCCATCGGCAAAAGTGAGCCCCATGGTGTCATGGGTTGACTGTGTCCTTCAAAATCCACACGTTGATACCTTAACCCCCACATTGTGATGATATCTGGAGGGGGGGCCTTTGGGAGTAAAATATGGTTAGGTGAGGTCATGAGGGTGGGACCCTCAGGATAGGATTAGTGGCTTATAAGAAGAGGAAGAGGGCTTCCCTGGAGGGTCCATGGTAAAGCATTCTCCTGCCAATGCAGGGGACGAGGATCTGATCCCTGATTCTGGAAAACCCCACATGCTGTGGAGCAGCTAAGCCTGTGCACCACAACTATTGAGCCTGAACTCTAGAGCCTGGGAACCGCACCTCTTGAGCCCACATGTCCCAGCTACTGAGCCCGTGTGCCTAGAGCCCGTCCTCAGCAGCAAGAGAAGCCACTGCAATGAGAAGCCTGCCCGCTGCAACTAGAGAAAAGCCTGCTCAGCAACAAAGACCCAGCACAGTCAAAAATAAATCAACAAATAGATAATTAAATAAGTAAATAAAGAAAATTATTAAAAAAAAAAAGATGAGAAAGAGACTAGAGCTCTTTCTCTACCTTGTGAAGATACTGGGAGAAGGTGGCCGTCTGCACTCAGGAAGACAGCTGCCACCAGACCCTGACCAGCCAAGAGATCCAGCCTCTGGGTCCGTGAGAGAATAAATGTTTAGTCTCCCAGCCCATGGTGCCTTGTTTGTGAAGGCGTGAGCTAAGACATCCAGCCCAGCCTAGAATCACCGCTGGAGGGCTTCACACAAAGGCACAGCCAGCTCTGTGACTCCTCGGGGCTACCATGATAGCAGCCCTGCCTCCCTGGGTTTTTGTTAACACAGATGTAAGCCAGGCATATGACACACATGTACCCTTCTCAGAGTCTTAGGAGAACCATCGAGAAGAGTCTAGTCTGAGCCATCGTGTGGCCACAGGGGCCCCTCCTGCTCATTCTGCCCCGTCCCCGCCACTGCCCCACTCCTGGGGCTGAGAAGAGCAGCCCACTGTCATGGTCAGCCCACATCCACATCCTGGGGGGCGGCTTAGGAACTCTGGTCCCATATTGTCAGAGCTTAGCCTCCCAGGAACAATGATAGATCAGCAATGACTCCGTGACCCGGTAGGGGCCAAAGAGCATGAGGAGGAGTGAGGACATTTCCCTGACACGAAGGGACAGCAGAAATAGCCTGTGTGTCCCCTGCAGGACGAGGGCAGGGGTCCTGCTGTGCTGTCAGCAGCCTTGCTGTAAACAGGCCTCCGTGGAGCCCACCCTGGGGCTGTGGTGGTGACTGACAGAGGTGTGTGCCCGTTGGGGCCCTGGGGCCCCACACCCATGCTTTCTAGCCCAGGACTCCTACCTTGTCCTCAGGGTTTCCGCCCATTGGGGAGGATTACAGCTGCAATAGTCCTGGCGGCTCTGCTGCCTGGACAAGAGGCAGGGAAACGAGACCACCCCTCTGGCCACCTTGGGGGCAGGACTGAAGATAGGGAGGCAGGGAGAGATCACGGCCAGGAATGGAGCCTGACAGTGGGGTGCAGAGAGGGGTGGGGGAGAGAGGGGCAGTCAGAGGCCGCATCTCGGGCTGGGAGCTAGATGGGATTCTGAGAGTACTGTGGGTGGAGGGACCCGTCACAGGGACCAGATGGGGGGCCAGGGAAAGCTGGGTCAGAGGCTAGGTGTCCTGGAGGACATCTGACCTGGATTTCCAGGTCAGACGCAAGGTTCTCCAGGTTCTCCAGGACCCCCTGGCCTCGCAGGGCTCTCTGCCTGGAGCCCCCAGCCAAACATCACATGGCCACTCACACTCATTTCAGAGTCAAATCTGGCCCGTGTTTGCCAGGCCTGGGAGCAGACACTGTACTGATGCCAAAAAAAAAAAAAAAAAAAGGGAAAAAGAAATCAAGGCCTTGAGTCATCCGTCTTTTTCAGATTTTGGAAAAATTCACAAAGTTCAGAATGTGTATTTCATGTGGGCTTGATGATGGATGAATTCCCACCACGCACCTCATGCGTTTCTAGGCGCGGGAGGGGAATGGGGGCATCTCAGCGTGTGCCTCTGACATTTAAAATACCTTTTGGCTCGGTCTTTCTCTTTCTCTCTGCGAACTTCGCACTGCCATACAAGGCGTCCTTTCACTTCTGGTCGGGAAAGCCACCGAGAGAGGAGAAGATGGCCCTGGGTGTCAGAGCAGGGACACTCCAGGAGCTGCTGCTGGTCCTGGCACGTGTGTCTGTGGGTGCTGATGAGGTGGTGAGCTGGAATGTGGCGTCCTGTCCCCGTGTGCACATGCATGTGTACACACATGCCTCACGACACGCACATGTGCACATGACTCTCTGTGTGTGCACGTACTTCAGACTCCCTGGTGGCCCACAGGCTGGGCACTGCCACTGAGCGTCTGTGCTGGTGACCTCTGGGGAAGGGGTGGTTTCCTAAGCACACTGCTCAGATCTCATCATGCTCACTTGCTTGACATTCGATTTTTTTAAAAGTATTCTTTGCATATATATATTTTTTGGCCTCCTTTATTGGTTTTTTATTTATTTATTTTTTTATCCATCTTCATTCTTTGGCCTCTGTGGGCCTCCCATTGCAGTGGCCTCTCTTGTTGCAGAGCACTGGCTCTGGGCGCATGTGCTGGCTCGTAATTGGACACACCAGTCCAACCATTCCTTGGCATATGGGATCTTCCCAGGTCAGGAATTGAACTGGTGCCCCTTGCACTGCAAGGCGGACTCTTTACCCACTGGACCATGAGGGATGCCCCTGACATTCCATTTTAAGATTTTAGAATGGATGGGGTCTTGACCTTTATGGGAGATTCTGGAGGCAGAGAGCTCTCAGCTTTTCAGAGTGTACAAGGCCCATCCCTCAGGGACCAGCCCTGGGACCCCATGGGACCTGTAGCTCTGGCCACTCAGTCCTGTGCATACAGCTTGCTTCACCCTCACCCTCACTCCTTCGCATACAAGTGTGTGACCATGTGTCTGCCGCCCCTGCTGCCCCACAGACCCCCTGCATCTCAGGACAGGGCTGCTCACTCGCCGTGCGGTCCAAGTGTCTCCAAGGGGAAGGCTGGTGATGGCCGAGACGGTGCTGTCCTGGGAGACCAGGTGGAGGGGCCTGGCCCCGGGGGTTGAGTTCGGCTGACCCCATTCTGTCCATGTACCTCTCTTTATATCTCCTGGTGGAACAACAAATACATGGAAAACCACTTCCACCCCCTCCCCAGCAGATCCTGGCTGTTCGTGTGTGATGGGACAGGCGTGGAGACAGATGGTGTGGGCTTGGGCACACGCACTCCAGGCAGGTGTGTGGGTGTGAGGTCCATCTCGGGCCCTGGACAGGGCATGGTTTTTGTGGCTGCGGTGTGGATTCCAGGGATGTGGGGGATGCCCTCCCTGAGCGTGGGGACATGGAGTGTCACCGTGAGCTATGGGAGGCCCATAAAGACCTCAGCAGGGCTCCATGTCTGCCCTCCATCCAGGCCTCACCACTGGGCAAGGAGGACATCACAGCTGCATTGCAGAGCTAGAAAAGGCCCTGCCCAGGCTACACAGGTAGAGAAGGAGGGGGGTTAAATCCTGGTCACCATCTTAAACTGGGCGTAGACTGGTCTTGACCACCATGCATGCAGCTGGCACTGCCCTGAGGGCTGGAGGCAGACCACATGACGCCCACCCCTTTTGGTCCCAGGGGTGGTTCTGGGCACCAGTGCCCAGCAGACCCCACAGAGACGCTGGCTGCAGAGTGAGGTTGGGGGCTGGACGGCCTCAAAAGGCCATGAGCATGTGTCTTGGCTTCATTGGGTATTTCTATGGCAACAGAGACAGCTCCAAAAATTTAAACATCATAATCCAACCTAATTGGTGAAGCCACGGCTTCAGAACATTTTTAGTTTCTTGTTTATTATTCCTGTAGGTCCTTGATTACCCTGGGCTGCTGACACCTGCTAAGAGAATCCACAGAATTGCCAGTAACCTAATTAAACCCCTCCTTTCCCTGAATGTGGTCAGCAGCAGCCCAGACTCCCTAGCAAGGTAATAAAATGAGTCTCCTTTGGGGCTGACTCTGAAACGGGAGGGTGGAGAGCACAGGGCCGTGGGCCTCGGTGTACTGCTGTGGCCCTCTCTTCTTTTATGGTGCGTGAGCTGCCCTGGCCCCGCCCAGGCTCTCCTGTTACTCCCTCCCTGCGCCAAGCTCACCGGTGTCTTGGATTTTGTTTCAATCGGTCCTTTCTGTGCTGTATTGTTTGTTGCTGGTATTCGAGTCCCTGGGCAGTGTGTTGTGCAGTTGTGTCTGTCTGTAAGCTGCATGGACGGTCTCTTGCGGTACGCATCAGGAGACTTGCTTCTTTCACACAGTTCATGTTTCCCTGCAAGCTGATGTGGTAGCAGCTGTTGATTTGGTTTTCTTGCAAAACAGTTATCCAGGCAGGAAGATGGGCCCTTGGTCCCAGACTAAGACCTGAAGCCAGCTGCCCTCCACCTTGAGGACCAGATTGGTTTTTGTGGCTGCGGTGTGGATTCCAGGGATGTGGGGGATGCCCTCCCTGAGCGTGGGGACATGGAGTGTCACCGTGAGCTATGGGAGGCCCATAAAGACCTCAGCAGGGCTCCATGTCTGCCCTCCATCCAGGCCTCACCACTGGGCAAGGAGGACATCACAGCTGCATTGCAGAGCTAGAAAAGGCCCTGCCCAGGCTACACAGGTAGAGAAGGAGGGGGGTTAAATCCTGGTCACCATCTTAAACTGGGCGTAGACTGGTCTTGACCACCATGCATGCAGCTGGCACTGCCCTGAGGTCTGGAGGCAGACCACATGACGCCCACCCCTTTTGGTCCCAGGGGTGGTTCTGGGCACCAGTGCCCAGCAGACCCCACAGAGACGCTGGCTGCAGAGTGAGGTTGGGGGCTGGACGGCCTCAAAAGGCCATGAGCATGTGTCTTGGCTTCATTGGGTATTTCTATGGCAACAGAGACAGCTCCAAAAATTTAAACATCATAATCCAACCTAATTGGTGAAGCCACGGCTTCAGAACATTTTTAGTTTCTTGTTTATTATTCCTGTAGGTCCTTGATTACCCTGGGCTGCTGACACCTGCTAAGAGAATCCACAGAATTGCCAGTAACCTAATTAAACCCCTCCTTTCCCTGAATGTGGTCAGCAGCAGCCCAGACTCCCTAGCAAGGTAATAAAATGAGTCTCCTTTGGGGCTGACTCTGAAACGGGAGGGTGGAGAGCACAGGACCGTGGGCCTCGGTGTACTGCTGTGGCCCTCTCTTCTTTTATGGTGCGTGAGCTGCCCTGGCCCCGCCCAGGCTCTCCTGTTACTCCCTCCCTGCGCCAAGCTCACCGGTGTCTTGGATTTTGTTTCAATCGGTCCTTTCTGTGCTGTATTGTTTGTTGCTGGTATTCGAGTCCCTGGGCAGTGTGTTGTGCAGTTGTGTCTGTCTGTAAGCTGCATGGACGGTCTCTTGCGGTACGCATCAGGAGACTTGCTTCTTTCACACAGTTCATGTTTCCCTGCAAGCTGATGTGGTAGCAGCTGTTGATTTGGTTTTCTTGCAAAACAGTTATCCAGGCAGGAAGATGGGCCCTTGGTCCCAGACTAAGACCTGAAGCCAGCTGCCCTCCACCTTGGGGACCAGATTTGTGAGAAGCAACCTTCTCCAAGGCCATGGAGACTTTCTTTTACTGTTGTGTATCATAATTGGCTTAAATCAGCCTGATTCCATATTGAACAACAGTTGAAAACAAACAAACAACAAATTCAAAAGAACCACCTATGAGTATCTTATAAACGACAGGAAAAGACTTTTGCTATTAAATGAAAAATGGAAAAATACAACAAATATTTAAAACTTTTACATTTAATGAATTCAAAGATCTGTCTATGTGATGTTTGTCAAAGTCTGGAATTTGGAAGTTAATAAAAAACTAACACAAGTAAGCTAATTAAATATAATGTTTCGATAACAATATTCAAGACTTAGCTGTTAAAATATGTATTGATATACAAAAAATCACACACACTTTTTAAGGACTAGAACCTTAAAAAATAGTTATTTTTCAGTTGAAGTGGAGAAAAGATGCAGCACCATAAACAATTTTATTATGTCAAATTTTCTTCCATTTGTATGTATAAGTCACTGAGTATCAAGTTAATGAGGAAATTAGTGAACACTGGATTAAGGTTCCCATGTCCAGTTGTGCCATTAGAAACCATAATGAGATACCACCTCACGCTGTTAGAATGGCTACTATAAAACAAACAAAAAAAAACCAAAAACACCGAAAACTGTACATCATTGGTAAAAATGTACAAATGTGGTCACTGTGGAAACCACTGTAGTGGTTCCTCAAAAATTAAAAATAGAATCACTTGGGATTTCCCTGGTGATCTGGTGATCAAGACTGCATGCTTCCACTGCAGGGGGCATGAGTTTAATCCCTGATTGGGGAACTAAGACTCCACATACTGCGGTGGCACAGTTGGAAAAAAAAATAGAATCACCATATAATCCAGTCTTCTGACTTCCAGGTCTTACAGTGCAAAGGACTGGAAGCACAATCTTGAAGAGTATTGTTAATACCCAACAGAGGCAATAGCCAAGCATCCATCAAAGGACAAGGGGATAAATAAAATGTGGGCTCTCTATACAGTGCAGTATTATTCAACCATAAGAAGGAAGGAAATACTGACATATGCTCCAACATGGACGACATGACGTTAAGTGAAATAAGCCAATCACTAAAGGACAAATACTGTATGATTTTACTCATTTGAGGTATTTGTGCACGTGTGCTTGGTTGTTCAGTCGTGTCTGACTCTTTGCAACCCCATGGACTGTAGCCCACCAGGCTCCTCTCTCCATGGGACTCCCCAGGCAAGAAAACTGGAGTGGGTTGTGATACCCTCCTCCAGGGGATTTTCCTGACTCAGGGATCAAGCCTGCATCTCTTTACGTCTCCTGACATACTTGGTTTAGTCAAATTCTTAGGGACAAGAAAGCAGAATGGCAGTTGTCAGGGACTGGGAGATGGAGAGTTAGTCTTTCATGGGGACAGAGTTTCAGTTTGGGAAGATGAAGAGTGTTCCGGAGGTGGATGGTGGTGATGGCTATACAGCAACGTGAATGTATTCAATACCACCAAACTGTGTGTTTAAAAATGGTCAAGATGGTAAGTTTGATATGTATTTTAGCACAATTAAGAATTTTAAACATTAGAAATTATTAGAGTGAGTCAATAAAAAATGCACACTCCAGGGACTTCCCTGGTGGTCCAGTGGTTAAGACTCTGTGTTCCCAATTCAGTGGGGCCTGGGTTCGATCCCTGGTCAGGGAACTAGATCCCACATGCTGCAACTATGACCCCGCGCAGCCAAATAAATAAATAACTTTTAAAAAAATGTGCACTCCAATTTAGATTGCTTGGAAGGCAAACATTGTTTTATCTAAAGAATATAAGGGAATGTTTTTACTTAGGTATGAGTAAAATATACCATGCAAGTTGGTAAGCGTTTTGCCTGTCATGTGCATGTGCCTGACTACCCACCACGAGCTTTTCTGAAAGAAACCAGGCCTTCTCAATCTCCTTACATATGATGTCTGGTGCAGTATGTGGATGACTAGATCTGGGATGAAATGACTGTTTTCAGATATGTGCATTTCAAACTATACCAAGTCAGCACTTGGGGCTATAAATTTCCACTTCAATAGTATTTTGGCTCAGCTCACAAATTATCATAAGTGGTAATCTCACTGGCTTTCAGCTCTAGGTATTATCTCATTTCCATGATGATTTCTGCTTTTATTCACGAAGGCTTTAACTTTGTGTAAGGTCTTATTTCCAAATGTGTGGTGTTCTACTCATTTTTCTTTTGCTTTTGATTTCTAACTTAATTGAACTGTGGACAGAGACTGGTGTTGATTGTTGGAAATTCACTGACACTACTAAGTGTTTAACAAGAATGTGTATCGTTTGTTTTATAAATGCTCATTAGATCCAGTTATTCATTTTGGGTGTTCAAATCATTTTGTTGTTTCTTTTTTGGCCTGCTTGATCTACCTATTATTGAAAAAAGTGGTTTAAATTCCCCATTTATGATAGTGCATGAGTCAGATGTTCTTTGTTTTCTGACAGTTTTTGCTTTGTACAATTTGAGGCTATTTTATCAGGCACTTATAAGCTTAGAGAGGTCGTATCTTTTTGCTAACATGACCTTTTATCAAAAATGAATTTGTCTGGTATTTAAATGGCTACATTAGTTTTCTTCTGGTTAGTATTTGTCTGGTGCACATTTTTTCCATCTATCAACTTAAGGACTGTCTTTGTGTCTGTAAGTTTTTGTTGTGTCTCTATAAAATCAACAACTATTAGGCTGTATTTAAAAAGACACAGTCTGATTTCTGCGTAGCTTATTCAGTTATAGTTATTATGATTATGCTTGTATTTGTATATAATTTTATTATCATATTAGGATTTTTGGTCTGCTCTGTTTTCTATTTCCTTCTGTCCTGTCGCATTTTTCATTGATTTTCTTTTGTCTTTTTCAGAATCCTTTTTTTTTTTTTTTTAAAAAAAAAAGCTTATTTGTAGGTAAAATTCTCTGTCCCTCTTTTTCTAGTGGTTGGGTTAGTAACCAACAAGGACCTACTGTATAACCCAGGGAACACTGCTTAATATTCTGTAATAACCTAAATAGGGGACTTCCCTGGTAGCTCAGTGGTAAAGAGTTCGTCTACCAATGCAGGAGACATGGGTTCAATCCCTGATCTGGGAAGATCCCACATGCTGTGGAACAACTAAACCCGTGAGTCACTATTGAGCCTGTGCTCTAGAACCTTGGAGCCACAACTATTGAAGCCCTTGTGGAACAAAAAACCTGCACTAGAGCTTTTATTCACGAAGGCTTTAACTTTGTGTAAGGTCTTATTTCCAAATGTGTGGTGTTCTACTCATTTTTCTTTTGCTTTTGATTTCTAACTTAATTGAACTGTGGACAGAGACTGGTGTTGATTGTTGGAAATTCACTGACACTACTAAGTGTTTAACAAGAATGTGTATCGTTTGTTTTATAAATGCTCATTAGATCCAGTTATTCATTTTGGGTGTTCAAATCATTTTGTTGTTTCTTTTTTGGCCTGCTTGATCTACCTATTATTGAAAAAAGTGGTTTAAATTCCCCATTTATGATAGTGCATGAGTCAGATGTTCTTTGTTTTCTGACAGTTTTTGCTTTGTACAATTTGAGGCTATTTTATCAGGCACTTATAAGCTTAGAGAGGTCGTATCTTTTTGCTAACATGACCTTTTATCAAAAATGAATTTGTCTGGTATTTAAATGGCTACATTAGTTTTCTTCTGGTTAGTATTTGTCTGGTGCACATTTTTTCCATCTATCAACTTAAGGACTGTCTTTGTGTCTGTAAGTTTTTGTTGTGTCTCTATAAAATCAACAACTATTAGGCTGTATTTAAAAAGACACAGTCTGATTTCTGCGTAGCTTATTCAGTTATAGTTATTATGATTATGCTTGTATTTGTATATAATTTTATTATCACATTAGGATTTTTGGTCTGCTCTGTTTTCTATTTCCTTCTGTCCTGTCGCATTTTTCATTGATTTTCTTTTGTCTTTTTCAGAATCCTTTTTTTTTTTTTTAAAAAAAAAAAAAGCTTATTTGTAGGTAAAATTCTCTGTCCCTCTTTTTCTAGTGGTTGGGTTAGTAACCAACAAGGACCTACTGTATAACCCAGGGAACACTGCTTAATATTCTGTAATAACCTAAATAGGGGGCTTCCCTGGTAGCTCAGTGGTAAAGAGTTCGTCTACCAATGCAGGAGACATGGGTTCAATCCCTGATCTGGGAAGATCCCACATGCTGTGGAACAACTAAACCCGTGAGTCACTATTGAGCCTGTGCTCTAGAACCTTGGAGCCACAACTATTGAAGCCCTTGTGCCCTAGAGCCTGAGTTCCACAATAAGAGAAGTCACTGGAACAAGAAGCCTGCTTACCTCAACTAGAGAGTAGCTCTGACTCCCTGCAACTAGAGAAGAGCCTGCAGCAGCAGTGAAAAAAAAAAAAAACCAGAATAGCCAAAAATAAATAAATAAAATGCCAAAAAAACCTAAATAGGAAAAAAATTTTTAAAAAGATATTGTATATATATAACTGAATCACTTTGGTGTATACCTGAAACTAACACAACATTTTCTGCTCAACCCTCTTCATGAATATGCATGAACTCTTAGCTTAAAATTTCCTCGAATTCTGCTGTTTGAAAGATCCCTTAGTTGCTGCAGTAATCTATCCTTCCTTCTCATGATTTAAAAAAAAAAACATATTTATGTACTTATTTTTGGCTGTGCTGGGTCTTTGTTGTTGCATGGGCTTTCTCTAGTTGTAGAGAGCACAGTCTGCTCTCTAGTTGCAGTGTGCAGGCTTCTCATGGCAGTGACTTTTCTTGTGGAGCATGGGCCCTGGGGCTTGCAGGCTTCAGTATTTGTGTCTCCTGGGCTCCAGAGCACAGGATCAGTAGTTATGCACACCGGCTTCGTTGCTTCTTGGCTTGTGGCAGGTGAATTTTTTACTACAGAGCCACCAGGGAAGCCCTCTCCTGATCTTTGGCTTGGCTGTGCTTTTGGTTCAGTACCCACCAAGAGGTGAGCTCGTTTCTGTGGGGTAACAGGACCAACCCGATTCAGACAGGTTTAAGATAGCTGAGTTAGCAAATACTTCTCTCATTGTCTGGACTGCCCACCTACCTGTGTGCGGCAAGCCTCCTCTTCATTCCTCCATTTGTGGCGCCCCCTCCCATTTTTTAGGAGATTCCCTTACTCATGCCTTCCCCACCCTCTCATCAACTCCCTCCCACTGCCACTATGATGTACCCTTCCGCTTCCCTGGATTCAAGACTGTGAGCCAGGGCCAGGACCATACCTGATCTCCACAAATCCCCAGGGCCAGCACATGGTCTGTCATGGGAAATGCTCAATAATATTTGTTTAGTTTACTTGGAATTATTGTCCGTTTAAATTTTACCAAACTCTAGAACCTTGGAGCCACAACTATTGAAGCCCTTGTGCCCTAGAGCCTGAGTTCCACAATAAGAGAAGTCACTGGAACAAGAAGCCTGCTTACCTCAACTAGAGAGTAGCTCTGACTCCCTGCAACTAGAGAAGAGCCTGCAGCAGCAGTGAAAAAAAAAAAAAAACCAGAATAGCCAAAAATAAATAAATAAAATGCCAAAAAAACCTAAATAGGAAAAAAATTTTTAAAAAGATATTGTATATGTATAACTGAATCACTTTGGTGTATACCTGAAACTAACACAACATTTTCTGCTCAACCCTCTTCATGAATATGCATGAACTCTTAGCTTAAAATTTCCTCGAATTCTGCTGTTTGAAAGATCCCTTAGTTGCTGCAGTAATCTATCCTTCCTTCTCATGATTTAAAAAAAAAAACATATTTATGTACTTATTTTTGGCTGTGCTGGGTCTTTGTTGTTGCATGGGCTTTCTCTAGTTGTAGAGAGCACAGTCTGCTCTCTAGTTGCAGTGTGCAGGCTTCTCATGGCAGTGACTTTTCTTGTGGAGCATGGGCCCTGGGGCTTGCAGGCTTCAGTATTTGTGTCTCCTGGGCTCCAGAGCACAGGATCAGTAGTTATGCACACCGGCTTCGTTGCTTCTTGGCTTGTGGCAGGTGAATTTTTTACTACAGAGCCACCAGGGAAGCCCTCTCCTGATCTTTGGCTTGGCTGTGCTTTTGGTTCAGTACCCACCAAGAGGTGAGCTCGTTTCTGTGGGGTAACAGGACCAACCCGATTCAGACAGGTTTAAGATAGCTGAGTTAGCAAATACTTCTCTCATTGTCTGGACTGCCCACCTACCTGTGTGCGGCAAGCCTCCTCTTCATTCCTCCATTTGTGGCGCCCCCTCCCATTTTTTAGGAGATTCCCTTACTCATGCCTTCCCCACCCTCTCATCAACTCCCTCCCACTGCCACTATGATGTACCCTTCCGCTTCCCTGGATTCAAGACTGTGAGCCAGGGCCAGGACCATACCTGATCTCCACAAATCCCCAGGGCCAGCACATGGTCTGTCATGGGAAATGCTCAATAATATTTGTTTAGTTTACTTGGAATTATTGTTCCTGTGATAGGTGTAGATAATTTTGACATTTCTATTCAAAGAGCACCTTTAGGCCGGGTTGAAATTCCTGTAGTCTATTAAGAGAATGTGAATTCCTAAGGCATGTGTCAATGGTAGCCTCTTCCCATAATGCTCAGCTGTCAAAACGAGCTTTGACATGTCTTATAAGCATCAGCTTGAACCTTCCTAAGTCAGAGAACCACTTGTTGGTTATATCTGTATTTCCTGTACAACCAATATACTCCCTCCAAATTTTACTGACTTTGTAATAATGGACAACTACCCCAAATCTAAAAACCAAGCAGTGTGATAAATATTAAATCTGATTGATTATACAGCACTGTCTCTCCACTACTCACATGTGAAACAGCTGTTCCACTAGTTACTAATGGAAGATGATCCAGAAAAGCTCCCCCCAGTAATTTGCACATGAATTTTAATGGGTCCTGGAAAGTGACTAAAACCCTGCTCTCCAGCAATGTTACAAGCTCATGCAGTATTAATGACCCATTAAAGATGTATATCTACTTTTAACAACCTCTTGGAGATGGAGGTTCCTGCTGAGCAAGGTGACATCTGTCGCCATGGGGGTGAGGTTTGTGCAGCGTGCACATGCGTGTGTGGTGCCTGACTCACACGTGGGGGCCGCCCCAGCCCTGCCGGCACTAATGCCAGATGACAAGCTTATGGCCTGTTAGAAACAGCAGTGAACACTATCAATTATGGAACAACTTGAGTTCTGTGGGCGTGATCCGTTGTGACAGAAGAGAGAGATGCGAGCAAATGAAGTGCACCTGAGAATCACAGACGGGGCCTTTATGCGCTCTTGTTAACGCTGAAACGGCCCCGCAAATCTGGAGAAACCCACGTGGAGCTGTCCTTTCAGTTTATTTAGTGTCACAGAAAAGAATGGCCAGATCCATGACTATGGGCACTAGGCGAGTTGATACTTCAGGCTTGAACCTTAAATGGTGATGGAAGCGCAGACACCAGCAAATGGCCAAGAATGAAACTGTGGTGAGAGAAAGTACCAGCCCATCTCCAAAATAACTGCAGGTCAGTCAGTTCAGCCGCTCAGTTGTATCTCACTCTTTGTGACCCCACCGACTGCAGCACACCAGGCTTCCCTGTCCTTCACCATCTCCTGGAGCTTGCAATATGGTATACCTGCAAAGTGCAAGTATAAACCAAGTGACTGGGACGTCTCTGTTGTCCAGAGATGTGGTTAAGACTCATGCTTCCAGTGGAGGGAGAGCAAGTTCAATCCCTAGTTGGGGAACAAAGATCCCACATGTCCTTTGATGGGGCCAAAAAATAAAAAAAATCTCTGGAGAAGATGACAACCCACTCCAGTATTCTTACCTGGGAAATTTCATGGAGTAGGGGATCGCGAAAGAGTTGGACACGACTTAGCAACTAAACAACAACTCCTCTAGGTTAAAAGCAAACCAATGACTGACAATGACTGCTAATCCTTAAAGACATTTCTATTCCCTCTTGGGGAATTAAATTTGACCACTCTTCCCTGAATGGATTAGATGAGGTCTGGCCCATCTTATAAATCCTGCAACTTGCACATTTGATAGGATGAGTGGCCCACCTTTGTCACACTGTGTCCCCAGATATCTGTAGGCAGGTCATAGCCAATACCTGAAATGTCTGTTTCCAGGTGGTGTCAGGGTGCAGCAGCAAAACACAGCCACAAGATCCATGTTTCTAGCTGTGCGACATACAAATTATTTTGTTCAATAGATACACACTTAGAAAACAAGAGATTTACTTCTCCCTGTTGAAAATGGGGAGATTTTCTTCTTCCCTCTTAGAGCATTTGTCCTAGAAAACTTGTTGGAACTGTCTCATCTTTTTAAAATGCATGTCTTTGAAGACTAGAAAGGCCTTTTTTTCCTGCTGTTCTTTTCTTTTTTTTCCCTTTCCGGTTTTAGGACTCCGAGTTGTCTTTCTCAAGAACCTAGAACAATCTTCTCACACTGCAGACAGCAAGGAGATAGCTCATCTTTCAGTCCTTGTGGGAGGATAAGAGTCTCATCTTAGTGAATGCTGTGCTCCACTTAAAAAATCACCTCCTATTAGAAAGAAGGGGTCTTCTCTGGTAGCTCAGCTGGTAAAGAATCCACCTGCAATGCAAGAGATCCTGGTTCAATCCCTGGGTCGGGAAGATCCTCTGGAGAAGAGATAGGCTACCCACTTCAGTATTCTTGGATTTCCTTGGAATGGGTTATATCTGGTTGGATGTATAGGAGAGTTAGGTTTTTTTTTTGTCTTTGTGATTTTCTAGTGGATTGCTTGTGATGCGTGTAATGCTTTAATGCCTATTCAACAATAAAATTATTTTTTGTTCTCTAAAAAAAATTCTCAACAAACGGAGTGACTCTATGCCCCCTGTTAAAATAGGTGACCCTGGTATCCCTCCAGGGGCTGCCGCTGTGAGATGAATGTACGGTGAGCAGAACTCTGAATTAAGCTCCTGATTAAATCTGAAAGATGAGTAGTATGGCCCGGCCTCTGACACAGACTAAGGCCGCAGAACACCAGTCTCCAGAAGACGAAAAGTCTGCTGAGAAAACATCAGCTTTTGCTTCAAAAGTTAGTGGTTATTTTAGGAACATAGTGCTCAAAGGTGAACAATTAGGATGTACAATGACAGAAGCTGCACTTAGAATCACTTTGAGAAGCATGCCTTTTTAGATCAAATGGCTGTCATTTGAAATTATTTTTTCACTTCTATTTCTGGATGTTTTTACATATATTAAAAGGAAAGTCATATCTGTTCTAGGAGGCCTCTATTTTCAGAAAAGGTTTTCCCTGGTGGCTTTCAGATGGTAGAGAATCTGCCTGAATGCAGGAAACCCAGGTTAGATCCCTGGGAGAAGGGCATGGCAACCCACTCCAGTATTCTTGCCTGGAGAATCCCTTGGACAGAGGAGCCAAGTGGGCTCCCGTCCCTGGGTTGTAAAGAGACACAACAGAGTGATTAATATTTTCACTTTGTTTTCAGAAAAAGAACTTTAAAATCAGTGAAATAATGCCCATTCTTATTGTAGGAGTTAGATTCTTTAAATGGAAAATTTGTTAATATGAACTGTTTCTTTTTTTCATGGACTTCATGGAATCAACACTAAGGTTTAAAAGGTTTATTTCTTAGAAAATATAACATCTGACATAATTGTGCATGTTATTGAAAATTTAGTTTAAAAGTTGATATTGAAGATAATTTTTTTGTGACACTAATATGAACTCATTTCAGTGGAGTACCAGTCAGAGGAAACCAATGTTCTCACTAAACTGAGAAACCATGGCACCAGACGTATGTACTAAATATGTGAAGAAACAAGAAAATGTGGTTGATGGTCAAGTAAGATAAGTCATTAAATGTGGATTCAAGGGATGCTGGTGCTGGGCTCAGCATCAAGGACTTGAAATGCCTACAGTGACTTTGCTTTTGAAGGTCATGTGACCATATGAGTGCAATGAAGGAGAGAGTGGGATTCCAGGATAGGCCTGAAAGCTGGATGAGAACCCACTGGAAATCCTAGAACTGAAAAATATCATATCTCAAGTCAAAAATTTACTAGACAGGCTTAACAGAAGAAGGGATCAGTGATCTGGAAGAAAGCTGAAACACAGAGGAAGAAGACTGAAAAATGAGCGGAGTTTCGGAGACCTGCTGAGCTGTGCTGAGGGGTCTAACATACATATATGTGATGTCTCAGAGGTAGAAAGAGAGGGATAAAATGGAGTCTATACATGCATAAAAGATGTATATATTTGACTAAATTTAGCAAATCTGAGAAGTTCAGCCCACTCATTCAAGAATCACTGCAACCCTAAAGTAATTTACAAACCCTTTCTGCTTGCCAAATTCACACCAAAACACACCCAATACAAACTCCTGAAAACTAAAGACAATAATCTTAGAAACAGCCAGAGGGAAAAAACACATTACATACTGGGAGGAGGGGGAATGATAAGAACAACTCACTTCACAACAGAAATACAGCAGCCAAAAAAAAAAAAAAAAAAAGGAACATCTTTAAAGGGCTGAAAGAAAAAATGACAACCCAGAATTCTATAGGCAGAGATTTTCAGAAATGAAAACAAAATAAAGTCACTTTCAGTATACCAAAGTTGAGGGAATTTTCCATCCCCAGATCTGCGGTACAAGAAATGATGAAAGTTTCAGTCTGAAAGGAACAAGTACAGGATGGAAATTCAGATCAACGGGAAGGAAGATAGCTGTTGATAAATATAAGAGTTTTTCTTTCTTTTAAAAAGTTTAGTTGATTTAATATATATAATGACATATTTAGAAATTATAATATTTTAAAGTAAAACACAAGTCCACAGTAGCAGAAAGGACAGAAGGGTTTCAAGTAAGATGAGGCATGGTGTGCTAGTAATTCAAGGTATATTGTGATAAGCTGTGGATGTATATTGCATTCTGTAGAGTAACTCCTAAAACATAACTAAAAAGATATAGCTAGAATGTCTATCTAATTTTGTTTTTTTTACAGTGTTTTGTGACTAGAGTTCTTTTACAAATCCCTGTTAAGCCAATGAATCAGTCAAAAAACAAATATTTTAAGAAATTATATAATTTTAGCTAGGTTAGCACTTTCCTGTCATTCCTAGGGGTTTCCTGGACTGGCATATAAATTATATTGCTATATGATACCTTTGTCATTACCTGGAAATCCTAGAACTGAAAAATATCATATCTCAAGTCAAAAATTTACTAGACAGGCTTAACAGAAGAAGGGATCAGTGATCTGGAAGAAAGCTGAAACACAGAGGAAGAAGACTGAAAAATGAGCGGAGTTTCGGAGACCTGCTGAGCTGTGCTGAGGGGTCTAACATACATATATGTGATGTCTCAGAGGTAGAAAGAGAGGGATAAAATGGAGTCTATACATGCATAAAAGATGTATATATTTGACTAAATTTAGCAAATCTGAGAAGTTCAGCCCACTCATTCAAGAATCACTGCAACCCTAAAGTAATTTACAAACCCTTTCTGCTTGCCAAATTCACACCAAAACACACCCAATACAAACTCCTGAAAACTAAAGACAATAATCTTAGAAACAGCCAGAGGGAAAAAACACATTACATACTGGGAGGAGGGGGAATGATAAGAACAACTCACTTCACAACAGAAATACAGCAGCCAAAAAAAAAAAAAAAAAAAAGGAACATCTTTAAAGGGCTGAAAGAAAAAATGACAACCCAGAATTCTATAGGCAGAGATTTTCAGAAATGAAAACAAAATAAAGTCACTTTCAGTATACCAAAGTTGAGGGAATTTTCCATCCCCAGATCTGCGGTACAAGAAATGATGAAAGTTTCAGTCTGAAAGGAACAAGTACAGGATGGAAATTCAGATCAACGGGAAGGAAGATAGCTGTTGATAAATATAAGAGTTTTTCTTTCTTTTAAAAAGTTTAGTTGATTTAATATATATAATGACATATTTAGAAATTATAATATTTTAAAGTAAAACACAAGTCCACAGTAGCAGAAAGGACAGAAGGGTTTCAAGTAAGATGAGGCATGGTGTGCTAGTAATTCAAGGTATATTGTGATAAGCTGTGGATGTATATTGCATTCTGTAGAGTAACTCCTCAAACATAACTAAAAAGTTATAGCTAGAATGTCTAACTAATTTTGTTTTTTTTACAGTGTTTTGTGACTAGAGTTCTTTTACAAATCCCTGTTAAGCCAATGAATCAGTCAAAAAACAAATATTTTAAGAAATTATATAATTTTAGCTAGGTTAGCACTTTCCTGTCATTCCTAGGGGTTTCCTGGACTGGCATATAAATTATATTGCTATATGATACCTATATATGAAAAGAAATCAGTAATGAGTATTTACATGTGTACAGATTTGTTTGTGAGCATGCTCAGTTGCTAGTTCATAAATAAATCATCAGCCCTTTGTGTGATGTGCTCAGTCACTAGGTTGTGTCCAGCTCTTTACATCCCCATGGACTGTAGTCCACCAGGTTCCTCTGTCTGTGGAATTTCACAGGCAAGAATACTGGAGTGGGTTGCCATTTCTTTCTCCAGTGGATCTTCTTGACCCAGGGACTGAACCCATGTTTCCTGTATTTCCTGCATTGGGAAGCAGAGTCTTTACCATTGAGCCACTTGGGATTTGCTTACCTTTCTTGTAATTTCCTTGGCATTTGTCCTAAGGAAATACTGATTGAAGGATATGGACATGTAAGGATTTTGAATTTTTTGGCTGGTGGTCACATTTTACCTAAGTACAGCACACTATCAAAACTGGGTAACCGATGTTATTATAATCCTTATTTAGATTTTTAGTTTTCTGTGCACTCATTCTGTGTGTGTGCGCGTATGTGTGCATGAATAGTTCTCGGCAGTTTTGTCACGTGTAGATTTGTGTAACCACTATCCCAATCAAGGCACAAAGATTCCTGTGATACCTTTTATAGCAACACTCATCTCCGATCATCACCCTGCTTCCCTGGAAACCACTAATCTCCATGCTTTTGTCCTTTAGAGACTGTTCCATAAATGGAATCATACCACATGTGACTTTTTGAGATTTTTGTGCTTTCCATAAATATAAAGTCCAAAAGAAAAAAAGTAAAACACAAGTCCACAGTAGCAGAAAGGACAGAAGGGTTTCAAGTAAGATGAGGCATGGTGTGCTAGTAATTCAAGGTATATTGTGATAAGCTGTGGATGTATATTGCATTCTGTAGAGTAACTCCTAAAACATAACTAAAAAGATATAGCTAGAATGTCTATCTAATTTTGTTTTTTTTACAGTGTTTTGTGACTAGAGTTCTTTTACAAATCCCTGTTAAGCCAATGAATCAGTCAAAAAACAAATATTTTAAGAAAT
Organism: Tragulus kanchil; assembly: GCA_022376925.1. Taxonomy (NCBI): domain Eukaryota; kingdom Metazoa; phylum Chordata; class Mammalia; order Artiodactyla; family Tragulidae; genus Tragulus; species Tragulus kanchil. The sequence continues at coordinate 51,857,356 of JAIOJX010000030.1, forward strand.
TATATAATTTTAGCTAGGTTAGCACTTTCCTGTCATTCCTAGGGGTTTCCTGGACTGGCATATAAATTATATTGCTATATGATACCTATATATGAAAAGAAATCAGTAATGAGTATTTACATGTGTACAGATTTGTTTGTGAGCATGCTCAGTTGCTAGTTCATAAATAAATCATCAGCCCTTTGTGTGATGTGCTCAGTCACTAGGTTGTGTCCAGCTCTTTGCATCCCCATGGACTGTAGTCCACCAGGTTCCTCTGTCTGTGGAATTTCACAGGCAAGAATACTGGAGTGGGTTGCCATTTCTTTCTCCAGTGGATCTTCTTGACCCAGGGACTGAACCCATGTTTCCTGTATTTCCTGCATTGGGAAGCAGAGTCTTTACCATTGAGCCACTTGGGATTTGCTTACCTTTCTTGTAATTTCCTTGGCATTTGTCCTAAGGAAATACTGATTGAAGGATATGGACATGTAAGGATTTTGAATTTTTTGGCTGGTGGTCACATTTTACCTAAGTACAGCACACTATCAAAACTGGGTAACCGATGTTATTATAATCCTTATTTAGATTTTTAGTTTTCTGTGCACTCATTCTGTGTGTGTGCGCGTATGTGTGCATGAATAGTTCTCGGCAGTTTTGTCACGTGTAGATTTGTGTAACCACTATCCCAATCAAGGCACAAAGATTCCTGTGATACCTTTTATAGCAACACTCATCTCCGATCATCACCCTGCTTCCCTGGAAACCACTAATCTCCATGCTTTTGTCCTTTAGAGACTGTTCCATAAATGGAATCATACCACATGTGACTTTTTGAGATTGGCTTTTCTGGCTCAGCACATCCCCTTGAGATCCATACAAGCTTCTGGGCTTAACAATACTTCACTGACTACACTGCGAAGGAATATTCTGTGGCGTAGATGTATCATAGTTTGTTTAACCATTCATTCTTTGAAAAACAGTCATGTTGTTTCCCATTTGGAATATTACAAAAAGAGCTGCTATGAACATCTGTGTACAGAATTTTGTGTGGACATGTTTTCATTTCTTTGGGATGATGTCTTAGTCTGTTCAGGCTGCTATAACCAAATGCCACAGATTGGGTGGCTTATAAACAACAGAAATATATTTCTCACAGTTATGGAGGCTGGTATTACAAGATCAAAGTGCTGGCTCAATCATGTTCTCATGGAGGTCCCCTCCTGGTCCACAGCCAGCACCTTCTTGCTGTGTCCTGATGTGATGAAAGGGGCAAAGACTCTCTGCGTTCTCTTTCACAAGGATACTCCTCCCACCCACAAGGACTCCACCCTCTTGACCTAAGGCTCTCAAGGGCTCCACTCTCCAAGCATCATCATCTGGGGGATCAGGATTTCAGCATATGAATTCTGGGGGGACATATTCAGTCCGTAGCTGGTAAATACCCCAAAGTGTGAGTGCTGGCTTGCATGGTGAGTGTTTAATTTCAAAACAAGGAATAAACCCTGCCAAATGGATTTCCAGAGTAGCTATATGATTTATGTTCTCACTATTGGTGTGTGAGAGATTCAGTTACTTGACCTCTCACCAGCATTTGGCTTGATCTTTTTTGTGTTAAATTTACCAAGTACAGCACACTATCAAAACTGTGTAACCGATGTTATTATAATCCTTATTTAGATTTTTAGTTTTCTGTGCACTCATTCTGTGTGTGTGCGCGTATGTGTGCATGAATAGTTCTCGGCAGTTTTGTCACGTGTAGATTTGTGTAACCACTATCCCAATCAAGGCACAAAGATTCCTGTGATACCTTTTATAGCAACACTCATCTCCGATCATCACCCTGCTTCCCTGGAAACCACTAATCTCCATGCTTTTGTCCTTTAGAGACTGTTCCATAAATGGAATCATACCACATGTGACTTTTTGAGATTGGCTTTTCTGGCTCAGCACATCCCCTTGAGATCCATACAAGCTTCTGGGCTTAACAATACTTCACTGACTACACTGCGAAGGAATATTCTGTGGCGTAGATGTATCATAGTTTGTTTAACCATTCATTCTTTGAAAAACAGTCATGTTGTTTCCCATTTGGAATATTACAAAAAGAGCTGCTATGAACATCTGTGTACAGAATTTTGTGTGGACATGTTTTCATTTCTTTGGGATGATGTCTTAGTCTGTTCAGGCTGCTATAACCAAATGCCACAGATTGGGTGGCTTATAAACAACAGAAATATATTTCTCACAGTTATGGAGGCTGGTATTACAAGATCAAAGTGCTGGCTCAATCATGTTCTCATGGAGGTCCCCTCCTGGTCCACAGCCAGCACCTTCTTGCTGTGTCCTGATGTGATGAAAGGGGCAAAGACTCTCTGCGTTCTCTTTCACAAGGATACTCCTCCCACCCACAAGGACTCCACCCTCTTGACCTAAGGCTCTCAAGGGCTCCACCCTCCAAGCATCATCATCTGGGGGATCAGGATTTCAGCATATGAATTCTGGGGGGACATATTCAGTCCGTAGCTGGTAAATACCCCAAAGTGTGAGTGCTGGCTTGCATGGTGAGTGTTTAATTTCAAAACAAGGAATAAACCCTGCCAAATGGATTTCCAGAGTAGCTATATGATTTATGTTCTCACTATTGGTGTGTGAGAGATTCAGTTACTTGACCTCTCACCAGCATTTGGCATTGTTATCATAATTTTTATTTTTAGCTGTTCTAATAGGTGTGTAGTGAAACATCTTATCATGGTTTTAATTTTCCCTACCCGATTGGCTAATAATAATGAATATATTTTCATGTGCATTTTTCCAACTGATACCTTCTTTGGTGAAATGTTTGCCTGTTTCTTTCAGTGTTTCATTTTGAAAGTTCTTTATATATTCTAGATATGAGTCCATTTTCAGATATACAGCTTGTAGTTATTTTCTCCAAATTTGTAGTTTGTCCATATCTTCTCAGCAGGGTAATTTGCAGGGCAAGAGTTCTGAACCTGATGAAGTGTAGCTTGTTGACTGTTTTTCTTTCATGGATCCTGCTTTTGATATCATGTCAACATCCTCTTCATCTTCTCCCGGCCCGAGATTACCGTGTTTCTCCTGTTTTCTTGTATAAATTTTATGGTGTTATATCTTACATTTAATTCTAGAATCTGTTTTGGGTTAGTCTATTTGAATTAATTTATATGAAGTTTAGATAATTTTTTTTTCAATTTCATTTTCTATCCTGTTATCTTGCTGAATTTATTAATTATCATTGATTATACAGCATATTCCCATTTAAACTAATATAACACTTGCAAATATAGTTTTATTTCTTTGTTTCCAATTCTTATGCCTCTAATTGTATGAATTTTTTATCCAATTGTACTGACTCATAGCTCCAGAACAATGTTAAAAAATGCAGGGAAATTGGCCATCCTTGCATTGATCCTGACCTTAGTGGGGATGTCTCTAATATATCTATAAGTAAAATAATAGCTTTAGAATTGGAGTTTGTATTTTATTATTTTAAGGAAGGATTCGTGCATTTCTATTTTTCAAGAGATTTTTTTTTTTATATAATTTTTTTTTAAAAACTTTTGTTTATTTATTTTTGGTTGTGCTGGGTCTTCACTGATGTGTGGGTTTAGCTGCTCTGCAGTATGTGGGATCTTCCCAGATCAGGGATTGAACCTGTGTCTCCTGCATTGGCAGATGGGTTCTTATCCACTGAGCCACAAGGGAAGCCCAAGAGATTTTTTATTACCATAAGTTTCTTATAAAATATAAGTCAAATTATGTTATTCTTCTAAAGAGCTCCAATATACTCAGGAAAATTCGAAGTCCTTAAAGCGGTTGGTTCTTGCCTCTTTCCAGCTCCAACAGAGCTGGGGAGGTAGAGGGTGCAACCCACCTCTGCCCCACGCTGGTTGAAAGCTGTGACCTGGTCTCTTTACAGTCGTGGCAGCTGCAGAGTCTGGGTGGGTCTACTGTGGCAGTCTGTCCCCTTTGCTGGTAGTGGGGTGCCAGAAGACCTGGTGTCTCTATTATTCTCTAGATCCAGTGGCTCCTGGCCCTCTGCCTGGCAACAGAAGATCCAGGCTTCTCTAGGCCCTCTAGCCAGTGGCAGAAATTGGGCCATGCCCAGGGGCTCCTGAATCTTATCCTAGGAAAAGAAAGTTATCCAAGGAAATGCTTCCTTCACACAGTATCATTGGCAGAGATGGAGTTAAAGGCCCACTAAAACTGGATGGCCAGAGAATAGACCAGTAGAAATGCTTCATCCCACCTATACTCAAGGACACAAAGGGTCCAAGGAGACACTCCCCCGACCCCAGTCAGCAGCGGTATCAGGGAGCCAGCAGAAGGTCAAGAAGAATCAGAACAAAGGAATCCTTAATAGCCTGGTGAGGGCTCGAAACTAGAGCCCACACAAGTAGGTCAGCGCCTCCATACTAAACCTGAACAGGAGGACTGCCTGCAAAAATAGAAGATTTATGTAGGACCATGTAATCTCCAAAATGTCCAGGATATAATAAAAATCACTTGTCAGAACGAGAGCCAGAAAAATCACAACTTGAGTGAGAAAAGATACCAACCGATGGCAACACAGAGATGAATGAGTTGTTAAAATTAACTGACATGACTTAAAGCTGCCATCAAAGATACCTCAAGAAAGAATTACAGAGGAACACAATGGCAGAGGAGGAGATATCAGCCTTGGTCTTCCCAGCAAAGAAACAACAGTTAGACAGCCAATCACGAGTGGAAAGAGCCTTGGGGTAGGGCTCAAGAGTCTAAATAAGAACCTAAAAATAAAACAGTGGGTTCTTATCCACTGAGCCACAAGGGAAGCCCAAGAGATTTTTTATTACCATAAGTTTCTTATAAAATATAAGTCAAATTATGTTATTCTTCTAAAGAGCTCCAATATACTCAGGAAAATTCGAAGTCCTTAAAGCGGTTGGTTCTTGCCTCTTTCCAGCTCCAACAGAGCTGGGGAGGTAGAGGGTGCAACCCACCTCTGCCCCACGCTGGTTGAAAGCTGTGACCTGGTCTCTTTACAGTCGTGGCAGCTGCAGAGTCTGGGTGGGTCTACTGTGGCAGTCCGTCCCCTTTGCTGGTAGTGGGGTGCCAGAAGACCTGGTGTCTCTATTATTCTCTAGATCCAGTGGCTCCTGGCCCTCTGCCTGGCAACAGAAGATCCAGGCTTCTCTAGGCCCTCTAGCCAGTGGCAGAAATTGGGCCATGCCCAGGGGCTCCTGAATCTTATCCTAGGAAAAGAAAGTTATCCAAGGAAATGCTTCCTTCACACAGTATCATTGGCAGAGATGGAGTTAAAGGCCCACTAAAACTGGATGGCCAGAGAATAGACCAGTAGAAATGCTTCATCCCACCTATACTCAAGGACACAAAGGGTCCAAGGAGACACTCCCCCGACCCCAGTCAGCAGCGGTATCAGGGAGCCAGCAGAAGGTCAAGAAAAATCAGAACAAAGGAATCCTTAATAGCCTGGTGAGGGCTCGAAACTAGAGCCCACACAAGTAGGTCAGCGCCTCCATACTAAACCTGAACAGGAGGACTGCCTGCAAAAATAGAAGATTTATGTAGGACCATGTAATCTCCAAAATGTCCAGGATACAATAAAAATCACTTGTCAGAACGAGAGCCAGAAAAATCACAACTTGAGTGAGAAAAGATACCAACCGATGGCAACACAGAGATGAATGAGTTGTTAAAATTAACTGACATGACTTAAAGCTGCCATCAAAGATACCTCAAGAAAGAATTACAGAGGAACACAATGGCAGAGGAGGAGATATCAGCCTTGGTCTTCCCAGCAAAGAAACAACAGTTAGACAGCCAATCACGAGTGGAAAGAGCCTTGGGGGTAGGGCTCAAGAGTCTAAATAAGAACCTAACATAAAACAGTGGAGCAAAAGAGCAGAGTGACTGCACAGAGGCAATCACTGGGGCGATAGACATAGCTAAGATGTCTGGAGATGGCTAGGAATCACCAAAGAACAGTGTCAGCCACATGGTAGATGTTCTCTTGGTCCCCAGTGACCTGCTCTGTGGAGGACAGTAGTCTTTGCTGCTGAGATAACCAGTAGCTATTGTCACTGCAGATCCCTCTGCCCAGAAGGAACTGCTGTTGTGCCATCATGGGGTTGGGGTGCCACCCTCCAAGCCTGTGAATATCCTCTACCCCAGAGCCACTGTGGCTCTGTGAGCTCTTGTACATTCCCCAACTCTGTGGCTGCTTCATGGGCCTTCACGCCTCACACATTATTGCCATTAGTGGGCATGCCCTATGGGAGAAAAAGAGATCAGCGATTGCTACTGAAGACCCCAACAGTCGTCTTGCTGCTGCTGCTGAGGCTTAGTCACTTCAGTCGTGTTTGATTCTGTGTGACCCCATGGACTGCAGCCCATGAAGCGCCTCTGTCCATGGAAATCTTCAGGCAAGAATATTGGAGTGGGTTGCCATACTCTCCTCCAGGGGGATCTTCCCAACCCAGGGATGGAATCCAGATCTCTTGCACTGTAGGCAGATTCCTCACCACTGAACCATCAGGGAAGCCAAATATGTATCTCTCTTTATCCCCCCACCCCCGCTGTCTATCTATCTATCTATACATTTTTGTAGTCACATGGACTGTAGCTCACCGGGCTTCTCCATCCATGGAATTTTTCAGGTGACAATATTGGAGTGGGTTGCCATTTCCTTCTTTGTCTTCCTACTGCAGACACATGCAGCCTTGACTACTAAGGATCGCTGCAGTCAGCACTGACCCTGACCTCAGCTGGCAGGTGCAGAAAGGAAGAAAGGAACAAAATAAGTTCACAGAAAGATATAAATAATAAAAAAGAACTAAACAGAAATTTCAGAGCTAAATAATACAATGGAAGAAATTAAAAGTGTAGTATAGAATATCTAAGTTAGAGTTGATGAAACAGAAGACTCTATGAACTGGAAGATAAACCATTTGAAATTGTTCAGTCAAAGGGAAAAGAAAAAAGAAAAAAATGAATAAGTGTGAAGAAAGCCTATGTGATTTACAAGATATCATCAAGTGAAAAAATATTCACATTATGGAAATCACAGAAGAGGAAGAAGAGAGAAAGAGGCATGAAGCTTATTTAAAGGAATAACATCTAAGAGCTCCAAATATGGGAGAGGTATAGATATCCAGGTTCATGAAGTTCATAGGACCCCATACAAATTTAACTCAAATTTACTTAGATACATTATAATAAAATTGCCAAAAATCAAGACAGCCAAAAAGGAAAGACAAAATTTTGAAAGCTGCAATAGAAAAAAACCTCATCTCATATGGGGAAATGCCCTAAGTCTATCAGCAACATTTTCAAAAGAAAATTTGCATTCCAGGAGAGAGAGGACAAAGGTTTTAAAGTCAAAAGTATTAAAAGTAACTATAGCTACAATAATTTGTTAATGGGGACACAATATAAAAAGGTGTAAATTTTACCATTAAAAACATAAAATGTGAAGTAGAAATGCAAATGTAGAGCTTTTGTATGCAATGGAGTCTAAGTTGTTACTCATTTAAAATTGATTGTAAAAGCTATAAAATGTTTAGGTAAGCCTTGTGGTTACCACAAAGCAGGTGCAGATGTGTACTAGATGCACAAAAGATAACAGAGAAAGAAATCGGACCATATCACCATAGAGAGGTATCTACTCACAAAGGACAGTAAGAGAGGAAGACAGGAACTGCAAATATGACAGAAAGCCATGAGAAGATGGGAACAGTAAGTCCTTCCCTAACGATAATTACTTTAAATATATTCATGGATTAATGTCTCCAATCAAAGACAGAGGGTGGTTGAATAGATTATCAAGCAAGACCCAAATTTATTCGGCCTACAAGGGCTTCACTTCAGTTTCAAGGACATATATAGATTCAGAGTGAAGGGATGGAGAAAGATTTTCATGGAAATGGAAATTAAAAGAAACTTGGAGTAGCTATACTTATATCAGACAAAATAGACTTCAAGTATAAAAAGAGACAAAGAGGGTCACTGTATTATGTTAAAGGGAAAAATCCATCAAGAGAAAACTGTCAAGTGTTCATTTTAATTAAACTGCAGTATTCATATAGATTATAAATATATATACATATAATATCAGAACACCTAAATTTATTAAGCAAATATGAACAGATCTGAAGGAAGAAATAGACAGCAACACAATAATAGTGGAGGACTTCAATCTCCCACTTTCAATGATTTATAGGTCATCCAGACAAAAAATCAATAAGGACATATTGTGTTTGAATTACACTTAGACTGCTGTTAGTGGGAATGTAAAACAATACAGCATCTATAGAAAAGAATATGAAAATTCCTCACAGAAATTAAAATAGAATTACCATATGACTCCAATTTGGGGTATATATTCAAAAGAATTTAAAGTAGGAACTGGAAGAGATGTATATAGGTCAAGAAGCAACAGTTAGAAACTTACATGAAACAACTGACTGTTTTAAAATTGAGAAAGGAGAATGACAAGGCTTATTTATTTATTGCACTCTGTTTATTTGACTTAGATGCAGAGTATATCATGAGAAATGCTGGGCTGATGAGTCACAAGCTGGAATTAAGATTTTCAGAAGAAATATCAACAACCTCAGATATGCAGATGATATGACTCTAACAGCAGAAAGCAAAGAGGAATTAAATAACCTCTTGATGAGGTTGAAAGAGAGGGTGAAAAATTTGTAAAGCCTTGTGGTTACCACAAAGCAGGTGCAGATGTGTACTAGATGCACAAAAGATAACAGAGAAAGAAATCGGACCATATCACCATAGAGAGGTATCTACTCACAAAGGACAGTAAGAGAGGAAGACAGGAACTGCAAATATGACAGAAAGCCATGAGAAGATGGGAACAGTAAGTCCTTCCCTAACGATAATTACTTTAAATATATTCATGGATTAATGTCTCCAATCAAAGACAGAGGGTGGTTGAATAGATTATCAAGCAAGACCCAAATTTATTCGGCCTACAAGGGCTTCACTTCAGTTTCAAGGACATATATAGATTCAGAGTGAAGGGATGGAGAAAGATTTTCATGGAAATGGAAATTAAAAGAAACTTGGAGTAGCTATACTTATATCAGACAAAATAGACTTCAAGTATAAAAAGAGACAAAGAGGGTCACTGTATTATGTTAAAGGGAAAAATCCATCAAGAGAAAACTGTCAAGTGTTCATTTTAATTAAACTGCAGTATTCATATAGATTATAAATATATATACATATAATATCAGAACACCTAAATTTATTAAGCAAATATGAACAGATCTGAAGGAAGAAATAGACAGCAACACAATAATAGTGGAGGACTTCAATCTCCCACTTTCAATGATTTATAGGTCATCCAGACAAAAAATCAATAAGGACATATTGTGTTTGAATTACACTTAGACTGCTGTTAGTGGGAATGTAAAACAATACAGCATCTATAGAAAAGAATATGAAAATTCCTCACAGAAATTAAAATAGAATTACCATATGACTCCAATTTGGGGTATATATTCAAAAGAATTTAAAGTAGGAACTGGAAGAGATGTATATAGGTCAAGAAGCAACAGTTAGAAACTTACATGAAACAACTGACTGTTTTAAAATTGAGAAAGGAGAATGACAAGGCTTATTTATTTATTGCACTCTGTTTATTTGACTTAGATGCAGAGTATATCATGAGAAATGCTGGGCTGATGAGTCACAAGCTGGAATTAAGATTTTCAGAAGAAATATCAACAACCTCAGATATGCAGATGATATGACTCTAACAGCAGAAAGCAAAGAGGAATTAAATAACCTCTTGATGAGGGTGAAAGAGGAGGGTGAAAAATTTGGCTTAAAACTCAACATTCAAAAAACTAAGATTATGGCATCCAGTCCTATCACTTCATGGCAAATAGAAGGAGAAAAAGTAGAAGCAGTGACAAATTTTGTTTTCTCAGGCTCCAGAATCACTGCAGATGAAGACCGCAACCATGAAATTAGAAGATGCTTGCTTCTTGGAAGGAAAGCTATGACAGGCCTAGGCAACATATTAAAAAGCAAAGACATCACTTTGCTGACAAAGGTCTGTATAGTCAAAGCTATGGTGTTTTCAGTAGTCATGGATAGACGTTGGACCATAAAAAAGGCTGAAGCGCTGAAGAATTGATGCTTTCAAACTGTGATGCTGGAGAAGACTCTTGAGAGTCCCTTTGGACAGCAAAGAGATCAAACCAGTCAGTCCTAAAGAAAACCAACTTTGAGTACTCATTGAAAGGATGGATGCTGAAGCTGAAGCTCCAGTGCTTTGGCCACCTGATGCAAAGAGCTGACTCACTGGGAAAGACCCTGATGCTGGGAAAGATTGAGAGCAAAAAGAGAAGGGAGCGGCAAAGGATAAAATGGTTAGATAGCACTACCAACTCAACGGATATGAATTTGAGCAAACTCCGGGCGATAGTGGAGCATAGGGAAGTTCCCCTGGCATGCTGCAGTCCAAGGGGTTACAAAGAGTAGGACTTGATTTAGTGACTGAACAACAACAACAACTAGAAGAGATATTTGTACGCTTACATCCTTTATGGTATTATTCACAATAGCTGAGAAGTGAAGTAACCTAAATAGCTATTGATCAATAAATGGATTATAAAAATATGATTATATATACCATGTAAGTTAGTCAGCCTTTAGAAAGAAGGAAATCCTGACACATGCTGCACCATGAGAGCCACTTGAGGACATTATACTGACTGAAATAAGCCAGACACAAGAAGACAAATACTGCGTGGTCTCACTTATATGAACAATCTAAAAGAGTCAAATTCGTAGAAACAGAGACTAGAATGGCGATTGTCAAGGGCTGGTAGAGTTGAGGGGAAGAGGATTGTTAGGGAGGCATAGAGTTAGTTTTACAAGATGAAAATGTTCTAGGAATCTATTGGACAATAATGATACAATATATATAGTTAGCAGTACTGTACACTGGAAAGTTGTGATGAGAGTAAATTTTATGTTATATGTCTTTTACAACAATTTTAAAAAAGATGAGGACATCCCTGGTGGTTTAGTGGCTAAGATTCCATGCTCTCAATGCAGGGGGCCTGGGTTTGATCCCCAGTGGGGACCTAGATCCCAAGTGCTGCAACTACGAGTTCTCATGTTGCAACTAAGGATTCCTCATACTACAAAAAAGATGGAAAATCCTGCGTTCTGCAGCTAAGATCTGGCACAGCCTAATAAATAAATAAATTTTTTTACAAAAAAGATGACTTGGAACTTCAGAGAGGAAAGAACAGTTGGACAGGAAAAGTCATGGAGAATATAACAGCTATCTTTCTCCTCATGATTTCCTAAAATAACACATAATGATTGATGTAAACTTGAGAGTCCCTTTGGAAGCAAAGAGATCAAACCAGTCAGTCCTAAAGAAAACCAACTTTGAGTACTCATTGAAAGGATGGATGCTGAAGCTGAAGCTCCAGTGCTTTGGCCACCTGATGCAAAGAGCTGACTCACTGGGAAAGACCCTGATGCTGGGAAAGATTGAGAGCAAAAGGAGAAGGGAGCGGCAAAGGATAAAATGGTTAGATAGCACTACCAACTCAACGGATATGAATTTGAGCAAACTCCGGGCGATAGTGGAGCATAGGGAAGTTCCCCTGGCATGCTGCAGTCCAAGGGGTTACAAAGAGTAGGACTTGATTTAGTGACTGAACAACAACAACAACTAGAAGAGATATTTGTACGCTTACATCCTTTATGGTATTATTCACAATAGCCGAGAAGTGAAGTAACCTAAATAGCTATTGATCAATAAATGGATTATAAAAATATGATTATATATACCATGTAAGTTAGTCAGCCTTTAGAAAGAAGGAAATCCTGACACATGCTGCATCATGAGAGCCACTTGAGGACATTATGCTGACTGAAATAAGCCAGACACAAGAAGACAAATACTGCGTGGTCTCACTTATATGAACAATCTAAAAGAGTCAAATTCGTAGAAACAGAGACTAGAATGGCGATTGTCAAGGGCTGGTAGAGTTGAGGGGAAGAGGATTGTTAGGGAGGCATAGAGTTAGTTTTACAAGATGAAAATGTTCTAGGAATCTATTGGACAATAATGATACAATATATATAGTTAGCAGTACTGTACACTGGAAAGTTGTGATGAGAGTAAATTTTATGTTATATGTCTTTTACAACAATTTTAAAAAAGATGAGGACATCCCTGGTGGTTTAGTGGCTAAGATTCCATGCTCTCAATGCAGGGGGCCTGGGTTTGATCCCCAGTGGGGACCTAGATCCCAAGTGCTGCAACTACGAGTTCTCATGTTGCAACTAAGGATTCCTCATACTACAAAAAAGATGGAAAATCCTGCGTTCTGCAGCTAAGATCTGGCACAGCCTAATAAATAAATAAATTTTTTTACAAAAAAGATGACTTGGAACTTCAGAGAGGAAAGAACAGTTGGACAGGAAAAGTCATGGAGAATATAACAGCTATCTTTCTCCTCATGATTTCCTAAAATAACACATAATGATTGATGTAAAATGATAATATCTGTTGTGATGTTCAACATACCATGGAAAGGCTTGAGACAACTACATTTTTAAAATAAAGATGAGAAAGTAACCTATATAGGGACAAGCTTTCAATACTTCATTTGAATTGATAAGATATCAATAACAGTATGTCATGATAAGTTATGTATGTACAGTAAAATGTACAGAGAAACTATCATGAACCATACATGAAGTAATATACTCAGAAATACTATAAATATAACATGATGGAGCCCTATAAAATGTTCAAGTAGATGGAAGACAAGAAAAAGGAGGAATGAAAAATAGGGGAAAAAACCAGAAAATGCATTTAAAAATGTCAGACTCAAGTCCTAATAGGTCAAGAATTACCTGGTCTCAACTTACCAATTAAAACTGATTGGCAGGGCTTCTCTGGTGGTCCAGTGGGTAAAGAGTCTGCCTTGCTGTGCAAGGAGTGTCAGTTTGATCCCTGTCCTGGAAGATCCCATGTGCAGTGGAATGGCAGGACCAGAGTGTCCAATTACAAGTCAGTGCTCTGGAGCGCATGTGCCCAGAGCTGGTACTTTACAATGAGCGAAGTCACTGCAATGGGAGGCCCGCACAGGCCGAAGAATAAAGATGGATGAAAATAAATAAATAAATAAACTAATAAAAGAGGCCAAAATTAAAAAAAAAAGAAACTGACTTCAAAAAAAAAAAAAACAACCAAAAAATGATTGGCAGAGTGATTAAAAAGCACAACCCCGCTACACTCTGTCTACAAGAAACTCCCATCAAACACAACAACCCAGGTACTTTAAAGTGGGAGAAGGGAAAAAGATAAGACTTCGGAACAAAGGAAGTTATTAGGGACAAAGAAGAAATAAACTCAGTAAAAGATGTGTGAGAACTCTATATAAAACACAACACATATTACTGAGATGAATGAATGAAGGAATAAGTTATTAAGGGGTATTCCAAGTACATGAATCAAAGTCAATGATATTTTTTAAAGTCAATATGCTACAAATGAATCGATTGATGCAATATAATCTCAGTCAAAACACCAGCAATTATCTGGTATTGGCAGACAGTTGGTATTGGCACAAGAATGGAGTAAAAACAGTTTAAACAAGCCCACCTTTATAGGATTACTTGATCTATGGAAAAATGAACCATAAAGAGAAAAGGATATTATTTTCAATAAATTATGCTGGAGCAGTAAGATATTCACCTCACATTATATGCAAAACTCAGTCCCAGGTGGAGTGCTGATTTAAATGTGAAGGGTAAACAATAGAACAAAGAGCAAGAAACAATGTCATGACCTTGGATTAGGCAATGAAAAGCTTTCACCGTTAACAAACAATAGATTTAACTATATGAAAATTAAGTGCTTATGTTAGTAAACAGCACCATTGAGAGAGTAAAAAAATGTAACTCGTAGAGGGAGAAGATACTCACAATACAAATACGTTGGATCTTGGAATTTCCTGGCAGTTCAGTGGACTCTATCCTTCCATTGCAGGGTGCATGGGTCTGATTTCTGGCTGGGTAACTAGGATCCTGTGTGCCTCATGGCACAGCAAAAAAACCCCAAAAACAACAACAACAAAAAACAACCCCAAAAAACAACAACAACAAAAAACAAAACTAAAGCAAAATACATTGAATCCTCCCTAAACACAGATTCCAAATCCGTGAATTTTTCTGTTTACTAAAATGTACTGGTAACCCCAAATCAATATCATGGCACTCTTGTGAGCACCTGTGAATGTGCTCCAAGAGGTGCAAGTTTGAATCACTTGATGGGCAAGTTTCCTGCCGAGGTCTAGCACAGCAGCACTCTGCCTTATTTCAGCTCATACTGTAAACAAGTGTTCTTTGCAAAGTCTCTTTAGAGCTGTCTTTTCTTCACATTTGTTTTATTTGGTGATTGGTGGTGATATCACTGTTTAAAGTGTCCCCCAAGTGTTGTGCTGAAGTGTCATCTAGTGTCTCCAGCTTAGCTAAGATGTCTGGAGATGGCTAGGCATAATCAAAGAACCATATCAGCCACATGGTAGGTGTTATCCTGGTCCCGAGTGACCTTCTCTGTGGAGGACAACGACAATCTTTGCTGCTGAGATAACCAGCAGCCTTTGGAGTAAACACGTGGGTTAGGTGAGCCATCCAGGCTTGTGCTGTGGCCAGGAGTTCAGTGCACATGAATTAATAGTACAAAATGCTACATCAGGAGCAGGAAAAGGAAATTCAGTCATCTGTATGTGAGGTGACTGGAAAGTAACATCCACAATGTGTGATAAAGTGGTGGGAAAGATGCGGAAGGGGCTAAATTTATAGATTCATAAAATGAAGACATTAAAAAAAAGTGCAGTGGATGCTGCGGGAGGCTAAAAGCCAGAGAAATTTGCTGTCATGCTGCCCAGGGTCCAGAAAATGTAAAATGCTTCTTGGCTAGTGTGGGACAGCTTGCAGGTTTCAAAAGGCATAACAGGGCATTTAAATGTGAAGGGTAAACAATAGAACAAAGAGCAAGAAACAATGTCATGACCTTGGAAAATAAACTTTCACCGTTAACAAACAATAGATTTAACTATATGAAAATTAAGTGCTTATGTTAGTAAACAGCACCATTGAGAGAGTAAAAAAATGTAACTCGTAGAGGGAGAAGATACTCACAATACAAATACGTTGGATCTTGGAATTTCCTGGCAGTTCAGTGGACTCTATCCTTCCATTGCAGGGTGCATGGGTCTGATTTCTGGCTGGGGAACTAGGATCCTGTGTGCCTCATGGCACAGCAAAAAAACCCCAAAAACAACAACAACAAAAAACAACCCCAAAAAACAACAACAACAAAAAACAAAACTAAAGCAAAATACATTGAATCCTCCCTAAACACAGATTCCAAATCCGTGAATTTTTCTGTTTACTAAAATGTACTGGTAACCCCAAATCAATATCATGGCACTCTTGTGAGCACCTGTGAATGTGCTCCAAGAGGTGCAAGTTTGAATCACTTGATGGGCAAGTTTCCTGCCGAGGTCTAGCACAGCAGCACTCTGCCTTATTTCAGCTCATACTGTAAACAAGTGTTCTTTGCAAAGTCTCTTTAGAGCTGTCTTTTCTTCACATTTGTTTTATTTGGTGATTGGTGGTGATATCACTGTTTAAAGTGTCCCCCAAGTGTTGTGCTGAAGTGTCATCTAGTGTCTCCAGCTTAGCTAAGATGTCTGGAGATGGCTAGGCATAATCAAAGAACCATATCAGCCACGTGGTAGGTGTTATCCTGGTCCCGAGTGACCTTCTCTGTGGAGGACAACGACAATCTTTGCTGCTGAGATAACCAGCAGCCTTTGGAGTAAACACGTGGGTTAGGTGAGCCATCCAGGCTTGTGCTGTGGCCAGGAGTTCAGTGCACATGAATTAATAGTACAAAATGCTACATCAGGAGCAGGAAAAGGAAATTCAGTCATCTGTATGTGAGGTGACTGGAAAGTAACATCCACAATGTGTGATAAAGTGGTGGGAAAGATGCGGAAGGGGCTAAATTTATAGATTCATAAAATGAAGACATTAAAAAAAAGTGCAGTGGATGCTGCGGGAGGCTAAAAGCCAGAGAAATTTGCTGTCATGCTGCCCAGGGTCCAGAAAATGTAAAATGCTTCTTGGCTAGTGTGGGACAGCTTGCAGGTTTCAAAAGGCATAACAGGGCATACAAATGTTAAACCTGCACAGGGAGGTTCTGCTGCTCAGGAGCCTGAGGAAGTCTGTTGAAGATGTAATACCTGCTGTGTGTTACAGAGGGAGTAGGCTATGGGAAGAGCAAGTTTGAAAAGCAGATGGGATCATCCTGCTCTACCGGAACATTGGCAAATAAACCTGTGTGTGTTAAGTCACTGCAGTGGTGTTCGACTCTTTGTGAACTTGTGGACTGTAGTCCCCCAGGATCCTCTGTCCCTGGGATTCTTCAGCTAAGAATACTGCAGTGGGTGGGTAGCCATTTCCTCTTCCAGGGGATCTACCCTCCGCAAGGATTGAACCCTCGTTTCTTTTTTTTTTTTTTTTAAATTATTTTTATTGTTTACATGTATGTTCCCAGATCATTCATATGCATATCCCTGGACCCTTCCCCCACCCAGTTCCCCCACTCCCATCCCTCCAGACCATTGCCCCAAGTGGTTGTAGATACTCCTATTCCCCTAGCACAATGACAATAGCTATCTTTTCCACACATGACAGTATAGGTTTCGATGTTACTCCCTCCATGCTTCCCTCCCACTGTTTGGTCTCCACAATGTCTTTATGTCTATTCTCTGTTTCTTCATGAGTTCACTGCGTGTGTTATCATGACCATCTTACTAGATCCCATATATATGAGTTAGTATACTATACTTGTCTTTCTCTTTTTTACTTACTTCACTTTTTATGATAGGTTCTAGAGCCAGCCACCTCATTAGGACTGAGTCTTCTGCATTTCTTTTAACAGCTGAGTAGTATTCCATTGTAAATATGTACCAGAGCTTCTGGATCCATTCATTTGTCGATGGACATCGAGGTTGCTTCCATGTTCTGGCTATTGTATAGAGAGCTGCAATGAACATTGGGGTACAGGTGCCTCTTTCATTTTTGATTTCATTAGGATATAGGCCTAATAGTGGGATTGCTGGGTCATAGGGTGCTTCTATTTTTAGTTTTTTAAGGAATCTCCATATTGTTCTAGGTGTATAAAAGTAACAGGGCATAAAATGTTAAACTGCACTAGGAGGTTCATGCTGCCCAGGGTCCAGAAAATGTAAAATGCTTCTTGGCTAGTGTGGGACAGCTTGCAGGTTTCAAAAGGCATAACAGGGCATACAAATGTTAAACCTGCACAGGGAGGTTCTGCTGCTCAGGAGCCTGAGGAAGTCTGTTGAAGATGTAATACCTGCTGTGTGTTACAGAGGGAGTAGGCTATGGGAAGAGCAAGTTTGAAAAGCAGATGGGATCATCCTGCTCTACCGGAACATTGGCAAATAAACCTGTGTGTGTTAAGTCACTGCAGTGGTGTTCGACTCTTTGTGAACTTGTGGACTGTAGTCCCCCAGGATCCTCTGTCCCTGGGATTCTTCAGCTAAGAATACTGCAGTGGGTGGGTAGCCATTTCCTCTTCCAGGGGATCTACCCTCCGCAAGGATTGAACCCTCGTTTCTTTTTTTTTTTTTTTTTAAATTATTTTTATTGTTTACATGTATGTTCCCAGATCATTCATATGCATATCCCTGGACCCTTCCCCCACCCAGTTCCCCCACTCCCATCCCTCCAGACCATTGCCCCAAGTGGTTGTAGATACTCCTATTCCCCTAGCACAATGACAATAGCTATCTTTTCCACACATGACAGTATAGGTTTCGATGTTACTCCCTCCATGCTTCCCTCCCACTGTTTGGTCTCCACAATGTCTTTATGTCTATTCTCTGTTTCTTCATGAGTTCACTGCGTGTGTTATCATGACCATCTTACTAGATCCCATATATATGAGTTAGTATACTATACTTGTCTTTCTCTTTTTTACTTACTTCACTTTTTATGATAGGTTCTAGAGCCAGCCACCTCATTAGGACTGAGTCTTCTGCATTTCTTTTAACAGCTGAGTAGTATTCCATTGTAAATATGTACCAGAGCTTCTGGATCCATTCATTTGTCGATGGACATCGAGGTTGCTTCCATGTTCTGGCTATTGTATAGAGAGCTGCAATGAACATTGGGGTACAGGTGCCTCTTTCATTTTTGATTTCATTAGGATATAGGCCTAATAGTGGGATTGCTGGGTCATAGGGTGCTTCTATTTTTAGTTTTTTAAGGAATCTCCATATTGTCTTCCATAGAGGCTGTATCAATTGACATTCCCACCAGCAATGCAAGAGGGTTCCCTTTTCTCCGCACCCTCTCCAGCATTTGCTGTCTGTCGATTTGTTGATGATGGCCATTCTGACAGGTGTGAGGTGGTATCTCATTGTGGTTTTAATTTGCATTTCTCTAATGATAAGCGAGGTTGAGCATTGTTTCATGTGTTTTTGGGCCATCTGTATGTCCTCTTTGGAGAGGCGTCTCTTTAGATCTTTTCCCCATTTTTTGATTGGGTTGTTCGTTTTTCCTGTGTTGAGTTGTCTGAGTTGCTTGTAGATTTTGGAGATTAATTCTTTGTCTGTTGTTTCATTTGCTATGATTTTCTCCCACTCTGTGGGGTGTCTGTTCAACTTTTTGGTGATTTCTTTTGCTGTACAAAAGCTTTTAAGTTTCATGAGGTCCCACGTGTTGACTTTTCTTTTCAGTTCCACTATTTTAGTAGGTGGGTCAGCGAAGATCTTTCTTTGATTGATGTCCTTGAGGGTTTTGCCTACAAAAAAGGGTCTTACATTTAGGTCTTTAATCCATTTTGAGTTGATCTTTGTGTATGGTGTCAGGGAATGTTCCAACTTCATTTTTTTGCATGTTGCTGTCCAATTTTCCCAGCACCATTTGTTGAAGAGGCTGTCTTTGTCCCATTTTATAGTTTCTCCTCCTTGGTCAAAAATAAGGTACCCATAGGTGCGTGGGTTGATCTCTGGAACCCTCGTTTCTTATGTCTTCTTCATTTGCATGTGGGTGGTGTTTCAGTTGATAAACCTGTTGTGACCAGAGGCTGGCAGGAAACTAACCCTTGATTTCTCCAGGAGCAATGGTTCAGGGTTCACTTATTTAATATTCATGGCAACTTTATAGGACATAATTACCTTGAATATTGAGAATCTACTGTAACTGACAATGACTCAAATCTAGGACATGCAGTTGGTTCTTTGTATCTGAGTTTTATATCCCTGAGGACTCAACCAACCTCAGATCAAAAATATTTTTAAAAATTCCAGAGAACTCTCAAAACAGTCCTCTCATTTTTTAGGATATAGGCCTAATAGTGGGATTGCTGGGTCATAGGGTGCTTCTATTTTTAGTTTTTTAAGGAATCTCCATATTGTCTTCCATAGAGGCTGTATCAATTGACATTCCCACCAGCAATGCAAGAGGGTTCCCTTTTCTCCGCACCCTCTCCAGCATTTGCTGTCTGTCGATTTGTTGATGATGGCCATTCTGACAGGTGTGAGGTGGTATCTCATTGTGGTTTTAATTTGCATTTCTCTAATGATAAGCGAGGTTGAGCATTGTTTCATGTGTTTTTGGGCCATCTGTATGTCCTCTTTGGAGAGGTGTCTCTTTAGATCTTTTTCCCATTTTTTGATTGGGTTGTTCGTTTTTCCTGTGTTGAGTTGTCTGAGTTGCTTGTAGATTTTGGAGATTAATTCTTTGTCTGTTGTTTCATTTGCTATGATTTTCTCCCACTCTGTGGGGTGTCTGTTCAACTTTTTGGTGATTTCTTTTGCTGTACAAAAGCTTTTAAGTTTCATGAGGTCCCACGTGTTGACTTTTCTTTTCAGTTCCACTATTTTAGTAGGTGGGTCAGCGAAGATCTTTCTTTGATTGATGTCCTTGAGGGTTTTGCCTACAAAAAAGGGTCTTACATTTAGGTCTTTAATCCATTTTGAGCTGATCTTTGTGTATGGTGTCAGGGAATGTTCCAACTTCATTTTTTTGCATGTTGCTGTCCAATTTTCCCAGCACCATTTGTTGAAGAGGCTGTCTTTGTCCCATTTTATAGTTTCTCCTCCTTGGTCAAAAATAAGGTACCCATAGGTGCGTGGGTTGATCTCTGGAACCCTCGTTTCTTATGTCTTCTTCATTTGCATGTGGGTGGTGTTTCAGTTGATAAACCTGTTGTGACCAGAGGCTGGCAGGAAACTAACCCTTGATTTCTCCAGGAGCAATGGTTCAGGGTTCACTTATTTAATATTCATGGCAACTTTATAGGACATAATTACCTTGAATATTGAGAATCTACTGTAACTGACAATGACTCAAATCTAGAACATGCAGTTGGTTCTTTGTATCTCTGAGTTTTATATCCCTGAGGACTCAACCAACCTCAGATCAAAAATATTTTTTAAAAATTCCAGAGAACTCTAAAATGCAAAGATTGAAAGTATTGCACACCAACAATTATACACATAACATTTACATTGTATTCGTAGCTTTTTAGATAGCACTACATTGTAGTAGGTATTGTAAGTAATCTAGAGATGATCTGGGGGCTTCCCAGGTGGCTCAGTAGTAAAGAATTCACCTGCCAAGCAGGAAATGCAGGGATGGGGGTTAGATCCCTGGGTTGGGAAGATCCCCTGGAGAAGGAAATGGCAACCTGATCCAGTATTTTGGACTGGGAAATCCCAGGACAGAGGAGAAGAGCGGTGGGCTATAGTCCATGGAGTTGCAAGAGTTGGCCACGATTTAGCGACTAAATAGCGACAACAGAGATGATTTACAGCCTATGGGAGGGTGGGTGTAGATTATATGCAAGTATAAGATTATATGACTTCAAGTATTTATGCAAGTATGATATATATGATTTTATTACTATAAGATTATATGCAAGTATAATATATAAGATTATATTACTGCACCATTTTATATAAGGGACTTAAGCATTTGAGGAAGAGGTCCTGGAACTGATCCCCTGTGGATGGCAAGGGACAGTGAAGTAAAGAACTCCTACTATTCAATCAATATGGCAAACAGCACAACAGAAAAGTAGAAAGTGATATAAGCAGATATTTTACAAAGAAGGACATCAAAATATCCAATAGACATATGACATATCTGTTTCCCTAGACATCTTAGAAATGCAAATTAAAATTACAGTGTTATACCCCTGTATACCCACCAGAAGGTGTGCCATCTTTTAATAGCAAAATATTTGAAACAGCCTAAATTTTCAACTCTGGGGGGAAGTTACTAAACTATGACATAATCTTGTGTAGCAATATGCATGCTAGGTTGCTTGGGTTGTGTCCAAATCTTTGCAACCCAATGGACTTGTAGCCCACCAGGCTCCTCTATCCATGGGATTCTCTAGGCAACAATACTGGATTGGGTTGCCACACCCTTCTCCAGGGGATCTTCCCAACATTATTGTAGCAATAGTGCACAGCTGATATTATAGTTTTATTCCATAGAAGAAAGACTGGAAGGAAATACACCAGTATGTTAAAATGATTCTCTCTGGCTGGTAGAATTTGAAGTAACTTGTTTTCCTTCATCTTTTCCCCATATATTTCAAGATTCATCACAGAAATATGACTACATTGTATTCGTAGCTTTTTAGATAGCACTACATTGTAGTAGGTATTGTAAGTAATCTAGAGATGATCTGGGGGCTTCCCAGGTGGCTCAGTAGTAAAGAATTCACCTGCCAAGCAGGAAATGCAGGAGATGGGGGTTAGATCCCTGGGTTGGGAAGATCCCCTGGAGAAGGAAATGGCAACCTGATCCAGTATTTTGGACTGGGAAATCCCAGGACAGAGGAGAAGAGCGGTGGGCTATAGTCCATGGAGTTGCAAGAGTTGGCCACGATTTAGCGACTAAATAGCGACAACAGAGATGATTTACAGCCTATGGGAGGGTGGGTGTAGATTATATGCAAGTATAAGATTATATGACTTCAAGTATTTATGCAAGTATGATATATATGATTTTATTACTATAAGATTATATGCAAGTATAATATATAAGATTATATTACTGCACCATTTTATATAAGGGACTTAAGCATTTGAGGAAGAGGTCCTGGAACTGATCCCCTGTGGATGGCAAGGGACAGTGAAGTAAAGAACTCCTACTATTCAATCAATACGGCAAACAGCACAATAGAAAAGTAGAAAGTGATATAAGCAGATATTTTACAAAGAAGGACATCAAAATATCCAATAGACATATGACATATCTGTTTCCCTAGACATCTTAGAAATGCAAATTAAAATTACAGTGTTATACCCCTGTATACCCACCAGAAGGTGTGCCATCTTTTAATAGCAAAATATTTGAAACAGCCTAAATTTTCAACTCTGGGGGGAAGTTACTAAACTATGACATAATCTTGTGTAGCAATATGCATGCTAGGTTGCTTGGGTTGTGTCCAAATCTTTGCAACCCAATGGACTTGTAGCCCACCAGGCTCCTCTATCCATGGGATTCTCTAGGCAACAATACTGGATTGGGTTGCCACACCCTTCTCCAGGGGATCTTCCCAACATTATTGTAGCAATAGTGCACAGCTGATATTATAGTTTTATTCCATAGAAGAAAGACTGGAAGGAAATACACCAGTATGTTAAAAATGATTCTCTCTGGCTGGTAGAATTTGAAGTAACTTGTTTTCCTTCATCTTTTCCCCATATATTTCAAGATTCATCACAGAAATATGACTACTTTTATTTTTAAAAAATTTACATGTGTTACATTCTGGAAAAGAATGATAATTTTATCATTCCCATTTTTTCTAACTGATAAAGTTATATATGTTTTTTCTTTTTCTGTCAATACCAATTTGGGTGTCTCTGTAGGGTAGTTGCTGACAGAAATTTCTTTTCAAATTAGAGTTTAAAATGTGTTATGAAACATTCTAAATAAATTTTGGAAGAAGAAATTGCATCTTATTCAAAATAAACATTCCAATTTCTGTGCTATAATTCTGAATAATAAAAATCTCACCACAGGAATGAGAAGAAAATTGCCTCAGTCATCTAGCTGATAAAATGTAAGTGATGATAAACATCACAGTATAATAGAATTAGGCAATCAACATAGTGCACATAGCTTTTACTATAATGTACTATTGGCAATACACATTCTGTCTGTATCTTTGTAAGAAAGAGGTAATAATATAAAAATCAGATTTCAAAAATTCAGATTCATTGATTATCATCTTCATTGTTATAAGAGAATCTGAAATAATTCAATCATAGCAAAATCCAATCTTAGCACTTGAATTACAGCATTAGCAGGCACATGACTTCCATAAATCTCTTGTGAGATATCTGGACATCAATTAGTCATATGCTTGACAGATGGGACCCAAAGCTTTCCTCAAAATGAGACTTAACCCAGGGTTTCCTGACTGCTCAGACAGGGTCTAGACTGGACAATGATTATATCTTAATCATTGTGAACTCTGGGTGGCCTCTGAAACTGAAGACTTTTGTTTCATAGATCAACAGATCCTTCCTTTTAGACATAATCTTGTGTAGCAATATGCATGCTAGGTTGCTTGGGTTGTGTCCAAATCTTTGCAACCCAATGGACTTGTAGCCCACCAGGCTCCTCTATCCATGGGATTCTCTAGGCAACAATACTGGATTGGGTTGCCACACCCTTCTCCAGGGGATCTTCCCAACATTATTGTAGCAATAGTGCACAGCTGATATTATAGTTTTATTCCATAGAAGAAAGACTGGAAGGAAATACACCAGTATGTTAAAAATGATTCTCTCTGGCTGGTAGAATTTGAAGTAACTTGTTTTCCTTCATCTTTTCCCCATATATTTCAAGATTCATCACAGAAATATGACTACTTTTATTTTTAAAAAATTTACATGTGTTACATTCTGGAAAAGAATGATAATTTTATCATTCCCATTTTTTCTAACTGATAAAGTTATATATGTTTTTTCTTTTTCTGTCAATACCAATTTGGGTGTCTCTGTAGGGTAGTTGCTGACAGAAATTTCTTTTCAAATTAGAGTTTAAAATGTGTTATGAAACATTCTAAATAAATTTTGGAAGAAGAAATTGCATCTTATTCAAAATAAACATTCCAATTTCTGTGCTATAATTCTGAATAATAAAAATCTCACCACAGGAATGAGAAGAAAATTGCCTCAGTCATCTAGCTGATAAAATGTAAGTGATGATAAACATCACAGTATAATAGAATTAGGCAATCAACATAGTGCACATAGCTTTTACTATAATGTACTATTGGCAATACACATTCTGTCTGTATCTTTGTAAGAAAGAGGTAATAATATAAAAATCAGATTTCAAAAATTCAGATTCATTGATTATCATCTTCATTGTTATAAGAGAATCTGAAATAATTCAATCATAGCAAAATCCAATCTTAGCACTTGAATTACAGCATTAGCAGGCACATGACTTCCATAAATCTCTTGTGAGATATCTGGACATCAATTAGTCATATGCTTGACAGATGGGACCCAAAGCTTTCCTCAAAATGAGACTTAACCCAGGGTTTCCTGACTGCCCAGTTACAGGGTCTAGACTGGACAATGATTATATCTTAATCATTGTGAACTCTGGGTGGCCTCTGAAACTGAAGACTTTTGTTTCATAGATCAACCAGATCCTTCCTTTTAGTCAAATTATGGCTATCCTGCATTGATCTTCTGTCTCTTTTTAACTGTTTTTTTCATATTTTCTGTCTGGTCTTTTAGGTCCATATTTTGCTGTTCTTTTTTGGCAATTTCTATTGGTCTTTCATCTATTTATCTTTGTTCTTCAGCCTGTGTGGGCCTCCCATTGCAGTGGCCTCTCTTGCTGCAGAGCACTGACTCTGGGTGCTTATGATCCAGAGCTCTGGCTTGGTAGTTGGACACATTGGTCCAGCCGCTCCGCAGCACGTGGGATCTTCCCAGGCCAGGTATGGATCCGGTGCCCCTTGCACTGTAAGGCGGTGTCCTTACCCACTGGACTACCAGGGAAGCCCTAGGTTCATATTTTATTGAAACAGTTGATTTCATTCTTAAAAACTTCCTTTGTTTCAGTGTTCTCTTTTTACATATTGGCTACATCTTGCCGAATAACTCTGAAAATATGAGCTCAAAACCTTTATAAAAGAGCTAGTTCTTCTGTTGTAGAATGATCCACTCTTCAGGCCTGGATGGCCTCACTGGGCCCCTTTGGCAGTGTCCTATCCCTGACCAGACTGTGATGGTGTGGGCACAGGCCAGCAGGCAGATCATGTCATGGGCCCACACTCCAGAAGGGATGAGGCTGATTCCAGGTACCAGCACCACTCTGGAAACCTTAGGACTTGACAGAAAGCGCCATTTCTCCAGGAAAGAGCCCTCTGGTTTTGCCTTTTGAATGAGCAGCTTGTACCAGTGCCCGTTGTCTGGACGGGCTGAGGGAAATGTCCAGGGGCCAGAGCTGCAGCTGCTCGAGACAGGGGCCAGAGCATCAGTGCTGGGAGTCTGTGTCACTCTCAATCCTGGCCTCAATGACTCTTGATGACCTTGAGCTCAGAGCATCAGCTGTGCAGGCTTCCGGAATGTTCTGGACTGTGACTGCCCTAGCTCTGTTCAATCATCCACACATGTCCATTTCCAACTTCAGCCTGTCTCAAGTCATCCTTAGACAGGGTACCTTTCCTTCATCCTTTGCTCCCATGGGTGTATTTTCTGGGCTTCTAGGAGGCCATTCAGTGGGGTTTCCATGGGGATAAAAGCAAACATACAGGTGACAAAAAGGCATCACTTCCTGGCTTTATTTTCCATTTCTTTGCTTACTAGTGAAATTAAATTTTTGTCACATATCAGTCATTTGTATTTCCCTTGGCACATGACTTTTCATATTCTTCAATGACTTAAATATTTCAATCTTCATATTTTTCTTAATTTTGCATGAGCTCTTTATATAAAAAGTTATTCAAACTTGTTATAATATCTGCTGCAAATAGTTTTCAATGTGTAACGTAAAAATAATGGATTCCTCTGAAGGAGAGTAAAACCAAGGTGAAAATGCATTCTTATCCTTCACTGCTGCATCTGCATTTGAACTAGATCATGAAGCTGTTTATATATCCCCTTGAATTTAACCTGAACTACTCAGCACATCATTCTGATGGCCTCCCTCCACCTCTTTCTGATTCTGTTGAGCAGTACAGAAGCCAGATTAAACGTGGGTAGCTTGGATTGCCCAGAGAGAATAGCATGTGCTCACTGCAATTGCTTGTTATTTAATGACTTGATCTATTTATATCTATAAGAATCAGGTGCTACCAATCTGGTTCATGAAGAAGCCACTGGATGGTGTGCCATGTAATTGAACGTGGGCTAATTACATAAACCAGCTATTTGTGTTCCAAACTGAGCTTTGAAAACCATTCTCTTTCAGTTGTTCCCCACAAGCAAATAGAATTATGCCCAGAAAGCCAAGCTGTTTAGAATACTCAAAAGGTCACCATATCATGGCAGCGTGGGTTTCTGTCCTAAAGGTCCATCCCTGAGCTCCAGTGTGGATTGAATGTAGGAGCCTCTGTGTTAGTCTGCTTGCACGTGTGCATGCCTGTTCAGTCGCTTCAGGCGTGTCTGACTCCTTTGTGACCCCAAGGGTTGTAGTCGCCAGACTCCTCTGTCCACAGATTTTCCAAGCAAGAGTACTGGAGTGGGTTGCCATTTTCCAGGGGGTCTTCATGATCCACAGGTCAAACACACGTCTCCTGCATTGCAGGCAAATTCTTTACCCACTGAGCCACCTGGGAAGCCCTTAGTCGGTTTAGGTCACTGTAAGAAAGTGGCTTAAAAACAGAGATTTATCTTCTCACAATCCTGGAGTTTGGAAGTCTCAGATCAAGGGGTTGACAGGGCCATGGCATTTAGTATTTCCCATTTCTTTGCTTACTAGTGAAATTAAATTTGTCACATATCAGTCATTTGTATTTCCTTGGCACATGACTTTTCATATTCTTCAATGACTTAAATATTTCAATCTTCATATTTTTCTTAATTTTGCATGAGCTCTTTATATAAAAAGTTATTCAAACTTGTTATAATATCTGCTGCAAATAGTTTTCAATGTGTAACGTAAAAATAATGGATTCCTCTGAAGGAGAGTAAAACCAAGGTGAAAATGCATTCTTATCCTTCACTGCTGCATCTGCATTTGAACTAGATCATGAAGCTGTTTATATATCCCCTTGAATTTAACCTGAACTACTCAGCACATCATTCTGATGGCCTCCCTCCACCTCTTTCTGATTCTGTTGAGCAGTACAGAAGCCAGATTAAACGTGGGTAGCTTGGATTGCCCAGAGAGAATAGCATGTGCTCACTGCAATTGCTTGTTATTTAATGACTTGATCTATTTATATCTATAAGAATCAGGTGCTACCAATCTGGTTCATGAAGAAGCCACTGGATGGTGTGCCATGTAATTGAACGTGGGCTAATTACATAAACCAGCTATTTGTGTTCCAAACTGAGCTTTGAAAACCATTCTCTTTCAGTTGTTCCCCACAAGCAAATAGAATTATGCCCAGAAAGCCAAGCTGTTTAGAATACTCAAAAGGTCACCATATCATGGCAGCGTGGGTTTCTGTCCTAAAGGTCCATCCCTGAGCTCCAGTGTGGATTGAATGTAGGAGCCTCTGTGTTAGTCTGCTTGCACGTGTGCATGCCTGTTCAGTCGCTTCAGGCGTGTCTGACTCCTTTGTGACCCCAAGGGTTGTAGTCGCCAGACTCCTCTGTCCACAGATTTTCCAAGCAAGAGTACTGGAGTGGGTTGCCATTTTCCAGGGGGTCTTCATGATCCACAGGTCAAACACACGTCTCCTGCATTGCAGGCAAATTCTTTACCCACTGAGCCACCTGGGAAGCCCTTAGTCGGTTTAGGTCACTGTAAGAAAGTGGCTTAAAAACAGAGATTTATCTTCTCACAATCCTGGAGTTTGGAAGTCTCAGATCAAGGGGTTGACAGGGCTGATTCCTCCCGAAGCGGCATCTCTCTTTGATGTGTAGATGACCGTCTTCTCCCCATGCCCTCAGATGGTTTTCCCTCCGTGTGTGTCTGTGTCCTAATCTCTTCTTTTGATAAGAACATCAGTCATGGTGGATTAGGGCTATATGACCTCATTTTACCTTAATCGCTTCTTTACCTGTCTCCCAATATGATCACCTTCTGAGGTCCTGGGGGTTGAGATTCCAGTGTCTGAATTTTAAAGACTTATTTCTGTTCATAACACCTGTATAAATGCCTAATGAGATTGGTGTGCTGTGTGCGTATTCTAAATGTCTGCAAATATTTAGACAGTCTCCCAAGAAGGGATGATGTGAGGAACACTGATTATCTGGGTCCCCCTCTCAAGAACTAGCTGATTGCATCCCCTCAGAGCAATGGTTGCAGTCTTGGTTCATTCATTGAAGAGGATCTAGGACCTATATCTGTGGTGTTTGGGGACATGGCTTCCCCCTTATAATTCTTGGCATAAATGTCAGTGATTAATCATCACGACAGATATGGTGTCTTTAAAGCAAGAATCTACAGTCTTCCCTAAGACAGCAGCAAGCTGGTGACCACAGAAGAAGATATCATTGACGTGTGAAATTTTATAACATGTCTCTCTTTTTTAAAATTTTGGCCTCTTTTATTGGTCCTTCATTTATTTATTTTCATCTATCTTAATTCCTTGGCCTGTGTGGGCCTCCCATCACAGTGGCCTCTCTAGTTGCAGAGCACTGGCTCTGGTCACATGTGCTCCAGAGTGCTGGCTCCTAATTGGCCACATTGGTCCAGCCGCTCCGAGGCATGTGGGATCCTCCCATGCCAGGGATCGAACTGGTGCACCTTGCACTGCAAGGCGGACTCTTTACCCACTGGATCACCAGGGAAGCCCTATAATATGTCTTCATTTATAACATGTCTTCAACATTCACAGGATGGAAAGTTCTTCAGTGGTAGGACTATGCTTAAGCCAGAAGGGGATCCACAGATGTTGAATAAACATGTCCAGAAGACAGACAGAAGTGTGGCACCTTGATTTACCTGTCTCATCGCTTCCATTTCCCTAGTCTTGCACATGCAATCTGTCTTCATCACCAGAGAATCTTTCTGAATTGCCCAAAATGAGCATCCAAACATGGCAGTGCCCAGGAATGAATTCTGGTCTTTATTCTTCCACTGACTTGCTGTGTGACCTTAGAGAAGTCCCTGTTGACTTAAGTTTTCTGTGGGACAGTATGAGAAACTGCAGGGAGACCACTTCAGATAGCTCTGAGGAACTGCTTCAAAGAGGGAGGGGGGGAAGGACAGTATACATGTGATTTTGGGAAAGGGAGAGTACATGCAATCAAGCAAGTTTAATTTTTTATAAAGTTTCTGCTAGTCTCTTGAAGCTTTTGATGGCCATGAGAAACAGTTGTTACCACAAAGGATTTTAGTACTTTTGTAGATATGAGGAGGTATGAAAATTGGACTCATAAAATCAGCTCCTAAGAATATCTACCTGAAGACATGTCCTACCAGTTTTCTGGGAGCGCAGAGTGCCTCATTTCTACTCTCCACCCTGAACTCTTTCAGGGGTGCTGTAGGTCGGCAGCTGCAGCAGCACATGATTTAATCCTTGTAGAGGGAGATGGTGAGCACCCATGGTAAGTGTCAATGTGTGGTTGACATCTGCTGACCAATATGAACCTTGGTTCCTACTGGTAAGGGGCTATAAATATATGCATGCAATCGCACATGCACATATTTGGCCTCTAAGCGTTCTTGAATGTCCTGTCTGAGGAGAAAGGACCACTTTCTGAGTGTCTGTGAATCTCACCTGCATCCGTGTCATAGCCCAGCAGGCATAAGTGGGACAAGGAGGTGATGCCCTGACTTCACAACAGGGAGTTCCCCTCTGTTTCCTTCCTGTTAGGAGGTTGGCAAGCAACTAAGGGGTCAAAACTTTGAAATCGCTGGGGAAGCTCCTGTTGAATAAATGACTTGACTGCTTTTCCAATTTTACTTAATACAAAAGGGATGCTTTTCTTGTGGATCTCTCATAAATCATTGGTGGGAATGCATATTGCATAGTCACTCCGGGAATTCATTTGGCAGGGGTTTTTGCTTGTTTTCAATAGAAATCTAAAAGCACCATACAAGCTAGCAACCACACTTATGGGTGTTTACCTGCTATGAACTGAATGTTTGTGACTCACCTAAAATTCATATATGGAAATCCTAATCACTAAGGTGATGATACTTGGAGGTGGGGCCTTTGGAAGGTGATTAGGTCATGAGGGTGGAGTCCTCATGGGATGAGTGTCCTTATAGAAGAGACCCCAGAGAGGTCCTTGCCCCTTCCACCACAACAGGACACAGGGAGAAGGTGCTGGGTATGGACCAGGAGAGGATTTCATGAGAATGTGACTGTGCCAGTGCTTTGAACTTGGATCTCCACCCTTCATAACTGTGAGTTTATAAGCCACCCAGTCTGTGGTATTTGGTTTAAGGAGATTTATAAGGGTCCCAAATTGACAAGACATGGACTGTGACGGTTAGTTTATGTCAACTTGTCTAGACTATGGTGCCCAGTTTATTGGCCAGACACTAGTCTAAACATTGCTATGAGATATGTTTCAGATGTGATTAATATTTAAATCAGTTACTCGGACTCTATTCAGACTTGGAGTAAGGTGACCAATGCTCTGTAATGTGATATCTATAAAGCACTATCAACCAACTTGATGCAACTCTTTCTACTCCACCCTGAACTCTTTCAGGGTGCTGTAGGTCGGCAGCTGCAGCAGCACATGATTTAATCCTTGTAGAGGAGATGGTGAGCACCCATGGTAAGTGTCAATGTGTGGTTGACATCTGCTGACCAATATGAACCTTGGTTCCTACTGGTAGGGCTATAAATATATGCATGCAATCGCACATGCACATATTTGGCCTCTAAGCGTTCTTGAATGTCCTGTCTGAGGAGAAAGGACCACTTTCTGAGTGTCTGTGAATCTCACCTGCATCCGTGTCATAGCCCAGCAGGCATAAGTGGGACAAGGAGGTGATGCCTGACTTCACAACAGGAGTTCCCTCTGTTTCCTTCCTGTTAGGAGGTTGGCAAGCAACTAAGGGGTCAAAACTTTGAAATCGCTGGGGAAGCTCCTGTTGAATAAATGACTTGACTGCTTTTCCAATTTTACTTAATACAAAAGGGATGCTTTTCTTGTGGATCTCTCATAAATCATTGGTGGGAATGCATATTGCATAGTCACTCCGGGAATTCATTTGGCAGGGGTTTTTGCTTGTTTTCAATAGAAATCTAAAAGCACCATACAAGCTAGCAACCACACTTATGGGTGTTTACCTGCTATGAACTGAATGTTTGTGACTCACCTAAAATTCATATATGGAAATCCTAATCACTAAGGTGATGATACTTGGAGGTGGGGCCTTTGGAAGGTGATTAGGTCATGAGGGTGGAGTCCTCATGGGATGAGTGTCCTTATAGAAGAGACCCCAGAGAGGTCCTTGCCCCTTCCACCACAACAGGACACAGGGAGAAGGTGCTGGGTATGGACCAGGAGAGGATTTCATGAGAATGTGACTGTGCCAGTGCTTTGAACTTGGATCTCCACCCTTCATAACTGTGAGTTTATAAGCCACCCAGTCTGTGGTATTTGGTTTAAGGAGATGTATAAGGGTCCCAAATTGACAAGACATGGACTGTGACAGTTAGTTTATGTCAACTTGTCTAGACTATGGTGCCCAGTTTATTGGCCAGACACTAGTCTAAACATTGCTATGAGATATGTTTCAGATGTGATTAATATTTAAATCAGTTACTCGGACTCTATTCAGACTTGGAGTAAGGTGACCAATGCTCTGTAATGTGATATCTATAAAGCACTATCAACCAACTTGATCTAATTGAAATTTAGAGAGGTCTCCATCCCATAGTACACAGTCTCCTCAAGCTCACATGGAGCATTTATAAAGATAGACCACATTCCCAGCCTTAAAGCAGACCTTAACCAATTTAAAAGCACACAAATCACACAAAACCTGTTCTCGGACAAGAAAGGAATTAAACTAGAAGTGTATAGCAGAAAGAGGGGTGAAAATCCCCAAAGAGATGGAGAGTAAATGACACACTTCTAAATAATCCATGAATTTTGATTGGACTCTGCTCCTGAGAGCCTTCAGAATATTCTGGACCAAATGAAAAATGAAAATGATCAAATTTTTCATTTTGATAGTTAGCCATTGGAGGTAGCTAAAGAAGTGTTTATAGGAAAATTTCTCATTTGAAGAAAAGTCTCAGATCAATAGTCTGAGCTACCAGCTCAAGAACCTTGAAAAATGCAGAATAAACACAAAGCAAGCGGAAGATGAAAAAGGTACAAGCAGAAATCAAGGAAGTAAAAACACAAAAGCATTAGGAAGACACACAGCCACCCCCATCCACCCCCGACCCCAACACATGCCTCAATATCTTGCTCTCGCCTTCTCTCCAAGAACCGGCTGAGTTCCTCTTTTCCCTCTGGCATCTCGCCTTCTCACCAGGGAGAGTTCTGCCTGAATGTACAAGTTATTCTTAGTCCTATAGGAACTGGGTTGGTGGACTGTGTCCTCCAGGCTGGATGCTCGATGTGCAGAAGGTTCCTGAACAATCTGGGCCCCTCCTCTTGAGCTAGTTGCACCAACATCCTTCTGTGTATCAAATCCAAACCTTCTTTAAACTCACATGGATCTCCACCCTTCATAACTGTGAGTTTATAAGCCACCCAGTCTGTGGTATTTGTTTTAAGGAGATTTATAAGGGTCCCAAATTGACAAGACATGGACTGTGACGGTTAGTTTATGTCAACTTGTCTAGACTATGGTGCCCAGTTTATTGGCCAGACACTAGTCTAAACATTGCTATGAGATATGTTTCAGATGTGATTAATATTTAAATCAGTTACTCGGACTCTATTCAGACTTGGAGTAAGGTGACCAATGCTCTGTAATGTGATATCTATAAAGCACTATCAACCAACTTGATCTAATTGAAATTTAGAGAGGTCTCCATCCCATAGTACACAGTCTCCTCAAGCTCACATGGAGCATTTATAAAGATAGACCACATTCCCAGCCTTAAAGCAGACCTTAACCAATTTAAAAGCACACAAATCACACAAAACCTGTTCTCGGACAAGAAAGGAATTAAACTAGAAGTGTATAGCAGAAAGAGGGGTGAAAATCCCCAAAGAGATGGAGAGTAAATGACACACTTCTAAATAATCCATGAATTTTGATTGGACTCTGCTCCTGAGAGCCTTCAGAATATTCTGGACCAAATGAAAAATGAAAATGATCAAATTTTTCATTTTGATAGTTAGCCATTGGAGGTAGCTAAAGAAGTGTTTATAGGAAAATTTCTCATTTGAAGAAAAGTCTCAGATCAATAGTCTGAGCTACCAGCTCAAGAACCTTGAAAAATGCAGAATAAACACAAAGCAAGCGGAAGATGAAAAAGGTACAAGCAGAAATCAAGGAAGTAAAAACACAAAAGCATTAGGAAGACACACAGCCACCCCCATCCACCCCCGACCCCAACACATGCCTCAATATCTTGCTCTCGCCTTCTCTCCAAGAACCGGCTGAGTTCCTCTTTTCCCTCTGGCATCTCGCCTTCTCACCAGGGAGAGTTCTGCCTGAATGTACAAGTTATTCTTAGTCCTATAGGAACTGGGTTGGTGGACTGTGTCCTCCAGGCTGGATGCTCGATGTGCAGAAGGTTCCTGAACAATCTGGGCCCCTCCTCTTGAGCTAGTTGCACCAACATCCTTCTGTGTATCAAATCCAAACCTTCTTTTTAAACTCACTTGGTATAGATTCTTGCCTCTCTAACTTCTTTCTTCAAAGATGTGGTTCCATAAAGATCAGGATTTCAGAAAGGCAAAAGGATCGTCCCTCACCCATTGCTCAAAGTACTCCTTCTGTTGTCCTGAAAGATTTTCTGGATGGGGCTCAACATGGTGGCTACCACTCAGGAACTATCTGTCTCTTCTGCTCTAGGACATGGTTCTGTGCACCTTCCCCACACGTCCTTTTCAGTTCTCCACCCACAGGAGGACTGCAGGATGACTACTGTCTTAGGTCTGCACATCCTACTTCCAGGGGTGTGTCCAGGGGTTGCTCTGTCTTGGTGGTGATGCACCAGCTCTCATCTTTCTTTTTTTTTTTTTCTAATTTATTTTCATCCACTTTTATTCTTTGGCCGGTGTGGGCCTCCCATTTCAGTGACCTCTCTCGTTGTAAAGCACCGGCTCTGGGAGCATAAGCTCCCGAACGCTGGCTTGTAATTGAACACACTGGCCCAGCTGCTCTGCGGCACTTGGGATCTTCCTGTGCCAGGGATCAACCCGGTGCCCCTTGCACTGCAAGGCAGACTCTTTACCCACTGGACCACCAGGGAAGGCCCCAGCTCTCAGCTCTTGTCCTATACAGAACCACCACATCTTAGGCTTAAGGAGCCACTGTTAACCAATGCATCTTTTCCTCTCTTTTTTTTAACTTTTCATTTTGAAATGTTTCAAACATTTCAAAAGAGCAGATATTAAAATGAATATTCACATATGCATTGCCTAGATTTCATTGTTAACATTTTGCTATGTTGCTATAACTGCTGTTTTTAGTTGAAGTATTTTAAACTAAATAACACACATTATGGCATTTAACTGTAATTACTTTAATGTTCTCTAAAAATTCAGGACCTTTCCCATATGATACTAATGTTATTTTTCCATATCTAAGAAAATTAACAATCATTCTTTGTCATTATCTCATACCTCTTGGCAGGTCAAGTGTCTCCAATTGTGCCCAAGATGTTTTTAAAATATGGTTCATGCAGATCAAGGTCAGAAATTTCAATTTTTGATTTCTTATATTGCTTTTAAGCTCCAGGAAGATCTCCTGGAGGAGAGCATGGCAACCCACTCCATTATCCTTGCTTGGGGAATCCCCATGGACAGAGGAGCCTGTCACAAGCGACTGAAGTGACTTAGCAGCAGCATTGCTTTTAAGCTAATTTGATCTCCCACCTTCTTTTCTCTATATTGTTGAAGAGGCCAGGTCAGCGGTCTTGTAGAGTGTCTGCCTCTGGTGGGACTAACTGTCCTTCAGTGTTTAATGGAGCCCTGTCTCCTGTCTCCTGGAAAGTAGGTCCCCAAACCCTGAGGTGGTTTTGGCTGAACAATTTAAGCACAGAGATGCATGGAGTTCCTAAGGCTGCTTGGCTGTTTCTGATGCTCATGTAGCTCTCTGCTTTAGGAGCTGAAAGCTATTGGGCTGCACATCCGCAGCCCTGAGAGTATCCAGCCCGGTCTACTTCTGCTCCCCAAATTAAATCATCAGGGGCTATGAAAGGGGATTTTCTCATCCTATCACCTCTGGTTATTGGCTGGCCTTGTTCTGTAAAGAAGAATTCTTTCTTATCAGCGGGAGATATTTTATTAACCCCAAATGTGGATTCTTCAGGAGAGGTGCACCAGGTTTTCCTTCTCTTCCCCCTACCCAACCTAACTGACTTTTCAGAGGAAAGGCTTGGTGCAATGCTTGGTTCCAAGGGAGACGATTTAGGGCAGGGTCTTGGTTAGCTTGTTTGCTCTCTTTGAGAATTATGATGAGTTCATTTGTATGGACGGAATCAACCATGGTAGTTATCCTTCCCGAGGCTTTGCTGGTCTCCACTTTGGTCAGTGAAGGCCTGTTAAGCTGCTTTGGCATCCTCTCTCCTCATTTAGAATTGGTCATGTTGGGCACTTTAGGGGAACAAATCCCAAGAGTTTGCCTTCAGTCCAATTAGACATGATACTTGTTCCAGGCAAGTAACGTATCATTTTTTTAACTCTTGGGCTGGCTGGCGCCTGTCCTCCCAGGCCATCAGGACCCCACCCTGTACCAATGCCGCTAATTTCATCTGCAAACTTGATAAACTGTTTGAAGATAATTCCATGAGGACAAGAAAATACATGCAGGTTTGTCCAAATTTTGCATCACAAGTTCAATGGTACGGTTGGCCTTCAGCCTCATGAGAACTGCGAGGTTTCCCTGAGGGGCTGGAGGGTCTACCCCCTGACCAGAGGTCAAGCTATACAGTGAGTGGATTGAGGACAGGTCCTAACTGATGAGATTACATAGCTTGATCTGTCACATGAGAGTCACTCCAGTGTCCCCTGGGAAATGGCAGGTTAGATGTGTGGTCCATGAGCTCCCAAGAGACCCACTGGGAGAAGGCCTGCCTATGGTCAGTGAAGTCAGGGGCATGGCCTGGATGACCCCTCACATCTGAGAACTTCTTTGTAGTGAGATGTGCAGGGGTCGCTGTGATTCCATGAGACGAGGACCAGCTCAGAAGCAGAAATAACAAGGGAGCCAGTAGACTGGGCAGATACAGCGCACAGCTCTTGGGCTTTTGAGAAATTGATACATGGCATGTGGTAGGAGGCACTGAGTTTGCTCTAGGGGTTGCCTTGTGTAATCTGTGACTTAGAGAAGAAACCAAGGTATGAAGCCAGGGCTGCTCTGTGGCTTCTGCAGTTTGAGACAACCCGCACCTAGCCGGGGCCAGCTCTGTGAGAGACGGACGGGCAGTCAGTGGGAAGACTCTGCACTTACTTACTTCTCAGGACCCGGTGCTGCACCTATTCCTTCTTTTTCCCCTTTTTACCCAACCTGCTTTGGGTGTCAATGCTTGGTTCCAAGGAGACGATTTAGGGCAGGGTCTTGGTTAGCTTGTTTGCTCTCTTTGAGAATTATGATGAGTTCATTTGTATGGACGGAATCAACCATGGTAGTTATCCTTCCCGAGGCTTTGCTGGTCTCCACTTTGGTCAGTGAAGGCCTGTTAAGCTGCTTTGGCATCCTCTCTCCTCATTTAGAATTGGTCATGTTGGGCACTTTAGGGAACAAATCCCAAGAGTTTGCCTTCAGTCCAATTAGACATGATACTTGTTCCAGGCAAGTAACGTATCATTTTTTTAACTCTTGGGCTGGCTGGCGCCTGTCCTCCCAGGCCATCAGGACCCCACCCTGTACCAATGCCGCTAATTTCATCTGCAAACTTGATAAACTGTTTGAAGATAATTCCATGAGGACAAGAAAATACATGCAGGTTTGTCCAAATTTTGCATCACAAGTTCAATGGTACGGTTGGCCTTCAGCCTCATGAGAACTGCGAGGTTTCCCTGAGGGGCTGGAGGGTCTACCCCCTGACCAGAGGTCAAGCTATACAGTGAGTGGATTGAGGACAGGTCCTAACTGATGAGATTACATAGCTTGATCTGTCACATGAGAGTCACTCCAGTGTCCCCTGGGAAATGGCAGGTTAGATGTGTGGTCCATGAGCTCCCAAGAGACCCACTGGGAGAAGGCCTGCCTATGGTCAGTGAAGTCAGGGGCATGGCCTGGATGACCCCTCACATCTGAGAACTTCTTTGTAGTGAGATGTGCAGGGGTCGCTGTGATTCCATGAGACGAGGACCAGCTCAGAAGCAGAAATAACAAGGGAGCCAGTAGACTGGGCAGATACAGCGCACAGCTCTTGGGCTTTTGAGAAATTGATACATGGCATGTGGTAGGAGGCACTGAGTTTGCTCTAGGGGTTGCCTTGTGTAATCTGTGACTTAGAGAAGAAACCAAGGTATGAAGCCCGCGGGGCTGCTCTGTGGCTTCTGCAGTTTGAGACAACCCGCACCTAGCCGGGGCCAGCTCTGTGAGAGACGGGACGGGCAGTCAGTGGGAAGACTCTGCACTTACTTACTTCTCAGGACTCTCACCAAGGAAAATAGAATTTCTGCCAGTTACACCCTAAAGCATTGACGTTGAAATCTATCAGTTCACACCGCCACCTAATAGCTCACATACCCAGTAATTTCCCGGGAAGCTGCCACCAGCCAACTGTCCCCCACCCACCTGCAGGGATCCTGAAGTAGGACCTTTGCCGATGACTCAGTATTTGTTTGCAGCGGTTTGGAGGGGGTTCATGAGCATTTTTTCTTCTTATTACAAAGGAACAATAGTGATTGGTCCCATGCTGCTGGTGCAGACTGGAGCGGTTCTTCTAATTATAGGTTGTGAAACAGCATTTTCCCCGTTAACAGTCTGAATGACTCTTACAAAGAGAATTAGGAAGCTGGTTATTTTGCTTCATGTGCCAAAATATGCCCATTAATTTCAGCGAATTGAGAGAAGTAAACAAACATTGACCTTTATGAGGCTGCCTTTATGAGCATCAAAAAGTTTGCGTTCTGAAGTGTAGCCTTGAAAACATTCTCCATATCTGCCTTTCCAGATACAGTTTTCATTTAGCTTTTTATTAAGTCAGTGTGATATAATTTTAAGATTTTGAAAATTGAACATATCGTGCTTTCAAGTATATTTTAAAATATAGGGGGGTTAGTTTCCTTTTAAGATTGGATATGGCATTTTGCATGATGTGCTCTGCATATAAGTTAAATACACAGGATGACAATATACAGCTTTGACGTACTTCTTTCCCAGTTTGGAACCAGTGCATTGTTCCATGTCTGGTTCTAACTGTTGCTTACAGGACCTGCATACAGGTTTCTCAGGAGGCAGGGAAGGTGGTCTAGTATTCTCATCTCTTGAAGAACTTTCCACAGTTTATTGTGAT
The DNA here is from genome assembly GCA_022376925.1 of Tragulus kanchil. Taxonomy (NCBI): domain Eukaryota; kingdom Metazoa; phylum Chordata; class Mammalia; order Artiodactyla; family Tragulidae; genus Tragulus; species Tragulus kanchil. The sequence goes on from JAIOJX010000030.1 coordinate 51,896,195, forward strand.
CCACACAAGGGTTTAACGTTGTCAATAAAGCAGAAGTAGATGTTTTACTGGAATTCTCTTGCTTTTTCTATGAGAACCATTTCATGCCAGTGGCTTTGATGTCCATAGAAAGGACCTCAGATGCTGTTGGATCAGCATGATGCAGGATCTGGGAAGGACAGCCCACACCTTCCATGGAATCCTTCATGCCCTGCTTCAACTTTGAATAAACGTTGCATCTTCATGCAAATATCCCCCAAGTATATTTGTGTATGATCTTTGCTAAAAGCAGTACAAGTTTGTTCATTAACTCTTTTCTTTTAAATTTTTAAAAAGTTTTGACCTTTTTTATTGGTTTTTTATTTATTTACTTTCATCCATCTTTATCCTTTGGCCTGTGTGGGCCTCCTGCTGCAGTGGCTTCTCTCATTGCAGAGCACTGGCTCCGGGCTAATGTGCTCCAGAGCACTGGCTAGCAATTGGACACACCAGTCCAGCTGCTCTGTGGCATGTGGGATCTTCCTGGGCCAGGCATTGAACCAGTGCCCTTTGCACTGCAAGTCTGACTCTGTACCCACTGGACCACCAGGGAAGCCCTGTTCATTAACTCTTAACTCAGTAACAAAAAGTCTGCGTAAGTTCCCCACCCTTACTCCAGTTTCCATTGGAAGAGCTTTACACACAATAGCCTTAGAAGCAAGCTTTTTTTCCAGGAGAAAAATAACTGCACAAGCCAAGGGAAACATTTTCTTCATTGTGATGGTTTGTGACTGTGCTGTAAAAAGCTGAGACACCGAGCTCTTTGATCATCTATGTAATGACAATGGAGCGGTTACATTTTTGTCATCGCTAGAGATTATGTGCTGGCACTTGGGAGTTGGCTTCACTGTTGGAATCAGAAAATACTTCTGGCAGCAGCACGGCGAGACGGTCGTCTTAGCCGAGGGACTGGCGGTGTGACGTACTTCTTTCCCAGTTTGGAACCAGTGCATTGTTCCATGTCTGGTTCTAACTGTTGCTTACAGGACCTGCATACAGGTTTCTCAGGAGGCAGGGAAGGTGGTCTAGTATTCTCATCTCTTGAAGAACTTTCCACAGTTTATTGTGATCCACACAAGGGTTTAACGTTGTCAATAAAGCAGAAGTAGATGTTTTACTGGAATTCTCTTGCTTTTTCTATGAGAACCATTTCATGCCAGTGGCTTTGATGTCCATAGAAAGGACCTCAGATGCTGTTGGATCAGCATGATGCAGGATCTGGGAAGGACAGCCCACACCTTCCATGGAATCCTTCATGCCCTGCTTCAACTTTGAATAAACGTTGCATCTTCATGCAAATATCCCCCAAGTATATTTGTGTATGATCTTTGCTAAAAGCAGTACAAGTTTGTTCATTAACTCTTTTCTTTTAAATTTTTAAAAAGTTTTGACCTTTTTTATTGGTTTTTTATTTATTTACTTTCATCCATCTTTATCCTTTGGCCTGTGTGGGCCTCCTGCTGCAGTGGCTTCTCTCATTGCAGAGCACTGGCTCCGGGCTAATGTGCTCCAGAGCACTGGCTAGCAATTGGACACACCAGTCCAGCTGCTCTGTGGCATGTGGGATCTTCCTGGGCCAGGCATTGAACCAGTGCCCTTTGCACTGCAAGTCTGACTCTGTACCCACTGGACCACCAGGGAAGCCCTGTTCATTAACTCTTAACTCAGTAACAAAAAGTCTGCGTAAGTTCCCCACCCTTACTCCAGTTTCCATTGGAAGAGCTTTACACACAATAGCCTTAGAAGCAAGCTTTTTTTCCAGGAGAAAAATAACTGCACAAGCCAAGGGAAACATTTTCTTCATTGTGATGGTTTGTGACTGTGCTGTAAAAAGCTGAGACACCGAGCTCTTTGATCATCTATGTAATGACAATGGAGCGGTTACATTTTTGTCATCGCTAGAGATTATGTGCTGGCACTTGGGAGTTGGCTTCACTGTTGGAATCAGAAAATACTTCTGGCAGCAGCACGGCGAGACGGTCGTCTTAGCTGAGGGACTGACGGCGGTGTGCAGAGTGGGAGTCATTACAGTTTCTGCCTCCATCAGCTGAGCTCCTTCATGTGACACTCTGTTAAGCAAAAAAAGTTATATTGTTACATTCTTCGGTGCTTGTTGAGGGAGCCATACATCTCTATAAGTAACCGCTAGCCCCTGCTGGGTTTATGTGACTCGCATCTTGAACAAAGAGCTTCAAGAGAACTTTTCTTCTGCGTAGTAAATGTCCATTGTTCAAAAATCTTTCAGAAAATTTGCACCTGCCTTTTGACATTTGGGGCTCATATACACTAATGAAATATAAATAATAGGAACCATGGCAAGAATCAAAAAGACTGACCCAGGGAGCAGGAAATGGCAACCCACTCCAGTATTCTTGCCTGGAAAATTACCAGGCTGGAGGAGCCCGGCGGGGGCTCCTAGAGGAGCCTGCAGGGTTGCAGAGTTGGATATGACTGAGTGTGCACACATGTAATGTATAATATGTAATTTTTACTGCTGTGTAAAGCAAATAAAAATCTCAAAGTACACCTTAAATTCAAAAAGAAAGAGACTGAGTTAGATAATCCCACAGCTGCCAGGACGCACCTGTCCCTACCAAGTCCAACCCCGTAAACTGACCATAAGCAAGGCTGGAACCGATGAAATTGATTCTGAACTTGCGAATTGGAAAGAAATTAAACCCATTGCAAGGAAATGGAACTTCTGGTTTCCTTACCAGGAAAGCTGGCTTTCTAGGGCTCAGGTTTCCCCCACCCAAGCTCAGCTCACCTGACTAAAAGCTTCAGGGGCTTGGTGCTCAGGATTGGTGACCTTGGAAAGCCCCAGTACCCAGGACCAGCCCCCGAATGGAGGCTGGGGCTGATGGGTGGGCTGACTGTCAGGGCAGGGGGTTGTGTTGTCTGCATCTCAGAGGCTCCAATATCACTGATTTGTGTGAAAAATAGATGCTTTTCATTTTCAGCACTGCCCCTTCCCCCAACCGCACCCCACCATGGGAGAGGCCCTCGGGGCTCCCCAGACCTTCATCTGTGGAGGTCTGGCTTTCTGTTTGTGGAGCCACATATGCGATTCTCCCTCAATTACTGTGATGGCAAATTAGCTCTAATGGCCAATTTGGGGGGTAATTTATTGAGAAAAGCCAACTATGGACCATTTAGGGCACCCTGATAAAGGTAATACAGGACGCAGGGAAAACCATGAAATACAGGTCATATCTCCTAGACGCAGATGTCTGGCTATCCTAATTTAAGATTCTCTGGAGGGAAAGTGGGTCATAGCTTTTTCCCCCCTCCCTCCCTATTGTAAGATAAATGTGAGGTTTGACAGTGAGACGGGCTCTGCTTCAGATCCCTGGCCCCTTGCCAGACCTAATGGGTGGGCTCCGTGTCACTGAACGCATGGTGGGGTCTTTATTGAAGCAGCTGAAGAGGAGGGGGAAAGGAATGAGGCTAAAAAGCCTGGCTGGAGGGCTCCTTTCGCTAGCCACAGGCCACCAGGCTCAGCCCGAGCCCCAGGCCCATGTGCGTGGCCAGGATCACCAGAGTCGCTCTGTGCTCTGAAGCTCAGCCCATAGTGGATGTAATTTTACTGCTGTGTAAAGCAAATAAAAATCTCAAAGTACACCTTAAATTCAAAAGAAAGAGACTGAGTTAGATAATCCCACAGCTGCCAGGACGCACCTGTCCCTACCAAGTCCAACCCCGTAAACTGACCATAAGCAAGGCTGGAACCGATGAAATTGATTCTGAACTTGCGAATTGGAAAGAAATTAAACCCATTGCAAGGAAATGGAACTTCTGGTTTCCTTACCAGGAAAGCTGGCTTTCTAGGGCTCAGGTTTCCCCCACCCAAGCTCAGCTCACCTGACTAAAAGCTTCAGGGGCTTGGTGCTCAGGATTGGTGACCTTGGAAAGCCCCAGTACCCAGGACCAGCCCCCGAATGGAGGCTGGGGCTGATGGGTGGGCTGACTGTCAGGGCAGGGGGTTGTGTTGTCTGCATCTCAGAGGCTCCAATATCACTGATTTGTGTGAAAAATAGATGCTTTTCATATTCAACACTGACCCTTCCCCCAACGGCACCCCACGATGGGAGGGGCCCCTCGGGGCTCCCCAGACCTTCATCTGTGGAGGTCTGGCTTTCTGTTTGTGGAGCCACATATGCGATTCTCCCTCAATTACTGTGATGGCAAATTAGCTCTAATGGCCAATTTGGGGGGTAATTTATTGAGAAAAGCCAACTATGGACCATTTAGGGCACCCTGATAAAGGTAATACAGGACGCAGGGAAAACCATGAAATACAGGTCATATCTCCTAGACGCAGATGTCTGGCTATCCTAATTTAAGATTCTCTGGAGGGAAAGTGGGTCATAGCTTTTTCCCCCCTCCCTCCCTATTGTAAGATAAATGTGAGGTTTGACAGTGAGACGGGCTCTGCTTCAGATCCCTGGCCCCTTGCCAGACCTAATGGGTGGGCTCCGTGTCACTGAACGCATGGTGGGGTCTTTATTGAAGCAGCTGAAGAGGAGGGGGAAAGGAATGAGGCTAAAAAGCCTGGCTGGAGGGCTCCTTTCGCTAGCCACAGGCCACCAGGTCTCAGCCCGAGCCCCAGGCCCATGTGGACGTGGCCAGGATCACCAGAGTCGCTCTGTGCTCTGTGAATCTCATTCAGTCACGTGATGCTTTGTGGCAGGTGGTGGTGGGCAGGTGTTTTCCAGAGTTTCTACAAAGACCATCAGACTCTGTAAAAGAGTTTGGTGAAGAGAGTGCCTTCATAGGGAATATGCTAAAAAAAAGTATTCTCTTCTCCAGGAAGATCTGTCAGAGTGCGACAAGAAAGGCATTCATGTGGGAAAAAAACAAAAAGGACGCAATGCACAGAAGAATGAGATTAATGAGAGCTGTACCAGCTACCAGTGACCTCCCAGAAGGTGTCAGAAGGGAAGAAAGACACGTGGAGGGGAGGGGTCACGTGTTCAGGGGCCAGCAGGCAGAATATTGCAAAATGTGATTGTTCTCCCCAAATTAATCTGTGGATTTAATGCAAATCCAACCCTTTAAACATCTTAAAGGATTTGGGAATGAATGAAACATTCGAGAAAAAAATCCTAAAGATAAAGGGAAAACATATGTGGAAGATTATCAAAGCTTCGGAAACAAAACAGAATGCAAGCTGTTGAAGAGAGCACTGCTAAGCTAAAATCTGTTAAACAATATATAGGCAAAAGTATAGACACACAGATCAAAGGAGAATGAAAGCACACCAGTGCCTGAAACTCGCAAGATAGGGGACGTTTCCAAGGAAGGGATAAATGGAAGGATTTGTTAATGCTTGTCCAAGAGGAGCCTGTCGGGCTTCAGTCCATGGGATAGCAACGAGTCGGACGTGACTTACTGACTGAGCATGAACTCACGCCCTTAAACCAAGTGGACAGCAATCCTCAGGGGGAGCATATTGAATCTATACCTTCCAGTGTGTGCTAAAATTAAGCCAACTTAGAGCATTTCATGGAAAAAGTACGATTTGTATTTTTTATATACATAAAATTATATTATCATGGAAGATGGCTTTTTTTTTTTTTTCTGTTTTAAGCATTGGGCGAAATCACAGAGAAAAAATTAGATTCTCTACATAAAATGTTAAATTATATTATCATTGAAAAAAAATACCCAGAGTCAAAGAGACAGAAGCTGATTGTTGAAAATATCTGCAGCCCACAGGTTTCCCACAGCAATGAGAGCCGGGAGTGCGGGTCAGGTAGGGCTGGTTTAGAATCTCACCCCAGGGAATTTTCTGAGGCTGAATTTCTTCTTCTCTTTCAGAGGAATAATAATCCTGCTTTCTTAGAAGTGTGGAGGAAATCATCACTGGTAAAGAATGTAGGGCAGCTGGCACAGAGATGCTTAAAGTGATAACTCTCACTGTTATTACGTACACACAAAATGTCTGTGATACATAAAGCCTTTGCTGACATTTTTATAAAAGAAACAATAACCCCATAGGTAGTGAGAGAAAGAATTTGAAGAGACAAAATCATCCTTTCCCTATTTATCTCTCTATTTAAATTCTTACTCCTTCATCTATGTAGAAAAGAAAAATACAAATAGTAGACAATCATCAGATATATTAATTGACTCCTTTAGGATTGCTTAATGTCCAAATGAAAACATCTTTGATTCTTTCAATCCGATTCAAAATTTTTAAAGAAGTATAAAGGATGAAATGTTTAAATACTCATTGCTTAGAGAGAAGATACCGAAACGGCCATGTTCATGCTAAGCTAAAATCTGTTAAACAATATATAGGCAAAAGTATAGACACACAGATCAAAGGAGAATGAAAGCACACCAGTGCCTGAAACTCGCAAGATAGGGGACGTTTCCAAGGAAGGGATAAATGGAAGGATTTGTTAATGCTTGTCCAAGAGGAGCCTGTCGGGCTTCAGTCCATGGGATAGCAACGAGTCGGACGTGACTTACTGACTGAGCATGAACTCACGCCCTTAAACCAAGTGGACAGCAATCCTCAGGGGGAGCATATTGAATCTATACCTTCCAGTGTGTGCTAAAATTAAGCCAACTTAGAGCATTTCATGGAAAAAGTACGATTTGTATTTTTTATATACATAAAATTATATTATCATGGAAGATGGCTTTTTTTTTCTGTTTTAAGCATTGGGCGAAATCACAGAGAAAAAATTAGATTCTCTACATAAAATGTTAAATTATATTATCATTGAAAAAAAATACCCAGAGTCAAAGAGACAGAAGCTGATTGTTGAAAATATCTGCAGCCCACAGGTTTCCCACAGCAATGAGAGCCGGGAGTGCGGGTCAGGTAGGGCTGGTTTAGAATCTCACCCCAGGGAATTTTCTGAGGCTGAATTTCTTCTTCTCTTTCAGAGGAATAATAATCCTGCTTTCTTAGAAGTGTGGAGGAAATCATCACTGGTAAAGAATGTAGGGCAGCTGGCACAGAGATGCTTAAAGTGATAACTCTCACTGTTATTACGTACACACAAAATGTCTGTGATACATAAAGCCTTTGCTGACATTTTTATAAAAGAAACAATAACCCCATAGGTAGTGAGAGAAAGAATTTGAAGAGACAAAATCATCCTTTCCCTATTTATCTCTCTATTTAAATTCTTACTCCTTCATCTATGTAGAAAAGAAAAATACAAATAGTAGACAATCATCAGATATATTAATTGACTCCTTTAGGATTGCTTAATGTCCAAATGAAAACATCTTTGATTCTTTCAATCCGATTCAAAATTTTTAAAGAAGTATAAAGGATGAAATGTTTAAATACTCATTGCTTAGAGAGAAGATACCGAAACGGCCATGTTCATTGTCCCTTCATGTGAACCATCACAAGCAAAGGACCGAACATCCATAGCTGGACGCCATGCCCCCAAATCCCCAAGGATAGGATCGTGCCTTGGGCATGCCCCCAGATCCCCCAGGATAAGGGTCGTGCCTTGGGCATAGGGTCCTGACCTGCAGGGCTTGCTGTCTGGCAGGCATGGCAACGGCAAATACTAATTTAACAAGAGATTTAATCCGCCTGGTAAAAATAAGGGGGAGATGCCCCTTCCCTTTCCTGCTTTAGGAAACTTGCAATTCTAAATGTCTTCTCTGCCCCTTGAGAATTTATGGAAATCTGTTTACAAACCAGTATCAGTAGGTCTTCAGTTTCACACTCAGGAGTGTCTTTCTCAAGGATCTGGAGCCGTCTCTATTGAAAGACAACCTCCGGGAGAGATGGCGCCCTGTCTCCCGGTGTCCATGTGGGTGTAAGTGTTCACTGACCTTGGTGGGTGCCTGGTCCCAGGTTGAAAATCTACCCCTGTCGTGAGGAGAGGAGATGTTTGTTTTTCTTTCATCTAAAATCAATCAACAAGCCCAGGTGGTCACCCCTAACTACTGGGGGAATGTAGGGTGAACTTCACTAGACAAACGGTGCTGTCAAGTCTCCTACCTGAGGACTCGTTATGTTTAGCTTGGAAACAGTGGGGAGTGGGTAGTATCTGCTTAGCGTTCGAAGGGAGAGTTGTCTTCTCATCTGCAGTCTCTTAGCAGGTTGCCTGGGATACATGTCACATTCTGTTTGATTGCTTCCTCAATAATACAACTGTTTTCTCTGCTCCTTTTCTAAAGAGGTTTCCTGGATTGGGAGAAGCTTTTGTTTGCAATCACATTTTCCCAACAGGGAGCAATGGTGTTGGTGGGGTGGGGCGGACCTTGGCTGCAATGCACTGGGCACAGGGGAATGAGCTCACTGGTGATCAAACCCTCCGGGTTCCTACTCAGTAAAGGGAGGTGCGCTAAGGATTGTTGCGAGAATTTAATACTATATGTGAAACCCAGAAGCTCAGTCTATGCTCAGGGCTCCAGTGCTTCTGTCCCTTCCACCTCGGTGTACAAAGAAAGAAAGAAATAGGAAGAAGGTAGAAGAGATGCCTAGCTGAGTCCTGCAGTGACAAGAGAGATTCTGACTGTGCTGACCTCAGCCTTGGAGGGGGAACTGAAGAACCAGGGCATCCCTGGTACCTGAGCCTGGGCCTGACTGACCAGCATCTTATCCATTTTTACATTGGCACAAGCCTCTGTGTGCCCAGGTGTGCTGAAAAGAAGAAATGCAAAGAAATATGAGAAGCAGAGATTTTTGGGGTTCTTTTCTGAAGAAGCTGAAAGAACTGCTGATCTTACAAAGAAACTTCACTCTCTGAAGATCTGAATGTTCATTTTGCACCTATAGAAATCTTAGTTTGGAAGCATTGAAAGCTAAGTCCAAATTTCTGGGGTCATTGGCTCACAAACTTCCAGGCCTCATGAAATGTGAGTAAGGCTGGTGGGACCAGATTTTCAAAGCCTAGGTGGTGGCTGGTTATGACCCAGAACTCAGCCTTCTGTCATCTGAACTGTTTCTCACCGATCCATCAGCATTGAAGACGTTGAGGTCCAGGGTTCAGTGCCTGAAAGCACTTGCTTCCACTGTGATGACATTCAAGGGGGCATTTCAGACTGGCTCCTGGGTCTCCAGCCCTCACTTCATCTCAGTTCAGTTGTTCATTCGTGTCCGACTCTTCGCGACCCCAAAGACTGCAGCACACCAGACTTCCCTGTCCATCACCATCTCCTGGAGCTTGCTCAAACTCACGTCCATTGAGTCGGTGATGCCATCCAACCATCTCATCCTGTGTCGTCTCCTTCTTTTTTTTGTCATCTATTTTTCCCAGCAGCAGGGTCTTTTCCAATGAATCATCAGGTGGCCAAAGTATTGGAGCTTCAGCGCCAGTCCTTTCAATGAATAGTCAGGGTTAATTGCTTTTAGGATTGACCGGTTTGATCTCCTTGCAGTCCAAGGGACTCTCAAGAGCCTTCCAACGCCACAGTTCAAAGGAATCAATTCTTCAGCACTCAGCCTTCTTTATCTCCACTCCTGAAGCCTCACAAATGACCCAAGTGAAACTGAAGCTGGGAAATTTGTGCAGTTCCCAAATTAGAGAAAAGAAATCACGTGGCATGGGATTTCTGCCAGATGTGTTACAATGGGGCCAGACCAAGGGCGGGGGCCTGTGTCCTGGGAAGTGAGTGATGGGGGAGGCCTGAGGGCATCAGCATGGAGGGTCAGGGTGGAGGTCTGGGGTCCTGGCTGGGAACAAGGCTGTGCTGTTGGACAGCCTTTGGTAGAGGATGCAGCTTCCCAGACTGCTGAGAAAATCATGTGGAGACTATTGAAGGAGGTCTTTCAAATACAAGACTGTGACGATCATAGCTTATAAGAGATGAAAGTGCAGCATCTCTGTGATGAAGAAGCAGCAGTCTGTGCTCGGTGCTTTTAGGGAAATTAAGGGCAAGGAGATAAAACAACTGGATGATGGAGACTTTTGAGAAGACATCAGGGACAGGACTACGAGGAAACAGACTAGTCTTGCTCGCAGATGTCAACAGGTTCTGTCCAGGGCTCTGGTTCTCATCTTTCTTAATGTTTTCTCACTCTTTCCTTCCTCCCAGCTCCCTTAGCTGCAAACACATATTACTGATTTAAAGACGTTGTTTTAAGAAGCAGGAAGTGTGAGCCCTTGTGCTCAGGCAGAGCAGCCCCTTAGGACACAGTTGCCAAATCCCACACACTGAGCCCATATCAACTTATCTCTTCCCCCTGAAAACTAAGCTCTGTGAAGACAGTGCTTATCTGTGCCGGTGTAGACAAGGAAGGAGAGGATATGTAGATGAATGGATGAGTAATGAATGGCATGCTCAGTTGCTAGACCTGCTCCACCTCCCTGTGGACCATGGAGGCTGACTCTAGCCTTTTGCTGGTGTACGTGACATGCTAATGAGCTCCATGGGATAAATGTCAAGGCACAGCATCTGCTCTGAGCTCCTGGCGGTCTCGTGGCTCTGACCATGGCAAGACATGCGATCAGGCCAATGGAACTAGGGCCAGAGCCTACGTCCCAGACACAAGCTCATCCAATATGGCAGCCTCTGCCAAGTGCACAGCCAGGAAGCTCTCACCCATGTCGAGCTGTTCCAGGGTGTCCTTCAAGCTCGCAGGCTGTGTAATAACTGTGTTCCATCCTATCTTGGCACAGTTCCCCCCAGTGAAAGCACTGGGGCACATGTATCCTGAGGGTAAGAGGTCATCTCCGTGGTTTATCCTTTCCCAGGAGCTGCACCTTTGATGGCCTCACGGTAGGGCTGGGTCCATGAGAGAGAAGACTACTAGGCAGCAGCATCCTCAGGGAGCCCACCTAGCCAGGGTGGGTCGCTGCCACCAGAGCTTAGACTCCAGTTGTCAGGACCTGCAGGGGCACCAGAATCTGGGTTCTCTTATGAGAGTGAAAGCAACCTCCCAGCATTCTGCTGTCGGGTTATATGAGGACATGATGAACTGCTTTTGTGAAACTTCAGTCGAATAGAAAGCAGGGTCGTGCAGCCTGCCCACGGCCACAGGCTGTGATCTCAGCACTGGACCTGAAGCTCTGAACTTGACTGACCATTCCAGCTCTCATGTGCTCCCCTCCAAGAGGGAGAGGTACCTGAAAGAAACCCGGGATTCTGAGGGGCCCCGGACCCCAGAGCCCAGGAGAGGGACTCACAGGGCCCTGTACCAGTTGGGGAGGGTGGCCAACATGAGATAGCTTCAGTTCTAGACTGAGATTCTATCTCCCTTGGGAAAACACATATTACTGATTTAAAGACGTTGTTTTAAGAAGCAGGAAGTGTGAGCCGTTGTGCTCAGGCAGAGCAGCCCCTTAGGACACAGTTGCCAAATCCCACACACTGAGCCCATATCAACTTATCTCTTCCCCCTGAAAACTAAGCTCTGTGAAGACAGTGCTTATCTGTGCCGTGTAGACAAGGAAGGAGAGGATATGTAGATGAATGGATGAGTAATGAATGGCATGCTCAGTTGCTAGACCTGCTCCACCTCCCTGTGGACCATGGAGGCTGACTCTAGCCTTTTGCTGGTGTACGTGACATGCTAATGAGCTCCATGGGATAAATGTCAAGGCACAGCATCTGCTCTGAGCTCCTGGCGGTCTCGTGGCTCTGACCATGGCAAGACATGCGATCAGGCCAATGGAACTAGGGCCAGAGCCTACGTCCCAGACACAAGCTCATCCAATATGGCAGCCTCTGCCAAGTGCACAGCCAGGAAGCTCTCACCCATGTCGAGCTGTTCCAGGGTGTCCTTCAAGCTCGCAGGCTGTGTAATAACTGTGTTCCATCCTATCTTGGCACAGTTCCCCCCAGTGAAAGCACTGGGGCACATGTATCCTGAGGGTAAGAGGTCATCTCCGTGGTTTATCCTTTCCCAGGAGCTGCACCTTTGATGGCCTCACGGTAGGGCTGGGTCCATGAGAGAGAAGACTACTAGGCAGCAGCATCCTCAGGGAGCCCACCTAGCCAGGGTGGGTCGCTGCCACCAGAGCTTAGACTCCAGTTGTCAGGACCTGCAGGGGCACCAGAATCTGGGTTCTCTTATGAGAGTGAAAGCAACCTCCCAGCATTCTGCTGTCGGGTTATATGAGGACATGATGAACTGCTTTTGTGAAACTTCAGTCGAATAGAAAGCAGGGTCGTGCAGCCTGCCCACGGCCACAGGCTGTGATCTCAGCACTGGACCTGAAGCTCTGAACTTGACTGACCATTCCAGCTCTCATGTGCTCCCCTCCAAGAGGGAGAGGGTACCTGAAAGAAACCCGGGGATTCTGAGGGGCCCCGGACCCCAGAGCCCAGGAGAGGGGACTCACAGGGCCCTGTACCAGTTGGGGGAGGGGTGGCCAACATGAGATAGCTTCAGTTCTAGACTGAGATTCTATCCTCTGAGCAAATGCAAAGACGCCCCTTTGTTGAAAAGCATGGGAGGTGTGAGAGTTCTGACACAATTTTCCGATCCCAGCTGGGTGTCCCATGAAAAAAGTCACTCAGTGTGTCCAACTCTCTGAGACTCCGTGGACTATAGACCACCAGGCTCCTCTGTCCATGGGATTCTCCAGGTAAGAATACTACAGTGGATGGCAATCCACTTCTTTAGAGGATCTGCCCAACCCAGGGATCAGCCCCAGGTCTCCTGCATTGCAAGCAGATTCTTAAGCAGGTGAGTCTCTAGGGAATCCTGGTGCAGGGTGTCCTATGCTTTAATTCAACTCTGATAGCAACTCCCTGAAGGCAGAGAAGATCCCTCAGGTTAGGGGCTAGGTTCCCAAGGAGACTGACCTACCTCAGCCACCAGCCACCAGTGGGATCCCTGCCTCTGTTTGCTGACTACTAGTTCAGGGGTCACAAGCCCTCTCAGGCTGGATGATTTGCTGACACAGCACTCAGACTTTAGGAAGGCACTGTGCTTGGCAGTCACTGATTTATCGGAAGGATAGGAAGGGATGGCCAGGGGAAGAGCATCATAGAGCAATGTCTGGGAGGTCCAGAGGGCAGGATCCTCTGTCACTTGAGGCCAGAGGGCACTGTCCTCCTGGCATGTCTGTGTGCTCAACCCCAGCCTAGTGGGATCCTGTTCACTGCAGAAGCAGTCTAACTGGCTCATAAACTCGTGTGACTTGTGTGCAAATGTGTGAACTGTGTAGTAGAGGGCTGGCTCTCAGCATACGCTGTATATGGCCATCACTGCTGCTGACAGTGCTATGTGCCCTTGTTCAAGTGAAACAGTGACCATCGCAGCCTCCTGAGATCCTGACCCATTGATAAGTCCTGCTACGTCAGCAATGGTTGGAGGATCCAGAAACACTGCCCCTGGAGATTCCTCAGACATCAGATTCTGCACTGGAAATGGGAACAGAGGCATTTCAGCTGCCTCCAGTGGGATCAGAGGGTGGAAACCACAGGGAGGCGGATTTTGGTCCAACTGCAGGAAACCTAATGCTTTCTAATTTAGCTGCTCTATGGCAGCACGGCCCCAGGACAGAAGATTCAGGGAATTTCAATGACCATCCGGCCAGCAGGCTGTAGGGAGGGGCCCCTTCGTTCAGTGTGGTCATCCTCATCTGAGCTCCCATGATGTGACATTCACAGAACTCGCTTTGCTCTGAGTGAACTGGGAGATGTGGTTCTCAGCAGCTCACGTGAGAGGTTCTTGGGTGTTCAATCCACTTCTTTAGAGGATCTGCCCAACCCAGGGATCAGCCCCAGGTCTCCTGCATTGCAAGCAGATTCTTAAGCAGGTGAGCCTCTAGGGAATCCTGGTGCAGGGTGTCCTATGCTTTAATTCAACTCTGATAGCAACTCCCTGAAGGCAGAGAAGATCCCTCAGGTTAGGGGCTAGGTTCCCAAGGAGACTGACCTACCTCAGCCACCAGCCACCAGTGGGATCCCTGCCTCTGTTTGCTGACTACTAGTTCAGGGGTCACAAGCCCTCTCAGGCTGGATGATTTGCTGACACAGCACTCAGACTTTAGGAAGGCACTGTGCTTGGCAGTCACTGATTTATCGGAAGGATAGGAAGGGATGGCCAGGGGAAGAGCATCATAGAGCAATGTCTGGGAGGTCCAGAGGGCAGGATCCTCTGTCACTTGAGGCCAGAGGGCACTGTCCTCCTGGCATGTCTGTGTGCTCAACCCCAGCCTAGTGGGATCCTGTTCACTGCAGAAGCAGTCTAACTGGCTCATAAACTCGTGTGACTTGTGTGCAAATGTGTGAACTGTGTAGTAGAGGGCTGGCTCTCAGCATACGCTGTATATGGCCATCACTGCTGCTGACAGTGCTATGTGCCCTTGTTCAAGTGAAACAGTGACCATCGCAGCCTCCTGAGATCCTGACCCATTGATAAGTCCTGCTACGTCAGCAATGGTTGGAGGATCCAGAAACACTGCCCCTGGAGATTCCTCAGACATCAGATTCTGCACTGGAAATGGGAACAGAGGCATTTCAGCTGCCTCCAGTGGGATCAGAGGGTGGAAACCACAGGGAGGCGGATTTTGGTCCAACTGCAGGAAACCTAATGCTTTCTAATTTAGCTGCTCTATGGCAGCACGGCCCCAGGACAGAAGATTCAGGGAATTTCAATGACCATCCGGCCAGCAGGCTGTAGGGAGGGGCCCCTTCGTTCAGTGTGGTCATCCTCATCTGAGCTCCCATGATGTGACATTCACAGAACTCGCTTTGCTCTGAGTGAACTGGGAGATGTGGTTCTCAGCAGCTCACGTGAGAGGTTGTACAATGTTGAGGATCTGTTATATTTCTCTATGCTTTCAACTTAACTTTTGTTGTCTCATTTTATCCTCGAGTTTCTTAAGACTCCCTATTATACACACTCCCAACTTTAAAGTTTTCCTGACATTCAACAAACCACCTGAATTCCATTAATGCTGAAGAATTTATCCTCAATTCTCCATGTTCAAAGATTTCCTTTGTTCTCTGGCCTCTTCTTTTTTCACAATCCCTAAGGAAGAATAGATGAGATTACATTTTAATGTGATTAAAAGAAGGCAGCTGGTGGTTTTTTTGGAGGTAATTATCACTGGAGTCAGATCTAAATGGACGTCTTCATGACAAGCTGATACCAGCGAGGATTTTGTGTTTTGATTCTTGAGTAGTGATTAACTGGTTTGTTCATTTTCTGTGCCTTTACATGTAACTATTTAATGTGCCCAACCCTCTCTTAACAACTTGATGGGGAAACCAGACTCCTACCCTTGATTATAGTATTACCTTGAATTTCTTCTCATCTGAGCAAGGCCATGCTCAGTCTACCCTCAATCTCCAGCTGAGGTTGGTTCTAAAGGATGACTTACCAGCTTTAGGCAAAAGTGACCAGACTAGCCCTTCCCTGCCCAATCTCTTTCTTTTCTAGCCCAGTTATGAGTTCTCAGTTATTAATCATGTGTCTCCATATCAATGAGCTTTAACCCTAAGTGTTTACTGGTATAGTTGGCTACCAGGTCACTTCTTGTATTATTCTCAGTGGTTGGAGGATCAGAACACTGCCCCTGGAATCCAGACATCAGATTCTGCACTGGAAATGGGAACAGAGGCATTTCAGCTGCCTCCAGTGGGATCAGAGGGTGGAAACCACAGGGAGGCGGATTTTGGTCCAACTGCAGGAAACCTAATGCTTTCTAATTTAGCTGCTCTATGGCAGCACGGCCCCAGGACAGAAGATTCAGGGAATTTCAATGACCATCCGGCCAGCAGGCTGTAGGGAGGGGCCCCTTCGTTCAGTGTGGTCATCCTCATCTGAGCTCCCATGATGTGACATTCACAGAACTCGCTTTGCTCTGAGTGAACTGGGAGATGTGGTTCTCAGCAGCTCACGTGAGAGGTTGTACAATGTTGAGGATCTGTTATATTTCTCTATGCTTTCAACTTAACTTTTGTTGTCTCATTTTATCCTCGAGTTTCTTAAGACTCCCTATTATACACACTCCCAACTTTAAAGTTTTCCTGACATTCAACAAACCACCTGAATTCCATTAATGCTGAAGAATTTATCCTCAATTCTCCATGTTCAAAGATTTCCTTTGTTCTCTGGCCTCTTCTTTTTTCACAATCCCTAAGGAAGAATAGATGAGATTACATTTTAATGTGATTAAAAGAAGGCAGCTGGTGGTTTTTTTGGAGGTAATTATCACTGGAGTCAGATCTAAATGGACGTCTTCATGACAAGCTGATACCAGCGAGGATTTTGTGTTTTGATTCTTGAGTAGTGATTAACTGGTTTGTTCATTTTCTGTGCCTTTACATGTAACTATTTAATGTGCCCAACCCTCTCTTAACAACTTGATGGGGAAACCAGACTCCTACCCTTGATTATAGTATTACCTTGAATTTCTTCTCATCTGAGCAAGGCCATGCTCAGTCTACCCTCAATCTCCAGCTGAGGTTGGTTCTAAAGGATGACTTACCAGCTTTAGGCAAAAGTGACCAGACTAGCCCTTCCCTGCCCAATCTCTTTCTTTTCTAGCCCAGTTATGAGTTCTCAGTTATTAATCATGTGTCTCCATATCAATGAGCTTTAACCCTAAGTGTTTACTGGTATAGTTGGCTACCAGGTCACTTCTTGTATTATTCTCAGACCTTCCTTGCCAATAGCATCGATAAAATCTTTCCAGTACCACCAGCCCTCCCCACTCCACATGCACTGGCTACTTTTCCTTCTCTGGGAAAGGTTGGGTGTATATTCATAGTTTCTCATTTTTGCTTTCTCTACCCCATTTGTTGATCTATTATTAAATCAGAAAATCATCAATTTATTGGTGAAATGATTATATCTTTATATAATCCTGAAAATTAGTCTAGTTCACATAGCCTACTCTTTTAAGAAATTTCTTTGGGCATCTCAATGACTTATTTTTCCAAATAAACTTTAAGATGAAGTTGCGAACAACCTAAGCAAGATGTTCCCACCACAATTTTCTTTGAAAATCTGTTAGGCTTTCAGATGAAACACATCCACAGAACAGCCTGTGGGAAAGGTGGATGGCACATTCAATTATGTGGGGACAATGGACTAGCTGCATTATAAAGTTGGAATTTATATCTTCTTGTGACATCATAACACATTTTATAAAGGGTAAAGATTTAAGTGTGAAAACTAGGCAGAGTTCTGGTTTTGAGTAAAATGGAGCTAAGATACTCCATGTGTCTCTCCCATGGAATGAAGTTATGGATCGTGGACACCGGGCCTGGAGCAGGGCATGAGACCCTGACAAGTAAATAATGATGGACAGATGGGGGAGGTGGACAGGATGTTGAAGGGTCATTAAACCAGAGCTCACTTCCTGGTCTCTTTTCTTCTTTGGTGTCTTCTGGGCTGGACTCAGGCTGCCCAACCAGGAGTGAGCACTGATCTGGCGGAGCCTCAGGAAAAGCCCTCCAATATGGGCTCCAAGAGCGGGAAAAGACAGAGGGGATGAAATAGTCCTCTTTTTCCCTTTTCTTTGGTTTTCCCACCCTCCAACCCCAAGGCAACCCCTGCCAGCAGAGGTGGTGGCAGGGGCAGCAGCAGCAGCAGGGTCCCCAGGTGCTCAAAGTGCTAGAGAAAGGCACCTTCCCCCCAGCCGGAGCAGCTGCTGCTCTAGTTCATTAATCATGTGTCTCCATATCAATGAGCTTTAACCCTAAGTGTTTACTGGTATAGTTGGCTACCAGGTCACTTCTTGTATTATTCTCAGACCTTCCTTGCCAATAGCATCGATAAAATCTTTCCAGTACCACCAGCCCTCCCCACTCCACATGCACTGGCTACTTTTCCTTCTCTGGGAAAGGTTGGGTGTATATTCATAGTTTCTCATTTTTGCTTTCTCTACCCCATTTGTTGATCTATTATTAAATCAGAAAATCATCAATTTATTGGTGAAATGATTATATCTTTATATAATCCTGAAAATTAGTCTAGTTCACATAGCCTACTCTTTTAAGAAATTTCTTTGGGCATCTCAATGACTTATTTTTCCAAATAAACTTTAAGATGAAGTTGCGAACAACCTAAGCAAGATGTTCCCACCACAATTTTCTTTGAAAATCTGTTAGGCTTTCAGATGAAACACATCCACAGAACAGCCTGTGGGAAAGGTGGATGGCACATTCAATTATGTGGGGACAATGGACTAGCTGCATTATAAAGTTGGAATTTATATCTTCTTGTGACATCATAACACATTTTATAAAGGGTAAAGATTTAAGTGTGAAAACTAGGCAGAGTTCTGGTTTTGAGTAAAATGGAGCTAAGATACTCCATGTGTCTCTCCCATGGAATGAAGTTATGGATCGTGGACACAGGGCCTGGAGCAGGGGCATGAGACCCTGACAAGTAAATAATGATGGACAGATGGGGGAGGTGGACAGGATGTTGAAGGGTCATTAAACCAGAGCTCACTTCCTGGTCTCTTTTCTTCTTTGGTGTCTGCTGGGCTGGACTCAGGCTGCCCAACCAGGAGTGAGCACTGATCTGGCGGAGCCTCAGGAAAAGCCCTCCAATATGGGCTCCAAGAGCGGGAAAAGACAGAGGGGATGAAATAGTCCTCTTTTTCCCTTTTCTTTGGTTTTCCCACCCTCCAACCCCAAGGCAACCCCTGCCAGCAGAGGTGGTGGCAGGGGCAGCAGCAGCAGCAGGGTCCCCAGGTGCTCAAAGTGCTAGAGAAAGGCACCTTCCCCCCAGCCGGAGCAGCTGCTGCTCTAGGAGGGCAGGACACACTCCTCTTGCGTCTGTTTCCTCCTTGACCTCCCCTGACTTGGCCGTCACAGGGGGCAGGTGCTGATATGGGAAGCTCAGGTGGCGCAGGGTAATTACAGCCATCAGGAGAGACATGAGGATCCACAGGGATCCGAAAGGACCATGGAGATCTCAGGAAAGTGGGAGGAAGTGGTTGTTGGTAGGTTTTACAAACTCCGGACTCCAAACAACACAGCACAGACTTTGAGACCTGAGCCAGGGCCTACACCCCCTCAAGGCCCCAGGCTGGCTGTGGGTATCGCATGGGTGGGCTGATCTAGATAGTGATGTAGAGCCTTTGACAATAGAATGAACACTGAGTCCACCACTCACAGAATATAAGTTGAACTTGCGCTCTGAACTTGACCTAATCTCACAAGTTCCAAGATACACTGCCAAATTTCTGAGCATACAAAGAACCCGAAAAATGCCAGTTGGTATAGAAAAAAACAATCAACAGAAATGAATGCCAAGATGATTGTCAACCCAAGATGTCTGTGGAGTTCTCCAGGCAAGAATATTGGAGCGGGTAGCCATTGCTTTCTCCAGAGGATCTTTGGACTTAGGGATTTAACCCAGGTCTTCTGCATTATAGGAAGATTCTTGACCATCTGAACTCCCGGGGAAGCCCCAAGATGACAGAGATGACTAAATTATTGAAGACTTAAAACTATTACTGTGAAGGTACTTTAAGAAGTAATAACGACTAATCTTGAAATTAATAGAAGGATAGACAGTCTCAGAAAAGTAATAGAAAATGTGAAAGAGAGTCGGCTTCCGTGCGCTCTTCAGCAACTTCCGCCTCCGACGAGCCGACTTGGCGCCGCACTTCCGGCAGCGGGGCTGGAGCTGCCCGAGCAAGACACTGATCTGGCGGAGCCTCAGGAAAAGCTCTCCAATATGGGCTCCAAGAGCGGGAAAAGACAGAGGGGATGAAATAGTCCTCTTTTTCCCTTTTCTTTGGTTTTCCCACCCTCCAACCCCAAGGCAACCCCTGCCAGCAGAGGTGGTGGCAGGGGCAGCAGCAGCAGCAGGGTCCCCAGGTGCTCAAAGTGCTAGAGAAAGGCACCTTCCCCCCAGCCGGAGCAGCTGCTGCTCTAGGAGGGCAGGACACACTCCTCTTGCGTCTGTTTCCTCCTTGACCCCCCCTGACTTGGCCGTCACAGGGGGCAGGTGCTGATATGGGAAGCTCAGGTGGCGCAGGGTAATTACAGCCATCAGGAGAGACATGAGGATCCACAGGGATCCGAAAGGACCATGGAGATCTCAGGAAAGTGGGAGGAAGTGGTTGTTGGTAGGTTTTACAAACTCCGGACTCCAAACAACACAGCACAGACTTTGAGACCTGAGCCAGGGCCTACACCCCCTCAAGGCCCCAGGCTGGCTGTGGGTATCGCATGGGTGGGCTGATCTAGATAGTGATGTAGAGCCTTTGACAATAGAATGAACACTGAGTCCACCACTCACAGAATATAAGTTGAACTTGCGCTCTGAACTTGACCTAATCTCACAAGTTCCAAGATACACTGCCAAATTTCTGAGCATACAAAGAACCCGAAAAATGCCAGTTGGTATAGAAAAAAACAATCAACAGAAATGAATGCCAAGATGATTGTCAACCCAAGATGTCTGTGGAGTTCTCCAGGCAAGAATATTGGAGCGGGTAGCCATTGCTTTCTCCAGAGGATCTTTGGACTTAGGGATTTAACCCAGGTCTTCTGCATTATAGGAAGATTCTTGACCATCTGAACTCCCGGGGAAGCCCCAAGATGACAGAGATGACTAAATTATTGAAGACTTAAAACTATTACTGTGAAGGTACTTTAAGAAGTAATAACGACTAATCTTGAAATTAATAGAAGGATAGACAGTCTCAGAAAAGTAATAGAAAATGTGAAAGAGAGTCGGCTTCCGTAGCGCTCTTCAGCAACTTCCGCCTCCGACGAGCCGACTTGGCGCCGCACTTCCGGCAGCGGGGGCTGGAGCTGCCCGAGCAAGATGGGTCAAAGTCAGAGTGGTGGTCATGGTCCTGGAGGTGGCAAGAAGGATGACAAGGACAAGAAAAAGAAATATGAACCTCCCGTACCAACTCGAGTGGGAAAAAAGAAGAAGAAAACAAAGGGACTGGATGCTGCCAGCAAACTGCCCCTCGTGACTCCTCACACTCAGTGCCGGTTAAAACTATTGAAATTAGAGAGAATTAAAGACTATCTTCTCATGGAAGAAGAATTCATTAGAAATCAAGAGCAAATAAGCCTTTAGAAGAAAAGCAAGAGGAGGAAAGATCGAAGGTGGATGATCTGAGGGGGACTTCCAATGTGGGACCTTGGAAGAGATCATAGATGACAATCACGCCATCGTGTCCACGTCCGTGGGCTCTGAACACTACGTCAGCATTCTCTCATTTGTAGACAAGGACCTGCTGGAACCAGGCTGCTCGGTCCTGCTCAACCACAAGGTGCACACTGTGATCGGGGTGCTGATGGATGATACAGATCCCTTGGTCACAGTGATGAAGGTGGAAAAGGCCCCCCAGGAGACCTATGCTGATATTTGGGGGCTGGACAACCAAATCCAGGAAATTAAGGGATTAGTGGAGCTTCCTCTCACTCATCCTGAGTATTATGAAGAGATGGGTATAAAGCCCCACAAGGGGTCATTCTCGTCCGCCCGCACAGGTAAAACCTTACTAGCCAAAGCAGTCACGACTCCCTGAGGGCACATGAATACTGTCATAAAGATTGGAGCGGGTAGCCATTGCTTTCTCCAGAGGATCTTTGGACTTAGGGATTTAACCCAGGTCTTCTGCATTATAGGAAGATTCTTGACCATCTGAACTCCCGGGGAAGCCCCAAGATGACAGAGATGACTAAATTATTGAAGACTTAAAACTATTACTGTGAAGGTACTTTAAGAAGTAATAACGACTAATCTTGAAATTAATAGAAGGATAGACAGTCTCAGAAAAGTAATAGAAAATGTGAAAGAGAGTCGGCTTCCGTAGCGCTCTTCAGCAACTTCCGCCTCCGACGAGCCGACTTGGCGCCGCACTTCCGGCAGCGGGGGCTGGAGCTGCCCGAGCAAGATGGGTCAAAGTCAGAGTGGTGGTCATGGTCCTGGAGGTGGCAAGAAGGATGACAAGGACAAGAAAAAGAAATATGAACCTCCCGTACCAACTCGAGTGGGAAAAAAGAAGAAGAAAACAAAGGGACTGGATGCTGCCAGCAAACTGCCCCTCGTGACTCCTCACACTCAGTGCCGGTTAAAACTATTGAAATTAGAGAGAATTAAAGACTATCTTCTCATGGAAGAAGAATTCATTAGAAATCAAGAGCAAATAAGCCTTTAGAAGAAAAGCAAGAGGAGGAAAGATCGAAGGTGGATGATCTGAGGGGGACTTCCAATGTGGGACCTTGGAAGAGATCATAGATGACAATCACGCCATCGTGTCCACGTCCGTGGGCTCTGAACACTACGTCAGCATTCTCTCATTTGTAGACAAGGACCTGCTGGAACCAGGCTGCTCGGTCCTGCTCAACCACAAGGTGCACACTGTGATCGGGGTGCTGATGGATGATACAGATCCCTTGGTCACAGTGATGAAGGTGGAAAAGGCCCCCCAGGAGACCTATGCTGATATTTGGGGGCTGGACAACCAAATCCAGGAAATTAAGGGATTAGTGGAGCTTCCTCTCACTCATCCTGAGTATTATGAAGAGATGGGTATAAAGCCCCACAAGGGGGTCATTCTCTACGGTCCGCCCGGCACAGGTAAAACCTTACTAGCCAAAGCAGTAGCGAACCAGACCTCGGCCACTTTCTTGCGAGTGGTTGGCTCTGAACTTATTCAGAAGTACCTGGGCGACGGGACCAAACTCGTTCGGGAGCTGTTTCGAGTTGCTGAAGAACACGCGCCATCCATTGTCTTTATCAATGAGATCGACGCTATTGGGACGAAAAGGTATGACTCCAATTCTGGTGGTGAGAGAGAAATCCAGCGAACCATGCTGGAGCTGTTGAACCAGCTGGATGGGTTTGATTCAAGGGGCGACGTGAAAGTCATCATGGCCACAAACCAAATGGAGACTTTGGACCCAGCACTTATCAGACCAGGCCGCATCGACAGGAAGATTGAGTTTCCCCTGCCTGATGAGAAGATAAAGAAGCGCATCTTCCAGATCCACACGGGCAGGATGACGCTGGCCGACGACATCACCCCGGATGACTTGATCATGGCTAAAGATGACCTCTCTGGTGCCGACATCAAGGCAATCTGTACAGAAGCTGGTCTGATGGCCTTGAGAGAGCGCAGAATGAAAGTAACAAATGAAGATTTCAAAAAGTCTAAAGAAAATGTTCTTTATAAAAAACAGGAGGGCACCCCAGAGGGACTCTATCTCTAGTGGACCACAGCTGCCTTCCAGGGAAAGGCTGGGAGTGTCCTGGCCCCTCGGAGGGTGAGGCTGGGAGGCTGCCGGGCGTCCTGTTCCAGCCAACCTCGATTAGCAGAGCATCCTGAGTCCCTTCTGAGCGCAGCACGTGGACGCATGACAATCACGCCATCGTGTCCACGTCCGTGGGCTCTAAATACCAGCATTCTCTCATTTGTAGACAAGGACCTGCTGGAACCAGGCTGCTCGGTCCTGCTCAACCACAAGGTGCACACTGTGATCGGGGTGCTGATGGATGATACAGATCCCTTGGTCACAGTGATGAAGGTGGAAAAGGCCCCCCAGGAGACCTATGCTGATATTTGGGGGCTGGACAACCAAATCCAGGAAATTAAGGGATTAGTGGAGCTTCCTCTCACTCATCCTGAGTATTATGAAGAGATGGGTATAAAGCCCCACAAGGGGGTCATTCTCTACGGTCCGCCCGGCACAGGTAAAACCTTACTAGCCAAAGCAGTAGCGAACCAGACCTCGGCCACTTTCTTGCGAGTGGTTGGCTCTGAACTTATTCAGAAGTACCTGGGCGACGGGACCAAACTCGTTCGGGAGCTGTTTCGAGTTGCTGAAGAACACGCGCCATCCATTGTCTTTATCAATGAGATCGACGCTATTGGGACGAAAAGGTATGACTCCAATTCTGGTGGTGAGAGAGAAATCCAGCGAACCATGCTGGAGCTGTTGAACCAGCTGGATGGGTTTGATTCAAGGCGGACGTGAAAGTCATCATGGCCACAAACCAAATGGAGACTTTGGACCCAGCACTTATCAGACCAGGCCGCATCGACAGGAAGATTGAGTTTCCCCTGCCTGATGAGAAGATAAAGAAGCGCATCTTCCAGATCCACACGGGCAGGATGACGCTGGCCGACGACATCACCCCGGATGACTTGATCATGGCTAAAGATGACCTCTCTGGTGCCGACATCAAGGCAATCTGTACAGAAGCTGGTCTGATGGCCTTGAGAGAGCGCAGAATGAAAGTAACAAATGAAGATTTCAAAAAGTCTAAAGAAAATGTTCTTTATAAAAAACAGGAGGGCACCCCAGAGGGACTCTATCTCTAGTGGACCACAGCTGCCTTCCAGGGAAAGGCTGGGAGTGTCCTGGCCCCTCGGAGGGTGAGGCTGGGGAGGCTGCCGGGCGTCCTGTTCCAGCCAACCTCGATTAGCAGAGCATCCTGAGTCCCTTCTGAGCGCAGCACGTAGGACGCCGTCGATGCCCTTGTCTTGCTCACACACAGTGCTCTCTTCCCAATAAAGCGCGGTCTTTCTCTAAAAAAAAAAATAAAAAGAAAAGAAAATGTGAAAGAACTAATGGAAAGTGTAAACTTTGAGAATACAATGACCAAAAATTAGAAAAAATGCATAATAGGGATGAGGGACTAGTCAGGTTGTAACACTACAGAATAAACAGGCTGAAAAAAGAAAGCAGTGGCCAAGCCTTAGTGACTTGTGCGGCACCAGCTGGAAGGGCTCACGTTTGTGCACTGGGATATTCAGAGAGGAAGCGAAAGAGTGTGGGGGCAAAAATCTGAACCTACAAATTTAAGAAGCAAAGCAAACTTCAAGAAGGATAAACTCACAGAAATACAATGATGATATAAAGACACCAAACCAAAGAAAAAATCTTGAGAGGAGTCACTGAAAAATGATGCAGTGCCTACTGATAAGAGGAAAATGATTCAAATGGTGGTGGATTCTCATTAAAACCATGGATATCAGGAAGAAGTGGGCTAGCAGTTTTGAAAGAAAAGAGCTGTCAATCCTTAATTGTAAGTTCACGAAAGAGAATAGCCTTTAGGAAAGAAAATGAAATAAAAACATTCTCAAATGATGGAAAACCAAGAGTCCTGCATGCCAGCCAAATACTCCCAAAAGAACTGTTAAAGAAAGTTACTCAGACAGAAGGGAAGTTACTAGAGGAATATGTAATATTAGGAATGAAGGGAAAGGAATAGAAATGTGAAGTATCTGGGCAAATATATTCTTCTCTTGAATTCATTAAAATGTGTGACAACTGAAAGCAAAATCTACAACACTTGGTGACAGAATTGTCAGTTTATATGGATGTAATTCATGCAGAATGTATAGAGGGGGAGGATAAAGGATTCAACATTGCATTGGAAGTGGTAAAATACTGATTCTAAGTGGACTGGGAAAAGTTAAAGTTTGTGTATTGTAACCCTGACAGCAATCAATACACCAAGTAGGTGAAGAGATATACATAGCCAAACCCACAACAAAAACGTGCAAATGAATTACTAAAAATGTTCAAATCATCAATATAAGGAGGAAAGGGGAAGCAGAAGGATAAAAAGTAAAGGAAACAAACAGGAAACAAGTATGAAGATGGTAGACTAAATCTCAAAGTAGCAATAATCACAACACATGTGCATGGTCTAAGAAAACCAGGTAAAAGAGAAGGTCAGAATAATGAAAAATGTGTACCGACTCTATGCTACCTGGAAGAAACTTCCTTCAAATATCATGTTATAGTCAGGTTAAAAGTGAAGGGCTAGAAAAGGAGATGGTATGCAGGCTTTGAGTAAGAAAGACAAAATAGCTACATTATTTCCAAGTAGACTTCAGATCGGAAAGCATTACCAAGGAAAAGAGTGGTATTCCTAATGATAAAAAAGAATCAGTTTACCAAGAAGAGATAGCAATTCTAAATATGTGTGTACCTAAAACAAAGATTAATTAAAATACATGGGATGAAGCTTCTACCCTTTGTTATAGCTAATAATCCTTAATATTAATATTAAACTTTCCCTATTCAGTGTAGAGAGAGAAATCAAATCAAAAGCCAACAGAACTGAAAGGAGGAATAGACCCAGGATTACAGTTAGAGATTTCAACCCTCCTATCTCTGTAATTTATAAAACAAGGAGACAGAAAATCAGCAAGACTGTAGAAGAATTCAACAATGCAGTCAACCAACTGGATCTAATTGACTCGTATAAAACAGTCTACCACTACAGAATATATTAATACAATTTTTCAAGTGAGCATGGACCATCCATCACAATCAACCACCCTTTGTATCATGATTAAACCTTAAATAAAAAGAATTGAAATAAAAAGCAGATTTTCTCTATATAACAGAATTAAACTAGAAATCAAGAAAAAAAAACAGATAGAAAAGAGGAATATCCACATTAAGAAATAAAGCAGCATGTTTTAAAATCATCTATGAGTCAAAGGGAAATTCTCAAAGGAAATAGGAAAATGTTTTACACTGAACAAAATTGAAATAGTACCAGAATTTTTATGATGCAACTAAGCTAGAGTTTGGAAGGAAATTTACACCATTAAATGCTCATATTTAAGAAAGAGAAGATGGTCTTGAATCAATAATCTTAAGTTTTCACGTTAGGAAAGAGCTAAATAAAACCAAAGAAAACGTGTTCTAAAAAGATATTTATGTCACTGGCGAAAACTCTGGTTTTTCCTTCACAATGTTTGTACTTGTGTACTTCCCCCAATCCCCAACTCTTGTCATATTGTGCTGGTTAGAATGCCCAGGAAAAACCCCAAAATTTATTGGTGATAGCAAAATATTCTCATCTTATTTCAGATACTAATAAGAATGTGTCACCGTGATGTATCAAAATAATAGGTCATTTGAAGTGGATTATTCTTTATAATGTCAAATAGTGTTCTTATTCTATTACTGTTCAACAAAATGTTTTAAAATTAAAAATAGGTATTGAATTTTATTTTATTAGTGTATTATTTATTTTGAACAGACAACGGCAAAGGGAACACGATTCCAACAGCCTTCATCTTCAAAAGATGGAATGATTTTTTATTTTAGGGGAAGAAGGGGGAAATGAGAAATGAAAGAGAGAGGAATGAAGGGAAGGAATGAAGAGAAGGGATGCTTATATTTTCAATAGCTATTTTTTAAAAAATCATTATGATAAACTTTGTAGGCAAACTTGGTAAAGTCCATTTGTTGCTAAGACAATGTGTAAAATATATGAGAAACGTACAACTTCCTTTAAAGAAAATTTGAAACCAAAAGAATAACTTATATAAAAATCTGTAGAGAGGGTAATTGAAAATCCATTCATAAATCTATTGTAATTGCATAATCTATGTATTATAATTTGCATAGTCTTAATTCAAAGAATTAAGAATTCTTATTTCAAAGAATAATAAACAATACTAGCCATCATCTCAAGTTATTTCTCTGTTAAGTATTTTTACAAGTTAAGCATGTTTCAAAAATAATTCCAAAAGAAAACGATAACTTTAGGAAGTTAGGTACATGGTGTAAGGAAGGGCTAACTGCTCCAGACCAGGGCTGTTTCTATCTCCTTTCCTGCCGCTCTGTTGTCCACAAGGTAGAGGGTAAGGTAGATGTGGCAGTGTGCTGGTTACACTGAAAATGAAATAGTACCAGAATTTTATGATGCAACTAAGCTAGAGTTTGGAAGGAAATTTACACCATTAAATGCTCATATTTAAGAAAGAGAAGATGGTCTTGAATCAATAATCTTAAGTTTTCACGTTAGGAAAGAGCTAAATAAAACCAAAGAAAACGTGTTCTAAAAAGATATTTATGTCACTGGCGAAAACTCTGGTTTTTCCTTCACAATGTTTGTACTTGTGTACTTCCCCCAATCCCCAACTCTTGTCATATTGTGCTGGTTAGAATGCCCAGGAAAAACCCCAAAATTTATTGGTGATAGCAAAATATTCTCATCTTATTTCAGATACTAATAAGAATGTGTCACCGTGATGTATCAAAATAATAGGTCATTTGAAGTGGATTATTCTTTATAATGTCAAATAGTGTTCTTATTCTATTACTGTTCAACAAAATGTTTTAAAATTAAAAATAGGTATTGAATTTTATTTTATTAGTGTATTATTTATTTTGAACAGACAACGGCAAAGGGAACACGATTCCAACAGCCTTCATCTTCAAAAGATGGAATGATTTTTTATTTTAGGGGAAGAAGGGGGAAATGAGAAATGAAAGAGAGAGGAATGAAGGGAAGGAATGAAGAGAAGGGATGCTTATATTTTCAATAGCTATTTTTAAAAGATCATTATGATAAACTTTGTAGGCAAACTTGGTAAAGTCCATTTGTTGCTAAGACAATGTGTAAAATATATGAGAAACGTACAACTTCCTTTAAAGAAAATTTGAAACCAAAAGAATAACTTATATAAAAATCTGTAGAGAGGGTAATTGAAAATCCATTCATAAATCTATTGTAATTGCATAATCTATGTATTATAATTTGCATAGTCTTAATTCAAAGAATTAAGAATTCTTATTTCAAAGAATAATAAACAATACTAGCCATCATCTCAAGTTATTTCTCTGTTAAGTATTTTTACAAGTTAAGCATGTTTCAAAAATAATTCCAAAAGAAAACGATAACTTTAGGAAGTTAGGTACATGGTGTAAGGAAGGGCTAACTGCTCCAGACCAGGGCTGTTTCTATCTCCTTTCCTGCCGCTCTGTTGTCCACAAGGTAGAGGGTAAGGTAGATGTGGCAGTGTGCTGGTTCCCACGGGCCAGGCTTACCTATCACACTGCTCTTTGGGACAGCCTGACCTATGAGCTGGGGACACTTGGCTGGGACCTCAGAGGGGCCGTGGTGTGTCTTAGTCAGCTCAGGTGGCTGTAACAAAACACCCAGACTGGGGATTTAAACCACAGCATGTAACTTTTACATCTCTGGTCGCCGGAATTCCAAGTTGGAGCTCCAACCAGCCCACCCGGGCTCCAGGGCTTGCAGATGGCAGCCCTCTTGCCTTGTACTCAACACAACAGAGACAGAGGAGAGCGCTGGTGTCTCTTCTTCCTATAAAGGCCTAATTCCATCCTGCTTCTAACCCTAGCCACCTCCCAAAATTCTCCTTTCCTAAACCACCACATGAGACATTAAGGTTTAACACGTGAATTTTATCCATAACATGCTACCAGTCGGAATCAAGGTCCACAAGGAACTCAGGGTGTGGCTGACGCCCGCTTCTGTCTACATGTCTCTCATTGGCTGAGCCCTGAGCACTTGGACATCTGCCCCGGAGGCTTTGTACTCTGGTCACTCACTACTCAAGTGCTATGGACTGCAGCCTTCCAGGCTCCTCTGTTCATGGGATTCTCTGGGCAAGAACACTGGAGAAGGGCACAGCAACCCGCTCTCATGCGACAGTCCATAGGGCTGCACAGAGTCAGACATGACTGAAGCGACTTAGCATGCAACACACATGATGTGTGTGGTCATTTCTCTAGCAGCCCAGGAAACGAATACCTCTGTACACCTAGAACTTCCATGACACAAATGACTCATGTTCCTATGGCATGATCATTGACTTGAAATCAACTGGCCCCAGCATTTGACAAAACGCCTCACACATTCCTGAGCCCTGGGTAGGCCACATGACCACGTGGACTCCATTCATAATCTAATGTATAGATAAGCATGTTTCAAAATAATTCCCAAAAAAAAAGAAAACGATAACTTTAGGAAGTTAGGTACATGGTGTAAGGAAGGGCTAACTGCTCCAGACCAGGGCTGTTTCTATCTCCTTTCCTGCCGCTCTGTTGTCCACAAGGTAGAGGGTAAGGTAGATGTGGCAGTGTGCTGGTTCCCACGGGCCAGGCTTACCTATCACACTGCTCTTTGGGACAGCCTGACCTATGAGCTGGGGACACTTGGCTGGGACCTCAGAGGGGCCGTGGTGTGTCTTAGTCAGCTCAGGTGGCTGTAACAAAACACCCAGACTGGGGATTTAAACCACAGCATGTAACTTTTACATCTCTGGTCGCCGGAATTCCAAGTTGGAGCTCCAACCAGCCCACCCGGGCTCCAGGGCTTGCAGATGGCAGCCCTCTTGCCTTGTACTCAACACAACAGAGACAGAGGAGAGCGCTGGTGTCTCTTCTTCCTATAAAGGCCTAATTCCATCCTGCTTCTAACCCTAGCCACCTCCCAAAATTCTCCTTTCCTAAACCACCACATGAGACATTAAGGTTTAACACGTGAATTTTATCCATAACATGCTACCAGTCGGAATCAAGGTCCACAAGGAACTCAGGGTGTGGCTGACGCCCGCTTCTGTCTACATGTCTCTCATTGGCTGAGCCCTGAGCACTTGGACATCTGCCCCGGAGGCTTTGTACTCTGGTCACTCACTACTCAAGTGCTATGGACTGCAGCCTTCCAGGCTCCTCTGTTCATGGGATTCTCTGGGCAAGAACACTGGAGAAGGGCACAGCAACCCGCTCTCATGCGACAGTCCATAGGGCTGCACAGAGTCAGACATGACTGAAGCGACTTAGCATGCAACACACATGATGTGTGTGGTCATTTTCTCTAGCAGCCCAGGAAACGAATACCTCTGTACACCTAGAACTTCCATGACACAAATGACTCATGTTCCTATGGCATGATCATTGACTTGAAATCAACTGGCCCCAAGCCTGGATTTGACAAAACGCCTCACACATTCCTGAGCCCTGGGTAGTGGCCACATGACCACGTGGACTCCTCTTAGAAGTGGATTACCTGCTCCATGCTGGCCATCACTGGTATGTTAGCAGCAAGAGGGGACAGGAGGGCCTGGAAGGAGTGCCAGCATCCAGAGGGGGATTTTCTCAGTCTGGACAAGAGACTGCAGTGAGCCTGCAGAATAAGGCAGTGATGGTAGAACAAGAGACGAGGGTGACAGGCTATTTACAATACCCAATACAAAGACGCAGCCTAAGCATCCATCAGTAGATGGCTACAGTGGAATATTATTCAACCATGAAAAGAATGACATATTGCCATTTGCAGCAACATGGTTGGACCTAGAGATCATTATGCTTAGTGAAATAAGTCAGAGAAAGGCAAAAAACTGTATGTTTTCATTTATATGTGTAATGTAAAAATTAACACAAATGGATTTACTTACAAACAGAAACAGACTCACAAGGCATAGAAAACCAATTTTTGATTACTAAAGGGGAAAAGGGAAGGATCCATGAGGAGTATAGGATAATTATATACATACTACTATATATAAATATCAAAGACTTATTATATGGCACAAGTATACTCAGTATCTTGTAATAACCTATAATGGAAAAGAATCTTAAAAGTAGAGATATACCTGAACCACTTTGCTGTGCACCTGAGACTAAAGACCTCTAGCGTCACGGTAACTGCAAGAGGCTGCAGTGGGAATCTGTGCTGGGTGTGTGTCCTTCTTTGCTTCTCACTTCCCACACGTTCCTCTGGCAGGTTTGCTATGGACTGCAGCCTTCCAGGCTCCTCTGTTCATGGGATTCTCTGGGCAAGAACACTGGAGAAGGGCACAGCAACCCGCTCTCATGCGACAGTCCATAGGGCTGCACAGAGTCAGACATGACTGAAGCGACTTAGCATGCAACACACATGATGTGTGTGGTCATTTTCTCTAGCAGCCCAGGAAACGAATACCTCTGTACACCTAGAACTTCCATGACACAAATGACTCATGTTCCTATGGCATGATCATTGACTTGAAATCAACTGGCCCCAAGCCTGGATTTGACAAAACGCCTCACACATTCCTGAGCCCTGGGTAGTGGCCACATGACCACGTGGACTCCTCTTAGAAGTGGATTACCTGCTCCATGCTGGCCATCACTGGTATGTTAGCAGCAAGAGGGGACAGGAGGGCCTGGAAGGAGTGCCAGCATCCAGAGGGGGATTTTCTCAGTCTGGACAAGAGACTGCAGTGAGCCTGCAGAATAAGGCAGTGATGGTAGAACAAGAGACGAGGGTGACAGGCTATTTACAATACCCAATACAAAGAC
Source organism: Tragulus kanchil (assembly GCA_022376925.1). Classification (NCBI taxonomy): domain Eukaryota; kingdom Metazoa; phylum Chordata; class Mammalia; order Artiodactyla; family Tragulidae; genus Tragulus; species Tragulus kanchil. The sequence goes on from JAIOJX010000030.1 coordinate 51,928,151, forward strand.
GCAGCCTAAGCATCCATCAGTAGATGGCTACAGTGGAATATTATTCAACCATGAAAAGAATGACATATTGCCATTTGCAGCAACATGGTTGGACCTAGAGATCATTATGCTTAGTGAAATAAGTCAGAGAAAGGCAAAAAACTGTATGTTTTCATTTATATGTGTAATGTAAAAATTAACACAAATGGATTTACTTACAAACAGAAACAGACTCACAAGGCATAGAAAACCAATTTTTGATTACTAAAGGGGAAAAGGGAAGGATCCATGAGGAGTATAGGATAATTATATACATACTACTATATATAAATATCAAAGACTTATTATATGGCACAAGTATACTCAGTATCTTGTAATAACCTATAATGGAAAAGAATCTTAAAAGTAGAGATATACCTGAACCACTTTGCTGTGCACCTGAGACTAAAGACCTCTAGCGTCACGGTAACTGCAAGAGGCTGCAGTGGGAATCTGTGCTGGGTGTGTGTCCTTCTTTGCTTCTCACTTCCCACACGTTCCCTCTGGCAGGTAACTCACTGCTCTGATCCATCTCCTCGTCGTCTATGGGTGGCAGTGGTGGCCTCCACATTGACCTGGGGGTATGAGGACCGACTGCCTTTCTTTTTTTTTTTCAATTTTTAAAAATATTTTATTTTGTACTGGGGTAGAGCCAACCAACAATGTTGTGATAGTTTCAGGTAAACAGCTGAATACATGTATAGAAGTCAATTCCGACCGCCTTTCTTAAGGAGACACCTGTGGGGCCCTAAGGTCCGAACTCCCCATGGTGGGGCTGAGCTCTGTGTGTCTGCTGCTCAGCCTGCCTCCCCCGCATCCTGAGGGCACACCCAGAAAATGTCCTGCACACAGGTCCTCATCTCAGAGAGCTTCCGGGACCACTCAGCCTGCAGCAGGGCCTGGTGATGATCACACCTCCTGTGGAGGTCCTGGACTAAAGAGATGCTAGTGGTGGCATGTGATGTGCCCCTGGCAGGTGGGAACTAACCAGACGCTGTCAGCTTCCAGACAGAGCTCCAGGGGAGGGAGGTGGATAGGAGGGTGGGGCTCAGAGTCAGGACGTGACGCTCTCTTCATCAGCAGAGGTGGGAGTGCTGTGGGTCAGCTGGCTTCACCGCCCAGGCTGCAAAGAAAACAGCCACCATGTTCCTTTGTTCACCACACACTTGCAACATGGAGGCAAGACAGGGCTGAGTCTGCATGGGAGATCAGAATTAGACCGCAGGTGGCCATGGATCTAGAGGCCTCGGGAAAGCGAGCGCCAAAGGCAACGTGGAGATGTTAAAAACTACACACTTAATTGCTTCAGAAAGTGCTGTGAGCATCAGAACTATATTTGGACGGGAAGGGCTTATTGGCAAAATATTGCAGCAGATGCTGGAGGGAGGTTTAATTGGGGGAGTCTGCCTTCTCCGTTTCCAGAGATTCTGAGTTTGATGCCGTTTAATTTTTGCAAAATAGAACATCTTTTAAAAGGTTGAGAGCTACAATATAAGCCATTTATAGTTGTTAGAGCAGCATTTTTCTTTTCAAAGTAATTTCAAGTAATCTGTAATGACTGAGAAAATTTGGTTTCTGGGCGTGGGGTGAAGGAAAAACGGCAGCTGACATGCTCTGTGTCATTATTTAATTTACCCTTCACACTGAAACCTCCCCAAATTAAATCATTTTCTTTCTCCTTTCAAAATAGATTAGGCATCACCGAAAGCCAGTGAAGAAAACTGATTCTATCATTTCTAATGAGGAGAAAACATTGCAGTTGAGAGCCATGGAGTTTTCAAGGCACGTTTACAAACAGTTTTATAGAATATTGCAGAAAATGTGGGATGATCTGCCCAGTCCTCTTTAAGAATTGCCTTCTCTTTCTCCAAGGTTGTCCCCTGAGACTTTGCTTCCTGGCCCCAAGACTGGCGGCAGCTGATTGGACTACAGAGCGTCACCTGACAGAAGGCAAATCTGTCTTTCTCTGCTGAGAGTAGAGAGAGGAGGCAGGTAGGACCACAGCAGCCAGAGAGTGATCTTGGAAACAAGATGTTTATTCTGGACTGAGTGGTCCTCCCCAGCATCCCCAGGCATCCTAAGAAACAGCAATTCTGGCTTAGAGCTCAAATGCACCAGGGCTTCCCTGGTGGCTTAGCCGTAAAGAGTCCACCTGCAATGCAAAGGAGACCCTAGAGACTCGGGTTGGATCTCTGGGCTGAAAAGATCCCCCAGAGAAGGACATGGCAACTCATTCCAATATTCTTGGCTGGGAAATCCCATAAACAGAGAAGCCTGGCAGGCTGCAGTTCACGGTGTTGCAAAAGAGTCTGACATGACTTAGCTGCTAAACAATAATAACAAGATCAGTGTGCTTTCTCTCTGCTTAATAAAACTCTTGCTACTTAAAACTGTTCTATGCCTCTCGACTAAACTCTTTCCCCTGAGATGGGCAAAGAATGGAGGAAATTGATGTTCTGCCAGTGACACTTCTGGCAGTTTAGAAATTCATAAAGAAAGGATTACACAAGGCTTCACCCTTTCTTTTTATTTAGATATAATAAACGTACACAATTTTCTTAAGTGTTCAGCTTGCTGATTTGTTTTAACCTGCAGATCCCTCAATACTCCCTGAACGAAGAGTCATAGGACATTCTCAGGGCTGTGTGGGTCTGTCATGTGCTTTCCCAGTCCATCTCTCCAAATCTGAGATAGTGTCTGTCTGATTGAAGACATCATCACGAGTGGGATCATTCTTGAACGTCACGGAAGTGAAAGCAGACAGCAGGCCCTCTCGGGTCTGACTTTAGAATCCTTTGAGATTCATGTTAGTTGCTGTAGGTATTGCTGGTCACAGTAGTTGAGTCTTTTTAATGGTGTGCAGCCCTGATCTTTAAGAGACTTTTCACTTTGAAATAATTGTAGTCTGATAAGAAGTTACAAAAATAGAGTGGTCTCCTGTTCCCTGAAACTCATTTCCCCTGGTATAACCTAGCTGTGAAAGAGTATCCATGCCAGGAAGCTGACACAGGTACACTCATGTGGTTATAGTCCTACATCCTTTGTTAGATGTGTTGATGCCTTTAAACACCCCTGCATCCAACTTAGTGAACTACTCCATTACAGTCAAGACCTCCTGTGCTGCCCTTTCATAGTCTTGTTTGCCTCTTGGTGGGTATTCAGTTAAAAGACACAACCTCAGGAAAAGGAAGGATTTATTATTTGCAGCAAGTAAGGAGAACACCAGAGATGTTTCCCAAAGCTGTGTCTCCCCCAACAGCAAAACTGGGCAAGTTTTAAGCTGCAGGTACAGGCATATTCATGACAGGGCTTGGGTTGTGGACTGAGACCCAACCTCAGTGGGCTGAAGTCACGAGGGTCAGAAAAGGAACATCATCATCCCTTAGGTTCTAGCTGACCCAGTGGTTGAGCTTCAGGCTAATCTTTACCATTGAAAGAGAACTGGAGGTCTTTACCACTGATAGATTATCTTTGCTATTATTACTTTTCTTGTCTGCTAACAGTTGTTCGTTCCCGTCTCCTTTTGTTCCCTTAATAAGATTATTAATTACTGAGACCTGTCTAGGACTTGGTTCTCTTTCTCTAGGGACTGTCTAGCCCATCTGCTCATAGTCACCCCCACCTTCATCCTCCCACCACCATCCCTGACCCATGGTAATCACCCGTCTCTTCTCTACCCTTATGACTTTGTCATTTCAAGAAATTTAATTATATACTGTAATTATAGATCATGTAACTGGAATAATGCAGTATGAAACTGCCTTTTTTCACACGGCACAATGCCCTTGAGATTTTGTTAAGCACTGTATACATCAACCCATCTTTCCTTTTCATGACTGAGTAGCATTCTGCAGCTCAAAAAATGGTAGTGTCTGTTGAGCCCTGATCTTTAAGAGACCCTTTTCACTTTGAAATAATTGTATTTTCTTTTAATGGTGTGCAGCCCTGATCTTTAAGAGACTTTTCACTTTGAAATAATTGTAGTCTGATAAGAAGTTACAAAAATAGAGTGGTCTCCTGTTCCCTGAAACTCATTTCCCCTGGTATAACCTAGCTGTGAAAGAGTATCCATGCCAGGAAGCTGACACAGGTACACTCATGTGGTTATAGTCCTACATCCTTTGTTAGATGTGTTGATGCCTTTAAACACCCCTGCATCCAACTTAGTGAACTACTCCATTACAGTCAAGACCTCCTGTGCTGCCCTTTCATAGTCTTGTTTGCCTCTTGGTGGGTATTCAGTTAAAAGACACAACCTCAGGAAAAGGAAGGATTTATTATTTGCAGCAAGTAAGGAGAACACCAGAGATGTTTCCCAAAGCTGTGTCTCCCCCAACAGCAAAACTGGGCAAGTTTTAAGCTGCAGGTACAGGCATATTCATGACAGGGCTTGGGTTGTGGACTGAGACCCAACCTCAGTGGGCTGAAGTCACGAGGGTCAGAAAAGGAACATCATCATCCCTTAGGTTCTAGCTGACCCAGTGGTTGAGCTTCAGGCTAATCTTTACCATTGAAAGAGAACTGGAGGTCTTTACCACTGATAGATTATCTTTGCTATTATTACTTTTCTTGTCTGCTAACAGTTGTTCGTTCCCGTCTCCTTTTGTTCCCTTAATAAGATTATTAATTACTGAGACCTGTCTAGGACTTGGTTCTCTTTCTCTAGGGACTGTCTAGCCCATCTGCTCATAGTCACCCCCACCTTCATCCTCCCACCACCATCCCTGACCCATGGTAATCACCCGTCTCTTCTCTACCCTTATGACTTTGTCATTTCAAGAAATTTAATTATATACTGTAATTATAGATCATGTAACTGGAATAATGCAGTATGAAACTGCCTTTTTTCACACGGCACAATGCCCTTGAGATTTTGTTAAGCACTGTATACATCAACCCATCTTTCCTTTTCATGACTGAGTAGCATTCTGCAGCTCAGATGGTTGGGAAGGGAGAAGTTCCACCCTCAACCCTCTTGAGTTCTTTTGACTAGTCTAATAATTAAATAGACACAGAACAGGTTAACCATAAGAAAAAAAATATTTCTGTGCACGGAGATCTCATAGAGATGGAACCCCTGAAGTGACCAAGGCAGACTGTTTAGATACCATTATTTTTTAGGCAAGGAAACAATGATTTTTGATTTAACAAAAGTGTCTTGTGTTTGAGCCAGCAAACTAAGGAAGAAGTAAGATTTGTTTATACAGCTTTCTTAACCTGGAATCCCCCTGACTCTGGTGATGCTTTCTGTCCTCCTGGTACAGGGATAATACCTTCATGTGGGAGATGTGTTTCTTGCTTTCAGAGGGGGAAAAGTGGAAGTCAGAGTGTTTTTTACTTGTTTTTCTTTCACAGGCTGTTTTCTATTTAATTCAAAACGGTCAAATACGCCTCTGAGGCATACCTTGGGGTTGCTTTGAGCCTTAGTGGGAGAACTGTGACTTGTTTCACCGTTCATCTGCTAAGGGACATTTTGTCTCATTTTTTGCTTATTGTTGCAAACACAGTTGATGTTCCTGTACAGGTTTCTGTGCAGATGTAAGTTTTCATTTCTCTGGGATAGACAGTCAGAGGTGAGATGGTTGAGCTGTGTATCATCAGTGTAGGTTTAACTCCTTGAGAACCTATTATACTATTTTTCAGAATGGCTATCCACTTTACATTTGCATCAACACCATTAGAGACCCAGCTTTCTGCATGCTTGCCAGCATTAGTACCACAGGCTCTGTTTATTTTAGCTGTACTAATAGAGGAAGAGTGGGACTGTAGTTTTTATTTGTCTTTCTTCTAATGGTCACAGATATTAAACATCTTCCTGTGTGCTTATTTGGCCTTTGAATATCCCCTTCCATGATTTTGTGTATCTTAATCATTTGCCCATTTTCTGGTTGAAAGATTTGGTTTCTTATTGTTGAGTTTTGAGAGTTCTGCATATATTTCAGATACTAGTGTTATTCAGTCATGAAAAACATTTTCGTGGTTGCAAAAATTGTCCCCCCAGTTTACAGTTTGTTTTTCTTTTAAAATCCTTTTGATGGGATCTTTTGCAGAGAGAGATTTAAAATTCTGAGTTCTTTTGACTAGTCTAATAATTAAATAGACACAGAACAGGTTAACCATAAGAAAAAAAATATTTCTGTGCACGGAGATCTCATAGAGATGGAACCCCTGAAGTGACCAAGGCAGACTGTTTAGATACCATTATTTTTTAGGCAAGGAAACAATGATTTTTGATTTAACAAAAGTGTCTTGTGTTTGAGCCAGCAAACTAAGGAAGAAGTAAGATTTGTTTATACAGCTTTCTTAACCTGGAATCCCCCTGACTCTGGTGATGCTTTCTGTCCTCCTGGTACAGGGATAATACCTTCATGTGGGAGATGTGTTTCTTGCTTTCAGAGGGGGAAAAGTGGAAGTCAGAGTGTTTTTTACTTGTTTTTCTTTCACAGGCTGTTTTCTATTTAATTCAAAACGGTCAAATACGCCTCTGAGGCATACCTTGGGGTTGCTTTGAGCCTTAGTGGGAGAACTGTGACTTGTTTCACCGTTCATCTGCTAAGGGACATTTTGTCTCATTTTTTGCTTATTGTTGCAAACACAGTTGATGTTCCTGTACAGGTTTCTGTGCAGATGTAAGTTTTCATTTCTCTGGGATAGACAGTCAGAGGTGAGATGGTTGAGCTGTGTATCATCAGTGTAGGTTTAACTCCTTGAGAACCTATTATACTATTTTTCAGAATGGCTATCCACTTTACATTTGCATCAGCACCATTAGAGACCCAGCTTTCTGCATGCTTGCCAGCATTAGTACCACAGGCTCTGTTTATTTTAGCTGTACTAATAGAGGAAGAGTGGGACTGTAGTTTTTATTTGTCTTTCTTCTAATGGTCACAGATATTAAACATCTTCCTGTGTGCTTATTTGGCCTTTGAATATCCCCTTCCATGATTTTGTGTATCTTAATCATTTGCCCATTTTCTGGTTGAAAGATTTGGTTTCTTATTGTTGAGTTTTGAGAGTTCTGCATATATTTCAGATACTAGTGTTATTCAGTCATGAAAAACATTTTCGTGGTTGCAAAAATTGTCCCCCCAGTTTACAGTTTGTTTTTTCTTTTTTAAAATCCTTTTGATGGGATCTTTTGCAGAGAGAGATTTAAAATTCTGATTAAGTTCAATTTATCAATTTCTTTTTCTGTTATGAGTTGTGCTTTTGATGTCAACTCTAAGAACTCTGAAACACACGCTAGATCCTGAGGGTTTTCTACTCTGTTTTCTTCTAAAAGTGTTACAGTTTTATATCTAAGTCCGTGATCTTTGGTGAAATAACTTTTACAAGATGTGAGGTGTGATATTGAAGCTAAGGTTCATTTTGCTGTCTATGGATGTTCAAACACTCCAGCAGCATTTGTTGAAAGCACTCTCTTTCCTCCATTGAATTGCTTTACATTTGCCTCAAAAATTGCTGGGTTGTACTTGACTGGGTCTGCTTCTGGGCTCTGTCTGTTATTCCACGCATCTCTGTGTCTTTTTGCTGATACCACACTGTTCATTGCTGTAGCTGTATAATGTCTTTAATTTTTTTTAAGATGCAATTTTATTTATTAATATATCAAACTTTTTGGCTTTGTGGTATGTGGGATCTTAGTTCCCTGACGAGGAATTGAACCTGTGCCCCCTGCATTGGAAATGCAGAGTCTTAACCATGGGACCAACTGCCAGGGAAGTCCCTTATAATGTCTTCAAGAGTGATTTTTCACATTTTATTTTTCTTTATTAACATGTTTGATCTGTTCTAGTCCCTTTGACTTTCCATGTAAATTTTAGAATAATCTAGTACACATGTACAAGAATTCTTTCTGGGATTTCAGTAGAATTCTTGCTGGGATTTCAGTAGAATTCTATTAAATACATGTGGCAGTTTGGGGAAGGATAACATCTTTACTATATTTAAGTTTTCAGGTCAAACACTGTGTGTCTCATCCTTTACATATATCACTTTTCATTCCTTTCATCAGCATTTTATAGTTTTCAACATAAAACACACATTTTATTATATTTGTACATAAGTACCTCATTTTTAAGCAATCATAAATAACATTGTATTTTTAGTTTCTGCCTGAATGTGTTCATTGCTAGAAGAGAGAAACATAATTGGTTTTAGCATGTTGCTCTTGTCCTGTGACTTTGCTGAACTCACTTACAGGTTCTAGGATTTTTTTTTTCATAAATTCCTTGGGATTTTCTAGTTGAAAATCATGTAATCTAATAAAGAGCATCACTTTTATTTCTTCCTTTCCAATTTCTATGCCTTTTAAAATTCTGATTAAGTTCAATTTATCAATTTCTTTTTCTGTTATGAGTTGTGCTTTTGATGTCAACTCTAAGAACTCTGAAACACACGCTAGATCCTGAGGGTTTTCTACTCTGTTTTCTTCTAAAAGTGTTACAGTTTTATATCTAAGTCCGTGATCTTTGGTGAAATAACTTTTACAAGATGTGAGGTGTGATATTGAAGCTAAGGTTCATTTTGCTGTCTATGGATGTTCAAACACTCCAGCAGCATTTGTTGAAAGCACTCTCTTTCCTCCATTGAATTGCTTTACATTTGCCTCAAAAATTGCTGGGTTGTACTTGACTGGGTCTGCTTCTGGGCTCTGTCTGTTATTCCACGCATCTCTGTGTCTTTTTGCTGATACCACACTGTTCATTGCTGTAGCTGTATAATGTCTTTAATTTTTTTTAAGATGCAATTTTATTTATTAATATATCAAACTTTTTGGCTTTGTGGTATGTGGGATCTTAGTTCCCTGACGAGGAATTGAACCTGTGCCCCCTGCATTGGAAATGCAGAGTCTTAACCATGGGACCAACTGCCAGGGAAGTCCCTTATAATGTCTTCAAGAGTGATTTTTCACATTTTATTTTTCTTTATTAACATGTTTGATCTGTTCTAGTCCCTTTGACTTTCCATGTAAATTTTAGAATAATCTAGTACACATGTACAAGAATTCTTTCTGGGATTTCAGTAGAATTCTTGCTGGGATTTCAGTAGAATTCTATTAAATACATGTGGCAGTTTGGGGAAGGATAACATCTTTACTATATTTAAGTTTTCAGGTCAAACACTGTGTGTCTCATCCTTTACATATATCACTTTTCATTCCTTTCATCAGCATTTTATAGTTTTCAACATAAAACACACATTTTATTATATTTGTACATAAGTACCTCATTTTTAAGCAATCATAAATAACATTGTATTTTTAGTTTCTGCCTGAATGTGTTCATTGCTAGAAGAGAGAAACATAATTGGTTTTAGCATGTTGCTCTTGTCCTGTGACTTTGCTGAACTCACTTACAGGTTCTAGGATTTTTTTTTTTATAAATTCCTTGGGATTTTCTAGTTGAAAATCATGTAATCTAATAAAGAGCATCACTTTTATTTCTTCCTTTCCAATTTCTATGCCTTTTGCTTCCTCTTTTTACTCTATTTTATTGGATAGAACATTGAGCACTTTGCTAAGTTCAGTGGTGAGAGCTGACATCCTGATTTGGTTTCAGGCTTAGAGGAAAAACATTCATTATTTCAGTGTGACATATAATGCTAGCTGTTAAGTTTTTTAATAAATTCTTTTTTTTCAAGTTGAAGAAGTTCCCCTCTATTCTTAGTTTTGTGGATTTCTTCCCATTTTTTGAGTTATTAGGAATGTTGAATATTGTCAAATATTTTTTCTGCGTTGGTAACTATGATCCTCTGATTTTTCTTCACTAGCTTATGAATCTAATGATGACATTGATTGATTTCTTGACCTCTGAACCATCCTTGGAAAACTGGATTAAACCTCACTCAGTCACCCTATGGACATTAAAAAATGCATATATCAATAAATTCATTTATGAATATTTTGTCAAGGATTTTTGCATCTATATTCATGAAGGATATGATTTGTAGCTTGTTTTTGGTACAGTGTTGGTTTGATACGGGTATTAGGGCTGCTTTCATCTCTTAAGGCAGAAGTTGTGAGCTGAAGCAGGGAGGCTGACCAAGGGCTCCCAGGTGGAGAAGGTGGGCAAGGGCAGCGAGGCAGAGTGGGTTTGGAGGCCACAGTGAGCCAGGAGAGTTCCAGGAACTACAAGCCCCTTGAGTTGGTTGGGACCTTGGGTGTGGGGGTAGCAGGAAGATCAGACAGAAAGACAAGGGGACCCAGAGCACATGGTGACCTTTACAGTCGGAACCAGAGGTGATTAGGAGGCTCTAGACAACGTTAGGCAGGAAGAGACATGCCCATACTTCCATTTAGAAAATTCAGCTTGACGCCAGTGGGTGGGTCGGGGGCAGGTAAGAGAGGGGAGAAGCCCCAGTGGTGAGAAGGCAGCTGAAAGGCTGCTGACCCTCAGGCAGGAAGGACAGAGGTACCCACACGTCCTGGAGATAGGTGTGTGGTTGGATACAGGAACACGGAAGCATTTAGCACAATCCCCAGCAGTTTTTCTTGGATGACTGAGTAGACGGAAGAGTGATTTATTAAGCTAAGAACAAAAATAAACCAATGACCCAAACAAAACAATAATGACAAGAGACAAAACGAACAAGGACAAAGCGGTGTGGTTTTAAGGAGAAATGGGAGGGGGCGGGGACTTCCGTTTTTCACAGACTGAGTTTGCAGTGTTTTTCCAATAAGTAGAGGAAGGGTCTTTAGGGAGGCATGGAGCAGGAGAGAGGCTTCCACGAGAGGAGACTGTGTATAAGCCATCATTGTAGCTGCTGAATTGTATCCTGTGTTTCTGGTGATCCAGCTCTGAGAATCTGTAAGGCACACACAGGAATGAACAGACCAGGGGAAACAAGTGACAGAATTGACAGCGCAAGGGCACTATGTTAGCCTTCAGGAGAAGTGGGACTACATTCCCTCACATCTCATTATCTGGCCACTCAGAGGCCGCTGGAGCGTGGTGTGGGAAGTAGCTGCCGCCGTCTGTCACTGTGCGGCCAGGAGCTGGCCCGGGATGTGCAGCGGAATTTAACAGAGACGTTAGCCCTAGAAGACAGGATGAGTTACCCTGGCTCCTTTATTAATCTGGACACTCACCAGATGAACAGTGATGGCTGAACAGAGCCTCAGTGTCAGGAGGGAGACCTGACAGGATCGCCTCTGATTGATCCTGTTCTGTTTGCCGCGAAACTGACAGACTTGGAGTGGACGTTTTGCCTAGGAAGGATCAGAACCCAGAAAGGGGAGGGTATCAGGGCGGCACTGAGATCACGTAGTTTCAGACATATGTTGGAAAATAACAGCAGATCTTTGGTTTCAAAATAGAGACTTGCTAACATAGCCACTGTGCTTAGGGAAACTGGGAGGGGCTTAAGGGACCCTGTTGGAAGTGCTGGGAATATTTTATACTTCCATTTAGAAAATTCAGCTTGACGCCAGTGGGTGGGTCGGGGCAGGTAAGAGAGGGGAGAAGCCCCAGTGGTGAGAAGGCAGCTGAAAGGCTGCTGACCCTCAGGCAGGAAGGACAGAGGTACCCACACGTCCTGGAGATAGGTGTGTGGTTGGATACAGGAACACGGAAGCATTTAGCACAATCCCCAGCAGTTTTTCTTGGATGACTGAGTAGACGGAAGAGTGATTTATTAAGCTAAGAACAAAAATAAACCAATGACCCAAACAAAACAATAATGACAAGAGACAAAACGAACAAGGACAAAGCGGTGTGGTTTTAAGGAGAAATGGGAGGGGGCGGGGACTTCCGTTTTTCACAGACTGAGTTTGCAGTGTTTTTCCAATAAGTAGAGGAAGGGTCTTTAGGGAGGCATGGAGCAGGAGAGAGGCTTCCACGAGAGGAGACTGTGTATAAGCCATCATTGTAGCTGCTGAATTGTATCCTGTGTTTCTGGTGATCCAGCTCTGAGAATCTGTAAGGCACACACAGGAATGAACAGACCAGGGGAAACAAGTGACAGAATTGACAGCGCAAGGGCACTATGTTAGCCTTCAGGAGAAGTGGGACTACTTTCCCCTCACATCTCATTATCTGGCCACTCAGAGGCCGCTGGAGCGTGGTGTGGGAAGTAGCTGCCGCCGTCTGTCACTGTGCGGCCAGGAGCTGGCCCGGGATGTGCAGCGGAATTTAACAGAGACGTTAGCCCTAGAAGACAGGATGAGTTACCCTGGCTCCTTTATTAATCTGGACACTCACCAGATGAACAGTGATGGCTGAACAGAGCCTCAGTGTCAGGAGGGAGACCTGACAGGATCGCCTCTGATTGATCCTGTTCTGTTTGCCGCGAAACTGACAGACTTGGAGTGGACGTTTTGCCTAGGAAGGATCAGAACCCAGAAAGGGGAGGGTATCAGGGCGGCACTGAGATCACGTAGTTTCAGACATATGTTGGAAAATAACAGCAGATCTTTGGTTTCAAAATAGAGACTTGCTAACATAGCCACTGTGCTTAGGGAAACTGGGAGGGGCTTAAGGGACCCTGTTGGAAGTGCTGGGAATATTTTATATCTTGATTTGGGTGATATATCTATGGACTTGTGAATAAGTCAAATTTAACCTGTGTTTTTTACCATCTGAGCCACCATGGAAGCCCCTAAATCTGTATTCTTAACGTTTGTGCATTTTATTGTATTTAGGCTGTTATGGGTTGAATTATGTCCTCACAATAGTTACTGGTTGAAGCCTTCATCCTCAGAACCTCCTAATGTGACCTTATTTGGAAGTAGAGTCATTGCAGATGGAGTTAGTTAAGATGATGTCATCCTGGAACAGGGTAGGCACTTAATCCAATATGACTGGTCTCCATATTTAAAGGGAAAATTTTGACATGGACACATACACACACGTTCAGAGTGCCATGTGAAGATTGAATTATGCTGCCAAATAAATATGAAAAAAATACACAGCATTAGCTTAAAAGAGGGAAGAAAAATGATCATTTCGATGGACACAGGAAAAACATTTGACAAAATCCAACACCCTTTCACAATAAAAACACTCATCAGAGTAGGTATAGAAGGAAACTTCCTCAACATGCTAAAGGTATCTATGAAAAACTCACAACCAGCATTATACTTGATGATGAAAAGTTGAATTTTTTTCCTTTAAGATCAGGAATAAAATATGGTTGTCGACTCTCACCCCTTCTATTCAACACTGTACTTCAGGTTCTAGCCAAAACAATAAGGCAAAAAAAAAAAAAGAAAGAAAGAAAGAAAAGGGACCCAGATTGGAAAGGAAGACATAAAAGTTTTTGGAGATGACATGATCTTATACATATACAATCGTAATGAAGGAATTCACAAAATAAACCAATGGAGTCAATAAGCTGAACCAGTTTGTAGCACGCAAGATCAGTATACACAAACCAGTTTAAATAAGTGGATAAACTGGGGGCTTCCCTGGTAGCTTGGTGGTGAAGAGTTCTCCTGCCAGTGCAGGAGACATGGGTTCGATCCCTGATCTGGGAAGATTCCACATGCTTCGGAGCAACTAAGTCCGTGAGCCACAACTGTTGATTGAGCCTGTGCCCTAGAGCCTCGGAGCTGCCACTGTTGAGCCTGTGTGCCACAACTACTGAAGCTCATGTGCCCCCGGGGTCTGAGTTCCACTACAAGAGAAGTCACTGCAACAAGAAGCTTGCTCACCTCCACTAGAGAGCAGCCCCCACTTCCTACAACTAGAGAAAAGCCTGCAGCAGCAGTGAAAACCCAGAATAGCCAAAAATAAATAAATACATACATTTTTTTAAAAAAGGATAAATGGGGAAATACCCCATATTCATGGACTGGGAGTCTTAATATTTAGACGGTGCGCATGCACGCTAAGTCCCTACAGATTTAGTGTTATCCCCCATAAAATTCCAATACCCTCCCCCAATCGACAAACTTATTTGAAAACCCATATGGAAATGTAAGGGCCCCAAATATCCAAACAGTCTTGAAAAAGAAGAACAAAGTTTCAAAGTTGGAGGGCTTATATTTCAATGAACAATATCTTCCTGCAAAACTAAAGTAGCAACAACAATAACCCAGTGCAGGAGTGAGAGGGAGGGCCCTGGGGCTCAGCTGCCTAATGCAACCCTGAATTACTGCTGCGGGATTGCAAGAAAGCTGCAGCTCTGTGCCTCAGTGTCCCCACCTGTCCCCACAGCCAGGATCCCTGCTAGGACTGCAGGAGCTAAGAGATCTAAAACATGCTTACGGCAGGGCCTGCCCACAGCGAGGGCTCTAGATACAAGTCCCTGCTATTTATACTCACTGTAGGAAATTTGAACATATATTTAGGAAGCTGTATCTCCTGTACGCTGAATGTTTTTTAACCTGGTTGGAATCACATAAATGCATAATGCTGACTTTGACTTTTTCCATTCAGCATGAGTTCATGAAAGCCCGATGTGTCATTAATAATTTTTGGTCTCTAGATGCACTGAGAGCTTTCTATTTTTATTTGTGTGAATGCATGAACTAGAAACTGTGGGGAGACCCAGGGCTTTCCCACTGAAACTACTCAGCCTGGAGCTAGTCAAAATAAAACCCAGTGAAGTCATCAACATGAATTTTTAAAGTGATGGAAAAACATTTAGGTAAATGTGAAAATTCTTCCTTTAGCTTTAGAGTCCTTCTGTGCTGGATTTAGCGATGTAAATTAGAGTTCTGGTCCACTAGTGGCTTTCTCTCCTAGGGCAGGGTGGAGTGGCAAAGCCTCCTCCGCCGGCTCGGCCTGCCTGACCCACTCAAAGTGAGAGACAACACAGCGACCAGCTTGACAATTTAATGGGAAGAGTCACCGCTTCTATAATTATGTAGTTATATATAGAACAGATTATATCTGTCAAGTAAAATTGTTAATTTCTATACCCATTCAGATAATGGGAAAGGCAAATTTCAGCAGTTTCAAAGCACTTCCCCAAGTTTTCAATCAGATATTGGTGCTTTTATAAATTGATTGAGAAACTAGAATCAACAGAGGCTCTTTAGGCAGAAAGAAATGTTTATTGGAAATACATCATAATAAGGACCAGTGGTCTCACATCACCTGGGAAGTCGTTTAAACTGCATTCTTTGGCCCCAACCCAGACCTACTAAACAGGAAGCTAGGAGAGGGGAGGGCAGTCCTCCAAGGGATGCTGATGCAAAGTCAAATGTGAGAACCACTAGTGGCTCGGTGGTGAAGAATCTGCCCATGCAGGAGACATGGTTTCACACCTGGGTGGGCACGATCCCCTGGAGGAGAAAATGGCTGCCCACTCCAGTATTCTTGTCTGGACAATCCCACGGACAGAGAAGCCTGGTGGGCTGCAGTCCGTGAGTGCTGTGGGCTAAGTTACTTCAGTCATGTTTGACTCTTTGCGACTCCATGGACTGTAGCCTGCCAGGCTCCTATGTCCATGGGATTCTGCAGGCAACAATACTGGAGTGGGTTGCCCTGCCCCCCTCCAGGGGATCTTCCTGACCCAGGGATTGAAACCCACATCTCTTACTGGCTCCTGCATTGGCAGGCAGAGTGTTTACCACTAGCACCACCTGGGAAGTCTGGGCTGCCGTCCACTCCATTCTTTGGAGTCGCAACAACTGAGTGAGTATGATTTACGGCATGGGATTTGGGATAATATTCCTGATTACATAATTCAGCAAGAGACACACACACATACATATTCAGACACACATAGACATGTACAAAAACAGTTTAAGATTCTCTCTGACAGTCATAAGAAAAAACAGCGAGCTAGCAGTGAGGGTGTTCTGTCTGAATGACAACTTGAATATCTCTGTGGTTCACTTTTCTTCCTGATCTTGTAAAATAGGCTTAAAAAGGGGTGTGCATCCCAAAAGTTTCATAATTTTATCTCTATAGGACTTGCACCTCTTTTGTTACATTCGTTCTTGGCTAGAACATTCATTACATTCGTTTTGGCTAGAGTTTTGAGATCATTTGGAAAATTCTGTCTCTATTTCAGAGGTATAATTCAGTTTAGTTCAGTTCAGTAGCTCAGTTGTGTCTGACTCTTTGTGACACCATGGACTGCAGCACACCAAGCTTCCCTGTCCTTCACCATCTCCCGGAGCTTGCTCAAACTCACGTCCATTGATTCAGTGATGCATCCAATCATCTTGTCCTCTGTTGTCTCTTCCACCTTCTGCCTTTTATTTTCCCCAATACCAAGGTCTTTTCCAATGAGTTGTCTCTTCACTTCAAGTGGCCAAAGTATTGGAGCTTTAGCTTTAGCATCATTCCTTCCAATGAATATCCAGGGTTGATTTCCTTTAGGACAAATTTTTTTTTTTTGGCCACTTGTATTGGTCGTTCATGTATCCATTTTCATCCATCTTTTTTCCTTGGCCTGTGTGGGCCTCCCATTGTGGTGGCCTCTCTCGTTGTAGAGCACTGGCTCTGGGTACATGCACTCTAGAGCTGCGGCTTGGTAATTGGACACATTGGTCCAGCTGCTCTGCGGCACGTGGGATCTTCCCAGACCAGGGATTGAACCGGTGCCCCTTGCACTGCAAGGCGGTGTCCTTACCCACTGGGCCACCAGGGAAGCCCTCCTTTAGGAATGATTGACTGGTTTGATCTCCTTGCAGTCCAAGGGACTCTCAAACACCACAGTTCAAGGGCATCAATTCTTTGGCACTCAGCCTTCTTTATGGTCCAGCTCTTACATCCGTACATAACAACTGGGAAAACTATAGCTCTGACTATACGGACTTCTGTTGTCAAAGTGATGTCTCTGCTTTTGAATACTCTATTGAGGTATGTCATAGCTTTTCTTCCAAGGAGCAAGTGTCTTTTAATTTCATGACTGCAGTCATCATCTGCAGTGATTTTGGAGCCCCCCAAAATAAAGTCTGTCACTGTTTCCATTGTTTGCCCATCTATTTGCCATTAAGTGATGAGATTGGATGTCATGATCTTCATTTTTTGAATGTTGAGTTTTAGGCCAACTTTTTCACTCTCCTCTTTCACCTTCATCAAGAGGCTTTTTAGTTCCTCTTCGTTTTCTGCCACAAGGGTGGTGTCATCAGCATACCTGAGGCTATTGATATTTCTCCCTGCAGTCTTGATTCCAGCTTGTGCTTCATCCAGGCTGGCATTGTGTATGATGTATTCTGCATATAAATTTTTGCTGCTGATCTTCTAGCCAGTCCTAGTGTTAAATGCATAGCACTTCTGATAATTTAGGTATGGATTTTCATGGATTTTTGATGTATTGGTCTGACCAAAAAGCTTGTTCTCATTTTTACATTATATCTTACAGAAAAACTTGAATGGATTTTTTGGCCAACCCAACAGCATATCCCATAATATTTAAATAATATAGTTTGGTTCCTTATGATTTTTCAATGCTTAAATCCTTTAGAAACTCTTTAATGCTATTTATATCTGTTTAATACTATTTATTATACTTTGCTATTGTGAATATAAATTATGAGAATGGGAGTCTTTGTCTCATTCTTGATTTTTAAAGAAAATGATTCTAAGGTTTTATCACAAATGATAGTGTTTTTGAAGATTTTTTCAAGTTAAGAAGTCTGCTTCCATTTGTATTTAATTAGATTGATGATGAATGCGTGATGAATTTTTTTTTTTTAAAGATTTATTTATTTATTTATTTTGGGCGGGGGTCGGGTTGGGGAGGGAAGGGAGCAGGCGGGCCACTTCTATAGGTCTTTCATTTCTTTGTTTTCATTCGTCTTTGTTCTTTGGCTCCTGTGGGCCTCCCATCGCGGTGGCATCTGTCAGTTGCAGAGCTCCGGCTCGGTGATTGGACACATCAGTCCAGCTGCTCCGCTGCACATGGGATCTTCCCAGGCCAGGGCTTGAACCGGCGCCCCTTGCACTGCAAGGTGGTGTCCTTATCCACTGGAACACCAAGGGAAGCCCTCTGTAGTTCTTTATAGAGCCTCTTAGGTTGGGTTCTTGGGTTTTACTTTTAGCTCCTATTCTTATTTAAGTATTTGAGGCTATAAATTTCCCATTAAACACTATGTCCGTTGTATCTCAAGTGTTGATGTCATATATTTTATTGTTCAGTTTTTAAGTACTTTGAATTTTTCTGGTATTTTTTCACTTGGAGTCATGAGTTATTTAGATATACAAAAACATTTAGAAATCTTTTTATGTTTACATATATCTTACTTTTATTGTGGCTGGATGACTGGTTTGTAAGTATCCAAGTCTCTGACAATTTTTAGATTTGCTTTGTGACTTACTGCTAAACTTTTGTAAAAGTTTGTGTATGTACCTAAAAGAATGCATTATTGAATAAGTCAAGTTTAATTTATCTTTAGTCATTTTTTTGTCAGCTTGAATTATTTATAATTGAAAGAGGTGGATTGAAATCACCTAATCGGATAATATATTTGTCAGTTTCTTATAGTTCTACCAGTTTCCTTTTTGCCACACCTTGAGGTATGTGGGATTTTAGTTCTCTGACCAGGGATTGAACCCGTGTTCCCTGCATTGCACTGCTGGGAAAGTCCCAAGCCAATTCTTAATTTATATATTCGGAGTTGACTTTTTGCATGAAAGTTCAGAATTATTGTAATGTATGGATTGAATATTTGTGCCCCTCCCTCAAATTCATGTTGAAATTCAAACCCCAATACAATGGCATTAGAAGTGGGTCCTTTGGAAATCCATGTAGATAGCATTTAAGATAACCCTGTTGGTGTTGACTGAATATTTGTATAAACTTTTTAAAGAGATGAGTGATAGAGCTATCCCTTAAGTAACTTTTGAATTTATATTGTTTCTTCCCATGTACAAAACCATTTTTTCCTATAGAGTTTTGTGTGTGTGTGTGTGTGTGTGTGCATTGGGGGGTTGTTAAGGAAAGCAGGATGTTTTATCATGATTTTTCTTCAGCAATTTTAGGACAAATTAAAAGTCCTACTAGAACTCTGAAAAAAAAGAAAAGAAGGTGGGGCCTTTGGGAGGTAATTAGGTTATGAGGATGGAGCTCCCATGAGTGGGATTATAGCCTCTCTGAGAAGAGGTCCCAGGGAGTTCCCTGATGGCCTAGTGGTTAGAATTCTGAGCTTTCACCGCTGTGTCTGGGGTTCAGTTCCAGCTTGTGGAACTACGATCCTGTGAGCTGCTTGGCTAACAATAATAATTTAAAAAAAATAAGAAGAGGCTCCCTGGGGCTTGTTCAACTGCTCCCGGGATAGGAGGAGAAGAGAAGCCAGCTGTTTGCAACCTGGAAAAGGGTTCTCACTAGAACTCTGCTAGGCTGGCACCCTGACCTCGGACTTACAGCCTCCAGAGCTGCGAGGAAAGAAACGTCTATTCTGACGGTGTTTTGTTACAGAAGGCTGAGCTGACCCCAACCGGAATCTTCCGGATGGAGCTGTTGTCATTATGTTGTGATCTTTTCTGTCCTCAGGAACATTTTCTGTTTGAAAGCTTAGCCTGCCTGGTGTTAGCCTCGTCACCCCATTGTCCTTTACTCAGTGTTTACATTTCTTTCCTATTTCTTGATTTTCCTTCTTTGGGTGTTTTTATCTATTCGCTCTTGTAATCAAGAAATGACAGTTTTGTTCATATGCCCCATGTTGGTCTTCCTACTCTCCGTAAGTTCAGATCATTTTCCTGGGTTCATTTTCTGTTCCTCCTAGAGCATTCTCTTAGAAATTTCATTATTGTCGGTATATTGGTGCAATTCTCTTGGTCTTTGATTTTCTGAAAATGTGTTTCATCCTCCTCCAGGAAATTTTATTCTGCAAATTACACCATTCTCAGTTGAGAGGTATTTTTTTTTTCAGCCCTTATCAATCATTCTCCTGTTTTGAGGGCTCCTCTTTATTGCTGTTTGAAAAGTCTGTTCTCAGGACACCTGTTGTTCTTTTATAGGGGGCAGATTCTTCCCGTTTGGCTTTTTTTTTTTTTTTGAAGATTTATTTATTTATTTATTTTTGGGCGGGGGTCGGGTTGGGGAGGGAGGGGAGCAGGCAGGCCACTTCTATTGGTCTTTCATTTGTCTGTTTTCATCCGTCTTTGTTCCTTGGCTCCTGTGGGCCTCCCATCGCGGTGGCCTCTGTCGTTGCTGAGCGCCGGCTCTGGGTGCATGCACTCCAGAGCTCCGGCTCGGCAATTGGACATATGGGTCCAGCCGCTCCGTGGCACGTGGGATCTTCCCAGGCCAGGGCTCGAACCGGTGCCCCTTGCACTGCAAGGTGGTGTCCTTACCCACTGGACCACCAGGGGAAGTCCCCGCTTGACTTTTTAAAGACACTGTTTACTAGAGTCTGTTGCTCCCTCACTTCTGTCACTACACCTTTAATTCCTTAGGACATGTATTCCTCGTTGATACTGTGTATATGATTATTACAGTGTTTCAGGTCTTTGAGGGTCTAAATCCATGGTTTGTTTTCTTTCTCTGTTGACTCTCACTCTCAGTAGTTTGCTTTCTTATGTTTTTGATGATCTTGGAGTATACGCTCAGGTTCAGTTTATCTTAGTCTGAGGAAAACCAGGTACCAAGTCAGCTGGCCACTTACTAATTCCCCAGTATCATCTCAGACCAGGACATTTTCACATTTCCCTCACCATCCCAAAGGCTTTTTTATGATGAAAAACTAGAATTCTAGAGATTATCATATTAAGTGAAGTAAGTCAGAGAAAGACAAATATTATACAATATCACTTATACATGGAATCTAAAAAATATTACAAATGAACTTATTTACAAAACCAAACAGACTCACATAGAAATTGAATTTATGGTTACTAAAGGGGAAAGGCGAGGGGATAAATCAGGGATATGGGATTAACATGGCCTTCCTCTGATAGCTCAGATGGCAAAGAATTTCTCTGCAATGCAGGAGACTTAGGTTTGACCCCTGGGTCTGGAAGATCCCCTGGAGAAGGGAATGGACACCCACATCAGTATTCTTGCCTGGGAAATTCCATGGACAGAGGAGCCTAGTGGGCTACAGTCTATGGGGTTGCAAAGAGTCAGACACGACTGAGCGACTAACTCTAACGTGGGATTAACATATACCACTATACTGCATATCAAACAGATAAAGATTTACTATATAGCATAGGGAGCTATATTCAATATCTTGTAATAACCTATCATAGAAATAAATCTGAAAAAGGAGAGACATATACGTATGTGTGTGTAACTGAATCGGTTTGTGTACCTAAACCAAACACAATATGATAAGTCAACAATAGTTCAATTAAAAAGATCAACAACTAGGATTCAGTCAAGGTTCATGTATTACTATTGGTTATTACATCTCTTTTATTCTAGAACAGTCCCCCTACCTTTTCTTATACAAGAGTGTTTTCCTCGCATATGTAATTTGCAAAGGGGAGTCAGGGACTGGCTGTACCACCCACACCCATGAACGCCAGCGGGCGCCCAGGGTGACTGCTCCAGGTTGTGCCTTTCTCCCTGCCATCATGAAGGAAGGAAGGACGGAAGGAGTGGAAAACAGCCTGCCTCTCAGCCCCGGAGCCACCACCTCCTTGTCCCCTGACTCCTCAGTCACCCAGCCAGGAGAGGTGCTGAATTTGCAGATGAGGTGACTGACTCCCCTGCCCACAATCTGTCTCAGGGCAGTTTTGGGGGCTCTCCCTACACCTCCACAATGGGCAGATCACCCCATGTTTACAGCAAGGAGGGATCATTAGTTACCCGCCTATCTGGTGAAAATGTCGGGGTTAAGAGAAGCAGGGCTGATGGAAATCTCACCTGGACAGGTAGAGGGCTTGCTCTGGAAGAGGGTCAACAGCGACAACAAACTTGTGGCTGTGCAAGGCCACAGCTGAGCTCTGAGTGCTTTTGCAAAATGAACTGTGTCCCCACTCCTATCACTCCCACACAAATCCGGGTGCGGTGTCTGGGAGTGCCAAGCCTGCCTGCTGTGCTCACGACTATAGGTGTGCACACAGGTGTGCTCAGGTCTGAGGCTGCCCTCTGCTGCATTTGGGGACCTGAGTTGCACCACATTGTGCCCCACGAGCCTTGTCAGTGGGCTCTGACATCGCAGCACCCTTGCTAACATCCTGACCTGCTCATCCCCCGAGTTTGGATTCTTGCATGACTTCTTACCATTCTAACTCTCTCTGGGTCTTCCTGGGAGCTTTAATTAATACATGATACATGATAACGAAGCACTTACTCCTGCTTGTAATTGTCTGTGGCGGGAAGAAGACCCACCTGCAGTGTTCCAACTGTCTTTTTAAACACCTGACCAAAGAAAAAGTGGGCTGACCAGACTTCAGGGCAGCCCAAGGCCTGGTTTGCCATTGTTTATGGCCAGGCCCTGGAGGCAGACTGTGTCTTCCCCTGGCAGGCCAAGAACAAGAACTTAATAACCATGAACTGAAAACATGTATAAACTGGCCTTCTTTCCTCTCACTGATTACAATTTGTCTTGACCTGTAGAAGACATATTATTACAATAATAATGTACATTTTGCTTATGGTTTACAATGGCTGGATTGTAATTTATCTATTTTGACTTATTCATTAGTCTTCTCAGCAAGCCTGTAATGTGTTAGATTTCAATCAAACATTAAACTGCACTTTTATGATTATAAAAATTTGTCATAAAATTTTTGTAAGCAGAAACATGCATAGGAGAAAAAACAAGCATCCATATTCTCTGGAAAGCTGTAGAGGGGAGCTAAGCACTGAGGGTGGAGGAGAGGGACTTGACAGTGAGAAAGAAGTGGCTGTGTGCTCCAGGAATTCGCAAGGGAGGGAGATGGACGAAGCTAAGAAATTGTCCTTCAAGACTGTTAGTTTCCTAGGGCTTCTGTAAAAAAAAAAAAAAAAAAAAAAAAAAATCACAAACAGAGTGGTTGTTTCACAGTAGAAATTTATCCTCTCCCAACCTGGATTCCAGAAGTTCAAAATCAAGGTGTTGGCAGGGCTGCACGCCCTCTGAAACCTCTAGACGAATCCTTTCTTCCAGCTTCCAGTTGCGGTGGTAGCTGCCAGCCTTGGAGTCCTTGGCTTGTGGCAGCATCACTCCAAGCTCTGCCTCCACCCTCACATGGCCGTCTTCCCTCAGCGTCGTCTCCTCTCATTTGTTGTTGTTCAGTGGCTGAGTCGTTGTCTGACTCCTTGTGACCCTGTGGACTGCAGCACGCCAGGTTTCCCTGTCCCTCACTGTCTCCTGAAGTTTGCTCACACTCATGTTCATTGAGGTTGATGCCGTCCAACCATCTTATCCTCTGTTGCTCCTTCTCCTGCTTTCAATCTTTCCCAGCATCAGGGTTTTTTCCAATGAGTCGGTTCTTTGCATCAGGTGGCCAAAGTATTGGAGCTTCAGCTTCAGCATCAGTCCTTCCAATGAGTATTCAGGGTTGATTTCCTTTAGGATTGGCTGGCTTGATCTCCTTGAAGTCCAAGGACTCTAAAGAGTCTTCTCCAATACGACAGTCCAGAAGTGGGCTGATTGATTCTTTGGGGCTCAGTCTTCTTTATGGTCCAACTCTCACATCCATACATGATTACTGGGAAAACCATAGCTTTGATTATACAGACAAGTGATGTCTCTGCTTTTTAAATACAATGTCTAGGTTTGTCATAGCTTTTCTTTCAAGGATCAAGTGTCTTTTCATTTCATAGGTGTAGCCACCATCTGCAGTGATTTTGGAGCCCAAGAAAATAAAGTCTGTCTCTCTTTCTACTTGGACACCTAAATGCAGGATCCAGACTGCATCCCTAGAGACGTTATTTCTGAAGTCACATCCTGAGGATCCAGGTGGACATGAGTTCTGGGGGGGACCCCTTTCAAACTGCTTAGAGAGACAGATATTGATGAGCGTGGGAAGGCAGGGTGGTGTGGAGGGCAATGGTGTGGGGCGATGGCGGGGCTCCTTCCATGAAGAGGGAACTGAGTCGGTCCTTCAGTGGGGGTGTGCTTACTGTGTTTTATCTTATCAGTATCCCAACCCTCCCCAGCTGACATGGCTCTAATGGGGTGCCAAGCTGTGTGTTTCCCTGATGCCTCCTTGCCTAGTGAGGAGCAGGACCTGAACTCTGAGGCTGGTTCCTGGAGACCCTGGGCTCCTGGCATAGGGATGATCCTAGCAGCAAGCACATGGGGGCCGCTGGGCTGCCTGCAGGTAGGTGGAGGTCAGAGCTGACCTGGAATGACCCAAGGCACAGAGGACACCTGCTGTTCCTTGTGTTGCTCCCAGAGGTTTCTGGAAAATACAATGTGGGTCTCAGAAGAGGAGTACATGAGCCAACCTGCCACTCTGGTTTCCATTCCTTTTGATTGATCTGGAAGGTTTCCGGCTGATGCAGTGGGTGAAACTCTGCAAGGCAAAGGAGAGGTGTAGATAGGGCATGCAGGGGATGGCAGGGGACGGCAGAGGACAGGTAAGGAATAACAAGTCTGAGCTGGAGGCAACCAGCATGCAGTTGCATAGGGGAGGGGCTGGGCTGGGTGCCGAGCTGCCTAGCCTTGCCTAGAGCAGCTCATTGGCTGGCTTGATCTCCTTGAAGTCCAAGGACTCTAAAGAGTCTTCTCAATACGACAGTCCAGAAGTGGGCTGATTGATTCTTTGGGGCTCAGTCTTCTTTATGGTCCAACTCTCACATCCATACATGATTACTGGGAAAACCATAGCTTTGATTATACAGACAAGTGATGTCTCTGCTTTTTAAATACAATGTCTAGGTTTGTCATAGCTTTTCTTTCAAGGATCAAGTGTCTTTTCATTTCATAGGTGTAGCCACCATCTGCAGTGATTTTGGAGCCCAAGAAAATAAAGTCTGTCTCTCTTTCTACTTGGACACCTAAATGCAGGATCCAGACTGCATCCCTAGAGACGTTATTTCTGAAGTCACATCCTGAGGATCCAGGTGGACATGAGTTCTGGGGGGGACCCCTTTCAAACTGCTTAGAGAGACAGATATTGATGAGCGTGGGAAGGCAGGGTGGTGTGGAGGGAATTGGTGTGGGGCGATGGCGGGGCTCCTTCCATGAAGAGGGAACTGAGTCGGTCCTTCAGTGGGGGTGTGCTTACTGTGTTTTATCTTATCAGTATCCCAACCCTCCCCAGCTGACATGGCTCTAATGGGGTGCCAAGCTGTGTGTTTCCCTGATGCCTCCTTGCCTAGTGAGGAGCAGGACCTGAACTCTGAGGCTGGTTCCTGGAGACCCTGGGCTCCTGGCATAGGGATGATCCTAGCAGCAAGCACATGGGGGCCGCTGGGCTGCCTGCAGGTAGGTGGAGGTCAGAGCTGACCTGGAATGACCCAAGGCACAGAGGACACCTGCTGTTCCTTGTGTTGCTCCCAGAGGTTTCTGGAAAATACAATGTGGGTCTCAGAAGAGGAGTACATGAGCCAACCTGCCACTCTGGTTTCCATTCCTTTTGATTGATCTGGAAGGTTTCCGGCTGATGCAGTGGGTGAAACTCTGCAAGGCAAAGGAGAGGTGTAGATAGGGCATGCAGGGGATGGCAGGGGACGGCAGAGGACAGGTAAGGAATAACAAGTCTGAGCTGGAGGCAACCAGCATGCAGTTGCATAGGGGAGGGGCTGGGCTGGGTGCCGAGCTGCCTAGCCTTGCCTAGAGCAGCGCTCATTCACGGTACCCCTAGGTGTTCTGTGTTCTGTGGTCAAGTTAGTTGACAGGCAGCAGCGTTCAGCCAAGGTCAGCGGGGCTCCTGCCTGCAGTATCTCTTGAGAGCTTTCAGACACAGCGTTTCTTAGGGTTTTCCTCAGGATGCGTGTGCTGTAAAAACTTGCTAGGGGACTGCTCTGAGGCGGTAGGATGCATCTTTTTTTAGAGCATGGAATGGATAAGATGCTTTCTACATTTTAGGAGAAACGTGCCAGTGTCTAAGCGATGGGAGGGAGGGCGGCGCCAGTGGTGTTGGCAGGAAGTGGTGAAGACCCGGATGAAGGCGGGCTCCGGTGGGCGTGAGTGAAGATCCGGGGGGAGGGAGCTATTTCAGGGGCCGGATTCACAGGCCTTGGAGGCAAATTGGACGTGGGGTGAGGAAGGGAGACGTGGAGGGAGGCTGCTGGGCTCCTGATTGGGGTAAGGCGGTGTCTGGAGACTCAGGGGATCCGGAGTGGGCTAGGGTGGGGTCCCGCTCACCTTACCCGTGGGCTGACCTGAGTGCTGTCACCAACACCGAGTGTGACAGACCTGTAGCTCTTTAAGACAGGGTAGGGTCAGCTTAGCCGGACCCCACGGAGGTGAACAGGGGGCCAGCGGGCATCGTGGCCCTGCACCAGCCTCCACCTTCCGCAAAATGCAAACCACGGGGCTGGGAACGCACGGTCAGGTGCCTTGGGCTGCATTTACAGCACTCTAAGGCCCCTCCCTTTACAAGAGATGCAAAATGCATTTAAGAATCCTCCTGGAGTTTTGGTTTTCCTTTTAGTCCCAGATGGCCTTTTCAGCCTCTGGCACCTATATTTAACCTATTTAATGAGATTTCTTTTCCAGTAATTCCTGAAACTGGTAATCTCTAATTGGGTCAAATTCTCTACCCACAAGCCAGCGATTCTATTTTTAGTGCAAATCCTCAGGCTGAAGCTTCCCTGCCTTTCGGGCGCAGCTGTCAGAGCCGACTCTCCGCCACGCACAGCTTATTTCCCCCCGGCACGTTTCAGGGTGCGCCTGCAGCGCCACTCTCCTGCCTCCACCCCCGCCCCCATCTTCAACCCCTGACCCCCGAGGGTTTATACAAATCCATTTAGTGCCGGTCAGCTTAGGTCTCTTGGGTCACTACAAATAACCGTCGGCAGCCAGCTTTGGGGCAGCAGCGAGCTGGCACCTCTCCTGTCGCCTTCTGTCCCTGGGGTGGCGGGTCCACCAGGAGGACCAGTGCTAAGAGCATGGTTCCACGAATTGTCAGGACTCAGACGTCACCAGGAAACCCATAGAGGGTCCCAGCCTTGTCCTCAATGGCTAGGCACCCCTCTTGGTGCCAGAGTGCACGCTGGGCGCTGCCTCTAGGGTGGCTGGTCCTTATCTGTACTGACCACCCTGTTTTCTCTAATCACTGAGGTGGCCATTGGGATGCTGTGTCCCCTCCTTCCTCCCGCTGGACAGAACCACACTCCTGTGCAGGACACGAGACCCTGGACAATCACCGTCTGCACAGAGAGCTCCCTTCCTTCTCAGGAAATACCCAAGCATATCTTCCTGGAATCTAATTTTGTTTGAATTTAGTAGGAAAAAAAATGCACTTGAGAGAAAATGGGAAAGGGATGCAGTTGCTTTGGCATATGGAGAGACGTGTGTTACATGGGGGAAGACAGTTTTACCGCCACCGAGTCTGGGTTAATTGTCTGGGCCCTGCAGCATGCTCTGGGCCTCAAGAGCTCAAGGCGCTAGGCCTCCCTGTTGCTGCCAGTAGCTCACCCTTCTGGACACACGGGGGCTGTTCCTAGAGCCCAGGGACCCTGCTCTCCCACCACGGGGCTCACCGGAAGACACACACTACGGCTGCTTTCTCAGGAGCCCTGGCCACAGGTGTCATCACACATCTATCTGTGTGATTGCTGGGCTGGCGCCGGCCTCTCCCACCAGCTGGGAGCCCCACTCTGCTTGACGCCAGATCCTAAGTGACAAGGGCAATTGGCAAAATCTCTAATGGGTCAAATTCTCTACCCACGCCAGCGATTCTATTTTAGTGCAAATCCTCAGGCTGAAGCTTCCTGCCTTCGGGCGCAGCTGTCAGAGCCGACTCTCCGCCACGCACAGCTTATTTCCCCGGCACGTTTCAGGGTGCGCCTGCAGCGCCACTCTCCTGCCTCCACCCCGCCCCCATCTTCAACCCCTGACCCCCGAGGGTTTATACAAATCCATTTAGTGCCGGTCAGCTTAGGTCTCTTGGGTCACTACAAATAACCGTCGGCAGCCAGCTTTGGGGCAGCAGCGAGCTGGCACCTCTCCTGTCGCCTTCTGTCCCTGGGGTGGCGGGTCCACCAGGAGGACCAGTGCTAAGAGCATGGTTCCACGAATTGTCAGGACTCAGACGTCACCAGGAAACCCATAGAGGGTCCCAGCCTTGTCCTCAATGGCTAGGCACCCCTCTTGGTGCCAGAGTGCACGCTGGGCGCTGCCTCTAGGGTGGCTGGTCCTTATCTGTACTGACCACCCTGTTTTCTCTAATCACTGAGGTGGCCATTGGGATGCTGTGTCCCCTCCTTCCTCCCGCTGGACAGAACCACACTCCTGTGCAGGACACGAGACCCTGGACAATCACCGTCTGCACAGAGAGCTCCCTTCCTTCTCAGGAAATACCCAAGCATATCTTCCTGGAATCTAATTTTGTTTGAATTTAGTAGGAAAAAAAATGCACTTGAGAGAAAATGGGAAAGGGATGCAGTTGCTTTGGCATATGGAGAGACGTGTGTTACATGGGGGAAGACAGTTTTACCGCCACCGAGTCTGGGTTAATTGTCTGGGCCCTGCAGCATGCTCTGGGCCTCAAGAGCTCAAGGCGCTAGGCCTCCCTGTTGCTGCCAGTAGCTCACCCTTCTGGACACACGGGGGCTGTTCCTAGAGCCCAGGGACCCTGCTCTCCCACCACGGGGCTCACCGGAAGACACACACTACGGCTGCTTTCTCAGGAGCCCTGGCCACAGGTGTCATCACACATCTATCTGTGTGATTGCTGGGCTGGCGCCGGCCTCTCCCACCAGCTGGGAGCCCCACTCTGCTTGACGCCAGATCCTAAGTGACAAGGGCAATTGGCAAAAGCGCCTGTCACACTAACCTTCTGCCAGCCGGCTCTCCCTGCAACAGCGGTGGACACTCAGATGTTATCTGATGCCTTTGCCCCTAGGTCAGCCGGAGACCACGGTGCAGACGCGCGGACACAGAGTCCCCCGGGACTTGTGACCCATCACCCTGGGGAAGCGCGTGCTGGAGCTGCTCTAAAGTCCCAGCTTGCCCTGTTCTTCGGGTGCCGCAGGGGACAGCGATGTGTGAAAGGGAGGCTGGTTGTCTGCCCACTGTCATCCATCTGCTCTCCAGCTGCAGCCCCTGCTGGGCTTGAGGACTCCAGGAGGGGAGCCCTTCCCCCGTGGCCTGCCCGGACCTCTGTGTTGTGGTCCTGGGCGGGTCAGCCATCCGGACTTTCAGTTGCAATAGCAAAGCGACCTCTTAGTTTTCAGATTCAGGTCGTTGGGGTTGGAACTCTCCTGCCGCCTTTTGACTGGAGGGCTCCTGAACAGACCCTGTGCCTTCTAATCACTGTCCAAAAATCACGTTGATGGGCTTCTCAAGCCCTGGACAACGGGTCCACCAGGAGAGATCTGAGGACGGCCTGGGAAGTGTGCCTGCCCTGGGTGTCAGGAACGGCATCCCAGCCACCCTGGAGGCTGAGCCCCCAGGTCACCCCGTGGCAGGGCTGCTGCATGCTGACGGCTTGCTTTGGAACCTGTCCTGTGGGTCACTGATCGCCTAGCAATGGCTTTGACAAAATGAACTTCGCTGAAGGTAGTTCCCGTTGAGCTTCCGTACCTCTGTCCCAAGCAACCCACATTGCCACAGTGGTGCAGACTCGGTCCACTAGAGGCGGGTCTCCTCCTCACCGACTCACAGGCGCAACTTTGGTCCAGATACAGCGTGAGGGGTGGAATAAAGACACACTTGCCTGCAGGCCAAGTCTCTGGCCAAAGTCTGAGGAACTCAACAGGCAGCTTAGAGAAACTGCCCGGGGATCGTGGTCTCTGTTCAGAATGCCTGAAACTCACACATTTACCTCAAGCGTCTGAATGACACTCGCTCCGTTCCTGTGGGCAGGGAACACTGACCCACGAGGCACAACCTGTCTACTTCATGCTTATGAAGTGCAGGCTCCGTGGGCATTGGTGCCTCTCTTCCACCATAACCCTGTGAGCCAGGGGTTGTTACCTATTGACTCTAAGGAGGACACGAGGCACAGAGAGGTTGAGTAACCTGCTCAAGGTCACACAGCTGGGAAGGGTGGTGCTGGGACACAGGCCCAGCTCTGTGACTCAGGGTCTTTCGTGCCTGTGATGTGTGCCATGCTGAATCTGGTTCCAGGCTGGCCCACCCTGAACCACAATCACCCACTGTCTGAAGCTGAATTGGTGTCTGTGAGGGCCAGGGCCCTCGGCAGTTGTGATCCTCAAATGTAAACACACACATGAGATTTGTAAATAATTGCAAGCCAGAGGAAGGCCCAGGGATGTTACTGCTGCAAGAAACACTGCCTCCAGTGAGGTGCCAGCCCTCCTTACGAAAGTAGGGAAAGAACTATGAGCAACTCCGCCCCAGCACCGCAGGAGAGAGGAAAGCTTTTGTTTGGTGACAAGGCAGAAACTGAGTATCTGTCCTTCCTGACCTACTCCCACTACGTTGCCCTCCATCTGCTCAGCTCTGCTGGGGAGGCCGTGCACCCTAAAAGAACAGAATTTCCCCTGGTGGTCCTTGCAGCCCCTTTGCTGTTTGTCAATATTTACCCTCTGCAACATGGAACATTATCCAAGATAAACCATATGCTAGATGTATTAGTTCGCTAGGGCCCCTGTAATAAAGCATTGCACCTTGGGGGCTGAAACAACAGAAATGTATTCTCTCATAGAAGTGGCAGGCCAGAAGTCCAAGATCAAAGTCAGTGGGGATCCCAGCCATGCTCCCGCTGAAGGCGCTGGGGGAGGATCCACTCCTGACCTCCCGCACTGCCTTGGCTTGTGACAGCATCACTCCAGTCTTCACGGCGTTGTCTCTGTGGGTGTGAATCTGTCTCCAAATGCGCCCTTGTGTAAGGACACTGGTCATATTGGGTGAGGACCCACCCTACTCCAAAATGGCCTCACCTTAATTGCATTTGTAATAGCCTCATTTCCAAATAAGGTCGTGTTCAGAGGTACTGTGGGTTAGGACTTCAGTGTATACATTTGAGGGGGACACAATTCAAGCCACGACATCCAGCGAGAGTACTGAGTGTGTGCACTTTACTGTCTCTCAGATAATTTAACCCTGGCTGCAAATTGCCCATGTGAGACATTCGCCTTTCCTCCCGGCAAATGAGATGAGACAAGACAAGCCTAGGATAGTGCACATTGGCACTGTGATGGTAACAACCTCTCCCACCAGTTAGACTTAGGGAGCTGGAGCCCCCACAGTTCCCATGAAGCTCTGGTGCATCCCCATCTCTGGCACTGCACGGCCATCTCTGAGCCTCTGCTTCCTGGTCAGCAAGAGGAGGGTGATAAACCTTCTCACCAGGACGCCACAAGGCACAGATGACATGCTGGACGTGACAGTGACTTGTGACCATGCCTCATGGCCCTGGATGCTTCGTCAGGGGAAGCAGGGTGCTTTGTCAGGAGATGCTTTGTCAGTGTGTAGCAAAAACAAAAAGGCACGGTGCCCGTGGCTGACTCTTGTTCCATCAACCCTGATATATACACAGGCTCTTTAGAAAAGGGAGTTGATCTTGTCTGTTAAATTCGTTGGGCGAGGGAAGAGTGTGCTACTGATTTGTGAGCTTAGCACCCAGATCACTGTATCTCATGGAGAAAGAAATGGTAACCCACTCCAGTATTCTTTCTTTTTTTTTTAAAAATTCTTTATTTTAAAGATTTTACAGAGTTTTGTTGTTCACCAACATGTATGCTCCCAGATCATTCATATGAATATCCCTGGACCCTCCCCCCCCCCAGTTCCCCCACCCCCAACCCCTCCAGACCATCACCCCAAGTGGTTGTAGGTACTCCTATTCCCTTAGCGCAATGACCATAGCTATCTTTTCCACACGTGCCAGTATAGGTTTCGATGTTACTTCCTCTATGCCTCCCTCTCACTGTTTGGTCTCCACAATGTCCTTATGTCTATTCTCTGTTTTTCCATGAGTTCACTGCGTGTGTTATCATGACCATCTTACTAGATCCCATATATATGAGTTAGTATACTGTACTTTTCTTTCTCTTTTTGACTTACTTCACTTTTTATGATAGGTTCTAGAGCTAGCCACCTCATTAGGACTGAGTCTTCCGCATTTCTTTTAACAACTGAGTAGTATTCCATTGTATATATGTACCCGAGCTTCTGGATCCATTCATTTGTCGATGGACATCTAGATTGCTTCCATGTTCTGGCTATTGTATAGAGAGCTGCAATGAACATTGGGGTACAGGTGCCTCTTTCATTTTTGATTTCATTAGGATATAGGCCTAATAGTGGGATTGCTGGGTCATAGGGTGCTTCTATTTTTAGTTTTTTAAGGAATCTCCATATTGTCTTCCACAGAGGTTGTATCAGTTTACATTCCCACCAGCAATGCAAGAGGGTTCCCTTTTCTCCACACCTTCTCCAGCATTTATTGTCCACTCCAGTATTCTTACCTGGAAAATTCCATGGATGGAGAAGCCTGGAGAGCTGCAGTCCATGGAGTCTCAAATATGTATATTTGGCCAGATAAAGTGGTGGGACTAGGGAGAGTAGAAACTGGGATGAGGAAGCAGTTGGTTGGGGTGGGGGGCACTCAGGAAGGCTTCACAGAGGAGGTGACCTGAGTGGGGGCCTCAGGAGGATGCACCTGATGGCCACCAAACATTTGCTGCTGGGGAGGAGTGGAGGTACTCAGAGACTGTGAGGTGCTGTCTCTGCAACTATCACAGCTGGGACGGGATGCCTTTGAACCTTTTCAAAAGTGGTAACTTCATCTGGCTCAACTAATACCAATTCCAGAAAGGTGTGAAATACACCTCAAGTCCTAATTCCTATAATACATAATGATACATGGCGCAGAGACTCTCAGCCCTAGAGCCCCTGGACCTCATGGAGTGCCTCTAAAACAGACCCATGCCTGGGCCACATGAATTAAAGCCGTTTGTTTGGAAATGAGCTCTGGGAACGCTTCCTGCTGGGGGCTAGCCTCCTGGTCTCTGGGTCTTCCTGGGACCCCGGCTTCCCAGTCCACACACGTGGTGGTCCACGCAAAGGGTAGTGGCAGGGGATGATGGGGCAGACACAGCTTCTGCCGGGAGTCCTGACACCTCTCCACATTTCCTGGAGTCAGCTGCTGCTCACTCTGGGATCCTCGTGTATTAAGGGGGACAGAAGCACAGACCCCCAGGGGCCACCGTGAACATAATGTAAGTTAAGGCAAGCACAAAGCCCCTTCCCTTGGAGTCAATGAGTGTAAGCACTGGGTCCCGCAAAGGTGCCAAGGCAACGTCCCTGCATTTGTCCTGCTGAAGAAAACATCTCCCCATCACTTGGGTTTCCAGCTTCTGCTCAGGGCAAATGGCAGGACACCTCCTTTTCCTCTCCCGCCCCATCTCTGCACCAGCAGCCTCACACCTGTGTTCCTAGACTCCACTGCCATGATTCTAACCTGGCTCCTCCCACACCCAGGTGGCACTGGGCACATGCCACGCGGGCCGAACTTTGGCTGAGGTTTCTGCTTGTTGGATCTCACCACTTGGTCATTCCTTCCACTCCTGCACCTGCTCACAGCGGTTGTAGGGACCAGGACAGGACTTGCCCACAGTCTGCCGTGTGGAAGGTTCTGGGTGCAGAAGGGCTGGGGGGAGGGAGATGTTGCGGGCCACCACCTTCCTCCTGGACCACGGGGGTCTTAGGACATCGCTTCACCGGGCAGAGCCCTGAGAATGGGTCTGCGGTAAAGCTGGGGGCCCATTTTGGGGTCCTTTAGAATAGAGGCACCTGCTTTTACTTGGGGAGGGGCGGGAGGTTACATTCGACAAGGTTAAGTTGCCCCCTTCCGGGGGATTAGGGTAGAATTTCACCATTTTTAACGCCCCAAGAGATAGTGGGTGGCGCTGCACACCAGTGGGGAAACTGAGGCTAGGAAGGGCACGTTGGGGCCCCGAGGTCACGCGACCCCTCCGGCGGCGGGGTACACGGGTTTGGGGTTTGGGGTGCAGGCCCGCGCGCACGCGCGTGGGTTTCGCGCGCCCAGGCCCGCGGCTCCGAGCTCGGCTGTCGCAGCGCGGTCGCCGGAGGACCGCGGCCGGGGCGCGG